>JADWQK010001324.1:0-2400000 GCA_017933935.1 Sesamia nonagrioides | reverse complement strand
ACTTTAATTATAATTACACAGCGTCTAAAATGAATTGGTTTATTTTCAAAAACCTTACAATGGCCTCGATTCCCTTGTTCACAAACTATATTAAATTTAAGTTCACTGCATATTTTTCTTTCTATTTCATTAAGAAAAGGACAGAAGATAAAATATTGGATCAGTCCTGTCAAATTAAGATCAACAACTAAAAAATACGTCAATTTACAGAACTAAACTTATATATTTTATCCGCTGTCATTTTCATAATGAAATATTAAGAAAAAGAATGCACGAAACTTAAATTTAGTTTAATTATTTTTATTTAGTTTTTTTTTAACTGAATCAGCGTCATTATCAATTTATTTTTAACAATAGATGATAATAATCGAAAAAGTCAACTAACCGGAAAAGAACCTATGGTACCAACGTAGAGTAATCTCATGTCTTATGTATATTAATGTTCGTCTAAGAACCGTTGGCCGGTCGAACAGACACGTTTGACGTTGAGAACTCGTATCAGCAATAGTGGTGTGGGATATCCGCCAGCTAGATAAACCAAGAAGTTTTGAAAGGTAACTGGATGCGGCAGGCGAAGTACAGGGTGAGTTGTGACTGCCTGGTAGACGCTTATTTCCTGAACTCGATGGTAAATATTTATAATCGCTTCTATGGATAAATAAATGATCGATTTGGAATGAAAAAGTAAAAAACATATGCAAATAAAACTAGTGATTGGCTCCGATTTACGGTTGAACCCAAGAACGCGTTTTACTATGTGTCATATATTTAATCCCTATTGCTCTCAAAATATTGAAGGCAAACATCGTGAAAAAACGGCATGTCCTAGAGACAAAAATTCGAGGGCATCGACCAACGACCACCAACCAATGGATGGGACCATCTTGTGGATTATGACTCGTTTCCTCTCACCAAGAGACCTTTATCTCAGCAGTTGAAGCATTATAGGTTGATTATTAATAAAGTATAGAAAGGCGTAACATTTTTCACTAAAACTCGTCTCCGTATCGTGTAAAGCCTCACACAGTGACACCAAAGTGCGGAAAATAGGAAGAGACCCGATAAATAAAACTACTAACCGGCACTAATTGGAAAACCAACATATAAATCAGTAGCCACTCTCAGTTCTGGTGCCAAAGCACGAAAACAATTGTCAGTAGAAATGGCGACGGTCTCAGTTGGCAAACATTGAGGATTTAAAATTTAGGATTTGTTGAACTTAAAATTATGAATTTGAACCTGAGTAGTAGCTTTAAAATATGGTTCTATAAAGCTTTTCAGGGAGTAGGCAAGACCTTAATTACAAAACTTTTTTTTTTTTAACCAAAGTTGCAATTTGCTTTATTTTAAGAATGTTCACACTGAAATGAAATCGTTTATTATGTAAGTAGGATTACTGACCACTTTTACACGTCATATTTTATAAACTTGCTGGAGCCGGCATTTCCTGACTACCTCTGAGAAGAAAAGCCGAAACAAACTCAGGGATCATTTCAGACTCAGGGAGCCTTTTTTCAAGTCTAGGCATTAAGAATGGAAATATTTACAATAGCGATATGTGTTTGCTTTGTACATTAATAGTTATTTATGCCACTGTCAAGCAATATAGCTATTGTAATATGAGTGATAGTTTGTGTTTGAGATACAAAAACTGTCAATGTTGAACTTTATTAGGAATATTATAGTAATTTACACTCTGGATGATTCAACTATTAAAGTTTATAACGGGCGTAGAAAAAAATTATATTATCACTGATATCACTCAATTTCAAAACAATTTTATTTATAAATTCAGATAAAAGTTAACATTGGCAATGCCGTTATAATCCCACAAATCAAAGGCAAAGGCAATTCATCCATACAGCCTAATAACATGCGATGTTTAGTCGTGACGCAAATACGCGCGCTTTTTGGCATAATAGTATGTCGATTTTTTGATGCCACAGCCATAAAAAAAAAAATGTTTCTTTGTAGGACGGTTTACCCGTATGAAAATGGTCATTGTAACACGACTTGAAGGAATGAGTATTATTGAAATATGACTTATGATTATGTATTAAGCAAATTACCAAATGGTCGTAGAAAAAAAAACAGTGATTAAAATGTCATAATTGTAGCATAATTCCGCATATCGCTTAATGACATTGCTTAGCAGAGCGATCAGCTCAATATTACCAAATCAAGCTTTATTGTCTTCTAAATAATCGTAGATTTTATAATACCCTTTTTTGCAAAGTTTGGTCTTAATACTGCTTTTAAATCTTTTAATGGGCAAGTTTCGAGTGTCCATGGGAAGCTTGTTGTAAAAGTGTATACATTGACCCATGGACGAGTTGCCTACTCTGTGGAAACAAGTGTGATGTATAGCAAAATTGTGTTTGTTCCTGGTATTTATATCGTGAAATCTTAAAAATCGATACTGTTTTATACACATAGATATAGATAGGATTTTCAAATATACATATATTGTGAAGCTACAGTCAGAATGTTCACCTCTTCGAATTTTCCTCTAAGAGAATCTCTAGGGCCAAGGTAGTAAATGGCTCGAACAGCCCTTTTCTGTAAAACAAAGATGGTATTGATCCCAGCACAAGTTTCCCAGAGAAGAATCCCATACGTCATAATTCTGGTTGTATCTACATCATTCATCTGTTTAATTTTCTTAACAGCGAAGGCGGCAGAACTTAGTGTACCCGACAGTTTCTTAAATGTGAAGACCTTATTATAACTTGGCGTCAAATCAAATGAAATCATTTATTTCAAATAAACCAATTACAGGCACTTTTGAATTATCAGAAGGTTGGTCAGTCAATAAGATGAAGCTAGTCGCCCATTCCAAAGAGTAGGTACCTATGGAGAAGAACGGGCAAGAAACTCCATGGACACTCTTTTAAATTTTCAAGCTATTGTTATAATGCTAAGATAGATTTGTCCAAGGTTCAGCAGCTCCAACAGTGTTCCCGAATACTAAGTTTAGCTCCTGTATAGCTGTACAAGTTCCGAACACCTCTGTCAGCGATACAATTCCGTAACCTACAATATGCTTGGCTACATAGTATGTAATACAGGCTTTGAATTAATAACATAAACAATTACATATTAAAACTACAAGAGGAAAAACCAAAGAACAATCAGTGTATAGAAATCGGACGCAGCTCAAGCCCAAGCCTTTTTGTCCTCAATATAATCCATAACACTACAAAATGCTTTCTGACACAACTTATTTACAACTTATATTTATTCAGACTCAGATCTTGAACCACCTCTGCAAGTCCATTGTAAAATTGTATACATTGGCATCTGAAAGAGCCACCTATTTTCTTGAGCCTTGTTGTAGGTACAATAAATTTGTGCCTGTTGCTAGTATTTATATCATGGACATCACTGTATTTTTTAAACAATTTTCTATATTTATGAGCATACAAAAGATTTTCATAAATATATTGAGACGGCACGGTCAGTACATTAATCTCTTTAAATTTTTCTCTGAGGGAGCGTCTCGGCCTTAATTTATAAATTGCACGAACAGCTCGTTTCTGCAAAACAAATATTTTTGAGTATCGGCGGCATTTCCCCACAACAGAATGCCGTACGACATTACGCTATGGAAATAGCCAAAGTACACTAAACGGGCTGTCTCAACATCAGTCAAATTACGAATTGTTCTAACTGCATATGCAGCAGAACTTTTTTTGTCAATTTTTCTGTATTTTATTTTTTTGCATGATTTAATTCCCCCATCTCCGTTCCACCATCGGACGACCCGTCGTACGGCTGGTTTCCACCCTTACATTGTTAACACCACTACGATCCGGACGAAGCGTTTCGCCTCCTCCTTTATACCGCGTACATCGAGGGACTGGAACAATTTACCAGCGGCGCTGTTTCCGTCGGACTACAATTTGAGTGTCTTCAAGGCTAGAGTGAATAATAATAATAGCCTTTATTTCAGACAGTATTACATTACTTATTATACAGTATTACATACAGTTAGTATTATATTTCTTGCTTTTTTTTTTCTTGTTTTTTTTTTCCTGATTCCATCTGTCTGTATGCCACCTATTGGCAAAGGCCTCCTCCAACCTTTTCCATTCTTTTCTGTCTTTGGCAGTTCTGGTCCATGTCCCTCCTGCTATGGCCCCTACATCATCCACCCATCTTCTAGGTGGCCTTCCTTTATTCCTTTTTTTGTAGCTTGTGAACCAGCTCATTATTGACTTCGACCATTTCTCCTGTCCTCTAATTTTATGGCCTGCCCATTGCCATTTTAACTTATTTATTGTTGATGTGACCTCCCTAGTTTTGGTGTGCCTCCTTATGGTGTCAGTCCTTATTCTATCGGATAGACTTTTCCCCATCATACTCCTATCCATGGAATTTTGGCAAGTTTGTAACTTTTTAATATTTGCTTTAGTGAGTGCCCAGGTTTGGCATCCATATGTAAGTATAGGTAGTATGCTGGTATCAAAGAGTTTCCGTTTAATGGTTATATTGGTATCTTTATTTTTAAATACTTCTTTCAGACTCCAAAATTGTTTCCATGCATTTGCAATGCGTCTGTCAATTTCTTTTAAAGTTAAATCAATAGGAGAGATAACCTGGCCCAAATAGATATATTCCTTGACATATTCAATTGGGTTGTTATTGATCAGTATAGGTTCTTCCTTGCCATTGGTCATAGCTTTGGTCTTTATTGTGTTCATAGCCAACCCCACTTTGTCACTCTCTCTAGCTAGGTCACACAGCATAGCCAGCGCTCGATGACGAGAGGATTATTAGATCATCCGCAAATCTCAAGTGTGACAGGTTTTCACCATTAATGGAGAGTCCACATTTTTCCCAGTCCAATTTGCGAAAAATTACTTCCAGGACATCAGGACATCGAGGGACTGGAACAATTTACCAGCGGCGGTGTTTCCGTCGGACTACAATTTGAGTGTCTTCAAGGCTAGAGTGAATAGGCTCTTAATAAACTAGTGCGATTTATCATCAACGATTGCGTCACTGCTTACCATCAGGCAGGATTGCGGTCAACCGCTAGTTTATAATATATATAAAAAAAAATGTGGACCCCATTGAAGCTTAGCATCTAGAGTTATAGCCAAGAATACTGAGCTGTCTTCAGATTTCAATTCTTCGCCCTTTATCAACACTTTAGTTTCCACCTGCCTAGTCACGTCAATAGTTAATCCAAGAAAAACTGTCGACTCAACAGGGATCAACTCTACTCCACTTAGTTTAACAGTTGTAGGCAACAACATCAGCCGCCGGCATAAGTTACCACCCACCAGACAAAGTCTTGCCGCCAAGCGATTCGTCGTGTTCCGGCATGATGTCTGGTGAAGCCGTACGGTGGACGGGTCAGAGCAGTTGTGTTGCGATGTGTGCCGAGTACGATATGCCTAATGTTGTTGTGTCGGGAGTTTGGTCGTGGAGGGTCTCCAGATCATCCTCTGGCGCAGCATCGTTGGTCGTGTTGTTGGGTTAAACATTGCATCACCTCGCTCAACTGCTGTCTTCCTTCCTATTCACTCAGTTTTTTTGAGTGAATAGGCTTAATAAGCTAGTGTGCTTTACCATCAACGATTGCATCACTGCTTACCATCAGGCGGGATTGCAGTCAAGCACTAGCTTATAACTATTAAAAAAAAAAAAAGCTGCCTGACATGGCGTAGAAAATTTAATGAGTTTAGTTTTTTTTTTTTTATTTAAAAGAAGGCTATTTACATTAAACCAATCGAAAACTTTAGAAAGTGCATTGTTAACTTCGTCAAAATTTGCTAGCTGACGCTTGACTTTAAAAATAACAGAAGTGTCATCCATGAACAATACTGTGTTGTGATTATCTCTCACGTCATCATCAACCCTCTGAATTTGATTATTCAGATAAGAAGACAGAAGGTCGAAAGCTCTGTCCCTCAAACCACAATGGTACAATTTCCTAATAAGAATATTATGATGTACACAATTAAAGGCCTAGGACAAAGCACAAAATACCAAGAGCATCTTGCGATTCCTCCCAGGCTTCAAATATGTTCTTTGGCAACGCCACGCCTGCATCAGTAGTTGAACGACCCTTTGTAAAAACAAATTGTTTCACGTGCAATAAATTATGTAAATTAAAATGCCTCAACAACTGTTTCAAAATTAATTTTTCTAAAATTTTGCTCAGTCATTATATCGAAATTGGCCGAAAATTCGTGGGATCAGTTGTACTACCAGATTTGAACAGTGGAATTAATTTGCTAAGTTTTATCAAATCAGGAAATAGAGCAGATGTGACCCAAGAATTAAAAACAATTGCTAAGAAAGGTGTTGTTTGTGTGTTTTACGGCGTTTATTTTCAAACAGTGTTGAATTTTATTATATTGTACTGTGGTTTACTAGCTACATCCCTTATCTTGATAAATACAATAGTAATGATTGACAACGCCCGGGATTATACCAGTGTTTGTAACTTTAGAACTTTTGGTCTGTCGTAAGTTTTTAAACCAATGTGTAGATGAAAGCTAAGCACTCTGTCTATTTTTCTTCTTCTTCAGTCTATGGAGGTCCACTGCTGGACAAAGGCTCTCCCAAGGCTTTCCACAATTACCGGTCTTGTGCTGCCCGCATCCATTGGCTTCGTATCTGTTTTTCGTAATTCATAAATACCTAATTGTATTGGTCTCTAGAGGAAATTATAAAAGAACATTTAGAATAGTGGACGAGTTACAATATCAGGTTTTAATGGAGAATGTTTCTTTTTATCAACATTTAGTGTTCATTTATTGTAAGCTATCCAGTATCCATGTCTTGGCGAAATATAGCCCTATAATAACTGTAAACTTCATGCCATGTATCGCCTTGGAACTACAGAGTGTCATCGCCGAATATAATAATTCTCCCATTGCTCATACTCAGTTCCGCCGAGGTCATTTATGTACGTTAAAAATAACGTGGGACCGAGGATACTGCCCTAATTATAGTAATTATAGGACCCAACACATGAAATGTTCTGCCATTTTATAAATATTCAGTCTACTGTTACTCATTCACCTAACGTTGTGTCATTATATGAATTTATGGACGATAGCAGCTCATGTTACCCGAAACAGTTAAAAATTTTCACTCAACTTTGAGCCTTAATACTTTGGCTATAAAGATAAAAATCTAAAAAAGAAATTTGACAGATTGTAGTAGCTTGATGTGCTCTTGTCTGTACATGAGAGTAGTATTGTTACAATCACAATTAAGGCGTATTTATTCATACAACGATCTACGCAGCATACTGGGTTGACGCAGTATCGCTCTAATGACGATATTAATTTAACACGTTTACGGCTTTGGTCGGTTACATTGTAGCAGCATGTTGTATCAGTATACAACGTGCTCCAATACTCCGCTTCATTAAAGCGCAGTAAATAATTCATGCAAAGTCTTCAAGTAATTTTATAATTAAATAATTAACTAACCTAAAATATGTAAACAGGTTGTTAAAAATACTACCTAAAAGTAATTTCCAATAAAAAAAAACATGTTTGAATAGATACGCTTTATAATGAACATCAACTTACAAATAGACCGTCAAAAAAGATTGTGAAGAAGAGATATGTCAAATTTTTCAAAATCAATTTTTCTAAAAAAAAAAACAATTGCATAATTCACAGGTGGTAGAAATTAAACCTTCGAAAATTGCAGTTTCATGATAATGAGACGAATGTAAGATTTCAGGAAGAGGATATTTGCAGGTTTTAGTGAAGATTGTATAGTGATATAAAGTTAGATAGTTATTTTAAATTTTATTCGTGTTAGACTTGCAACGAATACTACATTTGGAAGTATATCGAATACCTACCGATTATTCGGCGAGCTCTCTGACCGAATAGCCGAATATTAGACAAAAGTATTCGGCTGGACTTTAGTGCAATAATTTGTACAGACGTTGTTTCGCGTTTGTTTGTTCTAATGTATTCATCGCCGCACACCCGCAGTTGCTCGGCGTGGTTTATTGCTAACAAATTGCATGATTAGACTAGTTTTTGCGTGCATATAAGTTTATCGTGTTCTCTTAGTTTTGATTTCTTTGTAAGTATAATAGTGTGAAATTTAGCAAGTAAACAGTTAATTTAAGTCTTAATTAATTAAAAACTTCATACTTTAATCAATTATTATAAATTGAGTTTGGACTCAAAAAAGAAATCGCTTATATGTAGATTTGTATAATATGTAGACTTCTTTCTGTCGCTTTTTCGATTCATCGACTACCAAATCCCAACTATTTTATAGACGTTTTCTCCTCAAAAACAGCATTGATAATACAAAGGTCCACTAAATTCCAAACCAAGTAAACAAAAACAACTCACTATATGAACACTACACCTAATCAAACTAAGCATATCTTCCCCGTTCAAAGAGCTTGGCCCATATCAGGGCTATAAATAAATAAATTAGTTGGACCATTTGCGGGTTACGCTTGGCCAGCCACAAAGTTACACTTAGAGCACGCTCGGGGTGAATATACGTAAGTTAAGGGTCACAACACTGTATAATATCAACGAGTCTATGAATATACGAAGGGATTTTGTAGTGTGGATAAGGGGAATAGAATTTGAAAAAAAAAAAAAATTAAAAGTTGTAAAAAGGTTTTAAAATTTGCGTTTATTTCATACATTTCATCATCATCTTCATCATCATTTCAGCCGAAAGACGATCACTTCTGGACATAGGCCTCCCCCAATGATCCCCATGACGACCGATCCTGCGCCTCCCACATCCAGCGGTTTCACCAGATCGTCGGTCCTCCTTGTCGGGGGCTAACCCACGCTGCGTGTTCCGGTTCGTAGTCGCCACTCGAGAACCCGTCGGCTCCATCCGGCATCGGTCCTATGGGCAATGTGCCCGTAAGTGTGGCAATCCTTCGGGCTATGTCGGTTATTCTCGTTCTTCTGTGGATCTCCTTATTTCTGATTTAATCACGCAGTGAAATCCCAAGCATAGCCCTCGCCATTGCCCTTTGAGTGACATTGCGCTTTCTTATAAGGCCCCTTGTTAGTGACCACGACATAACATAAGTTATAACATTTAGCATTCGCAAAATGTGGCCCATTACCAGTGCGTAGCCTTGTGAACGGACGTCAGGCGACTCTCGTCAAAAATAAACGGGACGCCCTTCATACATTTTATAACGAAGTTTCTTAAGTTTAGAGGCTTCGATTCGGTCTTATTGGCCGGGCAGTTAAAAGGTTCGCGGTATAAAGTTATTTTATTTTAGGAAAAAGTACAGTTTTCAAGTTTCCATATAAGGAGGAGAAGGTTTCTTTTTCTTGATATGCCTTAATTCTGGGATATGGAAGAGACATCAAAGAATACCTGTTTCAGCATAATGCTTCGACGCTATACGATACTTCGACTTACTACGACTTTGATGATAAATATGTATTTTGTTTCTAATTATTTACAGATGGTTCTCATTATGACTACGTTATCGTGGGTGGTGGCACTGCGGGGTCCGTTCTTGCGTACAGACTTTCGACGAATAGCAGCAACAGGGTTCTGTTAATCGAAGCCGGGAATTACCCACCTATGGAGTCCGAGGTATGTTCAAAAAACTATAGTAACTAAACTCTACTGAAAGAACGCTGTATTTACTTAGTAGAAAGCCTCTTCAGTTTTAACTAATTCTATAACTATTCAGTTTTTATGCAAATCTGTATACATAATTATGTGTGATCCACAAAAATAACATTTTTTTTTTTGTTTTTTGTAGTATCCATTATTGTTTACGCCAATGCCGAGGATGTCTGATGATTATGACACATGGTCTGTAAACGACCATTATACAGCACAGAACCTGCAAGACCACATAGTCAGTCTAACACAAGGTAAAATGCTTGGCGGTAGTAGCAATATCGGCCACATGATTCACACGCATGCAGATCCTCATGACTATAACAATTGGGCGTCAAGTTTGGATGATGATCGTTGGTCATACAAAAACCTCCTACCGTACTTCAAAAAACTTGAAAAGTTGATTGACGTAGATTTGCTTGCATCACCCTACGCTGACCTCCATGGCACCAACGGTATGATTAAGATACAACGACAGATAGCACCTGTGGACAGTGAGTTCTTAGCTGCATTTGCGGAGGCCGGTCACCCTACTGTAGATGATACAACGTCGTTTACTTCATCCCTCGGTGCAAATAATCCTTTGC
Organism: Sesamia nonagrioides; assembly: GCA_017933935.1. NCBI lineage: Eukaryota > Metazoa > Arthropoda > Insecta > Lepidoptera > Noctuidae > Sesamia > Sesamia nonagrioides. The sequence continues at coordinate 2,389,804 of JADWQK010001324.1, read as the reverse complement.
TTACCATAGGCGATAATATTCGTCAAAGTAGCTCGATCGGCTACCTGGCTCCCGCTAAGCTGCGTCCAAACTTGTTCGTCGCTCTATCTACGACAGCCACTAAGATTTTGATCAAGGATAGCAAAGCCGTTGGTGTGCAAGTGAAAACATCTAGCGGTAAGACTTTAGAGCTGTACGCGGACCAGGAAGTGATTGTTTCTGCCGGTGCGATACACAGTCCTAAACTGCTGATGTTGTCTGGCATTGGACCTAAGGCACACCTCGAAGATCTAGGAATACCGGTGATCGCTGACTTGCCTGTTGGTCAAAATCTTAAAGACCACCCCTCTGCCGTACTTCTAATTCAAATGGAATCGGATACATCGATCAGTCCTGCTGCTGATCCGCATAAGTTCCCTGTACCAACTACTACTCTGTACGCAGCGGTTAATCCATCACAGACTTATCCAGACTATCAGGCGATAAACCTCGTTTTTCCTCACGACTCGGCCGCACTCATGCAGCTTTGTGCCAATTCCTTCAAGTACTCTCATGAGATTTGCAACAAATTTGCCGAAGCTAACGCTGGGAAGAAGGTGCTTTTTGTGGTGCACAATTTGATGATGCCAAAATCTTCCGGTAACGTTACACTAGCGAGTACCGATCCTGCAGTTGAACCCCTCGTGCATACCGGTACATACTCAAATGAAGATGACCTTTCTCTGATGATTGAGTCCTTGGAAGACTTTTACAAGGTCCTAGACACAACGTACTTTAGAGAAAAGAATTCCAAGCTGGTTGATACTGGACTGTGTCCGAATTTATCTGGCCGTGAATTTTGGAAGTGCTACATTTTGGGAATGTCTGCCACTATGTGGCATTACGCTGGCACTTGTGCGATGGGCTCAGTCACAGACAGTGAAATGTTAGTGAAGGGCGTGAGTAATCTGCGTGTAGTTGACGCTAGCGTGATGCCTACCTTAGTGAGTGGGAACATCAATGCTGCCGTTACAATGATTGGCGAGCGCGCTGCGGCGTTCATACTGAAAAATAGTCAGGGTTCATGTTAAATAATCATTCGACACAATTTTGTGTGCATTATTAATATACTTCTTGGAAGAAATTAACATTTTATCCGTAATTTTATTTTTATATACGAAAAAATTTCCTTTTGTTTACTGTCCTGTTAAAGACTTAGTTTACAGTATAATTACATGTATTCCATATATTAAATTATACCCTTCATACGAACCTGGATCAACAAGAAATACATTCTGTAGAACTAATAACGTGGCTTACTTAAAAAAAACTTGCCTGATGGAGTCAGATACTAATCAACTAAACACAAATTTCTATTGTTAATATTTGTCATCACACACCACACCACTACAGGCACGAGCAGGCGAGCGGCACGTTGACCATATTTTTGTAGGGACAACCGAGGTAACATTTGAGATCCCCCATGGCGTAGCGGTAGCGAACGCGGTCGCGGCGCAAGAAGGCAAGGTTTCGATACCCGCATATATTTGTATGCATGAGTATGAATATTTGCACTGGTCTGGTCGTGCCTCGGAAAGTACGTTAAGCCGTTGGTTCCGGTTGCCATACGAACATTATGATGGCAGTCGTTGCGGGTTGTTGGAGCCCTCAAAATTCAACAATAAGGATGTTTCCTGGGTAAAAAAAAATATTCTATTTAGCCCGTCATTCAGATTACAGAAAAATATTGGATATGTATATTTTGTTTTATCAAATCCATAAAAAATGACAAATATAAAAGACATCAAAGATCAGGAGTGGTGGCTGGTGACTTCATTGGCCTCTAAAAAGTGTAGCGTGCAGTGACGTCACACGAGTTTTAAACGCGCTGTGTCGTTTTCATTTTTTGTTTATATGAAAAAAAGAAAAAATACGTGTCTAGTATTTTTTGGAAATCAAATACCCTATTGGTCTAACTGCGATCCTTCAATATCGCCTTCGGGTTGTGAAAGTCAGACAGCAGTCGCTTCACGGAAAATATCGAAGTTTAGCCAAAATCAGCAGATAGACTGGTAAAGTGGACCCCAGACTCCAAAGCTGAAAAAGTTTCGGATGCGACTGGGATTAACGCTGAAATGATGATGAGACTGGAAGCCAACACTAACATACTTGGGAAAAAGCTCGTCAGATGATAACTAAATACAAAAAAGACACAAAAAATAAATATTTCATCTAAACATTGTGTCTAATATAAATATAAAAAATGTTTTATACTACTGAATAACCTCCATTTTGACACCTACGGGACCACAGAAGGTCTACTCTTAGCCATAAACGAGTTTATTGAAGTCCTCTGTTACAAGTTAATAGGTACACTTTAAAATGACAATTTTATTTACACTTAAGTTTCAACTTTATTACCTTTACAGCCGAGAGAAATTTGCTGTACCAATGATGGTAGTTTTCCAAAGCAGGAGTAGTGTTTTAATATGTCACTTATGTAATTGCGATATAAAACCGGTTGATAGATAAGTTCAAAATGAAATCGAAATTATACGAATTTTAAACAACTAAACATTTTTTGTTTAGTTTTATTTGCTAAAGCAGATTTCAGAGAATAGGATTCTCGGTATTGCTGTAGGAGTACCTACAAACGCCACATATAAACAAGGCATTATACTGACGTCACACGAATTCTACATCTCGCAAGCAGAGTTTACCGTGCAACTAACATACATACAACTTCCGAACATCAATCTGGGCAAATGTCCGCCAGGCATGACACCTTTTTGGTCGGTGGATCCTCTCTTTTCTATGGAAGATGAGTGAACTTTACACCGTGTCCTCATACCTACCCAAATCGCTATTTCAAATTAAGTCAATTAGAAATGCCCTTAATGTCTGGACTTCAAAAAAAAGGATGATCCCTGAGTTTGTTTCGGCTTTTCTTCTCAGAGTTAGTCAGTTAGCAAATGCCGGCTCCATCTAGTTTAAAAAACGTATATGACGTGTAAAAGTGATCAGTGATCCTAATTGCATAATAAACTATTTTTTTTTTTTTTTAATAGTTATAAACTAGTGCTTGACTGCAATCCCGCCTGATGGTAAGCAGTGATGCAATCGTTGATGGTAAAGCACTAGCTTATTAAGCCTATTCACTCAAAAAACTGAGTGAATAGGAAGGAAGACGGCAGTTGAGCGAGGTGATACAATGTTTAACCCAACAACACGACCAACGATGCTGCGCCAGAGGATGATCTGGAGACCCTCCACGACCAAACTCCCGACACAACAACATTAGGCACATCGTACCCGGTATACATCGCAACACAACTGCTCAGACCCGTCCTCCGTACGGCTTCACCAGACATCATGCCGGAACACGACGAATCGCTTGGCAGCAAGACTTTGTCTGGTGGGTGGTAGCACAAAAACACAAACACAAAAGAAGCAGAATACAATCCTTAAACAGAAATTTATACCTAAAATTTTAAAATACCAACACCAGTAACTTAGCTCTACTACTCAAAATGTGGTTTGGCTGTGAAATATATTTCACAGACAAACCACATTTTGAGAACAATCTTGTGAACCATATCACATAATTATGTTATTAATTTTATTAATTTAATTTTATATTTGATTATTGAAATTAATGTTACCTTTACAGATATAATATAAATACATCTACCTACCGCACACCTTATTCATAAGAACTCCCCTAAAAACAGTAAATATTCTGGCACTAAATTTTTGCTAACTTAGTGGATATGTACAAAAATGAAGTATAAATGCACCTCCTAACAAGGCTAGAGGACTTCTAAGTAAATGGATCCATCGCAAATGCGGTTTTACGAGCACACTTGAAAATTTTATGTTCATGATCAGATGTACCTACTAACATTTTTCCACATTATCAATTTTCAACATTATTCCATGTGCATTATTTTAATTAATTTTCATTTTATAATCCTGCTTGGTGAATACCGTTGTTTTTTCCACATAATACATAAAAAATTCCCGCACACATCGAACCTTAGCGCTAGGAATCTACAGCCGCTAAAATGTACGCAAAATCTCATTGAATAGTAACATCGCATTTTAAACAATGCAAAATAAAGGCAACAAGAGATTGTTATTATTAATTCAACCATGAAATCCGTCAAGCAGGAAATACCGTCATTATCTGGCGACGGAGACAGTTTAAAGTCCGCCCCGTTCGAGTTAAGAACAGTCGCTGGATTTACGTATTTCCGGTTGACCGTTTCGAGCAGATTTTATCTCAATTCTTTAGGCGTGAGACTCATAGGTGTAAAGAATGAAGAATAAAGAATATACAGCAAAAATATTTATTGCAAAATGAGGGAAAATACATACATAAACACAACACAATATACAAACAGCATGCCTGCTATAGCAATATCCGTTATAGGGACAGTTAAACCTCCCGGAAATCTCGGCCAGAACTGTATTCGATCTGCCCAGCACCAAGCAACAAAGACGCCCACAATATTTTATTATTTACTAGCTTTCCGCCCGCGGCTTCGCCCGCGTAGAGTTCGGTTATATCGCGCTTTTTGGATTTTCCCTCGGGAATATCAATTTTTTCCGGGATAAAAGGTAGTTTAAACCTTCCTTAAGAATCACTCTATCTATTAAAAAAAACCGCGTCAAAATCCGTTGCGTAGTTTTAAAGATCTAAGCATACATACGGACATACAGCGAAAGCGACTTTGTTTTATACTATGTATTGATTTCAATTTCTCAAGACAAAATCGAACTTAATGGTTTTGGCATCATCGTCATTTCAGCTGAAAGACGTCCACTGCTGGACATAGGCCTCCCCCAAGGTTCTCCACGACGACTGGTCCTGCGCCTCCCGCATCCAGCGGTTTCCTGCGACGTTCACCAGGTCGTCGGTCCACCTTGTCGGGGGCCTACCCACGCTACGTCTTCCGGTGCGTGGCTGTGCTTTGGCATTCTCTACCACTAAACCAAGGAACATAGACCAACCTAATAGATATAATTTATGCAACGTTATTTTTACTATATACAAAACCTGAATACCTATAGCTTTTTCAGAATAAGCAACTGAATCGAATCAAATAATTTTTACACCATGTTATATTTTGTACATAGATTCTTTAAGTAGTTAAAAATACTGGACACATGTTACGGGTTTTGCATAAACAAAAATGACGTTGTACAATGAATATGAACGTAGGCCTCTCCAAGACTGCCTCAAAAATATTCCCCTTCCACATTCAGTCTACACCTGTCACCTTCTTTAGGTCGTCCGTACATCATTCTGCTGGAGAGCGTTCTACATTACACTTGCCGATGCGCGGTCTCCTCTCTAGAACGCATCTGCTCCAGCTCCCATTAATCTTTCGATAAACACGGCCAGCCTTCTGCCACTTCAGTTTGCGCTCTCTGCAACTTATGTCGGTAATTGAGACTATTTTGTCCTTCAAAGAGATTCCAGGCATAGCTCACTTTATTTCGCACTAAGCTACTTTGAGTGAGCCAGCCCGAGCGTCAGTGTACACATTTCGGCAATGTATGTATGTCATTATATGCAAGACATACAGTGCAACATACGAGTTAATAAAAACCACCAATATATCAACAAATACCATAAAATATACTTTACATTTAAAGTACCTAGTTAGAGTTTCATCCAATGTGTTCTCCGTGTTCAGGTAGGCGTGTATTATCGGGTAGGAAGAAAGTGTCTCAATAAAATAACAATTGTTACGATCACTTCACTTAATGTTTCTTGTGTGCATGATTGCATGGACACTTCACCATGGTTTAAAGTAAACTTTTCGTTTCACAAGAAAGCGGCCTCACCAGAGCTCGATGTTCATTCTTGACATTTCTTTCTTTTTTTTTTTCAAGTTGAGATTCAACCTCAAGTCTTGATCAATGGCCTCTGTGGAATAGATACCACAATTTTGCCAATAACACGTGCAACAAATTATAGCGAATTCTTTGATAATTTTATTTCACAATAATGGCGGATATGGCCAATGACAGCTGAAAAAGACGGCCGCGTGAACCGTCTATGAGCAAGGTTTGTGTGTCAAGTCATGATGTGGCCAATATGCCGCGATATTTTAATGTTCTTTATGAATTATTTACTGAATGCACTTTTTACTACATAAATCATGCGCTTTTATTTAGTAAACGACACTATAAATAATTTTAAAAGTCCAATGAAAAATACCGCGTGACACTCAACTTAGCTTTCCCGTCAAAAACCGATGTTCATTCTAGACTTGTTGTTGTCTTTTTGACTTGTCAATTGACAGTCTAAAAAGCTAAGGCACCGACATACAAATTAAAAATGAAAAATCTAAACAAACACTTTATACCTATGTGAAAGCTTCACGTGTTCATGGGCAAAATGACATACAGAGACTGCCCGCTTTGAAAACGGTCTGTAAGAGACGTTTTTTTGACAAATTGCTCAAAAGCAAAACGGTACGTCGCACAACGTAACTGTATGCAGCGAGTCAGTTTTACCTACTTTTTTTCTTAGTATTCTCTCGCGTCCGGATCTGTAGATTTTTTCTTAGAGTTATGCCCAGATTTTTAAAACGTTGCTTTTAATCACCAGTCGGTATTATCATCAAAATTATAATGTCACAATATATTTTTTTACAAACTCTCGACTGCACAAGAGAAACAAACTGATGGGTATGCCTGATAACCATGCCACCAACCGGATAGTACGGGTTGACAGATGTCACTTAACATAGAATTTGTTTTAGGACATGCTGAAATATTATACGTTTTCTCGCGATTATTTCCTGTAGGTACTGTTTTGAAACTAATGATGCTTATATTATTTATATGAAGTAACCTACAAATCGTAAGTCGGATATGGGAGTGGCGAAAGTAGGAAAAATTCGAGAAAAGTAACTCCGCTGCTGCAGCCAATCACGGCACAGTGAACAGTCTTCCAGCGGGAGCTCATAGCGACATGGAGAGTCCGATTGTCGCAACCCAGTGCTAGATACAACACAATTAAGGAGATAAGTTCTCTCCGAGGAATGGCTGGATAGGTGCTACGGCATCCTCGTTTTCGGCCTAGTGCAGGTCATCACCGGCCATGGATATTTCAGAAAGTTCTTGTTTAGAATAAGGCTAGAGAAGACCAGTGGTGTGATCGCCGGAAGATACGGTAGACCATGCTGTGGAAGTTTGCCTGGCTTGTCAACTCTTTCTGCGTAGCAGTAATGCTTACAAGGAAAAAGGCAGAGCGCATGAGGCAGAGGCACTCTAGACGACGGGTGTCAGAACCTACCTGCTGACGTAAGTACCAACCTCGGGTAGATGACGCTTTATGTTCCTCATGTGCCTCAAAAAGATGTGAGCAGAAAGAGACGGGATCCTCTAGCTTTAGCTTCCAAATCCGTGATAAAGAACATACTACATAAACAAGCGTACATTTTTCCATGTAGGCAGGGAGAAAAGACAGAACGAAAGAACCGATTATGATATTAACATACCTGTTTAATACGGCAGCCTTGGAACCAACGCGACGCTCTTGCTACCACAAATGTAAACCCCGCTCTGAGCCACCGGTCTACTCCTTACAAAATGTATCAACAGCCTGTCTACAAGGGTTTATAACAATTCTGAGGACTTACCCGTTGTTGCTCGTTCCAGCTGATGGCAATGTATTACGTGTTATGTGGTGAGTTCTGTGTTGTATTTTCGTGTACTAGATACAGTTAGATACTTGATTGTGTGAATTCCAAAACGCCGCGCCTTGTCGCATGCGTTGTCTATCTTCAAAACTGCCGATCTAGTTTTGAGAATCCGCTGGATAAAACTAGTGTACCAACCAATCGCTCTATGCACTGGATTTTAATCACTTAAATGTAGAATTATTCCCTATAATAAATTCTAACTCAAAAAAACACTCTCGCCCGTATCGAGATTTCTTGTCGAATCATCCGTCAAAGACATTGACGTTTTATTTTTAATAGTGTCGTGGAGTATATAAATTGTGGTCGCGGAAGCTAGTCTTTTAATCCTAAACAATACCTCTCTGCCATGTGAGAACATATGTGTATGTCTAAATACACTCCTTCAAGAAACTCCAACTAAATTATGGCATCATAACCAGCTCGTCTAAAAAAACTAGGAAAACTTTTAACAAGCTCGCAACGAATAACGTTCACGAAACATATACGCAACACTTCATCGTTTGTTCACTGATAAACTCATCAATGTTACAAGTTGAAACTCCGACGAAGTGCAAGATACTGGTTCTATTGGAACAACTAGATAAATAAATATAAATGGACAAATCACACAGATTGAGCTAGCCCCAAAGTAAGTTCGAGACTAGTGTTATGGGATACTAACTCAACAATACTATATTTTATAATAGATACATATATAGATAAACATCCAAGACCTAGGCCTATCAGGAAAAGATGTTTCCATCATGACCTGGCCGGGGACCGAACCCGGGGTCTCCACGTCTCAGGCAGGCGTGTTGACCCCTGCATCACGGAGGACGACATTAAGATGATGAGTTCTAGCTAAGAGTCGTTTAGTGCAAAATAATTATCTAATTCTATGATAAAATATTGCACTTATAAAAATGGAATGGAATTTATTTAAAGATCATTTTCGCAAATGGTTGGATCTTACCCAGAGTTAAAGGAGCAGATTATTAATTGCAAGTGAGCCGGCAGAAACAATGTTGGCCTATTGGTAGCGGCGAGCTTAGGAATTATTGTTAGAGTGTCCTAATTAAGCACTTTCGAATATCACTTTAATTATATTTTAAAACCGCACGTACACAAAATAAAAAAAAATGTTTTTTATTTGTACTATTTGTACTTGTGACTGTGTGTAAGGGACTGGAACAATTTGCCAGCGGCGGTGTTACCATCTGACTACAATTTCAGTGTCTTCAAGGCTAGAGTGAATAGCCTTTTAATAAATTCGTGACTAACTAACTCGTTACCAACAATGATTGCGTCACTGCTTACCATCAAGCACTAATTTATATTATATAAAAAAGGGTATTTCATCTATCTAGCTACCATGGTTCATAAGATACATCATGGTGACAGACAAACAGACGGATACTGGAGTCTTTGTTAATTTTAATAACAATCCGTTTACAGGCACTTTTGAATTGCCAATAGGTCAGTCAGTCAGAAAGATGAAACTAGTTCCCGATTCCAAAGCATAGGTATTTGGAGAAGAACTCGTCATTTGGCAAGTATCCACCCTTACGTTATTGATACCACTACAATCAGGACGAAGCGTTTCGTCTCATCTTTTATACCGCGTACATCGAGGGATTGTAACAATTTGCTTAGGGCTGTGTTTCCGTCTGACTACAATTTTAGTGTCTTCAAGGCTAGAGTGAATAGGCTCTTAATAAACTAGCGCGTTTTACTATCAGGCGGGATTACAGTTAAGCACTAGCATATAATAAAAAAGCACGAGCAAGAGACTCCACGGACCTCCTTTAAATAATAAAAATGTTATAAAATATTGGATTATATTATTCATGTTTTATATATGTAAGGATGATACAGAGAGACGTTTAGGTACATTAAAAGTATTCATTACAGAAAACATAAAAACAATTTAAACATTAAAATAAGCCGTGGTAGCTAAGAGATCGCAGTAATGGGATCTCGTTTTTACACTTTGGGTGCGAAACCCTAAAAAAACAGTTATATACAGAGTGGTGCTGATAATACGACAATAAATAAAAACACGATCAATGCTGGTGCATAGCAATAATCCTAAACCATAGAAAAAAACCTAGCATCAAGAAAAATAAAAAAAATTAAAATTTCAAACTGAATTGCATAAAATTTCAAACGAAATCTACATCCTTTAAAAATATTGGGTCACTGACCCCCGATCGGCGACAGCCCAATCCTGTATCGACGTGCTTTTTTCGCGCCATTATTATTAAAATTTGGTTCTGCAGGATGCGGCGGTCATTAACCTGTAAGCACTCAACTTACTTATCAACATGTACATCATGTAAAAAATTTAAAAAATGAAAAATAATTTCCTGTGACTAAACTAATGGGCATATTTATATGATTTTTTATGGGTAGACTGAGAATGTGTTGACGTACACGATGTTTAATTTATTGTCGTATTGTCAGCACCTCTCTGTATAATCAGCCTATAATGTTCCTACTGTTGGGACACAGGCCTCCTCTCGATGAGAGGGAGTGGACTATAAACTACTACTAGCCCAGTGCGGGTTACTACATAGATAGCACATGTGTTAGATTTTGTTTTGGCTCCAGGACATGCCGGTTTCCTCTCGATGTTATCCTTCACCATTTCGAGAAAAGTGGTGATAAAATAATTTACACAAAATAATGCCTGATGGGGTTCGACCTTCTACTTATTACTTGTAAGTCTAGGCCAAAAAACAATTAAAAACCTTTAAATAACAATGTTTGGTATACACGTTATATAATATTCCCCGTTACAAAATTCAAAGTAGTTTATAGGTTTAAAAAAAAACCCAACCTAGAAGCTATTAACTATTTTGAAAAAAGAAGCACTAACACCTCGCTTAGTGGCTGGTGCGGGAATAAGAAAAAAAATCGTTTACCCATCCCATAACAGAGTTAATGGTTGCTCTCACCCAACGGTACTGCGAGTGGTGCAAACCATAAGATCCAAACTTCTCTAGAGAAGATCCAAAATTTTTTACTTTAAGGTGCAAATAAATGATTTTTATTTATTACCAGCTTTCCGCTCGCGGCTTCGCTCGCGAAGAATTCCATTATATCACGCTTTTTAGATTTCCCTCGGGTTTTTTTTTTTCAATAAAAGGTAGGGTGGTAAAGGTAGGTAAGGTGTCCTTTCTCAGGGTGTAAAGATTGTCTGTGCCAAATTTCATCAAAATCGGTTGAGAGGTTTAAGCGGGAAAGCGTAACAGACAGACAGACAGAGTTACTTTCGCATTTATAATATTGTATGGATTTAAGAGAGACGAGTGAATTGTATAACCTAACATGCGTTCGTGTTTTTTTTTTTTTTTGTCTAAAATGTTAATGACACAAACGAATTAATGGAGAAATTACTTTTATACGTACTTCTTCTTCTTCAGCAGCGGCCTCTATAGGTATAGCCAACCTTTGCCCAACAGCAGGCAGGTGGCTGCTGTTGGACAAAGGCCTCCCCCAAGGCTTTCCCCAACGACCGGTCATTGCATTGGGGGTTTACCATAATCCCCACGCTTGGTAGGCGGGTTGAGGATCCCAGTAGTTTGATATTCCACAGGAGAAGCGCTGCTGCCCGTTTCACTGGTGAGATTTTTTTTGTCGCCTCTTACGACATCACGGGAGGTTGGTACTATTCTAAACCCGGTATCATACGGTATGTATGTACTATACTACCATATAGGAAATAAAGTTGTTTTTTTATAAATACGACCTTAGATAGTAGCAATTTTCAATAGTCACTCTTATGTTGATAGAAATAAAGTTGTTATTTGCTTAACTTAAAATAGGGTAGGGCACACAAGTTCTGATACTTAGGTACTCTTTTTATTTCTATTGCAAACTGCCCGGTTGGTCTACAGGGCAGAAAAGCTATAACTCAGCATGAAGTTTCGGATTCGATTCCTAGGCCAGGTAAACTATTATTGGGTCTTTCCATTAGTAATTTCGTAGTAACAGCCTGCACCTACTTGCAGACAATTAATTAGGGGTTAAAGGACGTTAACGGAAACGTAAAAGAAGAAGAGAACTTCTGCGAGGACGTGATGTCACAGAAGGAAGCTGCTAAACGGGAGAGGGAGATTTCAACTACCTTCCCGGGCCGCAGAAGACGCACCGAGCGCCGAGGAAGGGCGGACAATGCCCTCTTCCGGCCCCCATGAATGGGTCCAGGGTAGAGGGACATTGGGAAGTCTCCTTCCCTATCTGATGGACCCCGAGACGGAGGCGCGCACCTCGGAGACACAGAGGACACACCCTACAACCCCGTGCAGGAGGCGAGGCCCGGGCAGACCGGGCCAGCACGAGAGTGTAGGGCCGTGGATGAATTAAGACTCCCGTGGCCCCACGCGCGCTCGTTTATAGTCAGTAGAAGTCTGACAGACCCCGTTGCCCACCCGAAGGCAGCGGACATCCATTGAGGATTTACCAACTCGGAACATAGAAAAAAAAGAGAAAGGTAGGAGTAAAGATGAATTAGATTGATTTCATATTTTACTTAATTGTACCTATATCATCATATATTTCGGTAGTGTTCTGCAGGCTAATTGCGTAATACATTATCAGTTACAATGGGTTTCATTTTGACAGTTCAACAACATTCATTGCTTTTTTTACGTTATTGAACCGACACATTTATGAACACAGGGAGCAATGGAACAGCAATAAGCTTCCAAATGATTGCAAGTGATAGTAATAGTGTGTTACGCAATGAACAAGCGTGGTGATTACGCTCAAACCTTCTCTGTATGAGAGGAGACATGTGCCCAGCAGTGGGACGATAAAAAGGTTGATGATGATGATGACGATGACGACGCAATTAGGGTCCAGATTGTCTGTGACATCACACCAGGCCATATAAGAAAACCAGCGCTGCGAACCATATTTATTTTTTAAACTATGCCCCACACTAGGAATTTCCCCTGAATCGTGGTTGCGTTAACAAACATATAAATTCAGAAGCTGCCGCCAGCGACTTCGTTCGCGTGGAGTTAGTTATTTGAACATTTTGTTTTAACACTAAAATATACAGCACACATTTTAATTTTTTGTTATGTTCCGCTTCTATTGGTCGCAGCGTGATGTTATATAGCCTAAAGCCTTCCTAGATTAATGGGCTATCCAACGCAAAAGAAAATTTCAAATAAAAAGAATTTTTCAAATCGGAACAGTAAGTAGTTCGTGAGATTAGCGTGTTCAAACAAACAAACCCTTCAGCTTTATATATTAGTATAGATTGTATTAAAACAGGTGCCTTTTGGCCTCGTAAAGGACTTTCTGATTTTTCTTTAATACGACGTGTAACAAAAAGGGTATATACATACCAAGGGCATGGCATCTTTAAATGATATCAAACGATATCGGAAGGGTTTCAACTAAAAAAAAATACTCAAAAAATTAGTACCAAATTTTCGGTTTCGTGTGTTTCTTAAAATCAAATTATAACAAACGTGGCAGCACACTACATACGTTAATAACTACTCGTTACACGTCGCGTTACTTGCCAAAATCCGATAAATGTCTTCAATATCTCTGTGCGACTAGTTTGATAGTAGTCCATCACAGACGGTGTTTTTCCTCATATCTTCCTAATATAAAGAGATAGGATTAAAAAACCCTTCCAATATCATTTGATATCATGTAAAGATGCCATGCCTTTGTTATGTATATACCCTTTATGTTACACGTTGTTTAATTTATTTTTGTTTTATATATTACTGTATGAGTCACAATAAATACTTTCTTTCTTTTTTACTTTCTTTTCCTATACGTCGTTAATATTTAAGAAGTTAGAGGTGTGAGTCCCCTTTGCCAATTATTTTAGTGTAGGAAAACCAGCGTCACTTTCTTGACCAGAATGGCTGCCACAATTCTGTACCAACTAATCTCATTAAAAACTAATTACCTATTAGGTAAATAATTACGGCTGAGTTTCACAGTTCCTGAAAGACGTCCTATAAATGTAGATAACGGATCATTCTTGTAATATTTCCACCGTTGGGGCGCCGGCTTTCTCGCTGTGGATGAATGATTCATTCATCCACAGCGAGAAAGCCGGCGCCCCAACGGTGGAAACATTACAGGCTTATTATGTATAATTCCACATTCTTTATACCTCATCCGAATTATGGTAGATTTTCTACCGCTAACTCCTTTATATTGTAGCCAACTATCGTTATAACTTCCAGTTTACTTAGCTATACGGTTTACTAACTACGACTGCAGGCGTTGCCCTTTAGATATGTAATTAACACGAGAAAAGTTAATAAGCGCTGATTGAATCTTATGCGTGTTTTACTATCTGCGGCCTATTAATGAATACTGTTTGTTAATTAAAAACATTCTTTGTCTGTAGAATGATAATAAAAGTCTTTTGTTTCCACCGAGCATTTTCAGAATTAATCCAAGGTGGGAACTTTACTTGGCACTTAAAAGTAACACTTTCTCACGCACTTTGTAAGTATGTATTTTGACTTGCATCGTGGCCGTGCTTTGCATTCTTAAAAATCTAATATAAGTATGTGCAATTTTGACAAAAATAAATGTCGAAGCATTATGCTGAGGTAGGAACCTTTTTTATAATTATAAACTAGTGCTTAATCGCAATCCCGCCTGATGGTAAGCAGTGATGCAATCGTTGATGGTAAAGCGCGCTAATTTATTAAGAGCATATTTACTTAAACAGTGCAGTCGTGGTGGCCTAGTGGTTAAAACACCAGCCTCTCAAGTATGAGTGTGCGCACACATTGCTGCATATAACTTTATAAAAGTTACATTGGTACTTACCAATGTAACTTTTATAAAGTTATAAAAAAAAAATAAATAAATAAAAATAAAGTTGTATCAGTATCATAAACTACTCTTATATTTGACAGTTAAATAACAAATAGTTCTATAATCATAATCAGCTTATAAACTGTTGGGACATAGGCCTCCTCTCGGTGAGAGGCAGTGGGCCATAATCTACCACGCTGGCCCAGTGTGGGTTGAAGATGTCACTTGCCTTAGATATATTATTTTTTTTAATCTAAGACATAAAATAAATAGTTTTATATTTCATAGAAATAGCCAACTTAGTGCTAGTACCGCATAGCTCGACAGACCGCAGTTAAGCCATGGCAACAAATATCTACGAAGACTAGCTTACAGCGTAAAATATCTTTTATTGCACAAGTTTGTACGTTGACACGGGTCTGGAGTGCACCTGTTTAAACGTGCACTTCTCACGTCACACTTTCCTCAGCCTTATGTTTATGTAGTTCAATGGAATAGCAATCGATACGACCAGAGACACGATTAGATGTAAGATCAACGGTTCAACAGGCTTTCCAAAACGCTGGGATCCCAAACCAGAACTTCAAAATTCAGGGCTGTAATTAAAAGATGGAAAACCTCATAACACTTTTCCCGACCAGGAAATTTAATGAAGGTCCACAGGCTCCGCGTTCACTCTTGCAGCGATTAGAACAACGGAGCAGTCACCCGCCCATACAGTACTTAGGTATTGTATGGTCGGGACGACATCATCAACCTTTTCACTGCTGGGAACAGGTCTCCTCTCATACAGAGAAGGATTGAGCGTAATCACTACGCTTGCTCAATGAGGGTTGGCGGATTCAGACTTATATCTAGGTTTCCTTAAGATATTTTCTTTCATCTTGTAATCAGTCATTGGTGTCCAAGATATACTTAGAAAGTACATATAAGTTAGAAAAGTTATTTGGCGGCACCTACATACGCTACAAAAATAAACAATGCGTCATACTGACGTCACACGAATTCTACATCTCGCAATCTGAGTTTACCGTGCAACTAGCATACATACAACTTCCCAATTTCAAGCATTGGGCAAGTGCCCGCCAGACATGACACCCGTCTGGTCGAAGGATCCTCTCTTTCTATGGAGGATGAGTGAACTTTACTCCCTGTTCCTCATGCCTCTACAGTTACATTGGTACTTGCCTGACCTGAAATCGAACCCGCACACTCATACTTGAGAGGCTGGTGTTTTAACCACTAGGCTACCACGACTGTTGATGAATGCTCCGTCCGTGTCAAAGTTACTATCCATTTATGAACTTTTCGAAAAGAATATTTTATCACAACAGACACAGGTATTGGACAGCGTTAATTCTACTTTCTATTTCCTTGTTTCTGTTTTGTTGGCATCTCTTCCACTATTATACGCTCTAACCGCAGCTGCGTCTTGGGAACAGTTTTACACTTGACGACTTTGTTCGCTTTTTAACATTTATTCAATTTTATCTATAACTAGCTGACCCAGCAAACTTTGTTTGCAAAGCGTGTGGGGTGCCTAATTAATTTTATTTTTTATAATAGTAGCGATATTGCAAACAATTACTAATAGAATGATTGTCACATTCAATATTAAGTACTCCACATGATTTTTCAATTTGTAACGATTTAAAAATCTTTATACTCGTAAACGAGGTTAGTAGCGACATCTAGCGACAAAAGGGAATAAATTATAATCAGTACCATATATTTTCAAATAGATGGCGTTACTTACAAATCGGTTTCTTTGAAAATAATCATTTAAATTAGAGGAAATCTATAATAAATGCATTATTTAATTTAAATAATTAAAATAAGTTTTTCTTGATATGCAATAAAAGTTGTAATTTAATATTGAGAAAAAAAGTTCAGCTTGGTAGTCTTTTTGAAAACGCAGTGTCTTCGTAATCTCTTAGTTTGGAGAAACCGATTAGGAATTAATTGTTAAATGTGGCGCAGGAGGCAAGGAATCGGCGCCAAGATATAAACCTGTGCTTTATATTGAACCACGGATGAGTAAGTATTAATTTAATGTAACTCGCAAAAGGTCCGGCAGTACTTCACACCTGGGGCCCTAGTCTGCTATTGCAATAGTGTCAAAATGCTCGACTTTTAATATCATAATGACCGATTTTCACAAAATCCTTAATCTGCTAACAAAATGGCGTGCCAAGTGGTCAATCACTGAACGAAATGGCATAAAACGGTAAACTGGTAAAAAATCACAAATCAATGACTGACATACGCGGTAATCTGCTAAAATTTTGACAGTTCTTTTGATCATTGAACTGTTAGGATGACGTCTTTGTACAAACATTGCTTTTCGAAGCGAGGCAGCTCGATGGTGGTGGTGGTTTTGTACAAAAAGTGTGATATCTATTGTGTTTGTGGAATATTTGAGAATGTTTTCACTACTAGCAAATATTCTTGAGCTAGCCAATGCAGTGGATGCTAGAGAAAGAAGATAAGCAGGAGACGTGGAACTCATCGCTTGACGAGTTTGAATACGAATCCCTGTATTGATATTCCCGAGGCGGAATTTGTGAAAACCTTTCGCCTTGAATATGTCTCATTAAGAGGGTTAATTGAAGAACTCATTCTCCTTATGGCCAGACTGCATCGAACCGATAGCGTATGGACAGAAATTAAGGTGAGGAAACGTAATTTGACAATTGATTTATTATTCTGTAGTAATCTATAGCTACAAACACGACATAGATTGATTAATGTTATATTTTTATTGCAGATTCTAATAGCACTTGCATTTTATGCATCGAGGTTCTATGAGAAATTTTATTGCTCAAGATGCCCTCCATAAAGTTTCACAAATTACTGTGCCTACTGCAATCAATGAAGGAACAAAGACTTTGAAACTAAAACATAAACCACAAATATTACAAACATGCCAAAAGCATTATTGCCACCTGATGAAGATTATGCAGGAACACTGCGGCAGGTATGTAATTTCTTTTAACTATGTTGGTAAAGGTACATAATAGTTGGACTTTTATTAGTTACTTTATTTATTTATAGTTAACTAAAATGGTACAACGTTAATTACATTAATTAACTTAAAAACTACTACTAGAACTAACATGCAACAGTGGACTCTCTCGCATACTTTCTTTCACAGAAGACCAAACATACACCCATAAGCTTATTCCATTCATCTGCAATCCTGTCACAACATAAATAAATGAGACCACTATACCTATTAAAATTCAACATTTATTTATAACTATAGGTACATATATCTATTTTCTGCAACATAAATGAAACCATTATCCCTATTAAAATTCAACATTTATTTATAACTATACAAGTATACATATATCTATTTTCTGCAACATAAATGAGACCACTATACCTATTAAAATTCAACATTTATTTATAACTATACATATATCTATTTTCTCATAAACTAAATATCAACTTTACATTAAGTCAAAAAGTTTTATTATACAAAAAAAAGACATTTTTCATTTAAATAATAAAACACACCAATAATCAGTCTTTTAATTTAGGAGGAAAGCAATAAGAAGTCCCTAATTATCAAGACCATAGCAGGGTGAATCGGGATCTTCTTGAAGGTTGATCGGGATCACTGCAGCACTGCACTTTTGTTGACATACTGTGGAAAAATGCATAAAATAAATTAGCAGGTATGTAGTGTAAACCCTCCTCAATATTCTAGGAAAGTATGAAAATACTCTAATTATTATTAAAATGATTTAACTCCTTGTTACAGATCCACCGCAGTATTGCACAAAACAGAAATTTAAAATAAATTGTTATTCTTTTTAATAAACACTGTTTCATTTACTTTTATATCCCTTTGTAACCCATACTGCTAGACATATCTTCTATGGACTATTATTATATTATTATATGGACATACTTAGTCGGTTATAGGTTGTTCAATATTTTAGGAGATCTCTTCTAAAATATATTTAATTAAACTGGCTTTTAATAAATTGTCAAATTTACCTCTTGCGTTCTCCAGAAATCTGATTCAGAATCTGATGACATTATAATTCTGCAGGGTTTCTGTAAAACAAAACTAACTTTAATAAAAAATTCCAACTTATACATAACTAATGTGAAATTTGTAACCTAGCGCTTAGTATGTAGTTGCCATAAAGATTTTAAATTCTGGCCAATGTACTACTACTGATTTAAACCTACATCTAACACAAGCTTAGCGGGGGGTTTTATATTTAATTGTTATGATATTGTTTTCAAAGCTACTTAATTCTTATTGTGGGTGTTGTATAAATAAATAAAACACCCAATGAGTGGAAGTTTTCATTTTGAATAATTAAGTTTATTCTACTAAACTTTCATTAAGATGAATTACGAATAATAAACAGTACTTAATTACCTTTTTTGACACAGATGTCTCGGTGAACTTGAACCATTTTTGCTATGATGGAGCTCTGTCGATTAATGACCTTAGTCAAGTCGTAGATGGTCTGAGCATGCAAAAGACGACTCAGCGTTTCTGACTTCAATAGCATCCAGCCTTGAAGGATGATGCACAAAATTATAGTACTCTGTGATGATGCAGCTTGGAGTTTACAAATCACACTTCGCCTTTTATTGACGCGGCGGTAGTGGCCAGGAGCCATATCTCGGCCTAAATTTGCTGATTGTTTTATTCTTGTTTTTCTTTATGTAGTAATTATAATTTTAATAATATAAACAAAAACAAATACATATCAAAACACCAGCTGTTAAAAAAAAACAAATAAACGTCAGTCAGTTTGTATTAATGTCACATTTGACTTTAACAGATAACAAAATTTTTAGTTTTCTAGTTTCACAATAATGTTTTTTGCTATTTAATAACTATTTTCTACTCTAGACTGCTTATAAAAATTGTAATTAATATTTAAAAATACATATTAACAAAATCTTGCTTAAAGAAATGTTCAAATTGGGTAGTAGTTTTTAGAAACTCATTTCTACTAACGAGTTTTATAATAATGGCAATACAACAATGACCATTCCGTTATGAAATCAATGACCGATGTTCATGATAGAGCAGATTAGGGGCTAATAGCAAAATGACAATGGAAACGTGCTGGAATGACAAAATTATATAAAATAGCAGACTAGGCCCCCTGGGCAGCTTCTAATGTTATACAAAGCACAGGTCCGTTCGTGTGTGGAGTACTGCAGCCACATTTGGGCTGGTGCTGCTAAATGTCACCTGGCCACTTTGGATTCAGTGGAGAGGCGTGCAAAGAGGCTGATTGGTGACCCTGATCTAACTCGAGATGGTCTCCAAAGCCTAGAGCACAGGCGTAGAGTAGCCAGGCTTTCGGTGTTCTATAGGATGCATTTTGGGGAGTGTGCGAGGGAATTGCATGATTTAATTCCCCCATCTCCGTTCCACCATGGGACGACCCGTCGTACGGGTCCCTTACGTTTTTAACACCACTACGATCCGGACGAAGCGTTTCGCCTCCTCCTTTATGCCGCGTACATCGAGGGACTGGAACAATTTGCCAGCGGCGGTGTTTCCGTCGGACTACAATTTTTTTTTATTAGTTATAAACTAGTGCTTGACTGCAATCCCGCCTGATGGTAAGCAGTGATGCAATCGTTGATGGTAAAACACACTAGCTTATTAAGCCTATTCACTTAAAAAAAACTGAGTGAATAGGAAGGAAGACGGCAGTTGAGCGAGGTGATGCAATGTTTAACCCAACAACACGACCAACAATGCTGCGCCAGAGGATGATCTGGAGACCCTCCACGACCAAACTTCCGACACAACAACACTAGGCACATCGTACCCGGTACACATCGCTACACAACTGCTCAGACCCGTCCTCCCTACGGCTTCACCAGACATCATGCCGGAACACGACGAATCGCTTGGCGGCAAGACTTTGTCTGGTGGGTGGTAACTTATGCCGGCGGCTGATGAGGTTGCCTACCACCGAGAATATATAGAAATTTGAGTCTCTTCAAGGCTAGAGTGAATAGGCTCTTAATAAACAAGTGCGCTTTACCATCAACGATTGCGTCACTGCTTACCATCAGGCAGGATTGCGGTCAAGCGCTAGTCGCACCATGCGGTTGCAAACATGTAATTTGAGAAACTTACATTGTCTTTCATTGTTAACAGAGTTCAATAGCCTATTTTAATTATAATACACATAAAAAAGGTCTTCTCAAGAAAGGCATATAGCCGCGTACAGGTGCTTTGATAGGATGCAATTTTAAAGCAAGCCATCTGGTTCTGGCCACATGTGGACACGAAGTCTCTAATGGTCACACAGGCCGGAGATGCTGTCTGCAATGGCAGGTCCAAGGACTGACCTAATTTAGGGTAATGTGACATACCCATTGTAACTGTATTCTTTTAAACTTGCTCCTTCGCCTTTGTGTCAATGTTCTACATCGAACTGTGAATTTGAACAGTCCGCACATCACATCTTGTGGGAGTGTATTCTTTGGCAGAATGAACGCAATATTATGTTGGAAAGTGTACAAGTTACATCCGGAGTTGTTTATTATACGGACCTTGTAGAAACTAGAACCGATTTCCGTGCGTTCAGGCGCTTTTGCCATACCTATTATTGGAATCAATTGTAACAGCACATACCTACTTAAGACCCATTAACTTAATCAAATTTTATTCCGTGGTGCTTGGCAATCTGGGCTTCTCCCAGGTGCAATAATGTCCCTTTGTGCCGATTGGCCTAGTTCTGTTCTGCCTCCTGCTTGATATGGAGGGAAGTAGAAAAAATATTTTTTTTCTTACTCCTCCGCTATTCTTTTCTGATTAATTTCGTTGCAGGTCCCAAAACAGTTGAATCGTTTCTCCCGGACTCGTCGAGCTTCATTGCTCAGCGTTTTTCTGGCGGTCTCCGCTGTTGATTCTGGCTTTCAGGAGTTGCAGTGGGTTGGGAACAGTGTGGGCGGGCTTTGTCCCAAAAAAAAAAATGCCCATGGTAAGGGTTCGCAGTTACTTAATATTAGATACCAGGATCTTGGCAACAGCATCATAGTGTAAGAGCCGTGCGAGCGAAGTGTTTAATTAAAATCTTTGAGAAGACTGAATAATCTTTCTTTTATTCCAATCAATACTTCATGCATAACATACCCTAGTCTCCTGAATCGTTGCCTCTGTGGTAAATCGGTGGTAAGTGACCAAAAGGCCATTACAAATTGATTTGAATTTTTGTTTATACTTTAATATTTATATTATTCTTATTTTGAATTAATTATAATAATTAATTGTCAGGATTCTTTCATCAACCTTTTTATCGTCTTACTGTTGGGCACAGGTCTACTCGCGAACAGAGAAGGATTGAGCGTAGGTAATCACCATGCTTGCTCAATGCGGGTTGGCGATTTTAGACTTAAAGTTCAGGTTCCTCAAATTATTTCCTTCACCTTGTAATCAGTCATTGGTGTCCAAGACATACTTAGAAAGTATATAGGTATAAGTTAGAAAAGTTACATTGGTACTTGCCTGACTTGAAATAGAACCCGCACACTCATACTTGAGAGGCTGGTGTTTTAACCAATCGGCCACTACTACTATCATAAACTATTGCTTGACCGCAATCCCGCCTGATGGTAAGCAGTGATGCAATCGTTGATAGTAAAGCGTGCCAGTTTATTAAGATCCTTTTCACTCAAAAAAACTGGATGAATAGGAAGGCAGTTGAGCGTGGTGATGCAATGTCAAAGCCAACAACACGACTAACGATACTACGTCAAAGGGAGATTGATCTGGAGACCCACCATGACCAAACAACATTTGGCACATCGTACCCGGCACACATCGCAACAGAACTGCTGAGAACCGCCCTTCGTACGTCTTCACCAGACATCATGCCGGAATACGACGAACCACTTGACGGCAAGACTTTGTCTAGTGGGTGGTAACTTCTGCCGGCAGCCGATATTATGGCCTACCGCCGAGGAGCTACCAGAATTTAGATGTGAGCGTTGTGTGTGAGAGAGATAGCGAGGAGACTGTAAGTGATGAGTAGTGATAATGACAGCCTCCGCGGCGTAGCGGTAGCGAACGGGGGCAAGGAGTACAAGGAGGCGCGGGTTCAATCCCTGCGCAATGCAAATATTTGTATGCAAAAAAAAAAAACGATATTTGAACTGGTCTGGTGGTACCCCGAAAGCACGTTAAGCCGTTGGTCCCGGTTGCCATACGAACATCTAGTGGCAGTCGTTACGGGTTGTTGGAGCCCTCAAAAGTCCAACAATTGGTCTAGCTGCAATGCTTCGATATCGCCTTCGGGTTGTAGAGGTCAGACGGCAGTCGCTTCACGGAAAATATCGAAGTTTAGCCAAAGCAGTTAGTCTGTTAAAGCGGACCCCCCAGACTCCAAAGCTGCGGATACGCCTGGGATTAATGCTGCAACAATGATGACAATGATGATGACTGTAAGTGATGATTTATAAATGTACCTTACTGCTGCTATAGAACTATCGCAAATAAAAACTGTATCTTTTCGTCGTGGTCGTATCGTAATTTATAAAGACAAAAAGTTTCTTAACAGCAACAGCTGTTCAAATTAAGTTCTTGAATGGCTACAATGCATTATTGCTCGCGAATATTGCCCTCAGATGATTTGTTCAATTGAACTACAGTTTATTAGCGTAAATAATGCAATGATGTAATTTAAATAAACCTAAATTTATTTATTATTTTAATTTATTTATTTATTATAATTTAAATTCACTATATTATATACCTTTTCTAATATTTAGTTTAATTACAATTTATTCCAACTCGGATACCAAGTCGGAGAGTTGTGAGAATGATATTTAATAATGAATTATAAATAAATTATGTAAATAATGATATAAGTAATGAATTAGAAATAAACGAAGACGACACGGTTGGCGTGATGGCTGACTGATCGACTGCTACGTTGCGTGACGGAGTTTGATTTTGATTCCCGCACAGAACAAATATTTGTATGGAATGCAGGTAGTTGTTCTAGATTTGGCTGTTTGTGCGTGTGAATTTCAATGTTTGTTAAGGCCCTACTGATACAAAAGTAATTCCTAGTGTGGGGCAACGTTTTTTAAAAGAAGGAAAAAAATTAAATTAAACATAAATTATGCGGAGTGTTTGTGAGAGAAAGTATGCATTTTTTTAAAACTATATAGGTACTAGTGCTTGACTGCAATCACGCCTGATTGTAAGCAGTGAGCAAAAAGCGTAAAGGGCGCTAGTTTAATTAGATCCTATTTACTCTAGCCTAGAAGGCACGGGAATACCGCCACTGGTAAATTATTCCAGTCCCTCAATGTACGTGGTATAAACGACGAGGCGAAACGTTACATCCAGATCGTAGTAGTGTCAACAATATAAGGGTGTGGATACTCGCCGTACGACGGGTCCTCCGATGATAGAATGAAGATGGGGGAATTAAGTCAAGCAATTCCTACGATTCAGGAATTTTACTAATTATTTTTTTCCAGAAATATGCTTCTGATCGGTCCAACGTCTTATATAAAGAGACTTTTCCCGAGACAGTTAGTTCTAATTAATCGACCGAAGAAAACTGTAAACCAAAAGCAATAAATAAACTTCGCTAATCTTCATTATGGTTTTACGATAACCATCTCCGTAATCCAAAGTTAGTATAAGCGTATTTATCTCATCTAAATTATCCCGTATAGGTAGACGTAGCTGAAAGAATAAATAAAATATATACGCCACCTCAGATAAATAGGGTGACAGCCCCACACACTCTATTCCCCCATATAACTGCCACTCCCCACGAACTATCCAGAAACTAACATATTCCAAAAGTCTCACGTATTCCATTTATTTCCTAATTAACTCGGTATCCGGTACGATGGATGAATTTACGCCGAGCACCCTGTTTCGTTCAACTTGTTTGATTCGACATCAATGGATGTAAATGGATATGGATGAGGTATTACTATCAGCACCTCAATCGACACATTATGAATTTGAATAATTTTGAAGCATATAGGTAGCTAATTCATTGCTCTCTACATTTTTTTTTAAGTTATTAACTAGCGCTTGACCGCAATGCCGACTGATGCTAAGCAGTGATGCGATCGTCGATGGTAAAGAGCGCTAGTTTATTACCCGACTACGGCAAAGCAAAAGGAGGGTTATGATTTTGACAGGCTATGTATGTATGTATGTATGTATGTATGTATGTATGTATGTATGTATGTATGATAATGTATGTATGTATGTATGTATGTTCATCTGTTCCCTCGTAACTTCTAAAATACTTATTCGAATTCGATAAATGATATATCATTGGAAGCGTCTTAATTGTCTGCTGGTTATAGGCTATATGGAGTTTCACAAAATCTAACGTGGCGCCCTCTAGCGGACAAAATATACAGAGTAAAAAAATAAAGTTAAGATAAATATACCGTGTTTGGTATCATTTGAAAGGGCTTAACTTGTACATTTTAAATATATATATATTACTAGCATTTGCTTGTGACTTTACCTGTATTCATGGGCTGATTGCATATAATTCACATCTTTTCGTTCATAGATAGCTTCTTTGCTACTTATCAGAATAAGACCACTGCAAAACCATTAGAAGGGCCTTGATATTCTGTTGGTTATGAGCTATAAAGCTTGTCACCAAATTTAGTATTACGCCCTCTAGCGGACAAAAAGTTCTATGTTAATACAAAATTAAAATAAAAATACCGTATTTGGTATCATCTGAAAGAGCTTCACGAGTACTTTATGTTTGTACATAATCCCTAGTAATGCTTCGTAGAATTTGAATGTAAACCAGGGTTTGGTAAACGGAGCGATGGGAGTGGTGAAGGCCTTCGAATGGCCTGCTCTTCGGCGCGATCAGTTGGAACAGGAGAACAACCAAGCGCTGTTCTCATACAATTTGACGACGCATCCATAAAAGCAGATACTAACGGACTTATCAAAATCGAGCCTTGCCTCACTGAATTTGACGGCTTGAGGGGTTCTGGGCAAATTCAGCGTAAAATGCTCCCGCTGATTCTTTCTTGGGGTTGTACTGTACATAAATTACAAGGTTGTACTCTAGATAAAAAAGTTACAGATCTAGGAAAATCATTCAACAAGTGGTGTCTTTGAATGTTGCGCTATTGAACTAATAACTCATGGAATCATTTGTGTTTGCATTTATAGAGTGCCAAATGCCAATAACTTCTATGAGTGTATTGGTAAATTAGAACGAATATTACATAAATAAAAGAAAAAAGATCGTAAATATATTGTTTTGGCTGGCGATTTCAATATAGATGTACTCAAGAGATCTTATCAATCAATAGAATTCGAAAATTTGTTATTAAGCTTTAACTTGAAACTGGCGCTTTATCAACCAACTCGTCTTCAGAGCAAAACATGCATTGACAATTTTGCGCATAATTTTAGTGGGTCCTGTAAGGCTTCAGTATTAGAATTAGCATTATCAGATCACACAGCACAGTTACTGAAATGCCCAATTAGCACAGTATGTACTTTTGATCGGTGGAGTAGGAGAAAACGTGACTATAATGCCAATAACATTGATAAATTTAAAACTTATCTGCAGAGTCTGACATTTTCTGATGTTTATGAAACAAATGGCCCTAACGTAGCATTTAACGCATTTTTTGACATATTTTTGTTGCTATATAGACAGTGCTTCCCCGAAACCATAGTTTCCGTCAATACCTACAAAAAACAAAAATGGGTATCCCCTGGCATCAAAAAATGCAGCAAGAGGAAACGACAATTGCTGTGGCAGTATCGATTAAAACCTACTCAGCAAAACAGGGTGCTATTTAAAAATTACAATAAAATATTTAAAAAGATTATTAATTTAACTCAGCGAGCTCAAAATATCTATAAAATAAAGACATCAAAGAATAAATCTAAAACAACATGGCAAATTATAAATAATTCAAAGTTAAATATGCCAAAGAATAATGTTAACAAACTTAGAATTAATAACGATGAAGTTATCTCCGATCCAAAATCTATTTCCAATGTATTTAATAATTATTTTATTGATAAAATCCAGCCTATAGTTAATTCCGGAGACAGAGTCACAAAATATATTTTAAACCGGAAGGATTCGATGTTTATGGCTCCAAGTTTGCCAAACCACGTACTTAAAATAACGTTGGCCCTTAACAACACAAATAGTGTAGGTTATGATGGCATTTGTACAAAAATAGTTAAAGCAGTAGCCAAGGAAATATGTTCCCCTTTAAGTTACATAATAAATTTATGTATAACAGAAGGTATTTTTCCGGATGCTCTGAAAAAGTCGGTAATAAAGCCATTATTTAAAAAACAAGATAGGGAGTTAATGGAATGCTACAGGCCAATTTCATTGATACCAATATTCTCAAAAATAATTGAAAACTATATTTATAAAGAACTCAATTTATATTTAGAAGTTAATAATATTCTTTGCAATGAACAAAAAGGATTCAGAAAAAATAAGACAATTAACATGGCTATTTATGAATTCTTATATACGGTTATGATTAATATGGACAAAAACACTCCAGTGTGTGCGATATTTTGTGATATGACTCAGGCGTTCGATTGCGTGCAACATAATATTTTACTAAAAAAGCTTGATGCTTATGGCATAAGAGGAAATGTCCTTGAGTTCTTAATATCTTATTTAAGCGACAGATAACAAGTAACGGAAATAAGAAGAATTAATATACATACCAAAAGAGAAGAAAACTTTCTCTCAAATGAACGTAAAGTTATCTATGGAGTTCCACAAGGAAGTATATTAGGACCACGGCTTTTTACACTTTATATTAATGACTTTCCAAAGGCAATCAAACATAAAATGACATTGTTCGCAGATGATAGTACTATAACGATACCGTGTGACCAAAGAAATTTTTATAAGGATGACATAAATAATACGTTAAAAGAAACCATAGAATGGTTAGACAATAATAATTTAAAAATAAATTTAAATAAAACTGTAATTATGCATTTTCGCCAGCGCGCGTTGACCTTTTCTAATTTTGACATAACATACAATGACATTATTATTGACAGAGTTGAAACAACTAAGTTTTTAGGACTTACAATAGATCAAAGTTTAAATTGGAAGGCGCATATAGAAGGCCTAACTAAAAGGGTTAGCAGTAGTGCGTACGCTTTGTATATTTTGTCACGCACTGTTAACATAGATGCGTTACTAACTGCTTACTACGGTCTGACTGAATCGATTCTCAGATACGGTGTTATCTTTTGGGGTAACTCGACTGATAAAGAAGTTGCATTTAAAGCACAAAAGAGATGTCTTAGAGCCATGTTTAAATTGAAAATTACCGATAGTTGTAAGCCCTATTTTATTCGATACAAAATTTTGACACTGACATCACTTTATATTCTAGAAACAGTAATGTTTGTTAGAAATAATTTTAATTTATTTTCACGAATGGCAGATAAGTTTCCCAGAAACAGGCGTGATCAAAGTCAGCTGTGTCTGCATGGGAGCAGGACAGCGTTTATGCGCAAGAGTGTTTTTTGCATGGCTCCGATTGTTTATAACAAGTTACCTAAAAGTTGGAGGGAGCTAGATAATGTACACTTGAAATGTCAACTAAAGTCATATTTATTTGACAACGCATACTATAATATTAACGAATTTTTGACAGAAGCAGCTATATTGACATAGATTTTGATGCATTGTTTTTATTTTTCCTCGTGCTGACATTTATTTTTGTTTTGTAATGCCATTATATTTATATTTTTTTTGACATGAAATTTATAATTTAATTCCTTATTATTGATAATATTTGCACGCCATATTCGGTGGCAAACATGTCTGATCTTATTGATTTTATTATGTTATCCTGCATGCATTTATATTCTTGTATGTACACACATGTTTATGCAAATAAATTTATCTTTATCTTTATCTTCTTATCTTTATCATTGTTTGCTAAAGGACAGGCCTATGTCGCTCTCAGTAGAGTTAAAACCATAGAGGGATTATTTATAAGTGCCTTGGATCATAATAAATTACTTAAAAATCCACATGACAGTCGATCGTTAGCAGAATTAGATAGATTAAGAAATCTTCCCAGGTCCTCTTAATATAAGTTTTTTTTTGTTTTAATAATTATAAACTAGCGCTTGACTGCAATCCCGCCTGATGGTAAGCAGTGACGCAATCCTTGATGCCTGCGCACTAGTTTAGTAAGCCTATTCACTTAAAAAACTTAGGAATAGCAAGGATGACGGCTGTTGAGCCAGGTGATGCAATGTTAAATCCAAGAGCAACACGACCAACCATGCTGCGCCAGAGGGAGATTGATCTGGAGACTCTCCATGACCAAACTCCCGACACCACAACATTTGGCGCATCGTACTCGCCACACAACGCAACACAAAGTGCTCAGACGCGTCCTCCGTACGGCTTCACCAGACATCATGCTGGAACACGACGAATCGCTTGGCGGCAAGACTTTGTCTGGTGGGTGGTAACTTCTGCCGGCAGCCGATGTTATGGCCTACCACCGTTAGAAAAACATCCAATCTATTTATACTAACGGCCTCATCCACTAATTCATGACCCATTCGGTGCCATCGACGCAAATGTGCGTCGCTACTACGAAAAACCGGGAGCTTCATACGGTGAAACCGTTGCTATACGCGCTACGCTTCAAGCGCTACGAAATAGTAAAATAGGACATCTCTACATATTACTATACGCCGATACATAAGTCAAAAGAGATGTCGTATGTTAACTACCTAGTTTTTAGTTCGTCAATTTAACTTTTATTAATATTATGCGCCACAAATACACTTTAACACCAAAATAGTACAAATAATAAAAAGTTAAAAAACTAAAACCCAACTACGAAAAAAAACGACGCTGAAAAAGTATAAAACAAGATTTTCAGAATACTGAACTGAACAAAGTTGCTAATATAGTTGCAAGTAAATGGAGACAGTAGACTCTACCAAGATGCCTTCAGTCACACGTTACATATACCTACCGTAGCACTTTCATAACGTGTGACTGCGGTTTTCCAAACATGAAAATTTATCTCTAAATAGTGAATATTGCATACTTCAGAATAGTATCGTAAGACATTATTGTCAATTTACAACGAAGGCATCTTGGTAGAGTCTACTGTGTCCATTTACTTGCAACTATATTAGCAACTTTGTTCAGTTCAGTATTCTGAAAATCTTGTTTTATACTTTTTCAGCGTCGTTTTTTTTTCGTAGTTGGGTTTTAGTTTTTTAACTTTTTATTATTAACTATCACTCTAGCCTTGAAGACACTCAAATTGTAGTATGACGGAAACAGCGCCGCTGGCAAATAGTTCCAGTCTCACAATGTATGCGTAATAAAAGAGGAAGCGAAACACTTCGTCCGGATCGTAGTGGTATTACCAACGTAAGGGTGGAAAGTCGCCGTAGGACGTGTCATCCGATGGTAGAACGGAGATGGGGAATTGGAGATGGTTTATAAAGAGGATTCTAATAAAAGTTAGTTTTATTCTGACATTCAAACGGGATCGAAACTTATACGGGTGAAACCGTGGAGCACAACTAATCCACACTAATGTTATAAACGCAAAAGTAACTCTGTCTGTCTGTCTGTTACGCTTTCCTGCTTAACCCTCTCAACCGATTTTGTTGAAATTTGGCACAGACAATCTTTACACCCCGAGAAAGGACATAGGCTACCTATTATAGAAAAAAAAAAGATCCCGAGGGAAATCTAAAAAGCGCGATATAACCGAATTCCACGCGGGCGGAAAGCTAGTATTTTATATTCCTGTTTACTATCTCAAGGTTTGTTTGTAAAATCAAACTATACAAAAACAATATTTTCACAGTTATATTACATTTGTTTTTGCATCACTGTCCTACTCACAATGTTCCTTATTTTCATTCAAATTAGATAGCTATTCAGTCCCTACCACTGACAAGTCTATATAAATCATTTAATATTCATAACTCTATATTCTCATTACAATATGGTGTTGTTTGCTGTTACCAGAGGTAAGATAAGATCTAGACTTATTGAATGTCAAGTATTGGTACATGAGAATGCTGAATGAATGGCAAAGTCTTGCCGCCAAGCGATTCGAAAGCGATTCGCGGCTAGTGCTTGACTGTAATCCCGCCTTCTTTTTTTTTTAATAATTATTAACTAGTTTATAATTATTTAGTTATAATTATATAGTTATAGTTTATATTATTATAATAAAAAAAAGAATGGCAGGGTTCCACAAGAACCATTGATCAAGAGTTGAAGTTGAAGTTGAAAATGCTAAGGGGTATGAGGGGTGTTACATGAATAGTTAGAAGAAGCGATGAGTACATAAGAGGAAGTCTAAAAGTGTCACCGTTACTAATAAGTCGTGTGTAAATCATTTCTTATAGTATGGCATGCCCATTGTTACGAAGAAATGAAGAAAATGTTGTAAGGCGAGTTTTGAGCATATGGATATGAAGGTGGGGGGTAGGAAGATGACGTCAAAATAGAGAAGTATGGAAGAAAAAAATATATTGCCATAAGGGTAGTAATTACATTTATATTACCATAATATGTGTATCGGTGGTAGGCTATAACATCGGCTGCTGGCAGAAGTTACCACCCACTAGACAAAGTCTTGCCGCCAAGAGATTCGTCGTGTTCCGGCATGATGTCTGGTGCAGCCGTACGGAGAGTAGTAGGTCTGAGCAGCTGATGTGTTGCGATGTGTACCGGGTACGATGCGCCAAATGTTGTTGTATCGGGAGTTTGCTCGTGGAGGGTCTCCAGATCAATTTACCTCTGGGGAAGCATCCTTGATCCTGTTGCTGGATTCAACATTGCATCACTTCGCTCAACTGCCATCTTTCTTCCTATTCACTCAGGTTTTTTTTTTTTTAATGCATGAGTCCTTAATAAGCTAGCGCGCTTTACCGTTAACGATTGATTTACGAAAAATGTGTTTTGCTGCAATCACTAATTCCATGTACCCACTCACGGTTTGCATAATGGACAGGAATAATGTCCATAGTTTCCTACTTGATCATTTTGACCAACATAAGGCAAAAAGGTATTTCAAATAATTTTGAAAATAAATACCGTTCTCCTCCATTTTTTCTATATCTCCATGTTGACCTCGAGATTAGTGTATATTAGACATCACATCGTAAGAAAGTTATCTCGTTAGTCAGTTATCTACAAACTTATGGTCAACTCGAGCCTCAGGGAAGGTTAAGTAAACACAGATTATTCCCCTCTAGTACTTTATGTGAGGTTCACAAAAAAAAATAAGTTTTTCACTCAATATTACAAGGAGTAGGTAACTTGCTTTATGAACGAAACCCGTGTTATAAGAAGTGCTGAGATTACGTTGAGATTTAAGAAAGTCATCATCATCATCATTTCAGCCAATAGACGTCCGCTGCTGGATATAGGCCTCTCCTAACGATCTCCACGACGACCGGCCCTACGCCCCCCACATCCAGTGGCTTCCCGCGACCTTCCCTAGGTCGTCGATTCACCTTGTCCGGGTCCTACGCGCGCTGCATCTGCCGGTGTGTGATAGCCGCTCGAGCACCCGTCTGCCCCATCGGGAATCGGTCCTACGGGCAATGTGCCTGGACCACTGCCACTTAATTGATCCAATGAGAAATGAGGAGATCCGCAAAAGAACGAGAGTAACCGTCAGCCCGAAGAATTGCAACACTGAAGATAGTACAATAACTTAAATGGGTTCTTGGATTTAAATTTTAAATATTGTTTCATTACTATTTATATAAAGTAAAAAAGCGCTGTGAGTTCGTGAACAGCTCTTCCTGGGGTTGGCGCAATAGATATTTTTCTTGCATACCTCTCTATAAGTAGTCATTGTAGTTAATCCCTTCTTATCCATATCATCTACAAATATTCCATTTATCATTTCTTTGGCCTTCACCTACTCTTAAAAGCTATTACTGCTTTTATTTACTAATACCCTATTCATAGAGTTAACTCTGTTGATTCACCGCCGCTTCCATGGACTATTAAAATGTACCTGCTATCATAGATTACTATTACTATAATTTTTCATCAATTACTAACGTATATTACTTGAACGCCCCGTGTGGTACCGGGCATAGAATAGTACCATCACATATCCTCCCGTGGGTGTCGTAAGAGGCGGCTAAGGGAACTCTCACCGGGGAAGCGGGCAGCAGCACTTTTCCCGTGGAATAACAAATTACTGCGATCCCCAACCCACCTACCAAGCGTGGAGATTATGGCAATGCCTCTCAATCCCTCCTCTGTCTAGCAGTGGACCTCGAAGGTTGAGAAGAAGAAGAAGAAGATTACTTGACCTTATTGACAGTTATTTTACCAGAGAATTTGTATCACTATCAAAATCATAGATTTTTTAAATCTTATAACAATACGTTTGCTTTTGGAGTACCTTAACTAACTAGTTTGTTAAGATCAAAATGATCTATAATTTCGTTTGAATAAGTTTGCTGTTAGATTGTTGCTAACAGAGGTAAAATAAACACATGTCTCTTTCCCTCTCCACTCATTACCTAATATTTATTATGTCACTGAGTATTACAACCTTTCGATCCTCCTTTTTATCACCTGTTATGGACGGAGCGGATGGACATGTTTGATGTTTAATAAATAAAACTCACCTATGTTCCTTCATTTTACGGTATTCCTTTCGAATAATCCGCAGTCCTAGTAAGTAATGGATCCTGTTACTATGATAGAATCTTGGTTTTGCGTCGTCTTTTAGACCTCGTACATCGTGGGACTATCCACCGGACTACAATTTAAGTGACTGCAAGGCTAGAGTGAATAGGCTCATAATAAACTAGAGCGCTTTACCAGCAGCGATTGTATCACTGCTTATCATCAGGTGGGATTGAGGTCAAGTGCCAGTTTATATGTTATAAAAAAAAATGTAAGTACCAAGATATGATGGTAAGGTTCCACGATGTAAGGTTCATACGATGATAGCATTACAATTATAAAGTTCTTCTCGACCTATTCATACTTCCTGTTCCCGTGTTCGTAACCTACAACACTTCCATACTACACAAGCGACTCACCCACAAGACAACGCGCGGAGATTAAATAATATGAACACACAATCGAGACATAAAAGTAAACAGGAAAATTGTCTAAACATTCGAGCATTTTGCGGAAATAATAGCTCGTTATGTATTCAGTACCCTCACATTGGTATTGGTCGTTAGGGACGACTTATGCATAAGTGGCGTACTGTCGTTTAGTCTACTCTCGGGTTAGCTCAAAGTTAACTAAATTTGTTATGATGTCCCGAAAAGAGTGTGATGTTGTACGGGGTAAATGTTGAGGAGTTGATGAATTACTAAAGATATGTCTTTATTTAAGTAGATACGGTTTAGTATCGAACAGACAAAGTTATGACTTCGTCTGTTCGATACTAACCCATATCTTTTAGACTCAACAGTAAAGACAACAGGTTGTAGAATTTGGTTGATGTGACTATTGTTAAACCCCATAAGACCGTTTCCAGTCATTAAAAACGAACACAGTCTATGTTGTGATTTTGAATGTTTTAACATGAATTTGGGCACTTGGAACTCATGGCCCTAGCATTTTAAACGCAAACGGCTCGAACATGTACGTAACTGCCACTAAGGTTGGATATCTTCGCGGTTTGAAGGTTTCTGTACTAGTAACAGCCGCTGTAAAACAGCAGAAGCTCGGCCATCGGGTACGCTCACGCAGCTATTGACGGGGCACGGTAGATTCTCCGAATACTTATATCGTTTTAAGTGTAAGGGGAGTCCATCATGCGTCTGTGATCCAGGCGTGAGCGAATCTATACCGCACTTGATTGTGGAGTGTCCAGCTTATGCCGCAGTGCGGTATGATCTGGAGCAGCAGCTTGACGTGAACCTGAGAAAAAACAACATTGCAGAAGTCATGCGAGGAAAGAATAGAAAATTGTTCTTAAACTAATAATAATAATTTCCTGACACAACGACACAACTATTGTGTAAAAATAGCTGAAATCGTAATTAATAGAAATAAATTAGCATAATGATAATATGCTTAGTAGATATTATGTTATATTTGCATATGTTAAGCATAGGGAAATAGACTTTACAAATAATTAATTGTAAGTAATAGTTAAGAAATTAAAATTATGTTATGTAGTATATAATTATAGTATGTTGTAGTGCGTATAATAAGTTAGTTAAGGTAATTAAGTAATAAATAAATATTGTAGTTGATAATTATTTCCCCAAATGACAAATAAGTAGAAAGTTCGACAGTAAAATGGGATTCCCACCCATTAGACTAAAAGACGATGAATGACAGAAAGATAAAGTAGGTATGCGGAATAAAAGTGCGAGAGGAATAATAGCGAGACCTGGTATGAAAGGGTATAGTTATAAAAAAGGCTCCAATAATGTTGGAGGAAGCTAGTAAAAAAAAAGGCGAGAATTATTCGTCAGGTTGTAAATGATCTTCTTCTTCAACCTATAGGTGTCCACTGCTGGACAAAGGCGTCCCCCAAGGCTTTCCACTCTGGCCGGTCTTGTGCTGCCCGCATCCATCGGCTTCCCGCGACCTTCACCAGATCATCGGTCCACCTTGTTGGGGGCCTCCCTACACTGCGTCTTCCAGTACGTGGCCGCCACTCCAGAACCTTACTGCCAATGTACTTACTGTAAATGATCTGATCAATAAAATTATTCTTTTTATTCTCCAAAGCCTGGAACACAGGCGAAGAGTAGCCAGCCTGTCGGTAGGATAGGACCTGTCTGTAGAAAATACAGCAATGCAATAAGAGTAATTAGGTGCTCTCCCCTGTCTACAAGTTAGGGGAAAATAATTGTAAAATAGCATAAGGAATAGTATTCTAAAATAAAACAAGAGTTTTTTTTTTTTTTACTTATTATAAACTAGCGCTTGACCGCAATCCTGCCTGATGGTCAGCAGTGACGCAATCGTTGATGGTAAAGCGCACTAGTTTATTAAGAGCCTATTAATAAGATTTAAAATAATAAATGTCGAATAGTATATGGAATAGTGATGTAAAATAGCACAAGATAGATTAATTACCTATAAATGTAAAAAAATAATAATAATATATGAATAAAGATTTTGGCTCCCCGCTCATTGAGTGCACGCGAAGAAATAAATGGACATAAGAAAAGATAGTTACATAGGAATATTAGCGGGGCAACCCACCTAGAAAAGATGGGAATGAGGACTTGGAATAAAAGAAAGATCACGTATGAAAGATGAAAGTGTGAGAAGAATCAATGTGAGAACTAGAATGAATGAGAACTGATAAGAATAGGTTTCAATATAGTTTATTGTTGGAGTTAGCAGTAAATGAATAAAAAAAGTCGTGGTGGCATAGTTGTTAAAACACCAGCCTCTCAAGTATGAGTGCGCGGGTTCGATTCCAGGTCAGGCAAGTACTAATGAAATTTTTCTAAAATTATATGTACTTTCTAAGTATATCTTAGACACCAATGACTGAAGGTGAAGGAAAACATCTTTAGGAAACCTGGACTTTTAAGTCTGAAATCGCCAACCCGCATTGCGCAAGCGTGGTGATTACGGTCAATCGCTCTCTGTATGAGAGGAGAGCTGTGCCCAGCAGTGGGACGATAAAAAGGTTGATGATGAAATAAAAAAAAAATCTGTCTGTAGGATGCATTTTGGAGATTGTGCAGGGGAATTGCATGATTTAATTCCCCCATCTCCGTTCCATCATCGAACGACCTATCGTACGGCGAGTTTCCATCCTTATGTTGTTAACACCACCACGATTCGGACGAAGCGTCTCATCTCTTCCTTTATACCGTGTACATCGAAGGACTAAATAGTTTGCCAGCAGCGGTGTTTACGTTGAACTACAATTTAAGTATTTTCAAGGCTTCTAGTGGATAGGCTCTTAATAAACTAACGCGCTTTACCATCAACGATCGCATCACTGCTTACAATCAAGCGTTTATGTAATTTATATATGTACTAGCTGACCCGGCGAACTACGTTCCGCCTTAAAGGCAATATCACATGACTACTTTTAAATTAGGATAATTTTAAATAAATGAATATTATTATTCAATGATTTTATTTGGAATTTATTTGGGAGCACAATCCTGGCGATTCTCCGGAAATCTTTAATGTGCTACAATACTCGCAAACAACATCCATTGGCCCAATGCGAACGCCATTGCGCTATATTATATGCGTATTGAAACGCTGCCCGATTCAAATCAGTATTTGATGAATTTCTTCTTGTGTTTCGTAAATTATCTAGCGCTTGATCTCTGAGGTTTGCTCGACGATTTCGCATTGCCAACCGAGCCATTTCACGGGCTGCCTCCCTTTGCTATGGTGAGTGAGAAGCACGAAGTCGAGCCATACTAAGGCTGCGCCTTCAAGTGCAATTTTTTGCTCTTCTTCAGTTTTTTTTTGTTGTGGATGGGAAATCATCAAGTGACCTCTCCCGCTCGGGGCGGAGCGGAAGGTCGTGTCAGACTTTTATTGACTAAAACCCACCCGTGTTCCTTCACTTGCCTGTGCAACGGCCAGTGCCATGGTTTCTTTTTTAATCAACCCGTAACCCTGTGGACCAGTCCTCGTGGACACCGTCAAGGTGTGCTGACGTCTCTTTGAGGCACGTGTGAAACATAATGGGCCGTCAACCCGGGCCTGGTTCTTACAAGGAGGCGAGCTGCCTATCCCTCGCCGCCCGCAAGCCCGCGCCTACGGCGATTGGGAGTCCGATGTTGCCTCCCGACCAGGGCGCTTCCTGCGGCGGTTTGAGCCGTGAGTGTAGTGAGATTTCCGCTCCCTCACCCGCTCCGCCTCCTCCTTTGCCAGCATCACTGCTTCACAAAAGGAGGTGAAAGCTTGCCATGCACTCTTGCTCCGGACTATGGCCCGGACCAGGGTCGGACGCGAGACATCGCCGCCGATCGCCGCCACGTGAACACGGCTGTGCTCTATCTAAGCCGGGCAGACCTCCACCTTATGCTCCACCGTGTCCTCAGGGCGATGCACACAGTGGTCACCCTGGCGTTTCCTCCCGCCTTATACGGAACAGGAACCTCCCGAAACAGCCGTGTCCGGTGAGGACCTACGTCAGTCGGAAGGTGAGGACGCCGTGGCGCCTCTCTAGCTACTCCTCAAAGAGAGGACTTACCGCCGCTATTGCGGCGTGCTCAGTGCTGGATTGCGACAATCACACTTTCCATGTCGCCATGAGACCCCGCCGGAGCTCTGTCCGCTGTACTGCGATTTTTCGCGGCAACAGAGTTATGCCTCCTCTCATCACTCCCACATGTGGGCGAGGGATAGTGTTTCTCCACAATTTAATGGATGTTATTATACATATAAACGTTTATTTTTAATTACTCTATCTATTAAAAGAAACCTCATCAAAATCTGTTTCGTAGTTTTAAAGATTTAATCATACAAAGGAACATAGGGAAAGAGAAAGTAACTTTGTTTTATAGTATGTAGTGAAGTGGTAAATGGCACAGCAATACAATATTAGAAATTTTGAAGTTGAAGTTTGCTTTGGGGCTATTATTAAAAAAAATAAACCGGCAGAGAGCATTTATATTCCTTGCTTTAAATAAATGCATCAACATTCAACCGGTAAGACTTTTTTTTAATATGCAGAGTAGTGTAGGAGTGTGTTTGTACCATTTTTAACAAATGAACCGCTAACTTATATTTTGACTGAGTTGTTTTATTATTCCATGTCAGTTGCGTTTTGTTAAACCATGTCTTAAGTCAAGTCACACGGGAACGACAGGAACCGCGGGAACGGGATAAAAAGTATCCTATGTGATATGTCCTTCTCCCAGTTCTTATCTACATCCCTACCAATTATGAGCCATACTGGTTAAGCGGTTCTTGAGTTATAAATATAGTAACTAACACGACTTTCATTTATATACATAGACTTCATTCAAATCGGACCAGCCTAGGAGGAATTCAGTGACGTACACACATACAGCAGATTTAGGATGGAAAGAAGAAACCCATGGAAAGCATTGTCATCTACATTTGTAACAAAGATATCATACCTCTCTCTACCCCTAGAGCTCTTGTTTCTGTCTCTTTAAGTAAAATAAAAAATCTTAAATAATTATTTATTTCTATTTATTTTTTTCTCTTTTAGTTCATAAGTACAAATTTAGTTAAATAAAAAAAAATATCTTTTTTATTTTTTCGCCTTTTAGTTCTTATGTACAATTATATTTTTAAGTAACTAAAAAAAATAAAAAAAAACTATAAACTTGTCTAAAAACAAAAAAAAAACTTGTGATTGACCGGGTTTGAACCGAGGAACACCAGCCATCGCGAGTAGACCATACCAATATCGACTACGCTACAGCCGCTATGTCAAGCCGCGCGAAATTAGCGCCCATATTATGCGTGAAATATTGCGAAAGAGAAAACTCGAAAATATGCGCTTCCCCAGACATAAGACTGAGCTAGATCGATTTTTCGTCCCCGAAAACCACCACATATTAATTTTCAGCGAAATCGTTAGGGCCGTTTCCGAGATCACATGCTTCTTCAAGCGATTAGCGCCATCTGCCGGGTTGATTTGTGAATCTAAACGATCCAGGTCGCCACTCAAACGCATACAGAAAAATTCATTAAAATCGGTCAAGCCGTTTAGGAGGAGTTCAATGACATACACACGTACAGCAGAATTATATATATAAAGATATAAAAAAAGTGCAAGACAGATAGTAACATAATTATGTAAGTCAAAGCACGTACTGAATAGGTCACGTTTATAATCTTGTCTAATTAATGGTGACAATAATGTATACAATTTACATTTTATAATCAATCATGAGACTAATTGGAATCTTACTCATAACCCTTGTTTATACAGGTTTCGTAGTGCAATTTTGCAATAAATTACAGGAAAAATTAAAATGCTTGCGGAGCGAGGGATAACAACGGGTTAAGCATAATTTTCACTTGCTCGTAATAAGCTTCGGGCGGTAGACATAATAATATACCTCCGGTTTTCTTTTTATTGGTTTACTGCTTTAATTTTTCAACCAAAAAGGATTTATTTAGGCTTGATCAGATATCTGTTCGTATCAGAGGATTCCGTAATCAAGGGATGCTTACGGGATAGGTCCCGTAAGCATCCTCTTCTGCCCGTCCTTCCGTTTAGAGCTCATTTTAATAATTCATAGTGAACACTTGACATTTTAATAATGTGTACTAATAACTTTGAAGATATATGATAATATCTATCAACCCACACTAGGCGAGCGTGGTAGATTACGGCCCACTCCCTTTTAACGAGAAGCCCTGTATCTCAACTATGGGCACATTATAGGCTCATTATGTGATTATGTTGTGTGTGTACTAATATAGCTGATATATCGACGTTCTATTATGGGCGAACACATCGTCTCATTAAGCCGAAGACATTAAAAATCCAAGCTGCCAAGACTTCAAAAACATAAAATGCAATACCGTCCCAACACAGACACATACAGAGCAATAAGGCTCAACTCCCCTCTGAGGCTTATCAAAATAAAGGCTGACAATAAGCGTGCGGGAGGAGCATCGCACAAATTGGACCTATTACTGAAATTCAGTAGGTGTGATGTTTTTGTTAGTGAATTAGTGTTTGGGGAAGATTTTCTGTATTTCTTTGAAGTGTGAAGCGGTTATAGTGTTGAAATAATATCTCTTCTTCTTCTCAGCTTATTGAGGTCGACTTAGTAGTCTTAGTAGACTTAGTAGAGGATTGCCTTGGAGGAGGCCATTGTCTAGTGTCAAAGGCCTCCCCCAAGGCATTCCATGATGATTGGTCTTGTGCTGTATGCATCCATCGGCTTCACGCGACCTTCACCAGGTCATCGATCCGCCTTGTTAGGGGCCTCCCTTTTTTTTTTTTTGTTGACGCTGTGGGAATGCATTTACGCACCTTACCCCGAAGGGCGTGTGTGGGACTCGCCCAGCCGAAGCCGGGAATACCCACTAAACCCACAGCGGCACTCCGGCATCGCCAAAGTGGCGGGGGAGTGGGAAACTAGCGCAGCCTGAGCTACCTCTCCCCCGCCGGCGAAACCCGCCTAGTAAGGCGGGCCCTCAATTGCCCCTCCTAGGGAGGGGCCGTGGCTCCCGCATGGTGAGCGATGTAAGGCGGGCGTCGGCCTCACGCCCGCCGCTCACCTCAGGGAGGGAGAAAGCGGGCGAAATCCCGCCTTCTCCTCCCCTACGCCGCCTGCGGAGCGCCGGAGCGAGGGGATCCTCCTCCCGCTCGCGCTCCGCTGCCTCCTTCTGCGACATCACGACCTCGCAGAAGGAGGCCATCGCCACCCAAGCTTCCTCGCTCCCCACCATCTCTCTGACGATGGCGGGCAGCGAGAGGTCCCCTCCAACCGCCGTGACAAGATCGCGGCGCGGCACGGCCCACGACGGGCACACCGCGAGGGTGTGTTCCGCCGTGTCCTCCGCCGCGCCACAACCGTGGCACGACGGTGTCTCCTCTCGTCCTATCCGGTGCAGGTACCTGCCGAAGCAGCCGTGACCGGAGAGTACCTGCACCAGACGGAAGGAGAGGAACCCGTGACGCCTGTCGAGCCAGTCCTCCAGGACCGGCCCGATGGCGTCGAGGGTACGGCGGCCGAAGACGGCGGAGGCGAGGTCCTGCGTCCACTGCGGACAAGAGCGACCCTCGCCTCCCGCCGAACGGCCTCCCTCACTTCTGGGGCCGGATGCTCGCCCAGCGCCCTGCGCCCCGCCGTCCACTCGTACACTCTGGCGAGCACCCACGCCTCGAGCTCCCAAGGCGGGGTGCCCGCCAGAGCGCACGCCGCTGCGAAGCCCACCGTGCGGTAGGCCCGCGATGCCCGCTGGGCGATGGCCCTTTGGGGCGACCGAAGGGCGGTGAGGTTCTCCCTCCTATGGAGGGAGTCCGCCCAAATCGGGGCCCCATAAAGGGCCATACTTCGCAGTATGCCGGCGTATAGACGCCGGCACCGCATGCTGGGCCCTCCCAAGTTTGGCATCAGCCATGAGAGGGCTCCCGCAGCCTTCAGCAGGCGCGACGACAGCCCGCTAAAGTGCGGGCCGAAGCGCCACCTGCTGTCTAAGATGAGGCCCAGATATTTCATCTGGGCCTCAACCCCGACCCTCACCCCCTCCACATAAATGTGGGCGTCAGGCGGGGGGCGCTGCCGGG
The DNA here is from genome assembly GCA_017933935.1 of Sesamia nonagrioides. Taxonomy (NCBI): domain Eukaryota; kingdom Metazoa; phylum Arthropoda; class Insecta; order Lepidoptera; family Noctuidae; genus Sesamia; species Sesamia nonagrioides. Next base: position 2,348,099 of record JADWQK010001324.1, on the reverse strand, counting down.
GGCCGTGAAAGAACACGGCCTCTGTTTTGTGCAGCGCCACCCTCAAGCCCAGGCGGCGGATCCTTCCCGCCACTAAGGATCCGCCCGCCGACGCCAAACTGGCCGCCTCCCGGAAGGTGCTCCCGCGGGAAGTGAGGAGAGTGTCATCTGCATAGCAGATGACACTCGTGCCTCGAAGGAGGGTTCCCCGCAGGAGCCAGTCATAACCGACGTTCCACAGAAGAGGCCCTAGAACGGACCCCTGTGGAACGCCGGCTCCTACAGCGTATCGACGGAGCTGGCCAGCCCCGTCTACGAGGAGGACAGCACGGTCCTTCCAGGATGGTGGAGTGGGGGACGGAATTGAAGGCGTTGGCAATGTCGAATGACACAGCCAACACTCCATCCCCCACTCCCACCGCCTCTGTCACCTGGCCCTTTAGACGGGCCAGGGCGTCCACTGTCGAACGACCAGCACGAAATCCGAACTGGGCGTCCGACAGGTCCGGTCCCACGCTCCGCAGATGCCGCTTGAGACGGCCGGCGATAATCCCCTCGAACATTTTACCGACCTCATCGAGCAAAACGATGGGCCGGTAAGCCGAGGGGGAGTCCGCCGGCCGCCCTTCCTTCCGGAGGAGGCACAGTTGGCCTTCCCGCCATGGTTTCGGGAACCTCCCCGACGCGAAGCACGCGCTGAAGAGGTCCCGAAACCTGCCCTCAATTTCGGTGGCCGCGATGGCCACCACCCGTGCGGGGACACCATCCGGGCCGGGAGCCGTCTTTTTGGCGCGGAGACGAAGAGTCGCCGCGCCAAATTCCTCCTCTGAGACCGGAGGAGGAGGAGCTTCCTCCTCCGGTAGAACCGCTCCCCTTGGCGGGCCCATCATTGGTGGGGTGAAGTGCGGATCCCTGCGCGGAAACAGGGACCGCACCACCCCATCCAGGAGCGCTGGTTCAAGGGTCTCGGCAACCGGGGGACCAATGCGGCGCAGTTTGTTACGCGCCGCCTTATATGGCCTCCCGAATGAGTCGTTGTCGAGACCCTCCAGCAGCTCGGCCCTCGCCGCGTCCTTAGCGGCGCCGATGGCCGACTTGAAGGCCGCCCTCGCCTCTACGTACCTCGCGTAGAGGCGGTCCTCGTCAGCCTGGTCCCGTCGGCGCCGCCGACGCGATCGCGTAAAGGCCCGCCGTGCCGCCACGCAGGTGGCCCGCAGCTCCGCCAACTCCTCCGACCACCAGTACACGGCGCGTCGGGGAGGCGGACGTCTCGACCGAGGCATGCTGGCGTTACACACCTCGGTCAATGACCCCCTCAGTCGGGCCGCCGCCGCGTCCACGTCCAGGACGTCCACGCCGGGACGTGGCCAAAGCCAGTCCTGGACGAACGCGGCCTCCCTTGCCGCCTCCCGATCCAGGTGGGTCAGAGCCCACCTTGGAAACGGGGATCGGCCCGACGAAGAGGGGATGCTGCGGCGCCCCCGTGGATTCTGCGGGGAGATCTCGAATCACACGTAACGGTGATCCGAGATCGTCTCCCCCAGCTCCACCCTCCAGTTTCGAATGCGGGCGGCTAGTGCGGGCGTGGCGAAGGTGAGGTCCACTATGGACCCGCCCTGCCGCCGAACGCACGTCCGGACGCTCCCCCTATTCAAGAGGGAGAGACCAGACGTGGCCGCCCACAATTCGACCGCCCGTCCGCGAGCGTCGGTGGCCGGGTTTCCCCAGACCACCGACTTAGCATTCAGGTCTCCCAAAACGGAGACCTGACGTGGCGCCGTCCTCCCGATGACCGCCGTCAGGACCCCGAGGAAATCCTCGAAGTCCTGGAGAGGGCGGTTTGGGGAGAAGTAGACCCCCACAAGGGCCAACCCTCCCCACGCGGCGGCCACGTATCCCGGTCCCCTCTCTAAGAGCGAGAGGGGAGGGGAGTCCGAGGAAGACCGCGCCACGATTGCCACCGAGCCGTCACTGTCTCCCAGCCAATTGCTGGGAGTAAAGTACGGCTCGGCCACCACTGCCACATCCACCAACCACTCGGCCATTGACTGCACCAGTAAGTCCTGGGCAGCCCGGCAGTGGTTGGTGTTTGCCTGCAGGATGCGATGGTCGGTACCCATTATTCGACCATCGCATTACCCTCGGTCACCGCCGCTGTTGGGATATCAGCGGGGGAGGTGGCAGCAGCGGCAGGACGGCTTATAGCCGCCTGCGGCTTGCCCTTCTTTGAGGGGGGTCGGCATAAGCTCCCCCCATCACGTGGTCTGCAGGGCGACCACTGTCGGCGCACGCCGCGCAGTGCGGCTTGGCGGCCTCGCACGAGGCCGCCTTATGCCCCTGTTGCCCGCAGCGGAAGCACGTGTCCGCCCTATCTACTGTGGACGGACACATGGCTCGGGTGTGGCCGATTCCCAAGCACTGAAGCAGCGCATCGGCGCTGCCTCAAGCACCCGGATCACGGCCCGGCTAAAGCCCACAAATAGCCGCCCCTGGCATTTAGCCTGGGCGGCCAACACTGCGGCGACTGGGCACCCCAGCCGGATAGAGCCCAGTCCACCGCGGCCGGGCCTAATGTCCCGAGCCAGCACCGCTGCGGGTTCGCACCCACCGGCCTTCGCGACCGCCTCCACCACCTCCTCCTTGGTGACCGAGTCATCTAGACCGGTCACCTCAATGGCTGTGGTTTTGGTCGGCCGTGCGATCTTCGCCACGTCGGCAAGTACCTCCCTCAGCTTGCCGGCGAACAAGTCGGCGTTTTTGCCGCCGTCCTTCCCCGGAAACTCGAATAGACGAGCTCCGGTTTGGGTCCGACGGCAGGTGCCGAGCCCTAAATCGGCGGGGTCCGCGACGGCACGAGCCCGTCTCAGGACGGACTCATAGGTGACGCCCCTCTCGGCGGCCTCGGGGACGATGGTCACCGTGACCGCCGCGGATTTGGGAGGAACCAGCTTCCTCCCGCCGACCGTAGCCTTATTGGCTGCCGGGGCAGCCGCCGGGGCAGCTGCCGGGGCAACTGCCGGGGCAGCCGGGGCCTTGTTCGCCTTCTTCCTGCCCCTTTTCACCACATCCGACCACGGCTGGTTGGACGGAGTGGTGGAGGGGAGAAGGGCGTCGGTCTTCTGAACCTGGGAGGCGGGTGCTGCGATGGCAACCGGCCCCGGTTCGGCGCCCACACTCGTGCCGGGGGGAGGCAGAGACCCCGGCGACTTCTTCCCCTTGCCCTTGCCCTTTGAGGGCTTCGGGGCCTGGGAAGCCGCTGTCGGCGTCTTGTCCGCCGCTAGTGGCGGACGGAGACGCTTCTCCGGCAGGAGACGGTCTTCTATGCCCGCAAAGCAGGCCCGGGTGAACGCCCTCTCCTCCATGATTACCTTGCGGAACAATTCCTCAAGGTTGGTGGAGGAGGGGGCGGTAACCGCTGCTGACGGGGCCTTAGGGGGCGGGGCCATAGCTTCAGCCAGCTTCTTGCGAAGCTGGCTAACCTCCGCTTGCAGGCGATCCACCCTCGCCTGCAGCTGCCTCGTCTCCTCTGACGCAGTGCGCTGCGTCAGCTCCATTTTTATGCCGTGCAAGCTTGTTGCACGGCATTTTAGGGCCTTCTGGAAGGTACCCTTTAGGTTGGAGGACTTGGAGGCGACCTCGACGATCTTCTCCCTGTCCTCCTCCGCTAAGCGGGCCAACTCGGCCACGGATAGGTCGTCGAAACTGACGAAGGCCGAACCGTATCCGGCCCTCGCCTTGGTTGCGCGCGCCTGTCTCTCCTGCGCGGCAACCTTCTCCTCCAGCTCCAGCTGGAGATCGGCCCGTTTGGCCAAGCCGAGCCGGAGCTGGGCGTCCACCAGACCCACATCGTAGGTGCCGGCCTGTGAAAAAATCGAAGGCGAAGCAGTCTTCGCCTTTGACTTCCTCTTGGGCTTACTCTTGCCCGAGTCCGAGGAACCCTCGGACCCGAGCTTCAGATAAGCCCTCTTTAGGCTGCTCTCCGCAGCCACCCCACAAACGGACGAGTCCAAGACTACGGACTCGACATCCGAGTCCGAGTACTCGTCCGCAACACTCGTACAGAGGCTCGCCACAGACGGCGCGCGGCTGACCTCTGACGCCGACATCTCGGAGTGGCCCTGAGAAGGGCCTTTTAGTTGGCCCTGAGAAGAGCCGTCTGGTTGGCCCTGAGAAGGGCCTTTTGGGGCGAAACGCCCGGAAGCGCTTCTCAAGGATCTCGGCATTTCGGCGTCAACCACAAGAGAAAACGACAATATAAATACAACCCACTACAAAATAAAATCCCACAACAATAAAAACCACAATAAAATCCAATAAAACCCACAATAAAATACAACCCACAATAACAATAAAAACCCACAAGAATAAAAAAACCACAATAAAATATCCACAATGTACGCAATCACCCTCAGAATAAAATCGCAAGATCGCGTAAGTCACAGCGCTCGTTAGCCACCGGTCTGCCACTCCGTTACGGTGGTCAGACACGGCGTTGCCCGGGGAACACTACGAGGAAGTCAGCGCTGTGGGGTGTCCCCCCGCTGTGGGGTGTCCCCCTGTTAGGGGCCTCCCTACGCTGTGTCTTTTAATGGTACCTTAACCTAAACATACATAATATTTTTAAAATAAAATAACACTTCACTACTATTAGCATATTCTTGTGCTGTTCTGTAGTAATAATACGCAGAAGCGACGGAACTCCACGTTCTGCAGCCAGAAGTCTTCTTCCATGACGAGGAACAGATAACAATCCGGTACACGCACCATGAACGCTTCAACGTTGACGTTGCGGTGCGACTCCAGTAACTGCACTCTCTGCGAGTACCTCGTCTTCTGGCGTACGTACTCCACGATGTCCTTCGCCTTAGTAGTGTAATGTAGGCGACTTTATCACTGGACCATTACAATGCAAATTCCAAATCTCATCCTGAGAAATCAGACCAGAAATGAGGAGATCCGCAGACATAGCTTTTTGAGTCGCTCAACTTAAGTGGCAGTCGGCAGGACACATTGCTCGTAAAACCGATGCCCGATGGGGAAGTAAGATTCTGAACTGACGGCCACGTACTGGAAGACGCAGTGTAGGGAGGCCCCCAACAAGGTGGACCGATGACCTGGTGAAGGTCGCGGGAAGCCGATGGATGCGGGCAGCACAAGTTCGGTCATCGTGGAAAGCCTTGGGGGAGGCCTTTGTCAAGCAGTGGACATCTATAGGCTGAAGAAGAATCTCATCCTCAAGCATTTAACGAATATTAATCACCGCGCTCAAGCACGCTAATAAACTCGGAATGTAGGTATGAAATGAAAAAAAAACTATATTTGTAATTGCCTGGATTTAAATCCCAGTCAAATCCTTCCATGATGGTTGCGTGGTCAAGGCAAATCATAATCAGCCTTATAGCCGCCTCGTCTCAAAAAATGTTGGTGTTAGCTCTCTGTTTAAGTAAATACCAGTATTTTATATGGAGCAATTGCCTATCTGACCCAGCAACAACCCATTTACTGGGTAATACGCCCCTCCCTTAACATGTTTTCCCAGGCACTGGTCTCGGGATTTTAAGATTGACCATCTTATGGGTTCCATCCACAGACCGGCCGAGGCAGACTTAGCTTAACCTGCGGCTGTTATTAGTAGCTAGGGGTCCCGCTCTTGAATTGTCAAATGTGTAAAATATTTGTGAAAAGTCAAAGAAAAAATTCACAGATCTTGTGCTTTACACGAACTTCGTACATTGGAAATGAATTCATGTCTTTTATGGGCATAGCTGCCCCCTAATCGGCGAACACATTTTTGTCAAATGATTACGACTAGTTAGGATCAGTTGGGATCGTTTAGACCGCCCATTGGTCCGTTCGGTGCAAACGATCCCAACTAGTAGCAATTATTTGACAAAAATGTGTTCGTCGATTAGAGGTCAGGTCTGACGTTAAAATTAAGGCAGAGATGGGTATGTTCTAAATTTCGTCTTAGCTTGATAACAACCTTCTTACGTTAAATACTTCAAAAACTAATTACATATCGACGCTTGAAAGGCAATCATATCTAAGCGACAAAAATTCGTAAATTGAGTTATATACACCATTCGAACCGCCACATTTTTCTGCGTCGTTTTAACTCAATTTACGAATTTTTGTCGCTTAGATATTATGATTGCCTTTCAAGCGTCGATATGTTTTTCCATCTACAAAAATTCACAACCTAGGTGAAGTGTTCAACATCAAAGTCAACTCATATGATAAATCTATAAATAATAACTGTAATTGTCCCAATATTAATAATTTTTTGTAAACAAAATACTTAGGTATAATAATTGATCACAAATTATCACTGTTCTCTCATATTGAACATGATACTGGAAGGATTAGGAAACTGGGATGGATTTTTAAAACCCTAAGACACATTTTGCCAACAGATGTAAACAAGAAATCAGGCGCCCTCAGAAATTAATTAAATGAAATATACATCTCTATAGCACAATCTGTTGTAGCCTACTGCAACCCAATATGGGGCAGCGTAATAAATCAAAATTTATACATGTTGAACGAAGATAACGTGCCTTAATAAAAATTATGTATTTTAAAAGGATCTCATACCCTACTGAGTTACTCTATCGGGATAGTGGATTGCTTTCTGTAAGAAAGTTATATATCAAAAACACTGTTCTAAAGAAATATAGGAATATACCGTACGATCCTGATAGATTAACAAGAAGGCGTAGAGATCTTATGGCACAAGTTTCACGAGCTAAAACTAAATTTACTTTGCTTCAATATGGTATACTGTCATGTCAACTCTATAATATTCATGTTTTTACATTTTTTATATATATACAATAAATAAATTTATTACTGTAAAAATGTTAACAAACTGAATAAAGACACTAAATTACACAGACACTAAGGAACTATTGAACCACACAAAATGATACTCACACACACATACACGCACAAACGCCCACGTAAACACACTTGCATGCTGATTATACTAAGGTTTTGTAAAAGTTGTATACTGCTGTGGAAGAGCGGAGTCTCATAAACAGACATTATTTGCTTAAACCAATATTTTCCTAATATATTTATTTAAAAAATAGACCCTTACCAATACGATCGACAAAACATTTTGCAATGTTAATATTCGTTAAAATATTAAAATAAACCATTAATACAATTTGAATGCAATAATATCATCGATACTGTAACAACTTCTTTCAATAGACTGCGATATTTGAGCGTCCAGTATAAAACTCAAAATAGAGGGCCCCATTAAAGCGTAAAATATGTTTAATAGATAATCACATTTTCTGTTTTGCAAAATATACTCTAAAATAAAAAATAATATAATATAAAAAAGTCCTGAAAAAATCGCAACATTTCTGCATTTTTTTCAAAAAGATTTTGACTTTTCCATTTTTTTTTAATACCATCTTATATGTAGATTCCATCGAAACAAAACTCTTTCATTCTACTGAGCCACGTAACTTCAAAATTGACGAAACCATAGCGAGTTTTAATTATCGTTGAAAATGATCCCCTACCAACACAAACCAAAAAACATTTCCAATGTTACAAAATAATGTTCCTAAAAATACCGTATACCTACACAACTGAAAAGGACGAAACGAACAAAAGATTTAGTTACTCACTTTCGCACGAATACTATTTCTATTGTTGTCCAGTCCTTTACCGTTCTACCCTTGGATTGCGACATGATATTGTTGTGGATTTAATATAAAACTACATAGAAGTAATAACTGGATGAGACTCGAAGAAGCGTTTTAACTTTTCCCGTTTTTATTTCAGTTCTGGCAGAAAAACTATTTTTGCCAAACTTCCAAAAGACAGCTCGAAGATAAAAGCATAAAATTGGGACCCTACTTGAAAGCCCCGATAATCCTAAGAATATATCGATATGTATATAGATCAAAGTCACCAAACGCTCGCCAACCCAAATCTACTTCACTTGTCTCCTCTATTTACGATTGATTTAACAAAGTTAAACAATTACACAATATTTAAAAACCGCCCTTAAAATTTACATACTAAGGTTCATGTCAATCGCAAGGGTAATCTTGTAGGTCTCCACAGAGGCGTTTGGCGTAGATTCTCTGATTAGTGCTGCAAGCGTCAATTGTCGATTATTGAATTATGTATTGGATTGATTATAAACGCCATATGCCGTTTTCCACCGATACGTGTGACATGAGCAATTCTGCGATAATTTGATTAGGAGCTGTTCTAGATATTCCAGGTAAACCAAGATACGTAAATATCGATAAAAGTGCAGAGGTATTTTGTGAAAATTTAATTAGAAATAGAAAAGTAAACATTACCAACTCTAAAGCACTATGATTATCTTGTTTCAAAATCCAATTTAGTTTAGTTGGCTGGCAACAAAATTAATTTATCTTGTGAAACCTAACCCTGGCTATCTTTTACTCATGATAATAAAGTAAAGAGTTTTTGATTACCATAATTTTATTTGTGAAATAAATTAAAATAATACGTTTATTTACCAAATACTGTTGTAACATTTTTTATACCTAAATACAAATAAGGTAGGTACTTCTATAAGTATTGTTCCAAGGGAAACATAATATTTTTATGTTTTAACTTGTGTGCTGCACACTATGTAGGTCAAACCTGTATCGTGTAGTTCTTGCAATACCAAGTACCTACTGCAAAATTTTTTACTTATTGTTTTAAGAAAAACCGGCCAAGTGCGTGTCGGACTCATGCAGAAAGGGTTCCGTACCGTACCATTGATTTATGAAATTAAAGGATTTAAGTTATTTGTATGAAAGATAACGCGGTAATAAGCGGTTTAAAATTTACTAGGTATTAAAAAAACTACTTACTAGATCTCGTTCAAAACAATTTTCGTTGGTAGTTTTTATAGTAATGTATATGATATGTTTTTTTAGATTTTTCATTTTCCTATTTTAGAAGTTAGAGGGGGGAGGGGACCAACTTTTTTCCATTTTGGAAGCGTCTGTCACGCAAACTATTCGGTTTAGAAAAAACATATTTTAGAAACTTCGATATCATTTTTGAAGACCTATCCATAGATACACCACACGTATGCGATTGATGAAAAAAAAATTAAGTTTCAGTTCTAAGTATGGGGAGCCCTCAATATTTATTATTTTTTTTTTATTTTTGCATCTAATTCTTAATGCGAAATTAAATCACAGAATACATTTACCTACCAAGTTTCAACAGTATAGCTCTTATAGTTTCGGAAAAAAATGGCTGTGACATACGGAGAGACAGACATGACGAATCTATAAGTGTTCCGTTTTTTGTCACGGCTATGGCTACGAAACCCTAAAAACGTAACTTAACTTGCCTAGGAAAGGACGTTAAGCCGTTGGTCCCGGCTGTTATTAGTATATCTTTGACAGTCCCTACGGGTCTAATACTAAACAGCAATAAAAAAGGCAAGGTTAATAATATTGTTTTAATTTCTAAAAGGGCCGGCTCTAGAATACATCTCGATCTGAATAATGCAAGCAATAAGTAGCTACATATCGATATATTGACATCGTTACAAAGTCACATCACTAAAAGCAAAGCGCTCAACTGTGTTCGCATCCAGTTTCCCGCATATCTTGATTGTGCGCTCAAACACTCAGCTATACATTTTGTGTTCCGTTAATTTTGATTCAATCCCCAATGTTTGTTTTTACTTTATTCTCAAATTACAGCTTGTATTGCATCCGTATTTACACCGGAGGGTTTCAATATTCAAAGTTGTTTAAATCGACGTCAGACTCAAATGTTACTTTTCCCAATTATAATAATTTTGTACTATCTGTGTTTATGTTGGCCAATATTATCATTAGTTGCACCCGCTGAAGACCTTCGTTGATATGAGTGACCTTGGGTATAATATCTACCTGTATTATGACTTCTGCCTTTAAACAGGGCCTCCTGCTCTATTATCTATCAATTGGTATCATATCTATACTAACGAATAATAGGTTTGAATGCGCTAATCTCAGGAACTACTGAACCGATTTTAAAAATTACCGATTTAATAATTAAGAATTTAATTAAATAACGATTATTAATAATTTTATTTAAATATACAATAGAAGTTATTTTTTTCAATGAGACTCAACAATATTTTTAGTACAACTACGACTATTATACTACGACCTAATTAAATATGGTAACAATATTGTTTTAAAGTTGTTGTTGTTGTTTTTGTAGATAAAGATTTTTAATCTAATTTGTTGAGTAAACAAATAAGTACAGGGAAGGTTACTTAAAACTTATTTACTAAATAAAATAATATAGGTTTATTTTCGCAAAAGCATTCTTCAAAACTTTAAATCAACCCGAGTTATCCTCACCAGTAAATTTCGACTTAACATTTAGTCAAATCCATTGGCTCGTGAAAATACTGGAGACATCTGTTCACAAATTAAACATAATTTGTCAGTCGTTTCCTTGAATAATTTATTTTTTCCTACTTTCGTACCAGTAGCGTCATCTCGTAGTCACGCCTGGAACTAACACGAGCTTTAGCTTGCAAATTTTACTGGAAACTGTTCGCTGGATACTGTTTTGCAGTGAAGGTTTATTACTTTACACAATCTGGTAGTAATACAATCTCAGCGTACCTATACGTTTTAGGATAATTCGAAATATTTTTGTATAGATGTAAAGTGAGATAAACTACGGTCTTTAAAATCACGAGAATTGCTGTTTCATTATACGTAGATGATCGTATTTAAACCTCTTTTAGATTATTTTTTTTTCGAACGCCAAGTAATTTTAGGGAAGGAATAATTATGAAGCTTTGAAAGTACTTTAACATAGTTTGCCATACCAGAGCTGCTATATGTCAATTTTATTCCATGAATTGGAAGTATTTTATCGATTGAAATATCAGCCTCTAATGTACATGTTTGCTTTGCTGGTATTTTGGCGTGGCTAGCTGGTATATGATAAAAAGAATAACTGTTTGATGTTTTTTTTCCTTGCGTTCATTACTGTACCTACATATGTATAAAGTCCTGTGTTTTTTTAGGTATGCTGCTGTGGAGTTTGTTCCGCCACTTCTTCTTGCCAGCGAAAGCACTAGGAAGTGTCGATGGGTGGGCGTTTTGGGGGACTATCTCTTTATATGTAAAAAATAAGTCCTGATTCTCAGCTTATTTAAATAAAAGACTTTTCATATAAATTGTGATTATTAAAAAGTTAAAATATTATTATAAATACACCATGTCATGTTTAGTCTATACATCACTCAGAAGAAAGAAAATATGAAGTTCGCTATTGAACAGATTTTTATTTAATATTTATTAATTAGTTTTTTCTTGATCATAAATTTTTATTAAGTGAATTTATACTTACTCAAATCGAACATGACTTACTTTAAACTGCTCCCGTATTTAATTGAGTCTAAAATCTTCAAAACAGCTTATCATTGAACCTTCCTTAAGCATCCCTACATAGGGGTGGTCCCTTACACTCTAAATCTCATTAAGCCGAACTAATAAATTTTATTTTAGGGGCCCCTACGCCTGGATTACAAATAGTCTCATTACATTGTTTTGATAATACTGATAGTGTTTAAATTAAGCAGGGGATACATTACATACCCTACCTCGAAGTCATTGAAAAGCGGCAAGGGTAGAGATTCCATTAACGATTGTTTTTAATTGTAATTTTATGTGGATTAGAAAAAATTGGCCGGTAAATCTCTGTCTTTTCGTGTTTTAGGTTCTTTTTTGTCTTAATTTGTGATAAAACGGGATAGGGAGCCCTTTGCCTTGCAATTGGAAAAATACAGACTATTTAGAGTTAGATATCAAAATTTATTTTGCAGTACCACATTTGAGCTGGTGTTGCGAAATGTCACCTGGCAACTTTGGATTCTAATTGGCGACCCAGATTTGGTTCAAAACGTTCTCCGAAGCCTGAAACACGGGCGAGGAGTTGCCTGTCGTTATTCTATAGGATGCATTTTGGTCACTTTGCGGGGGCATTGCTGACATATTTTCCCTATCTCCGTTCTATTATCCGATAACCCGTCGTACGGCAAGTATCAACCCTTACGTTGTTGACAACACTACTATCCGGACAAAACGTTTCGCCTCATCTTTTTTAGCGCGTACCTTTAGGGACTAGAACAATTTGCCAACGTCGGTGTTTCCATCTGAGTGTCTTCAAGGCTAGAGTAAATATGCTCTTAATAAACTAATGCACTTGTCAAAGAACCAACATGGACAAAGATCGCACAAGAGATCCCGAGGTTTGAAAGAAAACAGGCGAGGTCTTTGCCCACCAGTAAAACACAGTATAGGTTAAATTATGTAATAAAAATGCCTGTCAGGCTTCAGACGTATACCTTGTAACTCGTGGGCGTTACCAATGTACCACCACTGCTCTCCATTGCATTTTAATGAGTAACTTAAAATAAATGAATCAACTGTGACTTTTAAACTCGAAAAACTTCGATTTCTCTAAAAAAAAATCATCAACCATTAGAAATAAATTAAGGAAGTCAACGCCACAAATATTGGAATTACATTAGAACTCGTTCAAGGTGGAGGCACAAAATTTGCGGTCCCCTAAACACGTCTTCTTGACACTGCGGTGTTAGCGCAGTTCGCAACTTTGCTAGTTGGCGACCGCAGTGTTCGGTCGCCTCTTGTACACTGACTAAATCTTTTGTTTGAGCTGGATAAATGGGTTAGCTGTGTTTTTAGACGAGGTTTTGTCATTATTCTAAGTGCTATTTTCGGATCCCGGCTGTTATTCGTGAATCAATGACAGTCGTTAAGTCTCATCAGAAGCCCGAAAGTCGTGTTACACAGTAACTGAGTTGTAATGGTTAGATAAGCGGTCTCGAATGCTGAATGCTGAAGATCAATTACTGTAATTAAAAATGTTCAAAATCTTGTCTCAGTCTTATCGCGGTGATGAATAAATGTCAGAAACTTGTCAAAATGTGGGGAAATTCAAGTACTATCTGAAAGTTCAAGTACTATCTGTATGTTGTTGTGTCGGGAGTTTGGTCGTGGAGAGTCTCCCTCTGGCGCAGCATCGTTGATCGTGTTAGTCTTGGGTTTAACATTGCATCACCTGGCTCAACTGCCGTCATCCTTCCTATTCCTAAGTTTTTTAAGTGAATAGGCTTAACAAACTAGTGCGCTTTACCATCAACGATTGCGTCACTGCTTACCATCAGGCGGGATTGCAGTCAAGCACTAGTTTATAATTATTAAAAAAAAAGAGATAAAGACAGAGTCTAACTCTGAACGTTCTTAGAAGTACCAGAATTATGTTCTATTATCTGGTATTATTTATTTATTTCTGGCATCTAACTAGACTTGTAGCCGATTTCTGGTTATGGTCGATGTCTCATAAAGCCGTACGGAGGACGGGTTTGAGCAGTTATATTGCCATGTGTGCCATGCATACATGGCAAAACATTTGGCGCGTCATAATGCGCCAAATGTTTTTGTGTCGAGAGTTTGGTCGTGGAGGTCTCCAGATCAATCTCCCTCTGGTGCAGTATAATTGATCGTGTCGTTGGGTTAAACATTGCATCACCTTGCTCAACTGCCTTATTCTTTCCTATTCACTCAGTTTTTTTTTATTATAGAATAGGCTCTTAATAAACTAGCGCGCTATACCATCAACGATTGCATCACTGCTCAACATCAGGCGGGATTACGGTCAAGCTTTAGCTTACAATTATAAAAATAAGTTAGAAAAATGCTACTTAAGTGATGATTTTCGGGAGGTTTATGACTACAATTATCTATTTAGGTATCTTGTATCAAAATAGTCATGGTTGGCTTGATTTGACAACAAAAGATTAGACATTCAGAATACCTACAGTCATTTAGACTTCTTGGATACGCTTAGCTATCAAGGTGTGTTACCTAGTTACATAGATATATACTGTACCTATAATAAGTATGCTAAATGTATTACAGATACATATGTTACATACATATGTATCTGTAATACATTTATGTGTTCGATGGCGAGGTCGGAGGGTCCGCGTTTTGTATTTTGTGCTACTGGTCCTATTGGCCTCTTGGAGGAGGGTCGGTGAGAACGTGCCTAGGTCGGCGAAGCTGGCTGATTCTGAGGTGTATTGAGCTGCTGCTATGTTTGGTGGCTGTGTTAAAGAGTGTGTGTGGATAGAGCTGCCTCGATCTTATAGAGAAAAGGGCGGCTTGATATAAAGTCTTGCAGGATGTGCACTTGCAGACGATCCGGCACACCCGCCGAGTTGGTACAGTTTATAATTATATTAAGCCGTTGTGCCAGACTTTGTCAAAGCCTTTCACTATATCGTCACACCTATCATCATACCACGTAGGAACCCCGCGTGTATGTGTTCGGTGATGCGGTGGACTTGTTTGACTCGTGCGCTGAGTCACATCGTTGTATACATATACGCAAGCAAAAATTATGTTCCAGATCTACATACATCGGAGTACTAATAATAACGTTCGATTCCCTGAATATTCCTGTTAACTACCTACAACTGCATTGCATTTTCAGTTTGTACCTCTACAATGCCTAGGTTTGAAGATATAGAGCTTAAAGTTACGTAAGGAATATCACACAATATTGAACTTTATGTCATTGACATAAGGTGCACACATAAGTAAGTACATAAGTGCGTAACATAGTCAACTAAAGGCGGTGAAGAGATTAGCTTCATTGTATATGTACTTGTTTCCTAGTCCTATTAGAGGTTTTATATTGTTACGAATGGACCTTATGTCGATGGCATAAGGTTCAATATCGCGTGACATGCAGTGTGTCACTTTTGAGCCCTATTTCGCCAGATCTAGACATTTTCTAGGTACAATAATAAAACGCATTGCTAGACTTATGACGGCCTCTCGAATGGTACAGGTCTCAACAGTTTTGTCAACAAAGTGTCGACATCGAAATTTCTAGAAACCCGTTTCCGGGAATTACCGTAGGTACTTCCGAGTGACCTCGAAGTTATGTGCTATTATTATTACGTCTAGAGGAATCTGGAATGTTCGATCAGCTGGGCTATATATAGGCGCCGCGACGCCGCACACAGTCAGTCTACACTCGACTAGCGATACGAAAACAGCGACAGTTAAGAAGCAATCTTAAAGAAGACCTACTGCGACAATTATAACGAGAACTGTAAGTACTACGTGAAGCAACATCTGTAGCGTTATTGTGTGTTTACAACACGGACTTCGTGGACGTAAGAGAAGACTTCGGTGCAACGTCAGCGACATTCTACTTGTCATCGCCTACTACCGTCTGTACCCTCGTCGTCAATAAACTTCGTAACCCTTAACCGGCGTTTTAGTACCCCTAGCCCGTAACAATTGGTGTCAGAAGCGGCATGCCGGTCACGCCAAGGGAAGACGAAAGAGTTCGCACGCGACGACAAGCAGCGATGGATTTGGCGCGTCAAGAGGAACAATCACTTGGTGTCCCTGCACCCGTAGAAGATGCGGCCGTCGTAACACCGACGAATGTGAGTGCGCCTACTACCACCACCACTCCCGGAGCCAGCGGACCCGACTTTTCGGCGTTACTGGCTCACTTGACGGCGCAAATAAAGCTGAGTATAGCAGAATCCCAGGCAGAAACCCAGGCACAAATAAAACAATCCCAGGCAGAAACCCAGGCACAAATAAAACAATCCCAAGCAGCAACTCAAGCAAAAATAGAAAAATCCCAGCAACTGGTATTAGAATTAAATGAAAAATGGAAAAAAACAAAAGAAGAGGTCAACGAACTTAAAATAAAAACAGCACAACAAGATACCCGTCTGGACCAGCAAGATACGCGCATAGGCCAGCAAGACGCTCGTATAGACAAACATGATGCGCGTTTCGATAAACTAGACAATACCATCATGGAGTTTGGAAAGGAAGTAGAATTTTTGCATGAAAAGGTACAAAAAGGAGTTATAAAAGGGGTGATACCTAGTGCTTTGCCGACGTTCCAAGTACCTCATTTTGATGGAACAACGTCATGGGTGGCCTTCCGTCTACAGTTTGAAAAAGTCGCAAAAGGCAACAATTGGGATGACGATCAAGCGGTAACCGCTCTTACGCTTGCTCTGCGTGGTGATGCGGTACAAATTCTCGAAAATATTTCCGGCGATTGCAATACCCTAGCCTGTCTGCTAGAAGCGTTGGAGTCTAGATACGGGAAGAAACACCTCGAACATGTTTACAGGGCTCAACTCCGCGACCGCACACAGAAAAGCAGTGAGGGCTTGCAACAATGGGCATCGGAAATAGAACGTATTGTTCGGAGGGCGTATGCTTCAACGCCGGGAGCAATTGATGCTACTACGGTGCAAGCTTTTACTGATGGAATCCGAGATGCAGAAGCCAGGGCTGCAGTTCGTCTGGGTCACCATCAGACTCTGAAGGCAGCCTTGACACACGCTCTGGAGGTGGAAGCAGTACGCCAAGACGGCCGACAACAGCACCGCATTCGCGAGGTAACCCCAATAATAAAAACTCGGCAAGGACCAACCTGCTATGAGTGCGGCGAAAAGGGTCATATTCGGATCAATTGTCCCAGGAAGTCTAAGGGAAGAAGTACTTCTGGGACACAGGTGGAAGCCGAGGATTTAAACTAGGAACAGCCAGGGCTATGGGGCGAGTACTGGCTGGTCGACCTGAAGCCCCCATTATAACAGTATCACAAGTGGGCGATGGAAACAGTCTTATTATAGAAGTAGAACTGAATGGTAAGTCATGCAGTTTCACGTTGGATACTGGTGCATCAAGAACTATTGCACGACCGGAGCTATTTCCTCGGACCATAGCATGGAAAAGAGGGTCTTCACAATGCCGATTACAAACCGCCACCGGCCAACCAGTACTCGTCCTTGGTGAAACGAATGTGACCTTGAAAATGGGTGATAAGACATTTACGCACCCTGTTTTAGTAGCGAATATTACAGATGATTGCATAATAGGACTGGACTTTTTGAAGAAACAACAGTGCATCCTTAATGTAGCAAAAGGAGTATTGAGTTTCCCAGAACAAGAAGTATTTCTTCAAGGTGGAAAACAAGGGTCAGTGTACTGTTTAAGGAGAACGGTATTACCACCAAGATCAGAAACCTTAGTAGATATTAGACTATCACCAATAGGATGCCGTAAACGTTGCATTATAATTGAAGATTCTGGAGATCACCCAGACTGGATAACAGCAAGGACACTGATGATGATTTTCGATAAACCAAAAGTGCGCATTATCAACGTTAGTAACAAAGAAATAATTCTTGAAAAGAATTGCATCGTGGGTGTGTGCGACCATGTAGCATCGTTGAGAAAAACAGAGGCGCACGAAAAGGAACGTGATAAGCAGTGGCAGGAACATGTATCGACACTACTCGAAAATTGTAAGGGCAATTTAAACAAGTTCGAAAGTCACAAAGTTAAGCAACTGTTGTATAAATTTCATGACATCTTCTCTAAGACCAACAGTGACGTGGGAAGGACCGGGCTCGTCAAACACCATATAGATACGGGCGATACACAGTCGATAAGACAGAGACCACGTCGTATCCCCTTTGCAAGAGAACAGGAAGTGTCGAAAATGTTAAGAGATATGGAGAAAAATCGGATTATCGAAGCGTCTACCAGCCCTTGGTCATCTCCAGTTGTCCTAGTCAAGAAAAAGGATGGCAGTACAAGGTTTTGCGTTGACTACAGGATGTTGAATGATGCCACGAAAAGGACAGTTATCCCCTGCCACGTATAGATGACACTTTGGACTTGCTAAGTGGCATGAAATGGTTCTCCACAGTTGACCTTAAAAGTGGATACTGGCAGGTGGAAATCTGTCAGCAGGATAAAGAAAAGACCGCTTTCACCACTGGTCCTGGGAACGGTCTCTGGCAATTCAATGTCATGCCTTTTGGACTGTGCAATGCTCCAGCTACATTTGAGCGCCTAATGGAGCGCATCTTGGTGGGGCTGTTTGGTGATGCATGCCTGGTCTATTTGGATGACATCATCATTATGGGACGAAACTTCGCAGAGCACCTACGCAATTTGGAGAAAGTCTTTCAGAAACTGCGTGAAGCTAATTTAAAACTCAGTCCTAGTAAGTGTACACTATTCCAGAAAGAGGTTGGATACTTGGGACACATTATTTCGGCGAAAGGAATTCGAACAGACCCTGAAAAAATAAAAGCCGTGTCGAAGTGGCCTACGCCTCGTAATAAAACTGAGGTACGCTCTTTCTTGGGTCTGTGTGCATATTACCGTCGGTTTGTGAAGAACTTCTCCGAGTTGGCGAAGCCGTTGCATCGTTTAACAGAGGAAAAGTGTCAATTTGAATGGAACTCTGACTGCGAACAGGCATTTGCGCTACTGAAAACTCACTTGTGCGAGACTCCTGTATTAGGTTACCCTAGTCGGGAAGGTCGATTTTTGGTAGACACGGATGCCAGCAATGTTGGTATTGGAGGAGTTCTCTCTCAAACACAAGGAGATAGGCAGGTCGTGATTGCATATTTCAGCAAATGCCTTTCCAAGCCAGAAAGAAATTACTGTGTTACCCGCCGAGAACTTCTAGCCGTCGTTAAGACCTTACAACACTTCAAGAAATATTTGATTGGGAGACAGTTTACACTTCGTACCGATCACGCCGCCTTACAGTGGCTCCTCCAATTCAAAGACCCAGAAGGACAAGTAGCAAGGTGGATAGAGCACCTGCAAGAATTTGACTTTGTCACTGAACATCGAAAAGGCAAGTCACACAATAATGCTGATGCTTTGTCTAGACGACCTTGCGAAGAATCTTGCCGACATTGTGCCAAACAGGAAAAGAAAGAGAACGTAAGGATTATTCAGGTGAACGCTTTGGACGGAGACTGGGACAATCAATCATTTGAAGACGCACAAAAGGAAGACAGTGACCTGAAGACAGTAATCGAATGGAGGAAACGTGGCCAAAGGCCCACTTGGAGTGAGATATCAGCGCTCAGCCCAACAGCGAAAAGTTACTGGGCTCAATGGGACAGCCTGATAATTGATAATGGAGTTCTCAAGAGGAAATGGGAATCACCCAGTGGACAGGAGGTCACCTTACAGATAGTTGTCCCCTGTGATAAGGTCGCGTCAGTGCTACGACAGGTGCACGACGGAGTATCCGGAGGACATCTAGGAGTAAAGAAAACCCTGGAGAAGGTGAGAAAAAGATTCTATTGGGTGCATTGCCGTGAAGACGTTGAGGACTGGTGTAGAAAATGTGTAGCTTGCTCCTCAGTAAAGGGACCGCAAACGAGAGCCAGAGGTCGGCTGAAAGTGTACAATGTTGGTGCACCATGGGAAAGAGTTGCTGTCGATATAGCTGGGCCATTCCCTGTTACTGAAGAAGGGAATAGGTATATCATCGTCATGCAAGACTATTTCAGCAAATGGCCAGAAGCTTTTGCAGTACCTAACCAGGAAGCTCATACAGTCGCCAAAAAGCTAGTTCACGAGGTGTTCTGTCGATTTGGCATTCCTTTGGAGTTACACTCTGACCAGGGTAGAAACTTCGAGTCTTCACTATTTCAAGAGGTTTGCCAACTACTCGGGATACATAAGACTCGTACAACACCATATCACCCACAGTCAGATGGAATGGTCGAAAGATTCAATCAGACGTTGGAGAATCATTTGGCCAAAGTAGTGGAAGAACATCAAAGGGATTGGGACCAATACATTCCACTCTTCTTAATGTCATACCGCTCTGCAACACATGATAGCACAAACTGCACACCGGCGAAAGTCAACTTCGGCCGAGAAATTAGACTACCCATAGATGCACTAACCGGAACACCTCCCGATGCTCCTATCCTAGCCGTCGACTATGTGGCCGACCTGCGGCGTAAATTAGATGGAATACATGAGCTAGTGAGAGAGAATGGTCTGAAAACCAGTGAGAAGATGAAGATCCGATACGACCGCAAAGCTAACGTGCCCGGATTTGAAGAGGGAACTTTGGTATGGTTACATAATCCCATTAGAAGAAAAGGGAAGAGTCCAAAGTTCCAAGCCAAATGGGAGGGTCCGTACACGATAGTAACCAGAATAAACGATGTCACCTACCGGATTAAGAAAGGACCTAGAGGGAAGCTGAAAGTCGTACACGTAGACCGCCTAGCTCGCTATTATGGATCAAATCATGCTCGGGACGAGCATGACTAAGAAGGGGGCAATGTTACGAATGGACCTTATGTCGATGGCATAAGGTTCAATATCGCGTGACATGCAGTGTGTCACTTTTGAGCCCTATTTCGCCAGATCTAGACATTTTCTAGGTACAATAATAAAACGCATTGCTAGACTTAGGACGGCCTATCGAATGGTACAGGTCTCAACAGTTTTGTCAACAAAGTGTCGACATCGAAATTTCTAGAAACCCGTTTCCGGGAATTACCGTAGGTACTTCCGAGTGACCTCGAAGTTATGTGCTATTATTATTACGTCTAGAGGAATCTGGAATGTTCGATCAGCTGGGCTATATAAGGCGTCGCGACGCCGGCACACAGTCAGTCTACACTCGACTAGCGATACGAAAACAGCGACAGTTAAGAAGCAATCTTAAAGAAGACCTACTGCGACAATTATAACGAGAACTGTAAGTACTACGTGAAGAAACATCTGTAGCGTTATTGTGTGTTTACAACACGGACTTCGTGGACGTAAGAGAAGACTTCGGTGTGACATAAGCTACATTCTACTTGTCATTGCCTACAATCGACTGTACCTTCGTTGCCAATAAACTTCGTAACCCTTAACCGGCGTTTTAGTACCCCTAGCCCGTAACAATATGAATAATTTTTAGATGTTTGCAATGGTTCAACCCAGCTCCAAGGGACAGTAGACCTGCTCAAATGATATAAATTCCAGCTTGATAGGTACCTCTACGAGTTCCTGAAATTTCCCTCATAAAGTAGTCTTAACATACAGATAGAAAAACGGCCAACAGAGTGATCATATACGGGTTCCGTTTTTTTCCTTTTCCAAAGAACCTTGTAAATGATAATTTTTTAAAAGCAATCAGCCTAAAATAACAATTTAAAAAATCAATTGCTACCCCAAATCACATGAGTTAATCATCAAGAGCATTGATTAATACATGAGTACGTATTTAACCAAATAAACATAATAAACGGAAGTCCTTTTGATAAACGACTTCCGTTTACCGGTCATCGGTTTTGCTATAATAAACTGGGCGGGTATTGCTCGACCATTTATGACTTAGATATATAAACACGCAGTATGTATGTTATTTGTTTATACCCTTCCAAAATGGGAGGTTAGGAAATTTTTGTTTTATGTTTACAGGTCAGAGAGGCTCTTTTTTATGGGACAAAACCCGCCACACATTATCCCACCCACTGCAACTCCTGCAAGCCAGAATCACAGTGGAGACCGCCAAAATAACGCCGAGCAATGAAGCTCGACGAGTCCCGGAGAAACGATTCAACTGTCTTAGGTTCCGCAACGAAATTAATCAGAAAAGAATAGGGCAGGAGTAAGAAAAAAGATATTTTTTTCACTTCCCTCCATAACAAGCAGGAGACAGAACAGAACTAGGCCAATCGGCACAAAGGGACATTATTGCAATTGGGAGAAGCCCAGATTGCCAAGCACCACGGAATATTAAGTAAAATTTGATTAAGTTAATGGGTCCTAAGTAGGTACGTGCTGAAATGAACGCACGGAAATGTTTCTATAATAATAACAGCTTCACAGGATGATTGATCAGGTTAAGCAATTCTTGCTGCGGTCTTTACGCACTTACACTCCGACACCCTTCCGAGCCTCGGAAAGCACGTTGAGTCGTATAATGACAGTCGTTACGGGTCGTCAGAAGTTCGAAAGTGTGACAACCAGTCTTACCAAGAGGTATCATCATCATCAACCATTTCATCGTCCCACTGCTGGGCACAGATCTCCTCTCATACAGAGAAGGATTGAGCGTAATCACCACGCTTGCTCAATGCGGGTGGTATCATATTACTCAGCAATTTAGTTCTGGGGGTCAGATAGACAGTCGCTCCATGTAAAATACTATTATCCACCGAGATCCGGTTAGACTGAAAGCTGACCTTGACGTGGTTGGGAAAAAGCTAGGCTGAAGGTGATGTTTACAGATCATTTCAATTCCTTGGTTCATGGATATTTACGTTTCGACTGCCTCTAAGTACAGTATCGAAACTGAAATTTTAGGTTTTTTTTATTGCTGCAATACATCCCTCTTTTAGTATATTTTTACACTCAAAAAGAAATTAAGCTATAATATGACTTTTATCCACATTTTGTAGTGATATAATATCGATACTTGACAAATGATCCAGCCTAATCGTTCGAATGTTCACCATCGATTCTGTACGCGGAGGCAAGAAACGTGCGAGCAGGACGAAACTACGCATTTTGTTACTGTATACCGCGACCCTTGCTCGCGCTTCGTTTTAATTTATGTGATGATTTATTGAATTAACATTTAAAAAAGCTCTAAGTAATTGAATTTTGAACTAACTTATCACTTACTCTATCAAAAGTTCCAGATTCGATTTTGTCCATCGTTACATTTTTTGATTGAGGTAACGAAAGTGACTGATTCGATATTATTCCATGATGTTATTTTAATTTGCATCATCGAATCTGCCACATTCATTATTACACACGGGTACATATTTTAATGATCCAATCGAATATATTTTTTTTTTTGCTTTTACGTAAGGGTAACAAATACTGTCATTTTACTACTCTCAATGAAGTTATTGTTTTTTTTTTTAAGTATTTTGCCCCACACTAGGAATTACTGTATCCTGTATCGTGGGTACATTTACAAATATTTAAACTCACATACACAAACAACCAGACCCGGCACAACTACTTATATGTCATACAAATACTTGTTTCGTGCGGGGATCGAACCCGCGACAGTCACTACACCAACCGTGCTGTCAAAGATGACTAGGAATTAATCTTTTTTGTATTATCGTTATACTGAAATTATACAAAAATATTTTTTTAATATTGTGCCGGTTGTTTCAGGGAATACCTAGAGTATACAAACAAATTCATTTACTCTTTAGCCTTATTAGCGGTTTCTAAAAAGCTTCATACTGATTTACCCTAATCCTGCATCTCGCAAGCAGAGTTTTCCATGCAACTTTCACACATACAACTTCCCGACATCAACCGTCGGACAAGTTCCCGCCAGACACAACACCCATCATATCAGAGTATCCTTCCTTTTCCATGGAGGATGAGTGAATTTTATACTCTCTTCTTCATACCACAGGACAAGGGCTGGAGAATAATGTACGTAAAGACATGTAGTGTATGAATATGTACAGCATCGTTAACATTTTTTTTTTATCAGTAGGGAAATCCTCATGGATACCCACCGCCTGGGAATAACGGAAGGTTATGTCGGATTCCTACCGAATAAAACCCCGCCATTCCTTCGAGTACCATGAGACGGGGGCCCGGGAGATATTACTACATTCGCCGCACCCCCCTCCGGAATAAGCCCACCATCCCTAGCGGGCGCCATCACCAAGTGCACCCGATACCACGACCGCACACCCTGCCACTAAGACGCACATACTGCATGTTCCTTCCTTGAGCCTTAGCGCTCGAGCGACGAAAAGGCCCCAATTTCCTCGTCCGCATGATCTTTCCTATGGTGGCCGTGGATCGTTAAGCGTCCTTCGATGCCCGGCTACTCTTCTGGTGCATCAGCATCGTTAACCTACCTTTCTTTATTTAGTGTAGATAGACGTATGATGACCATATGTATTTCCATTTCACTTATGAATGAATGTTCAAAATTATTATTTTTGAGAACTCGTAACCCCACTACAAGGCAAAATCATCTATACTCTTATTCCACTTCTATTAAAGTCAGAAAACCAGAAACCAGTCTCATTTTATACTAAAATTTAAGTTGATAAAGTATCTGTTTTAAGGGCTGATTACCCCTTGAATTAATTTGAAAGCACGTTAGAACAGGTCCAATCAATACTGCTCTCACAACACCCCATAGATTACCAACCTGTTTCACATAAACACAATCTCATTCACCGATCCCCATCAAATGCATTTACTGACGCGTTCATTTACAGCTCATTTATTCCGAATAATACCACTATCTAGACCCTTATACTGAGTTAATTCACAAATCCCTTGAAATCTTCTCGGGTCTCGAATGTAATTTATGGGCTTGGCTTAATTTCGTGCTTTAAAACGTGATTTGCTTGGGACATAGTTTAGGGTTTACTGAAGTGAGACAGGGGTTTTGTTGCGTCGAGTTGGTTATGGATTTTTTTCGTAATATAGGTACGTGAGTGTTGTCTTTTGTTTTTCAATGGAAAAAGAATAAACATAATCGGCCTAGCGTAGCCTCAGCTAATGTCCTCACTCCTGAGATAAGGTGAAACGTACAAATCAAATGTCAAATATTTGATTTGTACGTTCTTAACCCAAGGCCGATCTTACCCCAACGCACTTTACAAACCTTCTCTCTTGTCCGATGAAGGCCAGCCCGCGCCGCAGCTGAGCCAGTAAATATAAATTCCCGACTATGACCTCTGAGTTTGTTACGGCTGTTTCTTCTCAGAGCTAGTACTAGGAAACGCCGCGGTCATCAAACCGAAATAAAAATAAGAATTCGATCCAGCTGTCCCTTGCTGTTCTTCTAGCGACACCCTAAACCGAGGTTCATACCCCACAGGGGGTGCCCTTAGCGTGTAATCGCTTAGCTTTTAGTAGCCCTGGCTGAAGGCTTTAAATTCACTTAAGGCAGCCACAGGATAGTCCGGTTTAGTAGTTCCGACCTCTTAAGGTCAACTACCAGATGCCATATTAAAAAACAAACAGGCCTTCTCTTGGTGAGAGGGCGTGGGCCGTAATCTTTACGTGGGCCCATTGCGGGTTGATATTTATATCACACTAGCAACCCGCCCTGGCTTCGCACCTAAGCCTTCCTCAAGAAACAGTGGCCCTTCAATAAAAATTAAATCTACTGTGCCGCCCATCAGCCAATATCTGACTCTGCAAGATACATCGACTTTATTGTTCATGGATAGCCAATTCCACCACCTTCAAACAGAATGAAAGCCTACCGGGGTAGCAAGTTTGTTCGAAATAATGGTCCCCCGCTCCGGCCTACTCCCTCTGCGGTTTAGGCAGTGAATATTTGACTCTGCAATATACATCGACCTTATTGTCCATGGATAGCCAGTTCTACCAGCTTCAAACAAAATGAAAGCCTACCCCTACCGGGGTAGCAAGTTTGTTCGAAATAATGATCCCCCGCTCCGGCCCACTCACTCCGCGGTTTAGGCTATGAAATACTCAAGTAGCAGGCGGCCGGCAGGGGCGCGAGCGGCGCGCTGATTTTTTCTGGTCTTTTGTTTTGAATAAATCGTGATATTTCCTGAATGAAACTATCAATTTCAATAATTTAAAAAGAGATGTGCTGCTACTAAAATTACCTTTGATATGAATGTAATGTATAACATGTGTCATCACATCACACAAGTCGTGTGTGTGTGTGTGTGTGTGTGTATCATGTGTATATATGTGTGTGTGTGTAATGTGTGTATGTATTTGGATAATGATTAATAATAAGCAACAAATAGTGGGCTCTGATTTTGACTGGTATTTTAATTTACTTTTTACAAACATAAAAAAGTAGTCACAATGAAGAAATTATAGTAGGTAGATATAATTATGTTGTTGCAGATTTTTTTTTGTAGGCATTTTTAAGGTCTACAATACTGTAGTACATTATTTTGTTCTATCTCATAGGGTTCAGCCAGCATTTGCAATGTAAGCTCAAAAAAATGGGTTTATTTTGCGACATGTGTTAGAAACTACAAAAATAATAGTATTTCCCCACTATTTAATGAATGTTATTATACATAGAAACCTTCCTCTCGAATCACTCTATCTGTTAAAAAAAACCCTATCAAAATCCCTTGCGTAGTTTTAAAGATTGAATCATACAAAGCGACATAAGGAAAGTAAAAGTCACTTTGTTTTATAATATGTAGTGATGTCTTCAAAGTTTTGACTCTTTGACATGCTGGTTTCCTAAAAATGTATTTCTTGATTAGGTATAACGTAATCATAATGTATTAACTTTAGAAGTATGTTTGTTCATTTGCATGTATGTAAGTATTACTCATATTTTTTCTATAGGTTATCTGATCTCATGTATTCTTTTTTGTTTATATACCTACTCTTCTACATGCTTTAATATTGACCTGTCGCAGATGAAAGAAATTTCTTACTGAAATACCTTTCACCTCAGTAACTTTTCTCTTATCTTTTTCTTAATTTATCAATATATCTTTTAGCCGAAAGACGTCCACTCAAGGTTCTCTACGATGACCGGTTCTGCGCCTCCCGCATCCAGCGATTTACCGCGACCTTCACCAGGTCGTCGGTCCACCTTATCGGGGGCCTACCCACGCTGCGTCTTGTGGTGCGTGGTCACCACTCGAGAACCCGTCAGCCCCATAGGGCATCGGTCCTACGGGCAATGTGCCCAGCCCACTGCCACTTAAATGTAATGTATGTTTATCTGTATGTAACTTTTTCGAGTTAATTATCCTGTATTTTGCGCCCGCCATGTTTTGTCACTGCTTTGACGTAAGGTAGACTTAGAGGAAATGCCATAGGCATTAAGTACGGCTTTAGAATATTCCTTTACTTGTCATTTATGTAAAAGATATTGAGGTTAATATAATTTTAGCCTTTCAAGTTGTCTAATCATATTTTAAAACCGATAGTATAGAATAGTACCAAGAACCTCGAAATATTAAAGACAAAAAATGTTAGATCTGTGACATCCCACTAACAATTTTCGGTTGGAATTGTGATGAAAAGTTTGTCTTTAGTGTTTAGCTAAACCGTTGTTGAGTTAATCTCAATAGTTATTTTTTTACATACTTGGGTACATTAACTGCAAACATCCCTACTAACTTATCTTATTTACATACTCACTTTAATATGCTAGTAATTTGCTGTCTTTCATATTTCCCATCTGAAAACTTCATGATCAAATTCGGGTATTGATTAATGCTTGTCAACTTTTCATTTTAAATACAATCTTGTGTAAATAATGTCTCGTAACTACAATACTTCTCGATTTTAAGGTAAACGACGTAAACACGCAGTTTGTTCCCTTTTGCTAGAATTTTTCGTCGAATTGATGAGCTATCTTATGTCTGTGCATTAACCTCTTTACGGGTGGGAAATCATCAAATGAGTTCTCCCGCCCTGGGCGGAACTCACTTTTACTGAATAAAACCTACCCGTGTTGCTTCATTTGCCTGTGCCAGGGGAACAATATCTCCTTCAAACAAGCCGCAATCTAGGCAGGTATCGGTCCTAATGGACCATCACGATGTGCTGATATCTCTTTGAACATAAAACGTCTGAGTTTAAAATATGTCGTTCCAGAGTTTAAACTAAAGTTAGTCCAAGTGTCGCCTTGTTGAATCAGGTCTAACACAAACACTTCCAGTTTGCTTGGCTCTTCACTAGTTTATTAATAACTAGCTTTCAGAATTATGAAAATTTTAGTAATGACTCGTTCAACTACGCTAACAAAGTAAACAATAATGTACAGTATTTCTATTTTATGAAGTGACTCGTGTTTTACTTGTGGTAATCAAATATTTAAACTCTGAAATATCTGCGCAAAGTTACAAAGTGTCAGCACATGATACACACACTCACGAACAGTACATTCAGCAAGAAATTTCGATTAACACGAAATTATTCGATAATCTATCATCATCATCATCTCAACGTTTATCCCAGTCGCATCCGAAGCTTTTTCAGCTTTGGAGTCTGAGGTCCGCTTTTACCAGTCTAACTGCTGATATGGCTAAACTTTGACATTTTCCGTGAAGCGACTGCCGTCTGACCTCCACAACCCGAAGACGACATCGAAGCATTGCAGCTGACCAATTGTTGGACTTTTTGAGGGCTCCAACAACCCTTTAACGACTGCCACTAGATGTTCGTATGGCAACCGGGACCAACGGCTTGACGTGCTTTCCGAGGCACGACCAAACCAGTGCAAATATTCATATTCATGCATACAAATATTTGCACTGTGCGGGGATCGAACCCGCGCCACCTTGCGCAGCGGCCGCATCCGCTACCGCTACGCCACGGAGGCTGTCGTCGTATTCGATAATCTATATTAAGTGTTAAATAAGAGAAACAGAAAGAGAGATGGAGAGTATCAGTCTGCTGTTCTTGTCTGCTTAAATCTCACTTCGGATTCGATTTTAATAAAATATTATGCTAGTAAATAAGAGTTCGTAAACTACAGTGTTAGTCAACTTTTGCTGCTACAATCGAGAATTTTTGCGCTTACTCATACATTCACCGCCTGTTTGTACACTTGGTTACTACAAGTAAAGCTTGCGTTACTTCATGACACAAAAGTATTTTACCGCTTGACTACGAGATTCAAATTCAAGCATCACGCATTTGACGACTTTGATCGTTTAAAACGTAAATTCAAGGAATTGTTTAGCGCATGCCGCGAGTCACCCCGGTGTTACTATTGGAGTGTCCGACCGAAACAGGTGACGCATGGGGGTATTGATGCAAGTTGCATTGCCTGTGGTGTTTGTTTCTGACACATTTAGTGCCACCGACTCGCCCGGAGAGTTTACGTGGACTCTCCAGGCGAGTCGGTAGCACTGAATGTGGTATCGCTGCTGTATGACCTGCGAACTGAGAATTTCGGAAGTTCGTTGGTAAAATGCTGAAAATTCTCATATGCTCCTTATAAACATGAGTGACATGCGTCAGTAGCAGACGTAACCATCACGGTGTATGGCTGTTGACAACGTGCTGCTCGTGTGTTGAGCACTGTACGTTTACACGTAATATGTCAATCACTATGTCAGGAGATTTAATGGCCTGTTTATTACAAGTTTGAACGCAACCTTATTTATGCATACTGCTAAGGTTAATATTGAATTATACGTTTTGAACAAAATAAAAGTTAAATTGTTATAAAAGTTTGGAGTTTTGTGGCAAATAGTGTTACTGAGTTTTTTTTATTTTATTTTTTTTAATTACTTATAAACTAGTGCTTGACTGCAATCCCGCCTGATGGTAAGCAGTGATGCAATCGTTGATGGTAAAGCGCACTAGCTTATTAAGCCTATTCACTCAAAAAAAAACTGAGTGAATAGGAAGGAAGACGGCAGTTGAGCGAGGTGATGCAATGTTTAACGCAACAATACGACCAACGATGCTGCGCCAGAGGTTGATCTGGAGACCCTCCACGACCAAACACACGACACAACAACGTTATGCACATCGTACCCGCCACACATCGCAACACAACTGCTCAGACCCGTCCTTCGTACGGCTTCACCAGACATCATGCCGGAACACGACGAGTCGCTTGGCGGCAAGACTTTGTTTGGGTGGTTTGCACAGTTTTGATTGCATTGCTGGCTTTTTATCTTCATCATTATTATACAGAGTGGTGCAAAAAATTAAACATCTTGTACCTCAACACATTCTCAGTCTACCCATAAAAAATCATATAAATGAGTTCATTGCTTAAGTCACAGGAAATTATTTTTCATTTTCACATTTTTACATGATGTACATGTTGATAAAATAGTGCTTACAGTTCAATGACCACCACATCCTGCGGTACCAAATTTTAATAATAATGGCGCGAAAAAAGCAAGTCGATACACGATCGCGCTGTCGCCAATCGGAGGTCAGTGAACCAATATTTTTAAAGGATGTTCTATTCCGCTTGCAATTTTATGCGATTAAGTTTGTTTGAAATTTTTATGGTTTAGGATTATCCCTAAGAACCAGCATTGTTAGTGTTTTTATTTATTGTCGTATTGTCAGCACCGCTCTGTATGCGAGGCCGTGCTTTGCAGTCACAAGTCAGTCTAGTTAGACTATAATGATTAATAGTATGAAAAATCCACACAAAATATACCGTTTAGGTATAATTTCGAGCTGCAATTTGCTACGCTAGCAAACGCAGTCTCTAATCTGTATGTAATCTCTTATTGTTTCTGTTGCATAGAAGTTGTGTTAAATTTTAGTACTGTAAACTTTGTAAGTGGAGTTTTGGATTTTGGTATAGATAAAAAATGTTATGCTCGCATGAGGACACGTGACCTGTTTGAAAGTTTATAAGACTAAGGGAGAGTAGACAGTAGCGTGACTTAGGAGGGGCAGTAGTATCCCCCTCTCTTTCTACCGCGGCGAAAATTTCTACTGCGCATTCCTGCTGTTTATGTAATATAAATTGTCATATTTTTGTACGATAAAGCAATAAATATTATATTTTACTATATAAATTAAAGTACCCTTGGACTGATATATCAATCAAAACCAATCAATCAACAACCAACCAACCAAACCAACCAATCAATCAATTCGTGCAAAATTATTCCCTAACCATTCCAAAACATTCAAATATACACAATGTTCCCCTTTTGACTTCCGCGGGCACTCCCGGACTGCGTTTTTTTTTATCTATACATTCTATAATTATGTCTTTTGTATTGACAGCCATCTCGCCTAATGGCAATTAGTGATGGAATCTAAATAAGCAATGCAAGATTGGTTAAGTGCACTAGTTTATTATGAACCTGTTTACTGTAGCCTTGAATAGACTTAAATTATAATCTGACGAGAAACGCAGTTTTTTTTTTAAATTAGTGCTTGACTGCAATCCCGCCTGATGGTAAGCAGTGATGCAATCGTTGATGGTAAAGCGCACTAGTTCATTAAGCCTATTCACTTAAAAAACTTAGGAATAGGCAGGATGACGGCAGTTGAGCGAGGTGATGCAATGTTAAACCCAAGACCAACACCACAAAACGATGCTGCGCTAGAGGGAGATTGATCTGGAGACTCCACGACCAAACTCCCGCCACAACAACATTTGGCGCATCGTACCCGCCACACATCGCAACACATCTGCTCAGACCCGTCATCCATACGGCTTCACCAGACATCATGGCGGAACACGACGGATCGCTTGGTGGCAAGGCTTTGTCTGGCGGGTGGTAACTTCTGCCGGCAGCCGATGTTATGGCCTACCACCGAGAAAATGCAGTAAACGATTCGTTCCAATTTTTTGATGTTCCTGATATAAAAGTCGAGGTGAATGCTTCATCCGGGTGTCAACAACGTAAAGATGAATATTCTCCGTACGATGGATTATCTGATAATGGTACGGTAATGACGGAATTAAATCGTTGGCTACGTTATAAGGTAGTGCAGGTAAGACCAATCTGGAACTTCCTCTTCACACGCCTCTCCACTGAGTCAAAAGCTGTTAGATGATATAAGAAAAATTAAACTCTTCCTGCAAAGGTTTCATACTTACACACTTAACTTTTCCAGTGGGGGCGAAGAATTCATTCTGCAGTCTGGTTCAAATCTTTTAAGCTATTTATAATTTATGTATTGAGGAGGGAATAGAACCCTTAACTTAGCAAGGAGATAGATGTACATATGCATAAAACTTTTGTCCCGGTAACATGGTCCTGTAAGATAATTTCCAATGTCTACACGGGTATAAAATAGTCTTACATAAAACGACAATCTTTTCTACTAAAACATCTTTTCTGTATTACACGCCAAGCTTCGCCTCCTCGTAAAACATTGGTGGGAAGGTGGAGAAAAAAAATTGCCTTCAAAAAATTTTACACCATTATTTTTTATTCATACAAAAAATGCCTTGTCAAAATACTTTATACAACGTTATACACAATAGATGAACATACACGAGATTTTGAAATGAAGGGTGTGAGCACGGGTTTAAAATTTAATATAGTTTTATACGGCTTTACACACGTCTATGTTTCGGGAGTGCCCGAGATAGATAGGGTGACTTGCGACCTTACCACATGCTCATTGTGATAATATCAATGCTTAATACATTCCAATGTTATTTAATCATGATTGGTTGAAACCTCATCATCTGTTTTGTCTTTTCCCACCTATCATCATCATCCCAGCGTTAATCCTAGTCGCATCCGAAGCCTTTTCAGCTTTGGAGTCTGGCTTTGGGTCTTTTCCCACCTATATCGGGCTCTATTCATACAGTCGTTACGGGTTGTTGGAGCCCTCAAAAGTCCAACAATTGGTCTAACTGATAAGCTTCGATATCGCCTTCGGGATGTAGACGTCAGACGGCAGTCGCTTCACGGAAAATATCGAAGTTTAGCCAAATGAGCAGTTAGACTGGTAAAGCGGACCCCAGACTCCAAAGCTGAAAAAGCTTCGGATGCGACTGTGATTAACAGTGAGATGATGATAATAATCGGGCTCTATATTAATACGATCCAAAGAATGTTGAAAGTAATTCCCAACACTCCGAGTAAAATTTTTGAAAAATGCTTTTACCAATCACGTAAATTTTAACGCTATGAATGCACATGAACTGTTAAAATGAATGGCATTGCCATTTTACAATTTATCAATGGTAATACTATTAATTTTCATGGTTCAACCCACTTGCCTATTTTATGCAATTAAGGTATTGTTAAGAGTTCGAAACAAATGAACATTCTTTTTTTTTTTTTTGTTTGGGATGGGAAATCGTCAAATGACCCCTCCCGCTTTGGGTGGAGTGGAAGGGCGATTCAGACTTTTACAGACTAAAACCCACCCGTGTTTCTTCACTTGCCTATGCGTCAGGGCTACGGTTGCTTTTTAAACACAACGCGCCGTCGACTCGGACCTGGTCCTTGCCGGAAGACGAGCTGCCCACTGCTTACCGCCCGCAATCCGGCGCCTACGGTGGCCGGGAGCTTTATGTTGTCTCCCGATCAAGGCATCTCCTGCGGCGGCTAGTGGCGTGAGGGATTCCCTCTCCCTCACTCGGTCTGCCTCCTGAACATTCTTCACACGTGCACGTGTGTAAATCCGTAATTTACCATTCGGGAAAATATTTGGAGGGTGCCGTTTATACATCACCATTTATCAGGGTATCCAAACAGGACTCTATTGACTCCACAGTCCATCCGTGTGCTGTGTCTCGTGTACCGAGAGAGCTAGACAGTTTATAATTTCACAGATGACGCATTTTTGTTGTAGTATAAACAGACCTAATGACTCGCATTGTCCGGTTTTCATACATCATCATCGTCATCATTTCAGCAGAAAGACGTCCACTGCTGGACATGGACCAAGGATCTCCACGACGACCGGTCCTACGCCTCCCGCATCCATCGGTTTCCCGCGACCTCCACCAGGTCGTTGGTCCACCTTGTTGGTACCAACGCTTTTTCCGTTTTTATACATACATAGCATGAAAGTCCTTGTAACACTGAAGCTGTACATGTTTTAAGAGGATATAAGAAAGTAATTCGAAAAAACATCTAAAAAGTACCATTTCGTTTAATTACTATTTTGTTCTTATTTTTCCTCAACACTAATCCGATGTAAAGGAACCTAAAGCCAGTACTAAAATTTAATCACCAGTATAGGGTCTTTGTTTTATTTGCGACATAAAACCAATTTGCTTCTTGCGTTCGGTTTTTCCTCTCTTTCTGTCCTGTACATGTTCGTATGGCATGATCTCTTTTACTCATGCTGTAGCTCCCCTTAAGACATTCGGCTATAGACCGTGATAGTAAAATAACAGTAACTTAAAACCTTAATTTAGATACGAGATTATAAGACCATAATGTTTTTTCTTCATCGTCTTATGTAACTCATTTTAGTTTAAAATGACTCTTCTTTGTCGAGTCAGCGAAAAAGCAATTTATTTAAAAAGAGATAGGTGCTATTTAAGACGATGAAGATTTTCTTTAACCATTGTCGACCTCCGTGGCGCAGCGGTCAACACGCCTGCCTGCGACGCGGAGGCCCCGGGTTCGATCCCCGGCCAGGTCATGATGGAAAACGATCTTTTCCTGATTGACCTGGGTCTTTGATGTTTATCTATATATGTATTTATTATAAATATAGTATCGTTGAGTTAGTATCCCATAACACAAGTCTCGAACTTACTTTGGGGCTAGCTCAATCTGTGTGATTTGTCGGTACATATTATTATTATTATTATTTTGTTTTTAAATGTAATTAAATCCTACAACTTAAGCATAAATAGAACAATTAGCCAGATGTTAATAAAATGACGTAAGGTGTTTCGTTTATTATCAGTATACAATTTTCCTGTCTCCACAGCGGCTTAGTCGTCATATATAATAATCCATTTTCTATCTGAAATGTAATAGAATTCTAGGGAGCCTAGATAAGATGACATTCAGAAATAAACATGAAGAAATAGGTTTGATTCAACACTAACTACCGAATGCATGTCTCATTCTATTGTAGAAATCTGCAAAATATATATAAAACTAGCTGTGCCCTGCGGTTTCACCCGCGTAAGCTTCGAACCGTAAGAGCTCAGTTGATATAAAAACGCATGTTAAAATAATGGGAGCAATATGTACGTCCGCGTTTGCTCCCGTTTTCGCAACATTTTTTGTTCCTGCTCTGCTCCTATTAGTGATAGCAGGATGTTTTATAGCCTATGTCCTTTCTCAGGCTCTAGACTATCTGTGTACCAATTTTCATTACAATCGGTTCAGTAGTTTTGGCATGAAAGCCGGACAGGCAGACAGACACAGATACTTTCGCATTTATAATATTAGTATGGATATATCGTTTAGGACCTCAGATTGCTAAGCCCAGTTTTGTTACCTACAACCAAACCAATTTGAATTCTGTGTGTTTACAGGGAAACAGAACTCGTTGGAATGCCACCTGCATGTAGAAACGACCGTAAACCGTTACAGTTCCATGATGCGGTGCATTCAATGTGCCAAAGGTAATGCAGATCTATGCAAAATTCGAATAGATGGTGTCGCGTCTATAGTGCTACAACGTTATTTTAACTCGATCGGAACTGATGCCGCCTTGTTATATTTTCAATATAGACCATAGAATGTTACTACTGGTCTTTCAAAGACAGTCCACATTATTCAATGACTTTTTGTACTCATTAAACATTTAGGCAAAAAAAGGACTTTTGAATAATTAAATAAATACGCATGACGTAGGCTGAAACACCCTATATCTGAGTGCAGTGTGAGTCTTGTGTAGCAACGGCACGCGGAATGGAGTAGCGACATGTTTACCAGGGTTCATTCACTCTAGCTCAAGAACTAATTATACTTAATATTATATACAGTATGTTAACTAACAGAGGGCGTTCCCGTTAACCCGAAATAGTATAGCATACATACATGCTAAAAAAAATATTTCCATTCGAAAACAAAATGTTTTAAATTTTTTTCCAATAAGAAAATATTCAATAAAAATTTTAAATTGACATATAAAAGAAACACACTGTACACGCGAACATGAAAGACGGCAACGTCGCAATTTATTTATACATGACGACTACTATTTTGATTTAAAACAGGAGGTTTCAAATTTATTTCCAATTAGAATTTTTTTTTATTCGGATTTTTTTATACTTATTTTTCTATGCTGATATTTTTATTTTAATCTATTAATGATATATATTAACGAGTTTAAGGGAACGCCCTCTGTTATTTAACATACTGTATATAATAGTCGGTTTTTTTATAAATTATAAACTAGTGCTTGACCGCAATCCCGCCTGATGGTAAGCAGTGATGCAATCGTTGATGGTAAAGCGGGCTAGTTTATTAAGAGCCTATTCACTCTAGCCTTGAAGACACTGAAATTGTAGTCCGATGGAAACACCGCCACTGGCAAATTGCTCCAGTCCCTCGATATACGCGGTTTAAAAGAAGAGGCGAAGCACTTCGTTCGGATCGCTGTGGTGTTAACAATTTAAGGTTGGAAACTCGCAGCACGACGGGTCGTCCGATGGTGGAACGAAGATAGGGGAATTAAATCATACAATTCCCTCGCACACTCACCAAAATGCATCCTATAGAATACCGAAAGGCTGGCCACGTTAACCCTGTGCCTGTGCCTGGCTTTGGATACCGTTCGGAGTTAAATCTAAGTCGCCAATCAGCCTCTTTGTACGCCTCCCCACTGAATCCAAAGTAGACAGGTGAACAACTAATCATTATTAGCAAACAAGACGGACTAACCAGATTCGATACCCCACTACATGCCACGCTACATGGCGCCAAGAAAAGACACAAATGGAGGGACACTATCGGGGAAAAGCTTCTTTCACGAGGACTTCACGACCCTCACCAATGAGGAATACGTCGCGAGTAGGGAGAAGTAGCCTTTGCATGGAGGATCGGATGAAGTGTCATTGTAAAACAACTAAAATTTCATGGTGTATTTCACAAAACAGTTTCAAAAAGTTCAACAACAGGGCCTCTCTGTCAATTTCATTCGAACGCCAAAGGATCAAAGCATCAATGGATTTATTAGACTGACAAAATTCATATTGACAGCTGTCACGTTTTTGTATACAAATGTAAATGGACGCAAAATATTCTAGCGCAGTATGGGGACTTCTATTACTTTGGTGATATCACAAAATATTGGTACTCGTAGTTGCAATAAATAGTTGGCATTGCAACGATTTATTCTTTTAATGCCATCTTTTTTTTTAATGGTTATAAACTAGTGCTTGACTGCAATTCCGCCTGATGGTAAGCAGTGATGCAATCATTGATTGTAAAGCGCGCTAGTTATCTTTACCTATGCTAACGGAATAGAAGTTAGAATCGGTACAACTAATTGCCACTAGCCGCCGCAGGAGACGCCCTGGTCCTGAGACGACACCGAACTCCCAGCCACCGTAGGCGCGGGCCTGCGGGCGGTGAGCAGTGGACAGCTCGTCGTCCGGTAAGGACCAGGCCCGAGTCGACAGCGCGTTGCGTTTCACGCGCGCCTCAAAGAGTTAACAGCACATCGTGACGGGGTCCACGAAGACCGATGCCTCCTGGGTCAGGGTTGCGGGTTGGTTAAACAAGAAACCGCGGCCCTGGCCGTTGTACAGGCAAGTGAAGAAACACGCGTGGGAAATCATTAAATGACAGCGCCCAGAGCGGGAGCTGTCATTTAATGATTTCCCAACCCAACAAAAAAGAAAAACAAAAAAGGAAACCTGGACTTTAAGTCTGAAATCGCCAACACCGGGAGGCGTCCACTGCTGGACATAGGTCTCCATCAGTCGGCATCAGATGATGATGATGATGAATCTGTGGAACGTAATGGTTCTAGATAACTGTACCCTAAGGATTTACCAAAGATATTTATTATTGGAGATCTAAAAAGTAATACAACAATATTACTATGTCGTCTCCAGGGAGTTAGTCGTATTAGGTTAGATAATGCATGCTGTAGCAGACGAGAAGAAGAAAAAATATTTAAGCGAAAACGTTAGTTATTTGAGAAAAATTCAAGCAAATAGAGAAACTCAGATTTTTAGGATTGAATTACACCTGGCTAATTTGTCTTAGAAACTAAACCTGCACATCTACATGAAATATTGGGTATTCGTAGTGTAGTGTGTAGGGCAAATAGACGCAAATGATCTACTTCCACCTGGGTACGCCCATGGATGTTAACCAATATTTCGTAGCTATTTAATTATTTAAGTCTCCTTGGAGTTTCTTGCTCATTCCTTTCATTACGTTTTCGCTTTCAAATGGCCAACTAGCTTTATCTTTCTGACCGATTGGCACTGTGACAATTTGATAGTGTCTGTTATTAGTTTGTAGTGTAAATGTAATGTTAGAAGTGAGTGGTAATGAAAACTGCGAAGAAAAGCATAGTATGGAAAACTGCGAAAACCTTATCACAAACTAGGCCCGCGTGATAGATTACGGCCCACTACCTCTCACAGAGAGGCCTGTGTCACAGTATTGGGAATATTATAGCCTGACTATTGTTATGCTCGATATTATTTTTTGTATTATTATTTAAGCCAAAACCTTAAACCGTTTAAAAGCAAATTAATTTTCCCATTAACTAGCCTATCGTCTCCATGAACAGTTTTAGTATTACCGAAGCCAGAGTTTATCGAATCCAAATTAATAACGAGATAAAATGTTCAATTTAGCGTGCTCACACCTCTTTCCTTAAAACAATGTTTAATGAGTGAAAATTTGAGTGCGTTAAAACAGAGCTTTATACAATACATCTACTTTACATTACATTATAATTTACAACATTCATACTGGTGGATATAATCATTTTATTGATTGCATTATATTATAATGTGTGCTCATAGAAATCAAACACTTGCAATGAAACGCGGCCTATTTATAAACCTGAAGTATAATTGGCTTTTGATTGCTGCATACGGATATACTATTTGTATTTTATCTTATATTTCTATTGCTGCTACTATATTTAGATTTTTTTTTTCTAATAACCAGCTTGTATCAGAAAAATGTGGCAAAATTTCAGAGATTGTCAAAGTTAACAACTATTTCCATATGACTACTTCGTAATCGCGAATAAATAATCAACCGCCTCATACGATAGGGTCAAAGTTTTGAAATTTTGTATAGGGCAGTTGAAATTTTTGCTCGATTATTATAATCTCAATTGCATGCCGTAGATAATATGTTATTAGTGTACTGGAAAAAGTTGTGAAATAAAACTCTTTCTGATACATGCTGTAATATTTAACAGTCTTATAAAATTAGTATGTTGGTTCTTCTACATTGAGTACATTTTATGCTTCATTATACATATTTTTACGTTCTGAGGCTTTTACCTAAGTGCCACTGATCTATAACAAAAGTTTAAAACCTCAGCCACTTACTAATGGTATAAGAATTAGCTAAGACATAAGCGAATCCACAATCGTGTGTTATAACTGTAGTATTATTTACTGCATTTTATAATAGGTAGTGCAATTATTTCTATAACGACGAAACATTTTAAGAAACTTTGATGAAAATTATGAGATAATATTTACACCCCAATTTATTTCACTACTTGAATTCATAATTCCATACATATCCGAAAGAAATTGACCCTGTTTTTCAAACAACATCACTTACCTTACGCGTTCTTATTCCAACAATCAATGTTCTTACATCTTAATAGATTACATTTCGATTTCGTACTCGTAAATCTCCCTTGTTTATCTCATACAGGACTTAGCAAAGTGTTAGTCATTATACCCGTGCGCAGCCATCAATCGCCGGCTTAATAGTCTGTATCTCACTTACTTAAACGACTAGATACGTCACTTACTTACTTACTTAGGTTAAGAAATATCTAAAACAAACACTCCATAAAAATAGAAAGCCGAAACTAGACCTCAAGTTCATATATCCCGAATTCGCTTCATGGAATCTATAAGTTTTCATTTCATTCTGTATTGGTATAACAGGATCCACTATATAAGCTGGTATCTCTGTTGTTTTTATAGCTTCCCTTGGGCACGGAAGGGTCTCAGCAGGGATTTTCAAAACAGTCCTTTTAACACCCTTTTTGGATATTTCATTACCGTCGTCTTTAGATAGGTCGCCTGGTAATGTCTTCTTTTCCGTTACGTTCATTTTGTCATTCAGCGTTTCGATGGTCAGGCCGGCATGGAGTATGTCCTGATTGTAATCCAGTTTGTTGTCCATACCGTCAGGCATTTTGTTGTAAGCGGAACTCACTATGGGAGGATCCATTTTGCACGTTACGCCCTCTAGGGACTCCTTTGTGTTTTGACTTTTTGTCTCATTTCGCAATGAATGCATCCATTTTAATCTGCAGTCGCACACGAAGTTGTTCTCTGTAAAAGAAATAAATAACGTTTCGTTAGCAAAAAGTTTACCTCCTATTAAATAGTGAAAACATACTGGACAATGGGGGTTAAAACTAAAACTTTTACGCAACAGCCTAGGGTTGGCAAGTTTAAACTAATTTACAATTAATTTTGGAATGAAATGGATTATACACCATTTTCCACTTCTATCTGGGCCATTTCAACCCAACTAAGAACACCCGTAGGCATCATAAAAGAACAAACTTTCCAAGTGTGTTAAAGTTAATAATAACGCCTCAGTTTCGACACGTTTAATATTCATCGAGTGTTTTAAGTTCATGAAACTCGACATGAGGATATTATTATATATTCATTATTACCTTCGAGTAGTAGATTGCTGTTCTGTGGTTTCAAGTTGTCCAATATAGGCTTGATATTGTCAAAAGTTAACGCGTGCAGTTCATTGGAGCGCAGGTCCAGGGAGCTGAGGCCCCTCACCCCTTCAAACAAGCCCGACGGAAGCGACGCCAGTTTATTGTCATCAAGGGACAACTTTCGAAGTTGAGACAATCCGTCGAATGCCCTCTCCGATATGTACCGCAAATCATTCTTGCCCAACAGTAATTCTTGTAGATTCCACAGCTCGGCAAACGTAAACTCCGTCAAATTTTGTATTCGGTTCTTTCTCAGATCCAATTTCCTCAGATTCGCCAATCCGTCGAATGTCCGTCGGTTCAAATAGTAAATGTTGTTCTTATTCAAATCCAATTCCAGTAAATTGAACGTGTGCTGGAAAGTGCCGTTTCTAATCGTAGATATATTATTCTTGGTAAATACCAGCTTCTGCAGTTTTGGCAGATCGTAAAATGCTTCAGCATCGA
Source organism: Sesamia nonagrioides (assembly GCA_017933935.1). NCBI lineage: Eukaryota > Metazoa > Arthropoda > Insecta > Lepidoptera > Noctuidae > Sesamia > Sesamia nonagrioides. The sequence continues at coordinate 2,307,513 of JADWQK010001324.1, read as the reverse complement.
TATCTATGATCATGTTTTCCTCTAAATTCAGAGTTGTTATGTTCGGTAGATGGGCGAATGCGTACTGCTGTAGATTTTCGATTTGATTTTGGGATAAGCTTGCTTCTTTTAGATTAGTTAAGTTGGCGAAAGCGAAAGGAGTCACATCGACGATATTGCCGTATTTTATATTGATTGACCTCAAGCGTTGCAAATAGAAAAGTGCCTTCGTAGGTATGTAGCCTAAAGCGCCATCCACTCTGACGTTAAAAGACAAAGTTTGCAAAATTGGTTGCGACGCAAAACTCTGCCAGATGAGGTCGTCGCGCGGTATTCCACCGTTGAACACCCAACATTCCGCTTTGGTCGCATTCCTTGGCTCCCTAGTATTTTCGCAGTAGCAGTGAACTTTTGAATCTCTGTCTGTGATATCGCAAATATTCTTTTGGAAACCGCCGCTCTTCTCTTTGGTACGCCTTTTGTTATTGTCCCTGGCATACACATTTATTGACATTTCATTAACGAGAGCGAAAGTGATCAATATGTAGATTACTCCAGCGATTCGTCTCTCCATTGTCATCTGAAACAAGCAAGAGTGATTATGTTAGGACATTGTATTTGTTCAGATTAACTTGAATTGTGTTTTGCTTGTAAATAGATAACTGTGTCTTTGTATTTGCTTTGCATATCATTATGAGGTGTGTAAGTAAGACCTGATAAATTTTGAGCCGTATAAAACATACCTACAAAATTATTCGTCAATATTGTCAACAAAAAATACATATACAGAAATAATAATAAAAGAGCTATTACGGTTTAGGTAATATGGTTTTTGTATGTTTATTCATTTGTTTTTTGAACGCGATAATCTCAGGAAGTACCAGTCGGATAGGAAAATAACGTAAATATGCATTTAATAGTAATTTGTAGGCACGAATATTAATTTCGGAACATCATTGAAATGATGGTGGTAGTATTAGTTGACCAAAAATATAAAAGGTGCTCAAGCACGTTTCAGCGATCAAACGCTGTGCGAAAATGAGATAATATAGCACGAGCAGGTGATGAGATGCGACATGGTGATCCGCAACTTGTTAATTTTGTGTAACAAGAATGCGAAAGAAATGATGTACAGGTTTGACTTACATCATATACGTTATGTTTTCTTTATACTAAACCTGGATATAGTTTGTTCAGAATAAGCAACTGAAGCGATCTCAATAATTTTTACACCATGTTATATTTTTCCCAAATACGCATAAAACTGTTGCAGTGTGGTTACCGAGCGCACATTACAGTTCACAGCGAGACATAGTGTCCTAGGTCCCCCATCTCACCGCGCCGCAGCAGGCGCGAGCGGCCGAGCGGCGCGTTATCCATATTTTTGTTGGTACAAGCAGATAACATAACAAGCTCATAAAGGAGAATGCCAGATTTCGGCCTACACAACTTTTAAAATTAAACTCATCCTCCACAAAGTTCTTACCACCAACAATTTAAATATAAAATATAAACTAAAAAAAATGTATTTAGTACTTTACTGAAACCTATCCATTAATAAAACATTTTAATAAGTAATTAATTTAAGTTTGTCAATTCCAGATTTCAATAAAAAAAAATGTTGCCAATCTTATAATCGATAACGCTAAATAAATAAAACGTGCCACTGTAATCGATAATTGTATTTTAAAAATATTATTTATTATTTTGATAGTTCTAAATAAAAAATGTAGTCTACTTTTTATTTACCACCTCATTATTCTCATTTCTTCTTAGTATTTTCTTAACATACGTCCTGTTTTAATAATAGATTCGTAGATGATTATAAAAAACGTAATTCAAAAAATCGATTTTCCATCTGTGATCGATGACATTATCGTCTTGTGATGGCAACCCTGTTAATTGCATATCTGTCAAAATCTTGCGTACCTACTCAAAACTGACAATTGACATTGACATTGATACATCTTGTATTATTATCTGAGTACGATTCGGTTTTCTTTAGCTGTTTTTTTTTTCGTATTCATTATTTTATATTACGTTTACGCAAGTTATAGAATTGTGTTATATTGTAATTGTGTTACCACCACACATTTTGTGACAATGTCTCATCAACTACGTTGTGTTAATTGTGGTATAAATGTATTACGAATGAAGCGTCTGAATTCTGATGATGTCCGTTCATTGTTACGGCAATGGACTTCACTTTCAGAGGTAAAGTACGATTCATATTAATAGAATATATACTAATTTAGCTAAGCTAAATGTTGAATTGTAACATAATTTTATTTTGTTTGTTTTAGATTCCAAATGACTACTCTGTGCATATGCCGTCAACATTGCAGGATGATGATAATCAGTTATCAACTTTAGAGGCAACCAAAACTCGGGCTGTTACTATCTGCAGATGGGTGATTGAAGTTGTGAATGGGATTTTTAAACAACCGTTTAAAATATTCCGACATGACTTCAACAACAGAGCTTCACCACATGTCATAATTGACTTTTCTATTGCTGCTCCCCTAATTAATAGATTTCGACCACTGCTCACAGACAGGTTTGATGCTGCCCAGATATTAGAAATCATCCAACAAAAAATATTCCAAAATAATACTCTAAGTGAGTTTATTATACAAAATGATTATAATAGAAGAAGGGCACAGTTCTCAAACATAAATGTTAATTAATAACAGTAATGTAACTCTGTTTCCCCAGCTAGATTTTCACGATTTGATTTTGATAGCTTGTGGTACCTACCTACCAACTCCGTCAGGCTCGATCTTATTACGGTGAGCATATTAGTTTTAATGGCCGATATAAGATAGAAGTGTGCAGGGAGGTATCAATCAAAGTTACTATGGAGACCTGGCATTGTTCTTTGTGATTTTTAATATCTTTTTGAAATTTTGTGCATAAATTCTTTACTGGACACGTGTTTCGGGTTTCGCATATACCAAAAATAACGCTATAAATAGCATTTCAGAATAACACATTTTCATATACTATCTCAATATTTTAAATTAAAAAGTACCTGTTTTTTTAATTGGGTTTATTTGAAATTAATTCATTGAGTTTGACTCAATCTCAAAGCATTTATTTCAAACAAACCCAATTAAGGGCTATTTTGAATTGTCAAAAATCGGTCAACCAGAAAGATAAATTCCAAAGCGTAGTAGGTACCTATGAAGAATAAAGGGCAAACACTCCGTAGATACTTTTATAAATCAAATTATTAGTTGACAAAGTTGACATGGTAAAAATCATGCTTATGATAACGATGCAGAACGTTAAAAGTGTCCGTGATGAGAAGATAGAAGAAAAAAATAAAAATTCAAATATACCGATTCAATATGCAATCCATACTAATATTATAAATGCGAAAGTAACTCTGTCTGTCTGTCTGTCTGTCTGTCTGTTACGCTTTCCCGCTTAAACCTCTCAACCGATTTTGATGAAATTTAGCACAGACAATCTTTAGACCCTGAGAAAGAACATAGGCTACCTTTTATCCCGGAAAAAAATGATGTTCCCGAGGGAAATCTAAAAAGCGCGATATAACCGACCTCCACGCGGGCGAAGCCGCGGGCGGAAAGCTAGTAAATATAATAAATGTAATATGTAATAGGCCCTATATGACAATATTGACTGCGAGACAAGAGTTAAATGCTGCCGCCCTTTCTTTGGCCCACTTCTCTCAAGTAAATGCTCCACTCAATATCACGATGAAGAGGAATTTTAGGAATTTTACAAGCTTTTATTTAACTTTTTACTAATAAATGCCAAAAGTACGTTCATTATACAGACACCCTAATCCCAGCTTTTATAAAATTTCATATTTTTAAATTAATTGTTTTCTTTTGTCATCTTTATGGCTTTGTAATTAAGTAATGGAAAATATTTAATCAAAGGGATTTAGTTTTATATTTTTTTAAGACTTCGGATTAATTTGAAAGCTTTGTTTCATATTTATAATTCTAATGAACAGCTATTTTTTATATAACATTTTTTTTTTCAAACCACAATCCCGCCTTATTTTGAGCAATGATGCAATCGTTGATGGTAAAAGCGCGCTAGTATATTAAGAGCCTATTATCTAGCCTTAAAGACACTTAAATTGTAGTCCGACGGAAACACCGCCGCTGGTAAATTGTTCCAGTTTCTCGATGTACGCAATATAAAAGAAGAGGCGAAACGCTTTGTCCGGATCGTAGTGGTGTCAACAACGTATACTCGTACAACAACGTATACGTAACGGGTACTCGTCGAATGACGGGTCGTCCGATGATGGAACGGAGATGGAGAATTAAGTTATGCAATCCCGCGCACACTCTCCAAAATGCATCCTATAGAACACTGAACACTGCGACATGGAGGCCCCGGGTTCGATCCCCGGCCAGGTCATGATGGGAAACGATATTTTTCTGATTGGCCTGGGTCTTGGATGTTTATCTATATATGTATCTGTTATAAAATATAGTATCGTTGAGTTAGTATCCCATAACACAAGTCTCGAACTTACTTTGGGGCTAACTCAATCTGTGTGATTTGTTCGTATATATTTATTATTATTATTATTATTACTGACAGGTTGGCTACTCTTCGCCTGTGCTCCAGGCTTCGGAGGCGATATAAGAATGAATACATTGTATCATATTCATAAAATGGGCTAGAGCTTCCATATTCGAAGAGGTCTATCCTCTTCGAATATGGAAGACAACAAGATTTTCCGTGGAGATCAAATAGACAGTAGACCCGTATAAATTAAGTTGTATCTGACTAGTCTGCAAGCCGATTCCAACATTGTTAGGAAAAGACTGTGCAAATGTTAATAATGATAATTTTTCTTTTTATAAATCTAGTCTCCTCACTATATATATACCTATACATACAACGTGTAACAAAAAAGATATATACATACCAAGGGCATGGCATCTTTAGATGATATCAAACGATATCGGAAGGGTTTCAACTCAAAATAAAATACTCAAAAAATTGGTACCAAATTTTCGGTTTCGTGTGTTTCTTGAAATAAAATCATAACAAACGTGGCAGCACACGTTACCCATCACGTTACTTGCCAAAATCCAATAAATGTCTTCAATATCTCTGTGCGACTAGTATGATAGTAGCCTATCACAGGCGGTGTTTTTCCTCATAACTTCCTAACATAAAGAGATAGGATTAAAAAACCCTTCAAATATCGTTTGACATCATGTAAAGATGCCATGCCTTTCTTATGTATATACCCTTTATGTTACACGTTGTATATATATATATATATATATATATATATATATATATATATATATATATATATATATGTTAACTCCTTCTATGTAGTTGGGACAAATTCTCATTTGCATTATCGTAATATTTTTTTTTCTTTAAGGCTTACCATTTTTAAATCAGGTAAAATCTCTTCAGTCTCGAAACTCTGTTTTAACAACCACCCAAAAACAGAAATATCTCTTTCAAATAAACTCCAATCAAACCTTCATCTTACCCTAGCTGGAGCATCGAAACACAAGCTCTGATAATCCTACAGAGAGCTTACAAGCGCTTTTGAAATGTAATTTAATTCATGAAACGTAGATAATCCAAATGAGTTTCAAATTATTAATGGGTGATAGTATGTGACGTCACTGAAATACACTTCCAAATGGTTGTTATGATTCTGTAATCGTGATTTGATTTAGATCATTCTAAATATGTGATGAATTGTAATTTATGGTGAGTATTGATTTAGTGCAATGCTATTACTGGTTAGAGAGAAAATTGTTGACAATAGAGTCTGATCCAGCTTTTGACTGATGTTGTGAAGTTACATGACCAGCCAAAAATGTTCGCGCTTGTGGGATACAGGCCTTCTTTCGGTAAGATGGAGTGAGCCGTAATCTACCATGCATGTCCAGTGAGGGCTGGTGGAGTGATATCCACCAGCCATGTCTTTGAAGTTTTTGCCTCTACGACATTGCAGTTTCCTCCCCATGTTTGCCTTCACTGGTTTGAGAGCAGTGGTGATGCAATTAATTACACAAAGTAAATTACCTACCTAATGGGGTTCGAACCTACGACCTACAACTTATAAGTCGCGGCCAATACCACTGGGCCACCGGTGCTCTCATATGTGAAGTTGAATTATGTTATATTGTTTCCGACATAATAAATAATAATAAAGCTTTATTTGAAATTTCTTACAATAAGATTAGGTGTTACTTAAGAGCTAATGTTTTAGGTACTATGATTAGTATGTGACTTTTTTGTATGAACCCCCTTCGGGTGAAAGCCTCCTCCAAGGTATTCAGCCTCTCTCTATCTAGAGCAGTGTTCAGCCAGCTTTCCGACATATTCACTATCAATAATTTGGACGTTGGGCTTTGTTTCGTTGGAGATAAAAAGGAAGTTTAATTGTCTCACGATAACCTATAAGACCTTTCAGAGGGGTTTCAACTTCCCAAAGCTCCGTGGTCCTTGATTATGTAAATATTTCGGACAGCGTCACAATCAGCCCATTACATTTACACCGACTGCCACGAGAAATCAAAGCCAGAGCCGAGCTCAAAGTCTGTCGTTCTCTAAAGACGCTAAATTCTGACTTCCAACCCTGAATATGTGTTTATGTATAAATGGTGTAAAATTATGCGAATATGTCTGGTGTTCTGTGAGAGAAGATTTGAAAAAAGATGTATACAACTGCATAATTATTGTCAAAGTAATAATTGTAACTTTATAAATTAATCTTATTATTATTGTACCGCTTAAAATAACTATTTAAAAAACAGTTTGACTTCAATTGAGTTGGTAGTAATATACATAGTTGTATCCTTAAAATAATGACTACCTGAAAGAACAATAGTATTTAATGTTCCACTGCTGGGCTAAGACTATAAAGGTTTGTCTAAACAGAAAAGACAGGGTATGTTGTATATGTTTGTTTAAGAAACAAACATAACAAATTAAATATTAACAAACAAAAAACAAACAAAAAAAAATTAATTGATTGATTGAACGGCGGGTCGCAGCTAGTCCGAAATAAAATATTTCAAATTCTAAATAATGAATTATTGTCTATTCCAGTGACACACTAATTCAATTGTTTCTATCGCAGCAAAGAAAAGTGAACCATACAAGGTAGGCAATAAATATTTATTTGCTAAAGAATAAATTCACAAGCTCTAACATAATGCCTACTCATAAGTCACAAAGAACACCTCGCATAAGCTTCAGGTCGTCGTCAACCGCTGTCTTCGCCGTATTGTCAGTATATACTGCCCCGAGAAAATCTCAAATGTAGATTAGTGCGAGCGCTACGGGGAATCTTCGATCAACCATCAGATCAATCGCCGCAAACGGAGCTGGATCGGTCACACCCTCCGAAGGGACCCTGAACATATACCAAGGCAAGTCCTAGACTGGAATCCCCAAGGAAAGCGTAAACATAGCCGCTCTAAGCAGATCTGGCGAATGGTCATAGAACATAGAAAACATCTGGAGTGAAATAAAACGCGAATCTCAAGACCAAACGGGATGGCGGTGCAATTTGGACACCCTCTGTCTTATCTAGTTGACACAGGAACATAAGTCAAGTAAGTCAACATAGTACTCATAATGGAATAACAGTCCCGAAATACTTATAACCGAACAAAATCATGCAATCAATACATCGTATTTCTATTACTCGAACGAGCCGAAAGGACACCTAATAATCCTTTATTGGGGACCGATATAATTCTAATAACTGGGAAATTTACAGCGGCTTCGTTCACTGAATCCTAATGATCGGAAAGGGGTGCAAATGTGAACGTAGCATTTTTGGATACGTAGGCGAAAATGTAGTAAGTATTTTTGGCACGTAACTGTTATCTCATCTTTGGTGTTCTAGTTTAGTTGCGGTTATGTATTATCTTTTTGACCATTGCTGGAAGAGTTTAGACGTCCTCTTCGCGTTATTAAGTATTATGACTGGTGAGTCATTAGTAAGTATTTTTCAATTTGAAAGCATGTTACGGGTTTTGTTTCCGCACTTGGTCCTCCCAGGGGACCATTGTGTGTGGGCCATGGCGGCTGTTGGTGGATATTCCAACCAGCTCACCTCCGTCCAGAAGCCTATTAAGTATCCTGGCTTATTGAGAACATCTGTGTAAGATCTTGGTGCCCCTAAGGTCTTATTTCTAGTTTGGGTGACGCTTGTACATTCGAAGAGTACATACGTAACGATCTCATCAGCCTACATGCAAGCTCTGCACAGAGGGATGCCTATTGTGTGGTAATGTTAATTTAGCGAGCAGTGACGCGTTATGGTTCTTATTATCAATCGCAAGCCTTTCCTGTTCAGGTGCAACAGTCTTTTGGTTAGCCTGTCATCCAGGGATGGCATAGCTTCCTTGGACTGCCTGCAGCCCGGTGACGGTCTCCATTTGTGTATAGTTGTACTTCTGTAGCCATCTGCGTGTTGAAATTGAAATACAAGGGATAGGCACGATGGACTCCGGTCCGCTGACCGCCGCATATTTTGGCTTAAAATATTACGAATGGCTTGATATATCTGAGTAAGTTTACCTAATGATTTTTATAAATGAAATAGAATAATCTTTATGTTATATATGTTGATATACATAACATTTGTCTTACTTTATAATTATTAACTAGTGCTTGACCGCAATGCCGCTTGATGGTAAGCAGTGATGCAATCGTTGATGGCAAAGCGCGCTAGTTTATTAAAAGCCTATTCACTCAAAAAAACTGAGTGAGTTGGAAGGCCAACAACAACAACGATGCTGCGGCAGAGGTAGATTGATCTGGAGACCCTCCATGACACAACTACATTTGGCGCAATGTACCCGGCATACATAACAACACAACTGCTCAGACCCGTCCTCCGTATAGCTTCAGCAAATATCATGCCGGAACACGACGAATCTCTTGGCGGCAAGATGTTATGGCCTACAGCCGAGAAAAGTGTCGCAGTGAATTGGTTAAATTAGCCGTTTAGTCAACAACCTGACTTTTGGAAGAAGCGCTGGTCTTACTTACTTCTCACATTTCTCAGTTGATCACAGTTCTAAGATAACATATTGGTTCGGGGTGTCCTGGTTTAGTTATTGTGACCAATTCGGCTGGAACTAAAAGCCACAACAACAGACTACAAATGAAACTTTAACTATAATTTCTTGAATATCATTCAGACCGTTGGTTTAACAGCCACAGTTTACTTAAAAGGCTAGGCGGTAAACTAAACGGCTAATTAAACCGACGAATATTGTTATATTAAGTGTCGGGTTAAAATCATTGTCTAGTTATTGAAGAAAGAAAGAATGAAAAAACGTTTATTTGCAGTAAACATGATGCAATAGTTTACAAAAACACAAAAAATAAGACATAGTTGAGGGAAACATGCGTCACATCCACACAAAACGATTGTCGCTCAGCATTATGCTGCGATTCTACGCAAAACAGAGTCCAGCGCTGGTTGGTGGCTCTTCGTTGAGACACGTTTCTCTTCCCTTGAAAAACTACAAAACTTTTAATTTTTTCGGCGCGGTTCAATCACTAATGGAATTTTGTTGACGGACATGATTTTCTATCGCGCGTTTTGTACGCCGTACCGTTATAAAGCAGCTGTGCCGTGTTCAAAAGGCCTTACAGAGCTCTCGAGTCGAGGACTGCAGTGTTGATTTTTAACAATGTGACCAACAAAGTGGAATTCAACTGGAAGGCAGTGGAGAAGATGTATTGGTATATGGGTGCAGCTATCAAGCTGGTTTTTTCTAGGCCGAGTAGATGGAAAAAGCGCTCTAGACACATCACCTGTAAGATGGTGAGAAGCAACCAGGAAGGGTGAATGGGGTGGTTGAATGTCGAGTAGTTCACACAGTAGAAGGCCGCGTAGCTCAGAACGGCGAAGAAATATATTGAGTATATGTAGATGCTAATAAAGTTGATATTTGAATAGAAAAGAAAACTACTTCTAGAAAGAGAGAGAGTAGAAAATTAGTGAAAGTAGTTTTTTACTTAAAAAAGTTAAAGTTAAATTTCCCAATCAACCAAGAACCTTAATGGTTTAACGATAAAGTTGTAAATCTTTTAAGGCAAAATTTACAGATTGTAGTAGCTTGATATGATGGCGGATTGATTCTTTAACCATATATTTTAACGTCACTTAACTTTAATGATCCTTTATGAATAAACACCACAGAGGTTAAGGGCTTTATTCATAAACGATGATTAAAGTTAAGTGACCTGAAAACTTCTAAAATGTATATTTATATATGTTTAAACAATCGCTAATCACTAGTTAACTTTAAGCAGCGATTATGAATAAGGGGGATAATATACCTGTATTATTTGTTATAGTTCTGTAATTAAACACTACTAAAAATAAGGAACCTAAAAATAATTGACGATTCAGTCATACTTGCCTTCTTACTCCATAGGAGCTAAGGGACATAATACTTTCCCCTTTTCTACTGTGACCCGTTAAATAACTGTTACGTATTTCAATCACGAATAAGGCGTATAATATTGCTATAAAATTTTTGGGTGATTCACCTTTATACCGCGATTGGGTTAATTATGGGAATGCCTAAAATTGGGGTCGATTTTCGGTAAAATTGATAGTACATCAAAGCTTTATTTGTGATTTTCTTTCTTCTTCTTCTCAGTCTGTGGAGGTCCACTGCTGGACAAAGACCTCCCCCAAGGCTTTCAATGATGACCCGTCTTGTACTGAATCGGCTTCCCGCAACCTTCCAGAGTCCAGGTTATTAGTTCACCTAGTTGGGGGCCTCCCTACGCTGCGTCTTCTGGTACGTGGAAGAATCTCCAGAACCTTACTGCTCCATCGGCCATCGGTTCTACGAGCGAAGTGCCCCGCACACGGTGACTTTGGTCCTTCTACGGATCTCCTCATTTCTGATTCGATTGCGCAGAGAAACTTCGAGCATAGCTCTTTCTATCACCCTTTGTGAGACTTTGAGCCTTCGTATGAGGCTAATTGTGAGCGACCACATTTCAATTCTGTGTGTTATCACTGGCAACACACATATGGTTATTTAATTTTATACATATTAATTATACTTTTAATAAAAATATTTATATGTCAGTAAAAAAATACGAACATTTAAAAATATTAAAAAAAATACCCAATCGGTAACAGGGTTCAAGTACTATTGGTCAGGGCTCCAAAGAGAGGAACCACCTGATAATGCAAGCCGTGTCCTGACAGTTTTCCTTTCTAAATCAAGTATTTGATTCGAGGCTCTTGGCCATGAAACCATTGATTGTCACGACTATCAGTACAATGATTGTTGAACTTACATCTCAAATGTCGACAACCTCGCGATCCAAGTCAAGATACTTGCTTTGTTTATCTTTCTCGTCTTTTAGGAGGTTCTCATCATGCGGAATAGTTATGTCAACAATCATTGCACGCCACTCTGATCGATCCACCATCACTATATCAGACTTATTAGCAAAAATAGTCCTGTCAGTGATGGTGGATCGATCCCAGTACAATGTGATATTACCATTTTCGAGAACTGATTTAGGTACATATATTTGTAATAATTTTTATCAGTCTTATCAATTACTAATCAACTGATTGGATAAATTCTTTTTACTAAGCGCTATTTTGCGCTAAAACATGGGTAGCAGTCAAAATTAAAAACGCTGGTGGGGAGTAAAAGATTGAAGACTTATCGGGGTCGTTGGAACATGTCATTTTCTCTTATCCGTCATCTCAATAGTTACTAAAATTAAAATCTAAAGTCATTTATTCAATTTAGGCTGAGAATCAGCGCTTTTTGAATGTCAATATCACATAAAACTGTCCCCCACAACGAACGCTACTTCCTGGTGTTTTCACTGGGAAGAAAAAGTGGGGGAATAAACTCCCTAGAAGTAAACCTATACATTATGTAAAAAAAAAAAACATGTCCCATCCGTGAAGATATTGTTAGGTATCGATAACTGATTCTACTAATGCCCATAAAGACGGACTAAACTTTAAAAAAAATCCCCTTTAAAAATAAATATTATTTCGCAAAAAGAGGTAACTTTAATACATATGCCAAACGCGGGCGACGGGAGGCAGGGCACGCGTCACGTGTTCGCATCGCTTATAATAATACCGTCAAAACGGTGTTGTCACTTTTTTTTAAATTACTAAATTTCGGTGAAGTTGGAATTAATTGGCGGTAAAAAAAGATTATTTCAAAATTCATTAGTATTGATACTATGATGATTACGTAAAATTTTATATTATATTTGGTCATGTGTTAACCTAAACTTTATTACCCTTATGTGTCGGACAAGGTTTTCTTTACATATTGTATATTCATTAAAAAAAAAACAATTTATAATCAAAATCATTATGCACGCTTTCAATCTACAGTTTTTGTGGCTTTGCCTTACTCTTATTGCCATCAGCATTCATACCCTTTCAATTAAAACTCAACTTATAACTAAAACTCCTCTGTGAGGCAAAAGTAAGTAAAATTTTGTAATATTACTCTGCCGGTAGCTACACGACACAAAGAGCAATATATGAAATTCTGTGTGTGATTTCACACCAAACGGAGAGGTTTACAATTCGTATGCGGTTCCTTTGGCGTTATGTCTCACACAGACTTTATACATTGCAAGTCCTTCTGGTCACCGCATGCAATACACACAAACTTTGCTCGTATGTGGCCCGGCCTTATATCTAACACTGGTGGTTAGAAATCTAATCAAGACAAAGCTTACAACAACACAAGGTTTTTAGGAGTGTGGTCATAATGAAAACTAAGCGCCCCCATTATTTATTTACATTTGTACGTAAACAGCCTTTTTATCAAGATCTCAAATCTTCAAATGACCTCTCCCACTCTGGGCGTGGTGGAAGGGCGTATCAGACTTTTACTGACTAAAAACCACCCGTGTTTCTTCACTTGCCTGTACGCCAGGGCCACGGTTCCTTTCTTAATCAACCCGCAACCCTGACCCAGGAGGAAACATACTCTATGGACCCCGTCACGATATGCTGACATCTCTTTGAGGCGCGCGTGAAACACAACGCGCCGTCGATCCGGGCCTGGTCCTTACCGGGCGGCGAGCTTCAGCAAACAACCTTACAGCAACAACAAAGATCGTTGTGATTTCGATACTCTGTTATCTTACTAATATTATAATTAATGTACCTATATCTTATGTGTGAATGAATTGTTGCTCTTTCAGACAAAAGCTATTGAAGAGATTTGGATGAAATCTGACACACAGATGGTTTATCACCAGAAATATCACATAGGATTCTTGTTATCCTGATATTTTCACGGAATCGAAACGTACTCGGATGAAACCGCTAGATGGAACTAATACTTGATACTTTCAGCAACCCAGTAACACCCTTATGGTCACGATATTAAAGATAAATTGACAGTGACAAATTGTCAGTGATGCGAAATAGTCGATATAATGACTGAATGGATTGACTCGAATGTTAAACAACAGTGTCCTCCTATCAACGTCATGCGAGCACTAAAAGATCCATTTGTCACTGTATTTATAAGGCTCATCGACCTATACTAATGGACATGTACGCTTAATCTGCAGTAATTTTTTGGATTCAAATAAGTGAGAGAGATGGCCTATGCTTTTGGTCTAGCACTATATCTTTCCTCGTAGATGATTGATGAGTTTGAGGAAGATAAAGAGAGACCGTTCTCTTTCTGCCGAAGTGCCACAGTTCTCATCTATAGGGCATGTCGATCCATGCAAAGGCATGAATAAGCTAAGCTAAGGCATGAATGAGCTAGCTAGCTCTAAGGCATGTTGTTTGGTATTATGTCGATTATTAGGCTGTCAAACTCATATTTACAGCTGTCACAGTGGTGTTACCAACTCTAATATTAATCGATTCTAGGTCAGGCAATACCAATGTAACTTTTCTAAAGTTATATGTACTTTTAAGTATATCTTGGACACCAATGACTGAAGGTGATGGAAAAACATCTTGAGGAAACCTGGACTTTATATGTAAGTCTGAAATCGCCAATCCGCATTGAGCAAGCGTGGTGATGACGCTCAGTCCTTCTCTGTATGATGATGATGATGATATCACTTAACGTAAGATGGACGGTGAGCAAATTTGTGCGAGTGTTATTTAGCCATTTTGAAACAAGTTATACGAAATTAAAAATTGCTTCCAACTGTACAAAACTGAACTTTCCCGGAGTAATTGTTTCAACATAAAGTAATAACGTTAAAAGCAGAGTATTTGTAGTTGAACACGACAGAGTTATGCAAAGAGAATACAGATAAGCGCGCTTTATGAAACATGCGTTTGAAAATTTGAATTTCAAAGCGAAAGTCGACCGTTCGTTGAGCAAACGGTAGTTGTAGTGAACTCTTTCTTTTATATCGTGGATGCTGTTACACCAGAGTGAATCCTTGCTTAGAGATAATTATTTTTATTTTTTATTGTTTTTTTTTTTACAACAAAGGTCTTTCTCGAAGTCTGTCACGTATCATTCAGTAGGAGTGAAAACTTGACACAATATCGAAGAAGCGTTATGCCCCGTCAACGAGTAGTGATATCAAAATCAAATATGGTCGCACCTTCTGGAAACAATTGGAAAGCTTCTATATACTTATACTAGATGGCGTTGTATTAAATAACGCATAATTAATAAATTCGCACCGCCTCTCTCTGTCTCTTTCTTTTATGTACGAGCATGTGTGGGTGTGAATATTACAACGTTATTTTTTTTAATTATCCTAACTAACAAATTAAAAGAATTGTCTAAGGAATGAACTTTTTGCGTAAGATTTAAACAAAATAAACAATAATAAAGCTCGTCACTAATTATAAAAAATAGTTATATTTACGTTATTTAAATATACAAGAATCCTCACCAAGTTAAGTATAAGTTATTACTGTCAGTCACTCAAGGAAAGTTCCAGAATCTAATTACATTCTCTGGTTCTCAAAATCAGCCGGAAATTGTACGAGTTCCAATGTGAAAGATGTATCTTTTCATGCATGAAATATTTTAAGAGAAGTATCTTTTGGTGGTAAAGAAGCCATAGCAACAATTGTTTTACGTGTTTAATGAAGTTATATATTAATTTGAAAATTAATTGGCATTTAGCATAAAATCTACACTCCGCGTCAATGACAGTAAATATTGCGTAGACCCTAGCGTAATGGATGTGATAAATTAGGAGCCCGTATATATAACACTAGCTGCGCCCCGCGGTTTCACTCGCGTAGGTTTCGATGTTTTTTTTTATATGTTCCGTTTCTATTGGTCGCAACGTGATTTTATATAACCTAAAGCCTTCCTGGATTATTGAGTTACCTAATGCAAGAAGATTTTTTCAAATCGGGCCAGTAGTTCCTGAGATTAGTGCGTTCAAACAAACTCTTCAACTTTATATAGGTATTAGTATAGAATATATGTACAAAAGATATCATGAAAAACCACAAAGTTATGAGCTTGTTATCATTCTTGGCTGTCACAACAAAAATATGGTCCACGCTCCGCTCGGGCGGGCGACCGGTGTATTGACCGCTGGCGTTAGCTGTGCGCAGTCTGTACTATGATCTAACATAAGCTGCGTGGCGCACTTGGTAACCACACTGCGACAATTTCTAAACGTGTTTGAAAAAAAATATAACATGATGTAAAACTGATTGGAATCGATTCAGTGGCTTATTCTGAACAAACTGTATTCAGGTTTCGTAAAAAGATAAAAATAACTTTGCATATATCGACGCTTGAAAGGCAATCATATCTAAGCGACAAAAATTCGTAAATTGAGTTATATACACCATTCGAACCGCTTGACTTTTCTGCGTCGTTTGGTGTATATAACTCAATTTTAGTAGTTGTCAATTTTTTTTTTTTTTTTGATGAACGGCTTTAAACGTACCCACGATACAGGTGTAGTGTAGGGCATTAAAAAAAAACTGCTATAAAAAACCTCCTATAAATTGATCTCTAATATTTTGTGTTTCTCTGGTACCCAAGAGGCGGAAGCAGACAACGGGGAGGTCCAACAAGAAGATGGGAAGATGACTTTCGCTTAGCCTTGGGACTTTTCTGGACCAGAGTAGCAATAAACAGAGTGCAATGGAAGCAGTTGGAGGAGGTCTATGTCCAAAGACACACCGAACTGAGGGACATTTTATAAAAACAACACAAACACTGTAAATGCTCGGATTAAAGGGCTATATTATATTTTGTGTTTACACGTTATTAAATACGCCATATAAATAAATAGACTTTAGCTGTAGCCATGCCTGTGAAGTGACAGAAATTGCCATCTAAATAAAGAATTTCCAAAATTGGACTAGGTACTCTGTAAAAAAACAGGCAAGATATGAGAGCTCCTCTGTTTATTTTTCGTTGGTTAAAAATATTTGCATCGCCGTCAAGTGGACACTTAATTCACATGTTAGTTATATTATACAGCACTTGTACTGCAGCTTAAAACCACTCACACTGCACTAAACTAACTCAAAAATAACAACCCTTTTTAGTCTTCGCACCGAGTAATTAACACTACATTCGAATTCATGTCATCATTACATCATCTGCTTAGCCTCTTCTAACAATTTTGGTGTCAGCTTCCAGTCTAACCGGTTTCAGCTGACTACCAATTTTTCACATGGAGCGACTATCTGACCTCCACAACCCGTTACTGGGTAATACCCCTTGATAATAATAATAATAAAATTTATTTCGGAATTGCTTCCATAATTTGTTAATAACAATGTTCTTAGCCTATGTTAGTAATAGCATAATAACGAAACAATGAAAATATTTTAGGTTTTGCGTGTAGACCTGTACAGTGCGCTATTAGTAGTGAGTTCCATCTGCCTGCACATGCGGCCAGGATGGCGTTGGCTGGATAAGACTAATTGTCAGATTTTCGTGCTTCTGAGTACCCGTAACGAGTGTCAAAGATCTACAAATGACAGTCACAACTAGTGTCCACAAAAAACACGAGTTTCGGTTTTGTTGTGGTGGCGAGATGTGTCGAGTGCTTGAGAGCCTATCTACTCAAATAAATATCTATTATATTTTAAGTCGTGGTGGCCTAGTGGTTAAAACACCAGCCTCTCAAGTATGAGTGCGCGGGTTCGATTCCAGGTCAGGCAAATACCAATGTAACTTTTCTAAAATTATATGTAATTTCTAGGTATTTCTTGGACACCAATGACTGAAGGTGAAGGAAAACATCTTGAGGAAACCTGGACTTTAAGTCTGAAATCGCCAACCCGCATTGAGCAAGCGTGGTGATTACGCTCAATCCTTCTCTGTTTGAGACCTGTGCCCAGCAGTGGGACGATAAAAAAAAAGGTTGATGATGATTAATTTAAATGTCGATCACTGCTTATCTATCTAATTTAAAGAGAACACAATAAAGATTGACTGATTAAAATAACGTTTTCTTTATTTTTCACTCAAAATATGATCTTTGTAAGGATTTCTCGATTTCGGTTTTGGCCAAAACAGAGACTGTAGCAGAAATTTGGTTTCGGTTGTAAAACTAGTTTCGATCGCACACTAGCAGAACCAACCAAGGGCTAACCAAGGTATGGAGGGTTCTCGACATGAAAAGCTATTCCCCCATCCACAGACCAATCGCGGCAAGCATAGCTTAACCTGATCGATCTAGACGTTGTTATTATTAAGCCATAAGTTTCTCTATTCACATCAACATCTTCACTTTTAAAATTAATCCCAAGTAAGTTTTTTGATGTATACGCAGTATAGTCCGTGTTAAGATTTAGATTTCATCTTCACTCGCGTCACTGCAGTGCGTATGGAGGCAGCCGGTGTACCCCATAATAATCCGTTTAGTTATATGAGATCAAACGAAATTACCTACAAGTTTACTTAGAGAGTATAAGTTCCATTAACTTTTCGCTTATAGTCTCTGCTCTTTCATAATCTCAGACATTATTAAATCCCACAAGCGTTCTATGTCATTCCGTTCTTTTTTTAATTTTCATTTACATTTTATTTTTTATGCAACGTGTTATATAAGAAAAACAGTTTTAAATGAAAGATATGTATACCATTAAACACATCTTTTATTTATATCCGAGATCTTAAACAATTTTGTTTATGTTATAAACTAGTGCTTGACCGCGATCTTATCTGATGGTAAACAATGATGCAATCGTTCATGCTAAAGCGCACTAGTTTAGCCTATTCACTCTAGACTTGAAGACACTTAAATTGTAGTCAGATGGAAAGAACTGCCGCAGGCAAATTGTTCAGACCTTCGAATGCGCGTGGGAAAAAAACTAGGCGAAACGCTTCGTAGCGGTGTCAACCACATAAGGGTGCAAGAGAACTAAAACCACATTTTTACATGGAACGTCTCCTAAAATGAACTTTAAAATAAATTAATGGGTAACTCAGTACACCTTGCTAAAGACGGTTCTGACTCTTGGGCTCCTAATCACCCGTGAAATCTAACTAAGCTCTACAAACAATGTCCAAGTTTTTTCCATCTCTTAGCCGTAAAGGTAGGTACGTAAATCCGTTAGCGGTAACTTTATCGCCCCAACTGATTTCACCCCAGTCCAGCTGGCTATCAATTTTCCTAGTTGACTCACAAATGTTGCTGACATAAAAGCTAGGTCGGAAATAATAGGAAATAGGAACATTGTGTGCGAATGGTTACTAACTGTGACGGTTTATGAACCAATACCCTTAGGGAAATAACGGTACAAATCAATGCTGGCTTAGTTTAGTGCTACGCATTGTATAATAAAAAAGACGTGTCAAAAGTACAATGTATTCAATGGGCTAAACACGTATGTTTGTTTTTTCAACGTACAACAGCTTAATTGGCGTAGTTATTGAACCATAGTTCAATAATTGCTTCACTTGACGATCGATTCTCGGTGTATGTATAACAAAGTATTACGACGCTGTAACTTTGTCCATGGAACTATTTTCCTGTATGTTAATGAAATGTTTGTCGCCGACATAGGTAGCCCAGGGGATTAGATCTTTGAAGTGGCAGTGGGCGGAGCCCATAACTCGTAGAGCCGATGGCCGATGGGGCAGAAAGGCTTTTGGTGATGCCCACATACCGGCAAGCGCAGCGTCGGACACCCACCGACTAGGTAGCCAGATGACCTGACCAAAATCTTAAGGAAGCGCTGGATGCAGGCCGTATACAACCGTTCTTTATGGAGATTCTTGGGGGAACCTTATATCAAGCAGTGGACTTCATGTGACTGATGATGATGATGAATGCAATGTTCAGTTTAAAAAAGGTAACAATTTCATCTTCAATATAAATATACCCTTTTATTTATAAACGTTGTATAAAGTTTATTAAAGATTAGCAGCTGATATGTTTGACATTAACGTCTTTTAACTTTGAATGTTTATAAAAACCGGTATATTTTATTCACCTTATAAGATTTATAGCTTTTCACTATTCATTCTAGGTCACGTCGGTGTGATAAAATCCAGACTTAAATTTGTGTGCTCAAAAGAATATATCTGTACGTCTCAAGAGATTTTCAGTAATAAATCTCTTCTATCAAGTGGGAACCTTTGCGTTTGTTTTCATCAAGATCCTACGTAAGGGGAGAAACGGGTGGCGCCGCTTTTGTTCCAACTCGCCTCATGGGTGCATTTGGGGTATAACGATTACACGTTGATTCTAAAACTTTTATGGGAAAATAGGAAGATGTGGACCACTTGTGGCATTGTTTTGAGAATGTATAGCTAGGGTTATCGATAGACGTATGTTTCATTCAATGTGTTCAAATAAAGTGACATTTATATGCTGGAGGTTGGTTTATGTAGAACGCTACTGGCCGTTAGGTCTATAATCTGTCCCATCGTCGACTTTGCGTCTTTTATTCTCATTAGTTGTAGAATATGAGTGGGACATCAGTGAGATGTAACGACTGCTTTCCTTTACGGTAAACTGATGGAAAATAGTTAT
Source organism: Sesamia nonagrioides (assembly GCA_017933935.1). NCBI lineage: Eukaryota > Metazoa > Arthropoda > Insecta > Lepidoptera > Noctuidae > Sesamia > Sesamia nonagrioides. The sequence goes on along the minus strand of JADWQK010001324.1, from coordinate 2,287,569 downwards.
ATGAAGCAGCCTGTAGGTGCTATCGCCAAGGGTCAGGAGACGAAGGTCTGCAAGTTAAATAGGTCGTTGTATGGTCTGGAGCACGCGTCGAATGCAAAGGTGTGTTGCTCTGTCCTTCACCGAGGCAGAGTATATAGGTCTTAGCTAAGATTCGAAGGAAGCAATTTATTTAAGGAGTTTGTTAAAGAGCTTCGTAAATTTTAGTTGTAACAAACCCGTAGTGATTTATAATGACAATCAGTCGGCACATCACATTGCTAGAAACAAGATGAACCATAATAGAACGAAACATAAGGTTTCACTTTGCTCGCGAAGCAGTATTGAATGAGGCGGTTGAGGTGCAGTTTGTGCCTTCATAAGAAATGGTGGCAGATATGTTATCAAAGTCTCTGTCAAGCCCCAAGATAAAGTAAGCTTTAGCGAGATTACCCATTAAGAGGGCGGGTAGTGAAAGCTGTGTAACTTAAGTTTTTGATATGTTGTATTTGTATTTTACAAATAGGTTGTGTTTTATAATGGTATAATCTCCGTTTTGTTTATTTTCTTTGGTTTTATGTAATGCGTAGATGTAGGTAAAGTCGAGTATAATGTATTTGTGTACAAAGGTGCATACACACTTATGCATGTTTTGGTATTTGTGACCTGGTGCGGTTTAAGTGTGGATGTACACTTGCTAGGCTTAAGCGTGCGTTCACATGTGGCAGATTAAGGGTGCGTGTTGGAGGTTGGTTCCTGTAGAACGCTACTGGTCGTTAGGTGTATAATCTGTCACATAGTGACTATATTTATCATTTTCAAATATGAGAATAGTTCGGAATAAAAGTTTGAGACGAACAGATGTGTTTCTGTGTTATAAAATAACTGATATAGATACCGGTATTAGGTACTGCGTGTAGACTCTGCACGAAGCATTTTCCATCATTATAATATACCGTTGGAGATTATATTAAACTAGCTTGCCGCCCGTGGCTTCGCCCACGTGGAGTTCTGTTATATCGCGCTTTTTAGATTTCCCTTGGGAACATCATTTTTTTCCGGGATAAAAGGTAGCCTATGTTCTTTCTCAGGGTCTAAAGATTGTCTGTGCCAAATTTTATCAAAATCGGTTGAGAGGTTTAAGCGGGAAAGCGAAACAGACAGACAGACAGACAGACCGACAGATAGACAGACAGTTACTTTCGCATTTATAATATTAGTATGGATATGGATTATAGGCAAGAGTTTCAACGCATGTTAGTGTCTGCCTCGTAATTGCTTGATAACCTTCTTTTTGTTTTTGGCTGGGGAATCATCAATGGAGGGAGCGGAAGGGCATGTCAGACTTTTACTGACTAAAACCCACCCGTGTTCCTTCACTTGCCTGTCTTGCCTGTGCGCCAGGGCCAGGGTTTCGTCACGGTTTTTTGTTGTCTCCCGACCAGGGATTGCTTGATCACCTAAAGGTTGTATTTCTTGTCAATTTCCGTGGCAATTTGTTAGTTTGAACCTTATTGACGTTATAACTTTGTGAGAATTATTGGCAAAAGAAAACCAAGAAGCCGTCTATATCCGTAAATTTCATTTTTTTAAAGGTTTTTCTTAGCGAAGAAGAGCACTGTTACTGGATGGAGAAAAAGCATTGAATTCGCGTGAGCGTGACCGACCCAACACGTGATAGGTTTTTTAGGGTTCCGTAGCCAAATGGCAAAAAAAAGAACCCTTATAAATTCGTCATGTCTATCTGTCCGTCTGTCCGTCCGTATGTCGCAGCCATTTTTTTCCGAAACAATAAGAGCTATACTATTGAAACTTGGTAGGTAGATGTATTCTGTGAACCGCATTAAAATTTTAATGCAAAAATAAAAAATAACAATAAATATTGGGGGCTCCCCATACTTCTTTTCTTTAATCCCAGTCGCATCCGCAGCTTTTTTTTCAGCTTCGGAGTCTGGGGTCCGCTTTACCAGTCTAACTGCTGATTTTGGTTAAACTTCGATATTTTCCGTGAAGCGACTGCCGTCTGACCTCCACAACCCGAAGGCGACATCGAAGCATTGCAGTTAGACCGTTGTTGGACTTTTGAGGGCTCCAACAACCCGTAACGACTGCCACTAGATGTTCGTATGGCAACCGGGACCAACGGCTTAACGTGCTTTCCGAAGCACGACCAGACCAGTGCAAATTTTCATATACATGCATACAAACATTTGCACTGTGCGGGGATCGAACCCGCGCCTCCTTGTGCAACGGACGCGTTCGCTACCGCTACGCCACGGAGGCTGTCGTCTTCAAATATTATATTGAGGTTTCTAAAATATTTTTTTTTCTAAACCGAATAGTTTGCGTGACAGACGCTTCCAAATTGGAAAAAAGTTGCGCCCCCTCTAACTTCTAAAATAAGAAAATGAAAAATCTAAAAAAGACATATGATGTCATGTACATTACTATAAAAGCTACCAATGAAAATTGTTTTGAACGAGATCTAGTAAGTAGTTTTTTTAATATCTCGTAAATCGTAAACAGCGGTTTACGATTTACGAGGTATTCAAAAAATAACAAGCATAATAATAAGCGTATTACCCCGTAATCTTTCATACAATAAACTTAAATCCTTTAATTTCATAAAGCAATGGTACGGAACCCGTTGTGCGTGAGTCCGACACGCACTTGGTCGGTTTTGTTTTTACTTTTCGTGTATTTCACTGATTTCATTTTCAATTCTTTCGATCAATCCCACGATTGTTATCTGTTTATTTATGTTAAAAGTTTGTTAAAGTTATAAGAGACTTCTGTAGTATTTAGTGAAAAGCATATTTATAGTTTGAAGATTAATAATTTGTCAAACAAATGTTTCGATTGAGTTTCAGTTTGATGACAAATACCTCAAAGTTTTTATGAGTCAAGTATTTAATATTCGATAAGTTTTACTTTAGCTAAATTTAAAATCAATAGCAAGGCTATTAGTGAAATTCCAAATAATGCCTTACAAACCATGTAAAATTACAAAATTGTAAATGAGAATTCCGTGAACATTTAGTTTCTGTACATTAATGAGAAATTCGTATAAATTTCTTCATAGCGATGTTCATTTATAAAAGAATTTTAGTAATTTCAATACTACAACTGTAGAGTCAGTTTACAGGCAATATTTCAAAAGTATTCAGTCTAGATTTGGGGCATTTTCATATTATTCATGCTCCCTGAAAACTTTCAGGTATTTTTAATTAAGTGCTGTGTGAATTTCGAGGTAAATTTTTAGTTATTTTACGTCTAGCTTATGTGTTTGTAAGCTAGCGGCTAGCGGTATTGTTTCAACTTATGATATGCTTACTTCTATAGCATATTCGGTTGTTTATTCAAAAATGTCGCCGTCTAAAATCATAATCAAGGTATTTATTTAAATAAACCAATTGCAGGTACTTCTGAATTGTCAAAAGTTCGGTCTGCCAGTAAAATAAAGCGAGTCGCCCATTTATTAATTAATTTAAGCAATAAAGTATTATTACATGTTTGTTAGTTTTGCACCATTAAACCAGAAATTATTTGTATTAATACCGACCTCCGCTATAAAAACACTCCTATGTAAGCATAACATAAAAAACGGTATGTTTCCTTTTTACGAAACCTGAATATTATTTGTTCAGAATAAACAACTCAATCGATTCTATTAATTTTTACTCCGTGTTATATTTTTTCCCTCATCATCATCTTAGCGTTTATCCCGGTTGCATCTGCGGCTTTCGCGTTGGAGCCCGGGGTCCGCTTTCTTGCTTAATTTCCTCCATTTCGCGCGATCTTTAGCATCCTGTGGTGTGAGATTGTGGCAACGCCAAGCCAGCACTTCTTCGGTCTTCCCCTATATTTTTTCCCTAATATCTTAAAAATTATTGCCGTGTGGTTACTGAGAGCACAACACAGTTCAATCGAGATCACTAGTGACGCGCAGACACGTACGAACAGCGGGACGGGGCCACCGACTATATGTGCCGGGGTGCAATACGTTCTAAGTAAAATTAACATGTTTTAATTAAATTATACTAGATTTCATTTTGTCACTTACGACTGCATTTGTTTATGGTTGTGAATTTAAATGTTTGTAAACGCACACACAATATAGGAGTAATTTCTAGTTACCGTTACGACAGTCTAAAGCCTGGAAATATGTTGTGAAATATTATCAACACTTAATTACACTGCTAACTGAAAATATTATCAATTAACGCAAGACGATGCTGTGGCGCTGCAGACGTGAGCGAGCGAGCGGAGCGTTGACCATATTTTTACCCGACTACGGCAAAGCAAAAGGAGGGTTATGATTTTCACAGGCTATGTATGTATGTATGTATGTATGTATGTACGTATGTATGTATGTTCATCTGTTCCCTCGTAACTTCTAAACCACTTATCAGAATTCGACAAATGACATATCATTAGAAGCGTCTTAATTGTCCGCTGGTTATAGGCTATATGGGGTTTCACAAAATCTAATGTGGCGCCCTCTATCGGGCAAAACATACAGAGTAAAAAAATAAAGTTAAGATAAATATGCCGTGTTTGGTATCATTTTAAAGCGTTTTACTTGTACATTTTGAATATATATATATTACTAGTATTTGTTTGTGACTTTACCTGTATTCATGGGCTGATTGCATATAAGTTACATCTTTTCGTTCATAGCTTCTTTACTACTTATCAGAATAAGACCAGTACCATTAGAAGGGCCTTAATATTCTGTTGGTTATGAGCTATAAAGCTTGTCACCAAATTTAGTATTGCGCCCTCTAGCGGACAAAAAGTTATATGTAAATATAAAATTAAAATAAATATACCGTGTTTGGCATCAATTGAAAGAGGTTCACGAGTACTTTATGTTGGTACATAATTACAGGAATGCTTTTTAGTTCATCAATTTAGCTTTTGATAATATTATGCGCCACAAATACACTTTAACACCAAAATAGTACAAATAATAAAAAGTAAAAAAACTAAAACCCAACTACGACAAAAAACGACGCTGAAAAAGTATAAAACAAGATTTTCAGAATACTGCACTAAACAAAGTTGCTAGTTTTCAAGTTTGGAAAGGCGTAGTCACACGTTACATATACCTAAAGTAGCACTTTGACAACGTGTGACTGCGGTTTTCCAAACATGAAAACTAGCAACTTTGTTTAGTGCAGTATTCTGAAAATCTTGTTTTATACTTTTTCAGCGTCGTTTTTTGTCGTAGTTGGGTTTTAGTTTTTTTTACTTTTTATTATTGTAGGGACGACCAGGTAACATAACTTTGTGATTTATCATAATACCTTTTTTCGTACATGAATTTTGATTTAAAAAATTCAGATTTTGATGCAAAAATAAAGAAATAATAATAAATATTAGGGGCTCCCCATACTTAGAACTGAAACTCAAAATTTTTTTTTTATCACTAATTCAAATTTAATTTTAATTTTTTTTTTAAATTAAGAAGTAAATTTTTTTAAATTTTTTCATCAATTTTTTTTTGAGTATCTATGGATAGGTCTTCAAAAATTATATCAAGGTTTCTAAAATATTTTTTTCTAAACCTAATAGTTTGCGTGACAGACGCTTGCAAAGTGGAAAAAGGTTGCCCCCCCCCCCCCTCTAACTTCTAAAATAAGAAAATGAAAAATCTAAAAAAAACATATGATGTACAATATGTACATTACTATAAAAACCACCAACGAAAATTGTTTTGAACGAGATATAGTAAGTACCTAGTTTTTTTTTAATACCTCGTAAATCGTAAACCGCTTATTACCGCGTAATCTTTCATACAAATAACTTAAATCCTTTAATTTCATAAATCAATTACTATTGATTTATGAAATTAAAGGATTTAAGTAACCCTTTGTGCGTGAGTCCGACATGCACTTGGCCGGTTTTTAAATCTGTAATATCTTCGAAAATATTTATTTAAATCATATACTGTAAAGAGAAATATAGATCTATATTAAATCGACAATTTATTTAAGGTATTAAATTGGATAAGGATTAATGCTGTATTGGTTGAAATCGCTTCGAAAATTAGCCACTATTTGTCGTAAAAAGTAAATGACAAAAAAAAATTATATTATGGGATATCCATAAGAGATAGACATATACCATCGCGGACTTTTTTGTAGACCTTTTCAATGTGTACAATATTTAGTACATTATTTTGATAAATCTCGTAGCGTTTAGCCTCCGTTTCACTGCAAACGCGGCAAAATGTGATTATTTACGACATCACATTAGAAACGTCATAAATATTAGTATTTCTCTACAATTTATGTAATGGATGCTATTATTATACATACAGTATGTTAACTAACAGAGGGCGTTCCCGTTAACCCGAAATAGTATAGCATACATACATGCTAAAAAAAATATTTCCATTCGAAAACAAAATGTTTTAAAATTTTTTCCAATATGAAAATATTCAATAAAAAATTTTAAATTGACATGTAAAAGAAACACACTGTACACGCGAACATGAAAGACGGCAACGTCGCAATTTATTTATACATGACGACTACTATTTTGATTTAAAACAGGAGGTTTCAAATTTATTTCCAATTAGAATTTTTTTTTTATTCGGATTTTTTTATGCTTATTTTTCTATGCTGATAATTTTATTTTAATCTATTAATGATATATATTACGAGTTTAAGGGAACGCCCTCTGTTATTTAACATACTGTATAAACCGTCCTCTTTAATCACTCTATCTACAAAAAAAAAACCGCATCAAAATCCGTTGCGGACTTTTAAAGTTTTAATCATACAAAGGGACACAGGGAAAGAGAAAGTGACTTAGTTTTATAATATGTAGTGATACTTATGAAATGTTGGTTTTCTGTTAATTAAACAATATTATTTTTATCCAGATGTATTCATTTTTCTTCATAATTTTGTGTTGTATAGTGATTTCCCTCGGTGGTAGGCCATAATGTCGTGTTTCGGCATGATGTCTAGTGAAGCCGTACGGAGAACGCGTCTGAGCAGTTGTGGATCAATCTCCCTCTAGCGCAGCATCGTTTGGTCGTGTTGGTCTTGGGTTTAAAATTGCATCACCTCGCTCAAATGCCGTCATCCTTCCTATTCCTAAGTTTTTTAAGTGAATAGGCTTAATAAACTAGTGCGCTTTACCATCAACGATTGCATCACTGCTTACCATCAGGCGGGATTGCAGTCAAGCACTAGTTTATAATTATTAAAATAATAAAATATATTTAAGAAATGCATTTTTAGAGTCTCGTCTAAATGCGAGCCCGACTCGGATTTTAGATTAGGTTTTTGTTTAGTTAAGCTTTTTAATTTTGTATTAAAAAGCGAGGATTATTAGCTGTTTTCCGTTCATGTTCACAAATATTTATGGGTTGCCATTGCAAAAATATCTAAATATCTTAAGAAACTTTAACAAACAGATTTCTCATATATACAGACCCGGAACTGCTATATGTGGGCCATACAAATATTTGATCCGTACGCAGATCTTGGGTAAGTACGTGCGCCCGTGACGTAAAAGCCAATCACTCAGTCGCTACGCTAACCGTATTTTCAAACTGTCATTCCATCACGCTGAGCCTATGTGAGTAGTCGTGTCATCTACAATAGGGATGTATCCAAGGTATTAAAATTAAAAAAAATAATTAGTCCGTCTTATAGATAATAAAAAATTTGAAACCCGTGTTTTTTATTTTGTCTTAATTACCAAAAACTGCTGAGATATAGCGTATTAAAATTACGGAGTGGGGGCTAATTACGTCACGCCGTGGTATATTTTTTACCACGGCGTGACGTCATGTGACATTTCAAATCTATACAATATGTAAAGAAAACCCTGTCCGATCCGTGAAGGTATTGTTAGGTATCGATAACTGATTCTACTAATGCCCACAAAGAGAGTATAAACTTAAAAAAAAAACCCCTAAAAAAATAAATATTATTTCGCAAAAAGAGGTAACTTAATACATGTGCGCTAAGCAACCCCTTCCGCGGGTGGCGGGGGGCAGGGCACGCGGCACCTGTGACGTGGTCGCGTCGCTATTCGCCTAGAATAATACCGGTGTTGTCACTTTTTTAAAAATTACCAAATTTCGGGGAAATTGGTATTAATTCCCGGGTAAAAAGGATTATTTCAAAATTCATTAGTATTGTTACTATGATGATTATGTAAAATTTTATATCATATTAATTGGTCAAGTGATTACCTAACCTATATTATCCTTATGGGTCGGACAGGGTTTTCTTTACATATTGTATATCTTCCTAAGTATTTGAATGAAAGAAAAAATAAAAATACTTGTTCAATATTTTTTATAAATCTATCTGATGGACATTAAAATATTCTTTGGGATACAACCCAATTGTTTTAATTTATACAATCCAATATAAATTCAGGTTACGAAGTACCAAAACATACAAATCAAGACATGAAAAATACAATGACATCAAATCATAACTACAATGTTAAACAAAATTATGCAAGTCATCATCCAGTAGCATTCGAAGCTTTTTCAGCTTTAGAGTCTGGGGTAAGCTTTAACAGTCTTACTGTTGATTTTGGCTAGACTTCAATATTTTCTGTGAAGCGGCTGACGTCTGATCTCCACAACCCGAAGGCGATATCGAAGCATTGCAGTTAGAATAATTGTAGGACTTTTGAGGGCTCCGATAACCCGTAACGACTGCCATTAGATGTTAGTATGGCAACCGGACCAACGGTTTAACGTGCTTTCCGAGGCACGACCAGACTAGAGCAAATATTCATATTCATGTATACAAATATTTGCACTGCGCGGGGAACGAACCCTCGCCTCCTTGCGCAGCGGCCGCGTTCGCTACCAGTACGCCATGGAGGCTGTCGAGTCAATCAAAATAAAGTAATTGTAAAATACAAAAAAATATAAAACTCTGGTGCCAATTTTGGATAAAAATAAATACCTTCCCTTCTAGCTTTCTGCCGATAGCGTACACAAAGAATATGTCATAAAATCTACCAGCTAATATATTACCTACATTGCAAAATATATCTGCACCTATAAACAATATTAAACTAACTAACCTATTTATATTTTTAAAATATCATCTTCATATAAAATATATAATACTAGCTTTCCGCCCGCGGCTTCGCCCGCGTGGAGTTCGGTTATATCGCGCTTTTTAGATTTCCCTCGGGAACATCAAATTTTTCCGGGATAAAAGGTAGCCTATGTTCTTTCTCAGGGTCTAGAGATTGTCTGTGCCAAATTTCATCAAAATCGGTTGAGAGGTTTAAGCGGGAAAGCGTAACAGACAGACAGACAGACAGAGTTACTTTCGCATTTATAATATTAGTATGGATGAAGCTCGTGTAACAAACAGGCACTTTTTAATTATTCGTTTGTTTTGGCTATTTTCCGAGACGGCTGAACCGATTTTAAGGTAACTTTTACAGGTTCAGTAACTTTTACTATGCTGGCGTTATAAGGATGAACTTAGCCTGCTTTTATTTTAGAAATGAACTGGTAAAGACACGATAATTTTCCGACACCCATGTAAACAAAGTCGAGGACAGAGCTAACATAATATGTATATTGCGAACTACCACAAGGTTTCAAACTTTCTAAAACACACACACAACGACACAGCAGTTTTCAGTGACTCCAACCTTAAACATCACAGTGAGTTTCATAATGAGGCGTTGACTGTACCGTCCATACTATTGCGGGATTTTTGAGCGGCCCCCTAATCGGCGAACACATATTTGTCAAATGATTGCGACTAGTTGGGATCGTTTGGACCGAACGGACCAATGGGCGGTCCGAATGATCCCAAAAATGTGTTCGCCGATTAGGGGGCGGATTGTTAAGCATTACAAAGCTAAGAATGTAAGACATAAATTAATCTTTTACCTCTAAACTTAGGTACTAATTTTCTCTTGCCTATCTCTTTTCTTGAGCATATAGGTTTTGCCCGCAATGCCAAGAATAGCACCTGCTTATGGCGTCGGACGACCGACATCTCAGTCTCCACACTCACTAAGTACTTAACTATAATTTAGAAATATAATTATATGCATCACCTACTTATGATTTCTTTAAAACAATGTTTTCAAACGGTCTCATTTGCATTCTGAAACTTGGTGACACCGAACCCGCAATGTATCCAGCTAAACTACCAGCCATCTTTTCTAGTAAGGCTAGTACCTACAACAAATTCTCCATCACAATAACCCCATCAAAATAAGAGCATAAAGAAACTCATCAAACGAATTGCTGTTCATTGTAGCGAAAGCTATCTTAAGGAAGCAGGCGTAAGGCACGCTTCCGCAATAGATTACGAATCTGTCAAACTTAATCCCGATTTGTCGCTTATGCTTTTATGATTATTATTCCTTGAAAAGTGGGAAGGAAAGTGGGGAGGATGTAAATCTGTTAGTGATTTGTCAGTAAAACCTTGCATATTTTAAAGGCTTTGGTGATTTTTGTGGAAAAGTGTAACCATCGGCCATTTAAAAAGGGGGATCCTCCAACCAGACGGGTATTGTGTCAACTGGTCTACTACTGCCCGATGTTTGTAGTTGGGCTGTAAACTTCGGTTGCATGACTTAGAGTTTGTGTGATGTCAGATGTCTAGCGTATTTATTTATTATACTTTATTGTACACCAAAAAATAATCGATCAAAATACATTTCACACAACAAACCATACAATTGGCGGCCTTATCGCTAATGCAATCTTTTTTTTTTATGAGTTATAAACTAGCGCTTGACCGCAATCCCGCCTGATAGTAAGCAGTGATGCGATCATTGATGGTAAAGCGCGCTAGTTTATTAAGAGCCTATTCACTCTAGCCTTGAAGACACTCAAATTGTAATGTGACGGAAACACCGTCGCTGGCAAATTGTTCCAGTCCCTCGATGTACGCGATATAAAAGAGGAAGCGAAAAGCTTCGTCCGGGTCGCAGTGGTGTCAACAACGTAAGGGTGGAAACTCGCCGTACGACGGGTCGTCCGATGGTGGGACGGAGATGGGGGAATTAAATCATGCAATTCCCTTGCACACTCACAAGAATCTCTGAATCACTTCCAAACAACCAATGAATGGACAGAGATTTTCCCGAACCACAAATGGGACCCCGTAGTTGTATGTGGTGAGTAGATATTATATAGCATAAAGTACAGGATCTCCTGTCTCGGACGTATGTAACTTTTACACTGACGTGCATTTTTTTGAATCGTAAGCTTTTACAATATAGCAGCAACGAAAAGTCGCACTGTCAAAAAGCGAAACTGTATCTGGCACATTTTTTTGAATGACATATCACACAAAAACGTATATTGTTTCGGTCCGGCAGATTGCCACGCGCTACGTAGAATTTTATAATAAATATTTATTCCAATATTTCGAAACCTTTCCATCCTCACATATGCTGGTTGAAGTTTGCCTGCGGACTACATATGGAATGCATTTTGTTGTAAGTATTCTGGATATCAAAGTACCGGGTTAGGAATGTAACTCTTCGTATCAGAACAAAAAATAACTGATGTCACTTGGAAAGCTGCTGCACTTAGATAGAATTAACTGATTGCCTTAATACATCATCATGAACCTTTTATCGTCCTGCTGCTGGGCACAGATCTCTTCTCATACAGAGAAGGATCCTGCCTGAACACATCTGGGCTAAATTACCACCAATGGGCCAAATTTACGACCCAATGGGTTCGTCTAAATAACAAGCAGAGAGAGAGAGAGAGTAGAGAGGCAAGCGAAGAGGCTGTTTGGCGACCCAGATTTAACTCAAAACGGTCTCCAAATCTTTAGAGTAGCCAGCCTTTCGGTATTCCATAGGATGCATTTCGGTGAGTGTGCAAGGGAATTTCATGATTTAATACCCCCATCTCCATTCCACCATCGAACGATCCGTCGTACGAGGAGTTTCTACCCTTACGTTGTTAACACCACTACGATCCGGACGAAGCGTTTTGCCTCCTCTTTTATACCGCGTACATCGAGGGACTCGATCAATTTGCCACAATTCGGGCGTCGGGCTACAATTAGAGTGTCTTCAAGGCTACATATAGTGAATAGGCTCTAAATAAACTAGCGCGCTTTACCATCAGCAATTGCATCACTGCTTACCAGCAGGCGGGATTGCGGTCAAGCATTACTTTATAATGCATAAAAAAGCGAAACCGCGGCAGGCCTACACGGCGATGGTGGCATAAGCTGGACTACAAGCATTGTTCCTTTTTTAAAAAAAGAATTGTCCTTTTATATTATGAGATGTGAAAAGAGAGTAGTAATAGTCACTTTCCTTTTGTTATCTGCAGAGAAACGATTCATTTTCTTAAATTATGCCTTGACCTGTTTCTTTCTTTTGTTATCAGAGTTAATTGGATAGTAAACACTGACCCCATTTAGATACGAAACAGTATCTCAAATACCTATTAGTTTCACACATGTATAACCTACTTACTTCATCACCATTCTCCTTTCCTTATTCCATTTATTTGGGATCACAGCATGTCTTTCCTCCTTACTAGACAGGGTGATTAAAAGGATTTTATGGGATTACTTTATTTTCTGTGGCAGCTGAGGGTTGAAATTTCCTGAGATGTTTTTTATGTTTTCCATAACGAATGCTTTTAACGTGCATGTCTTTTCACATGAATGATTTCAACATGAGGGACGTAATGAAATATTTTTTGTAACAATTTTGTGATTTACAAGACTGACCGTAGAGTTTTTGCCCGTTCTTCGCCATAGGTACAGACGACAGGACATCAAGCTATTACAATCTGTCAAATTTCTTTATTAGATTTTTCACTTTATCTTTAAAGCATTAAGGCTCAAGGTTGTTTGGGAATTTTTGACAGTTTCGCGTAGATTGATCTACTGTCGTCCGTGCTTACTCTTTGGAAAGGACTGATCGACCGCTTGACAATTCAAAAGTGCGTGTAATTGGTTTAATTGAAATAATTACTTTGAAATTTGTTTTGAGTATTTCTAATATTAAGCCTTGTAATGTTATGTACATATTCAGATATACTTACACTTATTATTTATACTCATATTCATACTTATATATGTATCATTCATTTCCACGGTCCATAATATGCATTCCATTATTATGAGGCTCTGTTTTGATCATGTTCCACTACACCAGGACTCATTTTTAAGTTCAGTCACAGTCCTCAACTTTAAGCCTAAGTTTCGGCGACTTAGTGACCCCTTAGCGTAGGAAGCCGTACCTATGCAGGACTGTATCACTTTTTCCTATCAAACACAGCACTTTTTAATTTAATACCATTTATATTTACATTGTTACAGAACATTTTCATTATTTTGACATTTTTTTGACAACATTGTTGATGATGTATCTATGACAACCTTCTCATCAAAATTCTTGTTGGTCTGCTATTTTTATTTTATAATTGTTATTCGAACTCTTTTATGGTAAAATTATTTACCGTTCCTCGTCCATATTTTCGAATATTTTAAATTTCGACCTCCAACCGTTCTCCGAGGTTTCTTTAGAAATCATCGCAGAGCAGTGGTCAGTCGAGCTCTGGCTTCCAAACAAGCCTCTTAAAAGTAGGTCTCCAGTAAACGCTGCCTCGAGAGCCCTTCTAGGGTGTTTCCTGCTGTGCCAGTCTCTATATAACTGGTGCGCCTGGAGCTGCCTGGCCCTTTGCCGCCGGAGCCCTCGACTGCTGCCGGCCTTGTGACGCCGGGGCAGTCCCTCTTCTGTAGCTGCCGCCGGTCTACCAGGGCCGTTCTTCTGTAGCTGACGCCGGTCCACCAGGGCCGCTCCTCCGTAGCTGCCGCCGGTCCACCAGGGCCGCTCCTCTGCAGCTGCCGCCGGTCCACCAGGGCCGCTCTCCGTTGCTGTCGCCGGTCCACCAGGGCCGCTCGTCCGTTGCTGTCGCCGGTCCACCAGGGCCGCTCGTCCGTTGCTGTCGCCGGTCCACCAGGGCCGCTCGTCCGTTGCTGTCCGTCCACCAGGGCCGCTCGTCCGTTGCTGTCGCCGGTCCACCAGGGCCGCTCGTCCGTTGCTGTCGCCGGTCCACCAGGGCCGCTCGTCTGTTGCTGTCGCCGGTCCGCCAGGGCCGCTCGTCTGTTGCTGTCGCCGGTCCGCCAGGGCCGCTTCTCCGTAACTGCCGCCGGTCCACCAGGGGCCGCCCTTCACCATCACCCATCAATCATTCATCTACATTATTCATTTTTATACTTCCATCTTGTCTTTTCTGTATACTTAATAAATACTGTCTCCCTCTAAAGTCTTTTCTTGTCGTTACACGACAGTTTGGCGCCCAACGAAAATTTCCTGCACCCCCTTAACTTCCTAAATTCAAAAGAAACACTTCGTCTAGTGTCGTACATTTTCAGCTCTTTGGTTAAATATTTTGGCTATTCTATCCCTTTCATTTTCTCTTACACACACACATAACTCATTCACTCATATATACTTACTACACCTAACTTAATTTTTTTTCCCTAACAGGAAAACAAGGTATACTTTTACATACTTCAACTAGCTTTTTTTTTTTTTTTTCTAACTTACACTTAAATATGTCTCGTCCAATCAAATTTGAACTCTTAAATAAAAACGATCTTGAATATGAAGTTACAATTAGACTGGAGGAACCAGCAAAAACAGTTATATTGTTAAAGAGGCAGATGCTTCTGCTAGCTCCCGCTGCACCATCGGAAGATATTTTAACTTCGAAACTTTCAATTCTTTGAAAAACGATTCTTATTAATGTCAATTACTTTATGTACTAATTATTACTTCTTTCTTTTGTTTACAGCTGCACATCTTATTTATTTTTTATATTATATATAAACATCACTCACTACACAAACATTACATTTGCTCGACCCTACTCTTCAGTCTCACTCCTTTACCGTATGGAGCGGATTGCAACTCATTAAATAAGCCTATGCAGGAGCGGTTGGTTACTCCTAAAATAAGCCTAAACCAAATGCTAACTCTTTCGCTCTTCTAGGAGCTTAAATTTCTACTTACATTATCTAATGTTTCCTTTTTTTTTCCTTCCAGTCTGGAGCGGCTGACAACTCCAAAAATAAGCCTTGTCGTCATTCTAAAACACACTTCTATGAGTGGCAGTCATCAACTGTGAACTCCACCCATACCTGTATGAAGAAGATTGCTTGAAAGGATAGGTGGTATGAATGGGTGAATGGAGATGGATGAATGTGTGAAGTGTTGTTTTACAGTCCCTACTTGAAATCTTATTAGAAAATTTTCTACAGTTGAAAATTTTTCCAGGGTCGGGGGGAAAATGTAATGTTATGTACATATTCAGATATACTTACACTTATTATTTATACTCATATTCATACTTATATATGTATCATTCATTTCCACGGTCCATAATATGCATTCCATTATTATGAGGCTCTGTTTTGATCATGTTCCACTACACCAGGACTCATTTTTCTAGTTCACAGTCACAGTCCTCAACTTTAAGCCTAAGTTTCGGCGACTTAGTGACCCCTTAGCGTAGGAAGCCGTACCTATGCAGGACTGTATCACTTTTTCCTATCAAACACAGCACTTTTTAATTTAATACCATTTATATTTACATTGTTACAGAACATTTTCATTATTTTGACATTTTTTTGACAACATTGTTGATGATGTATCTATGACAACCTTCTCATCAAAATTCTTGTTGGTCTGCTATTTTTATTTTATAATTGTTATTCGAACTCTTTTATGGTAAAATTATTTACCGTTCCTCGTCCATATTTTCGAATATTTTAAATTTCGACCTCCAACCGTTCTCCGAGGTTTCTTTAGAAATCATCGCAGAGCAGTGGTCAGTCGAGCTCTGGCTTCCAAACAAGCCTCTTAAAAGTAGGTCTCCAGTAAACGCTGCCTCGAGAGCCCTTCTAGGGTGTTTCCTGCTGTGCCAGTCTCTATATAACTGGTGCGCCTGGAGCTGCCTGGCCCTTTGCCGCCGGAGCCCTCGACTGCTGCCGGCCTTGTGACGCCGGGGCAGTCCCTCTTCTGTAGCTGCCGCCGGTCTACCAGGGCCGTTCTTCTGTAGCTGCCGCCGGTCTACCAGGGCCGTTCTTCTGTAGCTGACGCCGGTCCACCAGGGCTGCTCCTCCGTAGCTGCCGCCGGTCCACCAGGGCCGCTCCTCTGCAGCTGCCGCCGGTCCACCAGGGCCGCTCCTCTGCAGCTGCCGCCGGTCCACCAGGGCCGCTCCTCTGCAGCTGCCGCCGGTCCACCAGGGCCGCTCGTCTGTTGCTGTCGCCGGTCCACCAGGGCCGCTCGTCCGTTGCTGTCGCCGGTCCACCAGGGCCGCTCGTCCGTTGCTGTCGCCGGTCCACCAGGGCCGCTCGTCCGTTGCTGTCGCCGGTCCACCAGGGCCGCTCGTCTGTTGCTGTCGCCGGTCCGCCAGGGCCGCTCGTCTGTTGCTGTCGCCGGTCCGCCAGGGCCGCTTCTCCGTAACTGCCGCCGGTCCACCAGGGGCCGCCCTTCACCATCACCCATCAATCATTCATCTACATTATTCATTTTTATACTTCCATCTTGTCTTTTCTGTATACTTAATAAATACTGTCTCCCTCTAAAGTCTTTTCTTGCCGTTACACGACAGCCTATTAGGACGAGTGTGTTTTCCTGTTTCAAGCTGTGTTGCCATTTTACCTTGTCCGCTGCCGTGGATGTTTGTTATTTTCCACGTGGAAAGTTTTAAACGGATTTGAATAAAATTTGGCACACATATGGTTTGTAACAAGAATTAATATATAAGCGCCTTTTTATCCCGATAATCCCACGGGTTCGTAGCTTATGCGGGCTAAGCTTCGAGACACAGCTAGTGTCCCTTAAAAATCCAATCTAATTTCGTCTTCCATATCAGTAAAGGTTATCATCAAAAGAAGCCATGTCCTTAATTACTCGTTTAATTCGCTAAGGTTCTCGTCAATCACATCAGGTGACCCAAGATAGGCGCCATCAAAGGTAAGCCCCTAAATGGATCCTAATTACTGTTGGCAATATAACGAGGGAAGCTATAGAAGTTATGGACGGATTTTTGGCTTCATAAGATAATATAAAGAGGATTTATTTTTAGATTCGTAGCTCAGAGATTTCTGTTACGCTGCGATTTTTGACAATCTTATTACTTTGACGAGGGTGTCGTATTAGGATTATCAAGCTTAATCAAGAACAAGTATTACAGGCAAAATCGTGCTTATCAGACAATGTGTGCACTGACCGGGCCGGTTCACTCACACATATGTGTGGTCATTGTAACAAACGCCTTTAATTCTAGCCAGGTATATAAGAATAATAATATAATAATATTTTTTTTTTTGTCAGATCATGGCCCGAAAGATAGTAAATATACAAAATAGCAACAACATTATAATATACAAAAATGCATATAAAATAAAAAATAAAAATTGTGAATGAAATAATATTAACATTAAAAATAAAATCTAAATTAAAACAGAATTAGAATTAAAGCAATAAATTTAAATTAACACAACAAAATTAAAACTTAAACTACAAAATGCACCAATCAAAAATAAAAATATGAAATGTCGAAGAAACATGATTAACAATACAACAAAATTTAATTTAAATCAAAATTGAACTTTATTTATGTAGTTAGAATTTTATGATAGGGCTCAGCTCTCCATTTAATCGTTTTACTCATTGACTCTGATATGCAGGTTAACTACATTTCAGACACCAATCTACATGGTGTTCACAAAATCTGACCATAATTATGTTAAAACTTTAAAAGTGACTGCGACATCTAAGTTTGTTTCGGTCTTTTCTTCTGAGATTAATCAGAAAGGATATGCTGAACCATTCTTCACAACCTGACTAGCCTTTTACATCCTATCGTTGTTATCATTGCATATATATATTTTTTTAATAATGATATACCAGTGCTTGACTGCAATCCCGACTGATGGTAAGCAGTGATGCAATCGTTGATGGCAAAGCGCGCTAGTTTATTAAGAGCCCATTCACTCAAAAAACTGAGTGAATAGGAAGGAAGACGGCAGTTTAGCGAGGTGACACAATGTTAAACAAAACAACACTAGTAAAGGTGCTGCGCCAGATTGATCTAGAGCACAGGCGTAATGTAACTTTTCTAAAGTTATAAATGTACTTTCTACGTATATTTTGGACACCAATGATTGATTAAAAGGTGAAGGAAAACATCTTGAGGAAACTTGGAATTCAAGTCTGAAATCGCCAACCCGCATTGAGCAAGCGTGGTGCAACATAAATGATAGTTCACATTTATACATCAGTTTTTTGGTCTTTTAAGTATGATGAAATTTTGAGTAATGTTTCTTCCATAAACTTTCGCGGCACGCGGCATCTTCCTCATTCCTCCGCATTACAGTTCTATACCATGACAAGCGATTTCCACACAATTTTTCTATCACCGCCGGTGTCACTTTCAGGCTTCACCTAATATACTATTTCTATTACTTATCCTATCCTTGAAGCTTTTCTTAAAGAATGTATGAAGAGGTTTTATTTAGTTATAAACGATTTTGAGTATAAATTATGACGATACTGTTAACAATGCATAACAAAATATATGAAAATCAGATTTTCCCCTAACACGCTTAGTGTAGGGTGCTTCCCTAACATAAGTAATGTCAGTGCAGATGTAAAATGTCAAACTTAAACTTAAATGCAGAAAATGTCAGTGAATGCTCAACGGGATGAATCTAAATAAAAATGCAAGTTGTCCGATTCAAACCACGTCTGATTGAACACTAAAATTAATATTTAACATGAAATGCATAGAATAATGCAATACGTCAATGTCAATGCACTGCCAACTGTAGGTCTCGCCCAAAGTGAACCAATGTTCAACGTGCACCGTACACTTAGAATACAAACTTCCCAATGTCTGCCTGCTTGTCTTAACTAACTCCAAAGTTTTGATTGAAAAGCCGCAAGGCAGTAAGGAAACATGAAGGTTTTTAGGTAGGTCTTAAAATTATTTAATAGCTTAAACGTATTGAACGCTTTTCACAAACATTTTAATGTGGACTCGGGTTTGAGTGGCTATAGCGAGTCGTCTAAAAGTGGCACTGGGTCGAACGTGACCGTGGTTTACCCTGTCAGGTTCTCCGCTAAGGAAGTTGCGAGAAGTACAGAACATGGTGAAGGGTTATTACCCCGGTCACGACAGCCTCAATTTTGAAAATCTTAAACACGCAGGAGTAAACTTACCGCGAGTGCTGCCATGTTTTTTAACTTTTGTCTAAGTCATAGTTACTTACATTTTTTTTTTTTTTTTTTTTTTTTTTGTTGGGATGGGAAATCATCAAATGACTTCTCTCGCTCTGGGCAGAGCGAAAGGGCGTGTCAGACTTTTACTGACTAAAACCCACCCGTGTTTCTTTACTTGCCTGTGCAACGGCCAGGGCGGTTTCTTTTTTAACCAACCCGCAACCCTGACCCAGGAGGCATCGGTCTTCGTGGACCCCGTCACGATGTGCTGACATCTCTTTGAGGCGCGCGTGAAACACGACGCGCCGTCGACTCGGGCCTGGTTCTTACCGAGCGGCGAGCTGCCCACTGCTCACCGCCCGCAGGCCCGCGCCTACGGTGGCTGGGAGTTTGGTGTCATCTCCCGACCAGGGCGTCTCCTGCGGTGGCTAGTGGCGTGAGGGCGCTGGGATTCCTGTTGCCTCACGCGCTCCGCCTCCTCCTTTGCCAGCATCACTGCTTCGCAGAAGGAGGTGACGGCCTGCCATGCACTCTCGCTCCGGACCATGGCCTGGACCAGGGCCGGACGCGAGAGATCGCCGCCGATCGCCGCTACGAGGACACGGCGGTGCTCTACCCAAGCCGGGCAGACCTCCACCGTATGCTCCACTGTGTCCTCAGGGCGATCCACACAATGGTGACACCCTGGCGTTTCCTCCCGCCTTATACGGAACAGGAACCTCCCGAAACAACCGTGTCCGGTGAGGACCTGCGCCAGGTGGAAGGTGAGGGCGCCGTGGCGCCTCTCTAGCCACTCCTCAAAGAGGGGACTTACCGCCGCTATTGTGGCGTGCCCAGCACTGGGTTGCGACAATCGCATTCTCCATATCGCCATGAGATCCCGCCGGAGCTCTATCCGCCGTACCGCATAGTTACTTACCTGCCAATCTTATTAAAACGATCCATGTGCCAGTAATAGGGAATAAGACAGGCGATGCCGATATCTCCAATTATAGGCCGATATCACTTGCCACTGTATGTACTAAGGTATTGGATATTCTGCTTGATAAAATCCTGACCAAACATATCATTCTCGAGGATGGTCAGTTTGGCTTTAGATCAAACTTGTCAACAGTCAGTGCAATTTTGAACCTTAAGCAGACTGTCCAATATTATACTAAAAAAGACTCTTGTAATAGCATGTCTCTTCGATTAATCGAGGGCCTTCGACCTGGTCAATTGTGACAAGCTCTGGCATAAACTCACTAGCGATACTACTGTCGCAGTTGATGTTATATCACTGGATAAGTTTTGGTACAGCAGTCATAAGAATACAGTGAAGTGGGCAGGCTCATGTTCTGATATGTATGGGTTGGACTGTGGGGTAAGGCAGGGTGGTCTGAGCTCCCCCCGTCTTTATAATCTGTACATAAATAACTTGGTGAGTGAGCTCAGCAGCACCAAAATCGGTTGTCACGTGTACTGCGTTTGCGTGAACAATATCAGTTACACTGATGATTAAAATTTGTGAAAGGTATGCAGTAACTCACGGACTCAAATACATATTGATAAGAGTGAGTGGTTGGAAATCTTCCTCCCTGGGTCGCCTTAAGATTGGATCTGGGTTTCAAAGTTTAAGTATTTGGGACACTGGGTCACTGTCGGCTTGAAGCATAATTTGGACATTAACAGGGAGCGCTGTTCTAAGTTTTTTAATATAAAGTTTTTTTAAGGTCTTCTGCCAGTCGTTTTAGACGTGCAACCTGTGGAGCACATAAAAACCCAAAGGGCATGCAGCGACCTGCGCGTACAGTACAATAATGCATTCAGGGTGATTTTGGGGTTGGTGTGGTGCCGTAGCGCGTCAGGGACGTTAGGGTCGATGGGTTCGCCGGGGTCAAGCGGAAACGTTGCGTTTACATGATGGTGCACTTATTAACATTGAGCCAAGCTTTACTTTTACTAACGTTATATTTAGATAATTTATCCGATTTTTTTTTATTTGTATTTTTTTATTGAATTTGAATAGTAAAGTTTCAACTACTTATTACTTATTATTAATAATAGACAGGACACTAATTCAAATCAAATCAAATTCGTTTATTTCAAATTAACCATCACTTGGTACTTTTGAATAGTCAATGTCGGTCAGTTCAAGAAAAGTGAAGCTAAATTGCACGTTCCAAAGCGTAGATCCCTATGGAGAAGAACGTGCATGAAACTCCATGGACACTCTTTTAAAATCATAATATATGGGTTACATTTCTTCGTTACATATTTATGTTGCTTCTATCATGTGAGCACAATGTAAAATTAATTAAAATATAAAAATGAATTAAGCCCACTGGTAGCTAAGAGATGACCAGTCTCCACCGACGGCCCCCGTCATTAATTGCCTTCGATATGGGAGATAATATAGTACACTAGCCTGTATGTGGACACACATGCACTTTTTTCTCCCACACTCTAATAGTCCGATGAGATGGCAAAACTCAGCAATGATTTCAACTGAGCAGTTTACAATATGGGATAGAAACTCTGAACTAGAATTATGGATTAAAGAAGTTGCCAGAACGCCGAAAGATCTGGATTATTCAGTACCTAACTGGGTTATCGAAATCTAATAGGCAGTAGCTCCATGTATTATACTGGTATTCACCCACAGGTTGGTACAGGAAGCCACCCCATCGTAGTTGAAAAAACGCTATGCAGGTATCAAGGTAGTAGAAAATACACCCTCAGAATACCTCAATTCATATATAACCGTTACCTAAACGAAAAAAATATCCGTTCCCGACAGTATAATACCTCACTATCTATTGTGATGTAATCTGTTTTCATCCGAGCTGCCCCCAAGGATTATCATGCGATAATTAAATTGACGTTATCACGTTAATGATGAAAGTGATGATTGATTGCGCGTTGTGTAGGAGTGGTAAAGTTTTGTCAGTAATCTTGCTAAAGTGTGATTAAAAATTATGTTGCTAGGGAAAATCGTGACAGATTTGCATAAATAAGAAAATAGGCGGTAATATTATTGAATAAGAAATGAGGAAATCCTCAAAAGAACCAAAGTCACCAACATAACTCTTCGAGCCGCTAAACTTAAGTGGACACACATGCACTTTTTTCTCCCACACTCTAATAGTCCGATGAGATGGCAAAACTCAGCAATGATTTCAACTGAGCAGTTTACAATATGGGATAGAAACTCTGAACTAGAATTATGGATTAAAGAAGTTGCCAGAACGCCGAAAGATCTGGATTATTCAGTACCTAACTGGGTTATCGAAATCTAATAGGCAGTAGCTCCATGTATTATACTGGTATTCACCCACAGGTTGGTACAGGAAGCCACCCCATCGTAGTTGAAAAAACGCTATGCAGGTATCAAGGTAGTAGAAAATACACCCTCAGAATACCTCAATTCATATATAACCGTTACCTAAACGAAAAAAATATCCGTTCCCGACAGTATAATACCTCACTATCTATTGTGATGTAATCTGTTTTCATCCGAGCTGCCCCCAAGGATTATCATGCGATAATTAAATTGACGTTATCACGTTAATGATGAAAGTGATGATTGATTGCGCGTTGTGTAGGAGTGGTAAAGTTTTGTCAGTAATCTTGCTAAAGTGTGATTAAAAATTATGTTGCTAGGGAAAATCGTGACAGATTTGCATAAATAAGAAAATAGGCGGTAATATTATTGAATAAGAAATGAGGAAATCCTCAAAAGAACCAAAGTCACCAACATAACTCTTCGAGCCGCTAAACTTAAGTGGCAGTGGGCAGGGCACATTGCTCGTAAAACCGATGGCCGATGAGGCAGCAAGGTTCTGGAGTGGCGGCCACGTACAGGAAGACGCAGCGTAGGTCGAGGCCCCCAGCAAGGTGGACCGACGACCTGGTGAAGGTCTCGGGAAGCCGATGGATGCGGGCAGCACAAGACCGGTCATCGTGGAAAGCCTTGGGGGAGGCCTTTGTCCAGCAGTGGACATCTATAGGATGAAGAAGAGCTAGGGTGAATGAACTCTGGTGGAGACGTCTCCGCTCCATTCAACGGGCCCTTGAAACGCAAGTCTCTGATTGCGCTCATATTCATATACGAGTATGGAGTTTCAAACTACAAACAACATGCGTCATAATTATGTGTAGGTACCTAATTTAAAAGTCGATGTTTTTATGTTTTGTAGTTGAAGTATCTCTATCTACAAATACAGCCGTATTTGTAAGACGGCAAACATTTCACGTTGTATATATGCTAGATGCGCGGTATCCTTAGTTTGAACGAGATTTTTTGCGGAACGTAAATTTAATACATATTTTGCATGTGACATTGTAGATGCTGCTAATATAACAGTATTTCTGCGACCTTCTAAATTGACAGTAAAGCTACGCTGTCCCTTCCGTTCATCAAACTTATTACTTAAAATGAATAGTCAAGTTAATCAAAGCAGCCAAATACTCTTTGAATGTCATTTTATGAAAGACTATAACCTAGAATGATGCCAAAATTTCCACATTCTTCAAACTAGACACATGTTGCGACGTAACAAGCTCCACACAAGGCGTAATATAAAATTCTAATGTAGTTGTCATGTCATGTTCCTAGACGAAATACCTATAAATATAGCGTGTATCTACATAGTAGGAATCTGTGACTAAATTTAGGTACTACTTTATTGTTCCTGAAAACCGGTCCTGACGTAGTTTTTAAACAACATGTTTCTAAAGGGAATAAAACTGAATTTTTCTCCACGGAACCTATGCTGATCCATTATGATGCTCAATTCATCACCATCTGATAATGAAGATAGGCAATTATTAGTGCTAGTAGACTACTATAGGCTAATGTCTGTAACAGTTTACTGCCTTGTTTTCTCCTGTACTACTTCACCCACATATAAGGGACGGCTTATATTTTTACGCGTTAACAATATTCTTCTTCTTCTTCTTCCTCAGCCTAAATATGTCCACTGCTGGACAAAGGCCTCCCCCAAGGCTTTCCACGATGACCGGTCTTGTGCTGGCCGCATCCATCGGCTTCCCGCGACCTTCACCAGGTCATCGGTCCACCTTGTTGGGGGTCTCCCTACGCTGCATCTTCCAGTACGTGCGTCGTCCAAGATACCACAGTGTCTCAAGACTAAAGTCTTTGACCAGTGTGTGTTGCCAGTGATGACTTACGGAACTGAAACGTGGTCGCTCACAATGGGCCCCATACGAAGGCTCAGAGTCACACAAAGGGCAATGGAAAGAGCTATGCTAGGAGTTTCTCTGCGTGATCGAATCAGAAATGAGGAGATCCGCAGAAGAACCAAAGTCACCGACATAGCTCTGCAAGTCGCTAAACTTAACAATATTGGGGCCATGGAAATACTTATTCAGTTTCATGATCAAATACTCAAATTTAAAGCAATTATTTCAAATAACCGTAATTGTGTACGGTTACTTTTGAATTGTAAAGAGGTTGATCAGGTCGTTCGTTGAAGCTGCGGCCAGCCCGTCGCGTCCCAAAAGGTTATGGGCGTCCAGCTACTCTGTTAATACCACACTGTCTCCACTGAGGCAGCGAGTATTTTAATAATTTCGGCAGTTCATTTTGGATCAATAGGCCAAAGTCCTCTGCCACGTATGGGGGTGGCGACAGGAGGCAAAACTACGGGGCTTCACTCCGCTGCCACGGAAACACACAGAACTGGATAGAGCATCGTTTTGTTTGGGATAGGAAATCATCAAATGACCTGGATGGGCGGAGCGGAAGGGCGTGTCAGATTTTTACTGACTATAACCCAGTCGTGATGTTGAAACACGGCTGGGGCCACGGTTTCTTTTTTAACCAACTCGCAATCCTGACCCAGGAGGCATCGGTCTTCGTGGACCACGATGTGCTGACATCTCTTTGAGGCGCGCGTGAATCATAAAGGTCCGTTGACTCGGGCCTGGTCCTTACCGGACGGCGAGCTGCCTACTGCTCACTGCCCGCAAGCCCCCGCCTACTGTGGCTGGGAATTCGATGTCGTCTCCCGACCAGGACGTCACCTGCGGCGGCAAGTGGCGTGAGGGCGCTGGGATTCCCTTTGCTTCACGCGTTCCGCCTCCTCCTTTGCCAGCATCACTGCTTCGCAGAAGGAGGTGACAGCCTGCCATACACTCTCGCTCCGGACCATAGCCTGGACCAGGGTCGGATAAAAGAGATCGCCACCGATCGCCGCCATGGACAGACGGCCCTGAACTCCGACAGTGTCTCTGGCGACAAAGTGACCCAGTGCTGGGCACGTTACAATTGCATCAATAAGTCTAGTCTTTGAGGAGTGGCTAGAGAGGTACCACGACACCCTTAACTTTCGCCTAACGTAGGTCTTCATCGGACACGGTTATTTATGGAGGTTCCAGTTTAGAATGAGGCGGGAGGAAACACTAGGGTAACCACAATGTGGTTAGCCAAACGACACGGTGGAGCATAGGACTGGGTGAAGGTCTGCCTTACTTGCGTGGAGCCGTGTCTTGTGGCAGTGATTAGCCGCGACGTCCGTACAGGAACATAACAGCACACAACACAGTACAATTCGACGTAGTTATGCAAAATGGATCCAACCCACAAAAACCGTTTTTTGAGTTACTGTCATAAATATCTAAAATCTACATATCAACTTTAGTATATGCAAAAATTATCAAAACCGCAAAAAGTACAGCAAAATACCCATTATTTAAAAGAAATTTAAATCTATTGTCATGTTATTTTAATATATAAATTTTACTTCAAACTTTATTTTCTCAAAAGTAAGTTTGCTGGCTGGTTCCTTTTTGCATAACTACGTCCAATTATACTACAAGTATAAAAAAACGCCTGTCATAGCCTGCTTTTTTTGGACTTATCGAAGGGATTTGATCTTGTCAGATATGACGTGTTGTGGAATAAGGTGTTACCATAACTTCTGTACCAATTATAGTTACATAATTTTTTTTATACGTGTAGCTTGTGGGTCAGTTATTCGCATACAGGGAGATCGTGGAGATCCTTGGGGGAGGCCTATTTCCAGCAGTGGACAGCTTTCGGCTGAAATGATGATGATGATGATATAGAGAGATGCATGATCTGTACTTCATTCTATAAGCCTTTACCTTTAAGAAACACTGTTTTCTTGCAGTTTTTAAAAACAGTTTTTTAAAACCGAATCCACGTGCCAGCACAAAAGCAACATCCATAAAATTAATGAAAAATCGTCGAAAACTCGTCGACAGTATGAGTAATTATGCTCAAAGTGTAATCACATAATAAGTTCGGTTCCAAAGTTATTTGGCTGCGCACCAGGGCCGTCAATAGCAACCACCTCGTTAACTTCTACACTGTTTTCATTGAAGTGGTTCAACTAATTACATTATGTGGTGGAGTCTCAAAAATAGTGGTATTTTATGCATACTGAGTGGAAACTTTGGAGACTACTAACTTTATAGTATTTCTTTATTAACCGATTTAGTTCCACTGATGGCCAAAAGTCTGCCTCCTGTCCTGTCCTTCCAGGAACTCGTGCCGCGCATCGTCAAACAAGCCGGCGCGGTATGCGTTCGTCAGATCATCGCACCATTTCTATCTGGACCAGTTTCGGCGGCACCATCATAGTTAGCATTTTTATGTGAAGTATCACTAAATGGGATCTGGTGACATGTACTATAGAATTTTATAACATAAAACCCACTTGAGACACCAGCTCTCACATTGTAAATTTATATGGTTTAAAACGGTTATAAAAAGAAAAAAAAATAACTTATAATTATTTAATATTGCCCCTGAGTGACAAGCATCAGGGAACAGGGCACGGTGTCTTTTTACCCAACTATTTCAACTGACCCAGGAGGCATCGGTCTTTATGGATCCCGTCACGATGTGCCAACATCCCTTTGAGACGCGCGAGATACACAACGCGCCAATGACTCGGGCCTGGTCCTTACCGGGTGGCGGAAGGAGGTGACGGCCTGCCATGCACTCTCGCTCCGGACCATGGCCTGGACCAGGGTCGAACGCGCGAGATCCTCGCTACGAGGACACGGCGGTGCTCTACCCAAGCCGGGCAGACCGCCACCGTATGCTCCACTGTGTCCTCAGGGAATTCTGACACAGCCATACTTGACTTTTATCACAAAGCCTGTATATATTTTTATAAGGTTGCCCCACACTGGGAATTATTCCTGTAAGTAAGTCGTGCCATTTGAGTTCCTTTATACGCTTTCCGATAAAGTAACTAATTAGTTTGGCCATGCAAAACATCAATTTAGAACCACTTAAACACTTATCCAATTAATTTGAACAATGAAAACACTATTTCGTTACAACGAGAATTCTAGAGAGCAAAACTCTCTATCATCTACCACCTAAATACCCGACATTGATACACACTCGACATCCAAATACTATTCAATTTATGGAAATTAATTAGCACGAAATATCAGCTTGGCAGCAATCATTCTGATTATGTATGAACGCTGACATTAATTCGCTGTGAAACATTCAGCTGAGACCCTGAATTTGGTGGTCAGTGCGGGAGCAATCAATGTTTAATTACATGCTCGTTGTGTTAAATTTTAGAACGTGAACAGGAATTGTTGTAAGCTATTGGTTTCAATAACTGCGGTTAAATTGTAACTTTCGGAACGTAGTTGACAGGTTGAATTGTAATTTTATGGTGACCATGCTCTATTTTTTCTGAACGGTAGTTTTGTTATTTTATTGACACGATTCTGTAATTGAACTCAATGTGTACAGTACAATTAATGATGAAAAATGTAATGATTAAACGATTTTTGGTTACTTACTTACTCTTAGCTTAAGAAATATTGGATTAAAATAAAACTAGCAATGCAATGCACATCAAAATGCCAAGGGAACAGGATTTAATGATAAACCAAATTTTTCGCCGCTACGAAAAGGAAAATAAGAAGGTTAGGTTGAAGAAGGTTATAAAAGTACTTGTCAATAACATTTTTAAAGCTAGATGAGGTCGAAGATTCATATCAAAAACTATTCCGAGAAGAAACATTGAAACAAATTTATAAACCAGAAGAGTTTCTTTTAAAGGCCTTTCATTTTCTTCGTCAGATAATCTAACCAGAGTGGATCATATAGATAAGTGTCTGATATGATATATTGCGCAATGAATAATACTTTAAGTGGACCTATCCAATCAAGGCATACATTTATCAATAACCGTAGACACAACCTTAGAGCACAAGAAGATGAAGGAGTTGACAAACAATAGCAAAGAAAGGACATTTATAGAAACAGCTTATCACAAAAACCACTCAAAGACCAAATCACATAACGGACATTATTATTGATACAATTGATTGTGCAGCGTCATCGCAGTTCCTAACTAGTGTTTGGCAGACGACGTGACCTGCGTTGCCAATATCATGTAGCTTGGTCGCATTTCTATCACGTGGCCGAAATATCAAGCCTCGATGGGGAGATATAAATTTATTAGGGATTATTAGGTGCTGATGAAGATTTTATTGATAAAGGTCACCGGAGAAAAGCTCATTGGCTCAGAAAGAAACAACAAAACGAAATCTAATCCAATCCACCGAGATTGAAAAAGATTTCGTTTATGTTGTTCATGAAATAAAAGTCACGAGGTTACTGTTGCGTTAAACACAATATACAAGGATTTCATGTTTTATGAAACTGTTAGTTCATGCCATTTATAAAAATCTTGTACGATTTAAGGGATAAACATAAAAATGAATTTTGAAACTCAGAACAGGTTATTAATAATTGGATGTCCACATTAGACTAGTTGGTCGGATCATCTGACCAGAATCGCAGGGAAGCGCCGGATGCAGGCCGCATACAACCGTTCTTTTTGAAAATTCTTGGGGAAGGCTTATGTCCAGCAGAGGACTTCATGTGGCTGAGATGATGATGATTAGTGCAAAAAGATACCAACACGTGAGATCAAGATCATTAATGATGTCTATATCTGTGACACCTTGTGTCAGATGCAGACATCAATAATGATCTTGTGAATGATAACAGGCAGAAACAATACTAGAGGTAAAAGTTTTTTTTAAAAGTTCATATCATTATAAACTTTACAAAAAACTTGTGTTCTCAGAACTGAAAAACTTCCACCCCGTTTTGCTATTTTTTATAATCAGACTTGTGATTTAAGAATAAGAGTGCATAAATGAATTTGATAGCAACAAAGAAGAAAAAAAAAACACAGATGTAAACAAAACCCACTAAAAAATCTCCACACATCCCGTACATTCTTCAAACAAGAATACTCCCAAGACGGCCTCCAAAACTAACAACCATTTTATCTACCCACGATTTACAGCAAATAAATCATCGCTGGATTATACTACTAAAAACCTTTTTGGCAACGCATGTTCTGGACGCTGCCAAAGGGGACAGTTGGGATGCGCGATCATACTTGGATGTCCATCAAAAAGTTATTACGGAGTTCAGTACTTGAGACGCAGTTTTTAGTGCATTAACTTGTTGGTTGCTAGTCGCTGGTGGTTGGCGTTGAGCGTTCAAATGTATGCCAGATTGTGGAGTGGGTTTTTAGGTCTGTGGTTGGTGAATAATGTTAACATAGATTTAAATTTTGCTCATTTTCAGCTGCAGAGACATTTTGGCTACGAATATTTCAAAGATTTGAGAGATGATTCCTAAATGCCCACAGTATGAACGTGGCAGTACAGGTCGGTTACTCAGTAGCTCTTTTTCTGTGGCTTACAAGTTGCAAGTCGCACGAACACAAACAGACACTTTCCTTTATGTAAATTATTTCATCACGGCTGCTTTTAAAACAGCGAAAGAAGACAGTAAGGAGCATATCTTAGGACCATGAAAATTCGAAGACACGTGGCATGAAAACCCACACTAGCCCCACGTGGGACTATTGCGAGTACAGCCCACAACCGTTTAATGGAGAGGAGGTTTGCTCTTAACAGGGCTAACATTATAGGTTGATCATACATTGCTCATGTTGGACAGCATACCCCCCTAGTTCTAGTCCTTCTCCTGGATGAAGACTATTTACATAACCGGAACCATAACAACATCTTCATCTTCTTCAGCCTTTAGAGCCTTTAGTTATAAACTAGCGCTTGACTACAATCCTGCCTGAAGGTAAGCAGTGACGCAATCGTTGATGGTAAACCGCACTAGTTTATTAAGAGCCGAGAAGTCCGACGGAAAAACCGCTGCAGGCAAATTGTTCCAGTCCCTCGATGTACGCGGTATAAAAGAGAAGGCGAAACGCTTCGTCCGGGTCGTAGTGGTGTTAACAACGTAAGGGTGGAAACTCGCCGTACGACGGGTCGTCATAATCCCCACGCTTGGCAGACGGGTTGGGAATCGCAATAATATGATACTAAGCACTGTTATCCGCTTCCCTGGTGAGAGTTCCCTTAGTCGCCTCTTACCCTCTTAGGACACCCACGGGAGGATATGGGTTGGCAACATAACAAGTATAATTATATAAATAATATCTATTTGGCATTACGAGCTAGCAGTAATGTGAAGTCACCTATAATTAACCTTTTATCACAGCGGGAGCTATTTTCGCAAAGGTCATCAATTACCCAACAGTAAAGCAATGAACGATCCCGAAGCTATTTTACAATAATTGTTTCTTGAAGATGAATAAACGTTTTTCGGATGATGTGTGTTCGAGCTTATTATGTTTTATTAGTTATTGGACTTCTAGCCTGTCAGACTTTTACTGAGTAAAACCTGCCCGTGTTTTATTACTTGCTTATGCGTCAGGGGCTACAGTATCTGTTTCAAACAACTATCGGCGTCATGAATGGAATTAAATTACCATATTACTTACACCACTGTGTAAAAGGTTGTCACAAATAAGACAAGAATATAGTAGTAAACGCAATCAGTCTGTAAAAGAACTACATATTGCTAATCTAAATATTAAACTAAACTAAATATTGCTAAGTCTGTAATAGAACTACATATAAGCTTGTTGTCTAACTACACCCAACTGAACACTTAAGTGGCAGTGGGCCAATACATTGCCCGTAGAACCGATGCCCGAGGGATCGACGGGTTCTCGTGGCGATCACGCACTGGAAGACGCAGCGTGGGTAGTCTCCTAACAAGGTCGCGGGGAACCGCTGGATGCGGGAGGCGCAGGACTGGTTCTCATGGAGATCCCTAGGGCAGGCCTATGTCCAGCAGTGGGCGTCTTTCGGCTGAAATGATGATGATGATGATGCTACTGAAATATCATCAGTCTATAGCTGCAGTCTACTGCTGGATATAGGTTTCTTTTAATGCTCACCGTTTAACTTGATTTTCTTACAACAAAATACAAGTATTTTCCATGGAGTCTTTCTATCTGATAACTCTATTACTAGGCAACAACCGTGGTGTAACTTGTTGTTGGATTTTTGGATTTCGGACTACTCGTAACAACAGACAGTTCATTCGGTAGTAGGCCATAACATCAGCTGCCGGCAGAAGTTACCACCCACCAGACAAAGTCTTGCCGCCAAGCGATTCGTTGTGTTCTGGTGAAGCCATACGGAGGACGGGTCTGAGCAGTTGTGTTGCGATGTGTGCCGGTTACGATGCACCAAATGTTGTTATGTCGGTAGTTTGATCGTGGAGGATCTCCATATCAATCTCACTATATAACATTGCATCACCTCGCTCAACTGCCGTCTTCCTTCCTATTCACTCAGTTTTTTTTTTTGTTGAGTGAAGAGGCTCTTAAAAAACTAGCGCGGTTTGCTATCAGCGATTGCATCACTGCTTACCATCAGGCGAGATTGCAGTCAAGCAACAGTTTATAATTTAAAAAAAAAAGTCAGATCTAATGGCTTAACGTGCTAGCCACGGATGTGTCACGGTGTGTAATGGATCACCCATCCACAAACCAGTCTTACGACTGTTTCCACTTAGCTACGAGCCCCTTGATAATGTGTACAAATTTTACGGAGTTCGATAAACAAAATGGTGGCACAAAACTGCATGATCAGGCGTCCATAGATACTATCTGAACCGTATTTATGTTCGATAAATCATACGGAACAGAAATTCAATCAGGCTCCCGAGGTGTGGATCGGCCGCTGTTATTTAATATCTCTTATGTTGTGGCTGTTTTGGGGTCTCGATTTACGAGCACTAGGCTTTTATTTTGGCTCTCGTTTGTTGGTTTTATATTTTTGTAGAGGAAACATTTTGGGCGTTGATAAAATGTAGCTGTTCTCAACTAAGAGGTTTTAATGCTTCTCGTTTTCCGTCTTGTTGATTTATGACATTGGGGATTTCAGATGAGAAAAGTTCAGGAGGTCCACTTCCAAGCCGTCAAAAATATCCCTAATTTCCCTATGTTTTTGACATCGGCTGTCGCCGAGAGAGACGAGGTTGTAATTTGAATTTGAACGTTTTATGGGAATTTGACTTCATATTAAATGGAGTTCATGATTCGGATCGAAAACTAATTTATTATAGTCTGGATTATGACGTGTTTAGTCTTATTTAAAACCAAGTGTATGAAGAACAAGTCCATTCAACTTATGAATATTAAAAACTAGTGTTCCTGCTGTGTATGTTAGCTTACTATGCAAAGAATTAGGTATGGTGATACAAAAGACCATAGTTTTGACCCCGAAGCAGATTGACGAAATATACAAATCACTATTTATTTCAACAGTCAGCTTAAACATATCAAAGGATTTGAGTTATTTAGGCAATACGATATGTATGTACATATTTGTATAAGAATATTTTTGTAGGTGTTATTTTACAATGTTGTGTAAGTTTTTGAATAAAGATTATTATTATTTACTAGCGGCCGCCAGCGACTTCGTTCGCGTGGAATTAGTTGCTCAGCTTCTATTGGTCGCAGCGTAATGTTGTATAGCCTAAAGCCTTCCTGGATTAATGAGCTATCCAACGCAAAAAGAATTTTTCAAATCGGACCAGTAGTTCCCGAGATTATCGCGAACAAACATACAAACAAACTCTTCAGCTTTATATATTAGTATAGATTACTAGCGGTCGTCCGCGACTTCGTTCGCGTGTAGTTAACTATTATGCTCCGCTCCTATTGGTTGAAGCGTGATGTTATATAACTTTAAGCCTTCCCGGATTAATGCGCTATCCAATGCAAACAGAATTTTTCAAATCGGACCAATAGTTTCTGAGATTAGCGCGCACAAACAAACAAACAAACTCTTCAGCTTTATATATTAGTATAGATTATTACTACTGGACAAAGGCCTCCCCCAGGGTTTGCTTTTGGGTGTTTGCCATAATCCCCACGCTTGGCAAGTGGGTTGGGGATCGCAGTCATTTGATATTCATTAGGAGAAGCGTTGCTGCCCGCTTCCCTGGTGAGAGTTCCCTTAGTCGCCTCGTACGACACCCACGGAAGGAAAAGGTTTCGTACTATTCTAAGCCCGGTACGTTACGGTAGTTAGAAGCTCCAAAGTCTGGCAACCAGTCTTATTCGTATTACCCAGTAATTGGGTTGTGGAGGTCAGATAGACAGCCGCTCCGTGTAAAATACTGTCATTCTCCACCCGGTTAAGCTGGAAATCGATCCCAACATAATTGAGATAAATATAGTTTAAAAAACTAAAAAACATGCTTTTAAAAAAATATCAAACTAAAAAATAATTTAAAAAAAAGGGTAAGGCGCTTAATATGCAAAAAGCGCCTCACGCTTTTTTAAAATTATAAAAATAATTTTAAAAAAGCGTGAGGCGCTTTTTGCCAAAATTTTCACACTCACAGGGCACAGGTCTCCTCTCATACAGAGAAGGGTGGAGCGTAATTACCACGCTTGCTCAATGCGGGTTGCCGATTTCAGACTTAAAGTCCAGGTTTCCTCAAGATGTGTTACATCACCTTTTAATCAGTGAAAGTGTGTCCGTAGGAAGTACATATAACTTAGAAAAGTTACATTGGTACTTGACTGACCTGAAATCGAACCAGCACACTCATACTTGAGAGGCTAGTGTTTTAACCATTAGGCCACCACAACTGTCAAATATTCCCAATCAACCTTGAGCCTTAATGCTTTAGAGATAAAGTTGAAAATCTAATAAAGAAATCAGACAGATTGTAGCAGCTTGATGTGCTGTCGTTTGTACATATGGAGAAGAATGGGCAAGAAACTCCACGGAAACAATTTTAAGTCATAAAATTGTTACAATATATAAAATCACATCGCAACAGGTAGATAAATAATACGAAGGTGCTAAGTATTTACCACTCTTGAGAACCTAATGTAATGATGTTATTTACAAGCTACGATGTATAGAATACAAAAGTAAAATAGAATACTTTTTATTATGTACACCATATAAATTACAGAACCTACATAAATATGAAGATTTTACAAAGGGTAACACAATGGGAGGTCTTGTCGCTAAGAGCGATCTTTTACTGACAACCTTTACATCATTGCACGAGGAATTCTATGTGGAAATGTACGGAGGCTATTGCTATATACATTATAATGGTTTTCTGGTACGGCCGATTGGTGGGACTGTCTCATGTAATTTTGATGTTCAGAAAGTGTTGTATCTTAGTAAAAGACTTTTGATTTTTATATAGATAAAGTATCCTATGTATTATTCTTGGTTATAAACTACCTATATGTGTGCCAAATTTCATCCAAATCCGTCTAGCAGTTTTTGCGTTAAAGAGCAACAAACATTCATGCATTCATACAATATTCTCAGAAACTTTCGAATTTATACTGTAGTTGAAAGTAGAACAAGATAGAAAGCAGGATAGTAGAAAAGAAGATGTCGACCCACATCATAAGCTATACAACACAACACAATGAAAAATGTATTCATATAAATTCCATTATAAGTATTCCACTCCTTGAATACTGAAACAATGGCAATCCATAATTAGATAAAATCAAAACATTGAACCTCTAAAGTTTCTGCATCATTTATTCATTAAAAGGAACCCTTACAGCTTTTCTTAAAGGGTAATTCGATCCTCGCTGTTTAGAACCAACTGCGCGAAAACAGTATTGTTTGAGCTGAATGGAGGGGGTGGGGGTGTGAAGTGAGGTGGTTAATTTTGAATTCAAGATGTGTTTGATAGAATTTGGTTGGTAAATACTGTTAAAATTTCATATATATGTATAGCTATTATTTTGATTTGTAAGAATAAAGCAAGAGTTATGCGGAATTAGTTCATATATATTTAGATACATGATGTTTATATATGTATATATTCTCGGTGGTAGGCCATAACATCGGCTGCCGGCAGAAGTTACCACCCATCAGACAAAGTCTTGCCGCCAAGCGATTCGTCGGGTTCCGACATGATGTCTGGGCTGAGTACGATGCCCCAAACGTTGTGTTGGGAGGTTGGTCGTGGAGTCTCCAGATCAATCTCCCTCTGGCGCCACATCGTTGGTCGTGTTATTGGGTTTCACATTGCATCACCTCGCTCAACTGCCGCCTTCCTTCATAAACTAGAGCGCTTTACCATCAACGATTGCATCACTGCTTACCATTAGGCGGAATTGCGGTCACGCACTAGTTTATAATTATTTAAAAAAAAAAGATACTGTAGTGAATATATTCCTTGTGTGAGTCCCTGGGTAAGAAGTAATAAATTAACTTACCTGAAACTATACAATAACCAATGCCTATGTGTTTAGAGATCTACCAACCTGCATTGGGCGCGCGTGGTTGATTACAGCCTACGTCCTCTCATTGAGTGGTGACTGTTGAAAGACCGTGGTAACATTAAAGGCAAATGTAAACTAACAACCTGTTGAGAGTATGTCATGCTCACTGAAATATCTCGCTGGTGGTGGCGTGTGTGTTGGGTCATTAGGTTCCCTTCAATATGGTTGAGCTGAATGATGCTGATCCATACGTCATGTTCATGAACGGACGCCGTCAGAGGGGACTGGTCATCTCTTAGCTGCCACAGCGTATTTTAATTTCTGAATTGTTGTTGTTTTTTTTTGTATTTTACATAATGGACGCTCTCAGCTTACAATATATTTCTGCATCGTTCTCACACGGTTGATTTCAACAGGAATGATGTAATCAAATATTTGCATCAATAGCTTGACTATTTAAAAGGGTGCCCCAGGAGTTTCTAGCCCGTTCTTCTCCATAGGTACCTACTCTTTGGAATGGGCGACTAGCTTCATCTTACTGACTGACCGACCTTCTGACAATTCACAAGTGCCTTTAACTGGTTTATTTGAAACAAATGCTTTGATTTAGATTTTTGTAATTACTACCTTTGTTAAGACTTATTAAGCCATCAACGACTACCTAAAAGATAAGAGAGTCTCTATAATTAAGACCATGTTTATATTCTTTTTCCGGAATTTGCTTATTGACGGGTTATATGAGGACAGATTACAATAGTTTATTTTATTTGAATGTATAAATCAAGTCAGTTAAATTTTATTTCAATTCAAAAGCTCTCATTTTTTCATGAGTTCATTGCAATATAATTATGGTTAGCTAGCGAGCTTGACGATTGATATAATTCTTGTTAATGACAGCCAATCTCGACGGAGATAGGACAAAAATGAGATTTATTATAGTGCACAAATGTGGGCGTAGACACAGGGTTGTATCGGCTTTTCTTTTCAGAGTCAGATAGGTAAAACCGAAGTCAACTGGTTTTTAAAAAAACAACGAGTTGCAACAACGGAGTGCCGCTAGAAGTGAAAACATGAAGATTGCTTGAAGTGCAAGATGCCGCTTAAAAGTTTTCACTTCAAAACATGTTTGACGTATAAAAGTATCTGTAAAAGCTACTAATAGATAATAAATAATTTTTCAGTTCAATCGTATGAATTCATGGCAGGCCGTTACCTCCTTCTGCGAAGCAGTGATGCTGGCAAAGGAGGAGGAAGAGCGCGGCATGGAGTGGGAATCCCAGCGCCCTCACTCCTTTAGCCACCGCCAGAGACGCCCTGGTCGGGAGCCAACATCAAATTCCCGGCCAGCTAAGCACGGGATTACACGAGCTACCCACTGCTCGCCGCATGGTAAGAACCAGGGCCGGGTTGACGGCTTGTTGTCATTCACGCGCGCCTCAAAGAGATGTCAGCATTATAGTGTCGAGGTCCACAAAGAACAATGCCTCCTGGGTCAGTGTTACAGGTGGATCTTAGTCAATAAAAGTCTGACCCTTCCGCTCCGCCCAGAGAAGGAGACGTCATTTGATGATTTCCCACCCAGATTATAAAATGGCCCACAGGTTGACGTGCTTTCAAACTCGGGGATGTAACTGAGAAATTCTTACAGGAAAAACCCAAGTTTTAGGTACAAACAGACCGGTGGATTAAATTAATTAAACTTTAAACCCTTGACCTTTTGGTAATTTATTTTGCTATGTGTACTAAATTAAATTCAAATTATTATTGGCTACCTAGGTTCCCACCTTACCGAAAATCAGCCAGAACCCAAAGCAGAAATGTAATATACGAAGGATATGACCCTTTACGATCCGCGCCTTGGCTGCCTAATAGAATTTCAGTTACGCACAATGTATCGGCGGTATTATATTTCTCAGCTTTTTTTTTACTTTTGAAGTCAGCAGGGTTTTGTCCCGCATTTGCTTATATAAGGAAAAGTGTATCAGCCAATATTGAGAGATGGACAAGTCTTGACATATGTAAGTAAAAACAAAGGATGGAACTTTCGTTGTGATTGATCCTTTTACTCCTGTAATCCTCGAAGGATAGGCCCTAACCCTTTGAGGATTACTTGGGTTGTACATGACTACCTAATTGTTCACCACATATGGGAAAGACTAATACCGACAACTGGGCACAAATACAGACTTTGGGTCAATCCAGTAACAGCTGGTCTAATCTTAGAATTGATCAAAAGATCTCACGCTCAGCATTAGCGCTTGCATCCACTGGGTTAACGGAGCAGCTAATGAAACGATAATAATTCTTTCATAAAAACTTACTTTAGGCTCATGATTAAATCTATACTAATATATAAAGCTGAAGAGTTTATTTGATTGTTTCTATGTTTGTTTGTTTGTTTGAACGCGCGGATCTCAAGAACTACTGATCCAATTTAAAAAAATCTTTTTGCGTTGGATAGCCCAATAATCCAGGATGGCTTTAGGTTATATATAGATAAGAAATAAAATCACGCTGCGACCAATAGGAGCGGAGCATATAAAAAAACATATCGAAACCTACGCGGGTAAAACCGCGCGGTGCAGCTAGTATTTAATAATGACAGCCTCACGGTCCAACAATCAAGGTTAGCAACAGTTTCCAAGATCGGTCCGTGGTATCTAAACCTCGGGATACGGAGGGGTTTGGGTATCACAGACTCCCTACGGAATACCCCCCTACGGACGGAATCGCGGTAATCCCTAGGTTTGCGGCGGACATTTGCAAAATATTAAAATGTTCAGATATCTATTTGAACATTTTAATATTTACAGGGAATCAGAAACCAGAAAATCTGATTACAAATCTTACCAAAAAGTATCATCATCTTCATACCCCTTTTTATCGTACCACTGCTGGGCACAGGTCTCCTCTCATACAGAGAAGGATTGAGCGTAATCACCATGCTTGCTCAATGCGGGTTGGCGATTTCAGACTTAAAGTCTAGGTTTCCTCAAGATCTTTTGCTTCACCTTCAGTCATTGGTGTCCAAGATATACTTAGAAAGTACATATTACTTTAGAAAAGTTACATTGGTACTTGTCTGACCTGGAATCGAACCTGCGCCGTCATACTTGAGAGGCTGGTGTTTTAACCACTGGGACACCATGACCAAACAGTATCGGTTTGTGAAAATCGAATAGCATAGGCAGACGCATCAAGCAAAATATTGGTGCATTTCTTAAAGTGGAAGCCAGCCCCAATATTATTTACAAAAGGCTAGGCGGATGATAAGGGTGATGAAATAGTTAGTTTTTAGGATTCCGTACTTATAAGGTATAACGGAACCCTATTTATGAGACTTCGCTGTCCGTCTGTCCGTCCGTCTGTTACCAGGCTGTATCTCATGAACCATAATAGCTAGACAGTTGAAATTTTCAGAAATCATGTATTTTTGTTGCCGCTGTAACGACAAATATTCAAAATAAAATATTTAAGGGAGCCCCCTTAAATATTTTATTTTGAGTATTAATAGTGTGAATTTATGGCCGTTTTTTGCTCCCTATTAATAATGGCAATAGATAGACGTTTGAAATGTTCACAGTATATTTGGTTACATATAAAATTAAAAATAAAATAAATATTTAAGAAAAATATCGTACGGAACCCTCCCTGCGCAAGAACCCGACTCGCACTTGTCCGGTTTTTTCGTACCTATGTGCTTCTAACTGTAATGTTATTAATAAGCAATCAAGTAATATAAATATATTTTTGAGGCAAAAACATTTTACGTGACCATTAATAAATCATGAGAATTTTCGTTTCTCCTGTGCCACTAGAATATTAATAAAACAAAAGTTGATCCTCACAAAACGGTCCATCAAAAATCGGATCAAAATTGATTTATTCCGGACGAATCCCCAGATCTGATCCTTTGCTGGTTATTATGTTATAATGTGAGACAGATTACTTTAAAATTAATTCCCATTCACTACATTATTCACATTGAATTTCATGAATAATCCATACTAATATTATAAATGCGAAAGTCTCTCTGTCTGTCTGTCTGTGCGGCTTTCACGTCAAAACTACTGAACCCATTGCAATGAAATTTGGTACACAGATAGTCTAGAGCCTGAGAAAGGACATAGGCTATAAAACATACCGCTACGACCAATAGGAGCAGAGTAGGGACAAATAATGTTGCGAAAACGGGAGCAAACGTGGACGTACATTGCTACCATTATTTTAACAGGCGCTTATTTTATATCAACTGAGCTCTTTCGGTTCGAAGCTTACGCGGGTGAAACCGCGGGGCACAGCTAGTGTAAAATAACATTAATACATTATGGAATCAATTTAGTTTTGTGTTATATCTTGTAACTACATTTCATGACATATGTACATAAATCTAAGTGGATTCTCATTCTAAATGTAAACACAATTCTTTCTCATCTGTTAAAGAAAATATTAGATCTATACCAAGAAAATGTAATGCACCATATTACAAGAATTTAGTTATATTAAGGTTGAAGCCACAAACGCGTTACGCGTTCTTATCATACGACCTCACAGTATTACTTTGCGATGTGTTATTTTATCATGTTTCTTTAAGATCTTCATCATTATCATCAATATAGAGAAGGATTGAGCGTAAGTACTATGCTTGCTCAATGCGGGTTGGCGATTTCAGACTTAAAGTCCAGGTTTCCTCAAGATGTTTTCCTAAACTTTGTAATCCGTCATTGATGTCCAAGACATAATTAGAAAGTACATATAACTTAGAAAAGTTACATTAAATTGGTACTTCCCGGACCTGGAATCGAATCCGCACACTGATACTTGAGAGGCTGGTGTTATGACCACTAGGCCACCACGACCTTACGCAATACTAAAGCACAAGTACTCAATAGCAATAGAATCGATGAAACCTTCATATTGCATTGTTTTTCTCAACAGCTAGACAGCGTAAAACTGATGTCTAATTTTCATCGACCCGTCGTACGGCGAGTTTCCACCCTTACGTTGTTAACACCTTTACAAGCCGGATGAAGCGTTTCGCTTCCTCTTTTATACCGCGTACATCGAGGGACTGGAACAATTTGCCAGCAACGGTGTTCCCGTCGGACTACAATTTGAGTGTCTTCAAGGCTAGAGTGCTCTTAATAAACTAACGCGCTTTATCATAAACGATTGCATCACTCCTTACCATCAGGCGGGATTGCGGTCAAGCAGTAGTTTATCATTTATATAAAAAAGTGTATTTGTAAACGTTTAAATTAGAGTTGTATGACGTTTTCTATTTATATGCTCGATAGAGAGCGCTCTTAAAAGAGTGTCCATGGAGTTTCTTGCCCGTTCTTTTCCATAGGTACCTACTCTTTGGAATGGGCGACTAGCTTCACCTTACTGACTGACCGACCTTCTGACAATTCAAAAGTGCCTGTAACTGGTTTATCTATACTAATATATAAAGCTGAAGAGTTTGTTTGTTTGTTTGTTCGCGCTAATCTCGGGAACTACTGGTCCGATTTGAAAAATTCTTTTTGCGTTGGATATCCCATCAATCCAGGAAGGCTTTAGGCTATATACCATCACGCTGCGACCAATAGGAGCGGAACATAACTAAACCACGCGGACGAAGTCGCTGGCGACCGCTAGTTTGAAATAAATGCTTTGATTTGATTTGAATACTACTTGAATGTTTATTATAATAGACGATTATTATTTGTGAATCTAAGTGACATGTTAATTTTTGTACTAGCTAAGTACAATGAATGTTGCAGACATTATTTTTAACGCCCCCAAACAGTGAACAAGTATTGAATTAAAAAAAATGTAAGCATACTTTTGTTTGATTAGCTTTTTAGCAGCGAAATAATAACATTTTTAAAATTAGATCTTTTCTTTTTTTGGTTGGTAAATTTTTAAATGACTTATCCGACTTTTACTGATTAAATCTCCCTCCCGTATTCCTTCTTTTGCTTGTGTTCCAGGGGCCACGATATCACTTTTAGATTTTAAACCTACACCAGGCCTGGAAACTTAGCTACCGAATTCGAGGGGACGTAGAACTCCCCGCGGGACCCATAGTTCGGCTTTACGACACTCTTAAAGTAACGCAGGGAAATAGTTTCGTTTAGCTCGGTCAGGTTACGGAGGCCCTCGGTGGATTCATGTCGCTGTCCTAAGTTTTGTCACCTTTGGAGCAGTGTTGGCTTTGAATAATTCGGTGAGTATGCGAAAATATGTGGTTTAAATGGGATTACAGATGTTTTCAGCTTTTAAAACTAGACAGCTATGATCCGGTTTTCAAGAAATGAATTTACGTTTTAATTACTACAATGACAGTAGATGATGATGAGACGTGGATTTATTTTACTAGGTATAGTAAACAGACATTCAAAAAACGAAAAGTGGAAACTATAGATGATGATGAGATGTGGATTTATTTTACTATAGTAAACAGACATTCAAAAAACGAAAAGTGGAAACTATAGATGATGATGAGATGTGGATTTATTTTACTATAGTAAACAGACATTCAAAAAACGAAAAGTGGAAACTATAGATGATGATGAGATGTGGATTTATTTTACTATAGTAAACAGACATTCAAAAAACGAATAGTAGAAACTATTGACGTGGATATGTGACAAACTGTTCTTCATCTTTTGCTTCTATCTTCTGCTGTCAATGTCCTACTTTATTTTTTTTAAGTTTAATTTCATAATTGTCATATTATATTGTTAACTATGTCGAGTATTGTATAACCTTCTGTATTGTTTTATTATTTTTAATTGTAACTATGTATTTGGTCTGTTAAAATTATACATCCCAGTTACACGGGAAAACCTATAATTATGCTTACCACCAGGCGGGATTGAAGTCAAGCTCTAGTTTTCAATTATAAAAAAAAAGTTTTTTTGTAAGACTTGCCGACTTCCTCATGAAAGTTTCCTTCACCGTTTCGAGACCCTCCTCCTCCTCAAGTCGTTCTCCTCATTACTGAGGGTCGTGATGTCCCTCTGGAATTATCCTCTCCTTTACAATAGTTTGCCATCTGTTACGATCCCAGGCCGTGAATATAACGTCATGTAGGCCGGGGTCTAGAGATGAACGAATTTGGTCAGTCCACCTTATTGGACTGCGACCTCTAGAACGTCGTCTATCCACCTTCTCAGTAACCATCATATGTTCGAGGTTGTCTCCATCCTTTCTGGCAATATAACCAAAATATTTCAAAATTCGTCGAAGGCAGACAGAGAAGAGTCTTATTGTGACAACCAGCTTTCGAAGGATTGACTGATTTGTGCGCAATGCTGTCCAAGGAATTTGAAGCATCTTTCTCCAGCACCACCTCTGAGACACCAAGACTTGAGAGCAGTGGTTATGAAATAATTTAAACAATTTGAAACGCATGACGGAGTTTGAACCACCTACAACTTGTAAGCCGCGGCTGATATCACTACGCCTCCGCTCGGCTCCCTGCGGCAGGGAGCCCTGCGGACGCCTGGAGCTGGGCAGGGTCCCTGCCTGTCTATCTTAGTAGATACTATAGCCGCTGGGCTACTATAGCCTATCCATCATCATCATCATCATCATCAACCTTTTATCGTCCCACTGCTGGGCACAGGTCTCCTCTCACACAGAGAAGTCATCCATAGCTGTCCTTAAATAGCAAACTCACATCTCAAAAATTTCTCTATGATTAACAATACACTTACTTAATCTTATTTTTGTTTTTAACTACCAGATTTTTAGTAATCAGACGCTAATGTTTCAATATTTGTTTCTCATCTCGGCTTTTACTGTTTCAGCCCCCTTTTATCCCACGTACCTAATGCACTCAGGGATTATATCAGTAAGATGGACGACTACACCTATCTACAAACGTGTGGGTATGTACCAGGATAAGAGCTAAGTGCTTTCAACGCCACTTTCCGGTGTACTTTTAGGAGGATTATTGTTTATTCGTATAACTGCACATTTGATAACTTCGGATTAATTTCTCATTTACATGTATCGGAATCACTTTTCTCGCTTTTTGTAATGTACGGACAACAGCAGGCAGCAAGCTACCCGAAACTCAAATATTCCCAATCAACCTTGAGCCTTAATGCTTTAGAGATAAAGTTGAAAATCTAATAAAGAAATCTGACAGATTGTAGTAGCTTGATGTGCTGTCGTCTGTACCCAGTCTGATCCTCGTGACAATCGTGTTCATTTTTTATTCGGCGAACTAAAACTCGTGGTAATAAATGTTCCAAAAAGATTTACCGAAAATAAAAAAGGACGCGAACTTGATCTTTTCACACAACCGATCGCTTTGATTACAGCGCCCTCCTCGTTATTATTGATTTTTATTTTTTATTAAAGCTACTTTCTATTTTAACACTGTATCCTAACCAAATTGACATATCACGCAGCACACGGCGACACCATCTTCACGTTCATTTATTCGGAAAACAAAATGTCGCCGTCTGTCGACGGCACCACGCAATCGGGTTTGCCGAACAAAATAAATATGACGTTCGCATATTTGTGCGACGTTTTTTAAAATTCTATTTATGTTTCACAACCTATTCGATAACATGTGACGTCTGCCAACCCGTACTGGCCAGTGTAGTGGATTACGGCCCACTCCGTCTCACAGAGAGGAGTCCTGATAATCCTTTTACTATTCTCTTCCACATCAGGGCCTGTAGCCAATGTAATATCGCTTCATAGCGAAGCGAAATCGAAT
Organism: Sesamia nonagrioides; assembly: GCA_017933935.1. NCBI lineage: Eukaryota > Metazoa > Arthropoda > Insecta > Lepidoptera > Noctuidae > Sesamia > Sesamia nonagrioides. The sequence goes on along the minus strand of JADWQK010001324.1, from coordinate 2,243,009 downwards.
ACCAAACCAACCAATGGCGGGAACGAATGACCACGCGACGCGACAAATCACGTGGTCAATCGTTCCCGCCATTGGTTGGTTTGGTATTCGATTTCGCTTCGCTTCGAAGCGATGTTACATTGGCTAGGGCCGCTGGGCATCATATTTCCCCAAACCCTCCCAGGAACATTATTTTAACGCCAAATGAGAGCAACCCTCGCGGTAAACATTCATATTAACGCTTTAGTTACTTCACATTTTCAGAAATTTCAACACACGTCCAAGTGTCTACAATGATATGGATCACAAAGCCTTCTCCCGTGACAGCAATCCTATTTTTATCATAAAGTGTTTATTATGTAAAACAAAACAAATTGTGCACCTCTCATAGCGTGAACAACAACGTTTTAAACTACACCGAATCTCTCATCATAGAAAATTAACTTTAAAAGTGCAATTAAGCAAGTAAAAACGCCCAGCTCACGAAAGGGCAAAGTGTAAGAAACTAAAAAGTGTTTATTAAAAAACTATTGACATGCAAAAGCGTTGTTATTTTTAATAAAGGTAATTGCAACGTGCATTTTATAATGTTTTTGTGCAAGAAAAACTGCTGAGTTTGTGATGAAAATCACTTGTAAAGAGGCTATTACGTTGGAGCGTGTGTGTTATATTATTTTACGCTGAAATTGGACTTTAAATGAAGGTATGTCACGAGCTTTAGAATATAAAGCATGTAATTATTGCAAACATCTCATTTAAAAACCGTGCCGTACTGTAGAGGTCGTTGTATAATATTGCGCATAACAACAGTCACGCAAAACGTAATTAAAAGATCTAAGAAAAATATATTTTATGTGTATTTTTCGGTAACAGCTTTTTTGTAATAATGTTAATCTTTTGTCCTTTAATACATTTCTTATTCTTCAGCCTATTGAGGTCCCCGCTGCTGGACAAAGGTCTCCACCTAGGATTTCAACAATGACCGGTCTTGTGCTGCCCGAATGCATCGGCTTCCCACGACCTTCACCAGGTCATCAGTTCATCTTGTTGGGGCCTCCCTACGCTGCGTCTTCCGTTACGTGGCAGCCACCCCACAAGCCTACTGCCCCATCGGCCATCCGTTCTACAAGAAAAATGCCCGCCCAATATGTATTTTTAAACGGTACGTTACGTTACATTAGCAATCCGACCCAGATTTGCACGGGTGCAGTCATCATCAGCCTTTTTTATCGTCCCACTGCTGGGCACAGGTCTCTTCACGAACCTTGACCCCTGTGTTAATTTTCAAGTTAAATAGAGTCGAAAAAATAGGTGAAAATAAAGTTAAAAGATTCGGTTGCATACATACATACAGATGAAGCTTATAAAAGTGTCAAAACAAACCATGATGTAAAATAGTATCCAAAACAAAGTTACAAATGCTGTAAACAATCTATTTGCATTTCTATTTTTACAAACGCCACGCGAAAAACAGCAGAAAATATGTCCACTGCAAAAAATTCTCTCTGGTACTAAAATACCCGATGGGATCAATTTGTATTCATTGAGTATTGTTTGCAACGTTTTATACGCCAAACACGATGAAAACTTTCATCTGATATTAGTTTTCAATTTCCCGACTCATCTGCGGTGAGTTGAATAAGAAACGTTGTTGAATCAGCAAGATTTTTGGACATTGCAATGTATTTAAATTACTTTTGTATGGCAAAGAAGCGTTATCGGCTTATTAAAACTATTCTCACTGGTGGGACGCAGCAACGAACTTCTCCTTTCTAAGAAAGTTGGGCTGTAATTCATCACGAGGGCCCGGTACGAGCTAATGGAAGTCGCATATCTTCAAGTTTCTATTTTTAGAACATGATGTAGGTTTCCTCAGGATATTGTCCTTCGCCGTTTTGAAAGCAGCGGTAATGTGACAATTGTTATAGTGTATTTTTTTTTTTTTTACGTTTTTACTCTAACAGTAGTCTGAAAAATTTTTTGATTGGTTAAAAAATTAATTCAGACTACTGTTAATAGATGATATTAACTTGGGATAGAAAAAATAAATGAGCAATGAATAGATAATATGAAATATATGATTCCAGATCAGGCAAGTACTAATGTAACTTTTCTAAGTTATATGTACTTTCTAAGTATATTTTGGACACCAATGACTGATTAAAAAGGTGAAGGTATTGAGGAAACCTGGACTTTGAAATCGCCAACCCGCGTTGAGTAAGCGTGGTGATTGCGCTCAATCCTTCTCTGTATGAGAGGAGACCTGCGCCCAGCAGTGGGATGATAAAAAAGGTTGATGATGACTATATGTTATTCCATGGGTATTGAAGAAAACTCTTAGTTCATTGCTTCAAAGATTCGACTACTAAACTACTGAAATTGTACTTGTGATACGCAAATACCCTCTATGATCCCCACTTCTTTTATATCATCATAGTTTCAAAACACTATAACTGCCACATCCAAATTCCTCGTTATCGCAGCTCGCAGTGAAGTGAAGATCAAAGCAATAAAGGCCATGTTTGCCCCAGGAAATGATATCCACTGAAATTTACAATGATGTTTATATAGCGGCAGTAGACTTTAAAGTGTGTCTAAGGTTTCATATTATTTTTATATCCGTTTTTTTTTAATGGTTTTTGATAGAAATTGTTTTGGCATTTTGTTTTAATCGCTAGAAGAGATATTGTTATCCATTTTATTTTTTAGGATTTTGTACCCAAAGTGTAAAAATTTACCCTATTTCTAAGACTCCGCGGTTATCTGTTGCATCCCTGCATATATACGGCTGCATATCCTGTTAGAGCCGCTATGAAATACAGACTGGTGATGGACCAGGCTGTATTTCATGAATGTTGATAGCTAGAGGTCGTGGTGGCCTAGTGGTTAAAACAGCAGTCGCTAAAGAAAAAGGTTGATATCTTTTTATCGTCCCACTGCTGGGCACAGGTCTCTTCTCATATAGAGAAGGATTGAGTGTAATCACCACGCTTGCTCAATGCGGGTTAGCTAGACAGTTGAAATTTTCATAAATAATTTATTTCTGTTGCCTCTATAACAACAAAATTAAATAAATATTTAAGGTACATGGTTCCCAGGTCGTACAATGACATGCATACAACGATAAAATGTTCTTGGGTTTTTTCATCAGGACTTTGAGGGTAGCAACCCGAACAGCGCTAGCTGTCTGCCTGATGGATGTCAATAGACCTTCTTCATAGGAATTAAATATAATTCCGTAAAACATGACTGCTCTGAGGACGGACGCTGGAGCGAGCGTGTGCTACATTGGTGGCCACGTGGCGAGCCGCGGCGGCGCGGACGACCGCGGCGCCGATGGAGCGACGACATCGCGCGAGTCACGGGTCCCTTTTGGACTAGGATCGCTAATGATAGGAAACTATGGAAATGCATGGAGGAGGCCTTTGCTCAAAATTGGGCAACCCAAAATTAAAATAAAAATAAATTATATCTTTTATTAAATTGTAATATGTTATGTTTGGAAATAAAGGGCTTTATTATTATTATCTCTTTATTTTTCTATATGTACATATTATTTTACATTTTTATATATTTATATAAATAAATAAAAAAAACATTTAAAAATATAAAAAAATAGTAGCCCACCGGTATCAGGAACAGGGTCCAAGCTACCCGCGGTCAGGGCTCCAGAGAGAGGAACTTCCTGTCGATGCGAGCCGTGTCCAACAGTACCGCTTTCTGAATCAAGCCCTTGATCCAGCTGTCTAACTTATTATTATTATTATTAAAACATGACTGCGCTAGATACACGCTTCAGAGAGAAAATAGGCGTGTTTTATCTTATATGGCTATTAATACATAATTGTACTAAAATCAGAACAGGAAGAAGTTGCTCCGGGAATTTCGCTCTGTCGAATGCGCGTCATGGTATTAAAAACGATCGTCATGTGATATTGTGTTATTTTTATTTATGTGATTTGTATTATATGTTACAATATTACATTTTCTAAAGATTGTGCTGCTATAAATAAAAGCATATTTATGCAAATCTATTTTAGTGTTTTCCTCGGTAGTAGACCATAACATCGGCTGCCGGCAAAAGTTATCACCCACCACATAAGGTCTTGCCGCCAAGCTATGGGCGTACGATGCACCAAATGTTGTTGTGTCGGGTGTTTGGTCGTAGAGGGTCTCCAGAACACTCTCCCTCTGGCACAGCATCGTTGGTCGTGTTGTTGGATTTTACATTGTATCACCACGGTCAACTGCCCTCTTCCTTCCTATTCACTCAGTTTTTTTGAGTGAATAGGCTCTTAATAAACTAGCGCGCTTTACCATCAACGATTGCATCACTGCTTACGGTAGTGGTGGGGTAGTGGTGGGGTGGTGGTGGGGGTGGGTGGGGTGGAGGGGTGGTGGTGGTAGTGGTGTGGTGGTGTGTGATGTGATTTGCTGATAAGGCGGAATTGCAGTCAAGCACTAGTTTATAATTATAAAAAAAGGCTATCGTTGTGTTAAGTAGCTTACATCAACAACTTCGTGTGCTAATGGAGATATTTCGTACCTTGTTTCTCTTTCCCAGCTTTCATGAAATTCCCGTCATGTGGCATGATAATCGACAATCATTATGGCGCATTCAGGCGCGCAAATCGATCTATCACACTGCGTTATAACTTTCATAATTCCTGATATAATTATATATTTTTGTTTTTTACCTTTATTGTATGGTTCGTTCGTGTATCAATAAGAGCCGGTGCCTTTAAAATGAGTAGTGATAAATTACACATACAGGTTAACAAAGACATAATTATGAATAATCATCATAATGTAAACACGGATTCATTCATTCTATCATTTTCCACATTCAGGACCGGTTCTTAATCTGTTACGGAATAAAGCCGGTACATCGTGTCCGCCATCTTGTGAATTTATACTTACTCTCCTTTTGTTTGCCCGAAATTAACATGAAGCGCCCATAAAAATGTAATTGAATTTCAATCGTATAACAGACGACTGTTTACAAAACCAATACTGGAATGGAAACACCACACAAACCATAAACTAAATTTATGTCAACCTATCAAAATCGAAATGTGTACGTACAAATAGTTGGTAGGCTATACCCTAATAAATAAACATGAATATTGGGCGGTAATGTCGTTATGTATATATCAAGGCAGCCGATGAAATATGAAGAGAGGGGCTTGATTTAAGGGTTGCAGGGGTTTTCGTCAAAGATTTTTTATTTTTAATATTATAAACTTGATAAACGTGGTCGCTCACAATGGGCTTCATACGAAGGTTCAGAGTCACACAAAGGGCGATGGAAAGAGTTGGGTTCGGGGTTTCTCTGCGTGAACGAATCAGAAATGAGGAGATCCGCAAAAGAACCAAAGTCACCAACATAGCTAAACTTAAGTGGCAGTGGGCCGGGCAAATTGATCGTAGAACCGATGGCCGATCGGGCAGTAAGGTTCTGGAGTGGCGGCCACGTACCGGAAGACGCAGCGTAGGGAGGCCCCTAACAAAGTGGACTGATGACCTGGTGAAGGTCGCATGAAGTCGATGGATGCGGGCAACACAAGACCGGTCATTGTGGATAGCCTTGGGGGAGGCCTTTTTCCAGCAGTGGACCTCTAATAGGCTGAAGAAGAAGAAGAAACTAGTGCTTTCTTTTTTAGAGGAGCGGTGGTTTAGTGGTATCAGCCGCGACTTAGAAATTGTGGGCCGTTCGAACCCCATTAGGCGTTTCACTTTGTGCATATTGTTTCATTGCTGCTCTTAAAATGATGAAGGCAAACATCGTGAGGAAACCAGCATATCCTAGAGCCAAAAGCTTCGAAGACATTTGACATCTATCAACCCGCACTGGACCCACATGGTAGATCATGGCTCACTCCCTCTCACCGAGAGGAGGCCTGTGTCCCAAGAGTGGGGCGGACATTATAGGCTTATTATGTACGCGACTGCACACATTGACTGTTTGAACTCATTACATTACATTTACATTTAGGGTGCTGTATTTTAGATTATTAGTATTATACAGGGAGGGACTACCAATCTTACATCATCAACAACATGGTACAATAATCCATACTAATATTATAAATGCGAAAGTAACTCTGTCTGTCTGTCTGTCTGTCTGTTACGCTTTCCCGCTTAAACCTCTCAACCGATTTTGATGAAACTTGGCACATACAATCTTTAGACCCTGAGAAAGAACATAGGCTACCTTTTATCGCGGAAAAAATTGATATTCCCGAGAGAAATCTAAAAAGCGCGATATAACCGAACTCCACGCGGGCGAAGCCGCGAGCGGAAAGCTAGTTATACATAAAGTATTTTTTTTTTATAAATTTTAAACTATGATGCTTGATTCTCATCAGGCGATGATAAGCAGTAAAGCAAGCGTTGATGTTAAAGCGCGCAAGTTTATTAAGAGCCTTTTTACTCTAAACTTGAAGACACTTAAACTGTAGTCAGATGGAAAGACCGCCACTGGCAAATTCTTCCATTTCTTCGAAGTACGCGGTATAAAAGGCGAAGCGAAACGTTTCGTCCGGATGGTAGTGGTGCTCCATATCAAAAGAACTTCAAGATGAAATATGATATACTTCCATACTAATATTATAAATGCGAAAGTAACTCTGTCTGTCTGTCTGTCTGTCTGTCTGTCTGTCTGTCTGTCTGTTACGCTTTCCCGCCTACACCTCTCAACCGATTTTGATGAAATTTGGCATAGACAATCTTTGGACCCTGAGAAAAAACATTGATATTCCCGAGGGAAATCTAAAAAGCGCGATATAACGAACACCACGCGGGCGAAGACGCAGGCGGAAAGCATCTTTAGACCCTGAGAAAGGACATAGGCTACCTTTTATCCCGGAAAAATTTGATGTTCCCGAGAGAAATCTAAAAAGCGCGATATAACCGAAATTTACGCGGGCGAAGCCGCGAGCGGAAAGCTAGTATTTTTTTTAATTACGTCAATCTGTTATTGGTGCCTATTCCCTAGTTCACAAACTAAATTAATTTTAATTTTATTGTATGTTTTTCGTTCCATTTCACTGCAAAATGTCAGAACACAGAAACACTAAATTACTTAATTAACATACTAAATTAATTTAGTGTTTTCAAATTAGTTAGCGCCTGAGGTAAATTAAAGAATTTTAAGTTGCCATGTATTAATAACATCTAAACTTGCTATGGAGGTTTGCAATAAAATATTAGTTTTTTCTTATGTTCTGAATACACTAGAAACGGAAATATCGGTGAAGGTTTTGCTGAACGATTGACATTCAGTTTTGTAACTTACAGCTAATGTAATAAGTAAGTATGTATGTATGAGATTTTTAACCTTCTTTTTTAAAATTCTTAACCGAAAACATTTATAATTTTTACTGTTGCTTCTAAAAATACTTTGTAATTGAAACCACATTGAAACGCCCAAATATTTTATCGAGCAACCACAAAAATATGATAAGCAAATTCCAGAAAATTCTACGATGTCAGGAATCGTCATAAAAATGTGTGTCACGAACGGAAAAGTCTACGCGTGCAGTATTGACGTTGGATGACGTCCAAAATCAGAAGGTTTGAACGGTGCTTGCTCAGCCGAAATCAATTTTATATTAGAAACTGTTATTACTGTGATAATATGAGGAACGTGGTAGCCGAATGGAGTAGTTACTGTGTAATTATTTAATGGCAGGTTGTGAGCAGTTTAATTTAAAATTTTGGGCTGATGTTCGAAATAATGATGTTGGAGAGTTTTGCTGTTTTAGACTTGTCCATTTGCTACGTTAGAAATAGGAAGCTGAAATTCATTAGAATGTTCGATACATTCTAATGAATTTCAGTTTCCTTTTCCTAAAAACTAAAGAGACCATGGCCAATGACCATGACATGTATAATGTATATTCGTTTTTGCCACCGACTTTAGAAATTAGTTATTTTTCACTTTGTAGTGTTTTTTGGAAGTCGGTTGACTTTTTTTTGGCAAATAGTTTTTTAGTAGTCATTATTTTGGTATACACATTTGCAACATTATAGGCTGATGATGTATATGTTGTATTGGCGGCAACAAAGAGACTCATCTGTGATAATTTCAAGCGTTTTTGCCGGAATTAATATCGACATGATAAAAATGATATCGTATTTTTTGTATGGGAACTGCCGTAGATTATTTTTTATAATTATAAACGAGTGCTTGACCGCAATATCGCCTGATGGTAAGCAGTTGCAGTGGTACAATTTTTGATGGATGTTTTTTTGAGTGAATAATCTCTTGATTATTCACTCAAAAAAACTGACTGAATAGGAAGGAAGTCGACGAATGAGCGAGGTGATGCAATGTTAAACCCAATAACACGACCAACGATGCTGCGCCAGAGGGAGATTGATGTGGAGACCCTCCACGACCAAACTGCCGACACAACAACATTTGGCGCATCGTATCCGGTACACATCGCAACACAACTGCTCAGATCCATCCTCCGCATGGCTTCACCAGCACATCATGCCATAACACGACGAGTCGCTTGGCGGCAAGACTTTGTCTGGTGGGTGGTAACTTTTGCCGGCAGCCGATGTTATGGCCTACCACCGAGAAGTTGGTGGTGAATAAAATGTAATTGTATAAAAGACACGTTTAAATAGTAACTTCATTCTTATCACTTACCTATTTTTTCTCCACGCTGTTCAGGATATTAAACCTGTAAAGAAAGAAATAAAGTTTAGTTAATACTAACCTTTTTGATAAGTTCACAAAGAAAGGTTTGTTCAAATTAATGGGCCACGTGATGTGAAAGTGCATAATACACTATTCGTAAAATGCCTTTTAAACCAATGAACAAAAATTAAATAACGTATGAAGGAGAATATATATAATGCATGTTTCTTTTTATTCGTTTGGCGGATATATATGTTATTATGGCCAACAGACTGTAGAGTTATCGCAGTATGTTTACTTTGTATGAGCCGTATTAAATATAAACTTTAATATTCACAGTGAGCTGTACACGAGAGGCATCTACTTAGAAACTCCCAGATGGGAAATAAAACATTTGATTAAAGTGTTCAGATCCAAAGGAAAATCTCATAAAGTGCTCTTCCAATTTGTTCTTTTTGATTCAGATTCAATTAATTCAACTAGCATGAGGTGGATTTGGCGTACCAATATCCTTTGTGTTTACAATGATATTTAGTCAGACATTTCAGCTGCAAAACTGCCTCCGACAGCCTCCGTAGCGTAACGATAGCGAATGCGGCCGCTGCGCAAGGAGGCGCGGGTTTGAACCACGCGCAGTGCAAATATTTATATGCATGGGTAAGAATATTTGCACTGGTCTGGTCGTGCCTTGGTATGCACGTCAAGCCGTTGGTCCCGGTTGCCACACGAACATCAGGCAGTTGTTACGGGTTGATGTAGCCCTCAAAAGTTCAACAATTGGTCTAACTGCAATGCTTCGATATCGCCTTCGGTTTATGCAGGTTAGACGGCAGTCGCTTCACGGAAAATATCAAAGTTAGCCAAAATCAGCAGTCAGACTGGTAAAGCGGACCCCAGATTCCAAAGCTGAAAAGGTTTCGGATGCGACTGGGATTAACGCTGAGATGATGAAGATGATTTCTGTTGCAAAACTTTAGAATGTATTATTTAATGTAAGATAATAATAACTATTGAGAGGAGTTGTCGCCTGGTAGTATCGGCTGCAACTTACAAGTTGTAGTTTCGGACCCCATCAGGTGCTTTACTTTGTGTAAATTATTTCATCACTACTGCTCTCAAAAACGGTGAAGGAAAACATCCTGAGGAAACCGGCATGTCCTAGAGCCAAAACTTTGAAGACATATGACATCTACCAACCCGCACTGGGCCCGGGTGTTGTGAATTAGGAGACCATTGTCCTGAGGTGCCTAAACGCCATGTGCTGCGTTGGAGCTGGTGACGTTTATTTGCAAGGTTAGATGGTCAAGGTTGGTGGAATTTACTTATCCTCTTGATATGGATGTTAATTGTACATATATATAATATTCATTTTACATTCATGCACTTACAATAACTCATGGCTACAGTCCACTAAAAAAAACTCTCTCACAATAACAGTCGTTACGTATCGTCAGAATTAATTTTGTTTTGACACATAATTCCTGCCAATCCATACTAATATTATAAATGCGAAAGTAACTCTGTCTGTCTGTTACGCTTTCCCGCTTAAACCTCTCAACCGATTTTGATGAAATTTGGCGCATTCTTTAGACCCTGAGAAAGAACATAGGCTACCTTTTATCACGGAAAAATTTGATGTTCCCGAGGGAAATCTAAAAAGCGCGATATAACCGAACTCCACGCGGGGAAGCCGCGGACGGAAAGCTAGTCAATAAATCTATTAAATTCTAACTCAAAGAATTTGATTCAATTAAACTAATGACAGGCGGAATAGTCAAGGAGTCAGATAGCCGGGTATAAGAAACTATTTGGTCATTTCAAAGCGAAGTAGGTTCCTATGGAGACAATTAACCTGTAGAAAATTTTAAATGAATTATTACAGAATTTTGGTGTCATCATTCATGTTGAAATAAGTTACAGGTCAACTTCAACCGTTGGGAAAGTGCCCGCCTGACATAATACCCGTCCCAATATGGAGACATGAGCAACAGGGTGTATAGTTCACTCATCCTAAAAAGAAAAGGGAGGATCCTCCGACCAGACAGGTGTTGAATCTGGCGACATTTGGATGGACCACCAAGGGGAAGTAGAAACAAAGACCACACACTACAACAACTAGCTTTTTGGCCTAACTGGAGGCGGCTGAATAACAATATTTTATATGAAATCACTGCCTATTCTTCCTCCACAGACACTTGAGACACCTCCCATACATACTTACAGGGTAATCCGGCATCCCTTGGCAACCAGTATTTGGTTGTCAGATATTTCAGCTTCAGCGGGGAACAACCGGTTAACGTGCCTTCTGAGGCACGGTGGGTCTCTTAGTATGTAAATATGCTCACTCATCCATCAACCAACCTTGGTAACCATAGCTTAACCTGCCCCCTAATCGGCGAAGACATTGTTGTCAAATGATTGCGACTAGTTAGCAGCAGTTGGGTTCGATCGGACCGCCCATTGGTCCGTTCGGTCCGAACGATCCCAACTAGTAACAAACATTTTACAAAAATGTGTTCGCGATTAGGTGGCTGGTCGATGGACTCCATAAAATAATGATGAAGGAGCTCAATTTTGTTTTATTTTTATTTAAATACTATTTTTACATTTGAACATTTTAAAAGAAATGATCAGTGGCAATTTCTCTAATAATATCCGCCTGGGCGACAGCTCAACTTCTGAGAAAACACTTAAACCACAGTACTTACGACTTTTCTATAGATATAAATAATCATACTCAGAAAAACACCAAATCTCTACAAAAAATAATCTTTTGTTATACCCCTATAAAATACCTTTCACAATTTCCCATAAACCTCAAAAGAACTTACAGGGGTTGTTTTTCGAAGAACAAAAAAGAAAGATTGCTAAAAGGGCTTATAAATTTTTCACTCGGCTATAGCGGCATTGTGATTCACTAACCCACCGGTGTTGTATGAGGATCACCTAAAACATCCCATGAGACAGAAAGACTCAAACATGCTCAGCATGTTATTTTGTGTGGGGTAAAAAATAGTATAGGTACATTGATTTGACAATGACTGGATGTGGTAAGTGACATTATTAATTTTTTTGTGCTTTTCCTTGCATGTTTTTTGTGTGTACAAAAACAAAAGAAAAGCCGCATATAAAACGCAAGAAACATGAAACAATAACAACTTTTTTTTAAATTTAATTCTTTAATCAATCAAAGTTCTACTAATTCATTAAAGTTATTATTAGATAAGATAAATTAAAATTCTATTAAAGTTCATCGACAATAAATTCTTTAATTAAATTACATTCATTATTTTTGCTATGAATGAATATTCAGGAAGTAGCCCATTTTATTTCTCAAAGACAGTTCAGTGTTTACGGTATGAAATGATACTAAACAGACAGATTTACATACACGATTATAATATGCTATTTTAGTGGCTTATTAGTCAATCCATACCTGATGGCCCCAATGTCAACATTGCACTACGAAAAAGCTTTGACATTTTTTGTAAATATCAATAAAATGCACACTACATGGGCACTTGAAACACCAGAAGCTACTGTTCATCATAATGTCAGCCACAGGAAGTCCACTGCTGCACATAGGCCTCCCCAAGGATTTCCAAAAAGACGGGCGCGGCCTGTGCTGCCCTGCGATTTTGGTCAGTTCATCCGACCACCTCGTCGGTGGGTATCCGACGCTGTGCTTGCCTTTCTGTTCCATTGGCCATCCGTTTTACATGCTATGTGTCCCGCCCACTGCTACTTCAACAAGCTAATCCGTTGGGCTATGTTCGAGGCTATGCTAGGTGTTTCTTTACGTGATCGAATCAGGAATGAGGAGATTCGTAGCAGATCGAAAGTCACCGATATTGTAGGTGCACGGTTCCACTTGGTCGTTCCTGTACAGGATTCGATATTTTAAAATAACATTGTTAACAGAACATTTAACTGAGGATAGTATAGGCGTAAGCCTGTCAACAAATAAAAAGTAGTTCTTCTTCAGCCTATAGAGCTTCACTGCTGGACAAAAACCTCCCCTAAGGCTTTCCACGATAACCGGTCTTGTGCTGCCGTATCCATCGGCTTCCCACGATCTTCACCAGGTCATCGGTCCACCTTGTTGGGGGCCTTCCTACGCTGCGTGCGTCTTCCGGTACGCGGCCGCCACTCCAGAATCTTACTGCCCCATCGGCCATCGGTTCTACGAGCAATGTGCCCGGCCCACTGCCACTTAATTTTAGCGACTCGAAGAGTTATGTCGGTGACTTTGGTTCTTCTGCGGACATCCTCATTTCTGATTCGATCTCGCAGAGAAACTCCGAGCATAGCTCTAGAAGGTAGTTAATTGAATAGAAAACGGTCTACAAATCTACAGTTTCTTTTGTTTCCGCACAAACTATAGGATTAGGTAATTCTGAAGTAATAACCAGTAATTTTAGTGATAGCAGCTCGGTCTGTCTAGGGCACGCTGAAACAACGCCTGTCGTAAGAATTATAATAAAGCAATTTACTCAACACAGATAACCCTGTTAAAACATATCTTGTAAAGGATGTTGTCAAGCATAACATTTTGCGTGGCTGTGACGCATGTTCCCTCAACCATTTTTAAGTAACTTTTTGTGTTTTTGTACTTTTTTTGCGTCATGTCTACCGCAGATAAACATCTTTACATTCTTTCTTTTTAAAAGGTTATTTACATCTAAAGAGCCAACCTCATAAATCTACAAATAAATCTTGGTATATTTTTAATATTTTGCAATATTTACATTTGATCTCAATGACAAATGGCTGCCTACGTGGCTTTTTAGTGATAAAGGCCACAGTTCTCATGGAAACCCTTTTTTGCTTTTGCTAATATCTTCTAGAATTCCGTACACAAAAGTTAAAGACGGGACCTTGTTATTGAGGCTTCCCTGTATCTCTGTCTGTCAATAGGCTATATCTCATAAACCGTGATAGCTGGACAGTTGAAATTTTCGTAGGTGATACACTTCTGTTGCCTTTATACACCCAAAAAATACTATAAACACAGGAAAATAAATATTTATTTATGACTCATACAGAGAAATTCCTGTGGGCTTACTACAGCAAACGTGATTTTCATAACTATCTTAAAGGCTCGTTCGAAGTCCGACTCGCACTTGACCGATTTTTTCAATGACATTTGGGTCTGTACCTAAATACACCCGCGTCAGAATAAATAAGTCTTTCAAGTCTGCGTGTGTCTGTGATAAGTCACATTTCTAAAGCCCCAAGTGGGCCTCTTCAATTCACTCCATATTCTTCATCCGATATGGGTAATAATAAAGGTTATGTTTTACTCCCCCGTAAGATTGCCAACTGGGGCTGATTGGGGGCGATGTCTTTATGTGCTTCGTAAATGTTGCATCGCCATATTGAAAATTACTGAGGGTAGTCGGAAGTTTTTGCTGATATTATCATTTTAAGGTAAGTCTGTTCAATATTTTTGGGGGCGTAAGTGTCTATGGTAAAACGTTTTGAGGAGAATTGCACAGATGTTTTTTTGTTTTTTCTTTTATTAAAAAGTCAAGTACGCGCTTTCAGTTACTTAAAACATTATATGTGGTAACAATAAAACAAATACTTATTTATTATATCATTGTATACTTTATTATACACCACAATAATTTGAACAATAAAATAGATCGAATGTTTTTAATAATCATATTGAAAAGGCAAAGCCTGTTGTATCGTGTGCATCAATGACCTGCACCATCAATGGCCCATATGAATAATTAGTTTTGTTTGTACCATTAATATTAAAAAGTTGAGACTGAATGTCTGGGTATGTGTGTGTATTTTTATATTGTTACGGGCTAGGGGTACTTAAACGCCGGTTAAGGGTTACGAAGTTTATTAGCAAAATCAAAATTGTTTATTTCAAGTTAACCAACAGTTGGTGCTTTTGAATAGTCAATGTCGGTCATTCCAAGAAAAAGTGAAGCTAAATTGCACGTTCCAAAGCGTAGGTCTCTATGGAGAAGAACGTGCAAGAAACTCCATGGACACCCTTTTAAAATCATAATATGGATTACATGTCTTCGTTACATATTTCTGTTGCTTCTATCATGTGAGCACAATGTATAATTATAAAAAATAACGAAAAGATAGAAAATTAATCAAGCCCACTGGCAGCTAAGAGATGACCAGTCTCCACTGACGGCCCCCGTTCACGAGCATGACGCGCGCATCAGCCCCACTTAGCTCAACCATTTTGAAGGGAACCAAATGACCCAACAACACGCGCCACCATCAGCAAGACATGTGAGTGAGCATGACAAACTCTCAACTGCCATGCTCGTAATGTCAAACAAGTTATATATATATATACCTATATATATATAAAAACAAACCATAGTCCATGGTGCCTCACATTCACAAACTTGGAAAGTGCTTTTACATTATACAATACTATATTATTTGCAAAATCATGGCAGCAAAATCCCGTGCACAATTGAAATAAACAAATAAAAATAAAAAAGGAATATTTGGAAAACAACAAAAAAGGGGAATGGTATCTCTTCCAAACCTACAAAATTGTCTGTGGCTGTGGAGCAGGACTGGCATTTAGCCAAGCATTTTTATCAAGAATATAATCTTCTAGTTTATAACATGCTTGTTTACACAGCGTGCGTTTAATGTATGTTTTAAATTTAGACTCATTGAGTTGTTGAATCGCTAGCGGTATTTTATTATAAAATTTTACACAGTATCCCATAAAAGAACTATTTACTTTAGCCATAAAAGAACTATTTACTTTAGCAACGAAGGTACAGACGATCGTAGGCAAAGACAAGTGGAACGTAGCTGATGTCGCACCGAAATCTTCTCTTACGTCCACGAAGTCCATGTCGTAAATATACAATAACACTACAGATGATACTTCACGTAGTACTGAAAGTTCTCGTTACAGTTGTCGCAGTAGGTATTCTCAAAGATCGCTTCTTAACTGTCGCTGTTTTCGTATCGCTAGTCGAGTGTAGACTGACTGTGCGCCGGCGTCACGGCGCTATATATAGGCCAGCTGATCGAACATTGCAGATTCCTCTAGACGTAATAATAATAGCGCATAACTTCGAGGTCACCGGCCATGTAAGTACCTACGGTAATTCCCGGAAACGGGTTTCTGGAAATTTCGATGTCGACACTTTGTTGACAAAATTGTTGAGACCTGTACCATTCGATAGGCCATCCTAAGTCTAGTAATGCGTTTTTATATTGTACCTAGAAAATGTCTAGATCTGGGGAAATAGAGCTTAAAAGTGACACACTGCATGTCGCAATATACACAAACGGCAAGTCCAATTTTAATGAAATTTAGTATATAATATATGATTCATATTACCAGGATTAACATATAAGATAAATTTTATCCCAATACTCCTAAGGAATTAAAACTGTCGAATGGAAATCGGAATAGGGACCAACAAAAGACTGACCTTCTAAATGCCCACCCTTCACCACTTCCTAGTACTTTTGCTGGGAAAAAGTGGCGCAACAAACTCCCCAGGAGCACAGCTGTCTGTTCGGTTATAAAATGCTTATTTCAGTCGTTGGTACGAGACTCTTAGGCCGCTGCGTCGAATCTTGCGGGCAGCGGGGCGGCGGCGGCGGCGGCGAGTGAGCGGCAGGATCTTATGCGTAAAATGAAACGGACCGGTTTTCGAAAACAGCGGCGCGGCAGCGGGGCCGTGGCGGGTAGCGAGCGGTGTACTTCTCGCGCTCGAATCTTGCGGGCAGCGGGCGGACAGCGAGCGGTGATCGAGCGTTAGGAATACATAATTATGAATCAAAAAGATGTTGCCGCCATTGTTCAGACATTTCTTTCGCGAATAAAAACAAATATCTTGTCGACACAATCGTGAACACAATACTACGCGGCTATAGTGACGCGCGATCTGCCCGCTAGTTTCGAGAACGGGTCTTCGATGCCCGCTCGGCTCCCACGCCGCTGCCGCCGCCGCACCGCTGCCCGCAAGATTCGAGGCAGCGGCCTTATTAACGAGTAAAAGATCTAACAAATACGGCAGTTACAGCAGCATTGGGTATGGGGGTGACTAAAACAAAATCCAGATATTTTTATTACAATTTTTTTTTAATCGTTGCCCCGCACTAGGAATTACTCCTGTATCGTGGGTGCGTTTACAAACATAATAAAGTCACATACACAAACAGCCAGACCCAGAACAACTAATTGTAGGCCATACAAATATTTGTTCTGTGCGGGAATCGAACCCGCCAAATGCACCTCAGCAGTCGATCGCTCAGCCACTGCGTCAATCATGTCGTGAATTATTTAAAAAGTAGCTGCGCACCGCGGTTTCACCCGCGTAGGTGTCGATATGTTTTTCTAATATGTTCCCCTCCTATTGGTCTCAGCGTGATATTATATAGCCTAAAGCCTTCCTGGATTAAAGGGCTATCCAACACAAAAAGAAAGTTTCAAATTGGACCAGTAATTCCTCAATCTATACTAATATACAAACTCTGCAGGTTTATATATTAGTATACATTGCTTCTACTTAGTTGCTAATATGTAGCAGTATATATGAGAGTACAATATGCTGTTTCTTCTAATTAATTCCAATGAATTCTAATTAATTCCAAGACTAATACTATAGATTGCCACTATTCGATAGCTTACTCGAATCTCACTTACTTTACACGGTGAGATTTTTACAGATCAATTACTGTTTCTTAAAAAAAAAAGTTCTTATTATTTTCTACCAGCAGCTGCCTCATCAATAACAATTAGAGCTACATCATTGATGATGTTCCCGACCGATTTCGGCCACGGCGACCACTTCGACTCCTAGCCGATGATTTGGCGCTCATGCGCCCGAAGATGGCTTATGTAGCCTATCTTGGCGGCGAAACTTCGTGCACACTGAGGGCAGGTAAGCACGCCTTCGACGTAGATGTATGTGATGGCAGCAGGTGGGCGGGCCTTTAATTGGTCGCGTTTGGCATCGAGGTCAGCTTTGCGCTGCTCCTCAAACTCGCGAACTTGTCCGTATACCATTCTGCGCCATTCTGACCGTTTTGCTGCTAAACGTTCCCATTCAGAGGGTTCTATATTGCATCTCTTCATGTGTCGTTTTAAGACGTCCTTGAACCGGAGGAGTTGTCCACCATGCTTTCGCATGCCCTCCTCCAGCTCAGAGAAGAAGATGCGCTTTGCCACTCTTTCGTCCGCCATACGTGATACGTGTCCGCACCACCGAAGCTGTCTACACATTAAATAAGCCTAAATGCAACCAACATTGGCTCGTCGTAGGACTTCAGTATTTCGCACTTTGTCAGACCATTTGATCTTCATAATGGACCGGAGATATTTAAGGTGAAAACAATCTAGAGTACGTATGTGGTGGCGGTACACACATCATGTCTCAGCGGAATATAGAAGTCTTGGCAGCACAATTGGCATATATACGGATATTTTCGTAGCTAGTTTCAGGTCATGTGAGCAGAAGACCTTGGAACACAACTTGCCAAACGCTGCAGCTGCAGTTCCGACTCTGCTGTTGATCTCAGCATCAAGGTCACACACACACCCACACACACACACACACACACACACACACACACACACACACACACACACACACACACACACACACACACACACACACACACACACACCTCAACACCTCACCACACACACATCCTTACTACTATTATAAATTGGAAAGTGAGTTTATTCCGCTTCCACGCCGTAACTACTGAACCGATTGCTTTGAAATTTTGGGGACGTAAAGTTTAAAGTCCGGATTAAATAATAGGTTACTTTTATCCCGGAAAAATTTTATATTACCAAGGGACAAAAAAAAAATACCGAATTAGCTTGTATCCTAAAAAATAATTTAATGTCCATCAGATAGATTTATAAAAAATACTGAACTCATATTTTTTATTTTTTCTTTCATTCAAATACCTAGGAATATATTGATTTGATATGTCGCATGACGTCACGCCGTGGTACAAAATATACCACGCCGTGACGTTATTAGCCCCCACTCCGTAACTTTAATATGCTATATCTCAGTAGTTTTTGGTGATTTCGACAAAATTAAAAATACGGGTTTTAATTTTTTTAATTTCTACTAGCGGCTGTCAGCGACTTCGTTCGCGTGAAGTTAGTTATGTTCCGCTCCTATTAGTCGCAGCGTGATGTTATATAGCCTAAAGCCTTCTTGTATTAATGGGCTATCCAAAGAAAAAAGATTTTTTCAAATCGGACCAGTAGTTCCTGAGATTAGCGCGTTCAAACAAACAAATTCTTCAGCTTTATAGATTAAGTATAGATAAGACGGAGTAATTATTTTTTTGATTTTCATACCTTGGTATCATCATCATCATCATTCCACGCGGGCAAAGCCGCGGGCGGAAAGCTAGTGACATATAAACGTCAATTACCTTATCGCTTCCATCACATACATCACATGATACAACAGTATCATTTTGACCAATCTGATAACTATCTCACATCCCAACGCCAACTAAACTTAGTTCTACAACAATTACAAACTAGCTTGCAATCTAATCCCAGTTTAATACATACAACTTAACTAATAACTGGCTCAACACATTTCCACTTCATTATTACTTTAAAACCGTTAAACACGAAATTTCCTCATATATATGATTTATTAAGCACATATTTAGACCATAACGCGACGGTAGCCTAAAGCTTTATGCCTATTAGAAATATTTCGGCCTGTGCCTGAGTGATACATGCAATTTCAGGCTTTAACATCGCGTAGTTAAATCATATTATTGCTTGCGAGAGTATTTTGATACCGAGAATTTAAGCTGAGCAAGGGTAACCACAATATTATGTTGTTAAAATTAGATATCCGTTGCTACGAAACCTCTGAATGTCAGGGTTTTAGTGCGAATTTGATGATATAATGCCACTATGGTGTAAGTAATTAGCAGTGTATTGACGGTTATTTATGAACTAAATAATATCTCGATTTAAGTCGTCCGTAATTCGAACTGGCATAAATTACCTTTTGTGCAACATACTCCGTGGAATTTTTAGCCGTGGTCGCTTTATTTAACTCGTGACTAGTAAGTAAGACTTCCCGAGTCTGGAATCCCCAATACGAGAGTTACAAATCACGTATTGAATCCGTTCAGAAAAAGTTTTTGCGCTACTTGGGTTTTAAACGGGGTATTCCTCAACTATGAACACCGTTGTAAGCGATATCATTTCTTGCCATTGAACATGCGACGTTATATTGCTGACATATGTTTTTTGGCAAGCATAGCAAATGGCTCAATTGATTGGCCGGAACTGCTCAGTAAAATACTTCTTAGTACCAAACATAATAACCTACGCAAACGACCTCTGATGCAGGCACCACGCGCATCAACTAATTATAGACGCAACGCCTTTTTGATTGGTAGTGTAAAAGCCTTCAATTGTTTACCTCGCACTTGGATATCGACCTATTTTTCACCAACGCACATAATATTAGAAAGGTTCTAAACAAGGAATATTTTGGGGGTGGTCATGAATAGGTTGAGCTGTTTAGTGGTTCAGTATACTAATTGAACTACTAAATCGTTTTACTGTTTTGATATTGCACGATCTTTTATAATGCTCTTTAATCAGTTTTTTATTTTATTATTTTTGTTTTTAAATTTTTCTCTTGGTTTGCAAATCGTTGTTAACGTACGTACATAACGAAATGATGTTCTTGTATCTAGATATATACAACGTGTAACATAAAGGGTATTTACATAACAAAGGTATGACATCTTTACATGATATCAAACGATATTGGAAGGGTTTTTTAATCCTATATCTTTATGTTAGAAAGTTATGAAGAAAAACACCGCCTGTGATAAGCTACTATCATACTAGTCGCACAGAGATATTGAAGACATTTATCGGATTTTGGCAAGTAACGTGACGGGTAACGAGTAGTTATTAACGTATGTAGTGTGCTGCCACGTGTGTTATGATTTGATTTTAAGAAACACACGAAACCGAAAATTTGGTACCAATTTTTTGAGTATTTTATTTTGAGTTGAAACCCTTTCGATATCGTTTGATATCATCTAAAGATGCCATGCCCTTGGTATGTATGTTGTATATACAGTATGTTAACTAACAGAGGGCGTTCCCGTTAACCCGAAATAGTATAGCATACATACATGCTAAAAAAAATATTTCCATTCGAAAACAATTTTTTTTTTTATTTTTCCAATAAGAAAATATTCAATAAAAATTTTAAATTGACATGTAAAAGAAACACACTGTACACGCGAACTTGAAAGACGGCAAGGTCGCAATTTGTTTATGATACTACGCTACTATTTTGATTTAAAACAGGAGGTTTGAAATTTATTTCCAATTAGAATTTTTTTTTATTCGGATTTTGTTATGCTTATTTTTCTATGCTGATATTTTTATTTTAATCTATTAATGATATATATTAACGAGTTTAAGGGAACGCCCTCTGTTATTTAACATACGGTATATGGAAGCTTGTAATTAGCAAATTGTGTTGTAAATAATGAAGCTTATGGTAATATTAGTCTGTAAGCTTTCTATAATAATAATAATAAAAAAATAAACATTAGTAAAAGAAACAGAAAAAACTACTATTAATTTTTGAGCTAGGGTGAATGAACTCTGCTAAAGATATCGCCGCGCTTCAAGCCTTTTTGTACTATTCGCATTATCCATAAATAATAGTAGTTATAATCAAAGATATTTGTAGTTAATAAGTAAAGGACTAATTTATGTTATTTTGCTATTGTTTTTTCTTACATTGAACTTAGGTATTAAGAGACAAAATAAATAATAAAATTACATTGAACTTAGACAAAACAAATAATAAAACATCTCAAGAGAAAATATTTCAATAGTCTGGGTCTTCAAAGTTAATAAAATTTCAGAGGAGCCACTAGTGGACCTTTGGAGACATATCAGTGTTTAGGGACTAACCGGGGGGTCTATTTCGTGGGTCTTTGAAGCCTGAGGGCCGACGCGGATTGCCGCTTGGCCTTGAAACGAAAGAATTAGACTGCACTGGCATACAGGATGTTTCAAACTACGTCATGCGTCGTACATATGCACTTTTTTTAAATTAATTAAAAGATTCTATTCGATATTTTTTTACTTATGTTTAGTAGTCACGGCATTGATTAAGTAGACTGTTTCGTAAGGCGAATAATTTCCACGTTATATACCTACTTCTGTTTTTCTTGATTACATTGTGAACAATTATGTACAGCAGAGTAACTGCATCACACACTATAGTAGCAATGGGTTTCATTTTGACAGTTCAACAACATTCATTGCGTTATTTACGTTGTTGAGCAGCACATTTCCGAACATAAGGAGCAATGGAATAGCAATGAATTTCGAAATGATTCCAACTCATGGTATAGATAGTAATTAGGGTGCAGGATTCATTATTGACTGTAAATATGATGGTAATTCTCATAATGTTAAAAACGTTTTTGAACCTTTTTATGCGTACTCAGACACAATCTGACATCATCATCATAAACCTTTTTTTTATCTTCCCACTGCTGGGCACAGGTCTCCGCTCATACAGAGAAGGATTGAGTGTAATCACTCAATGCGGGTTGGCGATTTCAGGCGTAAAAGTCCAGGTTACCTCAAGAGGTTTTCTTTCACCTTGTAATCAGTATCCAAGATATACTTAAACAGAAACTTTAGAAAAGTTACATTGGTACTTGCCTGACCTGGAATCGAACCCGCACAGTCATACTTGAGAGGCTGGTGTTTTAACCACTAGGCCACCATGACCATAATCTGACATAACTACCCCTTATTGTCCTATATATTTGACATTGATTGTGGCTGAGATGAGGTTAAGCTATATTATGATCATTTTTAATTATGAGGATTGCCCTACTGGTATCTACAAAGTAATTTTGTCACAATAGTCTATTGGCTGAATGTGTTGATATAAACATTAATGATGATCCGTAATCGTGTGTAATGAAGGCCGGGTTTATCCTGTTTAATAGGTTTCACGGATTAATAAATAATTCTTGTTTATTTTATTGATATATAAACGCTAATACCTCTATTATATTAAACTTGTAATCTCTGTTGGATATAGTTTGTTTGGTGTCCTTCTGCGAGGACGTGATGTCGCAGAAGGAAGCTGCGGAACGGGAGAGGGAGATCTCAACTCCCCTCCCGGGCCGTAGAAGACGCACTAGGCACCGAAGAAGGGCGGATAACGCCCTCTTCCGCCCCCCATGAATGGGTCCAGGGGCGAGGGACATGGGGAAGTCCCCGCCCCCTGTTCGATGGACCCGAGGCGGAGGCGCGCGCGAGTGTCGGCGCGCGTCTCTGAGGCGATGCACGGGGTAGTTTAACACCCCACTATCCCGTGCAGGAGACGAGGCCCGGACAGACCGGGCCAGCACGAGAGGGTGGGGCCGTGGAAGAATTTAAACTCCCGCGGCCCCACGCGCGCTCGTGATAGAAGAGATACCGGGGTGGTTTTAGTCAGTAAAAGTCTGACAGACCCCGTTGCCCACCCCAGGGCGGCGGACATCATATGAGGATTTCCACCCCGAAAAAAAAAATAAAAAAGAGGCTCCCTTAATCTATAATAATATATAAAGTTGAAGAGTTTGTTTGTTTGTTTAAACGCGTTAATCTCAGGAACTATTGGCCCGATTAGATTATTTTTTTTGCATTGGATAGCCCATTCATCCAGGAAAATTTTAGCGATATAACATCACACTGTGACCAAAAGGAGCGGAGTATGTAAAAAAACTTATCGAAACCAAATATATTAGGTCATCATCATTCTCCCGCCCTTATCCCAATTTATTTGGGGTCGGCGCAACATGTCTTTTTCTTCCATGCATCCCTATCAGAAACCATCTCGGCAGTCACCCCCTTCTTAGCCATATCATCCTTCACACATTCCATCCATCGTTTCTTTGGTCTTCCCCTACTCTTATAGCCATCAACATTCATAATTAAGACTCTCCTCACGACATTCTCCTCAGTTCTCCGTAACACATGCCCGTACCATGACAACCGATTTCCACACAACTTTTCAGCTACCGGTGCCACTTTCAGACTTCCTCTTATGTACTCATTTCTTATTCTATCCATTCGTGTAACACCACACATCCCTCTTAGCATTCTCATCTCGGCTGCATGCAATTGCCTTTCATTCATCCCTTTCGTAGCCCAACATTCTGATCCATACAAGACAGCAGGTCGGATCATGGTTTTATATATTTTCCCCTTAAGTTTAAGGGGAATGCGGGAGTCGCAAATTGTTCCCGTGACCTGCCGCCATTTCATCCACCCAGTGTTAATTCTGTGCTTAACCGTCCTGTGCTAAACCAAATATATTAGGTATTAGCAACAAATGTAACAATGTAAACTTTGCTAGATTGATACATTCTGGAATTGTATGCGCGTACGCGGTACGTCAAACCGGACGCTTCCTTAATGTTGCCACTATATAAAAGGTAAACCATTGCTGAGAATGATATTCTCGTAGTTTTTATATCCTGTTTTTTTGTACCGATTCAGTTGTGATTGTCTGTTGCGCCGGGTGACGTCTTTACGTCGGCACCGGCTGTCGCTGAAAACCAGCGCTGGACTCTGTTTTGCATAGGGTCGCAGCATAATGCTGAGCGATAGCCGTTTTGCGTGGATGTGACGCATGTCAACTCTAAAAAATCACTCAATTGTTTTTGTACACTTTATGTCATGTTTACCGTAAATAAACGTATTTTCTTTCTTTCTTTAAACCTACGCGGGTAAAACCGCTAGGCACAGCTAGTTTATATATATGCCTAGGCTTATTCGGATTAAGGTTGGGTTGACTTCTAGTCTAGCTGACTACCTCCATATCCCAATTATAGTAATTCGAAACCCTTTGGTAAAATTGGTTATCAGACATTCTGGCTACTCACGATCTATAGCGACTATCAAAGATCCACCTATGACGGAACCAAAGGTTTGCTTTCCGAGGCAAGGAATCTTGGCATTTATAGATGGTAACCGCGCTGAACGTAGTTTAAACAATCCATCAACCCGTGAGGCTATGAAAACTTACACAATACCCTTAATTTACGAACTATTTTGTAAAATACTCGACAACAAAGATATAATTTCGGAATCGAAATACCTGTTTCCATTAGATATGGTTCTATGATTTCAGATCCGATATTGAAATAGAAATTAATGTGTTGTACGAAATCGGACTACGCTGTGGCTACGGCGTAGCTGTATTTGCTACGGTGGCTACGCGTCCGTAGCAGATTATCGGGAGGCTACGCGTGGCTACACGCTACCATTTTTGGAATTACCTTTTAGTGAAAGCTGTTCACGATTTTGATCTTATTTTAATATTCCCGTAAACAATGGTTTTGCTTGCCAAAGCAAATATTTTTTTATCTCACAACTTTTATCTGTAAAAGCTAACAACCGCAACAAAATGTTTTTTTTTTTAATATGAAAAAGCAAAGTCAAATAAAGGTAAAACTAAACAAAACCCAGCAAAAAAGTATGCTAACCAAACAATGTCAAGTAGATACTAAAATCGTTTGCTAAATTCTCATAAAAGAGTTCAAACGAATACAAGACAACCAAATGAGCTCAGTAATAGTACAAAAGGCAGTTAAGTAGTACACAATGGTACTGAAGTACCATTTAGTAACACAGGCAGCTGATACCCTACTTTTTAGCCAAAGTACCCAATCAGCATACAAATGTTCTTATACAGGTTCCACTTTCGATTAGTTTCAGTACATTTAAAACGAAAATAAAAACGTTTTTGGTCGGTTTGTCCCGGTTTTAAGCGTTGCTTTGTGTGCCAAGAGATTTCCTAGGTGACACCATGCCAAGTTTAAATGCCGATATAAGCTGTTTTGGTTATAGCCACTTACATTGCATACAGCATGTATGGAAATGGTATACCTAAACGGACATGGAACAAATAATTAAGGTGGTGGTACTAATTGCCCCATAGATTTCAGTCGACTAAGTCAATACCAAGTCAACGGGAATCTTTAGAATGGCTGTGAATTTTTCGCAGTGTTGTTTTTGTTTTTTGGAAATGTAGTTTGGAATTACAGAAAATACTGTTATCTCGTAGTCAGTTGCTAATGTATTCTTCACACAGAAAGCAATGTTTATTAGCAACGTAAATATGACCAAAGCAAGCTGTTTCTTACATAATATATAATAATTAGATATTTTCTAAAAGATAGGCCGATGATTACAGCATAACACTTCCACGAATGGCACCTGCGTGCTTCTGCTAACTGCACTGCTATTGGTACAAAATTTCTTGAAGATATTTCGTCGTGTTCCGGCATGATGTCTGGTGAAGCCGTACAGAGGACGGGTCTGAGCAGTTGTGTTGCGATGTGTGCCGGGTACAATGCGCCGAATGTTGTTGTGTCGGAAGTTTGATCGTGGAGGATCTCCAGATCAACCTCCCTCTGACGTAGCATCGTTGGTCGTGTTGTTGAGTTTAACATTGGCTTCCTTCCTCAGTTTATTTGAGTCTGGCAGGCTCTTAATAAACTAACGCGCTTTATCGCCAACGATTGTATCAATGCCTACCATCAGGCGGGATTGCAGTCAAACACTAGTTTAAATATTACAAGAATATCATACATTTGTTTACCTATCATAAGTCATCGAACAGACAATATGTGTTAGGAACTGTCTCGCGTTCCGTATCATTAAATTATGTGATTCCTTAGTGTTCCTAAATTGTTCGTTTTTCTGTTGTGCTATAACCAGCACTACCCATAATACAGTAACTCAAATATGTTGGTGATAACCAGAGACAGAAAAATATATTTTAGGCTAAAACAAAAGCCATCTGAAATAAATACTTTCTATTCAAAATTTCTCCGAAAATAGTCTCCTCGAAATACAACAAACACGATATTTTCTATACAACGACCCATCAATCTTCTATAGAACTGACAATCCGTTATGGGATATCATATCATATATTTAATAATAACGGACGGAGTTCCAGTTATATATTGTTATTGGTCTGGCAGTTTAAGGTACTTTATGCGGCCTACACAAATATCTTTGGTATTATTTGTCAAGTTGTTGAGCTCCTCAAGTTTCGAGTTGAGCTACGCGATTACTGACAAATACTTGAACTGACTAGATTCAATCAAATCTGTTTTGTTATTTCCTGTAGGCAATAATCTACATGGTTATCACATGTTCTGATCATGAATATATTTTTAGACTGTAAAAGAGCCGTTGTGTGTTTCGCCATTTCTTCTCACAGGTAGCCAGATAGTATAAGTTAGATATAATTTCAATCGATTTGTCTCGCAGTAAATCACTGTTTACTACTAACCCGGAGTGATTTTATGCTCCTTCAATGACAATAAGCTCATCTCCCATTACACTGGACATACCTGGTGAGTTGATGGTAAACAATTAATATATATACATTTATACCTCTAAATAATCCTTCATGAAACATAGGTGTGACGTTGTTGAAAGTGATTGCTCTGAGCTTCGAGTTTATTATAAAATTACATTATCGAATCATCATCAGCCTATAGCCATCGACTACTGGATATAGACCTTTCTAGTCCACGCTATTCAACTTGGTTTTCAACCCATTACTACCAGCCATCCTACAAAGATCGTCACTCAACCTTACTTTTACCGTTTCCAGATTTCCATCCAAGAACACGTCTACTCTAACAGTCATCGTTTATAAGCCACGTCAAGACTCGAAGCATAGCCCGTTGTATAGCTCACTGAGCGACCTTGAATTTATCGACCAGCCGTACCGTGAACGTCCACGTTTATGCCTAGTGGGTTATTATTGATTCATATCGTGTCGATTATCGTATCGTATCGTGTCGTCTGTGTGTGTATCATCGATTTATGTTTCTGACCGTAACAATATGACAACTGTTTTCATTTTACACTTGTTAAAAATGTTCCTTAATTAGCACATCGATACCTGAATTCGCAAATCGGCTAACTCCATATACGCAAGTTTTTCAAAAGATGCTTAAAACTGTTTATTTTTTATATATCACTGAGGAAAAATCCTAAATATCGTTGTTAGATAATATCGTAAGATAGTATTTCTGACAGCCTCCGTGGCGTAGCGGTAGCGCACGCGGCCGCTGCGCAAGGAGGCGCGGGTTCGATCCCCGCGCAGTGCAAATATTTGTATGCATGAATATGAATATTTGCACTGGTCTGGTCGTGCTTCGGAAAGCATGTTAGGCCGTTGGTCCCGGTTGTCATTTGAACATCTAATGGCAGTCGTTACGGGTTGTTGGAGACCTCAAAAGTCCAACAATTGGTCTAACTGCAATACTTCGTTATCGCCTTCGGGTTGTGGAGGTCAGACGGCAGTCGCTTCACGGAAAATGTCAAAGTTTAGCCAAACTCAGCAGTTAGACTGGTAAAGCGGACCCCAGACTCCAAAGCTGAAAAAGCTTCGGATGCGACTGGGATTAACGCTGAGATGATGATGAGTATTTTTGATAATGTAGACTCCTTTATACCTATTTATTAAAAAACGATCGTGTCATGGTCCGCTGGAGGGACTGAGTGCGGAAACCAGGCCAATAACATACAAACTATCGTGTCATGGTCCGCTGGAGGGACTGAGTGCGGAAACCAGGCCAATAACATACAAACTATCGTGTCATGGTCCGTTGGAGGGACTGAGTGCGGAAACCAGGCCAATAACATACAAACTATCGTGTCATGGGCCGCCGGAGGGACTGAGTGCGGAAACCAGGCCAATAACATACAAACTATCGTGTCATGGTCCGCTGGAGGGACTGAGTGCGGAAACCAGGTCAATAACATACAAACTATCGTGTCATGGTCCGCTGGAGGGACTGAGTGCGGAAACCAGGCCAATAACATACAAACTATCGTGTCATGGTCCGCTGGAGGGACTGAGTGCGGAAACCAGGCCAATAACATACAAACTATCGTGTCATGGTCCGCTGGAAGGACTGAGTGCGGAAACCAGGCCAATAACATACAAACTATCGTGTCATGGTCCGCTGGAGGGACTGAGTGCGGAAACCAGGCCAATAACATACAAACTATCGTGTCATGGTCCGTTGGAGGGACTGAGTGCGGAAACCAGGCCAATAACATACAAACTATCGTGTCATGGGCCGCCGGAGGGACTGAGTGCGGAAACCAGGCCAATAACATACAAACTATCGTGTCATGGTCCGCTGGAGGGACTGAGTGCGGAAACCAGGTCAATAACATACAAACTATCGTGTCATGGTCCGCTGGAGGGACTGAGTGCGGAAACCAGGCCAATAACATACAAACTATCGTGTCATGGTCCGCTGGAGGGACTGAGTGCGAAAACCAGGCCAATAACATACAAACTATCGTGTCATGGTCCGCTGGAAGGACTGAGTGCGGAAACCAGGCCAATAACATACAAACTATCGTGTCATGGTCCGCTGGAGGGACTGAGTGCGGAAACCAGGCCAATAACATACAAACTATCGTGTCATGGTCCGCTGGAGGGACTGAATGCGGAAACCAGGCCAATAACATACAAACTATCGTGTCATGGCCCGCTGGAGGGACTGAGTGCGGAAACCAGGCCAATAACATACAAACTATCGTGTCATGGTCCGCTGGAGGGACTGAGTGCGGAAACCAGGCCAATAACATGCAAACTATCGTGTTTTAGGAGCTAAACAAAAAACTTCTTTTTATTTAATGTGGAGTTCGCCGATTTGCGAATTGAGGTATCGACATGATATCACACATTGTCACAGGCAAATAAAAACGTTTTCTTTCCCAGTCAAAGTCCAGCCGTCCCTACATTTACTGTCGCTTCAGAATTTAATTCACTAAATTGCCCCTCGGGTGACACGTTGTAAGGTATTCAAATGTTTACATTGCGTCTGAGTAGCAGATACTGTTAACTAGATTTAGGTACCCATTCAGTTTGCTAAGCACTTAGACAAACCCATATGTTTGAGGATGAGATTCCAAAGATGCTTTTTGGAAAGATAAATATTTTTTGAGAAGGGTATTTAGGTTATTTACTTTTATCTTTTTTTTCGGTTTATAATTATAAACTAGTGCTTGACTGCAATCCCGCCTGATGGTAAGTGATGAGTGGTAGCAGTGATGCAATCGTTGATGGTAAAGCACATTGTTAGTTTATTGAGAGCGTATTCACTCAAAAACTGAGTGAAAAAGAATGCAATGCTAATTCCAACAACACGACCAATGATTCTGCTCTAGAATGAGATTGATCTGGAGACTCACCTCCATGACCAAACTCCCGACACAACAACATTTGGCGCATCATATCCGGCACACATCGCAACACAACTGCTCAGACCCGTCCTCCGTCCAGCTTCACCAGACATCATGCCGGACGACGAATCGCTTGGCGGCAAGACTTCGTCTGGTGGTTGGTAACTTATCGGCAGCCAATGTTATACCTGTTTCCCTGAATTAGTACAATTAGTTATGAGTTCATCTATCTAGCCTTTCTCCCACCTATGTTTAGTTTCCAGTATAAACGAATGCAGCTGAATGAAATATCGCAGCATAGTGGCCATATCATCTTTGCCTCAAACCTCCCTTCTTTTCAACTGTCATTGGCGATATCCGCCATTTTTATGAAATAAAATTTTCAAAGAATTTCTGTAATTTGTTACATGTGTTATTGGCAAAATTGTGGTATATATTCCGCTGAGGCCATTGTTCAAGAGTTTAGGTTGAATCTCACCTTGAAAAAAGAGATTGTATTGAGTTCTCGGTATTTAAAGACGGTCAGCATCCCCATCCATAATGATCGATTTTGACATGTTTTGTTTTGTAAAGTGGAGTCATTATGACTTTCCAGTGGTCAATTACTGGCACTACATATTAATAAATTTTCAAATTGAGCAGTAGTTTTTAGAAAATCATTTCTATGGGTTTTCTAATAATGGAAATACGGCAATATCGAAATAATTGCGAATATAATAGCGAAATAATTGATCAATCATTATGAATTTAGCAGATTACGAACTTTTAAACACAATGACAATGAAATGACAACGGAATCGTGTTGGAATCACAAATTTATAAAAATAGCAGTTTTGGGCCAGGCAGTTTTGGCAGTTTTACCCTATACAGAAGATATATTTTATATGAAACGACTGCCTATTTGGAACACTCGGTTACTTGGTAATATAATATCTCCTTAGTAAGTCTGGTTGTTGGACATTAGGGATTAGGATGAACCATAATGACTGCGGAGATCCACGAAAGATAGATCCATTTGAATATACACCCTAATGACTTTAGCTGAGTTTTGAGATAATTGAGTTGGTAAATTAGCCCTACTGTTACTGTTCATTGACATTAATGTGATTTGACACCTTTCAGAGGGATGATTCTCGTAATTTTAAGCCTGAGAAGTGATTGCGGTATTTTTACCCTTGTTGTTTTTTTTTTTTAAGTACGAGAGATGGCCTTCAGAACTGTCTTAATCTGTCAAAAGCTTTCTAATACTTTTACATTTTAGATATTCTTGTTTATCGCCGAGATGAGACGGCGGCGATTAGATTATGGAAGTTTTTCTTAAATGACGAAAATTGGTTTTCCTTGTGCAATAAAAGGAACTCTCTATTAATAAAAAAGAATTTACTTATTTATTTATTTAGAACAACCAACAAATCTTACACTAGTTACATTTAAATATTACAATAATATAAAATCCTATGTTGATTGACTTAATTATTGATTGCCACAGAATGCATAATTTTGTGGTCGGATTTTTATTTATTTATATAATATTAAAAGAAAAAACAACAAGAAGGTAATTTATAAACAGAACATAGAATTAAAGGACAAGACTCAATTATTGTTAGGTGGTGAACGATGATAAATTTTACGACGGAAGACGGAGTATTTATTTGAGAAAATATCAATGCTTGTGTTTTTCTTGACTAAGGCATTGTATTGTTTATCTAGTCGGTTGATGAAGGAGAAAAGTCCTAGGTTACTTTTTGACGGAGTTTGACAGAAGGGTACATAAGTGTGAGATCTGGGCAGTCTATTTGGAGCATTAATTTTCACTTTCTGCAAAAGATCTGGAGAATCAATATATCCTTTGAGTAATTTGTATAAGAACATATGATCCAATAGCAATCTGCGATCTTGAATGCTGATCAAGTTAAAATGTTTCAGAGGCGCGGCATATGAATTTAGACGTTTAGCTTCATTGCATTGGTAAGCAGGGTGCGACATAAACCTTTTTTGTACAGATTCTAAGCGCTTTATATGTGTTTCATAGTGAGGAGACCATATCTTCGGTCCTGGGACCGCATCTGTAGAACATCGGGTACGACTGGGTGCTGCGCGCTGACCTCCCTATCGGCGTCAGCGTAGTCTGTTACGCTGACGACACGCTAGTCCTGGCACAAGGGAGGTCACACCAGGCGGCGGCTGACGCAGCGACCCTCGGGGTTGCGACAATCGTCCACAGGATCCAGCAATTGGGACTCGAGGTGGCCCTGCAGAAGTCCGAGACGTGTGCTTTCATGGTCCTCGGAATGCGCCACCGTCGGGTTCTCACATAACGGTAGGAGGGGTTCACATCGGCGTCGGGTCGACGATCAAGTACCTGGGTCTTGTCCTCGACAGCCGGTGGAACTTCGAGGAGCACTTCCGACGTTTGGGTCCCAGACTGGAACGGGCCGGGGCTGCCCTAAGGCGGCTCCTTCCCAATGTAGGGGGACCAAACGCCTCCTGCCGGAGGCTCTACGCTGGGGCCGTGCGGTCCATGGCCCTTTATGGGGCACCGGTGTGGGCGCGGTCGTTAAGGAAGCGACCAGCCCGATGCCTGACCGCGTCCCAGAGGGTCATGGCCGTTCGGCTGATCCGGGGATACCGCACGGTCTCCGCACCGGTCTCGCGTCCGACCCTGGTGCAGGCCATGGTCCGGAGCGAGAGTGCATGGCAGGCCGTCACCTCCTTCTGCGAAGCAGTGATGCTGGCAAAGGAGGAGGCGGAGCGCGTGAGGCAACGGGAATCCCAGCGATCTCACGCCACTAGCTGCCGCAGGAGACGCCCTGGTCGGGAGATGACACTAAACTCCCAGCCACCGTAGGCGCGGGCCTGCGGGCGGTGAGCAGTGGGCAGCTCGCCGCTCGGTAAGGACCAGGCTCGAGTCGACGGCGCGTCGTGTTTCACGCGCGCCTCAAAGAGATTTCAGCACGTCGTGACGGGGTCCACGAAGACCGATGCCTCCTGGGTCAGGGCTGCGGGTTGGTTAAACAAGACCGTGGCCCTGGCCGTCGCACAGGCACGTGAAGAAACACGGGTGGGTTTTCGTCAGTAAAAGTCTGACACGCCCTTCCGCTCTGCCCACAGCGGGAGAAGCCATTTGATGATTTCCCGTCCCAACAAAAAAAAAAGGAGACCATATCTGATAATACTCAAGACCAGATCGAACCAATGTTTTAAATAATGTTTTTTTGGTAGAAGGCTTTTTGAACTCTTTGCTGTTATTGATTACAAAACCCAGCATTTTATAGCCTTGTGGAGGCATGAGGAACAGGGACTACAGTTCACTCATCCTCCATTAAAAAGGGAGGATCCTCTGACCAGATGGGTGTTATGTCTGGCAGGCACTTGCCCAATGCTTGAAATACTTCACCTCTCCAATGCTTTACCATTTATTTTCTAACATAAAGGCGATTTTGAAGCGCTCCTCATGAATCTTATACATTTACATTTATCGGTATTTAAAGAAGTCTCTATTGACATCCATCTATTGACACTTCTTGGTAGTCGCAAAAAATATCCACTTTAAATGTGGGGAGGTACCCAAAAAAACCCTTTTCATATTTAGATTTAAATATTACCTATATGGTCAACAATTTTGCCAAACAACGCTTACCCAAATTCCGCACAATAGCCTTTGGTATTTTTCTAAAAGTATACGGAGTAATTACCGTAGTAAAATATGTGGTTTCTTACAGAAAACCAAAAACAGAAACCACTCTAACTTGGCCTCGACATGCTTTTCTTGTGTACACGACTGTAGCTTGTAACATATGTCCCCATATAATGGTCGAGTAAATAGGTAGGTAAATACCCCCACTGCTTGGTTTATGATAGCGAAATATCTTTTTAGTAAAACTTCCTTTTTATTCCGGTTTTATTATTGGGAAAAAATATTTCTTTTATAGATACGAATGAGATTTTTATGACATGGAAATTGTTCGGTCTGAGAGCGAGCGGTTAGAAGTGTTAGAATAGGTAGATTTAGCATGGGAATGATACTAGCATTTGGAGGCAAATCGGAAAAAATGGCACAGATCATAAATATTGGAATAAGGAGGTGAAGAGAGAGTTTTTGTGACACTGAAATGTAAGAAAAAGCTAACGTTCTAACAGTGGCATAAGAATCAAATGAATTGACAGCACTGTAAAGGCATAAATCTTAATCTCAATCAATTTAAAGAAAATTGCTCAACCATTGATTTTTTTATTAATAAAACAACGTCGCCCCATATAGTTTCTTCAAAATAAGCACCTGAATCGATTCCAATCATTTTTACACCATGTTATATTTTTCCCCAAATACATTTAGACATTGTTGCAGTATGGATACCGAGCGCGCGCATGCAGCTTACGCTAGATCATAGTACTTGCGTGCGGCAAACAGCTGACGCCAGAAGTCAATGTACCGGGCTCGCCCGCTTGAGCGAAGGTTTGACCATGTGTTTGTTGGGACAACCAACTAGAATAGTAAGCTCATAACTTTGTGGTTTTTCGTTATATCTTTTTAAAATTTGGTACATATATTCTTTATTTAAAAATACTGGATACGTGTTTCTGGTTTCCTGTACACAAAAAAAGTAAAAAAACTAAAACCCAACTACGATAAAAAACGACGCTGAAAAAGTTTAAAACAAGATTTTCAGTATACTAAACTGAACAAAGTTGCTAATATAATTGCAAGTAAATGGACACAGTAGACTCTACCAAGATGCCTTCGTTGTAAATTGACAATAATGTCTTACAATACTATTCTGAAGTATGCAATATTCAGTAGAGATAAATTTTCATGTTTGGAAAACCACAGTCACACGTTATAAAAGTGCTACGGTAGGTAGGTATATGTAACGTGTGACTACGCCTTTCCAAACATGATAAATTTTCATGTTTGGAAAACCACAGTCACACGTTATAAAAGTGCTACGGTAGGTAGGTATATGTAACGTGTGACTACGCCTTTCCAAACATGAAAATTTATCTCTACATAGTGAATATTGCATACTTCAGAATAGTATTGTAAGACATTATTGTCAATTTACAACGAAGGCATCTTGGTAGAGTCTATTGTGTCCATTTACTTGCAATTATATTAGCAACTTTGTTCAGTTCAGTATTCTGAAAATCTTGTTTTAAACTTTTTCAGCGTCGTTTTTTGTCGTAGTTGGGTTTTAGTTTTTTTACTTTTTATTATTTGTACTATTTTGGTGTTAAAGTGTATTTGTGGCGCATAATATTAATAAAAGTTAAATTGACGAACTAAAAACTAGGTAGTTAATATACGACATCTCTTTTGACTTATGTATCGGCGTATAGTAATATGTAGAGATGTCCTATTTTACTATTTTGTAGCGCTTGGATCGTAGCGCGTATAGCAACGGTTTCCCCGTATGAAGATCCCGGTTTTTCGTAGTAGCGACGCACATTTGCGTCGATGGCACCGAATGGGTCATGAATTAGTGGATGAGGTCGTTAGTATAAATAGATTGGATGTTTTTCTACCACCCACCAGACAAAGTCTTGCCGCCAAGCGATTCGTCGTGTTCCAGCATGATGTCTGGTGAAGCCGTACGGAGGACGCGTCTGAGCAGTTGTGTTGCGTTGTGTCATTGTGTGGCGAGTAGATGCGCCAAATGTTGTTGTGTCGGGAGTTTGGTCGTGGAGACTCTCCAGATCAATCTCCCTCTGGCGCAGCATCGTTGGTCGTGTTGGTCTTGGGTTTAACATTGCATCACCTGGCTCAACTGCCGTCATCCTTGCTATTCCTAAGTTTTTTAAGTGAATAGGCTTAATAAAGTGCGCTTTACCATCAACGATTGCATCATTGCTTACCATCAGGCGGGCAGTCAAGCGCTAGTTTATAATTATTAAAAAAAAACGTATATTAAGAGGACCTGGGAAGATTTCTTAATCTATCTAATTCTGCTAACGATCGACTGTCATGTGGATTTTTAAGTAATTTATTATGATCCAAGGCACTTATAAATAATCCCTCTATGGTTTTAACTCTACTGAGAGCGACATAGGCCTCTCCTTTAGCAAACAATGACTTTCCTAGATCTGTAACTTTTTTATCTAGAGTACAACCTTGTAATTTATGTACAGTACAACCCCAAGAATGAATCAGCTGGAGCATTTTACGCTGAATTTGCCCAGAACCCCTCAAGCCGTCAAATTCAGTGAGACAAGGCTCGATTTTGATAAGTCCGTTATTATCTGCTTTTATGGATGCGTCGTCAAATTGTATGAGAACAGCGCTTGGCTGTTCTCCTGTTCCAACTGATCGCGCCGAAGATCAGGCCATTCGAAGGCCTTCACCACTCCCATCGCTCCGTTTACCAAACCCTGGTTTACATTCAAATTTCTACGAAGCATTACTACAGGTTATGTACAAACATAAAATACTCGTGAAGCTCTTTCGGATGATACCAAATACGGTATATTTATTTTAATTTTATATTAACATAGAACTTTTTGTACGCTAGAGGGCGTAATACTAAATTTGGTGACAAGCTTTATAGCTCATAACCAACAGAATATCAAGGCCCTTCTAATGGTTCTGCAGTGGTCTTATTCTGATAAGTAGTAAAGAAGCTATCTATGAACGAAAAGATGTGAATTATATGCTATCAGCCCATGAATACAGGTAAAGTCACAAACAAATGCTAGTAATATATATATATATATATATTCAAAATGTACAAGTAAAGCCCTTTCAAATGATATCAAACGCGGCATACTTATCTTAACTTTATTTTTTTACTCTGTATATTTTGCCCGCTAGAGGGCGCCACATTAGATTTTGTGAAACTCCATATAGCCTATAACCAGCGGACAATTAAGATGCTTCTAATGATATGTCATTTATCGAATTCGAATAAGTAGTTTAGAAGTTACGAGGGAACAGATGAACATACATACATACATACATACATACATACATACATACATAGCCTGTCAAAATCATAACCCACCTTTTGCTTTGCCGTAGTCGGGTAAAAATAATGTTGTATAAACTAACATACACAAACAGCCAGACCTGGAACAAATTTGTTACGTGCGGTACCCATGATTACAAAGTTGAGCACTCGATCACTCAACCACAACGCCAATCATGACATCAATGTTCTTAAAATTAAGAGCATTGCCTCTCTCACATGACAGCATATCAAGCTCCTACAATCTGTAGGATTTCTTTATTATATTTTCAACTTTATCTCTAAGGCCTTAAGGCTCAAGGTTGATTGGGAATATTTGACAGTTTCGGGTAGCTGGACCTGCTGTCATCCGTACATGCACGTAGTTCAGAGTAGAAATTTCCACAATTTTAAAAACGTTCACGGTCTGATCTTAATCTCGAACGATCTAAAATGCCTCTAGTTAATCTAAAAGTTTGACAAGTTTATGGCAATGGGCTCGGTTCCCTTATTGACTAACTAAATTAAAGTTCAGTCTATCTTTTTCTTACATTATGAACAGCGTCAATCCTTCTCTGTATGAGAGGAGACCTGTGCCCAGCAGTGGGACGATAAAAGGTTGATGATGATGATGATGAAAAGCGTAGAAGATAAAATGTTAGTTTACACCTGTCAAATTAGTCCGCTGATGACGTAAATTGATATATTTTTGGTCGCCATATTTATAATCGCGTCTAAACTGTAATCAACGTCGAACACAACGTCAAACAACAACACGATATGTTCAGCGTCTTCAACCTTTGCAATATCGTTTGATATTACCAAAGAAGGTGTACCCTTGACCTATACCCATTTCTTTGGATGTTGTAAACTAATAAAAAACCTGAAGAGTTTGTTTGAACCTTTTTGAACTTGATATCCCAATTGTTGAGGAAGGCTATTCAACATTACGTTAGGACTCTCAGGAGCCGGAAAAAAGACAAAAACCAATAAGTAAACGAAAAAATGCGAAGTGATACATATACACTGTGCATATACATACAGGGGATGCGATGCGATACGGCGCAATCAGTTAGGGTCCGAAATTTTACACGGTGTAAGTGTTATTATTTTCTTTTATTATTTCTTCATCCGGATGGTAATAATTATAAAAGGTCATATCGAGGCTTTTTTATACATAACTTATAATAAGTTATGTATAAAAAAGCCTCGATATGACTTTCATATATCATAATTATTTATTTTCTTTCTCGTAATGTGTTGATTAGGTAATTTCCTGTGTGTTTGTGACTACGCCTGAGCATATGGTTTATTTCTGTCTAGTCAGTACCAGCCATTACAATCTACGCAAGCTTGTATTTGTGATTGTTATTGTGCGAAAACAAAATGGACGAAGACGGTCTTCATATAGCATTGAATATGCATGATGTCAATAAAATATGTATGATGCTACTATGTCAGCTTGGCTCATAAAGAAATATTAAGAACTCATCTGCATCTTCTTTTTGCCAAGTACGTTAGGATCGGTCGGCTTCGAATCACACCGGTTACAACTGCATACCTGTTATCGAACATTGAGAGACTGTGTAATCGACTTCCACAGCTTAGTTTATAGATAATAACAATAATAAGCCTGATATAGTAGTGACATCTCGATTACTGCGAACTGCTTTTTTATACATAACTTATAATAAGTTATGTATAAAAAAGCCTCGATATGACTTTTTTTGAAGCTTCGCAGTTTTTGTACTGAGTTAGTACTTTGAAGTTTCGCCTCGTCTTATATACCGCGTACATCGAAGGACTAGAACAATTTGCCAGTGGCGGTGTTTTCGTCGGACTACAATTGAAGTCTCTTCAAGGCTAGAGTGAATAGGCTCTTAATAAACTAGCGTGTTTTACCATTAACCATTGCATCACTGCTTATCATCAGGCGGGACTGCGGACAAGCACTAGTTTATATTTAAAAAAAATAAGTATGACTAGCGGCTGCAGCAACTTCGTTCGCGTGGTTTAGTTATGCTCCACTCCTATTGGTCGCAGCGTGATGTTATATAGCCTAAAGCCTTCCTGCATTATTGGGCTATCCAACCCAGAAATTATTTTTCAAATCGGACCAGTAGTTCATGAGATTAGCGCGTTCAAACAAACTCTTCAGCTTTATATATTATTATAGAGTATAGCTGATAGTACAATGTTGTTGATAAGATAGGTAGTCACTCCAGAAGCCAATCCCAACATAGTTGGGTAAGGGGGCTAGGCGGATGATGGTAATTATGAATGATAGCAGCCGTGGTGGCCTAGTGGTTATAATACCAGCTACTCAAGTATGAGTGTGCGGATTCGATTCCAGGTCAGGCAAGTACCAAGGTAACTTTTCTAAAGTTATATGTACTTTTAAAGTATATCTTGGATATCAATGACTGATTACAAGGTGAAGGAAAATATCTTGAGGAAACCTGGACTTTAAGTCTGAAATCGCCAACCCGCATTGAGCAAGCGTGGTGATTACATTCAATCCTTTTCTGTATGAGAGGCGACCTGTGCCTAGCAGTGGGACGATAAAAAGTTGTATGATAATGATGATATATTGAATGTCTACGTTTTATTGAAATATTTAAAATATAATTTCATTTTTTCAGCTACCTGTAATAATATTGTTGATTGAGACGAAAAAAAGGGGAGCGATATGAGATAGATTATAAATCCGAATTTGTATCATGACCAATGAAAGGATCATAAAAATCAGTCGCTCAATGAAAAATGCTGTTGTATAGCTGCATCTAGTAAAATTAAAGCCGCGTCGGATAAGGGAAGGCAGAAAGTGATGCTGATTATTTCGATATGTTACAGAAATTTAAGAAAATGAAATAAAATTTTAAAACCTTATTAAGCACACAGGAACTGCGTCACAGTCCTTCTCGACGACATCGACTGTTTGCCACATCCCATTGCCGCACTGTGTCGCGCGCGCAATCCCCGTTGTGTCGCATGCTTGGTGCCCTAAACTCCTCAATGGAGGCAGTCCCGGAGTGTGATATTTTTAATGACACACTCAGGGCGATCATGTCTGATTGTGTAATGTTCTAGGAAAGATATGTTTCATCATCATCATCAACATCATCAACCTTTTTATCGTCCCACTACTGGGCACAGGTCTCCTCTCATACAGAGAAGGATTGAGCGTAATCACCACGCTTGCTCAATGCGGGTTGGCGATTTCAGACTTGAAAGTCCAGGTTTCCTCAAGATGTTTTCCTTCACCTTCAATCATTGGTGTCCAAGATATACTTAGAAAGTACATATAACTTTAGAAAAGTTACATTTGTACTTGCCTGTCCTGGAATCGAACCCGCACACTCATACTTGAGAGGCTGGTGTTTTAACCACTAGGCCACCACGACTTTTAAGATAAGATATGTTTGTTTGTAAATAATTTATATGTTGTAACAACTTTTTCGATTTTATTTTAGGTATTTTATTTTAATTTCCTAAGTTAAATATTATGTCTGATCTCTAATTTGTTATATTTTTCTTGAATAATCTTTGCTCATGTAATATGTTTAATTTTATCTATAGGTATTAGTTTTATGTTTATTTTTATGTGTGTATACCTTAATTACTGTTATTGGCGCAAGCCGTTGTAATTAATTAATTATAAATATATAAATAAATAATAAGCATGTTTTATGAAACATGAAATTTTACAAGATTGGAATATAATTTAAAACAGGTAGACTTAGGTATATTTAATAATTTCCTTTCCCAGCCTATAACCCGTGAGGCTAAAATGATTTATTCATTTGTTAATATTTAAGCTCTTTTTTTTGTTTAATAGTATTTTTTGTTATATAATTAAATATTAGTTTATGATGAAACTGGCGTGAACTGTGTTCAAAAATCCCTTGAAATAAAGAATTAAAAAAAAAAAAAAAACAAAATTCGACCATACTGGGAAACACTTTTTTCGAAACAAAGCTTCAACATATGTATATGATGGAACAATATCGCCATTTACTTTAATAAAATACTAAACCAGAACAATGAGCCCACATGCATATACAATATGTAAAGAAAACCCTGTCCGATCCGTGAAGGTATTGTTAGGTATCGATAACTGATTCTACTAATGCCCACAAAGACAGGCTAATCTTAAAAAAAAAAACCCTAAAAAAATAAATATTATTTCGCAAAAAGAGGTAACTTAATACATGTGCGGTACGAAACCCCTTCCGCGGGCGGAGGGGGGTATGTATGTATGTATGTTCATCTGTTCCCTCGTAACTTCTAAACTACTTATTCGAATTCGATAAATGATATATCATTAGAAGCGTCTTAATTGTCTGCTGGTTATAGGCTATATGGAGTTTCACAAAATCTAACGTGGCGCCCTCTAGCGGACAAAATATACAGAGTAAAAATAAAAAGTTAAGATAAATATGCCGTGTTTGGTATCATTTGAAAGGGCTTAACTTGTACATTTTGAATATATATATATTACTAGCATTTGCTTGTGACTTTACCTGTATTCATGGGCTGATTGCATATAATTCACATCTTTTCGTTCATAGATAGCTTCTTTACTACTAATCAGAATAAGACCACTGCAGAAACATTAGAAGGGCCTTGATATTCTGTTGGTTATGAGCTATAAAGCTTGTCACCAAATTTAGTATTACGCCCTCTACAGGACAAAAAGTTCTATGTTAATACAAAATTAAAATAAATATACCGTATTTGGTATCATCTGAAAGAGCTTCACGAGTACTTTATGTTTGTACATAATCCCCAGTAATGCTTCGTAGAAATTTGAATGTAAACCAGGGTTTGCTAAACGGAGCGATGGGAGTGGTGAAGGCCTTCGAATGGCCTGCTCTTCGGCGCGATCAGTTGGAACAGGAGAACAGCCAAGCGCTGTTCTCATACAATTTGACGACGCATCCATAAAAGCAGATACTAACGGACTTATCAAAATCGAGCCTTGCCTCACTGAATTTGACGGCTTGAGGGGTTCTGGGCAAATTCAGCGTAAAGTGCTCCCGCTGATTCTTTCTTGGGGTTGTACTGTACATAAATTACAAGGTTGTACTCTAGATAAAAAAGTTATAGATCTAGGAAAGTCATTGTTTGCTAAAGGACAGGCCTATGTCGCTCTCAGTAGAGTTAAAACCATAGAGGGATTATTTATAAGTGCCTTGGATCATAATAAATTGCTTAAAAATCCACATGACAGTCGATCGTTAGCAGAATTAGATAGATTAAGAAATCTTCCCAGGTCCTCTTAATATAAGTTTTTTTTTTTAATAATTATAAACTAGCGCTTGACTGCAATCCCGCCTGATGGTAAGCAGTGACGCAATCCTTGATGCCTGCGCACTAGTTTATTAAGCCTATTCACTTAAAAAACTTAGGAATAGCAAGGATGACGGCAGTTGAGCCAGGTGATGCAATGTTAAATCCAAGACCAACACGACCAACCATGCTGCGCCAGAGGGAGATTGATCTGGAGACTCTCCACGACCAAACTCCCGATACAACAACATTTGGCGCATCGTACTCGCCACACAACGCAACACAAAGTGCTCAGACGCGTCCTCCGTACGGCTTCACCAGACATCATGCTGGAACACGACGAATCGCTTGGCGGCAAGACTTTGTCTGGTGGGTGGTAACTTCTGCCGGCAGCCGATGTTATGGCCTACCACCGTTAGAAAAACATCCAATCTATTTGTACTAACGGCCTCATCCACTAATTCATGACCCATTCGGTGCCATCGACGCAAATGTGCGTCGCTACTACGAAAAACCGGGAGCTTCATACGGGGAAACCGTTGCTATACGCGCAACGCTCCAAGCGCTACGAAATAGTAAAATAGGACATCTCTACATATTACTATACGCCGATACATAAGTCAAAAGAGATGTCGTATGTTAACTACCTAGTTTTTAGTTCGTCAATGTAACTTTTATTAATATTATGCGCCACAAATACACTTTAACACCAAAATAGTACAAATAATAAAAAGTTAAAAAACTAAAACCCAACTACGACAAAAAACGACGCTGAAAAAGTATAAAACAAGATTTTCAGAATACTGAACTGAACAAAGTTGCTAATATATTTGCAAGTAAATGGACACAGTAGACTCTACCAAGATGCCTTCGTTGTAAATTGACAATAATGTCTTACGATACTATTCTGAAGTATGCAATATTCACTATTTAGAGATAAATTTTCATGTTTGGAAAGGCGTAGTCACACGTTACATATACCTACCGTAGCACTTTCATAACGTGTGACTGCGGTTTACCAAACATGAAAATTTATCTCTAAATAGTGAATATTGCATACTTCAGAATAGTATCGTAAGACATTATTGTCAATTTACAAGGAAGGCATCTTGGTAGAGTCTACTGTGTCCATTTACTTGCAACTATATTAGCAACTTTGTTCAGTTCAGTATTCTGAAAATCTTGTTTTATACTTTTTCAGCGTCGTTTTTTGTCGTAGTTGGGTTTTAGTTTTTTAACTTTTTTTAAAACTACAAAATTTCGGGGAAATTGGAATTAGTTCCCGGGAAACAAGGATTATTTCAAAATTCATTAGTATTGTTACTATGATGATTATGTAAAATTTTATATTATATTTGGTCAAGTGTTTACCTAACCTTTATTATCCTCATCGGTCGGACAGGGTTTTATTTACATATTGTATATGTAAGTTAAACAACATACAAATGGATACCTCTGTATGCCTTTAAATTCCAAAACGGGTTCTCCAAATACTCACTCAGCACTATCTTGAATTCAACAAGGCGAAACAAATACCTACCAACGGAACACTATTCACGGCCCTCCCTTCCTCTTAAAACTTTTATATGACCCATGTTTCTAACATTCAAAGTTACTTAGCTTTCCTTTAAGGAAAAGAGGGTGATAAATCCACCTACCTACATATATCATAATTATTTATTTTCTTTCTGGTAATGTGCTGATTAAGTAATTTCCTGTGTGTTTGTGACTACGCCTGTGCATATGGTTTATTTCTGTCTAGTCAGTACCAGCCATTACAATCTACGCAAGCTTGTATTTGTGATTGTTATTGTGCGAAAACAAAGTGGACGAAGACGGTCTTCATGTAGCATTGAATATGCATGATGTCAATAAAATATATATGATGCTACTAGGTCAGCTTGGCTCATAAAGAAATATTAAGAACTCATCTGCATCTTCTTTTGCCAAGTACGTTAGGATCGGTCGGCTTCGAATCACACCGGTTACAACTGCATACCTGTTATCGTACATTGAGAGACTGTGTAATCGACTTCCACAGCTTAGTTTATAGATAATCCATACTAATATTATAAATGCGAAAGTAACTCTGTCTGTCTGTCTGTCTGTTACGCTTTCCCGCTTAAACCTCTCAACCGATTTTAATGAAATTTGGCACAGACAATCTTTAGACCCTGAGAAAGAACATAGGCTATCTTTTAAATTTGATGTTCCTGAGGGAAATCTAAAAAGCGCGATATATCCGAACTCCACGAGGGCGAAACCGCGGGCGGAAAGCTAGTAAAGAAATATTAAGAACTCATCTGCATCTTCTTTTGCCAAGTACGGATCGGTCGGCTTCGAATCACACCGGTTACAACTGCATACCTGGCATCGTACATTGAGAGACTGTGTAATCGACTTCCACGGCTTAGTTTATAGATAACTAGCTTTCCGCCCGCGGCTTCGCCCGCGTGGAGTTCGGTTATATTGCGCTTTTTAGATTTCCCTCAGGAACATCAAATTTTTCCGGGATAAAAGGTAGCCTATGTTCTTTCTCAGGGTCTAAAGATTGTCTGTGCCAAATTTCATCAAAATCGGTTGAGAGGTTTAAGCGGGAAAGCGTAACAGACAGACAGACAGACAGATAGACAGACAGACAGACAGAGAGAGTTACTTTCGCATTTATAATATTAGTAT
Source organism: Sesamia nonagrioides (assembly GCA_017933935.1). Lineage (NCBI taxonomy): Eukaryota > Metazoa > Arthropoda > Insecta > Lepidoptera > Noctuidae > Sesamia > Sesamia nonagrioides. Next base: position 2,198,176 of record JADWQK010001324.1, on the reverse strand, counting down.
GGATAATAATAAGCCTGGTATAGTAGTGACATCTCGATTAGCGCGCCTCGCAATGATTGTCGATGTTACCATTCCACATGAAGGGGAATCTCGTGAAAGCTGAGAAAGAAAAACAAATATCTCGACTTGGCGCACGAGATTGCTGAACTCGGCTGTCATTGTACCTAGTTTTGTACCTGCCAATGGATTGACAGCCAAGAGCCTCGACCCTCGACCAATATCTATTGAGGCTCTCGTTAAGCAGTAGGATCAAGGGGATGATTCATAAGGCAGTACTCCTCGATACGTCCCTCATCATGAGGAGGTTCCTGTCCTGGAGCCCTAACCAACGGTATTTTGAACCCTGTTCTCGTCATCGGTGGAATACTATTTTTTATGTATGTGTAATGTGATGAATGTAATGTGATTTTTAAATTAGTCTATTTTTTAAAATCCATTCAACGAACGGTATTCGGATAAATTGTGATTTAAGTATTTATTACTAATATAAATGTATATGTATATATAGAAAATAAACAAATAATAATAGAATTGATTTCCAAGGCCAAGGCCAAGAGTTTAACGTGCTTTCCCAGACCTATAAAATTTGTCTTATATAAGTACGAGTAAGTCAGTCATTGATGTTATAACTTCTAGAATAATATATTACGTCAACACGCTGGAAACTATAAATTAACAAACACGTATGTAGGTTACCATTTCGTATAACTAAATACGTATTCGCCACCAGTTAATTACCGAGTTTCAAAGGTACATCGACAATCCAAGTGTAAGAACCGTTGGGACCGCAGTAGTGTTATTTAAGACAGTTCTACTGAGAGTTTGTAAGGAATGGATGTGGTATCCTTCCGTATTGTGGTCTTAGCTACCTACTTATTTCATTATTTCTGAGTAAGGTCGCGATTATTCTACTTCGGATTTTGCATTACTGTTTTGCATAATGATCTTTATTCTCATTTCTATACGATTGTCGTTAGTTTGCTGTCATTGATAACTCTGTCTAAGCAATTTTGATCTTTATTCCAATCACAATAAGGTGTTGGGTTATTGTTGTCAGGGATAAAATAACTGTGAACGGATTGTAGTTTCATTACTACTCATTTACTATTATCAGCCAATCACCTGCTGTGATATTGAAATTCTATGTATATATTATACAGTCATAGAATGGGTTAAATAGTCGATTTAAATCGTTAGATTTGCCTTCTGATTAAAAAAATATCAATAGTGTGAAGAGTTAGCTTACACCACGTGGGTTTGAGTTGTAAAAAAAAATACACGGTGTTGCCAATCTCATAATTTAAATCTTTTTTAATGAACTCAGTTATTCGTTTGTAAACTTGGGTAATTAGTTATAAGATGTTTTCTTTTTTATACTAGTGATCTATATAATTACGTCATATCAGATAATAGTCACAAGGGCAAATAAATTAATATCAAAATAATATCAAAAAACAGCACAAATTAATATAAAAAAATAACTTTTCTTTTATTCTCCATAAAGTCTTTAGCGTCCACACCTTATATCTTTCCAACATCATTGTATCACATAAGAGAGCTCACTAACTTCAAAGAAATCTTAGCTTCCGTAGGATAATCCTCAAAGACCCTACCTAAGGGTGTCGACAGATTGTCGTAAGCTATTTTCTACTTGGTATTATATGTAAGGAATTATATCGAATGGTTTTCAAAAGGAGCCCCAAATAAATTCGTTGGGTTGATGAAGATTATAGGGGAGATGGAGCCCTGCCGATCCATTCTGTTAAAATCTTATCGTGTAAAGATGGGGGAAATAAGCTTAGAGTGAGGTGTCAATAGTGTCTGGTGAAGCCGTACGGAGGACGGGTCTGAGCAGTTGTGCTGCGATGTGTAGCGGGTACGATGCGCCAAATGTTGTTGTGTCGGGAGTTTGGTCGTGGAGAGTCTCCAGATCAATCTCCCTCTAGCGCAGCTTCGTTTGGTCGTGTTGGTCTTGGGTTTAACATGGCATCACCTCGCTCAACTGCCGTCATCCTTCCTATTCCTTAGTTTTTTTAAGTGAATAGGCTTAATAAACTAGTGCGCTTTACCATCAACGATTGTATCACTACTTACCATCAGGCGGGATTGCAGTCAAGCACTAGTTTATAATAATTAAAAAAAAAAATTACATGGCTTTTGAGATACCTTCCCTAATCCCATCCTTTTGCTTCATAATTTGAGAACAGTAATCGCCGCCAAACCATCGCACTGCTGGCGCCACCTATCGTGCAACAAGAAAAATCACCCGTTTGAACGAAAGCGACACCTGAGATCTATAATCTCAGGGCGCGGTAAAAAACTCAAATATATTGTGAAATACGATTGTTTGTGACATGGTGTGCTGATCCCCTAGTTCCCAGTATCCCGTGAGAACCTAACATTTCAATAGTTTTATTTCGTAGCCTGTTTCTAGTTAGACAGCTTAGAGACGCGTACCCGCTGGGGCGAAACCCAATCAGATGGAAAGACAGCTCAGTTCATTCTCATTTCACCAAATTTTTCACGCTGAGATAATTACAGATTTGCACTACAGTTCATGTTTTAAGAGCGTTTACTACGCACAACTGGTAACGTCGCATTTTAGTTCCAAATTTCGTGGTTCTCAATTTTTATCAATAAACTGGAGCTTTGTTTTAAAAATGTGTTCTACTTAAGCTTAAATGTGTTCTTAACTTTTAAGAATTAGGTGAATAGTGGATAAAATGTGACAGAAAATAGTGATAAACTGACTTGGGTTTGATTCACAATTTTATATTGTTTTTGAGTTTTTTCTTTCAAGGAAGTGTCAACAGCAGCCTGGCCTCTGTATTAGTGCTCGTTTGCTAGCAAAAATGTCGTCCGTTATTACACGGTACCTAAAAACATAACTGCAGTAATGGCGTAACAAACTATCAGTAGCAATGGGTTTCGTAGCGTTTGTTAATCAAACAAATTTTTCTTTTTTTTTTATTAGTTATAAACTAGTGCTTGACTGCAATCCCGCCTGATGGTAAACAGTGACGCAATGTTTGATGGTAAAGCGCACTAGCTTATTAAGCCTATTCACTCAAAAAAACTTAGTGAATAGGAAGGAAGACGGCAGTTGAGCGAGGTGATGCAATGTTTAACCCAACAACACGACCAACGATGCTGCGCCAGAGGATGATCTGGAGACCCTCCACGACCACACTCCCGACACAACAACATTAGGCACATCGTACCCGGCACACATCGCAACACAACTGCTCAGACCCGTCCTCCGTACGGCTTCACCAGACATCATGCCGGAACACGACACATTTTTCGGACTTATGAAGCAATGGATTGGCAATATGCTTCAAAATGATTCCAATTGATAGTAATAATGTGTTACGCAATTAGGGTGCTGCTGATTCTTTATTTTTTTGATGTGGATCATCAAATCTTGGCGGAGCGGAAGAGTGTGTCAGGCTCTTACTGACTAAAACTACCCGTATTTCTTCATTTGCCTGTGCGCCAGGGCCACGGTTTCTCTTTCAACCAACCCGCAGTCCTGGCCCAGGCATCGGTCTTCATGAACCCCGTCACTATGTACTGATATCTCTTTAGAATGCGCTGTCGACCCGAGCCTGGTCCGCAAGCCCGCGCCTACTGTGGCCGGGAGTTCGATGTTGTCTCCCAACCAGGGCGTCTTCTACGGCAGTTAGAGGACGAGGGCGCTGGGATTCCTGCTCCCACACGCGCCTCCTCCCTTTTCAGAATCACTTCGCAAAAGAAGGCGATAGCTTGTCATACCAGGGCCGGACGCGAGAGGTCGCCGTCGATCGGCGCCACGAGGACACAGCGGTGCTCCACCCAAGCCGGGCTGACCTCCACCGTATGCTCCACCAGGGCCACTCAGGGCAATCCTCCTAATGGTGGCACCCTGTTGATTCCTCCCGCATTATCCGCCTTGACGCGTCTCTAGCCACTCTTTAAAGACAAGACTTACCACAGCTATTGTGGTGTGCCCAGGGTGCTGGTGACTTATTGGGGTACAAGTTTGCCTAACCATTCTAGGATTTGAGACGTGATGTTATTAAGTAGTTATGTAAGCTGTGAACATTTAACAGTGAAGTATAATTTATAAAAATAATATTTATTCAACATTCGTTACAGGATAAATTAATACTGTTAGTCTTAAATGTAAATCATAATTAAAAGTCTTTCGCGTCTAAAACAATCTAAAATAATTAACAATTAAACAATATTAACGAAAGTAATTAGAAAATGTATGTTATGTAAATATAATTTTCTTAGAAATATTCACTACAACAAAATTGGTTAATTCTCTATATTAAAGGAAATAATTTGAAGAGTATCCATCCTTATGACTTAGACTTTACCTACACACGTGTATTTTGATTCATTAAATAGGATTGGATATTAAAAAGCAAGCATTACGCAAGCCTTGAATTTTTTTTTAAGTTAATGTCCTCCGTTGGGTAAGAACCTCCTGCTGTGTTTCCAACTCTCTTTCCAAAGCTATCGTGGACTAATCTTTATTAAAGGTGAAAGCAACCTTTGGTCCTTTGACCAAGGTATCACACCTGGGGATTCTAAGGTTTCCCCCCTGATTTCAGAAAAAGCCAGCCTAATCTGCGAATTGGCTCCGTTAGTAATAATTCTTCTTCAGTATATAGTTGTCCACTACTGGACAAAGGCCTCCCCCAATGCCTTCCACGATGACCGGTCTTGTGCTGCCCGCATCCATCGGCTTCCTGCGACCTTCACCAGGTCATCGCTCCACCTTGTTGGGAGCCTAATTATTTGATTAAGAAAAATTGTCAAGACAATACAACAAAATAAAAATTAACATTTATTTGTAGTAAAAACCGATAGGTATCTCAAATGATACCTACTGCATTATGACGTCAGCCTTATTGCCGACATTTACGGCCGACCATTACTGACCGAGAATGCGTGAAATCGGTTTATCTGATCGGCAGAACGTCGAACCGGCAGATATATGTGTGAGTTTCAGATTGTTTGATGTTGATCGCCCACCAAAGGGTAATAGAAAATTGATTCGGAAATCTAAGAGCGTGGGTACCATTACGATCTATTCTACCGTTTAGGATTTAATGATTTGATTTGATTATTATGTGAAAAGTTTAGCTTTGGTTTAGTTGTAGCTAGTTTATGAAACCGCATGTAGCGTGGGGTCTTGAATTCGATCCCTCGATCGACTTGTTTTTAACTGGTATATAATATACGCTTATGCCACTAAACTCACTCCCTTGTTAAGAGTATGCACACTTACCACACCACATAAAAGGTCAAATTGATATATCTATTGCTAACCCTAATACTTCTCTCTTGAAATTAAGGTATGGTGATAACCACGTAATTTCATTGCATTCAGGTTTCATTGTATGTTGCAACCAACTAGTTTAATTACCTGGCCTCTAGAAGTAGTAGTCGCCTCGCTTTACGCCCTCGGCTCATACGCAGTTGATCACTATTCTGACCTAACCCATTTGGTCAGGCACTGGCTGGCGACTAATTCGGCTCTCACGTGATTCATTACAGTTTCAACCTAAACTATAATTTATTGACTATAATGGTTCGTCGAATATCATCGTTGGACTGGAAGCGGATCCCAGCACAGTTGCTTAGACGTGAGGCAGATGATGTATGATAACTTGCTTATACAACATGTAAAGAAAACCCTCTCCGATCCGTGAAGGTATTATTAGGTATCGACAACTGATTCTACTAATCTCTACAAAGCCTGGATAAACTTAAAAAAAAAAATACCCCCTAAAAAAATAAATATTACTTCGCAATAGGAGACAGTGGCCATGGCAACACTTGCACGGGCGACGGAGGTCGGGGCACCCGGTCAAACAAAATGCCGCCAGTCTTGTTCATTCTTTCTTACAAGTTACCTACCAATAATAGCGCCAAAAAAGGTGTTGAACCTTTTTTAAAATTTACTAAATATCGTTGGAATTAATTCGCGGAAGAAAAAAAATTGTTTCAAAATTCATTAGTATGGTTATTATGATGATAATGTAAAGTTTCAAATTTTATTTGGTCTTGTTTGTGTGTGATTACCTAACCTTCATAACATCCTTTATTATTATCAGATGAGGTTTTCTTCACATATTGTATTACACACGTTTTAACTTTGCACCCGCGCTGTACGAACTGCGTTCGAGCCCGGAAACGTGCGTTATACTTTTGATTATTAGGCTTCAGGTCAAGATCTACAAACGTTTCTTAGTCAGAGTCTTCATCATCAACCTTTTATCGTCCCACTGCTGGGCACAGGTCTCCTCTCATACAGAGAAGGATTGAGCGTAATCACCACGCTTGCTCACTGCGGGTTGGCGGTTTCATACTTAAAGTCCAGGTTTCCTCAAGATGTTTTCCTTCACCTTCAGTCATTGGTGTCCAAGATATACTTAGAAAGTACATATAACTTTAGAAAAGTTACATTGGTACTTGCCTGACCTGGAATCGAACCTGCGCACTCATACTTGAGAGGCTGGTGTTTTAACCACGAGGCCACCACGAGTCAAGCATTGTTCTTGTCAATATCGCATAACTGTCATACTACAAATTCATCACCGTAATTGAGTAATACACTATTACTGCCATTTTGGAGCATTGCTAAGCTATGGTTCTATGTATTCTAAAAATGTGTGTTCTCCACAACGTAAAGACCGCAATGAATTTTGTTGAACTGTCAAATTTATACCCATTGCTATTGATAGTCTGGTACGCCATTAGCCTGCTGGTTTTCCATCTCAAAATATGTAGTTCTATCTAAGACTCCTGTTGATGATGAAGATATAGAGGCATCACTATCACGCTTTGCAAGGGTTTCTGGGTCTGTAGCCAATGTAACATCGCTTCGTAGCGAAGCGAAATCGAATAGCAATTCAACCAATAACGAAAATAATTGACCACGCGACGCGATGAATCACGTGGTCAATCATTCTTGCCATTGGTTGGGTTGGTATTCAATTTCGCTTCGCTACGAAGCGATGTTATATTGGCTACATCCTGATCATTCTTAGATCTCTAATTTATGAGCTTTCCTTCAAACAGTTTTAACAACCCGAAGTGTTGGATTATTCCCGGTTATTTTCAATAGCTTCGCACCAAAGTTATTTAATTCATATTTTATACTATCCATAATGAAGTGTGTTAGTACAATATTTATTTATCTTGGAGGTTTTTTTGTAAGGAAGTCAACTTTTGTTGCTTTTTTTAAGGCATGCGTGAGGTAGTTGTGGCTCGTCATTTTACGTCGTCGGTTTACTTTTACAGTTTAAAGACATCTGTTACTTTTGTAAAATATTATCGTTGTAATCTGTAAAAGGTCTGTAATATTTTTGTAAAACCTTTTCAAGATATAATAGACCTTTTCTTTAACTTACTAGTTTTTGCTCGCAGCGTCGCGTCAGAAATAAATCTACAACAACGTAAAGAGTATCATGTTTTGACCCAAATTATGGTCTATCCGTAAACCGAATTTTAATCAAACCGGTTTAATTTTACTGTAAGAAAAATGTAACAGACAGACAGACGGACCAAATATAGCATTTTATAAAATATGTGAGTATGTTTAAATTACCCTGGGCCGATAAAGTATAATATGCTTTTTAATTATCAGAAGTGAGATCGATACCCCTTTTGGGGGTAAGGTATTCTGTCTGGAGTAAAGCTCTATAGGGCTGTACAGGGAGCACCTCTTCCAGAGTTCGACTCCAAGCTCGACACTAACGTAACGTCATGTAACGTAACGTAATGAATTCCATCAGAAAGGGCTGCCACATGTGACTGTCCCTAAATTACCCTCTAATTTGTCAAAATCTTCGTTTTTCCCAAATATGAGAAAAATACTAACATTAAGTAGTTGAATTGTTTTTTTTTTACATATTATAAACCAGCGCTTGACCGCAATCCTGCCTGATGGTAAGCAGTGACGCAATCGTTGATGGTAAAGCGCACTAGTTTATTAAGAGCCTATTCACTCTAACCTTGAAGACACTCAAATTGTAGTCCGACGGAAACACCGCCGCTGGCAAATTGTTCCAGTCCCTCGATGTACGCGGTATAAAGGAGGAGGTTGAATTGGCTCCCTAATATACAACGTTATTTTTTCTTTATACAAAACCTGAATATAGTTTATTTAGAATAAGCAACTGAATGGATTCCAATAATTTTTACACCATGTTATATTTTTTCCCAAATACATTTAGAAATTGTTGCAGTATGGTTACCGAGTTCACAATGCAGCTGGCGGTAGATCTCAGTGAGATAGGCTACCCACGCGCCGCGCCGCTGCAGGCGCGGACGGGCGAACGGTGCGTCGACTATATTTTTTTTGAGACAACCAGATAAGGTAACAAGCCCATAAGTTTGTGATTTTTTATGATATCTTACTAAAATTTTGTACAAAGATTCTTTACTTCAAAATACTGGACACGTGTTCAGGGTTTTGCATATAAAAAAATAACGTTGTATAGGACATTGACGCACATACAGCAGTGCAATGCCCATCTGACCGTGAAAACTTAGATGATGTGAGTGGGGAGTATGCTGTCATTCCAATTATACGGTCACTTTTCCTAACTTTTTGCGGTGAGATTTATACAAAATCGATTCCCTGTAACCATAATTATGTGCAGAATAGCACACTATTCTCATTAAATCAGCATTGTAATTTTTCGTCTGTTTTTAATCCGTAAAAAAATAATTGCTGTTACATGAATACATTTTGGCCTCGTAGAATTCAATAGAAAAGCATTTTTTTTTTGTCGATGTAATTATACGCTACGGGAATCATATTATGAATTCATGTCACCCGCATATAGTATGTAAGTATGGATAGTACTGAGCCGTCAATGAAAATGTGACCAGCACATTGATTAAAATCCTCGTTTAAGCGGCATGTAATGTGTCGCTCAGTAATTTGTCCAGACTTAAAGCACCAATCAACTGTTCCCTTGCTGATTGGGGCCGGACACACTTCGTCAACAATTAAAAGCTTGACGAGGGCTATATAATTGTATATGTGTAGGCAGTTGCATTTGCGTGATGGTTTATTTTAAGCTATCCAGACACATTAATGAGCCATGAGTGATTTTGACTTCGAGTCTATTTTGTAACTGAGTTTGAAATAATATATACCGTAGGTTGATTTTGATAGTATTATTGCTGTCAAAATTAAACGACAGTCGTTCAAGTGAGGGCTTGAACGATATCAGATATTAAAGTTTACGATGGAAGTGTAGCTTAAGGTGAGCAACCGCGTGCGAACCGAAACAGCGAAGAGGGTCAAGTATTTCTTCCAAAGGTCAGGTGGTTGACAAAATGGAAAAATAAAACAGTTGGCTTTTTTATTTCCGTCTGGTTGATTTTCACCACAGTAAAGCGCTCTATATACCAAAGCCATTGCATATGTCGGCAACATTTTGCCGGCGGACTAGGATGGCGGCTTCAGTCATTGCAAGTCATAAAACTTTCGGCGGCTCGACGTCAGAAACTTATTTGGTAGTTAAAAAACTGGCACGTCAATACAGCTGAAATGTCGCCATGCAACTGAGCGCTTGCGTTCGCTAGCCTCCGGCATGCCGCCGATGTGTCGGAGAGCAACACGCGCGGGCGAATGTTGCCGACATGCTTCTTTCAACACAAAGCCTGGTGGTATCGCCCGCAACTTACAAGTTGTAAGTCGTGGGCTCGAACCCCACCAGGCGCTTTTTTATTTTTTTATTTATTAGTTTAAAACTAGTGCTTGACTGCAATCCCGCCTGATGGTAAGCAGTGATGCAAACGTTGATGGTAAAACGCACTAGCTTATTAAGCCTATTCACTCAAAAAAACTGAGTCAATAGGAAGGAAGACGCCAGTTGAGCGAGGTGATGCAATGTTTAACCCAACAACACGACCAACGATGCTGCTCCAGAGGATGATCTGGAGACCCTCCACGACCAAACTCCCGACACAACAACATTAGGCACATCGTACCCGGTACACATCGCAACACAACTGCTCAGACCCGTCCTCCGTACGGCTTCACCAGACATCATGCCGGAACACGACGAATCGCTTGGCGGCAAGACTTTATCTGGTGGGTGGTAACTTGTGCGCTTGTGTGGTGCTTTACTTTGTGTGAATTATTTCATCACCACTGCTTTCGAAACGGTGAAGGAAAACATCGCGAGGAAATCGGCTCGTCCTTGAAGCAAAAAACTTCGAAGACATATTGTGACATTTACCAACCCGCACTGAGCCAGTGTAGTAGATTACGGCCCAATTCCTCTCGTTACATATACCTACCTACCGTAGCACCTTGACAACGTGTGACTACGCCTTTTCAAACATGAAAAATTATCTCTACATGGTGAATATTGCATACTTCAGAATAGTATTCTATGACATTATTGTCAATTTACAACGAAGGCATATTGGCAGAGTCTACTGTGTCCATTTACTTGCAACTACATTAGTAATTTTGTTCAATTCAGTGTTCATTTTGTACAGTTTGTTTCATTTTAGTACTCGTGAAGCTTTTCACGTGATACCAAACACGGTATATTTATTTTAATTTTATATGTACATAGAACATTTTGTCCGCTAGAGGGCGCAATACTAAATTTGGTGACAAGCTTTATAGCTCATAACTAACAGAATATCAAGGCCGTTCTAATGGTACTACAGTGGTCTTATTCTGATAAGTAGTAAAGAAGCTATGAACGAAAAGATGTGAATTATTTGCAACCAGTCCATAAATACAGGTAAAGTCACAAGCAAATGCTAGCAATATATATATTCCAAATGTACAAGTAAAGCGCTTTCAAATGATACCAAACTCGGCATATTTATCTTAACTTTATTTTTTTACTCTGTATGTTTTGTCCGCTAGAGGGCGCCGCATTAGATTTTGTGAAAACTCTTCCGTCGTAAAGGGCGCACCTGCATACATTATGCAACAATACTCGTTTCTAGATTCATCCATAAACCACTCGGTATTAGTGCTAACGTATGCACGTTTAAGGTAGTTTTCCGTTCTCCTGTGGCTACTGATTTCTTGTATGTTACATTGCAATGCTTTGATTGGCGGGCTCTTTTGCTAAAAGTCTAAAGATGTAAGTATTCAAAATGTGTTGTGAGCAGGTTTTATTGTTTGGTTTTGTTGGTTTTGTTGTTGTGGGTGTTGTTGTTGTTGTGTTTGTTGTTGTATTGAACCAGCGGACAATTAAGACCCTTCCAATGATATGTCATTTGTCGAATTCTGATAAGTAATTTAGAAGTTACGAGGGAACAGATGAACATACATACATACTTACATACATACATACATACACATATAGCCAGTCAAAATCATAACCCTCCTTTTGCTTTGCCGTAGTCGGGTAAAAAAGGAAATGTACATGCTAAGAGAATATCATCATCATCAGTGGAAATACATCCTGTAAGTAGCTTATCCTGGTATGATACTTCAAAAAATGTTAATCTCCCTAAATCAAATCAAATCATTTATTGCCGAAAATATCCATAGCCAACAACAAACGAAACTTATAAACAAAACACAAACTTATAAACTAAAATACTATAATACCTACATATAGGTACTTAATTGAAAAAACAAACAAAAACCTCACACGACGGCAATATGTCTGCCGCAGCATTGCTGGATGTAAAGACAATCCAGTCGGTTGGCAAACATCGCGAGGACGGTGTTGTCGCTAAACTTAAACGTCTCCCAATATTCACAACAACCTAAAATCAAAACACATTCCAACTTGCATAGTGACTAGAAACTCTTAACAAAAAACAGAACACCGTTTTGCTGCCAAGTGATTCGGAACCTTCCTATCTCGTATCTTGTAAGCGATATATTTTTTACTGAGGACGCGGGCTTATGGGAAAAATGTGCTGACCAGATAGTCACTGATACCTAAGCGATTTAGCTCATGGTCAAGGGACAAGACGGTTGATATAGTGTTACTTTTTTGGGCCTTACAGCTGTTATTGATTGGCCAGCTATGATTAATGTCCGTGAATTTTCTTTTACTTATACATAATATATTTCGTATAGAATGTATGAGGTACTTTTACACGAAATTAATACGGTAACTTTTGTTGGATATAAACGAACAAAATATGTAAAGAAATAATAATAAAAAAAAATTCTTACTGGCATCGCCAACTGAAAAGTTGTGTGGAAGTCGGTTGTCTAGAATGGTAATGTGTTACGGAGAAATGAGGAAAATCTTGTGAGGAGATTTGAGTTTGAATGTCAATGGTTAAAAGAGCAGGGAAACCCAAGGAAATGATGGAACGAATGTGTAAATGCTGATATGAATCATATTCCCTTGTGATATATAAAATTGAAATAAGGAGAGAAACCTCGAGTATGCACAGTCAAATAACTAAGAGGTTGGATTTACAGGGGGCTTCAGGCTATGTACTCCTGGTGGGTTGGAGTGGATAGAGGCCTCCACTAGATGTTTACTTAGCCCTATAGACTTGCCGATAAGCTCACTGGCCGGTAGCGGTTTGGATTTCAGTTACTTGATGTTGTTCACAAACCAGGGTTATGGAGAAAAAGCTAAAGTATACTGACGGGGTGAATGGAAAACTTCTGGAGTTTTGTTCGATCTCCATTCCTCATTGCTGGTATAATTCTCCACCAGGCAATGTGGTTGAAGGCAAAAAATGTGGGAATATTTGAATATACTTGCTATCGATGTATCTAATTGTCATGTGCAATAACAGACATACTACATACCAATCCAAAAAAAAAAATGTAGGTCATGTGTGTAATGACTAATCATCATCTCAGCGTTAATCCCAGTCGCATCCGCAGCTTTTTCAGCTTTGGAGTCTGGAGTCCGCTTTACCAGTCTAACTGCTGATTTTGGCTAAACTTCGACATTTTCCGTGAAGCGACTGCCGTCTGACCTCCACAACCCGAAGGCGATATCGAAGCATTGCAGTTAGACCAATTGTTAGACTTTTGAGGGCTCTAACAACCAGTAACGACTGCCACTAGATGTTTGTATGGCAACCGGGACCAACGGCTTAACGTGCTTTCCGAGGCACGACTAGACCAGTGCAAATATTCATATTCGTGCATACAAATATTTGCACTGTGCGGGGATCGAAACCGCGCCTCCTTGTGCAACGGCCTCGTTCGCTACCGCTACGCCACAGAGGCTGTCGCATGTATGTAATGACTAAATGCTTATTAAATGCCTAACAAAAAGTAAACGGTACATAATATCGCTTCCTTCAAAATACCCGATTTACTAAAATGACAAAAATTTATTTAACTCTGCACTTGTATTAGTACTGCGTATTTACCACGAATCGGGAATAACATGGGACGCCCTCAGGCTGGGTGGAACGGCGATCTTCGCAGGATGACTGGTAGTAACTGGATGAGAGTTACTGAAAATTGAGTTGACTGGCGCTTCCAGCGGTGGACTGTTATAGGCTGAGGATGAAGATGCGCGGCAACGGGGCGGGCATCGAAGACCCGTTCCCGAAACTAACGGGCAAATCGCGCGTCACTATGGCCGCGTGTTGTTGTGTGCACGATTGTGTCGACGAGATATTTGTTTTTATTCGCCAAGGAAATGTCTAAACAATGGCAACAACATCTTTTTATTTAAATTTATGCCAAACGCTCGATCACCGCTCGACTTAAAGTACACCGCTCGCTGCCCGCAAGATTCGAGCGCTAGAAGTACACCGCTCGCTGCCCGCCACCGTCCCACTGAACGCAAAATTCGAGGCAGAGGCCTTAGAATGGAATTTATGTATTTTTTTCGAGAACCGGTCCGTTTGATTTTACGCATAAGATCCTGCCGCTCACTTGCCGCCGCCGCCGCCGCCGCCGCCCCGCTGCCCTCAAGTTTCGAGGCAGAGGCCTAACTTAGACATTAATAGATATATAAAATCTCATGTTAGTCTCATGTGTGCCTTGTTTAAGTTAAAGAATTCGTAAGTTTGAATTAAAAAAATAATTATAACAAAGAACGCAGGACGGGTCTGAGCAGTTGTTTTGCGATATGTGCCGGGTACGATGCGACAAGTGTTCTTGTGTCGGGAGTTTGGTCGTGGAGGGTCTCTAGATCAATCTCCCTCTGGCGCAGCATCGTTGATCGCGTTATTGGGTTTAGCATTGCACCACCTCGCTCAACTGCCATCTTCCTTCCTATTCACTATTTTTTTTTAGGTGAATTAATAGGGTAATACACTAGCGCGCTTTACCATCAACGAATGCATCACTGCTTAGCATCAGGCTAGATTGCAGTCAAACACTAGTTTATAATTATTAAAAAAAATAAAGAATAAATCTGTCTAACCTTTAAAACGACTAGACCAATTTCCATGAGACTTTCACTGGAACATGAAACTTCTGCTACACTATAAGGGATATCATAAGCATATACTTTTTGCCCTGGTAACACATTCTCGTGAAATAATTTTGGACATCTACCCGGGTACAAGCGAAAACTAAACTGTGGTAAGAGTTAACCGGTCCCTACTGACGGCCTCCATTCACGATTTAATTCTAAAGAATGTAATCACTTACCATTTGTATTGATCTATTCCAAAAAGATTTTGATATGTGGGTTACACGTGGCCACCCTGACCTAAATAACATCCTCAAAAACTTATATAGAGATTTGTTTAGTATTGCCATAATATTCATTTATAGAGTTTACATCTATTTTTTCTTACGATCTCTCTCTCTCTCTAGTCCAGCCATACAACATACATTCGCTCTGCACAATAATTACTAGAATAGTGGAAATAATCGACGTATACTAAAATTGTGAAGTGTCATTAGTAAGCAATATAAAGAGTGTATTTGTGTACTAAAAGTGTTTCTCTTAAATAACCCAACACCGTCAGCAATCTCAAAAAAGATTGAAAGAAAGAAAGGAAATACATTTATTTAACAAAATCTAAAAGGAAACATCAGCAAAAGTAGTTAAGAGTTCGATGATAGAAATTAGCAGGAAATTGTGGCTTACTACTGCCTCAAAAAGATCCAACTGGAGATTTTTATAAAATAGACAGGTAGGTCAGCAGAAACGCTCGACAACTAGTAATAGAAGTTTTCAACTGGACCAGCAGGGTAATAGCGTAACACACCATCAGTAGCAATGGATTTAATTTTGACAGCTCAACAACATTCATTGCGTTATTTACTTTATTGAACAGACACACTTTCGAATATATGGAGCAATGGATTAGCATTATGCTACTAAATGACCCCAATTAATAGTAATAGGTTATTTACATATAACTTACAGAAGTTACATTGGTACTTGCCTGACCTGGAATCGAAACTGCATACTCATACTTACATATATGTACTTTCTAAGTACCTATATCTTGGACACCAATCACTGATTAAAAGGTGAAGAAAAACATTTTGAGGAAACCTGGACTTTAAGTCTGACATCACCAGGCCGCATTGAGCAAGCGTGTTTATTACTCTCAATCCTTCTCTGTATGAGAGGAGACCTGTGCCTGGCATTGGGACGTTAGACATTGAAAAGGTTGATGATGATAATGATGCACATTATTAAGTATAAGAAACTCAAAAGTAACAGTTATAATTTTTCTAAGACTTTGTCCGAGTGAATGAAGAGCGAATAGGGAAAAAAATAGGGGATGCGATGGGATATCGCATCCCCTATTTTTTTCCCTATTCGCTCTGCTTAACTTTGCTCCATATAAAATACTGACCTTCTTAATCCTGTTAGACTGGAACCCAATATAATTGAAAAAGGCCTATCGTGATGTTAAAATTAAATAGCCTTCAGCCTTCCTGGAGAATTAGGCTATCAATCCCAACAAAAAAAAAAAAAACAAATCCGACTTACAGTTTCATACAGGTATTTTGCTCAGATCACTGATCTTAATAGCACTTGAGCACGAACAGCACTTGCGATAATAACACTGAAACAAAATTTTGTAACATGACGAAGAGTAACATAAAATGTTTAAGAATAACTTGTTGGCACGCAGGTTTGCTCGTTGTAACGAGCATGTTAAAATCACACTTTTTAAAGCGTACTACCAAACTTTTCACCAGCTGTCTATGGTTTGGTTATACACAGAGATCGCTCGGTGCCCTGCGAGTCCATTACAACAACGGTTTCAGGATGTTCTGGGGTTTCCCTGTTTCTGTATTGCATCAGGAATATTTGCGGAAGCTCGTATTGATGGCTTTCATGCGCAAGAGAACCGCCTCCTTGCTACGTAGAGTACGGGGTAGCACTAACAGCATTTTGAAGGTAGTCGATAAGATCAACTCTAAAATAATGCAGATTTTCATGCGGGTCCCAGTTAGACAGTGTGGAGTGTCTGACTGACCTCGTATTTAAATAAATATTGTTTTTTACTTATTATTTTTACTAACATAGGGTTAAGATTTTTGTAGTAGGGACTAACCAAATATGGATACTATCCGAAATAAAATATTTTTATAAATTATTATTATTATTATAACATAACATTATCAGCTTATAATGTTCCCACTCCTGGGAGATAGGGATCTTCTCGGTGAGAGGGGTTGGGCTGTAATCTACCATACGTGACTAGCTGTACATGATAGTAGACGTCACATATCTTCGATTTTTTTTTGCCTCAACCCAAGCCGGTTTCCTCAAAATGTTTCCTTTGCCGTTTTATGAGCAGTGATGGTGAAATAATTTAAACAACATAGGGGCTTGGGCTTGAACGTGGTCGCACACAATTGGCCTCATGCGAAGGCTCAGAGTCACACAAAGGGCAATGGAAAGAGCTATGCTTGGAGTTTCTCTGCGTGATCGAATCAGAAAGGAGGACCAAAGTCACCGACATGGCTCTTCGAGTCGCTAAACTTAAGTGGTAGTGGGCAGGGCACATTGCTTGTAGAACCGATGGCCGATGGGGCAGTAATGTTCTGGAGTGGCGGCAAGGTACTGGAAGACACAGCGTAGGGAGGCCCCTAAGAAGGTGGACCGATGACCTGGTGAAGGTCGCGGGAAACCGATGGATGTGGGCAGTACAAGATCGGTCATCGTGGAAAGCCTTGGGGGAGGACTTTGACCAGCAATGGACGTCTATAGGCTGGAGAAGAAGAAGGGGCTTGACAGGTGCAAATTTACGACTTGTAGGTCGTGGCTGATACCACTAGGCCACCGCTGCCTTCTGCCGAAGAGTGTTCAAACAAAAATCAAAATCTTCAGCTTTATCATTAGTATTTAGATATTTTTTAAAGAATGTCGTTTATATTCTAAAGCGGCATCTCATTTTTTATTCAAAAGCTTCATGTCACTTTCCTTTAACGCCTTGTGGAGGGTTCATTCGGGTTTCATACAGAAATCATCGAGGCGAAAATGATACAAGGCAGTTTATCATCCCCTCATGTCATATTTACGCCTGTTTTTTGGATTCCGTAACCAATAGTGTGGACCTACTTGCGAGGTTTACAAATGACGTCGATCTTTTATATATTGTGTGCCGTTTGACTGCGTGCATTGTTACCAATTTATACTTTGAAAGTGATCTTTTTTTTTGTTTGAATTAGTAAAATTTAAATTGTTTTTATAATAGGCTTGCACGGTATAATGTCTGAACGGGCTTTAATTAAATATGGAACATGTCCTGGATTAGGATTCCAAATACTTTTTATAACCATCACAGGCTGCAGTTAGTATTATATATACCTACTTACTAGCCAAATCGGTAAAAGACAGAAATGTGAAAAAAATACTTTTTTTTTGTTATTTATTTTACTTTCACAGAAACACACATAGAGAAACACACAAACAAATACACACAAAGAAAAAACACACATAAAGAAATTTCTGTCTTTTGTCGATTTGACAAGTTTGGTTTTTTATTCAAAATGACATAATTATATTTATTAAACTAATTAATTTTATTAATTTCGTAAACACTATTCCACATTTCTGTATTTATTGTCATATTGCAGGTATACTGGAAGAGGCTTCTTTTGCGGTTCTTTACCTCTACGCGGTAACACCGGTCACACGCGCTAAAACCTACGCGGGTGAAACCGCAGGGCGCTGCTAGTAAATAATTAAATACTAAAATAACAAATCCCTCTCCTTCCAGTAGTCGCAACTGCTGGGCTGCTGAGGATCCTGGTTTGATCTTCCAATTAGGCATTTCAAACTCAAAAATAGCAAACTGTTTTTGAGTTTGTCCATCAGGAATTTGTCCTCGGAAAGCCGGCGAGAGTCTGGATTTGTGATCGATTGATGGTAAAAGACTCGCTTCTTATTCCATAGGACTGAGACAAAACTGGCCATATGTGTGAGCAATAATTACACTTTGCCAAATCCTTTGGGAAATATAGACATGATATTACATAAGTAGTTTAAAGATTCTATAAGTATTGTAAATTTTCTGTAGTGTTATGTCCATACTCATATTTGCATTCATTACCTACAGGTCAGCATTAGATTACTGATAGGTCATTTTTGACTGCCGGCAATCCTCAAAAAACTCCTTAACGTCGTTTATGAAATACCTTTCTAGAGTGGCAATCATTTAATGTGAACTCCCCCTAACCTGAAAGAAGAAGAATACCTAGAAGAGACCTTATGAGCGATTCGACTACCTGCCGCGTGCCGTGCCCCCCTGCGCCTGCGCATGTATTGCCTACCGTACAAGTATTGAGTTACCTCCTTTTGCGAAATAATATTTATTTTTTTAAGGGGATTTTTTTTAAGTTCATCCAGGCTTTGTATGCATTAGTAGAATCAGTTATCGATACCTAACAATACGTTCACGGATCGGACAAGGTTTTCTTTACATAATGTATATAACTACAAAACCCAAAACAAAGGTCCAACACGCACTTGACCACTTTTTTATATTGCGACGATGGCTAAGCAAAATGTGGGCAGAATACAATATTTTGACCTCAGCCCATATAGAGGGAGGAAAAAAGAGTTCCGGTAAGCAAGCCAAATATAGAGAGAGGATCTAGGCTTCTAAATTACGAGGCTTTCTGATTTGTGTTACGATCTGGTATATATAGGACATGTTTGTTTATTGCGGAGGCAATACTTTCTTATTTATGATTCTACGTATGATAGTGAAAATGTACCGAATTGGTGTTATGAGGAGTAAATGGTAGGTTTTTATTGTTAAAGATGTATGTTATGTTTAAGTATGTTTTTTTTAGCATCAGACTATGTCACCACATAGTCTGGATGGTAAGAAA
This sequence comes from Sesamia nonagrioides, assembly GCA_017933935.1. Lineage (NCBI taxonomy): Eukaryota > Metazoa > Arthropoda > Insecta > Lepidoptera > Noctuidae > Sesamia > Sesamia nonagrioides. The sequence goes on along the minus strand of JADWQK010001324.1, from coordinate 2,178,930 downwards.
CACGGATGCAGTACATACATGGTAGAAATGAAATCGTCAAACAATTTGGTTTTAAGATAATGATAGGAATGTCTAATTTAGGGAAGAGTATAATTGTAGTTTTTAGTAATAAATATATGTACTCGTATATATACGGACAAATCACACAGATTGAGCTAGCCCCCTAAGTAAGTTCGAGACTTGTGTTATGGGATACTAACTCAACGATACTATATTTATAACAGATACATATATAGATAAACATCCAAGACCCAGGCCAATCAGGAAAAGATCGTTTTCCAACATGAACCGGCCGGGAATCGAATCCGGGGCCTCCACATCGCAGGCAGGCATGTTTACCGCTGCGCCACGGTGGTCGACAGAGTAATGATGATGTTTCTCGGTGGTAGGCCATAACATCGGTGGGCTGCAGATGTTACCACCATTCCGGCATGATGTTTGGTGAAGCCATACGGAAGACGGGTCTGAGCAGTTGTATTGCGATGTGTGCCGGGTACAATGCGCCAAATGTTGTTGTGTCGGAAGTTTGGTCGTGGAGGGTCTCCAGGTCAATTTCTCTCTGGCGCAGTATCGTTGGTCGTATTGTTGGGCATAACATTGCATCACCTCGCTCAACTGCCGTGTTCCTTCCTATTACACTAAGTTTTTTGAGTGAATAAACTTAATAAACCAGCGCGCTTTACCATCAACGATTGCATCACTGCTTACCATAAGGCGGGATTGCACACAAGCACTAGCTTATAATTATTAAAAAAAAATGAGAACAATCATGATTGCCAGCCTAGCAATCCAGTGCTCGCTATAGGCTTCTACAATTGTAGGTCACTCATCTCGATTCTTTGATTCTCATCCAGCTTAAGAAAGATTGGCGCTCCACCTAAGACGAGAGCTTGAATCTGACGTTTGCTGAGTCGCGTTCTCCACTCAAGGACGTGTTTACACTAACGGCCATTGACAACGATTCAACTTCAACTTCCGTATTGCCTATTTAAGTACAACATTTCATAAAACATAGGTAATATAAACTTTATATTACGCATGTTATATGAAGGCACAAAAACGCTATTATTGAGTTTTTACTTTTATAAATATCGTAATGTTTTTAAGACCCACGTAGTTATATTATGTAAACTGTTATTCGAAACAATGGTTACTTCATAGTATAGGTAATTTTGTTATTTTAACATAAAACCTGAAACCATCCAGCAAGCCATTTACTTGACAATATTTTTATAACTTCATAAAGAAATTAATATATCAATAAAGTTATGCTGTTTATGATCGTAACTTTATTATTTTACCGGCGACCTGCTCCTGCTTGTCACATTTTTATGACTTGAAATAACATTGAGATGTGTTTGTTATATTGAAGTTTAATGTACAATGTATTTTTTGTTTATGCGAAACCTGAATATAGTTTGTTCAGAATAAGCAGCGGAATCGATTCCATTAAGTTTTGGATGTCCTGTCCCACGTTATGCGCCAGTTATAGGGATGGTGTGGGAAGTAATAAAAGGGCAACAATACGATCCAACCCCTATATTTAATGTAGACACAGAACATTACATAATTTAATAGCACATACAGTAGACGCGTCGGCGCCGATTGCCGCAGATACGCACGCGTCTACTCTACGGAGTCTCATGGGTAACTGGCGCGTGCGGCTATCCTGTGCGAACGGCGACAACCCGGGAAAAGAGAGAGGGCGCGAGGGATGACGCGCGCGTGCAACGTCGCATTGTTATTTTGGCGCGTTATATTTTTTCCCAAATACATTAAGAAATTATTGTAGTGTGGTTACCGAGCGCGCCACGCAGCTTACGATAGATCATAGTACTGCGCACGCCCGCGCAACAGCTGACGCCAGAGGTCAACGCACCGGGCGCCCGCCTAAGGGGAGCGTGGACCATATTTTTGTTGGGGCTGTCCCAACAAAAATATGGTCTACGCTCATAACTTTGTGGTTTTTCATGTTTTTTTTTTTAATTTTATTCTTAGATTCTTTACTTAAAAATACTGGACATGTGTTTGGGGTTTCGTATTATAACAAATTACAAAATAATGTTGCGGAAATGGCCATATTTTTCTCCGTATTAACGATATTTGTTTCTTCGTGCTTTCGTTATTAAATACTTTTTTGGGTAACATTATAAACTAGTGCATGACCGGGATCCCATTTGATACATGGTAAGCAGTGATGCAACCGTTGATGGTAAAGGGCGCTAATTTATAAAGAGCTTATTCAGTCCGGAGTGAATAAGCATAAATAATAAGTATAAATAATAAATTTAAGTGTCTCCAAAGCCAGCCTTGGAGACACTTAAATTTTAGTCAGAATAATATTCGTTACAATAATTCATTACAAATTTTTGGTGCTACATCAGTGATTCCCAAAGTGGTCCAGGTGGACCCCCAGGAGTCCACGGGAGACTTGCTGGGGGTCTACGTAGGCGTGAACAAAAAATGGGGGTCCATAAGATGTTAAAGGGGGTCCATTTGATAGTAAAGAGCAAAAATGTAAGTATAGTTTTTATAAGGGCCTACCTACATTGTTTTAAGTACCTATCTAAGCTGATAATATTTTAATAAGGCAAGCGACTGTTACTTGTCCAAACTTGCGTATTCGATATTACGTACAATTTCGTGTACAGACTTGCAAAGCGCTATCCGCCCGACAATGCTTAATGCTTGTTCAGACATGAACTTGATCACCACTATAAATACTTGATGCCAAAGGCAAACTCATTCATTTTTTTCCGGAATTTCGAAAAAAAGGTGTGAGAAAATTTATATCTATAATAATAATAATAATAAAAAAAAAAACTGGCAGCACCAACGTCAACATCAAAGATTCTTTTGTGTAAACATATTTATTTATAAAATTGTTACAATAGAAGCTGTTTTTACATTTATATAATACAAACATGAAATACAAACTATTTAGAACCAAAATTATGCAAAAACCAAAGTTTAGTGAATAATAAATTACAATATGCAAGAAAATAAATAGCCGACATCGACTGACATCTGTCATGTCAAATCAATAAATTTCGGAAAAATGTAAATTATACTGAAGATTTATACTGATTGAAGATGTTGACAAGATATGCCGCTCGACGTGCACGCCCACCATCTCCGGACTCGTTGCTCAGCTCCGCCTTGCCGCCGCCGGTCTCCAGCGCCACTGTAAGCGCTGTGACGACTCCGGCCGCGGCAGTTGCGTCGAGCTCGAGCGACGAGTATTTCTCTCCGCCGACGACGCCACCACCTGTTCGCCGACGGGGAGGACGCCGGCCGCCGGACTGCTTAGGACCTCGAGGCCCACCGGCTTCTGACAGGGTCCCAGCTCCCGCCGGAAGTGTGCAGCGCATGAGATGGACACAATCCATCAACGAAAACGTCATGCGCTCATACTATGGGGCTACAGAGGGAGGAACCAACCTGACCGCGTACCGTGTTCGAATGCTCTCTCTGTTTCAGGTACTTGAGCCAGCTGTCAACGTGTCGGCGCAACGACTGTCGGATCAGGTACGGGTTATCCAGCGTAATCATATGTTGGATGATACTGTGCTTGATCGCCTGCGAAACGAAATGCAGAGTAGCCGTATCATTGCTCACCAGTCGCAGTCTGCGGAGATACCACCGCAGCCAACAATCTATGCTGACGAGGGAAGTAATGATAGGGCTACAAATGTAAGTACCCAGTGCAATGAGGAGTTAAGAAATGCTTTGGAGGCTGCGATTCGGGAATATCGTTCCATCTCGGCAGTGCTAAGACCACGCCTGCCACGTTTGCCCATGCATAACCGAAATAGGGCACTGATGGGTGCTCTGGATGCGCAGTTATCAAATTATTTTGATACCTGCGAGGACCTCACTGATACTCATTCAATCCTGTACTGCGCAGCTGTAGCAGCTTGTCGTGTAGCTCATGTCAAATTTCCCAGTGACTCTAGAGCTACACGACCGAAACCAGTAGTACCAGCTTGGCAGCACAGGATTGAATGTCGTATTGGTGGGGCCAGATCACTCATCGGTAAACTAATCTGCTTCAGGGAGGGAAATACTCGTCCTAGAGTGATGCGCTTTGTGAGGCGGGCATTCTCAGGTACAAATACCAGCCCTCAAAACTATATGGCCCGTGTCACGGAGCGCATCGACTTCCTGAAGCAGAAAGTGTATGCATGGGCGAACCGTATTAGAAGATATAAACGACGAGTGGAACGGTACACCCAGAATCGCACCTTCCAAAGCAATGAAAGGAGGGTTTATAGGGACTGGGAACGACCAGAACAAGGTGTGACTGACACGTGCCTACCGGATGATGATGCCATGTGTTCATTTTGGCGCAGTATCTGGTCGGTACCTGTCAGTCACACTGAAGGTGACTGGGCCCAGGATGTCGAGAGAGCCTGCGATCCAATACCTGAAATGGGGGCTATTACCATCTGCCCCCAAGATGTAGCTCATGCAGTCCGTCCGTTACCTAACTGGAAGTCTCCAGGACCGGACGGGCTGCATAACTTTTGGATAAAATGGTTTCCAAGGTCGCACGCTCGCTTGGCATCTCAATTCCAGACTGCCTTAGTGTCTGGTTCGTTACCTCAGTTCCTAACTACTGGAATAACCCACCTGCTCCATAAATCAGGTAGCACCGCGGAACCCAAAAATTATAGGCCGATCACCTGTTTACCGACGGTCTATAAAGTTCTTACATCCATTTTGAAAACTAAAATTAACAAACATATTGACAGCAACTCCATCTTGTCTGCCTCTCAAAATGGATGTAGGAGCGGGTCCCGCGGTACTAAGGAGCTACTCCTTATTGATATGGCCATTAGCCAACAGGTTCGTCGTTCCCGAAAGGATCTGTCGACATGTTGGATAGATTATAAGAAGGCCTATGACTCAGTGCCACATACATGGCTCATGCGGGTGCTGGAGTTGTATAAAGTGGATGCAACTCTACGCACCTTCCTGATGACGTGTATGAGGACATGGAGGACAGTCCTTCGCTATCCAGGATGTCGAAATATTCAGAGGAATAGCGAACCGATAAGGATCGAGCGAGGAATATTTCAGGGCGATAGTTTGAGTCCACTTTGGTTTTGCTTAGCATTGAATCCTCTAAGCACACTATTAGAGGATTCAGGTCTAGGCTATCGGTTGAGGAGAGGTGGTCAGGTTATATCGCACCTCCTCTACATGGATGACCTGAAACTTTTTGCTCCCAACAATTCACAACTGAACGAGCTACTGAAAATTACTGAAATTTTCAGTAGCTCCATCAGGATGGAATTTGGTGTGGACAAATGTGCGGTCATGCATGTAAAGCGAGGAGAGATTATGGAACCCGTGGGAACCCAACTCACGAGTTCCATAAACCTTAGAGCCCTCTCCGCATCCGAAACCTATAAGTATTTGGGTATGTCGGAAGCGTTGGGTATCAATGTTACTGACATGAAGCAATCGTTGAAAGAACGCTTCTTTGGCCGCCTGAAGAAACTACTTAATAGTCTTCTATCAGGCGGAAATAAGGTGCGCGCTTTCAACGGTTGGGTCATGCCGGTATTGATGTACTCTTTCGGCATACTCAAATGGACTCAAACCGAGCTTGACGCCCTGGATCAGAGGGTCCGTACGCTACTGACTGCAAATCGATTGCATCACCCACGGTCATCGGTCATGAGGCTGTATATCCCGCGAAAATGTGGAGGTCGTGGCTTTTTAAACGCCAAGACTCTCCACAATCGCGAGATATGCAGTCTCAGAGAATATTTTCTAGAAACCGACGTGGGGATGCATCGGGATGTGGTCGCGGTTGACAAGGGCCTCACTCCGCTCTCCTTGGCTAAAGAGAACTGGCGTAAACCAGTAGTGCTTGACACAAATGATCGCATGGAGGTATGGAAGAGCAAAGAGCTTCACGGACGCTTTTTCCGAGCCCTACACGGGCCCGATGTAGATTTTCAAGCGTCCGTAGCCTGGCTACGTTTCGGTGACCTCTTTGGGGAAACCGAAGGTTTTGTCTTTGCAATTATGGACGAAGTTATGATGACGAACAATTACCGGAGATTCATTGTGAAAGACGGCACAGTTGACATCTGTCGGGCATGTCACCGGCCGGGAGAATCAATTAGACACATTATTTCCGGGTGTTCTCGTCTAGCTAACGGAGAGTACTTGCATAGACACAACCTTGTAGCCAGGATAATTCACCAGCAACTTGCTCTTAAATACAAACTTGTGGAATCGGAGGTGCCGTACTACAGGTATATGCCCGACCCAGTTCTCGAAAATGGCCATATCACATTGTACTGGGATCGATCCATCATCACTGACAGGACTATTGTTGCCAATAAGCCTGATATAGTGCTGGTGGATCGATCAGAGCGGCGTGCAATGATTGTTGACATAACCATCCCACATGATGAGAACCTCGTGAAAGCTGAGAAAGATAAACAAACCAAGTATCTTGATTTGGCTCACGAGGTTGTCGACATGTGGGCAGTGGATTCAGCAATCATTGTACCGATAGTCGTGACAGCCAATGGCTTAATTGCCAAGAGCCTCGACCAACACCTCAGGAGGCTCTCGTTGGGCAGCTGGATCAAGGGCTTGATTCAGAAAGCGGTACTGCTGGACACGGCTCGCATCGTCAGGAAGTTCCTCTCTCTGGAGCCCTGACCGCCGGTAGCTTGGACCCTGTTCCCGATACCGGTGGGCTACTATTTTTTATATTTTTAAATGTTTTTTATATATTTTTTATGTAGAAATATTTAAAAATGTAATTTATATGTATATACAATGAAATAAAGGAATAATAATAACAACATACGTCAACATCATATTTTTTTTATCAATTTAAGGAATAATATTTAATATCAGTTTTTCATCTCTTTACTGTGCAATATTTAACCAAAACTGAAACCCAAAGTTGAAACAATTTACAAAATATATAAAAAGTATTCACATTTATCTACAATGATAAAAATACAGAATCATTGGAGGTGACATCTGTCATGTCACCTCGGACACAACTTTACAAAACAGTGAAATAAAATAAATATGAAATAATGTTGACAAGATCTGCCGCTCGCCGTGCACGCTCACCACCTCCGGACTCGTCGCCCAGCTCCGCCTCGCCGCCGCCGGTCTCCAGCCCCACTGTGAACGCTGTGATGACCCCGGCCGCGGCAGTTGCGTTGAGCTCGAGCGACGAGTATTTCTCTCCGCCGACGACGCCACCACCTGTTCGCCGACGGGGAGGACGCCGGCCGCCGGACTGCTTGGGACCTCGAGGCCCACTGGCCTCTGATAGGGCCCCCGCTACCGGTGGAAATGTGCAGCGCATGAAATGGACTCAATCAATCAACGAGAACGTCATGCGCGCATACTTTGGGGCTACAGAGGGGGAAGTAACTTGACTGCGTACCGTGGTCGGATGCTCTCTCTGTTTCAGGTGCTTGAGCCAGCTGTCAACGTGTCGGCGCAACGACTGTCGGATCAGGTGCGGGTCATCCAGCGTAACCATATGCTGGATGATGTGGTGCTTGATCGCCTACGCCTCGAGTCACGGAATAGCCATGTTACGCCTGCTTCATCACTGGTCGCGGTACAACTTAACAGTGTTCCATCGCGACCCAACCTCGTCGATGAAGAGGATGATGATGAGGCTATATCCGTGACTCCTCAATGCAATGAAAAAGTAAGGAGCGCTTTGGAGGATGCTTTCCTTGAGTACCGCTCTACTCCGCCTGAACTTAGACCACGTTTACCTCGATTGCCCATGCATAAAAAAAACAAGGCGCTGGTGTGTGCTCTAGACTCTCAGCTGTCTAATTATTTAAAGGACAGCAAAGATCTGGCTGATACACATTCAATCTTGTACTGTGGAGCTGTTGCGATATGTCGTGTGGCTCATGTCAAATTCCCAGACAGTGACAGAGCCACACGACCAAAACCAGCTGTACCAGCTTGGCAGTGCAGGATTGAACGTCGTATCGATAAGAGACTAGAGCACTCATTGGCAAGCTTATTAGTTTCAGGGAGGGCAATACACGCCCTAGAGTGATGCGCTTTGTGAGGCGGGCATTCTCGGGGACTGATGTTAGTACCCGAGACTATTTGTTACGCGTCACAGAGCGCATCGACTTTCTTAAACAGAAAATATATGCATGGGCAAACCGTATTCGTCGGTACAGGCGAAGAGTGGAGCGGTATTCTCAGAATCGCAATTTCCAAAGTGATGAAAGGTGGGTCTATAGAGCTTGGGAGCGATCAGACCAAGGTGTCACTGACACGTGCCTACCGGATGATGATGCCACGCGTTCATTCTGGCGCAATATCTGGTCGGTGCCTGTCAGTCACACCGAAGGTGGTTGGACTCGGGATGTTGAGCGAGCCTGCGATCCAGTACCAGAAATGGGGGCTATTACCATCTGCCCCCAAGATGTAGCTCGTGCAGTCCGTCCGTTGCCTAATTGGAAGTCTCCAGGGCCGGATGGGCTGCATAACTTTTGGATTAAATGGTTTTCCGGGTCGCACGCTTGCTTGGCATCTCAGTTCCAGACTGCTTTAGAGTCTGGTTCGCTACCCCAGTTCCTAACAACAGGAATAACCCACCTGCTCCATAAATCAGGTAGCACCGCGGAACCCAAAAATTATAGGCCGATCACATGTTTACCGACGGTCTATAAAGTTCTTACATCCATTTTGAAAGCAAAAATTAATACGCATATTGACAGCAACTCCATCATGTCTGCCTCTCAAAATGGATGTAGGAACGGGTCCCGCGGTACTAAGGAGCTACTCCTTATTGATATGGCCATTAGCCAGCAGGTTCGTCGTTCCCGAAAGGATCTGTCGACATGTTGGATAGATTACAAGAAGGCCTATGACTCTGTGCCACATACATGGCTCATGCGGGTGCTAGAGTTGTATAAAGTAGATGCAACTTTGCGCACCTTCCTGATGACATGTATGTCACAATGGAGAACAGTCCTTCGCTATCCAGGATGTCGAAATATTCAGAGGAATAGCGAACCGATAAGGATTGAGCGAGGTATATTTCAGGGCGATAGTTTGAGCCCACTTTGGTTTTGCTTAGCACTGAATCCTCTAAGCACACTATTGGAGGATTCAGGTCTAGGCTATCGGTTGAGGAGAGGTGGTCAGGTTATATCACACCTCCTCTACATGGATGACCTGAAACTTTTTGCTCACACCAATTCACAACTGAAGGAGCTACTGAAAATTACTGAAACTTTCAGTAGCGCCATCAGGATGGAATTCGGTGTGGACAAATGTGCGGTCATGCATGTACAGCGAGGAGAGATTGTGGAATCCGTGGGAACCCAACTCACTGGTTCCATAAACCTTAGAGCCCTCTCCGCATCCGAAACCTATAAGTATTTGGGTATGTCGGAAGCGTTGGGTATCAATGTTACTGACATGAAGCAATCGTTGAAGGAACGCTTCTTTGGCCGCCTGAAAAAAGTACTTAATAGTCTTCTATCAGGCGGAAACAAGGTGCGCGCTTTCAACGGTTGGGTCATGCCGGTATTGATGTACTCTTTCGGCATACTCAAATGGACTCAAACCGAACTCGACGCCCTGGATAGGAGAGTCCGTACACTGCTGACTGCAAATCGATTGCATCACCCACGGTCATCGGTTATGAGGCTGTATATCCCGCGAAAATGTGGAGGTCGAGGCTTTTTAAACGCTAAGACACTCCACAATCGTGAGATATGCAGTCTCAGAGAATATTTCCTAACAACCGACGTGGGAATGCATCGAGATGTGGTCGCAGTTGACAAGGGCCTCACTCCGCTCTCCTTGGCGAAACAGAACTGGCGCAAACCAGTAGTGCTTGACACCAATGATCGCATGGAGGTATGGAAGAGCAAGGAGCTTCACGGACGCTTTTTCAAAGCCCTACACGGGCCTGATGTAGACTTACAAGCGTCCGTGGCCTGGCTACGACTCGGTGACCTTTTTGGGGAAACCGAAGGTTTTGTATGTGCAATTACGGACGAAGTTATGATGACGAACAATTACCGGAGATTTATTGTGAAAGACGGCACAGTTGACATCTGTCGGGCATGTCACCGGCCTGGGGAATCAATAAGGCATATTATCTCCGGGTGTTCTCGTCTAGCTAACGGAGAGTACTTGCATAGACACAACCTTGTAGCCAGGATCATTCATCAGCAACTTGCTCTTAAATACAACCTTGTGGAATCGGAGGTGCCGTACTACAGGTATACGCCCGACCCAGTTCTCGAAAATGACCATATCACATTGTACTGGGATCGATCCATCATTACTGACAGGACTATTATTGCCAATAAGCCTGATATAGTGCTGGTGGATCGATCAGAGCGGCGTGCAATGATTGTTGACATAACCATCCCACATGATGAGAACCTCGTGAAAGCTGAGAAGGATAAACAAATCAAGTATCTTGACTTGGCTCACGAGGTTGTCGACATGTGGGAAGTGGATTCAGCAATCATTGTACCGATAGTCGTGACAGCCAATGGCTTAATAGCCAAGAGCCTCGACCAACACCTCAGGAGGCTCTCGTTAGGCAGCTGGATCAAGGGCTTGATTCAGAAAGCGGTACTGCTGGACACGGCTCGCATCGTCAGGAAGTTCCTCTCTCTGGAGCCCTGACCGCCGGTAGCTTGGACCCTGTTCCGATACCGGTGGGCTACTATTTTTTATATTTTTAAATGTTTTTTATATATATTTTTGTTATGTAGAAATATTTAAAAATATAATTTATAAGTGTATTTATTGAAATAAAGAAGATAATAATAATAATACTTTTATTTGTTAACATAGGTAATAGAGGTACAGTTCTTGTTTTTGATGAGTAGAGCACTATGTTATGCCAGTAGGCGTACAAATATACATGCAAATCTAGATTTTTTATTATCCTTATGTCATAACTAAATGAGGAATTATTAAAATGTAAAAAATATCTTAGTCAAAAAAAATCTAAGTCGAAATACAGATAATGTCAAAAAAATAAATAAAGAAAATGTCAAAATTAATTAGAAAAAAAAATGAATCAAAATAAATTGCAATTCTACATTAATTCGTCATTCAAATATTCGTCAATTGTGTAGTAGCATTTATCAATTAAGAACAATTTCATTTTTTTCTTAAATTGTGTAAAATTTAATTCTTTAATGGCGTCTGGAATTTTGTTATGAATACGTGGAGCCATACCTAGGATACTTTTTTTGACTAGTGCAGTGTTGCATTTATAATTACACAAACAATTTTTGTACTGACCACGAAGTGGAACATTTCGTGCCGTTGTCATTTTTTCGAAAAGGTTAGGATTCAGTTTGACAAAAATACTCATTTCTAATATGTATAACGCCGGCACCGTAAGAACTTTTAGCGACTTAAAGTACGGCGCGCAACTGTCTTCTGTTTTCAGACCACACATGGCTCTAATGCACCTTTTTTGTGCCTTGAATATTAATTCTTTATCCGGAGAATTACCCCAGAAAATAATACCGTACCGTATGAGTGAGGCCACCAAACCATGATAGGCAACAAGTAACGAGTCTATATTGACTTTTCTGGCCAGTTGAAAAAGTGCGTATGCCGATTTATGAATTTTCCCACAAAGCTGTTCTATATGCGGTTTCCAATTCAAGTTACTGTCAATATAGACACCCAAAAACACACTTACTTTTTCCTCTTCTATTTCGTTGCCATTAAATTTGACACACATTTTTGGAGCTTCAATTTTTTGGTAAAAATGCATTAGTTTGGTTTTCTTCAGGTTAATTTTTAAATTATTCATATTAAGCCAATTAATTATGTCACTAAGAGTATTATTAATGTCAATTTGATAAGTATTTAGATCTCTACATTTTACTATGGCAGTGCTATCGTCTGCAAACAAAACCATTTTTTGTTGCGTCACTTTCGGTAAATCATTAATATATATGAGAAATAAAGGTGGCCCGAGCACACTACCCTGAGGCACCCCATATTTTATAATCCTGAAATTTGACATACGTTTGTTCCATTTTTGACTTCGCACACACTCTCGTAATTTCAGTACATTGCAATCTATCACTTAGATACGATTCTATTAATTTTAAAATGTTCCCTCTGATGCCATAGCAGTACAATTTGTCTATAAGGATTTTGTGAGAGACATAATCAAAGGCTTTAGTCATGTCTGTGTAAATAGCGCAGATGGGAGTCCTTTTGTCAACAGCAGACATAATATTATTGAGGAAGTCAAAAATGGCCATGTTAATGGTTCTATTTCTTCGGAAACCGTTTTGTTCCTTGCACAAGACATTGTGTTTGTGAAGAAACTGATATAACGAGTTGTATATAACTTTTTCAAAAATTTTGGAAAAAATAGGAATTTTGGCTATGGGACGGTAATTTTTTATATGCTTTTTGTCTTCTTTTTTGTGGAGCGGTTTTATTATGATTTTTTTTTAATCTTTGGGATAGACTCCCTCAGTAATACCGACATTAATGATATGTGCTAGCACGGGTGCTATAAGGTCAATTACATATTTAATTACTTTCGTCGTTATACCGTCAATACCTACAGTACTAGTGTTTTTTAGTGTCTTTGTGGCTAATATAATGTCGGATTTTAAAACAGGTTGCATAAACATTGATTGCATTGTCAAATTGTCTAACTTATTCATTATTTCAGTGTCGTTTATTATATTTTTCTCGATGTCATCTATAAAGTAATTATTAAAAGCATTTGCTATGTCAATTGGGTTTGTGTAAGTCAAATTCCCTGTTTTTATTGTCAGTATCTGTTCTTTAGGCAGGTTAGTTTTAGATTTATTGACTATCTGCCATGTGGCCTTCGATTTGTTTTGAGAGTTGTTTATGAAGTAATTATTTTGTGCCTTCTGAGTTAGTTTAATAATTTTTTTGTATCGCGTAGTATAATTTTTCAATTTAGTTTTAGTTGTTGTTGTTGGGTGTAGTCTGTAAGCCCACAATAACTGTCTCTGCCTTTTACTGCATGTCTTTATGCCACGAGAAATCCATTTAACCTGTTTGTTAGTGTTTATTGTTATTATTTTCTCTGGAAAACAGAGATTGTAAAACATCGAGAAAATATCATGAAATGTCTTATACGCCACATTAACATCATGACTTTCGTAAACTTCTTGAAAAGATACATTTTGTAAACATGATTTAAATTTAACAAGGTTCTCTTTTGAGTAACATTTTTTAATAGTTTTCCAAAATTTTAAGCGACACGTTTTATGTACAGGTATTTTAAGTATTTGTGATGTGTGATCTGACAACAAAAGATCAATAATATCTGCTTTCCATCCTTTACGTAGATTATGAGCAAAGTTATCAATGCACGTCTTACTATGAAGCCTAGTAGGCTGGTTTAGCGCTAGAGTTAAATTATAGTTAAGCAGAAAATGTTCCAAATCCATCGTAATCTTATTTCTTAACAGTACATTAATGTTAAGATCACCACACAACACAATTTTCTTATTTGATAATACACACAATTTTTTTAATACAATGTCAAGTTTTTCATAGAATGTCAGGTAATTATATTTCGGTATTCTATATACACATATAATAATAATTGAATGGGATGTCAATTCTAAGGCACACATTTCTATCACTCCTGATACAGACTGTTTAGCAACATCTGGTAGTTCCCTGTACTGATGCCCCTGTCTCACAAGAATACAAGTTCCGCCTCGATTTGTGCTGCGCGAATAAAAAGCAGCTAGATGGAAATTTGGAATGTGTAATAAATGCTCATGTCCAGATGTTATGAAGTGTTCTGTCAAACAGAGCACATCTAAAGTTGTCCCTTGATTTTCCAAGTGTTCCAGTTGTATAGTTAACATGTCTGATTTATTTAATAATCCGGCAATGTTTTGATGCATTACATCAATATGACTAAAGAAAAAGCTGTCCGGTGTCGTCTGATTTAGTTATGGTCTTCATATGGTCGTCAGGTTCGTAAATGTCAATGTTTGATGTATTATAAGGTATGTTACCGCCTGTTACGTCAAGGATATATTTATTGTTTTCGTCAATTAGTATCTTCAAATCTGTGTTTGCTAGTGCCGGAGAAAAGTAAGTAGCCTACCTTTTTTTTGTTATAGTACTTAAGTATTTTGTTTACGTGTACTAGTCGGTTGATCACAACGGCTTGTATAGATAGGTAACTTAGTAACTTACAGATATTTTAATTGTCCTCTTTCGATTTGAAGACAAACACAGCACGTTTTATTCAATTGTTTTTCCACGAGAGAAGCACTGCCTCTCTAAAAAGGCCGAATAAGCAACATTGCAGAGCAATTAATTTTGTAATTTTTCTTGCAAATAACTACTAATTTTATAAAACAGTAATTTCATAATCATTTTAAATTGATTTTGAAGTAACTATTTTATCAAAACTATTCCTTTTCGGAAAGAGCGAGCGGTGCGAGGGCGACTTGTCACGTTTTAACAATGAAGCCGCAGACAAAAAATACGCAAATACACGGAGCGCGTGAACTCATTGATTTAATAAAATGTTAGTTATCGTTTTTATGGACAATTTTGGGATTTCGACTTTTATTTTTTCCTACACAAATATGATCAGTATTCGGTACTGAGTACACCAATTTTTATTTATACTATTAAAAATTAGTGGTAAATTATGTACTTTAAAATTGATACCGTTTTGTGAAAACGTCTGTATTAGTCTCAGCGGTTTATTAGTTGGTCCCTTTACAAGCCGTAATTCTATTTCCGCGTGCTGACAAAGGCTGCGGTGTGATACCTTTAATCAGAAAAAAACTTGGTTACTAAAACATTTTTTTTTTACAGGTAAGGTAACTGATACGAAACATGGCTACAGCAAAGAAAAAATGTCGACAATATAGTGTCGATTATTTGAAATATGGTTTTGTTCCATCAGAGGCAGACAAACAATTGCCCATGTGCCTATTATGCAACAAAGTTTTGACCAATGACTCTATGAAACCATCAAAGCTCGAAGATCATCATAAAAAGGTGTCATACTGATAAAATAGGTAAAGATTTAAAATATTTTCAAACATTGAAAGAAAAATATGGAAAGAGACCCACCATGCAGTTACAAGGGGACAGCCTGAATTTAATAAAAACAAAGGGGATAATTTCGGCTTTTCTTGGGAAATTGATATTTATGAAGCAAAACATTAGTCGGCGCGAATTCTCTCAATTTCCAAACTTGTCGCAGGTAGAATGTATTGATGAGGATATCCATACCTACAGTCAACATTTAAGTGCCCTGCATGATGACTTCAAAACCAGGTTTGAAGATATACTGACGATGGATATACCACCATGGATCATAAATCCATTTGATGAAACGGAAGTGGCCAATGTTGTATTACAAGAGGAGCTGCTCGAGCTGAGCACTAATGAGGAGCTGAAGGTGAAATTTAGAAAAGGCTACCCAACATTTTGGCTGCAAGCAGAAATACCCGAAAAATATCCTGGACTGTGGGAAATCGCAAGGAAATTTTTAATAGCTTTTCCCTCGTCATACCTTGTCGAAAGGAGTTTTAGTGCTGTTACAAACCTCTTAACAAAAAAAAGGAGCAAATTAAACACCACAGAGCGGGGGGATTTGCGGTTATTGCTCACAAAAATAAAGCCAAACATTGATCGTTTGCTGACACTCCATCAGATACATCCTTCCCATTAATTAAAATTATGACCTGAACCTATATCACCTTAATATTTTTTTCTTGTAATTCTATTCTTTTAATAAATAAAGTGATATAAAATGTACCATTTTTCGTTTTTGTTTTACATATCGGAATATAGGGACAGAACTCAACTCACAAATTGGCGACTTTAAGAATGTGGTAGAAATGTAGCAGCAGGGGGTCCACCGAAACCAGTAAAATTTTGAAAGTGGTCCACGAGAAAAATAAGTTTGGGAACTACTGTGCTACATTATTATCGTCACGTCATTTACAAAAAAATCTTCCGGAGTAAATTCTTTAAATGCTTTGGAAATCACATCAGAGCCTATTGTGTTGTCTTTATAAGAACAGCGCTAGAATATAGACGGACTATAATCCTACTTGCTGCTGATATTGTTAATATGAAAATTAGAATAAACTATATTAAAAGAATAATATTTAAAAAAAAATACAATTTATTTCATTTTATTATAATCGTTGCTCGTTTATTATCTTTATACATTATATCAGCCTATAGAGGTCCCCTGCTGGACAAAGGCCTCCTCCAAGGCTTTCCACGACGACCGGTTTTGTGTTGCCCGCATCCATCGGCTTCAACCAGGTCATCGTCCACCTTGTTGGGGGCCTCTCTACGCTTCGTCTTCCGGTACGTGGCCGCCACTCTAGAACCTTACTGCCCCATCGACCATTGGTTCTACGAGCAATGTGTCCGCCCACTGTCACTTAATTTTAGTGACTCAAAGAGCTCGTTAATTATACTCGTTTCATTTTATTATATTCAGTTTTGTCAGCTGGATGAGAGTTGCCGAGAATCAAGATGACCTGCAATTGTAGAAGCCTATGGTGAGCACTGGATTTCTATAGGCTGGCAATCATGATGCTTCTCATTATATCAATACTAAAAACTACAATGATCCTCTTCCCGAAATTAAGCATTCGTATAAAACCAAATTAAGCATTCGTATAAAACCAAATTAAGCATTCGTATAAAACCAAATTTTTTGACGGTTTCACTTCTACCACGTATGTACCACGTATGTGTACCTACTACACACACACTCACATGTTTTTTGATAATAAAAAAAAAACACTTTGAATTTGGGTTAGAATCGGGATATGAAATTAAAAACCATTTTTACAAATCCAACTGGCAGTCCTAGAGATTAACTCGTTGAAATAAGCAAACAAAATGTTTGGCTTGTTTGTAAGCATAGATAGAAATCACCGCCTAGCTTTCCCTAACATCGTTGGGGTTAGCTTCCAGTCTGACCCGATTCAGCCAAATACCAGTATGTTACATGGAACAACTGACCTCCAGACTGGTTATCAGTTTTTCGGCTTCTAATGTTGTACAAAGCACAGGTCGTTATTATTTAGCCTTTTTTTGTCGTCCCACTGTTGGGCACAGGTCTCCTCTCAAACAGAGAAGGATTGAGCGTAATCACCACGCTTGCTCATGCGGGTTGGCGATTTCAGACTTAAAGTCCAGGTTTCCTCAAGATGTTTTCCTTCACCTTGTAAGCAGTCATTGGTGTCCAAGATATACTTAAAAGTACTTAAAAGATATAACTAGGAAAAGTTACATTGGTACTTGCCTGTACTGGAATCGGACCCGCCACACTCATACTTGAGAGAGTGTTTTAACCACTAGACACTATTACATAGATACAGATATAAAAGTATTAAGTCTTGTACTCAATAGCAAATATAATTGACCAATATATCATTGCCATTGGTTACCCTTAAATATTATAAAAAAAAAATATATAAGTCTTTCAGGCGAGCGTCCCATTTTTCTTTTTTTTTGGACAACGACCTTTTTCGGGATATATTTAAATAGGATGGTGGACGGTTTATTCTTAGCAATGGATTGATTCAACTATCAAAAGGTGCTCTAGCGAAGGCTTTTCGCCCATTTTATTTCGTTCAAAGAGCCCGCTTTTTATTGAGTATTATTTTTCTAATACTCTTGTGATGCTGTTTGTTTACACAATAGAATGCAATCGACTTTTTTTTATTTCTGGCAGGTTTCCATAAGGCTGGTAACAATTTTACTTAACATCTTGTGGTATTAACACCGGAGGTTGATTAAAAAAATATATAATATACGAAACGACGACGGGTACGATGCGCCAAATGTTGTGTTGCGTCGGGAGTTTGGTCGTGGAGGGTTTTCAGATCAATCTCATCGTTGGTCGTGTTGTTAGGTTTAACATTGCATCACCTCCCTCAACGCCGCCTTCCTTCCTAATCACTCAGTTTTTTTTTGAGTGTATAGGGTCTTAATAAACTAGCGCGTTTTACCATCAACGATTGCATCACTGCTTACCATCAGGCGGGATTGTGGTCAAATACTAGCAAACCAGCAAATTTATTTTCTCATCACAATTTTTTTATACATTATTTTTAAAATTAAAGTCGCTTTTTGTTCGTTTGTATTTAAAAAATTAATACAGGAAGATTTATATGTAAAATATGAGTTCGTTACGTAACACAATTATACAATCAATGGTACACCCTGTGGGTACGCCACAATAGCGGTGGTAAGTTCCCTCTTTGCGAAGTGGCTAGAGAGGCGCCACGGCGCCCTCACCTTCCGCCTGACGCAGGTCGTCACCGGACACGGTTGTTTCGGAAGGTTCCTGTTACGGATAAGGCGGGAGGAAACGCCAGGGTGTCACCATTGTGTGGATTGCCCTGAGGACACGATGGAGCATACTGTGGAGGTCTGCCCGGCTTGGGTAGAGCAACGCCGTGTCCTCTTGGCGGCGATCGGCGGCGATCTCTCGCGTCCGACCCTGGTCCAGGCCATGGTCCGGAGCAAGAGTGCGTGAGGGTGCGGGAATCCCAGCGGCCTCACGCCTCTAGCCTCCGCAGGAGACGCCCTGGTCGACAACAACATCTAACTCCGGGCCACCGCAAGCTCGGGCTTACCGGGCGACGTGCTGACCCGCCCGGTAAAGACCAGGCCCGAGTGGACGGCGCGTAGTGCTTCACGCATGCCTCAAAGTGATGTCAGCATATCGTGACGGGGTCCACGAAGACGGCCTACGGGTCAAGGTTGCCGGTTAGTTAAAAAAGAAACCGTGGCCCTGGCCTACAGGCAAGTGAAGGAATACGGGTGGGTTTTAGTCAGTAAAAGTCTGACACGATTTGATGAGATGCCAAACAAAATTAAAAAAAAATGGTAATGCTACCTATTTTAATTACCAAATATTGCTTACAAACATACCTACATAAGGTATAGTCTATTCCAAGTGTTACAATTAATGTCATTTTAAGAACAAAATATCAACTTCACTTCAATGTTAATTAAGACGATTTTAAAGTGCTCTTGAAAACGTTATAAAAATTTTGAAGTTGTATCGTAATCTGAAATCTAGTATGTAAGAGTGAAAGTTGTTTTTCCATAGATTTATATCTGCTTACATTTTTGGGAAATAAGACGCGGTTGCAGATTAGTAAAACTGTTAAAATATTTGACCTTTGACAATAAAGACGTCAATTTGGCACAGGCTGTATGGGCACAACTTGCAACATAAGTAGGTACATATATATTTTAGCGGAGCCAGGAACTTGCCTTTAGGTACGCTGTCAAGCCCGTTGGCTTGTTTGCTCAACCCTTACTACATGAGAGATTACTATTAGAGCACCTTTACCTAAATACACTGGCTTTTGGTCTCATACGAATTTTTTTTTTTGTTTTTTTTACTTTCTTTACATAAATTTGTTTTGTATGATTGCGTTTAATTTATGGTTTTCCTGTGCGAGTCACGTTAAATACTTTACTTATCTTATTTTCTTTCTTTTCTTATTTTTATTTTCATTCTTTCCTATTTTTATTTCACATAATAATTGCCAATTTTCTTTGAATACAATGAATAAGTATTCAAAGAAAAAACTAACTGTATTTATTATATGTTTTATTACAATATCTTTTTTTCTGTGTCGATTTTTTTTTTGTAGTTTCGGTTTTATTAATAAATTATTTCTCTTTCTTTTATTCTTTAAATACACATATTTGTGAGAAACATTTTGTTCTATTTGATGAAAAATACGAACAGCCGAATATTCATGAAAACTATTGCCTGTAACACACAGAATTCAATGACAGACGTAATTATCTAAAAAAAGAGCTATTTGGTGGTGTCCTGAGATTTCATTTTTATTTTTAAGTGTTCTATTTTAAACCTAATCATCATCCCAGACATTTGATCTACACCAGGTTGAATTCAACGATGGTTAATTGAACATCAGTCTCAAAATAGAGAGATGAAAATAGTAAGCTCACCTTTTTGTGACTCGATTATTAATCTATAGTTAGTCACAGGCCTTTAAACTCACATACACAAAGAGCCAGACCAGGAACAACTACCTGTAGGCCATACAAATATTTATTCCGTGCGGGAATCTAACCCTCGACACGTGGCTCAACAATCAATCGGTCAGCCACTGCACCAAACGTATCGTCAGTAACCTAATTGTCACATTTGACAATAACATGAATCGATTTGTTTCATTATTCTTATTCAGCCTCATCATCATCATCATCAGCCCCTACTCGTCCACTGCTGGACATAGGCCTCCTTCATGGCACGCCAACAAGCTCGATTCTGAGCAGTTCTCTGCCAGCCACTACCAGCCACCTTTTTGATGTCGTCGCTCCATCTCGCCCAAGGGCGTCCCACGCTACGTTTGCCGAGACGCGGACTTATTCCGCCTATAGAGGTCCTTAAAACAATATTCTATTCAATATTCTATTTGTTTATTTCAACATTGTGCATAATATTTTGCTACCATGATTTTGCAAGTAATATAGTATTGTATAATGTAAAAGCACTTTTCAAGTTTGTGAATGTGAGGCACCATGGACTATGGTTTGTTTTTTTTTTTATATATAACTATTTTTTATATATACTTTTAATAGGCAGTTGAGAGTTTGTCATGCTCACTCAAATGTCTTGCTGATGGTGGCGCGTGTTGTTGGGTCATTTGGTTCCCTTCAAAATGGTTGAGCTAAGTGGGGCTGATGTGCGCGTCATGCTCGTGAACGGGGGCCGTCAGTGGAGACTGATCATCACTTAGCTGCTCGTGGTCTTAATTAATTTTCTAGCTTTCCATTAATTTTTATAATTATACATTGTGCTCACATGCAATAGAAATATGTAACGAAGACATATAATCCATATTATGATTTTAAAAGAGTGTCCATGGAGTTTCTTGCACGTTCTTCTCCATAGAGATCTACGCTTTGGAACGTGCAATTTAGCTCCACTTTTCTTGAACTGACCGACATTGACTATTCAAAAGCACCAACTGTTGGTTAATTTGAAATAAACAATTTTGATTCTGATTTCTAATTCACAGTATAGTTCTTGAGTGTACATATTATTACTCTACAGTTTTTGAGATTGCAACGAGTTCCTCAGTCTTTACAGTTAGGTTTGCATCAATTGATCTAAACAAGGCCGAAGTTCCATCACTCAAACTATAATAAACAGCATCGCATCGACTATTACTCTTAGATCCATCAATAAAGTACATTCTCCACCCCGGGTACTTTCTTTTTTTTTGTTAATAATTGAAAACTAGTGCTTGACTGCAATCCCGCCTGATGGTAAGCAGTAACGCAATCGTTGATGGTAAAGCGCACTAGTTTATTAAGAGCCTATTCACTCTAGCCTTGAAGACACTCATATTGTAGTCCGACGGAAACACCGCCGCTGGCAAATTGTTCCAGTCCCTCGATGTACGCGGTATAAAGGAGGAGGCGAAACGCTTCGTCCGGATCGTAGTGGTGTTAACAACGTAAGGGTAGAAACCAGCCGTACGACGGGTCGTCCGCTGGTGGAACGGAGATGGGGGAATTAAATCATGCAATTCCATCGCACACTCCCCGAAATGCATCCTATAGAACACCGAAAGGCTGGCTACTCTACGCCTGTGCTCTAGGCTTTGGAGACCAACTCGAGTTAGATCAGGGTCACCAATCAGCCTCTTTGCACGTCTCTCCACTGAATCCAAAGTGGCCAGGAAAACATATTAGCTAAGAGTAATCTCCTAACGTGCAAAGAAGGAATGTACATTTCAGCTTGCATTACGTATATTGCATACATACATACCTATATTGGACAACTTTTTATAAAACCACCTAATAAATACTATTTCCGAATTCTGACAATAATAAATTTAAAATATTCGAATCATTTTGTTAACCAGTTAATCCTCTTACCATAAGAAATAAAAAAGAAAACAACTACAAAACTGGTTTACAGACCTCTTCTTTGAAAAATATAAGCATCAAAAACCTAATGTTCCCATTTCACCCGTACTATAAAGCTTTTTGTTAAATACATAATTCACAACACACCCTACAAGGGATCTACTCACACACACACGCGCACATCCTTATAACAGCCATTGACCAAACAGCCGTTACTAATTCTACATCGTACAGGTATTAGTGCGAAAACAAGTCGGCAGTGAACAAATATTTAGCAGTAAGCTTTTGGCCACAATAAAGATAGGTAAGAGAAGATCAACTCTATATACGAAGCGAAAATGCATGCACATTCCAGTATGTGCAAGCGTGCAAGCGTGTGTGTGTTTCTCGGTGGTAGGCCATAACATCGGCTGCCTGCGAAGTTACCACCCACCAGAGAAAGTCTTGCCGCCAAGCGATTCGTCGGGTCTGAGCAGTTGTGTTGCAATGTGTGCCGGGTACGATGCGCTAAATGTTGTTGTGTCGGAGGTTTGGTCGTGGAGAGTCTCCAGATCAATCTCCCTCTGGCGCAGCATCGTTAGTCGTGTTGTTGGGTTTAACATTGCATCACCTCGCTCAACTGCCGTCTTCCTTCCTATTCCTAAGTGTTTTAAGTGAATAGGCTTAATAAACTAGTGCGCTTTACCATCAACGATTGCATCACTGCTTGCCATCAGGCGGGATTGCAGTCAAGCACTACTTTATAATAATTAAATATATATATATATATATATGGGACTGGCATATGTTTCATGTATGTAGTTTAAAGCAGTAATACATACGATTACGCATCTGTTACATTAGAAAACAACTAACTCAGAAATTTTTAATAAAAGAAGTAGTAAAAGAAATAGGTGTTCTACCATAATTTACATGAACTAATGGAAACAATGAAATGCCGTGATGGTGAGGGTCTGTGAGCTTTGTGTTGGTACGGAGCGGCCATCGCATACCGAGCTCGGTACTCCGACGCCCCTCGCTGTCCCCTCTCAAGACATCTGTGATTCGGCATAAACCGTCTGTTTAAAAGTCGAGCCGTTTTATGCAATAAATTTTAAGTATTTAATGCTGTCAGAATTTAAATTCGACAGTCCTTTCACAGATATTTTACCTGTGATGCGACCATATTTAACCCAATAGCAACCTTTTTGTTACGATAATAAAGATGATTGAGATATAGGCATGTCTTTAGCAGAAATTTTATTACATGGAAATAACACGATTGTGAATCAGAATTCATGTCTATCAACTTTAGGTCCTCTTGACAAAGCTGAAAATTTAAATGCTGGTTTGAAAATTTGGACTTGATCAAACGCTAGAACCCGATGTAGTCATATTTATGTCCCTTTTGTTCTCATTCACATTATTAACCTATGATGACGTCACTCCTGGGACACAAACGGAGGCCTGTGTCCTAGTCGTAGGAGGGAATATAGCTCGTTAGCGATGTATAAAAGAGAGGAGCCTATTCAAGAGGCATTTTGCGTCGTAATTTAATACGCGCGCTTTTTGGGACTACTCAAATCAAATCAAAATCAAATCATTTATTATGCAACTATTATTATTATTCTCTTTATTTTTCTATATGTACATATTATTTTACATTTTTAAATATTTATATATAAATAAATAAAAAAAACATTTAAAAATATAAAAAAAAATAGTAGCCCACCGGTATCGGGAACAGGGTCCAAGCTACCGGCGGTCAGGGCTCCAGAGAGAGGAACTTCCTGACGATGCGAGCCGTGTCCAGCAGTACCGCTTTCTGAATCAAGCCCTTGATCCAGCTGCCTAACGAGAGCCTCCTGAGGTGTTGGTCGAGGCTCTTGGCTATTAAGCCATTGGCTGTCACGACTATCGGTACAATGATTGCTGAATCCACTTCCCACATGTCGACAACCTCGTGAGCCAAATCAAGATACTTGATTTGTTTATCTTTCTCAGCTTTCACGAGGTTCTCATCATGTGGAATGGTTATGTCAACAATCATTGCACGCCGCTCTGATCGATCCACCAGCACTATATCAGGCTTATTGGCAACAATAGTCCTGTCAGTGATGATGGATCGATCCCAGTACAATGTGATATGGCCATTTTCGAGAACTGGGTCGGGCATATACCTGTAGTACGGCACCTCCGATTCCACAAGGTTGTATTTAAGAGCAAGTTGCTGGTGAATGATCCTGGCTACAAGGTTGTGTCTATGCAAGTACTCTCCGTTAGCTAGACGAGAACACCCGGAAATAATATGTCTATTGATTCCCCGGCCGGTGACATGCCCGACAGATGTCAACTGTGCCGTCTTTCACAATGAATCTCCGGTAATTGTTCGTCATCATAACTTCGTCCATAATTGCAAAGACAAAACCTTCGGTTTCCCCAAAGAGGTCACCGAAACGTAACCAGGCTACGGACGCTTGAGAGTCTACATCCGGCCCGTGAAGGGCTCGGAAGAAGCGTCCGTGAAGCTCTTTGCTCTTCCATACCTCCAAGCGATCATTTGTGTCAAGCACTACTTATTATTATTATTATTATTAACTAGGATCACTAATCACTTTTATACGTCATATTTTTTAAACTAACTGACTTTTCCTAACTGACTACCTCTGAGAAGAAAAGCCGAAACAAACTCAAGGATACCCTCTATTCGGGTCTTTTTTCAAGTTCAGATATTATAAATGAAAATGTTTACAATAATTTACGTGATTTAAAAAAAAAAATGTGATTAAAATGTCATTATTTCGTATAACTAGCTAAAATTGATTAAAAAATAAGTTAGACAAAGTAAACCTGTGTCTTCCAGGAGGAAGGCAGGAGGGAGGCCCCCAACAAGGTGGACCGACGACCTGGTGAAGGTCGCGGGAAGCCGATGGATGCGGGCAGCACAGGACCGGTCGGTGTGGAAAGCCTTGGGGGAGGCCTTTGTCCAGCAGTGGACATCTATAGGCTGAAGAAGAAACCTGTGTAGATTCGTACCCTTAAATTACTCACTCATAAGTCGGGGCCGATGCCACTAAAACATCACTGCTCTGACATACGGGACTTCTGTATTTATCTATTTCTATGCCTTGACGTTGGACGTAGGTATAGTATGTTTACGAGTTCGGGGGTAAGTAAAGAGTGGCCGTAATATGTAGTTGATTTTCTTTGATAGCGTTGGTGGACAGTTTGTGTAAGCTTGGAAACATGGTCGTTACTCGACCGAAAGATGCAAGAAAAACAAATAAGGTGACTTTTTTAAACATTATGACACTGTTTAAATGTTCATACAGTTTTTGGATTACCAAAGGTAAAAACGGGACCCTATTTCAAAGACTTCACATCTGTCTGTCTCTCTGTCACAAGGTTGTACCTAATAAACTGAGAGTGACTTTATATTTGTTATGGAGAGTGTCTTCATAAAGAACAGTATTTTTTTACGCGTACTCGTGTGCCTCATCTACTCGAAATTGTTTTGAGTGATGCTAATAAGGGTGTGGCGGCAACGTGCCTACTAATCTCCCGGAGGTTACTTTAAATACTTAAAACTAATTACATTTTTGTGACCGCTAAAAGATCGTGGCCATGACTCGCTAGCTTGCCAGTTGGAAAGGAAATGCGTTCGCCGCGCCCGTTCGGTGATCGGCGGAAGAATGCGGTCCACTACTACGGTTTACTTTAAGTTTTCGGCAGCGTTCACTAGCGATAAACACCAAAATTAGAGGAGAGATTCAACAAAGGGTTTTATTTAAAACTAGCTGCGCCATGCGGTTTCACCCGCGTAAGTTTCAATATGTTTTATTTTATATGCTCCGCTCTTATTGGTCGGAGCGTGATGTTATAATAGCCTAAAGCCTTCCTGGATTAATAGGCTATCCAACGCAAAAAGATTTTTTCTAATCGGACCAGTAATTTTAGAGATTAGTGCGTTTAAACGAAAAAAACAAACAAACTAACTCTTCAGCTATATTAGGGTATAGATACTCAACCGAGATTTGCGTATCAACTAGAGCTGACATATTTATTATACAGGTTGTTTATGGTCATTTATGTTATGTAATCTATATGGTGTAAATAATAAAGAGTATTTTATTCTATTCTATTCTATATTTTATTACAAACTAGCTGCATCGCCCGGTTTCACCCGCGTAGATTTCGATATGTTTTTTATATGCTCCGTTACTTTTGGTTGCAGCGTAATCCATACTAATATTATAAATGCGAAAGTAATTCTGGCTGTCTGTCTGTTACGCTTTCTCGCGTAAACCTTTCAACCGATTTGAATGAAATTTGGCACAGACAATTTTTGACCCTGAGAAAGGACATAGGCTACCTTTTATTTTGATATTCCCGAGGGAAATCTAAAAGCGCGATATAACAGAATTCCACGCTTGCGAAGCCGCGGGCGGAAAGCTAGTATTATATAAAAGCCTAAAGCTTTCTTAGATTAACGGGCTATCCAATACAAAAAGATTTTTTCAAATCGGACCAGCAGTTCCCGAGATTAGAAATCACACGGTGTCTCTTAGAAAAACTTTTTATTAAAAATAAAGTTATTTGCTTTCTTTTTATCGTTACATATCAATTCTATGGCCTGACAATGGGACAAGGCAATAACGGCAACTTCGCCTTTTTTTGGATGGGATATTATACATATGCTTTACTAGCTTTCCACCGAATATATTTTTTTTTAAATAAAAGGTAGCCTATGTCCTTTCACAGGGTCTAAAGATTGTCTGTGCCAAATTTCATCAAGATCGGTTGAGAGGTTTAAGCGGGAAAGCATAACAGACAGACAGACAGAATTACTTTCGCATTTATAATTTTAGTATAGTATTAATTAATTATTTATAATATTAAAATTGATGTCGTAAATAAGGCTTTTGTTATCCATTTATTTGATGTTGACCTTAGTGTATAAGTTCTTATATCTAAGGTACAAAAGTAAAAACAAAATGTTTCATTCTTCTTTTTCAGCCGTCGTCGTTCATCAGTCATCATCGTTCCACCTTGTTGGGGGCCTACCCACACTGAGTCTTCCGGTACGCGGCCGCTACTCCAGAATTTTATTGCCCCATCGGCCATCGGTTCTACGTGCAATGTGTCCCGCCCACTGCCACTTAAGTTTAGCGACTCGAAAATTGTTCCTATGTTGTTCTAAATAAATCAGTTTATTATTATTTATTTATTATACAACCACACGGCCTATTTGTCTATGTGTTAGTCGTATAGTTTCAAACCAAACATAATATAGTTGACATATTATTGTTATCACAACCCCGTCTATAACAACAGAGATATCTGAGGCAATGTATCTATTAACCCCCAATTAAACCCTCAAGGCAAACACTAGACTATACATAACGGTACCATTTGATCTGTCAAATACAAATGCCATTCAATTTATTATCCAATAGAGCTACTGGTCTATTTAGCCGGTATACTTATAGTCCAAAAGAGCCTGCTACTGATGTAATTGTAATAAATAAAAGAGAAAGAAAAATACGATTATTAGCATTATAGGAAGTCAAGCGGCATGGTTGGTACAGTGTTTGAGTGATTGATTTTACGCTACGTGTCGCTGGTTCGATTCCCACGCGGAACAAATATTTGTAAAATTAATATCAAATATTGACTTATTACTACTATAAGTAACTGTTTCGGGTCTGTCTGTTTGTGTATGTGAGTTCATATGTTAGTAAACGCACGCACGATTCAGGAGAAATTCTTAGTGCGGGGCTACGCCTTTTTTAAGTGCATAAATAAAATAAAACAGCAAGATATTTATTATTTAATTTATGCAGCCTATGCAATTTTATAAATAAATAACAGACATTGTAGTGTGGCGGTGTTTCCGTCACACTACAATTTGAGTGTCTTCAAGGCTAGAGTGAATAGGATCTAATAAACTAGCGCGCTTTACCATCAACGATCGCATCACTGCTTACCACCAGGCGGGATCGCGGTCAAGCGCTATTTTATAATTTATAAGATTTATTTCAGAGCTCGCCCATAATTTATTAGTAACAATGAGATTAAAAAAACAGTCATAGGAAAATTACCACTGCCCTTTAATATAATACAAATTGCTCCACAATGCAATTTCAAAAAATTTTAAATTGATGTATGTTTATAAAAACGAACCGAGAATCAGTATAAGGGTGTTAAATAAATTCCCTCATTGAAGCCTTAATAATACTACTTTTATTGAAATAAATAGGTTTATGAAAATGTCTAATATATCGCTGAGCAACCCTGCGGGATAACATTAAATTAATTATTGTATAATAGCATAATAAAATATCTTCGCCCTGAATTTTATTACATATAAGTTTCGATCCGGTGGGAAGATTGAGATAAAAAGTATGCTTTATGGTAATCCTGATTTACGTGAAAGAGTAGCAAACATCCATACACCCATTGATCCATCCATCCATTGATCCATTGATTCATCCATCCATATATCTATCCATCCATCCATCCAATCATCCATCCATCCATCGATACATTCATCTGTCCATCCATCCATTTACCCATAGAAACTATCACGTTTATAAAATTAATAGGACGTACAAAATCTAGATTTAACTATAAAGCAAATAACTCATCCTACGATCGACCCCAAGATATAACCCTTGTCGCCGCAAGAGGAAACCATAACTTTCCACATAACTTAGGTCCACAAAACCGTAAATCATGACATTACTTCATAATCTGACCAAAATATAAACACAACCATGCCTTTATTACAACAGCCCCTGAGACAAGCATGCCGCTGTAGTGCGGTATCAAGTCGAGTCTACTTGTCACTGTCATGTCGCAGGTCTTACACAAAGGGTAACTGAGCGGGCTTCTTGTACCACTTGTGTGAGAAAAACTCTTTCACTTGTTAATTTGTTGTGGTTTAGTAAAGTTGGGATTTAAAATTGCGGGTATGTTTTATACAGTCTGCGATTTCTTTGCCAAATTGACACGCTATGCCAATTTGCTTTGTGTTTTGAATACAAGGTTGATAAACTAATAAAGAAAAATCTGTATCGACATGATCCATAATACACAATAAAAAAAAACTTTTTATTTGTTTTATATTTTTTTTACATTCTGTGTCTTTCGCGTCATAATTATAGTTATTATTATTTATATTTTATAGTTGTTATTATTAGCATATTTATTTGTTTATTTCAATTGTGCACAAGATTTTGCTACCATGATTTTGCAAGTAATATATAGTATTGTCAAGTTTGTGAAAATGAGGCACCATGGACTATGGTTTGTTTTTTTTTTTATATATGTATAACTTGTTTGACATTACGAGCATGGCAGTTGAGAGTTTGTCATGCTCACTCAAATGTTTTGCTGATGGTGGCGCGTGTTGTTGGGTCATTTAGTTCCCTTCAAAATGGTTGAGCTGAGTGGGGCTGATGCGCGCGTCATGCTCGTGAAGTGGGCCGTCAGTGGAGACTGGTCATCTCTTAGCTGCCAGTGGGCTTATGTAATTAATTTTCTATCTTTTCATTAATTTTTATAATTATACATTGTGCTCACATGATAGAAGCAAGAGAAATATGTAACGAAGACATGTAATCCATATTTCGATTTTAAAAGGGTGTCCATGGAGTTTCTTGCACGTTCTTCTCCATAGAGATCTACGCTTTGGAACGTGCAATTTAGTTTCACTTTTCTTGGACTGACCGACATTGACTATACAAAAGCACCAACTGTTGGTTAATTTGAAATAAACAATTTTGATTTTGAATTTTTGTATACTTGCTTGTATTATTGTTAAGTTGTAGTGTATAGTACAATTGTATATAATAAAAATTAACCTTAAGTTAACATTACGATAAATATTTAATTGCCATGACTAATACACAATCTGTTAATTAACCCAACTCTTAAATGTCATGAAATAGAAATGAATACCTGGCAAGTTGAATGGGAGTATTAGTAGAGGTCTTTGTACAGCATCAGATCGCTATTTAAAGGCTAATGCTAACGATTATGATCTAATTGAAAATAGATAGGCCCCGCCAGACTCAACACCCGACTAGTCGGAGGATCCTGGCTTTTCTATGGAAAGGTGAGTGAACTTTGTCACCGTTGCCACATCAAGTTGTCGGGGTCACCATACTGGTGACGCCCTGATTATTACACAAACTTTTTGCTACATTTATATTCATATATCTGGCCATGCACTCAGATTGTGAGAACTACGTAGGTACAATGATATACAGCCAATAGAAAAAAAAACGTTCAAATAAATCAAAGTTTCAAGTGTTCAAATAAGTCATTTATTCAAATTAGCCTGAGAATCAGAACATTTTTTGGACGTCAATCTATACTAATATATAAAGCTGAAGAGTTTGTTTGTGTTGACGCCATCTATTGGCGTTTATGAATGGAGCTGTCGCGCAGTATCTCCTAGCTAAATCCCTGTCCCCGTAACCTACATCACGTCATGCACCCGCTGCCCGTGAGACGGCGCTGATCGAAAACAGCGCCTTGATCATGCTAGAAGAATACAGATTAGTGTCCATTGGAACTCCGCGCGTGCGCACCCCGTACCGCGCGCTATCCGCGTTTCACATCGCACTCTTCGGTGTGATCCTAACCGCTGTTTCAAAACCCGCAATCACATAGTTTTACTGTGTGAATTTATCGCTGAACGATATAATCATTCGATTATAAGTTGTAACCATCCGCTCAACTGGAGACGTGTCTTTGTGGCTTCAAGAAAAGAAAACGAAGCTGTTAGCGGGGAACTTGATGACCACGTGTGTGTTGTGTTGAGCCTGTGCCGAACCGCGAGGGTGAAGAATCGTCGAAGACGGAGTGGACTGATCGAACTCCTACGAGACGACGGAACAGCCCGTGAAGAGAGGTAAGGTGCATGATATTTCCATAACCCATTCCTAGGTTAAGAGTTTACAGCGCGACAGTGACGCCATTTTTTTTTCTTTTACAAATTACAATCCAGATCGAAGGAAGGTATATTAAACCCCGCGAAGCCACTTGGCCCCTCCATTGTGGTCCTTCTTACCTCGGATTATCCAGTTTCCGCCTCCCCCTTTTTTTAGGGCATCTATTAGATTAGTGGTAAAACCCGCCGTTTGTAGGTTTGTTAGCCTATATTCGCTGTCACCTACACCATTACGCATGTAAGCGCTGACGTGTAGGTAATTAATTCATTCGATACCGCTTTACACTAAATAGGTACTATATATATTTACCCGCTGTTATACTAATATTTATCTTAATATTCGCTGTAAGTAATAAGTATTCATACTCCCAGTAAAAATCGAAAAGTTTCTATTTCGATAATTTTCGCTAAGATTCGTAGGTACCTACAAAACATTGTGATCACAAGCCGAGCGCGGCGCTCGCTAGAAATACATTGTTGGATACCCACCCGCTAGTATTTATTTTCATAATACTCACAAATTAATCAACTATTACTATATTTAAAATTCTCATTTCATAATGAAGAAAGCTATTAAGTCTGGTAGTACAGAATTAACGCTGTCGGCGTTGGAAGCAAAGCGTAATGCATTATTTGAATGCTTACAGTCAGCCCACGACTTATCAAAAAACATCAAAGACGATGTGGATAAAAGGGAGGCATTTTTAGACGCTAGCTCGAACATTGACGTTATTCGCTCCGAATTTCATCAGGTTATGGATCAATACAATTGCTGTTTATTGACGGCAGATCCAACAGCCCGCGCGGACTATAAGGCTTTGGTCTCTTTCGAGCAACTGTATGGCAGACTGAAACGCTTAGTAGCTTCCAACACCGCAGATGATATACCACCCGTCGTGGAGAGGGGACCGTCCATGATCAAGTTACCACCGATTGAATTAATGAGTTTTAACGGTGACATTCGCTCATGGCCATTGTTCTACTCAAATTATAAGTCAGCCGTTCATGATAATCCATCTCTCTCGGATCATCAGAAACTACATTATTTACAAGGAAAGCTAACTGGCAAAGCCCTAGCGGTCTGCACCGGCATTGTACCCACCGCAGAAAATTATGAACTCATTTTTAAATCGCTAGTGAGTAGGTATGAAGATAAACGCATGCTAGCGTCCACATATTTAAAGCAGATCTTGGAATTTAAACCGCTAACTTCCGCTACTTCAAATAATTTTGACATATTTAATGATAAGTTTGTCAGCGCTGTTCGCGCATTACAACATTTAAAAATTCCAGATTTATTGAATCTAATCTTCGTACAATTAGCTATTATGAAGCTAGACAGTGAAACTGTACGTAATTTTGAAAACAGTCAGGATCAATCTGATGTCCCTGCATTTGATGATTTAGTAGACTTCATCAATAAACAAGGTAAAATATTGTATCGTACTCACGCCGTCAGCGTAACACCGGCTGAGCATTCTCGCATTTCTAATAACAAAACTTCGCAGTCCTCCGCACGCTGCAATGCCTATGTCAGCACAGTCGAATCTACTGACAAATGCTTGTGTACTAATATCGCTCATCAACATTTATTTAAATGTCCCGATTTTTATACACTGTCTCCGGATGAACGCCTACAGATTGTTAAGAAAATTAACGGTTGCGTCAATTGCTTAAGCATTAAACACAAGATGTCACGTTGTCAATCCGCAACTGGATGTAGGACGTGTAAGCAGCGTCATCATTCTTTGTTACATTTTACCCGGGAATCGAACCCGCGCACCGGAGCAAACAATTGCACTCAGCTGTCTGCGAGCGAGCCGCCCGACACAGCGGCGCCGACGCGGGCAAGCGCAGCGGTCTCTTTCGACCCCACGCGCACGACAGAGACAGAGCAACCTGCCGCGCGGTCTGACGTAGCATTGTGCTCAATGTCTATAGACGCGCCGCGTTGTGTATCCCCGGATACGGCTTGCAGCGGGCCGTCGCAATGTGATGCATACACCACTGTCCTACTCGCCACCGCGCAAGTCATAGCATACGACGGTAATGGTCGTGAGCATTTGCTGAGAGTTCTGTTAGACTCGGCGTCTCAAAGCAATTTCGTCACAAATGAATGTTGTGACCGATTATGTTTACGTCAAAACAATACACAGTCCACGACTGTACGTGGTTTCGGAGGCGCAGAGAAGGCGTCGTTCGGAACAGTAAATTTAACCATATTTTCACGCTTTAATAAAAATATCCGATTTGATATCGACTCGTTAGTAGTCGATCAAATTACGGATAAATTACCTTCTGCTTTTGTCGATATTAAGGCCTTGCCTTATTCGAATAAACTTCAGTTCGCTGATGATAATTTCGCTACTCCAAGTAAAATTGACATTTTAATTGGAGCATCGCTGTTCCCGCATTTACTTTTGCCTGGCGGGATTCCTGGAGGCCCGTCAGTGCCCGCCGCTGTCAATACGGTGTTAGGCTATGTACTAATGGGAATTGTGCCTACACTTAGTAAACGCCCAGCCTGTATTACATCATGCTGTGTCATAGTCCATTCGCCTATGGATAACAATAATAATAATAATTCTATTTCCCGCTTCTGGGAACTTGAAGAAGTTCCCGGCCCGCCCATTCAACATCCCGCTGATGTTGAATGTGAATATTTTTATCGTTCAACTACGCAACGGGACCCAGTTACTGGTCGCTATACCGTGGGTCTACCGTTTGATAAAGATGTGTTCACACTAAGTGACTCTTTCAATGTCGCTCGAAAGCGATTTTTATGCCTGGAAAGGAAGCTTGAAGCTTCACCGGGGCTGCGCGCCGCTTACGACGAGGTCGTAAATGATTACCTTTCTAAGGGTTATCTCTCGCCCGTCTCAGTTCTCCCGCATGAGACCGTAGACGTGTATCCTACTTACCGTTGGCAAACGTTTATTTCCAATCGCGTTATTAAAATCACTAATAATATTTCCGCAGATAACTTCTATCACGTAGCAGGGATTGACAACCCGGCAGACTGCCTGTCACGTGGTGTCTCTCCTGCTAAATTGTTAAACCACCCTCTGTGGTCTCAGGGGCCCCCCTGGCTAATTTTACATCCGTCACAGTGGCCTACCACTGAATGTACGGAGCCGCTCTCGCTGAACGAGGTGCCTGAGCAAGGAGGGCTCGTGCACACTGTTTTAACTCCTGCAGACAACTCCCATGTTTATGATGCTCTCTGTCGTCTTTCGTCGTGGAGTAAAATACTCCGTGCGATGGTCTACATTCTCAAGTTTGCTAGATTGTTGCCACGTCGCAATTCCGTACAAACAACCGCAGCTGATTTGAGTTTGGCAGAACACAAATTACTGAAACTCATCCAGCATAAATATTTAAAAAAAAAAAACCGCCATATTTTAAGCGCATTTAAACGATTTTTGTTCCGCAGTGGCCCTGTCTAAGTAATGCACTCGGACAGAGGCAACAATTTTGTAGTCGCTAATTTTTAATTATATAACGACTTGGTCAGAGTTGGTGGACGACTCACCCATTCTGATCTAAGTTATTCACAGCGGCATTCTTACAAAGAGCTAGTTACAGTACTCACTCAGAGCGAGTATTTGTTAAATTCTAGGCCTCTCATAGTTCTGAGTGCCGATTCCGCAGAGCTTACCGCATTGACTCCGAGCCATTTTTTGCATACCGCACCTCTGCTTTCATTGCCCGCACCTGAAGTAGAATCAGATAATCTCAATCTGCTTCAGAGACATTCTCTACTTGATAAGTTAGTTCAGTCCTTTTGGAGAAGGTGGAGAATGGAGTATTTACACGGTTTGCAAACTCGAGAGAAATGGAATACTCCGACTGTGCCAATCAAGGCTGGCATGGTCGTAATCATCATAACTGATAATGCACCCCCTTTATCGTGGCCGTTAGCGATTGTGGAAAGGACGCTTCCTTCCGACGATGGGGTAACGCGTGTAGCTTCTGTAAGAACCGCTAAAGGTACATACGTACGTCCGGTCGTGCGTTTGTGCCCACTACCTACACAGTAGGATTATTAATTTGATAAACACAAGTAGTTTAAGTGTTAGCAGTTAGTTAGTTTAGTATTATCGCAGTTATTTATATAAAAATCGCAGTTATTTCTTTTATAAGTCGCAGTTTCAATATTATATTTTCGCAGTTTTCGCTGTATTTCATGATTGGGTTTTGAAGGTGACCCTTCAAAAGGGGGGAGGATGTTGACGCCATCTATTGGCGTTTATGAATGGAGCTGTCGCGCAGTATCTCTAGCTAATCCTTGTACCCGTAACCTACATCACGTCATGCACCCGCTGCCCGTGAGATGGCGCTGTTTCGTTATTGATCGAAACAGCGCCTAGATCATACTAGAAGAACACAGTTTAGTGTCCATTGGAGCTCCGCGCCGCGCACCGCTCGCCGCGCGCACCGCGTTTCGCACCGCTCTTCGGTGTGATCCTATCCGCTGTTTCAAAGCCCGCAATCACATAGTTTTACTGTGTGAATTTATCGCTGAACGATATAATCATTCGATTATAAGTTGTACCCAACCGCTCAATTGGAGACGTGTCTTTGTGGCTTCAAGAAAAGAAAACGAAGCTGTTAGCGGGGAACTCGATAACCACGTGTGTTGTGTTGAGCCTGTGCCGAACTGCGAGGGTGAACAACCGTCGAAGACAGAGTGGACTGATCGAACTCCCACGAGACGACGGAACAGCCCGTCGTGAAGAGAGGTAAGGTGCATGATATTCCATAACCCATTCCTAGGTTAAGAGTTTACAGCGCGACAGTGACGCCATTTTTTTTCTTTTACAAATTACAGTCTAGATCGAAGGAATGTATATTAAACCCCGCGAAGCCACTTGGCCCCTCCAGTTTGTTTGTTTGTTTGTTTGTTTGTGCGCGCTAATCTCAGAAACTACTGGTCCGATTTGAATAATTCTTTTTGCATTGTATAGCGCATTAATCCCGGAAGGCTTTGGGCTATTTAACATCACGCTGCGACCAATAGGAGCGGGGCATATAAAAAAAAAACGCGGGTGAAACTGTGTGGCGCAGCTAGTATTACATAAGACAGTCCCCCAAAACGCCCGCCCTTTGCCACTTCTTAGTGTTCTCGCTGGGAGGAAGAAGTAGCGGAACAAACTCCCCAGAAACACAGCTGTGTGTTCATTAAAAAAAAAACACATGACTTAATATAATACTATGTATGGTCATTAAAAGAAGAAAATACAGGACATCAAATTATTTACCACGAAATATTATGAACGAATGTTTCTTTTGCAACGCAAAAAAAAAGAAACATTAAAATGGAAATGTGGTGAATTAAAAATATATTACCTAAATAAAAGTCACTCTCCGCTCACATATGTATGCATTATAAGAAAATATAAACAATTATATGAATTGAATAAACTTATCTCAAGAAACTTGTTATTAAATAAAGAAGCAACACGTCAAATAATCATTTAATCAAAAAGTATTATTTTTTTTTTTTATTGTATTATAAACTAGCGCTTGACCGCAATCCCGCCTGATGGTAAGCAGTGACGCAGTCGTTGATGGTAAAGCGCACTAGTATATTAAGAGCCTATTCACTCTAGCCTTGAAGACACTCAAATTGTAGTCCGACGGAAACACCGCCGCTGGCAAACTATTCCAGTCCCTCGATGTACGCGGTATGTATTAGTATTTAGGTACTCTTGAAATTACTACTCTAAACCCTCTTTCTTACTCATTCAATATGTCCTACATATAATGCTTCCTTCTATAAATCGTAACGTCCCCTAACTAACAGACAAACGAACTTAACAGGCGAGGCAAATAATCTTCTTAAGGGGGCTAAGTCGCTTTTTGAGTACGAAAAAAGTCTTTCAGATTAAAATCTTTTTACGTGTATTACTAGATGATTAGAGGTCACATTAAAGAGATGTGGATCAATTTATTTAATTTTATATTGGGGCTTCCTTTTGGTACTCCAAAAGGAAGCCCAACGTTTTTCAATCCCTTTCTTTTTCCGAAGGGTAGAGGAAAAAGGAAGAGGAAAGGAAGATAGAAAATACATTTATTTGGCATAGACTAAAAGACACATAACACACAGACACACACCACACACACACAAAAAACACACAAAAAAACATCAAGATAAAGTCAATCATTTAAAAACGAAAAACATGTGTAGCAATCTATACTAATATATAAAACTGGAGAGTTTGTCTGTTTGTTTGAACGCGCTAATTTCAGGAACTACTGGTCCGATTTGAAAAATTATTTTGCGTTAGATTGCCCATTAATCCAGGAAGGCTTTAGGCTATAACATCACACTGCGACCAAAAAGGCCCAGTTTAGCAAAAATGCCAGACAACTAGTGCCTGATCCTGGTTTTTAACTGAACCTGGTGTGTGAGGTGACGGATATAAAACAGTTTTATACAGCAACGTAACTTTTGTTTAATAATTATAAACTAGTGCTGCAGGCGGGATCGCGGTTAGCGATCCCGCCTGATGGTAAACATTGATGTAATCGTACCATCAACGATTACATCACAGCGCGCTAGTTTATTTAGCCTATCCATTAAAAAACTTAGTGAATAGCAAAGAAGACGGCAGTTGAGCGAGGTGATGCAATGTTAAACTCAACAACACGACCAACGATGCTACGCCACAGGGAGATTGATCTGGAGATCCTCCACGACCAAACTCCCGACACAACAACATTTGGCGCATCATACCCGGCACACATCGCAACACAACTGCTCAGACCCGTCCTCCGTACGGCTTCACCAGACATTATGCCGGAACACGACGAATCGCTTGGCGGCAAGACTTTGTCTGGTGGGTGGTAACTTCTGCCGGCAGCCGATGTTATGGCCTACCACCGAGAAAATGTAAATTATTCTAAAAAGTATGTAATTATTCTAATTGGTTGTCCCAACAAAAATATGGTCAAAGCTTCGATCGGGCGGGCGAGCACGGTGCGTTGACTTCTGGCGTCAGCTGTTGCGCACGCGCAAGTACTATGATTTATCATAAGCTGCGTGCACGCGCTCGGTATCCACACTGCAACAATTTCTAAATGTATTTAGGGAAAAAATGTAAATATAATACATTTTTTCTCTAAATACATTTAGCACCGAGTAAATATAATAAAACTTGGGCATGAAAAAAAAAATGCGTCATTTTTTATTCTATTTTTATGGCAAGTGGAGCCGATGTCGACTAATCTGCCAATGACAAAAGTGGATTGGAGAAGCAACAGTGTACATAAACAATAATTGTTTTATATAAAAACAGTTCCGTAAGTAAATGTAAAAAAAAAAAAAACTGACGACGAGGCGTAAAATAAAAACAAAACAATACTAGTAAATAAACACATTACCTAATGGTAGATTTTCTTATGCAAGTAAATTAAAAAAATAATAATCCCAAAACCTTGTGTAAGCAAAAAAAAAACGAACGTGAAATCGTAAAAAAACAAAACAAAGTCTTTAGATAGATTTATTTATTTAATGACTATGGACAACTTACAGCTAAAACAAACAGGATAAAAAAGATGTATGTCAGACTGACAGCCAATTACAAGTCATCACTTATAAAAAACAGGTTGTAAAGAGATAGTGTGGACAACACAACACAGCTACCTAGCTTATAAAAATAAAAAAAAATAATAATAAAAACAAAGACCACAAAAACAAAGAAAACAGAAATTTAAAAACAATCAATATAACATTACAGTCTATGTTACACTCAAAGATAACAATGCTAAAAAATAATAAAAAAAATACCTAACACACATAAAAGCCTCAAACAAAAAAGCTACGGCTCATGCACTTTCTGGCTGAGGAGACACTCGTTGAAAAGGTATCGAAATCATGCTGTTTACACATGTCATTAAAGGTTCGACTTGCTCGCACTGTAAATGATTTTTTTCTATAATTTGTACAGGTTAATGGAACACGCAAAGGTGCATTCCATCGCTTTGACCTTCCGGGAACGTTAAAATAAAATTTTGACAGAATATCGGAACTATTAATGGAATTATTGAAAATTTTAAATTATGTCATACAATCAGATATTGCTCACCGATTACTTAGGGGTAATATATGATAGATAACTTGCCTATTCGTGTAATTATATTGTGATAATATATATTCATTTGCTCGTACTTTGGTACAAAGCCCTCCTCTCTTTACGAGGGAGAGGAGCATAATCCACAACGCGAGGCGGAGTAGTCGGCGGAGTAGGAGTAGTCGTATGTCACATTAATTCTTTGGTTCTAAGATATGCCGATTTCTTCACGACGTATTACTTTTTTTTTTATTTTTTTTATTATATTATAACCTAGCGCTTGACCGCAATCCTGCCTGACGGTAAGCAGTGACGCAGTCGTTGATGGTAAAGCGCACTAGTTTATTAAGAGCCTATTCACTCTAGCCTTGAAGACACTCAAATTGTAGTCTGACGGAAACACCGCCGCTGGCAAACTATTCCAGTCCCTCGATGTACGCGGTATAAAGGAGGAGGCGAAACGCTTCGTCCGGATCGTAGTGGTGTTAACAACGTAAGGGTGGAAACCAGCCGTACGACGGGTCGTCCGCTGGTGGAACGGAGATGGGGGAATTAAATCATGCAATTCCATCGCACACTCCCCGAAATGCATCCTATAGAACACCGAAAGGCTGGCTACTCTACGCCTGTGCTCTAGGCTTTGGAGACCGACTCGAGTTAGATCAGGGTCACCAATCAGCCTCTTTGCACGTCTCTCCACTGAATCCAAAGTGAGACTGAAGAGTGACTTCATTGTTTTGAGAGCAGCTGTATAATGTAAACTAATTGTATGTTGTTTCTATTGCTTTATATTATGCACTAAGTCGTCGGGGCCTAGTGGTTAAAACACCAGCCTCTCAAGTATGAGTGCGCGGGTTCGATTCCAGGTCAGGCAAGTATCAATGTAACTTTTCCAAAGTTATATGTACTTTCTAACTAAATCTTAGACACCAATGACTGAAGGTGAAGGAAAACATCTTGAGGAAACCTAGTCTTTTAAGTCTGAATTATATATAATATACTTTGTATA
The DNA here is from genome assembly GCA_017933935.1 of Sesamia nonagrioides. Taxonomy (NCBI): domain Eukaryota; kingdom Metazoa; phylum Arthropoda; class Insecta; order Lepidoptera; family Noctuidae; genus Sesamia; species Sesamia nonagrioides. The sequence continues at coordinate 2,138,951 of JADWQK010001324.1, read as the reverse complement.
AAGTATCCTTTTATAAAATATACTTAAGCGAAGTGTATAGCCAGTTTGCTCCAGTAAGCAATAAAATAATCCCAACTAAAAAGGAAAACCGCAAAACTTTTACTAAACATATCTTCAAACGCGCTCCGGTATTTATAGCCCAGCCAAAACTGCCACTAAAAATAAAAGATATGAAATAATAAAAAGATTCTTTTTTTAAATTGTGTCATGACATTTTTTTTATGTAACTTTAAGGCCCGTTTACACGCTAACAGTGTTCTTGTCTCGTAAAGATCTTCATAATTCAAAGGGATTGAAATTTTGACAGTGTATATCACAATGGCATATTTAAAGGAGAGAATCGCTTTGCTTATAAATACACGTAAAATCTATAGATGCCTAAAACATTTATTTACCAGCTGTGCCCCGCGGTTTCACCCGCATAAGCTTCAAACCGAAAGAGCTCAGTTGATATAAAATAAGCGCCTGTTAAAATAATGGGAGCAATATGTACGTCCGCGTTTGCTCCAGTTTTCGCAACATTTTTTGTTCCTGCTTTGCTCCTATTGGTCATAGCTGGATTTTTTGTAGCCCATATCCTTTCTTAGGCTCTAGACTATTATCTGTGTACCAAATTTCATTACAATCGGTTCAGTAGTTTTGGCGTTAAAGCCGGACAGACAGACAGACAGAGATACTTTCGCATTTATAATATTATTAGTATGGATACATAAAATACAACAAATTACACAAACAAACATTAAAAATGGGGAGTAAATATTAACTATTTATTTTATTTTATAATATTTACGTATGTTATGTTAGGTACTCTGATTCCTTTTGATATCACACCAAGCCCTATCAGAATACTAGCGCTGCGACATTTCCTTTTAAATGTCGAAGCATTATACTGAGATAGAAGCCTTTAAGACGTGGTTGCTAACAATGGGCCTTATAAGAAGGCTCAAAGTCACTCAAAGGGCAATGAATCACGAATGAGGAGATCCGCAGAAGAACGAGAGTGACCGACATAGCCCGAAGAATTGCAAAACTAAAGTGGCAGTGGGCTGGGTACATTGCCCGTAGGACCGATGCCCGATGGGGCCGACGGGTTCTCGATTGGCGACCATGCACCGAAAGACGCAGCGTGGGTAGGCCCCGACAAGGTGGACCGACAACCTGATGAAGGTCGCGGGAAACCGCTGGATGCGGGAGGCGCAGGACCGGTCGTCGTGGAGAACCTTTGGGGAGGCCTATGCCCAGCAGTGGACGTCCTTCGGCTGAAATGATGATGATGATGAAATGAGGAGCCTTTTGGCCTCATAGGGGACTTCCTGATTATTGTTACTTTTAAGCTAATGCATAGTTTCTATCGCGGGCCTTGAGCGCGGGGACCGAATCCAGAAATTCCGTAACGAAAAAGCCTCACGCTCTTATATATGCTGACCTACCAGACCCTCATAAATGCGTAAGAGCATTGCAAATATCCAATAACACCACAACAATTATTATATATATGCTGACCTACCAGGCCCTCATAAATACGTAAGAGCATTGCAAATATCCAATAACACCACAACAATTATTATATATGCTGACGTACCAGACCCTCATAAATGCGTAAGAGCATTGCAAATATCCAATAACACCACAACAATTATTATATATGCTGACATACCAGGTCCTCATGCGCAAGAACAAGGAAAAAATATACTGCATAAATAGAATAAATAAATAATTATAATTGCATAAGTTGATAAACAATGCTATGCAATAGCTTTACCGCGGCAGTCCCCGAGTGCCACACTTTTTTTTATAAATTAATTGTTTTTATACTTAATCGTGTCTGCTTATGTAGTTTAGTTTTAAGATTTTTCTGTACGAGTCACAATTCCTTTTTTCTTTCTTTGTAATAGCTATTTAAATGTCTATACATATTAAAATAAAGTTAAGGGGCCCGTGGTTAAATAATAACAGCCCGTTGCCTTAGCGGTTAAAACACCAGCCACTCAAGTATGAGTGTGCGGGTTCGATTCCAGGTCAGGCAAGTACCAATGTAACTTTTCTAAAGTTATGTACTTTCTAAGTATTATATTATCTTGGACACCAATGACTGAAGGTGAAAGAAAACATCTTGAGGCAAACCTGGACTGGATATAAGTCTGAAATCGCCAACCCGCATTGAGCAAACGTGGTGATTACGCTCAATCCGTTTCTGTATGAGAGGAGACCTGTGCCCAGCAGTGGGACTATAAAAGGTTGATGATGATGAACAGGTCCATCGATCAGGTTAAGTTGTGCTTGCTACGGTTGGATTGGTGACCATCTTTACACACTGAGACTCCCTCTTGCAGCACGTTGAGATGTCATTCGTCATCGCCATGTTTCGCGTTTAATTGTTAGACCAATTTTTGGACTTTTGAGGGCTCCAACAACCCGTAACGACTACCACTAGATGTTCGTTAGGCAACCGGGAGCAAGACTTAACGTGCTTTCCGAGGGACGACCAGACCAGTGCAAATATTTATATTCATGCATACTAATATTTGTACTGCGCGGGGATCGAAACCGCGCCTCCTTGTGCAGCGGCCGCATTCGCTAACGTTACGCCACGGAGGCTGTCAAAAGTTGAAAGTATAAGTAGAAGTATATAAGTATTAGTGCATAAATTTTCTTCAACTTTAGAAGAGGCCTGACACGGCTTCATTATTCTGAAGAGCTCTTTTCTTTGTTTGGGATAGGAAATCATCAAATGACCTCTCCCGCTCTGGGTAGAGCGGAAGGGTGTGTCAGACTTTTACTGACTAAACCCACCCGTGCTCCTTCACTTGCCTGTTGACCAGGGCTTCGGTTTCAACATCTGTATTCACTAATGGAGCCTCATATCTGCGGACTGTCAAACGTGTTATAGAAGCCTATAATGAAACCTTCACCGTTTTTTTAAATTAAATAATAAATAATACTACTAGGCAAATCTCGCCAAAGTCACATCTCGTATGGGCATTCACGCCTCTCGGTGGACATAAAATTCCCCTCGTGTATATGAGCCTTTATTTGGCCGCCTTATTTCCGTGTCACTATTACGGATAGTGTCTAATATATCTCATCTTTTTTGGCCAAAAGTCGTTTGAACACACGAAATAACAATGCGATTTATCAAGGGTTCAAGAATACTCGTGGATCATACATATATGTAATGAAATATATCTAACACAGTTATATATATATATAAGGTTTTATGTCAATCTCCGTTGTCGGAACGCTTTTCTCGGACAATTGCCGAGACAAGCTGCCCCGACCTTTTCGATAAAGAAACAGCCTATTTTATTGTCATTTAAAAAATCTCATTTCCTACTACGGCAAGGTCAAATGGCAGATGATTAGAACGGGACCAGGAACTTTCGTTTTATTACCTTGGTCGTAACTACTCGTACATTAATTCAAATAACATAGCATTTTCTAAATCCATTAGCTTTATGGTATTTTTATTAGTTTAGGCAAGCGACTGTGATGGCCCAGTAATGGTTTCCAGCAACAGACGTGACCCCGACTTTAGAAATCAAGTTCAAAGTCTCAGAAATGAAATGAAATGAAATGAAATCGTTTATTAAGCAAGTAGGATCACTGATCACTTTTACACGTCATGTTTATTTTTTTTTTAACTAGATGAAGCCGGCATTTCCTAACTGACTACCTCTGAGAAGAAATAGCCGAAACAAACTCAGGGATCATCGTCTTTTTTCAAGTCCAGACATTAAAAATGAAAATGTTTACAATAATTTACCTTATAATTACGCATATTGCTTAATAACAATGCTTAACAGAGCGAGCAGCTCAGTCCCAAGCTTTTTTGTCTTCTAAATAATCTGTGATTTTATAATACCCCTTTTTGCAAAGTTTGGCTTTTATATGATTCTTAAATCGTTTAATGGGTAAGTTTCGAATGTCCATGGGAAGCTTGTTGTAAAAGTGTATACATTCAGGTGCTTAATTTCCTTATTTTATTTTAGAATAGACTAGCGACCCGTCCCGACTTCACAGGGGTGCAATGCTGATACTAAATATATTACAGAAAACTGTTAACGTTGTATAAAAAAAGCGGCCCGCCGCTCCCGCTACTCCCGCTACCCCGGACGGAACGCGACGCCCCGCAATTTTTAAATTTGTAATATATTCGAACATATTAATTGAAATCATATGCTGTAAAGGGCGATATAGATCTATATTAAATCAACAATTTATTCAAGGTGTTAAATTGGATAAGGATTAATGCTTGTATTGGTCAAAATCACTTCGAACATTAGCCAGATTTTGTCGTAAAAAGTAAATGACAAAAAAAAAATATTGTGGGATATCCATAAGAGATAGACATATACCATCGCGAAGTTTTCTGTAGACCTTTTCAATGTGTGCATTTTTTAAAAACGCATTGCTAGACTTAGGATGGCCTATCGAATGGTACAGGTCTTAACAATTTTGTCAACAAAGTGTCGAACATCGAAATTTCCAGAAACCCGTTTCCGGGAATTACCGTAGGTACTTACTGAATGTCCTCGAAGTTATGCGCTACCAAAAAGTTAAAAATAATAGAGGATTAATTAAATTAAATTAATAAGAGGAGATTCCTCTAGACGTAATAATAATAGCGATATGTGCTGATCGAACATTCCAGATGGAATGTTCGATCAGCTGACATATATATAGTGCCGTGACGCCGGCGCAGAGTCAGTCTGCATTCGACTAGCGATACGAGAACAAGCGACAGTTAAGAAGCGATCTTTGAGAATACCTACTGCGACAACTGTAACGAGAACTTTGAGTACTACATGAAGTAACATCTGTAGTGTTATTGTGTGTTTACGACACGGACTTCGTGGACGTAAGACAAGACTTCGGTGCGACATCAGCTACGTTCTACTTGTCATTGCCTACGATCGACTGTATCTTCGTTGCCAATAAACTTCACAACCCTTAACCGGCGTTTTAGTACCCCCAGCCCGTAACAATATGTAGTGACCAAGACTATTGAAAAACTAATAAAAATGTTTGAATTTATAGCGTAAAATGAACTATTGCACCACTGCTTACTATCAGGCGGGATTGTGGTCATCACAAGCTTACAATGATAGAAAGAAAAACACTACAAAATGTAGTAAGTACTTACATTTTAAGATTTCCCCAAAAAAAGTCACCAGGATAAAAAAGTAACGGATTATCTCGTAAAATAGCGATCGTAACTTAGAGAATAAATATATTTCATAGCCTTATGATATTTCGCAAAGATAATGTTGTAAAGGAAATCGCTTTAACAATACTCTTGCGTAATTGTAAAGTATTGAAACAGGCGACTGGCGACACCAGGGTATACTACACCCACATTTAGCCAGTATTCGATTTTTGTAGTATCATAAACTTAAGACCAGCTTGTGTCTGCCGTCTGTCAGCCGCAACTTTTTTTTTTATATAAAATTATAAACTAGCGCTTGGCCGCAATCCCACTTGATGGTAAGCAGTGACGCAATCGTTGTTAGTAAAGCGCACTAGTTTATTAAGAGCCTATTCTCTCTAGCCTTGAAGACACTCAAATTGTAGTCCGACGGAAACACCGCCGCTGGCAAATTGTTCCAGTCCTTCGACGTACGCGGTATAAAGGAGGAGGCGAAAGTGCGAAACGCTTCGTCCGGATCATAGTGGTGTTAACAACGTAAGGGTGGAAACTCGCCGTACGACGGGTCGACCGATGGTGGAACGCAGATGGCGGAATTGAATCATGCATGACTTATAAGTTGTAGGTAGGTACTTTGTGTAAATTATTACATCACCACTGCTCTCAAAACGGCGAAGGAATACATCATATGGAAACCGGTATGTCCTAAAGCCAAAAAAGACTTCGAAGACATGTGACATCTACCAACCCGCACAGGGCCAGCGTGGTAGATTACGGCTCACTCCCTCTCAGCTTGACCGCAATCCCGCCTGATGGTAAGCAGTGATGTAATCGTTGATGGTAAAGCGCGCTAATTTATCAAGAGCATATTCACTCAAGTCTTGAAGACACTCAAATTGTAGTCCGACGGAAATACCGATCGTACCCACTCGATGTAGGCGATATAAAATACGAGGCGAAACGCTTCGTTCGGATGGTCATCCGATGATGCAATTCACTCAAATTGTAGTCCGACGGAAACACCGCCGCTGGCAAATTATTCCTGCCTCTCAGTGTGCGCGGTATAAAAGACGAGACGAAGCGCTTTGTTCGGATCCTTGTAGTTTCAACAATGTAAGGGTGGAATCTCGCCGTACGATGGGCTGTCCAAAAATATTGAAAAAAAAATATATATATATATAAGCTTAAATATTTTATACATACATCACACCATTACGCCGGTTTTTACATGCTTTTTATTAGCTTCTCTTGTATGTTTGCTTGCTTGCTTGTTTGCTTGTTTGTTCGTCCGTCTCTAACTCTTTGGACTACGAGTGAGCGGCTCATTAGGTACTGTAAAATGTCCCACCGTTTTCAATACGTTCGTACGTTCGTTTTGTTTTAAGAATATTGAACTTAATAGTTGAAAATAAATATAGTAAAAAACAGTATAGTAAAAAAGCAAAAAAACATGCTTTTAAAAAATATCAAGCTGAAAACTTAAAAAATGCGTGAGGTGCTTAATATGCAAAATTAATGGCACAAAGCGCCTCACGCTGTTATTTTAAATCATTTTTAACTTTTTCGTTTGATATTTTATAAAAGTATGTTTTATTTAGCTTCACTTGTATGTTTGCTTGCTTGCTTGTTTGTTTGTTTGTCCGTCTCTAACTCTTTGGACTATGAGTGAGCGGCTCATTACTGTAAAATATCCCACCGTTTTCAATACGTTCGTTCGTTGTTTTTTTTTTAAAAAAAAGAATAAATATCGAACTAAAAAGTGGAAAATAAATATAGTTTAAAAAACATGCTTTTAAAAATATCAAACTAAAAAGTTAAAAATAATTTTTAAAAAAAGCGTGAGGCGCCTAATATACAAAAATTATGGCACAAAGCGCCTCACGCTATTTTTTTAAAAGTTTGATATTTTTTAAAATAAAGTTTTTTAGTTTTTTGAACTATATTTATTTGTCTCCAATGGGATGGCACATCCATAGGGATATCATTGTAGATTGTATGTATCTGTAGATTATATAATCTACAGATACATACAATCTATATAAAAAATCACCGTATCCAAACTCCTTGCTTATTATATCCGCCATAAACTTCAATATATCTCCCAGTGACAAATATTAAAGTTTGCGGCGGTACGTTAAACGTAGGTATGGCGTCCTGGAGTGTTGCCAACCATCCGAATTAGAACGACTATATATCAGATGGGAATTCTAAAGGCATGAAAGTGGAAAAGAGTGATTATAAGGAACTTGAGGGTTGTTGTTTGAGAGTTGGGGCAATTGGAGCACTTGGTAGTTGAATGTGGTAGGTTAAAGGAGGGAAGTTTGCTAGTGAGTAAGATGAGAACAGAAATAAAGAAAAAATATTTATTGCGACTCATATAGGAAGATCATAAAACTAAAAATGAGTACCAAAAAGAAAAATTAATTACAAAATCCTATAAGAGGCCAAAAACTCCTATCGCGGCGTTTTGCTTCGACATTTAATAAGTGTCAATAAAAAATCAATAATAAATGAGATATAATAATTATATAAATATTTAATTCATTTTTATTTGCAATTAAAATAATTATTTCATTCTTAATCCGCGAGAGATGCAACTTTATCACTTGTTTTACCCTCAGTGTCAGATGCACTCTGACATTTAAACTTACAAAGAGCCAGACCCTGAATAACTAGCTGTAGTTCATATAAATATTTGCTCCGATCAATAGCTCAGCCACTGCACCAACTTACTATAATGATGATGTTCCTGGCCGATTTCGGCCACAGCGACCACTTCGACTCCTAGCCGATGATTTGGCGCTCATGCGCCCGAAGGTGGCTTATGTAGCCTATCTTGACGGCGAAACTTCGTGCACACTGAGGGCACGTAAGCACGCCGTCGATGTAGTTGTATGTAATGGCAGCAGGTGGGCGGGCTTTTAATTGGCCGCGTTTGGCATCGAGGTCAGCTTTGCGCTGATCCTCAAACTCGCGTACTTGTCCGTATACCATACCATTCTGCGCCATTCTGACCGTTTTGCTGCTAAACGCTCCCATTCAGAGGGTTCTATATTGCATCTCTTCATGTGTCGTTTTAAGACATCCTTGAACCGGAGGACTTGTCCGGTATGCTTTCGCTTGCCCTCCTTCAGCTCAGAGAAGAAGATGCGCTTCGCCACTCTTTCGTCCGCCATACGTGATACGTGTCCGCACCACCGAAGCTGTCGACGCATACTATAATACTTAGGATATGAATGGTGTGTACCTGACCGCAACATTCTTTTTTATTTAAACGCCCTTCAACTTCAATTATCGTTTATAAACATTATAAGGATTACCTATATCAGAAAGGGGGTGACTAGCAAGATAAGGAATAATATAGAAGTATGGGAGAAAAAGTCCCCGTCGTCAAATAAATTGGGGTAAGGGCAGAAAAATAAGATATTATGTTGGTACCATGACTTATTTTAGGTGCCACAAAACAAAATCTATCTAACGCTATGTGGTTGTAGTCTGTGGAAATGTGCACGACCAGAGAAAGTGTATAGAGCATTTTTTTTGTTTATGCAAAACACGTGTCCAATATTTTTAAGTAAAGAATCTATGTACAAAATTTCAAAAAGATATCACGAAAAACCACAAAGTTATGAGCTTGTAATCCTACTTGGCTGTCCCAACAAAAATATGTTCCACGCTCCGCTCGGGCTGGCGAACGGTGCGTTGACCTCTGGCGGCGGCTGTTGCGCGGGCGTGCGCATTAATATGATTTATCGTAAGCTGCGTGATGCACTCAGTAACCACACGGCAACATTTTCTAAATGTATTTGGGAATAAATATTACATGGTGTAAAAATGATTAGAACCGATTCAGTTACTTCTTCTGAACCTTCAGATTTCACATAAACGAAAAATAACGTTGAAAACGAGGCTATAGCAGAGAAAATTTCATTCTCTAAGAAAATAAATACTTAAAGAAGGATTTGATATCACCGATCTATTATGGTCTTTACATGGTATGACCAACATAATCTTGGTCATACGATGTACTGTCTGGACTATAGAAGAGAATGGAATAGAGTACTCTTTTTTTCATACTTATACTGGGCGGATACAGACAACCTTTAGATGGAACCTAAAAGGCACTTGATGAAACCACAAACTATTAAGTAACCAGTTACTAATTTGTTAACGGACATGAAACAAGAAAAATGAGAAAGACAAATAATAATGAGAATGTCTGGCGTGGTGGCCTAGTGGTTAAAACACCAGCCTCTCAAGTATGAGTTCGATTCCAGATCAGGCAAGTACCAATGTAACTTTTATAAAGTTATATGTACTTTCTAAGTATATCTTGGACACCAATGACTGAAGGTGAAGGAAAACATTTTGAGGAAACCTGGACTTTAAATCTGAAATCGCCAACCCGAATTGAGCAAGCGTGATGATTACGTTCAATCCCTCTCTGTATAAGAGGAGACCTGTACCCAGCAGTGGGACGATAAAAAGGTTGCTAATGATGATGAATGAGAATGTTTAAGGAAAGAGGAGATACTTTTAAACATAATTATAAGAATCTTTGAGACCTCTAAGATTACTGCGGCCTTTCTTCTTAGAGTAGGCAGGTGGAAACGCCGACCTCATCTAGTAGGTTAAAGAAAGCTAGACGTGTAAATATGTTTGAACAAAAATATTTACAGGAAAAAAAGATATGTGGAAATGTCGAAGAAAAATATGTGATTCTTCAGAACTTCTCAATAAAACTTACTTACATAACTCAATTTTATCAAACTTACAGCACTAAAACTATTTGTTGGTTGTTGACGAAGCGGGGTTAATAAAATTGTACCCTCTCAGTAGAATCTAGGTACTTTGGAGACAGCTTCTACAAAAATCATGTAAAAGTTTTTCAATATTTTATCAAATGAAACCTCTCGTAGGTTTATGGTTTTTACTCAATACGCAGAGCGGCTGTATGGAGTATTTTTTTACATTGTTTTGGTACATTTTGTTGAAGTTCTCTGTAGTATAATATATATGGACACATAAATACACACCTTCTTCCGATTGGGATACGCTGAAATAACAGGACCCACCTACTATTATCCTTAAATAATTGCTTTGCTTCGTTTAGGTTCATACATTACATAAGTATCAGGGGTAATTCTAATAACTAAACGAACGTTATAATAGGCAATAAGCTTCGCTGTCTGCAACTCCACGATAAAGCGTTTTCCACAATGATCGGTCTTGCCTGCAGTCAGCGATCTTCAGCAGGTCAACGGTCTACCTTGTTAGGGACCTTCCTACGCTGCGTCTTCCGATATACCCGCACGGTATTTTGTATATGGGTGGCCAAATTGGTCACTCGATCAACCCCAGGTCACCCTCAGGAATGAAGACAATTTACAGTTTTTTTGTCTTTGGTTTTGTAGGCCCCGCACTGTAGGCTGTCTCTTTGATATTTAATATGGGAATTGTTCTTCTAGTCTTATTGCCTTCTAGCCTTTGGCATCATAGCAAGCCAACGATCGGTTGACCTTTCTAAAAACTATCACTAATTAAATCACAATGCGACTGCATTGTAACCAAGCCCAATGTTAATCATTAAATTTTAATTTAGTTTGTTTTGGACTCTCAAACGACATTTGATTATAAATATTAGAAGTTATTGACGCTTTAAAAGGACTCTTCTAAAGCTTAAACCAATGACGTTTTACTTGTAGGCTTTTCTGACAAAGCGAGGATGACAAGACATATCGAAATGTATTGGTAGTAAAATTATAGCCTATCACCGCTAATGCTACCGCTATCTTTACCGCTATCTTTTTTAAATAGTGATGAACACATAAGAGGGTTAACGAAAATATAAGCTTCAAGTACTTACAACTGTCAACACAGCGAAACATGACGCTAGATTGCCAAATAATATACTTCAAAATCTCCTAAAACTCTTAATAAAATATTTTTTGACGGTTTCCAAAGCAAAACTAAATTTTAATGATTATTTGGTCATGTACAATATTGCTTCCCAGAATTTCCATCCGAAGAAATAAGCAAGTATTCATCAAAGAAATTCCTGGAAGCACTCATTGATGAATGCTTCATAAAGTAATCAAAGTCTAGAACATATAATACGACTTTGGAAAGAGACGAAAAATATATTTTGTTAGAACGAGATATTTGCTCCAAGAATATTTGTGATATTAGAAAGTTGCAAAGTTATTAAATAACATTGAATAAATATGTGCGTCATACGTTCTGGTCCCTTAATAAGGTAGGGCAAAGTTTTCCGACCAACTTTGGTAAGTTGATTCCGACCAAAATAAGGTCTTTTTTGCGGCTTTCGTGGTCATCTTCAGGTAGGGGAATGATAAAACTGGCATATATCTCTCGTGGTTCGGTGCTTTCGACAAAAACATAGGAAAAACTTTTGACATAACGCTGTATGAGGAAAAGTCTGCCTGTGTATTTTATTGGTTGTTTTCGGCGATGAAGAGCGGTTTACTCGTAAATATAAAACAAAAGCGAATTGGCGGACAAAAGATGAGGGGAGATCTATTTTTTTTTTGTCTGAAAATGAAAGGAGGTTAATTGCTTTAGTATAGATAGAAGATGTGGAGCATAAATGGCGTGCATATCCTCCCTAACCTAGATATCGCTCATGTTGACATTGTTTATGTTATTTTTACTCTGTTAACTATATCACTAGATAGAACGTGCCTTCCCAAAATCCTTCCAGGAACTATTTTCCCGCGCTATCTCAAACAAACCCCTGCAGTACACGTCCGGGTCATCTCCTTCTGGGCCGGGTTCGGAGGCATGGTTTATCTCCTGGCACGTGGTAATCGTACATGTGACTGATGTCACCCACCTTATCCCGTTTGCGGCTGACAGCTTAATTATAGAAAAAAATACATCATCATCAACCTTTTATCGTCCCACTGCTGGGCACAGGTGTCCTCTCATACAGAGAAGGATTGAGCGTAATCATCACGCTTGCTCAATGCGGGTTGGTGCTTTCAGACTTAAAGTCCAGGTTTCCTCAAGATGTTTTCCTTCACCTTTTAATCAGTCATTAGGTGTCCAAGATATTAGAAAGTACATATAACTCAGAAATATTACATTGGTACTTGCCTGATCTGGAATCGAACCTGCAGTCATACTTGAGAGGCTGGTGTTTTAACCAGTAGGCCACCACGACTACTTTAATAAAAACTAGAATAAAATACATAATTAACCTTAAATGCTTCCACCTCTCTTCGAAAGTGAGTAGGCTGAAATCTTCCACTGGGGACACGTGTAAACTTAGTGAGTTCAAAGAGTCAATGAGTGCAGTCCCGTATATATTCAGCCTACAATGTTCCTACTCCCGAGGACACAGGCCTCCTCTCGGCGAGAGGAATTGGACCATAAACACGGACCCAGTGCGGGTTGGGAGATGTCACTTGTCTTCACAAGTTTTTTGACGTGCCGATTTCCTCACGCGATGTTTTCCTTCACCGTTCTGAGAGCAACAGTAATGAAATGATTTGCACAAACTAAAGTGCCTGCCTGGGCTCGAACGCGCAATCGAAATCTCTTAAATCCAGGCTGTTAGCTCTGAGTCACCGCTGCATTCATATCATCTCTAAAATTATCATCATCATCATCCATCTCGCCCTGTTGGGGTCGGCTTCCAGTCTAGCTGGGTGTAACTAAATATCAGTATTTTACACGATACCTATCTGGTATCTACAACACAGTTACTGGGTTATGTTCATCATCATCATTATTATCATCTCAGCGTTAATCCCAGTCGCATCCCAAGCTTTCTCCGCTTTGGAGTCTGGGGTCCGCTTTACCAGTCTAACTACTGATTTTGGCCTTTAAACTTCGATATTTTCCGTGAAGCGACTGCCGTCTGACCTCCCGAACCCGAGGGCGACATCGAAGCATTGCATTTAGACTCATTGTTGGAATTTTGAGGGTTCCAACAACCCGTAACGACTTCCATTAGCTGTTGGTATGGCAACCGGAGCCAACGGCTTAACCTGCTTTCCGAGGCATGACCAGACCAGTGCAAATATTGATATTCATGCATATAAACATTTGCACTGCGCGGGAATTGAACCCGCGCCTAATTGCGCGGCGGCCGCGTTCACTATCGCTATGCCACGGAGGCTGTCAAGTTATTTGGATTATGTTACATTAGTAAATGTCAACAGAAAGTATGTTATGTACAATTACATGTAACACACAACTCAATGGTAGCACCTCGAGAGAGTTTTGCTCTTCTTCTTTTGAACTTCGACAACTCCACACAACTCAAAGGGGGGATCCCTTTCAGTTGTGTGGAGTTGTCGAAGTTTTGACATAGGTACTTGCAGATTTATAAAACGCGCCGCACAGGGTTCTAGCTCGTTGGTTTAAATTTTTTACCGTTTCTTGGCGTCCGTGTGTCACTAACGGGATTCAGCAGAATACAATATAGACTCCTATTTGGTGCAACCATGAGACATACGCCGCAAAGTTGTGTTCGAGACCGTTTTAAATGTCTGTGGTGTCTATGGATGAATTTTTTTTAATTTTTTTTTTTTGTACTATTTGTTCATTACTAGAGATGTACCGACTAGTCGCCGACTAGTCGGTTAAGCCGACTATTCGGCCGCTTTTGTAGTCGGCGAATAGTCGGCGACTAGTCGGCAAAAAACGCCGACTAGTCGGCTTTTTACTTTGTATGTATTAATATGTACTATATCAGGGGAACTGAAATGAAATAAAACCTTAACTATTCATTACTAGCTTTCCGCACGCGGCTTCGCCCCCGTGGACTTCGGTTATATCGCGCTTTTTGGAATCTCGGGTATATCAATTTATTCCGGGATGAAAAGTATCCTATTGTTTAATCCGGACTTCTAACTTACTAACTTAGGTCCTTACATATGAAATTGGCGTTTTGTCGTAGGCACTGGCCACTTTGATCTCAAATATCTCCTCTTTGGTAATTGGTTTAGAACAAAGAGTATAATAATAATAGGGAAGAAAAAGAAACATAGGAACTTATATGATTAACCGGACACAACCCAGAACAAAATGTCATATTTTTATAATAAAACATAGCAAAATCTCTTTACTACGACTGTAAAGAGGCCGACTAGCCGACTAGTCGGCCGACTAGTCGGCCTCTTTACAGCCGACTAGTCGGCTAGTCGGCTAGTCGGCCAAAGTAGTAGTCGGTACATCTCTATTCATTACCTTTTTGCTGTATTTTGTTCCTGTCTTACCTGTATTGTGTCTTTTTTGTTGCATCAAATAGCTGATTAGCTTTTCAGTACCTATCGGGTAAAGAAAATAAAGTTATCATTATATAAAGTATTAATTTGCAGAGACGTCACACAGATGCTACATCTCACAAGCAGTTTACCGTGCAACTAGCATGTATCCAACTTCCCAACATCAACAGTTGGGCATATGCCTGCCAGATACAACATCCGTATGGTCGGGAGATAAGGGAGGATCCTTATCTATGGAGGATGGGTGAACTTTACACTCTATTCACCGTACGTCTAAAAATGTGTAGTCATACCTACCGTAGCATTTCGTAAGCCTAAGACAATATTTTATCAAATGACTGTTCTGGGTCTGGTTGTTTCTGTATATGAGTTTATAATTTGTAAACGCCCTCACGATACAGTAGAAATTTCCAGAGAGGAGGCAACGTTTAAAAAAAATGTAAGAAAATATATTTTATCTTCTTACTTACCAATACCGTCAAGAATAAATAACCAAATAAACATACTCTCGCCAGTATTAGTAAAAAAAGCATTCTTATATACCCAGCAATTCTTTCCCGCTGCATCTTTTAAGCCATCAAACTTTACGCGTCCGCATGCATCTACAAAACAACTTACTGTGGTAGTTTGGACAGAAACCAGCAAAATCGCAAGAGATAGCAAACACTACCAGCAAAACCTTTTAAAGAAGAACCGTAAACACAAAAACCGTTCTCTCGGCTGCACGTGGGATACGTTTGGTAAAAAAAAGCGCACTTACTGCAAACGTGAAGGGGGCTGAATTTATATTATATGACGTACTTAGCGATGATGTACGATGGTTTGTATCGTTTAGGGTTTTTCTTAATGCGGTTGGTAGTACTCTAACCTGCGTGCATTTGTATTAATGTACCTAAGATGGCCAACATTTTTCTTTGTCGTGAGGGTGAATAAGACTATTTATCTTACATACACAAATCTCTATCTCGCCTTCTTCTCATGGGGGTAATCAGAGACCACATATCGCCACTTATTACAGTCCTTACTTATGTACTTACTAGTTACGCCTCGCGGTTTCACCTGCATAAGTTTTGATCCCGTGGAAATATCGGGATATTGTATATGTTAATTCTGGTTGTAAACCTCTCGGTAGTGGGCCATAACATCGGCTGCCGGCAGAAGATACATCCCACCAGACAAAGTAATTCCGCCAAGCGATTCGTCGTGTTCCGGCATGATGTCTGGTGAAGCCGCACGGAGGACGGTGTTGACGGTGTGACGATGTTGTTGTGCCGGGAGTTCGGTCGTGGAGAGTCTCTACATCAATCTCCCTCTGGCGCAGCACCGTTGGTCATGTTGTTGGGTTTAACATTGCATCACCTCTCTCTACTGCCATCTTTCTTCCTATTCACTCAGTTTTTTTGAGTGAATGGGCTTAATAAACTAGCGTGCTTTACCATCAACGATTGCATCTTTGCTTAGCATCCGTCGGGATTGCGGTCAAGTACTAGTTTATAATTATTAGAAAAAAAAGACCATTAGTGTGCCAAACTTTATACAATTCTATTAAGTAGTTTTTTCGTGATAAAGTAACAAACATAGTTAATTTTAAGACTTCGTTCGGGACACTACCCGTCAGCAAAATTTGTATTTCTCATGAAAAAGACTGAGTCTCCTAACTGCTCAGCATGCAATCAAATTGAGGATGTGCAACATTTGTTGATGGAGTGTACAAGGAATAAAGATGAACGGGAGCTATACATAAGGGAATTTAAGTTAAATAAATTAGAGATAGGTTTAATACAATCCATTTTGTCAGTACCATTATCGGAGATGACGAAAAAATTGTGTTGCTTAATTAAGGTTCTATATGAATAGCTCTAGCTTTTTTCTTTTTTAATTTAATTTGTTTATATTTATATATATATACTATAGGATTTTATACTGTAATTAGTAAGTAAGATCAGTGTAAAGGGAACGATGGGGCTGACATATCCCCATAAAAGCCCCAAAATAGAATCAGATTTAAAAAAAAAAATATATCCATCCATGCAAACTTTCACATTTATAATACTAGAACCCTATGGTTTTACCCACGTAACTTCCTTAGGAATATCGGGCTAAAAGTATCATTTATGTTATTTCCGCAGCAGGAATCCTGCTTATAAACCAACTGCCAACCATCCATTCATTCTTTCATCATAAACTTTCGCATTATTACTCTTTATTCTACAAAATTTGGGACAATTGTATCATTACTTTTAATTGTGGTTCTAAAAATGTCCATGATTTTCAAATTGCTTGAGATAAATTTTTTTTCTGATTTCTCTTTATTTTTCAATATGTACATATTATTTTACATTTTTAAATATTTATATATAAATAAATAAAAAAACATTTAAAAATATAAAAAAAATGTAAAATGGGTCCAAGCTACCGGCGGTCAGGGCTCCAGAGAGAGGAACTTCCTGACGATGCGAGCCGTGTCCAGCAGTACCGCTTTCTGAATCAAGCCCTTGATCCAGCTGCCTAACGAGAGCCTCCTGAGGTGTTGGTCGAGGCTCTTGGCTATTAAGCCATTGGCTGTCACGACTATCGGTACAATGATTGCTGAATCCACTTCCCACATGTCGACAACCTCGTGAGCCAAATCAAGATACTTGATTTGTTTATCTTTCTCAGCTTTCACGAGGTTCTCATCATGTGGAATGGTTATGTCAACAATCATTGCACGCCGCTCTGATCGATCCACCAGCACTATATCAGGCTTATTGGCAACAATAGTCCTGTCAGTGATGATGGATCGATCCCAGTACAATGTGATATGGCCATTTTCGAGAACTGGGTCGGGCATATACCTGTAGTACGGCACCTCCGATTCCACAAGGTTGTATTTAAGAGCAAGTTGCTGGTGAATTATCCTGGCTACAAGGTTGTGTCTATGCAAGTACTCTCCGTTAGCTAGACGAGAACACCCGGAAATAATGTGTCTAATTGATTCTCCCGGCCGGTGACATGCCCGACAGATGTCAACTGTGCCGTCTTTCACAATGAATCTCCGGTAATTGTTCGTCATCATAACTTCGTCCATAATTGCAAAGACAAAACCTTCGGTTTCCCCAAAGAGGTCACCGAAACGTAACCAGGCTACGGACGCTTGAAAGTCTACATCCGGCCCGTGAAGGGCTCGGAAGAAGCGTCCGTGAAGCTCTTTGCTCTTCCATACCTCCAAGCGATCATTTGTGTCAAGCACTACTGGTTTACGCCAGTTCTCTTTAGCCAAGGAGAGCGGAGTGAGGCCCTTGTCAGCCGCAACCACATCTCGATGCATCCCCACGTCGGTTTCTAGAAAATATTCCCTGAGACTGCATACCTCGCGATTGTGGAGGGTCTTGGCGTTTAAAAAGCCACGACCTCCACATTTTCGCGGGATATACAGCCTCATAACCGATGACCGCGGGTGATGCAATCGATTTGCAGTCAGCAGCGTACGGACCCTCTGATCCAGGGCGTCAAGTTCGGTTTGAGTCCATTTGAGTATGCCGAAAGAGTACATCAATACCGGCATGACCCAACCGTTGAAAGCGCGCACCTTGTTTCCGCCTGATAGAAGACTATTAAGTACTTTTTCAGGCGGCCAAAGAAGCGTTCTTTCAACGATTGCTTCATGTCAGTAACATTGATACCCAACGCTTCCGACATACCCAAATACTTATAGGTTTCGGATGCGGAGAGGGCTCTAAGGTTTATGGAATCAGTGGCTTGGGTTCCCACGGATTCCATAATCTCTCCTCGCTTTACATGCATGACCGCACATTTGTCCACACCAAATTCCATCCTGATGGAGCTACTGAAAGTTTCAGTAATTTTCAGTAGCTCCCTCAGTTGTGAATTGTTGCGAGCAAAAAGTTTCAGGTCATCCATGTAGAGGAGGTGCGATATAACCTGACCACCTCTCCTCAACCGATAGCCTAGACCTGAATCCTCCAATAGTGTGCTTAGAGGATTCAATGCTAAGCAAAACCAAAGTGGACTCAAACTATCGCCCTGAAATATTCCTCGCTCGATCCTTATCGGTTCGCTATTCCTCTGAATATTTCGACATCCTGGATAGCGAAGGACTGTCCTCCATGTCCTCATACACGACATCAGGAAGGTGCGCAGAGTTGCATCCACTTTATACAACTCCAGCACTCGCATGAGCCATGTATGTGGGACTGAGTCATAGGCCTTCCTATAATCTATCCAACATGTCGACAGATCCTTTCGGGAACGACGAACCTGTTGGCTAATGGTCATATCAATAAGGAGTAGCTCCTTAGTACCGCGGGACCCGCTCTTACATCCATTTTGAGAGGCAGACATGATGGAGTTGCTGTCAATATGTTTGTTAATTTTAGTTTTCAAAATGGATGTAAGAACTTTATAGACCGTCGGTAAACAGGTGATCGGCCTATAATTTTTGGGTTCCGCGGTGCTACCTGATTTATGGAGCAGGTGGGTTATTCCAGTAGTTAGGAACTGAGGTAACGAACCAGACACCAAAGCAGTCTGGAATTGAGATGCCAAGCGAGCGTGCGACCTTGGAAACCATTTTATCCAAAAGTTATGCAGCCCGTCCGGTCCTGGAGACTTCCAGTTAGGTAACGGACGGACTGCACAAGCTACATCTTGGGGGCAGATGGTAATAGCCCCCATTTCAGGTATTGGATCGCAGGCTCTCTCGACATCCCGGGCCCAGTCACCTTCAGTGTGACTGACAGGTACCGACCAGATACTGCGCCAAAATGAACACATGGCATCATCATCCGGTAGGCACGTGTCAGTCACACCTTGTTCTGGTCGTTCCCAGTCCCTATAAACCCACCTTTCATTGCTTCGGAAGGTGCGATTCTGGGTGTACCGTTCCACTCGTCGTTTGTATCTTCTGATACGGTTCGCCCATGCATACACTTTCTGCTTCAGGAAGTCGATGCGCTCCGTGACACGGGCCATATAAGTCTGTGGGCTGATATTTGTACCTGCAAATGCCCGCCTCACAGAGCGCATCACTCTAGGACGAGTATTACCCTCCCTAAAGCAGATTAGTTTACCGATGAGTGCTCTGGCCCCACCAATACGACGATCCATCCTGTGCTGCCAAGCTGGTACTACTGGTTTCGGTCGTGTAGCTCTAGAGTCACTGGGGAATTTGACATGAGCTACACGACAAGCTGCTACAGCTGCGCAGTACAGGATTGAATGAGTATCAGTGAGGTCCTCGCAGGTGTCAAAATAATTTGACAACTGCGCATCCAGAGCAGCCATCAGTGCCCTATTTCTGTTATGCATGGGCAAACGTGGCAGGCGTGGTGTTAGTTCTGCCGACGTGTAACGATATTCCCGAATCGCAGCCTCCAAAGCATTTATTAACTCCTCATTGCACTGAGTACTTACATTTGTAGCCCTGTCATTACTCCCCTCGTCAGTATAGTTTGTTGACTGCGGTGGTATCTCCGCAGTCTGCGACTGGTGAGCGATGACACGGCTACTCTGCATTTCATTGCGCAGGCGATCAAGCACAGTATCATCCAGCATACGGTTACGCTGGATGACCCGCACCTGATCCGACAGTCGTTGCGCCGACACGTTGACAGCTGGCTCAAGCACCTGAAACAGAGAGAGCATTCGAACACGGTACGCGGTCAGGTTGTTTCCTCCCTCTGTAGCCCCATAGTATGAGCGCATGACGTTTTCATTGATGGATTGTGTCCATCTCATGCGCTGCACACTTCCGCCGGGAGCTGGGACCCTGTCAGAAGCCGATGGGCCTCGAGGTCCTAAGCGGTCCGGCGGCCGGCGTCCTCCCCGTCGGCGAGCAGGTGGTGGCGTCGTCGGCGGAGAGAAGTACTCGTCGCTCGAGCTCAACGCAACTGCCGCGGCCGGGGTCGTCACAGCACTTACAGTGGCGCTGGAGACCGGCGGCGGCGAGGCGGAGCTGAGCAACGAGTCCGGAGGTGGTGGGCGTGCACGTAGAGCGGCAGATCGTGTCAACATATTCAACGTATTTTTTTTCATTTCTCCAATATTTTCTCTCGATTTGACATGACAGCTGTCATATGTCCCAGTTTTTCTTTGCATACATTGTTCTAGTTATTGATTTTCTTGTATAGGTATTCTTTAGAAAAATAATATTTGTATAGCATGGTTTTTCATTTAACGAATATATAACTATAAAAAAAACTGTTTCTGTTGTTCTTAATGTACATAAATATGTAGAGACAAAATGATCGTTGTTGTTGACGTTGGTGTTGCCAGAATTTTTTTTTGATTTCTCTTATTATTATGGTTACAATCCTTAGTTACAATCAATCCCATCACCCTGTTTCGGCCTCACGTTAAATTCTGGCGTCCCCTAAGACATTTATTCTTAATATTATTATCCACTGTCTGTATCTTGGAAGATATACTCGTACATAGATATTATTACAAATATTATGTTATTATAAACAACAATATCTAGGTGTCTATAATCACTAGTAAAACTGACACCAGCAAGGAGAATTAAGTGAGACTTGAAATTCTCCACTTAACAATGGCTTTTAGAACTATTCAGTACCTAACAAATAGCTTCTATCAAAGTTCTAGATATTGAAAAGTTATCTGTATAGCTTTAGTGCCCAATTTATCAATTTAGTAACAACTAAAACAGGTTGCAAATGGACCAATCTGCTGTTTGAGAAATCCCTCCCAAATTGGAGCTTGTAAAAAGTTTTACTACATTATTTTGTGAAAAACTTTGAGTATTTATTATATTTATTTACGGTCTTTGCTTCTTCCTTATCCCTTGGCTTATTACCAAGATTTGGGCAATTTATAGGAACGTTCCACGTATTCCAGTTTTGTCTTTTCCGTTTTACGATAATTGTTCTCTTTTTCTTCCAGCCTCCTTAACTTTATGACTGGCCATCGAAGATAAAGAACCTTTATTTAGTTACTTTTTATTTAAAACAATGTCATGTTATAAAGTTACACTGGTTTGTGGTTTGATTTACAAATTTGTATTTTTTTTTGTCACATGAAAATTTATATTGATTTTTAGGGTTCCGTACCTCAAAAGGAAAAAACGGAACCCTTATAGGATCACTTTGTTGTCCGTCTGTCTGTCTGTCTGTCTGTCTGTCTGTCTGTCTGTCACCACCCTTTATCTCAAGAACGCGTGGACGTATCAAGCTGAAATTCACATGAAATACTCGGGTCTATTGTCCCTTTAAGCTGTAAAAATATCAAACTTATAAGCCAAGCCAATCAAAAGATACAGCCGATTATGTCGATATTTTCAACAAATTTTCGACACTCGCAAAGGAATCAAAACCTACAGGATACTTCCTGTAAACTCAGAATCTTGAAAATTGGCATGAAGCATTGTCATATAATGCAAATATAGAAAAAATTGCGAAAATCACATTTTTTTAGTTATATAATATAATAAACATATTTTAATAAAATGGAACTTACTACCTTATTTCTCACGAACGAATAAAGTTATCAAATTGAAATTTATACCAAATACCTAAGGTCTATTGTCCCTTTAAGCTGTGAAAATATCAAACTTCTAAGCCAAGCCAATCAAAAGATACAGCCGATATGTCGATATTTTCAACAAATTTTCGACACTCGCAAAGGAATCAAAACCTACAGGATACTTCCCGTAAACTCAGAATCTTGAAATTTGGCATGAAGGATTGTCATATAATGCAAATATAGGGAAAATTGCGAAAATCACATTTTTTCAGTTATATAATATAATAAACATATTTTAATAAAATGGAACTTACTACCTTATTTCTCACGAACGAATAAAGTTATCAAATTGAAATTTATACCAAATACCTAGGTCTATTGTCCCTTTAAGCTGTGAAAATATCAAACTTCTAAGCCAAGCCAATCAAAAGATACAGCCGATATGTCGATATTTTCAACAAATTTTCGACACTCGCAAAGGAATCAAAACCTACAGGATACTTCCCGTAAACTCAGAATCTTGAAATTTGGCATGAAGATTGTCATATAATGCAAATATAGGAAAAATTGCGAAAATCACATTTTTTTAGTTATATAATATAATAAACATATTTTAATAAAATAAAACTTACTACCTTATTTCTCACGAACTAATAAAGGTATCAAATTGAAATTTATACCAAATATCTAGGTCTATTGTCCCTTTAAGCAGTGAAAAAATCAAACTTCTAAGTTAAAGCGATCAAAAGATACAGCAGTTTATACCGACACCTTAGACGAATTTCCGTCACACGCTAGGGAATCAAAACCTACAAGCAAAGACATTAAAATTATATTTACAATAGATAGGACATCACGAACAAAATCGTAAGCCAATACTTTTATCGACTTGGTTAAAAGGCGCTCAGTCTAGTCTGCGCGTCAGGACGTAATTTGTGTCCACCAAGAATAAACATTTTCTAAGGAAATATGCCATGTTGCGCTTTGTGTTACTGTACATCTCGTTATAGTAAAACGACTAGACCTAACTTCGGAATGTTTTTCTATGAATTATTTATATTTCGTCTGCAATTCAAATTTAAAAAAAATCTTAGTTCTAGAAAATTTTCCATTATTGTAATAAGCGCCCTCTATTGTTGAGTAGTTTTACTATTTTCTTGTAGAGATGTAGTAATGTTGTTTATCGATTTAGTTATCGATAATACTTATTAAGATGAATACATTTTGTTGTATTTTATTGACATTTAAAATATAGCTAAATAAACAAGTTAATTAAGTTTCAAGTTTATTTATTATTAACTCTATTTAAACATAATCATATCATATTAATAAACAAAATTGAATGAACAATTACTGTTCATTTATCTAGGTTTTTGTTATTTTTGGTTTCCGAATAAAAATAATGTCGTAGGGAAAAAGTGGATACGATTTGTCCAGATAGACCGTAGAGAAGAAATGTGGCTTCCGTCTCATGCGTCGAAATTATGCTCAATGCATTTTAAAAGAGAAGTTATCTACTTTGGAAAGACTCGTCGATCAAATTTAAAAAAAAAGAATCGGTACCTTGTATTAGAAATGAAATAGTAAGTTATTAATTTCAGTACTTTTCTACTTAACCGTAAAAATTGGAATAAAATTTACGGTTAAGTGGATAAGTAGGTACATAGATTACATAACTTATTTATAATGAAATATATTCATAAAATATGTAGGTACGTATATGTAGTACAATGATTGCGAGCTACTTTGTGATTTTGAGGATTCCGTACCTAAAAGGTAAAACGAACCCTATTCATGAGACTTCTCTGTTCGTCTGTCCGTCTGTCACCAGGCTGTATCTCATAAACCGTAATAGCGAGACAGTTGTAATTTCCAGAGATTGTGTTAGTATTTCTGTTGCCGCTATAACAACAAGTACTAAGAATAAAAATAATAAAATATTTAAAGGGGCTCCCATACAACAAACGTGAATTTTTGCCGTTTTTTGCTCCATATTAATAACGGAAACAGATAGACGCTTAAAATGTTCACAGAATATTTGGTTATATATTCAAATTACAAATAAATAATTAAAATAAAATAAATACTGAAGGCGGGCTCCCATACAATAACCGTGATTTTTTTTGCCGTTTTTAAAGATAATGGCGTACGAATCTTGTAAAGGTCTTGCTCCAGCAGACTACCATTTTTGTCGTGATTTGGACAATTATCTACGTGACAAGAAGTTTTCTTCCCAGGAGGCAGTTCTGCTTTCACACAGTTTGTGCAGTCTAGATCCTCAGAGTTCTATCACAAAGGCATAAACGACCTTCCTATATATTGATTATAAATGAATTATTTAAAAATTAAAAAATTAGCAATTATTTAGATTTTCAGTACTAATCGGCAATTTTAAACTTTAACGCCTATTATATTAAAAGAATTATATAAATAAGAAACTTGTAAACTTGAAATTACCCATAATTATTCTGCTTCCTAATTTTTTGTTTCAAGCTATCATAATGCGAAAAAACATCGTCGTAGTAACTTCTTTGAATATTATCGATAACTTTATATCGAAATGATACAAACCCTACCACAGTTTTTGCATTGCCATTTAAAAATATTTGCAAACAAACGTGTAAAAAGAATAATTTTGCTAAAAACGAAATGCAAACGAAAATTGCAAAACAAAATGCGCTTTAAGGCCTAAAAGGTCTATTACACTCAAAAATCCGAATAAACTAAGCGTTACAATAATTCGTAAGCATAAAACGTCTAAAATGCCAATAGACGGTGTCACAGTAAATGAATAGTAGCGAATTAAATTCTAAAACAGTTTTTGTTTGTACAAGACAAGTTTCACTTAATTTATTTACTTTTCAATATTTATTTACCCGATTTGAACTATACTAGGGTATTAAATCGGATCTGGCAACATAGACCACACTGGCCACCTACCGGGCAATAGCTGAATATATTTTATATAAACTTATTTCATTTTTACTATTTGATGTCTCCAATTGTCGATCTAATTTTGCTATATTGTACTAGATGGCGGAACTGAGCCATGGGATCACAGTTTTTCTATGCCATTTTGACACATGCCCTCTCTATACAATATGTAAAGAAAACCCTGTCCGATCCGTGAAGGTATTGTTAGGTATCGATAACAGATTCTACTAATGCCCACAAAGATAGGCTAAACTTAAAAAAAAAAATCCCCCTAAAAAAATAAATATTATTTCGCAAAAAGAGGTAACTTAATACATGTGCGGTAAGCAACACCTTTCCGCGGGCGGCGAGGGGCAGGGCACGCGGCACCTGTGACGTGGTCGCGGCGCTATTCGCTTATAATAATAGCGGTGTTGTCACTTTTTTAAAAATTACCAAATTTCGGGGAAATTAGAATTAATTCCCGGGAAAAAAGGATTATTTCAAAATTCATTAGTATTGTTACTATGATGATTACGTAAAATTTTATATTATATTTGGTCAAGTGTTTACCTAAACTTTATTACCCTTATGGGTCGGACAGGGTTTTTTTTACATATTGTATATCTTAAATCTCTTTACCTACAAGGTACTTCCCGTGAACTCAGAATCTTGAAATTCGGCACGAAGCAACGTTATATTATAGTACAGACAGATAAAGGAAAAATTGTGAAAATGATAAATTTGAAGTTACATAAAATATAAAATATTATTTTTGCTTACATGACATGAAATATTTTTTTAATAATTATAAACTTACTACCTACCCTTTTTCACATGAACGCGTAGAGATATTAAAGTTGAAATTCATATCAAACACTTCTTAAATCTAATTGCCTCTAAACTGTGAAAAATTCTAAATCAATGCTAGTATTATAAATGCGAAAATAACTCTGTCTGTCTGTTACGCTTTCCCGCCTAAACCTCTCAACCGATTTTGATGAAGTTTGGCACAGACAATCTTTAGACCCTGAGAAAGAACATAGGCTACCTTTTATCCCGGAAAAATTTGATGTTCCCGAGGGGAATTTAAACAGCGCGATATAACCGAACTCCACGCGGGCGAAGCCGCTGGCGGAAAGCTAGTACGTCATAAATTGTAAACCGCTACGTTTGTACAGCGGAACCCTCGGTGTGCGAGTCCGACTCGCATTTGGCCGGTTTTTTTTTAATTTGTACTAGGGCCACCAAACATTAACATCAATGAAAAAAAATGTACACATCTAGTTTTCATGTGACATCAAAACATATTTTCGTAAAAAGTACAAACATCAGCCACACTTAGATTATTATTAATTAGCCAGAATTATTTCCAATATCTAATAGATACTTATGATTTTCTTGAATATTTGGCTTCTGGTAGGTCCCTTTTATGTTCCCAACAATAGTCTGCTAGCATTCCTGGACTCCATTTCCCTTGATATTGTAGCATACAAGAGGATATATTAAAAGTTCATTTATTAAATCTTTGTAATATTCTGCTTTATGGTTAGGTACCTAGAAAATTTTGAAGAACATTCACAAAACATTTTCAGGCGAGTTTTTTGTGATCATTTAGATTTTTTTCATACTTACGTAAATGAAATGTAATTTAGCAAACACAATAGTTACACAGTCGACTAAAAGTAGTTATGTAAACAAAGAAACGTGTCACAAGAAAACTGGATGCGATAGAAACAAAACTGTTAAATATTTTTAATGAGGGCACACTAACATAAATAAAAATCATTACAAAGTTCATGTGACAAAAACAACTAATTTCTAAGAAGTCATGTATAAAAGTTGATAAGGATCCGCTAAACCATTTCAGAGATCCAGGAAAATCGCAAACGTCTTCAGAAAAAATATAAATCGCAACCGAAGAAAGAACACATCAAAGACATTAAAATATTGGCACACATACAGAATCTTATGGTGTAATATTTACCTCGTTTAGACAACTAATTGTTTAGCTAACCTTTAGGTATTTAAAAATTTAATTTCAATTTATAGTCTCTAGTGTCAAGATCTGTTTTTTTTTTTTTAAATAACTAAATAAAATTCAAGCAGCAAATTCAAAATTGATCCCAATAGTTATGAAAGGTAGATTACCTAAAGGATTTAAATGTAAATTTTAGTCAAAATCTGGCTGGACGCCGAAAGGACAGCTGTGATTTTTATTATAGATTTTAGAGCTGTCATAATTAATCAGCCTGCAATATTCTTCCGGCTGGGACACAAGCCACCTCCCTGTGAGAAGGAGTGGACTGTGATCCAGTGTGGGAGTGGACGCTGACCCAGCGCGAGTTGCTAGCTCTCACATTTCTTCGAATGTGAGAGTGAGTGTTTACCAGTGATTTTTATGAACAAAATGTCTTTGAGATATCTCGGGACCCGAACCTTTGCAATCTCGTACGAGGAGCCGAAACAAACTCACAGAGGCTGAACAAAACGACAGTATAGTAAAAAAAAAAGGATTATACAATATTATTTCTTGTTTTTGCGAAACCCGAAATACGGGTCCAGTCATCATCATCTAATTGCGTTAATCCCAGTCGCATCCGTAGCTTTTTAGCTTTGGAGTCTGGGGTCCGCTTTACCAGTTTAACTGCTGATTTTGGCTAAGCTTTCGATATTTTCCGTGAAGCGACTGCCGTCTGACCTCCACAACCCGAAGGCGATATCTAAGCATAGCAGTTAGGCCAATTGTGACTTTTGAGGGCTCCAGTAACCCGTAACGACTGCCACTAGATGTTTGTATGGCAACCGGGACCAACGGCTTAACGTGCTTTCCGAGGCACGACCAGACCAGTGCAAACATTCATATTCATGCATACAAATATTTGCACTGTGCGGGGATCGAACCTGCGCCTCCTTGCGCAACGGCCGCGTTTGCAACCGCTACGCCACGGAGGCTGTCTGAAACACGGGTCCAGTATTTTTAAGCAAAAAATCTATGTAAAAAATTTCAAAAAGATAAAACGAAAAACCACAAGGTTATAAGCTTGCTATTCTAGTTGTTTGTCCCAACAAAAATATGGACATCTGGAGTCAGCTGTGATACGCAGCGCAAGTACTATTGGGAAAATATATAACATTTTTTTTTTTATATATATTATAAACTAGCGCTTGACCGCAATCCTGCCTGATGGTAAGCAGTGACGCAATCGTTGATGGTAAAGCGCACTAGTTTATTAAGAGCCTATTCACTCTAGCCTTGAAGACACTCAAATTGTAGTCCGACGGAAACACCGCCACTGGCAAATTGTTCCAGTCCCTCGATGCACGCGGTATAAAGGAGGAGGCGAAATGCTTCGTCCGGATCGTAGTGGTGTTAACAACGTAAGGGTGGAAACCAGCCGTACGATGGGTCGTCCGCTGGTGGAACGGAGATGGGGGAATTAAATCATGCAATTCCCTCGCACACTCCCCGAAATGCATCCTATAGAACACCGAAAGGCTGGCTACTCTACGCTTGTGCTCTAGGCTTGGAATCGATCTTGGATTGGAATCGATTCAGTTGCTTACTCTGAATAAACTATATTCAGGTTTCGTATAAACAAAAAAATAAGGTATACAACCTTATTTTTTTTTAACAAAAAAATAAGGTTGTATATCGAGGTATAGGTTATAATCTCCAGATTTTCTAACTCGCCAAGATTGGCTAGGTATCGTAAGTTTGAAGTAGGAAGCGACCTGACGCTGCCGACAGTAGTGCGGAGGATGGTCGGCAGCGCAGAGTCGTGGGACGCGGTGGTGTCCTTCTGCGAGGACGTGATGTCGCAGAAGGAAGCTGCGGAACGGGAGAGAGAGATCTCAACTCCCTTCCCGGGCCACAGAAGACGCACCGGGCGCCGAAGAAGGGCGGATAAAGCCCTCTTCCGCCCCCCATAAATGGGTCCAGGGGCGAGGGACATGGAGAAGTCCCCGCCCCCTATTCGATGGACCCCGAGGCGGAGGCGCGCGCGAGTGTCAGCGCGCGCCTCTGAGGCGATGCACGGGGTAGCTTAACACCCCACTACCCCGTGCCGGAGACGAGGCCCGGACAGACCGGGCCAGCACGAGAGTGTGGGGCTGCGGAAGAATTTAGACTCCCGCGGCCCCACGCGCGCTCGTGACAGAAGAGACTCCGGGGTGGTTTTAGTCAGTAAAAGTCTGACAGACCCCGTCGCCCACCCTAGGGCGGCGGACATCCTATAAGTATTTCCACCCCGAAAAAAAAAAAAAAGGTATCGTAAGTTAATAATTATCGGCAGGATGTATGCGTAACACAGTCAATATCAAGTGGTTTATCTTTGACAATTCAACAACATTCATTGCGCAGTTTACGTTGTTAATCAAACACATTTTTCGAACATATGGAGTAATCGATTAGTAATATGCTCCAAAATTATTCAAATCAAGTGTAATAGTGTATTAGGGAGCAGATTAGACTCCAAAGCCTATTAAGTCAGCCAGTACTGAAATATAAACTACTAGCGGCCGCCAGCGACTTCGTTCGCGTAGAGTTAGTTATGCTCCGCTCCTATTGGTCGCAGCGTGATTTTATATGGCCTAAAGCCTTCCTGGATTAATGGGCTATCCAACGCAAAAAGAATTTTTCAAATCGGACCCGTAGTTTCCGAGATTAGCGCGAACAAACATACAAACTCTTCAGCTTTATATATCAAAAGTATAGATAGATATAGATATAGATGAGTGACGTTATACATGTAAAAAACGTTATACACGTATCCGATCCCTAAATACTACTACTACTGTCAACGCTTACGCAGTAACTGTCAAGTAACCAGTTACTAAACACGGCCCCTTTATTAATGCGTATAAACTATTAAAACATTCCATGAAGCTGTACTACCTATTAATTAAATAAATGTCACTGGTTGTCTTGTCTGAATTCCAGTCATATTATTATGCCGTACCAACGGATATATACGTTTCCTATTTAAATGTAATCCATATTAATATTATAAATGTGAAAGTAACTCTGTCTGTCTGTCTATCTGTCTGTCTGTCTGTCTGTTACGCTTTCCCGCTTAAACCTCTCAACCGATTTTGATGAAATTTGGCACAGATAATCTTTAGACCCTGAGAAAGAACATAGGCTACCTTTTATCTCGCAAAAATTTGATGTTCCCGAGGGAAATCTAAAAAGCGCGATATAACCGAACTCCACGCGCGCGAAGCCGCGGGCGGAAAGCTAGTGATTAAATAACGGAACATGGATTGATTTGATGGCCCAGGCGGTATGCGGTCGCGTGTCCGATCCCTGAATTAAATAAATTGTTCAGTTTCAGTGTATTGATAGCTTAGAATATAAATCTACAATATTTCCACTAGTGTAACACAAAACTCCTCGCTGTGAAGATGAATTGGCCATAATTCACCACACAGGCGTTGGGACTATGTAGTGGATTATGGCCCATAAAACGTGAGGATCAATACCCGATTTAAAAAAAATCGCTTCAAAATTTTTGTCACAAGTTCACCAACGGTCAGTATAAAAATAATGGGTAAAATACATAATCTGTGAAAATTTCTAAACAACTGTAATGCTACCAAGGTTCTTGAGATACCGCCTGATGATAGACAGACATTGCAGTCTTAGTATCTGGTCTTAGTTCCGTTTTTACCCTTTAGTTATGGAACCCTAAAAAATAATCAATTCTAATTTCTTATAATGATTTAAAAAAATGTTTTTGGAAATATTCAATTTAGGGATATTTTTTAAAGTTTGATATTAAATCTATTGAAAGAGCGATGGGTTATTAGGCCGGCACCAGCAAAGTAGATCTTGGATCAAGGTAACTAAAAGCGAAAGATCAAGTTACGGTTTAAGGTTATGACTATTTACCGTGACAGGGTTCACGAAGGCCGATGCCTCCTGGGTCAGGTTTACGGGTTGGTTAAAAAAGAAACCGTAGCCCTGGCGTACAGGCAAGTTAGTCACCAAAAGTCTGACGCACCCTTCCGCTCCGCCCAGAGCTGAAGAGCTCAAACTCAAATTCAAACTCATTTATTGCGAAAATGGGTATTATAAACATCGATACATTAAAATAGTTTGGCATCTCCATAATCCGCCTGACGGC
This sequence comes from Sesamia nonagrioides, assembly GCA_017933935.1. Taxonomy (NCBI): domain Eukaryota; kingdom Metazoa; phylum Arthropoda; class Insecta; order Lepidoptera; family Noctuidae; genus Sesamia; species Sesamia nonagrioides. The sequence continues at coordinate 2,108,028 of JADWQK010001324.1, read as the reverse complement.
ATGCAATTTTAATTGTTGTTTGTCTCATTTGATGATTTCCCTTTCAGAATAAAAAGAAAAGGTTATGACTATTTCAATTTCTTGTACTTGCCGTAATTAGTTCAGAATCTATCTATATAATTCTGCATTTGGATACGCCTTATTAACGCCTTATTACCCTAAGGGGGTCCACATTATTATTATTCAATCTAAAGGCACACCCTTCCTCAAACACATGACAGCGAAGGACTCTCTTTAATCTGAACTATGAAAGAGGTCTCGAATAACAAGCCGCTCCTAAATCTCGGGCCCTAATAAACCTAGCGGTGAAACCCTACTTCCTCTTTTTTATTATTATGTCGTTATAAGACTAGGCCAAAGGAAAATTCGGAATATGATTTAATGGAGTTGAGTTACAAGTTTTTTTGGATTTTTTTCGTTTATTTTACGGTGCTAGTGCGTTTATATAATCAAGGATAATTATAATAATTTTGAAAGAAGCCCTCATCTTAATAATGTCTAAAGGAGATGTTTTATTTTGGGCCACCAATATGTACACTATATAGATAAAAGAAAAAAAAAATAGATATTCATAAAAATTGTACTAAATTAATTTGAATAAAAGTACACTGTATATAATTAATTATTTAAAGTAGCCTAGACAGTGATTATGACGTTTGATTGACTACTTTAACAATTCTATTTTCCCATTGTGTTCGTGGTGAGTGTTTATTTGAGATGATTGTGTTTCGGAGCTTTTAGTGATTGTTTTTGTTTTGTGTGCCGTATGTTCGGAATTCATGTTTTGTCTTTTTTTTTCGCATTCATATGGTAGATAAGATAGATACCTGACACGCCTTAAATGACACGTCAATCAAATGTCACTGTAAAAACCTTATTTCGCTTATTGCTGACCATATTTATTAGTAGTTATGTTGCACTCCTCGGCCTAGTTAAATTGAATATATATTATAAAAACTAAGCAAAAATATAGGAAATTAACATAAAAAACAGTTAACTATAGTGTATATTAATACATATTTACATTAAGTGTACTATCAAGACCAAAAGTCGAGTTACAATCTCACAAAACTATTGCCAAGCAATATTAGTTGTAGTTACGACCTTCTTCTATAATAAAGTTTGATACACACTCATACGCTTTGACAACTTACTGATTGTAGAAATATGGTGTCATTTTCCGTTAAATTATAATCCTAGAACTCGAAAAAACTGTACGGAATTAAAAAACACCGCACCTCGTACTCATTAATACATCCGGCCTGTTCGATTGAAACCACAAACCGTCAAATCCAGTCTTGTCCGGGGCTCAATGGCTAGTCGATGTCATCCTACTACCGTTGAAACGCAACAACAATAATGTGTCTATCTCATTCTACCCCTACAATGTTAGAGTGGGAAGGCTGTCTCGCTCGTTTCCAATCCGTTAGATAGGGCTGACTGGTAAACGTTTGGACCTAGATCTAGTCGCATGAAACTGACGGCACGGAAATTACGGCACTTTGAATTATCGCGGCAATATTCATTGCTGTTTGTTGGACGTTGCTAAATTGTTTTTTTTTTCTCTCCGTCTATTGTATTGGTTCCGTTATAGTGAGGAAAGAGAAAGAGAACGATATATTGGTTCTTTAATAATTAATGTTTGTTGTGTCGATTCCTAGTTGCAGCATGATTGCAATAATGTTTTATGCTTATTGAAAATTTAAATTGTTCCAGGATAGCTTTTAGAGCATTGGTGGCCTAGTGGGATCAGTTCCGACTTACGACTGAACTCAAGATCTCGTTTTGAGTTCAAACCAAAGCAGGCACTGTATTTTGTGTGTTTTATTAACACTACTATTAGTACAGTGAGAGAAATCTTTGATGGGATGAAGCCGGTTTGGGACGTCTTAGAATCAAAGCTTCGAAGACATATTGTGCCATCAAACAACACGTACTAGACCCGCGTATATTATGGCCCACACCCTCTCACGGAGAAGAGGCCTGTGTTTCAGCAATGAGATTACGCTAATATTCCTTCATATTATGTATACCTATGTACAATATGTAAAGAAAACCCTGTCCGATCCGTGAAGGTATTGATAGGTATCGATAACTGATTCTAATAATGCCCACAAAGACAGGCTAAACTTAAAAAAAAATCCCCCTAAAAAAATAAATATTATTTCGCAAAAAGAGGTAACATAATACATGTGCGGTAAGCAACCCGTTCCGCGGGCGGCGGGGGGCAGGGCACGCGTCACCTGTGACGTGGTCGCGTCGCTATTCGCTTATAATAATACCGGTGTTGTCACTTTTTTAAAAATTACCAAATTTCGGGGAAATTGGAATTAATTCCCGGGAAAAAAGGATTATTTCAAAATTCATTAGTATTGTTACTATGATGATTATGTAAAATTTTATATCATATTTGGTCAAGTGTTTACCTAACCTTTATTATCCTTATGGGTCGGACAGGGTTTTCTTTACATATTGTATATGTGTGTGCATGTATAAACAAACGATGATAGACTGACCACCTAACAAGATTTGTAGGGACAACATAACCTAAGATCGCTCAAGACGAGAACAGAAAGAGACTAAGAGAGCCGTTTAGAAGGAAAAATTGGAAGCCTCGGCCAAGCCTTGGGACCCCGATACCCCGGAATGGCATATGACGAACGCTTAGGCAGTTTTTTAGCCGGTAAAAGTCAGGCACACCCTCCGCGTCCCTAAGCGGAGGATAGTCCATGAGGATTTTTCCACCTTTGGGGAAAAAAAGAACAACATAGCCAAAGGTCGCTCAAGACAAGAACATAAGGAGACTGAGAGAGAGGTTTTGAAGGAAAAATTGGAGGCCCTGGCCAAGCCTTGGGACACATTAAAGGCTAAATGTGATTTTAGAGACTGATTTTTAATGAATAAGACTCATTAAATGATCAGAATCTTTTGACCGGACACCCTGAGGTTAGAGAACAGGAAGACCACACCCTAATTGCTTAACACACTTTTACTATTAATTGGGATCATTTTGAAGCATACTGCTAATCCATTGATCCATAATTATTTCCGAAAAACGTATCTGCTCAAGAATCTAAATTACGCAATTAACTATCTTTATATATATAAGATTCTGCTGTACGTGTGTATGTCATTGAACTCCTCCTAAACGGCTTGACCGATTTAAATGATTTTTTTCTGTATGCGTTTGAGTGGCGCCCTGGATGGTTTAGATTCACAAATCAGCCCGACAGATGGCGCTGATTGCTTGAAAAAGCACGTGATCTCGGAAACGGCCCTAACGATTTCGCTAAAATTTGATATGTGGGGGTTTCGGGGACGAGAAATCAATCTAGCTCAGTCTTATGCCTGCGGAAGCGCATGTTTTCAAGTTTTCCCTTTCGCAATATTTCACGCATAATATGGGCGCTAATTTCGCAAGACTTGACATTGGAGCTGTGGCGTAGTCAATAGTGGTATGGATCTACTTGCGGTGCCTGGTGTTCCCGGGTTCAAACCCAGGCAGACTCAGCTATTTTTTTTTTGTTTTTAGACAAGTTTATAGTTTTTTTTAGTTTTTGGAGTCACTTAAAAAGAAAATTGTACATCAGAACTGAAAGGGGAAAAAAATTAAAATAAATAAATATTTTTTTTTTTTTATTTAACTAAATTGTACTTAAGAACTGAAAGAAAAAAAAAATAATAGAAATAAATAAATATTTTAAGTTTTTTATTTAACTTCAAGAGAGAGAGAAACAAGAGCTCTAGGGGTAGAGAGAGGTGTGATATCTTTGTTACAAAATGTAGATGACAATGCTTTCCGTGGGTATATTCCTTAATCTGCTGTACGTGTGTACGCCACTGAAGTCCTTCTAAAGCGCTGGTCCGATTTGAATGAATTTTTTATGCGTTTATGTGACGCCCTGGATTGTTTAGATTCACAAATCAGTCCGGCAGATGGTGCTGCAGTCGGTGTCTAGGTTATTAATTTATCCTAAACGGCTAAACTGATTTAAATGAATTTTTGTTTTTACATTCAAGTGGGGGCCTGGAAAATTAACATTCACAAATCAGCACTGCAGATGATGCTGCAGCTGTTAACTAGGTTATTTATCTATACCTACTGCACCTAAACGGCTGGACTGATTTGAATGATTTTTTTTTTTTGTTTGCGTTTGGGTGACGCCCGGGATGGTTTAGATTCACAAATCAGCCCGGCAGAAGGCGCTGCAGTCGGTGTCTAGGTTATTTATCCTAAACGGCTGAACTGATTTGAATAAATATTTGTTTATATATTCAAAAACAATTCGGCAGATGGAGCTGTAGTCGGTATTTAGGTTATTTATCTATTCTTTTTTTTCAAATTTGATACAATTTATTTTTTTTATTATACCTAGACTATATTAATCACTCTGGCAACATATAGTAATTAATCAAACATCACAGGCGAACCCGGATTGCTGATGATGTCTCGACTTGGCTCGCCAAACTTGACGGCGTGGCGAGAGGCCTCGGTGACTCGGACAAGTCTGGCTGAGCCAGAATATTGCCGATGTTGCGCTCCTGACTTTTTTCTACCTCATTCAAATCGTTTAAGTTCTCCGGCAGTTAAATTAAGCTCTGAAAATGTTATTCCCTCAGAAGATGATGGTGACATTGTTGAGATGTATTTCCGTTTTAACAAGTATTTGCTTCACTCGATTTTTTTGTTCCCTACTAATTTGTATTATTCGGCTCAAATTGTGACCGCATTTGCTGCAAAACTTGAAGGTTTCAGCGGTTATTGTAAAACATTCGCCGCATCTTAACAAGTGTTTTTGTGCAAATATTGATTATAACGAATTGTTTTAGAAAAATTGATGTTATTTCAAAATTAAGAATAATAATAATATTATTGATCTTTCCTTTCATACTTTTTAATACCCTAATCGCTTGAAATATCATATGCAGGACAACGCCTGCCGGGTCCGCTAGTTTTTTATATAATTGTAAACTAGTGCATGACCGCATACCCGCCTGATGGTAAGCAGTGATGCAATCGTTGATGGTAAAACGCGCTAGTTTATTAAGAGCCTCTTTGCTAAAAAGAACTGTGTGAACAGGAAGGAAGACGGCTGTTGAGCGTCGTGACCATCGCTGATGCTCTCTGGGCAGATTGATCTGGTGACCACCACGACCAAACCCCGCAACAGAAACATTTGGTATCGTATCCAGCATATATGGCAACACAACTGCTCAGACCTGTCCTCCGTACGGCTTCATCAGACATCATGCTGGTACACGAACAATCACTTGGCGGCAAGACTTTGTCCGGTGGGTGGTAACTTCTGCCGGCAGTCGATGTTATGGCCCAACTTTCAAAATGAATTGTTGTCAAAACATTCATTACGTAATTTACGCCGATTGCTACTGAGAGTGTGTTACGCAATTTTTTTTCTAGTCGATTATATGTGAAAAGGTTAACACGTTAGACTTCCTTCGCACTACTAAAACAGGAGACGACAAGTTGTGCGTCGAAGCGATCTTGAAACAACAACAAAGGTCGTAGGAATATTGGTGCTGTCAATCAAAGTGTCCTTGCAGGGTAAACTCATCATCCTCTGCCAAGCCTCTTCCCAACTATGTATGTTGGGGTTGGCATCCCATCGACCAATTAATATAACTCAACAATTAATATAATATATATCTTTATATATATAATTCTGCTGTACGTGTGTATGTCATTGAACTCCTCCTAAACGGCTTGACCGATTTTAATGAATTTTTCTGTATGCGTTTGAGTGGCGCCCTGAATTGTTTAGATTCACAAATCAGCCCGGCAGATGGCGCTGATTGCTTGAAAAAGCATGTGATCTCGGAAACGGCCCTAACGATTTCGCTGAAATTTGATATGTGGGGGTTTTCGGGGACGATAAATCGATCTAGATGGGTTTAATCTCTAAGTAAGCGCATGTTTACGAGTTTTCTCTTTCGCAATATTTCCCGCATAATATGGGCGCTAATTTCGCGCGGCTTGACATAGCCCCTGTGGCGTAGTCGATAGTGGTATGGTTTACTCGCGATGGCTGGTCAAGTCTTTTTTTTTATTTTAGACAAGTTTATAGTTTTTTTTTTTTAATTTTTGTAATTACTTAAAAAGAAAATTGTACATAAAAACTAAAAGGGGAAAAAATAAACAAAAATACCTATTTAATTTTTTTTTATTTATTAAAATTGTACTTAGGTATGAACTAAAAGAGAAAAAAATAATTAGAAATAAATAAATATTTAAGATTTTTTATTTAACCTTAAGAGACTGAAACAAGAGCTCTAGATTTGTTACAAATGTAGATGACAATGCTTTCCATGGGTATACTCCTAAATCTGCTGTACCTGTGTACGTCACTGAATTCCTCCTAAAGGGCTGGTCCGATTTGAATGAAGTCTATGTATATAAATGAATGTCGTGTTAGTTACTCTATTTATAACTCAAGAACTGCTTAACCAGTATGGCTCAAAATTGGTAGGGAGGTAGATAAGAACTGGGAGAAGGACATATCACATAGGATACCTTTTATCCCGTTCCCGTTGTTCCCGTCGTTCCCGTGTGACGTGACATAAGACATGGTATAACAAAACGCAACTGACATGGAATTACAAAACAACCCAGTCAAAATATACAGTTAGCGGTTCATTTGTTAAAAATGGTACAAACACACAGCTGCACTACTCAACATATTAAAAAAAAAATCTTACCGGTTGAATGTTGATGCATTCATTTAAAGCAAGGAATATAAATACTCTCTGCCGGTTTAATTATTTAATAAAAGCCCCAAAGCAAACTTCAACTTCAAAATTTCTAATATTGTATTCCTGTGCCATTTACCACTTCACTACATACTATAAAACAAAGTTACCTTCTCTTTCCCGATGTCCCTTTGTATGATTAAATCTTTAAAGCTACGAAACAGATTTTGATGAGGTTTCTTTTAATAGATAGAGTAATTAAAAAGAAACGTTTATATGTATAATAACATCCATTAAATTGTGGAGAAACACTATCCCTCGAACACATGTGGGAGTGACGAGAGGAGGCATAACTCCGTTGCCGCGAAAAATCGCAGTGCAGCGGACAGAGCTCCGGCGGGACCTCATGGCGACATGGAAAGTGTGATTGTCGCAATCCAGCACTGAACACGCCACAATAGCGGCGGTAAGTCCTCTCTTTGAGGAGTGGCTAGAGAGGCGCCACGGCGTCCTCACCTTCCGACTGACGTAGGTCCTCACCGGACACGGCTGAATCGGGAGGTTTCTGTTCCGTATAAGGCGGGAGGAAACGCCAGGGTGGTCACCCTGGCGTGTGCATCGTGCATGTGTGCATGTGTGCATCGCCCTGAGGACACGGTGGAGCATATGGTGGAGGTCTGCCCGGCTTGGGTAGAGCACAGCCGTGTCCTCGTGGCGGCTATCGGCGGCGATCTCATCACTCGCGTCCGACCCTGTTCCAGGCCATAGTCCGGAACAATATTGCATGGCAAGCTTTTACCTCCTTCTGTGAAGCAGTGATGCTGGCAAAGGAGGAGGCGGAGCGCGTGAGGGAGCGGAAATCCCACTACCCGCCGCAGGAAGCGCCCTGGTCGGGTGGCAACATCGGACTCCTGACCACCGTAGGCGCGGGCTTGCGGGCGGCGAGCTATAGGCAGCTCGCCTTCTGGTAAGAACCAGGCCCGGGTTGACAGCGCGTTGTGTTTCACACGCGCCTCAAAGAGATGTCAGCACACCTTGACGGGGTCCACGAGGACTGTTCCACAGGGTTGCGGGTTGGTTAAAAAAGAAACCATGGCACTGGCCGTTGCACAGGCAAGTGAAGTAACACGGGTGGGTTTTAGTCAATAAAAGTCTGACACGCCCTTCCGCTCCGCCCAGAGCGGAAGAAGTCATTTGATGATTTCCCATCCTAACAAAAAAAAAAAAAGAACTGAAGAAGAGCAAGAAATTGCACTTGAAGAGCGCAGCCTTAGTATGGCTCGACTTCGTGCTTCTCACTCACCAGAGCATTACGAAGCACAAGAAGAAATTCATCAAATACTGATTTGAATCGGGCAGCGTTTCAATACGCATATAATATAGCGCAATGACGTTCGCATTGGGCCAATGGATGTTGTTTGCGAGTATTGTAGCACATTAAGGATTTCCGGAGAACCGCCAGGATTGTGCTCCCAAATAAAGAATCATTGAATAATAATAGTTATTTATTTAAAATTATCCTGATTTAAAAAGTACTCATGTGATATTGCCTTTATGGCGGAACGAAGTTCGCCGGGTCAGCTAGTATAATATAAAGAGATAGCAATTTATTAAATACTCACTCTAATACAATTATTAAAAATAAATGAATAAGAATTATATAAAACTAAATAAATAATAAATAAATAAATGGAAACAAGAAGCGCTCTTCCTCTCTCTACTTATTTAAAACTTGCTGTGCCCAACAGGGTCCATAATTGTTTCCAATACTATATTATTATATTTACCACCTGTAACTGTACATTATGGATTGCAATAAACGATTTGATTTGATTTGACCACAGTTTATACAATATGTAAAGAAAACTCTGTCTGATCCGTGAAGGTATTGTTAGGAATCGATAACTGATTCTACTAATGCCTACAAAGCCGCGCTAAACTTTAAAAAAAAATCTCCCTAAAAAAAATAATATTATTTCGCAAAAAGAGGTAACTTAAAACGTGCAGTATGCCATACAGGCGCGGGAGAAGAGGGACAGGGCACGCGGCACGCGGTCGCATCGCTATTCGCTCAGAATTATACCGTCAAAAATAATGTTGTCACTTTTTAAAAATTGCCTAATTTTGTGGAAGTTGAAATTAATTCGCGGGAAAAAGAGGTTATTTCAAAATACACTAGTATTGTTACTATGATGATTATGTAAAATTTCATATGTTATTTGGCCATGTGTTTACCTAACCTTTATTATCCTTACGGGTCGGACAGGGTTTTCTTAACATATTGTATAGATGGATATGGAGATATAAACTGCGGTCGGTGTATTAATACTCGTATACTTACATGTTGTAATGATAATTATACTTTTTCGGTGGTAGGCCATAACATCGGCTGCCGGCAAAAGTTACCACCCACCAGACAAAGTCTTGCCGCCAAACGATTGGTAGTATTCCGTGTTGTCTGGTGAAGCCGTACGGAGGACGGGTCTGAGCAGTTGTGTTGCCATATGTACGTATTGTATGGCGTATACAGGGTGTATCTGATATCGTCTTGGAACCCAAGCAAGCATTTGACTTTGTGTAAATTATTTCAATGGAACTGCTATCAAAACTACAAAGGCAAATGTCGGGGGTGGGGGAAAAGCCGTTTTAGCCTAGTGGTTAAAGCACTAGCCTCTCAAGTATGAGGGCGCGGTTTCGATTCCAGGTCAGGCAAGCACCAATGTAAATTTTCTAAAGTTATATGTACTTTCTAAGTATATCTTTGACACCAATGACTGAAAGTGAAGGAAAACATCTTGAGGGAACCTGTACTTTGGGTCTGAAATCGCCAACCCGCATTGAGCAAGCGTGGTGATTACGCTCAATCCTTCTCTGTATGAGAGGAGACCTGTGGCCCGCAGTGGGACGATAAAAAGGTTGATGATGATAATGATCGTGGGGTAACTGGTACGATCTGGAACCAAAAATTGGAAGGCATATGAAATTTACCAAACCGCATTGTTCCCGCATGATAGATAACAGCCCACTGCCTCTCAACGAGAAGATGTCTGTATCCCACCAGCGGAGATATCATAGGCTGTCTATGATTATACGTAAGCTCAGCACAGTTTAAGCTTGAAATATGAAATAGGTTTGAATACACATATACCCCTTATTCATAAAGGCTGACTAAAGTTAACTAGTGATTAGCGATTCTTTAACCATACATTTTTGACCCCTTAACACCACTTAAATGTAATAATTCAAACTAATATACAGTATGTTAAATAACAGAGGGCGTTCCCTTAAACTCGCTAATATATATCATTAATAGATTAAAATAAAAATATCAGCATAGAAAAATAAGCATAAAAAAATCCGAATAAAAAAAAATTCTAATTGGAAATAAATTTGAAACCTTCTGTTTTAAATCAAAATAGCAGTCGTCATGTATAAATAAATTGAGACGTTGCCGTCTTTCATGTTCGCGTGTACAGTGTGTTTCTTTTACATGTCAATATAAAATTTTTATTGAATATTTTCTTATTGGAAAAAATTTTAAAACATTTTGTTTTCGAATGGAAATATTTTTTTTAGCATGTATGTATGCTATACTATTTCGGGTTAACGGGAACGCCCTCTGTTAGTTAACATACTGTATATACCGTATTGGGGTCTACTTTCTGCCAACTCTGCGTGAGGAAAAATATGACACATTAATTTAAAGTAAAAAAAAAAATAACAAAAGAATTTTTCGTTTAAATGTCGACGACATGAAGCAGTCCTGAATGATATTCTTGAAGAAATGGAAATATATTTACCCCTTATTCATAAACGCTGACTAAAGTTACCTAGTGATTACCGATTCTTTAACCATACATTTTTGATCCCTTAACACCACTTAAATGTAATCATCCATACTAATATTATAAATGCGAAAGTAACTCTGTCTGTCTGTCTGTTACGCTTTTCCGCCTAAACCTCTCCACCGATTTTGATGAAATTTGGGACAGACAATCTTTAGACCCTGAGAGGACATAGGCTACCTTTTATCCCGAAAAAATTTGATATTCCCAAGGGAAATCTAAAAAGCGCGATATAACCGAACTCCACGCGGGCAAAGCCACGGGCGGAAAGCTAGTCGTTTATAAATAAACACCACAGTGCTTAAGGGGTTTATTCATAAACGATGATTAAAGTTAAGTGGCGTTAAAGGGTCAAAAATGTATGGTTAAAGAATCACTAATCACTAGTTATTAAACAAGTTTTATTAATAAGGGGTAAGTATCCCATATTAAATTTGTAGCCTATTATTAATAGCAGTGTAACTACACTTAGGCATATGGATTGTAATTTCGAATCCAATCTCGAAGGTGATACAGTGAAGCATTGTACTCGTCCTTTCATTATGTAATTACTTAACGTTGCGAGCGTCGCCGTATATGGGTGCTTCAGCCGACAATATCACCCTATCTATAAATTAGCATTAAGATTAGTACCTAAACTTGTTACCATAAAACAGTGTTTATTAGTTGTTTACGCTAAGCCGTTTTATTACAAAACGAAATCTAACTTTAGTGCTAGGTTTTTTACCTTTGAGTCAGTAGGTATGTGTTTTTATTTCGAACTTTATTAAGGTTAAGGCAAAGTTCTTCATACACAAACAGCCGGATCAGGAACAAGTAATTGTAGGTCATACAAATATTCGTCCTGTATGGGAATCGAACCCGCGACACGTAGTGCAGCAGGCAATAGCTTATCCGTGCTGTCATACTTGTATTCAGTTCAAAAATAGCTGTGTAATGATGGCACATAGCTCTTGAAGGAAGTAACAAAATAAGAGATATTTTTTCAAAACTATTTCCTATTATGTTCAGATCCACATAACGGATCCGTTCTAAGACGTGTGGCACTTTTTAGGTACGAACAACAGCAGTTGACCTGCTGTTGTTCTACCCGAAACTGACAAATATTCCCAAATCAACCTCGAGAATAGAATAGAATAGAATACTCTTTATTATGTACACCATATAGATTACAGAACATAAATAAAAATATTTTACAAAGGGTGACACAATGGGCGGTCTTATCGCTAAGAGCGATCTTTTACAGACAACCTCGAGCCTTATTGTTTTACGTATAAAGTTGAAAACCTAATAAATAAATTTGACAGATTGCAGTAGCTTGATGTGCTGTCTCCTGTACATTCATAATTCAATAAAGTTTCAGAAATCTCTTCACGCGTTGATGGCAAAATTCAAAACAGACTGCAGCTGCCCGGGTCGATCGATGAAGGTAAGCTACAGTTGATCCATGGATGGATAGAACTTTACATACCAATACCGATTCGTAACTTAGAAAACAATGTATCACCTTCGAGATTGGATTCGAAATTACAATCCGTATGCCTAAGTGTAGTTGCACTGCTATTAATAACAGGCTACAAATTTAATATGGGATACTTACCCCTTATTAATAAAACTTTCTTAATAACTAGTGATTAGCGATTCTTTAACCATACATTTTTGACCCTTTAATGCCACTTAACTTTAATCATCGTTTATGAATAAACCCCTTAAGCACTATGGTGTTTTAGACGTCCTCCGTGGCGCAGCGGTCAACACGCCTGCCTGCGACGTGGAGGCCCCGGGTTCGATCCCCGACCAGGTCATGATGGAAAACGATCTTTTCCCGATTATCCTGGGTCTTGGATGTTTATCTGTATTATAAATATAGTATCGTTGAGTTAGTATCCCATAACACAAGTCTCGAACTTACTTTGGAGCTAACTCAATCTGTGTGATTTGTCCGTATATATTTATTTATTTATATTAACACGCCTGTGTCATTTGTGTAACTTTTACAATCGCAGTGCTCGAATATCTGACAGCCACTTAAATACCAAGCTGAAGTGGCAATGGGCTGGTCACATATGCCGCAGGGCCGACAACCGTTGGCGTAAACGAACCTCGAGTGGATACCGTGTCTCGGCAAACGTAGCGTAGGACTTGGGCGAGATGGAGCGATGACATCAAAAAGGTGGCTAGTAGTGGCTGGCGGAGAACTGCTAGGCCTATGTCCAGCAGTGAACGAGTAGAGGCTGATGATGATGACTTAAATACCATGGGGTATTTATTGTGTTATCCAAAACCTGGTTTGTGGTCATCATTATTAGCCATCATAGAGGTCTTCTGCTGGAAATAGGAATATCGTACTACACAGAGCAATCCAGGAATCGATTCGAAACGAAATGCTCTAAGCATTTACCTGGCCTAATAATTGTCAGGAACAATGTTCACGGGGATTAACATGGAAACTACAAAGCAGACAATATTGGTACCTGATTTTCTCTGTAGGGAATGCTTTAAGTCCGACCTACATCGAGCCTGTTTTACTTGTAATGATTGAGTTACTATTTCGCATTCGGTAGCAAGTTCAGTTAAATTTTTAAGTTTATTATAAATAGTGCTGATTGTATTTAAGGCCAATTTTTTTTATCCGAGGAGTAATTTTGATTTTATAACAGTTCTACCATACAAAACCTGTCAGATGTAAATTTTATTTCGAGAATAAAAAATGTGTTTCACTCATTCGTTGACAGAACGGTCGTGGTCACTATGACTGAATTCGAGACGCACTCTGGAGTATTCATTAGTTGACCTGACTGTCGACTTTATTAAGGTCGGTCCACCTCTTCGGTGACCTTCCACGAGGTCTGTAAATTGTACCCAGGACCTCATGATCAAACGTAACACTTCTGGCTACTAGAACAACGAGGCAGGACCAAGATGAACAGCAACAAAGAACTTACACCTACAGCATAGGTGGTATAGATATCAAAGGGACAATTCTCGTTGATATCAATGTCGTTGCAGTGGGCAGCTCGCCGCCCGGTAAGGACCACACCCAGGTCGACGACGACGTGTTGTGTTTAACGCGCGCCTCAAAGAGATGCCTGCTTAGTGCTGTGTGTGTGTGTGTGTGTTTGGCCTCGTCGCACAGGCAAGTGAAGGAACACGGGTGGACTATAGTCAGTAAAAGTCTGACTTTCATTTTAGCGTCTGCAAGGCTAGAGTGAATAGGCTCTTAATAAACTAGTGCGCTTTACCATCAAAGATTGCATCACCGCTTACCATCAGACGAAATTACAGTCAAGCACTAGTTTATAATTAAAAAAAAAAATACAAGTTTTTTTTGTCGTTTGTCGCCGAGATAACACTGCTACTAGATATTGAGCATTATAAATGACAAAAAATGGCCCGCAGGAGTCACTGAGAATTAATGAATCAGATAAGTTTAAATATTGCTGATCAATGTTCACCATTCCACCTTAAATTAATTAAGGTAGAATGGTGACACTCATTTTACGTCTTGGGTGTGCAAACAATCGATAAGTAAACTTAATTTATAAATAGTAAGGGTAACCAATCCAGGCAATCATACAAGGTGGATGTAATAAAACGGAAGGCAGGCGACCATACACTGCCCGTATAACGTGTTGTCGATTGAACGTTTTACTGACGCGTTAATCACATGTTGGATTCCAAGTAAGGCCGCTGCCTCGAATCTTGCGGGCAGCGGGGCGGCGGCGGCGGCGGCGGCGCCTGAGCGGCAGGATCTTATGCGTAAAATCAAACGGACCGGTTCTCGAAAACAGCGGCGTGGCAGCGAGGCGGTGGCGGGCAGCGAGCGGTGTACTTCTCGCGCTCGAATCTTGCGGGCAGCGGGCGGGCAGCGAGCGGTGATCGAGCGCTAGGAATAAATTTGAATTAAAAACATGTTGCCGCCATTGTCCACACATTTCTTTTGCGAATAAAAACAAATATCTCGTCAACACAATCGTGAACACAATACTACGCGGCTATAGTGAACCGCGATCTGCCCGCTAGTTTCGAGAACGGGTCTTCAATGCCCGCTCTGCTCCCGCGCCGCCGCCGCCGCCACCGCCCCGCTGCCCGCAAGATTCGAGGCAGCGGCCTAAATGCTTGTTTACATTGTGAACACCATATTTCACGTAATGATGTTTATTTATCATCTACCATATCAGCATACCAGAGTTAACGCTCTTTTTAAATGTAAAGTCGATTTTTGAATCGAACATTCAACAGTTCTTGTAAATTGTTGCAAGGCAAAACATAGTGATACATACAATTTTTTTTTATACCATGTACCATATTACCTATGTTTCACAAATAAAAAACTTTGACTTTGTACCAGCTTATTTGCCACAGGAGGAAGCTTTATTTTTTTAATAAATAGCGGCCGCCAGCGGCTTCATTCGCGTGGAGTTAGTTATGGTCGGCCCCTATTGGTCGCAACGCGATGTTTTATTAATGGGCTAACCAACGCAAAAAGGATGTTTCAAATCGGACCAGTAGTTCCTGAGATAAGCGCGTTCAAACAAACAAACAAACTCTTCAGCTTTATATATTAGTATAGATGAATATAATACACACAATAGATACGTACAATTAACACGTTTACATCATATTAATTTTGTCGAATTGTATCTATTTCTATGTTTAGTAGATTCCAACCCACTCGTACCACCTCAGCTCAAAAAATTTCAATCATATTATATCAAACAAATCTTCAATGATGTGATGTTAGAGGCGGAGGTATAACACATCCACCTCACCACACAGAGGATGGTCAATAGGACGTAACCGCCATCGTGGTTTCTATTATTAAGGACAATAAAGGCTAAATTTACTCTCTCACTTTTGAAAGATTGGACCTCAATCAGGATATTGGATTTAAACGGTATCCTGCCTTCCTAAACGCCGTGTTTTACGAACAGTAACAGTATCTTGTGAAGTACGTTCTTTGGTATTGCTATGGTTACTTAGTTTTATTTTTTAATCTGTTTGTGTACTATTTTCATTCTTCTGTATCTAATACAGCGTATACTTAATTGATTTGTAAAGAAGTTATTAGAAGGAATAATTTAAGGAGTAAAACTCTCAGAGTGAAAATTAGAAGACAACATTACAGTAATTCAAAGAGACAAAATCTTATAATAATGAATAACAACAAAATTTCGACAACAAAAATTAAAGACATCAATATGTAATTGCCCAATTTTAATGAGTTCGACGCACTCTACATGTATAGAGCATACATTCATACTTGATTTTTTAAGTGAATAAATATCTCTGTATCTGAGTCGTTTCAAGTTACCTTTTCACGGCTTAATTGATAAACGGATTTCGATCACACTTGGTACACAGGTTAACCATGACCTAGGATTATTAAACAGGATATTTTATTCCGGCAATGCATGTATGCATGAATATGAATATTTGCACTGGTCCGGTCGTGCCTCGGAGAGCACGTTAAGCCGCTGGTCCCGTTTGCCATACGAACATCTAGTGGCAGTCGTTAGGGGAGCCCTCAAAAATCGAACAACTGCAATGCTTAGATATCGCCTCGGGTTGTGGAGGTCAGACGGCAGTCGCTTCATGGAAAATATCGAAGTTTAGCCAAAATCAGCAGCTGACTGGTAAAGCGGATCCCAGAATCCAAAGCTGAAAAAGCTACGGATGCGACTGGGATTAACGCTGAGATGATGATGATGATGATGATTTTATTCCGGTAATATGTTTTTAAGCTATGGTTACAGATATTTTTTATATAAATAAAATCTTAGATTGTATGTTACTTTACACACAACAAAAACGAACCTAAAAATACAGTAGAAAAAAAATACAAAAGGAATAAATAAGTAAAGAAATTAAATAAGTAGATAAATACAAACGATACAAGTAACCAAAGACTTAATATCTAACCAGCCCAGCTGACGGCAACATGCCAAAAAAGGAATAAAGAAAAAAATCCATACTAATATTATAAATGCGAAAGTAACTCTGTCTGTCTGTCTGTCGGTCTGTCTATCTGTCTGTCTGTCTGTCTGTTACGCTTTCCCGCTTAAACCTCTCAACCGATTTTGATGAAATTTGGCACAGACAATCTTTAGACCCTGAGAAAGAACATAGGCTACCTTTTATCCCGGAAAAATTTGATGTTCCCGAGGGAAATCTAAAAAGCGCGATATAACCGAATTCCACGCGGGCGAAGCCGCGGGCGGAAAGCTAGTATAACATAAATAATGAAATCTTAATTCTTTTTTGAATTAGATTACGCGTATTATGTATTTTTCTTCAACACTCCTTTGATCTTTGACCTTATCTATCTTTCCAGTCCTCTTTTAATCTTTACTAATATATAAAGCTGAAGAGATTGTTTGTTTGAACACGCTAATCTCAGGAACTACTGGTCCGATTTGAAAAAATATTTTTGTGTTGGCCAAGCCCATTAAGGTGTTAGCTAGCCTATATAACATCACACTGCGACCAATAGGAACGTAGCATATAAAAATATCGAAACCTACGCGGCGCGGAGCTAGTATTTTCTAAAATAATATTATCTGCAAATAAATCAGAAAACAAAACATAAATAGAGCCGTGTCCGCGGCTTCACTCACGTGACTGTTTTCTCGATTGACATTTTATATTAATGGAAATATCAATTCCTTATATGGTCGTAATAACCTTTACAACATCGATTGAGTAATGAACAAAGTCAATCGATGTAAGTTCGTCTTTGGTACATATGACGGTTCATATACATACTTTACTAGTAGCAACAATAATATCCTTCAAAGTTAGTCGTGTGGTATCCCTACATCTCAAAGGCAGCCAATAGACCTGATTGGAGAGTGGAGTAACTATCACGTAATTTGTAACCAGTGACGCTTGCGAGATCTTGTCCGTGTTTCCGCCTACGTTACCTTTGAGCTGAGCTTCAAGCGATTCAATAAGCCGATAAGGTTTACTGAAATCAATTGCTTGGGTTCAGGCTTATAAAAGATCCCTAGATACGGACCGTTATGGCTTAAAATTAAGACTCGTTTTCTTTACCAATAATGAAGCGACAGTCTTAGCTTCGCAATCTCAGGTAAGATTAATTTACGAATCTATGTATTTGGCCAGTTCGGTAATAAAAATGTTATCATTGTTATGCAAAGGGTAACTTTATTTATTATTGGAAACAAACATTACACACGCACAAGTATATCGAAAAATAGCACTATGCTGTTCATTCAGAAAATTTGACAATATTAATGGCGTTATTTGTGTAACTAATTAAGCTGACGAACTTTTCAAATATAACTATGACTGACATTAATCATCATCAACCTTTTATCGTCCCACTACTGGGCACAGATTCGTCTCATACAGAGAAGGATTGAGCGTAATCATCACGCTGGCTCAATGCGTGTTACCGATTTCAGACTTAAAGTCCAGCTCAAGATGTTTTCATTCACCTTGTAATCAGTTATTGGTATCCAAGATATACTTAGAAAGTACATATAACTCAGAAAAGTTACATTGGTACTTGCCTGACCTGGAACTAAAACTTAAGGCCGCTGCGCGCTGCCTCGAATCTTGCGGGCAGCAGAGCGGCGGCGGCAGCGGCGCGGGAGCCGGGCGGGCATTGAAGACCCGTTCTCGGAATTAGCGGGCAGATCGCGCGTCACTATAGCCGCGTAGTGTTGTTTTCACGATTGAGTCTATGAGATATTTGTTTTTCTTCGCGAAAGAAATGTCTGAGCAATGGCGGCAAGATCTTTTTGATTCAAATTTATTCCTAACGCTCGATCACCGCTCGCTGCCCGCCCGCTGCCCGCAAGATTCGAACGCGAGAAGTACACCGCTCGCTGCCCACCACCGCCTGGCTGCCGCGCCGCTGTTTTCGAGAGCGCTCCGTTTGATTTTACGCATAAGATCCTGCCGCTCACTCGCCGCTGCCGATGCCGCCGCCGCCGCCCCGCTGCCCGCAAAATTCGAGGCAGAGGCCTAAGAGGCTGGTGTTTCAACCACTAGGCCACCAAGACTAATATTGTTAATCTATTGCCACATATTCGAAGTATGCGTCTACGCATCTACGTACGCAATGAACGCTGTCGAACTATCAAAATGAAACTCATTGTATTTTATCGAGTGTTATGCAATTGCCCTGCTGATTTTAAGTATCGTAAGTAGGTACAAAATAAATCAATCCATATTAGTTCTGATTAATGTGATTTGTCTGCAGATTTATTCGGCTTGATAAAGCTTAGAGGCTGACGGCAAATTATTATAGATGGGCGAATATTTCCACAACGTCGTAAGGCCCCTAAAGTAATATCCATTTCGTTTGGTCCCCAGTAGATTCGTAATATGCTATAAAAAGGTGGTAAAAAAGGTCGCCATCGGTAAACGTACATATTACTGTTGTTTTGTTGACTTTATTAACAATACTTAAGTTTTGTCGCGACTTTGTTGACATTTATTTTGTTGAAAGAGAATCGTGTATCCAACATCGCGAATAAAAATCGGTCTAACCCCGCGGACCCGAGCGCTTGAGTTCAAAGACGTCTCCACGCTCAAAAAATCAAAAAAATAGGAAAAGTTTTCCCAATTGTACAGTGCGATACATCAAAGGACGCGGAAAAGTGAGGTGCATATAATAGTGTTAAGTGTTGTCAAGGATCGCAGTGAAAAACCGTGAAAAATGCAATAAAAGTATGTTTTTTGAACCTTTAAATTGAAACGCTGACGGAAAGCGATCGACGACATACTATTTTTATTGTTCTAAAATTTGCACCTTAGGGGACTCCATAAATTGAGCCCTCAACCAGATTTTTCCTGCGCTCGCGCGCGGAGAAATTGAGAAAATACGAAAAACCACGTGGCCACGTGCTACGTCATCCAGGGCTGCCGGGTGTGAGAAGACCACTTCAAGGGCTGGGAAGCATCGAGATAAGCAGGATCCCGTTTACAGACTTGAGAAAACTTAAATCTACAGGGAGTTATTGAATTTCAAAAGTTTTGCAAATTTTCAAAAATCAATATCCTATTAAAGCGATCGACGACATAGTATTATTATTGTACATTTTAATAGTGTTTATCTAGCTTTAAGAACATTCCAAATTTCAAATTTTTCGGCTTAGCCGTTTTTGAATTAAAAATTTTTAAAATTTAGGGGTGCACACGTGCTACCCCTAAAATTGGTCCTAGGTTAACAGTTCTTTTTTGGAAAAAATATATAGTATTTAATTGTAAAGTCACAATTTTTGTGAAATTTTTTATAGACTGACTGAATTTTTAGTGATTTTTTTTGTAAAATATTTATAGTTTTTGAGTAATATTAAATCGGGGGTTATACATAAAATTAAAATAAGGATTGCAACGCTTTTGGCTCTTAGAGCCCGATTCAACGAGCCCAAACACGGGTACTTTATCTTAAAAACAAGAGGAGTCTGCAAAACGGCGGCCATCTTGTCAGCCATATTGAAAATTTTTAACTAGCTATAACTTTTGACAGGAAAGTCGTATCGAGTTGCGGTTTTCTATGCCAGTGTTGTTGTGCGCAGCTTAATCAGTTTCGTGCATAAAAGACTCTATGTAGAGTCAAAAACTAACACCTAGATTTGACCACCTAGAATCATAGAGCTCAGTCTGCACACCACTCTGGTCGAAACCGCAGCTCCATATCTTCGAAATTGAGGCAGACATGAATTTTGTAAAATAAGGGCCGCCATATTGGAAGCCATTTTGAAAAATTTAAAACGACCATAACTCAGCCATTATTAGGCCTAGAAGGTTAGGACTTTTTTCATAGATACTAGCGTAGGTTGCTCCATATATAAGGACATATAAGAGCTCTACATAGAGCTCCAGAAAAACAAAAAGGTCTATATCTTGGAATTTTATATATATTTTATAGTGATATTGACATAGAGCTATTGACTGCATTATAAATATTAGATACCGACCGACTCTAGGTAGAGTTTGAGACTCTACATTTTGTTTATATGAACAAAAGGCTGTAAATTCAGTAGACAGAGAGCGAATTACGTTTGGCGTACCACTTTTTATGACTAAGGACACTACCCCCGCTTTGTTGGGATAGCATTTTTTTTTTTTCTACTTGCATTTATTTTACTGACTGACTAGACTGTTTTACTATCCCCCCTTTACAGGGTTAGTATAACTGCCTACATTTTACTATTGACGTACCTATCGACGAGCTCCTCGGTATGCCTATTGCGCATACACCTCGAAAGATGGATGCTTCTGATCTCAAATCTAACTCCCCGATTGATACGGAGAAGGCAGGGCCTTCACCAAAAAGCCTGACGCAGGCTCCCAATGTCCGAAAGAGCATTGGCGAGTGGGAGAGCACAAAAGGCGGAGGAAAGATCAACTCGACTTCTTTTGTCATTAAAGTCTCTCCCAAAAAGTCGGGAAAAACACCGATGGCCCTCCCCGGACCGCTGGATAAAGCCACCATGCCTTCAGGCAAGACGGCGAAGCGTGGAGCATCCGTGGAGGCCACGGGCGGGTCGCCAAAACAGGCTTCGGGTGGTGGTGATAGAGTCAAAGAGGCCCGAGTCTGGCTTCAGAAAGCGAAGACGCACCTAAGCGAATCACGTAACCTGAAGTCAGACCTAAAGGCGGGCATCAATTTGGCTGTCGAGAAGCTGTACCAGCTGGTTAAGGATAGCACAATGGAACCTGTTAAAACAGTAATTACACCACAAGGGAAAGGGGAAAGCATCCAAACGGAGGGAAAAGAAGAAAAGGGGATTTTAACTGGTAAGGAGGGGGAGGACTTGATAAAAATCATAAAGGAACAGAGCAAGAAAATTGATAAAACAATGAGTGAAATGGAGAAATTAAGGGAAGCCGTGGTGACACATGCGACCTCACAAGCTGTCACCTACGCTAGTGTGGCATCGGTACCGTCTAGGAGACGCACATCCGACATGAGCCCTTTACACTCTGTCGTGATTGCATCCAAAGACGACAGCCACACTAGCGACCAGGTGATAAGCGAGGTGAGAAAAGCAGTAAATGCCAAGGACGGCTGGGTGACAGTAGAGAGGGTGAGAAAGGTCAGGGACAAGAAGGTCCTAATAGGATGCAGAACGGAGGAAGAGAGGAAGAAAGTAAAGGAGCGGCTTGAGAGTGCAGGTGGTAGACTTATTGTCGAGGACGTGAAGAACCACGACCCCATGCTGGTACTCAAGGACGTGTTATCATATAACACCAATGAGGATGTCCTCATGGCCTTGAGAAACCAGAATCGGGACGTGTTTCGCAGCCTCGACAAGGAGGAAGACCGAGTTGAAGTCAGGTTTAGAAAGCGGGGCAGAAACCCGCTTACAAACCACATCGTGCTAAAGGTGTCCCCGCATATCTACAAAAACATAATGGATAGGGAGTTTGTGCACATAGATATGCAACGAATCAAGGTTGCAGATCAATCTCCACTGGTGCAGTGCTCCATGTGCCTAGCGTATGGACACGGCAGGAGGTTCTGCAAGGACACCCTCCCAAAATGCAGCCATTGTGGTGGACCGCACATGAGGGCGCAATGTGCCGATTACTTGGCAGCAGCGCCACCAACATGCTGCAATTGCACGGCCAGCAAAGCAGACAATTCACAGCACAATGCCTTCAGCTCGGAATGCCCGGTACGCAGGAGGTGGGAAGCCTTAGCCAGAGCTAAGGTTGCGTACTGCTGAAATGGCCGCAAGTCGCTCCGGGGCAGGCAGCTCCACCAGCAAATATGCAGTAGCCCAGGCGAACCTCCAGAGGAAACAACTGGCGACCACGGAGCTCATGATAGCTGCCAGTAAGCGAAAACTCGCGTTTGCTCTGGTCCAGGAGCCTTATGTGGGCGGGGTGAGGAGGATGAAGGATTACCGTGGAGCGAGAGTCTTCCAGTGCGCAGCAGTAGGAGATGGGACTGTGAAGGCGGCTATCGTCGTCTTTGACGATGATCTTGACGTCATCCAGTGCCCGAAACTCACGACCAACAATATTGTTGTAGTGAGGATCCGAACCAGCGCCTGGGAAATCGCGGCGGTGTCCTTCTACTTCGAGCCAGACCAACCCATAGGACCATACCTGGATCAGATCAGAAACATCAGAGAGGAGCTGGGCTCAAGAGGACTGCTTATTGGAGGCGATAGTAACGCCAAGAGTAGCTGGTGGGGAAGCACCATAGAAGACCACAGGGGAGTTGAGATGTCCGGTACCCTGGAAGAGTCTGGTCTGCAGGTACTCAACAGAGGTGACACTCCCACTTTCGACACCGTGAGAGGTAACAGGGAGTACACCAGTTTCGTAGACATAACAGCCTGTTCGGAAGATCTGCTGGAATTAGTAGAGAACTGGAGGGTAGACCAGGAGATGACGAGCTCGGACCACAACGCCATCCTACTCGATATAAAACTCCGCACGAGTAGAGGCCTCAGAGTTCAGAGAACCACGAGGCTATACAACACCAAGAAGGCAAAATGGGACCTCTTCAACAGGAAACTCAGGGAAAGTAACTTGCTTAACGAATGCAATGTGCAGTCAATAGAAGACATAAATAGTAAATCGGAATTAGAAATAATTGTAAATAAATTTACCACTGCTATTACAGAAGCATGCAAAGCCAGCATGCCCACCAAGAAGAGTACAGAGGTACTTGAGGTCCCATGGTGGAATGATGAGCTCGCAAGGCTGAAGAAAGTTGCCACTACCTTCAGGCGAAAAATTAGAAACGCGGCACCGTACCGCAAAGAAATAGTGGTAACTGAGTACCTGAAAAAGAAAGAAGAATATGAGTGCCAAGCCAAGAAAGCCCAAATAGAAAGTTGGAAGGAGTTCTGTAGAAGACAGGACAGGGAAGGGGTATGGGACGGTATATACCGCATCATCCGTAGGACCACCAGGAGACAAGAAGACTTGACCCTAACCACAGAGGGTGCATTCCTTACCCCAAGAGAGTCAGCTGCCTTACTTGCGGAGACATTCTACCCACAAGACCTGGAGGAAACTGACACTGAAGACCATCGCCGCGTTAGAGAAGCGGCAAAGCAGGTAAATGACTGGCGGCATGATGAAATTCATGACCCACCGTTTACGCTGCTAGAGCTGAAGACCGCGGTGGGCAGTTTCAATCCCAAGAAGGCCCCGGGAGCTGATGGCTTCACAGCAGATATCTGCAGCAGGGCTATCTACCAGGACCTGGACGCGTCCCTTGCCCTATTCAACAAGTGCCTAGAGATAGGTCACTTTCCGGACATCTGGAAGCAGGCAACCGTGGTAGTCCTGAGAAAACCGGGCAAGGATGACTATACGAACCCCAAATCTTACAGGCCTATTGGTCTGTTGCCAGTTTTGGGGAAGGTCCTGGAGAAGATGACAGTAGCAAGGATTAAATGGCATATCATACCGAGGATTAGTACTCGCCAGTTTGGTTTCATGCCCCAGAAGAGCACCGAGGACGCCC
This sequence comes from Sesamia nonagrioides, assembly GCA_017933935.1. Taxonomy (NCBI): domain Eukaryota; kingdom Metazoa; phylum Arthropoda; class Insecta; order Lepidoptera; family Noctuidae; genus Sesamia; species Sesamia nonagrioides. Next base: position 2,084,010 of record JADWQK010001324.1, on the reverse strand, counting down.
TCTATACTCTAATACACCGAATCGAGGGTCTGATAAAGCAGAAAAAGCTAGTTACCCTAGTGTCATTGGATATAGAGGGGGCCTTCGATAGCGCATGGTGGCCGAAAATCCGAAACCGTCTGGCCGAGGAAAAGTGTCCGGTTAATATCAGGAGGCTACTGGATAGCTATCTGGACTGCAGAAAAGTCAGTGTAAGGTACGCCGGGGAAGAATGCACGAGGAGCACCAACAAAGGTTGTGTGCAGGGGTCAATCGGTGGTCCTGTCCTATGGGACCTTCTACTGGATCCTCTGCTGCGGGAACTGGAGGCGATGGGGGTGTATGTGCAGGCTTTCGCGGATGACGTCGTTATGGTTTTTGACGGAGACACTGGACTTGGCGTCTCGAGGCAGGCGAACGTGGCACTCGCCTATGTTCGGCAGTGGGGTGTCAGAAATAAGTTAAAGTTTGCGCCACATAAAACCTGCGCAATGGTGATAACCAGAAAACTTAAGTATGACGCCCCACAGCTGAGCATGGGAGGGGTCAGCGTTGGCATGTCGCGGGAAGTTAAGATTCTAGGACTGACGATTGATGACCGACTGACTTTTAAGACGCACGTAGCGTTACAGTGCCGGAAAGCCTTGAATATCTACAAACAGCTATCCAAGGCTGCCAAGGTAGACTGGGGTCTGCACACCGACGTAATCCGCTCTATCTATACAGCCGCTGTAGAGCCAATTATAATGTACGCGTCTGCTGTATGGGCACCCGCGGCTAAGAAGATCGGGATACGTAAGTTGCTCAACACGGTCCAGAGAGGTTTCGCTCAGAAGCTCTGCAAATCTTACCGCACGGTTTCTCTACAATCCGCTCTGGTCTTAGCGGGGATACTTCCTCTCGACCTCAGGGTACAAGAAGCAGCCGCATTGTACGAGGCAAAGAGAGGGTCGCCCCCGCTGGAGCTGTGCGATAGGGAAACGGAGCGTCCGGTAAGGTTTGCAGAAACTCCTCACCCGGCAGAGCATATGGCTTTAGAATTCACCCAACTGATAGACCAAAGCCTTGTGGACAGGTGTAATGTGCAGCAGGTGCGAATCTTCACCGACGGCAGTAAGATTGATGGGAAGGTCGGAGCCGCGCTATCCTTGTGGAATAGCGAGGCCGAAGTCCGGAACATCAAGCTTTGTCTGTCCGCGTACTGCACTGTCTATCAGGCGGAGCTTCTGGCTATATGTAAAGCCACGAGCGTCATCCTCAAGGGTAAGGAGTTGACCTATGGTCTATACAGCGACTCGAGAGCCGCATTGGAGACGGTCGTTAACCATGGGTCACTCCACCCACTGGCCGTGGAGACGAGGGAGAACCTACGGAAAGCCTTGGCTCTGGGCAAGGCTGTGTCATTGTACTGGGTCAAGGCCCATGCGGGACTCCCGGGGAACGAGCGTGCTGATGATTTGGCTAAGGAGGCGGCTCTGGCATCGAGAAGGAAGCCTGACTACGACCAGTGTCCCATATCGTACGTGAAGCGGCTTATACGTCAGTCATCATTGGATGAATGGAACAGTCGGTATATAGCCGGGGACACTGCGTCGGTCACTAAGATGTTCCTTCCCGATGTCAGAGTGGCTCACCGCTTTGTACTTAAGGTCAAGCCCGAGGGGAAGCTCACCCAGATGCTGACGGGGCATGGTGGATTCTCCCAGTACTTAAGCCGGTTTAAGTTAAAGGAGAGTCCATCATGCGTCTGTGAGCCAGGCGCCGTAGAAGATGTCGTGCACATTCTCGTCGACTGCCCGATTCATTCAGTGCAGAGGTTCAGCCTGGAACAGAGTCTAAGGTTAAGAATAAGTAGGCAAAATTTGTGCGATTTACTTACAAATAAGAATAGCCAAAACCAATTTATAGATTACTGCACAACTATATGTAAATTAGTAAAAAATAGAAATAAGTAGATATATAAGTTTGTTAAACTATATATTTGAAAATATATAAAAGTTAGCAAAGTGTTGTTATTAGATAAATAATTAAGTAGACAGTAAGTGTGTAGAAATAAGTAATAGTAAGTAAGATTGTAGTAAGTAGGGTAGATGAAGCAAAGAATGTAACAAAAGCAAAAACCTAAATGTAAATAAATAGACCTATAATAAGGAAGTAATAAATAGAAGTAAGAAAAGAATAAATGTCATGTAGTACTAGTATATAAGATAATGATAGTTAGTATATTATGTATGTTAAAAATAAACAAAGATAAAGATCGGGCTAGCCGAATAGGAATAAAATAAATAAAGTTAGGAGATCCCCTCCCGTAGTAGTACAATCCTGGAAGGAAATCCGGGTTCCCCAAGTAGCATAGCTCATAATGCCCTGTGATTATACAGGGCATAACTAAAAAAAAAAAAACATCGCGAATAATATTTTTATTTTATTTTAATAAATTATAAACTAGCGCTTGACCGCAATCCCGCCTGGTAGTGTTGCAATCGTTGATGGTAAAGCGCACAAGTTTATTAGTATTAAGAGCCTATTCACTCTAGCCTTGAAGGCATTTGAATTGAAGTAAGACTTTTACTGACTATAGTCCACCCGTATTCCTTCACTTGCCTGTGCCCCAGGACCACACAACACACACACACTCACACACAGCACTAAGCAGACACTAAGGACTACAATTTGAGTGTCTTCAAGACACTCAAATTGTAGTCCGACGAAAACATCGCCGCTGGCAAATTTGAAATAAACAATTTTGATTCGATTTGATTTATCTTATAAATTTTCAGTCTCATATTTCTCTTCTTATCGAAATATTGTGTGAGCTGTTTTTTTTTAAATAATTATTAACTGGTGCTTGACCGTAATCCCGCCTGATGGTAAGCAGTGATGCATTCATTGATGGTAAAGCGCGCTAGTTTATTAAAAGCCTGTTCACTCAAAAAAAAAAAAACTGTGTGAATAAGAAGGAAGACGGCAGTTGAGCGAGGTGATACAATGGTAAACCCAATAACACGACCAACGATGCTGCGCCGGAGGGAGATTTATCTGAAGACCCTCGACGACCTAACTCCCAACACAACAATATTTGGCGCATCGTACCCGGCACACATTGCAACACAACACACATAAACACGTACGCATGCACGCACACGAGCACGCACGCACCCGTTAGCAAGCAACGTAGTAGAGTGTAAAAAAGTGCTTCCTCTCTCCTAGCTTCACTTATGTTGTTGTGCCCCACAGGGTCCACATGAACGAATTTTAAGTAATTACCATCTAAGAGTACCTACATGTGGAAAAAAATAAAAGTATTGAGTATTGAGTATTTCAACTGCTCAGACCCGTCCTCCGTACGGCTTCCTATGGACCAGACATCATTCCGTAACACGACGAATCGCTTGGCCGCAAGACTTTGTCTGGTGGGTGGTAACTTCTTCTAGTAACCGATGTTATATTAGATTAGATTTCATTTGATTTGATGGATGCATTGCGCCAGTCCTGTCGTCAAATCATTAAGTATTAAATATTAAATTATTAAGTATTAAAGTATCTCGCAGCTACAGTAAGGTGCGTATACGTTACTCAAGCATTGATCTCTGCTTAAGCATTACTTAAAACTAGTTTCAACCAATCAAAAGGCTTGAAACGAGACTTAGGTAGAGCTTGAGTTTGAGTGATGTTCTGTAATACGGACCTAAGATTGTTTATTCTTACACTGTTTTCTTCCTAAATTCCGACGAATACTGTTGCACAATGAACCACAAATTGCATCACTTTTGATCAGAACATTTATTGTCAGTCATAGATTAGTGATTCCAGAACACTACCACCTCAATTTCCATAGAGCATATCGTATATCATTTCACACTTCCCAAATAGACACATTTACAGCTCACTCAAAACGATTCATCGTTTCGATTCGATTCCTAGAATCTAATGGTGCCGGTATCGAATATTCGATACGGTAACGAGACACACAACTCAGTCACAATGTAAATAGAAACAGAAGGAAAGCAAGACCCGAGAATTGCGTCTGTGTTGGTTGAATCCCAGTCGCAGTGCACATAACATAGTCGATGTACGTGAAGCGTATCTGTGTGGGTGCATTTATGCTCGATATATGGAGCCGACCTTCTGTGGTCATTTATTTTGTGACTCGGTGTTGGACGTGTTTCAGTTTCAGCTAGTGACGTCACGGAAATTGCCAGGGAATAAATTCACGTGGAAACGTCATGCTTTGAATGGTCGTGTTGTGATGATCTGGACCTACTGCTGTGTCTATTGGTAAATGGGAAAGTAATGGTTATTGCTTTTCGCAGTTTTGGTGTTATCTTTAATGTAACCTACTTCATTTTTTGAATAACGACCGTTGAAAAAAAATTATGAACGAATTTTATTTATAACTAGCTTTCCGCCCGCGGCTTCGCCCGCGTGGAATTCGGTTATATCGCGCTTTTTAGATTTCCCTCGGGAACATCAAATTATTCTGGGATAAAAGGTAGCCTATGTTCTTTCTCAGGGTCTAAAGATTGTCTGTGCCAAATTTCATCAAAATCAGTTGAGAAGTTTAAGCGGGAAAGCGTAACAGACAGACAGACAGACAGAGTTACTTTCGCATTTATAATATTAGTATGGATTTTATTATGAAATTATCTGCGCCCCACGATTTCATCTGCGTTAGTTACGACCCCGCGTAAATATCGAGATAAAGGGTATCCTAGGTGTTGTCCTAGCTTTGGTGACAAAATTGACCTCGCCTTGATATTTTCGCCTCGTCTTTTGTCCGCATACATCGAAAGACAGGAACAATTTACCAGCGACGGTGATTCTGTTCTTACTACAATTTTAGTGTCTTCAAGGCTACAGTGAATAGGCTCTTAATAAACTAGCGCGTTTTACCATCAACGATTGCATCACTGCTTATCTCTTACTTCGTTTTAGTACTTAATTAACAAGCATATTTTAGTAAGTTCCTCATAAAATATGAAAACGTCGCTTTTTATCCCTTAAACCAGCAGACCTCATCTATTCACTAAACAAACAAATTTAACGCTCACAAAAATATGCGGCACATAAAATAACATGTTATTTCACCAGGTTTTCCTCGTTTTTACGACGTAAGCACAGAATTAATGCCCTGTTCTATTTGCAGCTTGAGGAGGACAAGTTTGTGTGGCATATACTATTAGAAGAAATTAGGGTTGACGACATTTGTTAGGCGAGAGATGGTGAACGGAAATGGGACGCAGAAAATGGGCTCTCTAATTACTTAGTACATCATTATTTGTGGTCTGAAATGGGGGTACGAGGTCGAGCTTTGGAGGTATTTTTTCGGTAATTTAAAAATATATCATTCCATTGACTCCCATTAACTATGTGGAATGTAAATAAACATCTTCTTCTTCTTCAGCCTATAGATGTCCACTGCTGGACAAAGGCCTCCCCCAAGGCTTTCCACGCTGACCGGTCTTGTGCTGCCCGCATCCATCGGCTTCCCGCGACCTTCACCAGGTCATCGGTCCACCTTGTTGGAGGCCTCCCTACGCTCCCTAAATAAACATAATATGTATAAAATATGTAAGGAAAACCCCGTCCGACTCATGAGGATAATAAAGGTTAGGTAAACGTGACCAAATAAAATATGAAATTTTATCTACAACATTGTTATTTATTTATACAAAACCCGAAAATCGTGTCCAGTATTTTCAGTAAATAATCCCAAGAACAAAATTTCAAAAAGACATAATGAAAAAGCACAAAGTTATGAGCTTGTTATCCAACTTGGCTGTTCCAACAAAATTATGGTCCACGGTCCGCTCAGGCGGGCGAGACAGGCAGTGACCTCTGGCGTCAGCTGTTGCGCCGGCGTGCGCAATACTATGATCTACCGTGCGCGCTCAGTAACCACCGTGCAACAATTTCTAAATGTATTTGGGAAAAAATATAACATAGTGTAAAAATGATTGGAATCGATTCGGTTGCTTATTCTGAAGAAACTATGTTCAGGTTTTGCATAAACAAAAAATAACGTTGTATAACTCATATTTATTAATAGAGAGACCTCTGAATATCTGAAAATCAATATAAATATCGCTCATCCAGTAACACATAATATATTGGCACATCTGTAAAAAATGTGAGGCTAAGTTTATTACATATCCTTTTAGTATTTATTAGCGACTATACTAGTATCCCCCCCCCCCCCCCTATCTGAGTCATGGTGGCCTAGTGGTTAAAACACCAGCCTCTCAAGTATGAGTGCGCTGGTTCAATCCCAGGTACGGCAAGTACCAATGTAACTTTTCTAAAGTTATATGTACTTTCTAAGTATATCTTAGACATCAATGACTGAAGGTGAAGGAAAACATCTTGAGGAAACCTGCACTTAAAGTCTAAAATTGCCAACCCGCATTGAGCAAGCGTGGTGATTACGCTTAATCCTTCTCTATATGAGAGGAGACCTGTGCCCAGCAGTGGGACGATAAAAAGGTTGATGATGATGATGATGATACTAGTATCTCGAACCCGTTATACATGGTTACTATTATAGAGGTGAATCTATAAAATTAACTCAATATAATTTTGATTTTTGTTTCTGTAAAATATGAAAAACTATTTAAATTACTATACGAAAAACTATATATATTACTAGCCGAGCAAAACAATCCTACATTGTACCGTTTCGTTCCGCTTATTGTATCCCACTGGTAGGCAAAGGTTTTCCCCAAAACATTCACTTGGTAACAAAATCAACCTCAACACACGTACCAAAATTAACGTAATTAATGACTTTCCCTGTATACCACAATTCTTTCATACATAGACACACCATGTCAACCGGAAAATGGCTAGTTCGACGCATTTTCCGGCTTACGTGAACCTCCCATACGGTAATAAATAATAATTAATGACCCTGAGAGCGTAAGGCCGTAATCATTTCGGTTGGGGAGTGATTGGTGATCAAAGAATAAGGTTATTAACTATAGATAGTTACTAAGGTAGTGCTGTGCCGACACTTTCTTCTTCGGAAGCGAAGTAGGCAAGCAAAATGTGTTAGTTTATAAAGAAAGTACCTTTATTAATATAATAATGATAAAGGTTGGTGAGGTTGTAGAGGGTAAATTTGGAACTTCTTTTTAAATGATTAAATGTCATGGTATTTGAGACTGTCATAAGCTGATAAGCTGTCATGACAAATATATAGAATAGAATAGAATATTCTTTATTATGTATATCATATAAATTACAGAACATAAATATAAAGATTTTACAAAGGGTGACAGAATGTGGCGATCTTATAACCGGCGGCGAAATATCTCAAGCTCTCTCTCTCTCAGCTCAAAAAATTAATGCATAGTATTGGAAAGCATTAAAAGAAAATATTTCTCAGAGATTTTGTCGGAACTTCTTCATGCTTCCTTTCGATTAAATGGTAAGTATATGTGCCTTCATTGTTAGGCACATCAAGGCACTTTTAAATATAATATGATTTGATTTGGATTTGGTAGTATCTGAACTTGAAAGCCGAATTTAAAAATGCATTTAATATCGTATTTTTGAGAATGTTTTAAAATACATCATGCTACGTCGCATAAGAGTCTAGCAAAAGAAAACGGTTGAAAAGAAAGCTAACGGAATACGAACCGAAAAAGCCCGTGCGGCGATGCATTGCGCCACGGTGCTTCAGGGCCCGAGTGATTTTTTTATAAAACCTATAAAAGCATAGCTGTTAAATTAGAATTAGTAGGCCTCGCCAAAGGTTTATATCTAAACTATTATAGGCCAATGCTGATTTTAGAAACTTATAAGACCACACGAACAAAAACGGGGACAGCAGCTATTGACGTGGTTGCAGACGAAGGCTTTTACCTTTTTCAAGAAAATATGTATCAAACTATTCAGACGGAACAACTAACTACTACTTCTTCGTATTCTTCTTCAGCCTATAGAGGTCCACTGCTGGACAAAGGCCCCCTCAAGGCTTTCCACGATGACAGGTCTTGCGCCTCCCACGACCTTCACCAGGTCATCGGTCCACCTTGTTGGGGGCCTCCCTACGCTACGCCTTCTGGTACATGGCCACTACGTAACTATCGACTCGTTTTTTTTTTGTTAATCGTTTTATTTTTTGTATCGTTTACTTTTAACACACGTAGTCTAAATCTCTGCATTTATTATCTTATTGCTTGCTGGAAGAACGCTTTCATAAGAAATAAGCATAACCTCTGTACCTTTTTCTATTCTGTTTCTTTTTGTCTGTTTACAAATGGTGAATTAAAAAATAAATATTTTTGTTTAAATTCTCATAACTTTCTTTTCCACACAGACTTGTCCTAACCCAAATACCACCTAAACGAAGCTAGTTCCAAGGAATCCTAGCTAGGTAATCCACAAAATGACTTCACAGCCGTGAGGAACATTAAGTAAATAAGCTTCCTAACAAAGGTATGAAAGAAGTCTCATTTGCAACGAGTGTCTCTCCTGGTCGCGTCTAAAGGTCCCATTTGTTACCACGATGAGTTTGCAGAAACACAGATTCGGGTTGGCTCACACTAAGAGAATTCGTTTGGTCTTACTTTAAATGCACGGGCGAAATTTACATGTGGCTTTGCATTTGTTAGTTGCGAAAACAAAGGACTCTGAATACGTTGAATAATGTTTTTTTTTTTGGTCAGGTGGAATGACAAACTGACGGGATTAGGCGGAGTTTACACGTCATAGGCAGAATGCATATACGCATGACGTACGCATAGACATGCTGCATGAATTTTTTAACGATTTAGTTTTTATTTGTACATATTATAAACTAGTGCTTGCCGCAATCTCGCGTGATCGTAAACAGTGATACAATCGTTGATGGTAAAGCGAGCTAGTTTATTAATAACCTATTCACTCTAGCCTTGAAGACATTTAAATTGTAGACAGACGGAAATACTGCCACAGGCAAATTGTTCCAGTCTCTCAAGGTACGTGGTAGAAAAGACGAGGCGAAACGCTTCATTTGGATCGTAGTGGGTCAACAATGTAAGGGTACGCCATACTCGCCGTACGACGAGTCGTCCGATGATGGAACGGAGATGGGGGTATTAAGTCATGCGATTCCAATGCACAGTATCAAAAAAGTATGCTATAGAATACCAACAGGCTGCTCCAGACATCCTCCATCGAATGTAAAATTGCCAAGTGGCATTTTGCAGCACTAGCCCAAATGTGGCTGCAATGCTCCACATACGAACGGAACTGTGCTTTAATATATATTATATGTGCATGACATTACCTCCGGACCTTTGTAATACCGCCAAGTTTAGACAGAATGATAGAGACAATTGAATGATGGCAATTAAAACCGTAAATACACCTTCCATAAAAAAACATATTTTAATATGTTGCCCGGAGTTTCTCTGCGCGATCTAATTAGAAATGAGGAGATCAACAGCTAAAATTAAGTGGCAGTGGGCGGGGCACACTGCTCGTAGAACCGATGGCCGATGGGGCAGTAAGGTTCTGGAGAGGCGGCCACGTCCCGGAAGACGCAACATAGGGAGGCCCCCAACAAGGTGGACCGATGACCTGGCGAAGGTCGTGGGAAGCCGATGGATGCTGACAGCACAAGACCGGTCATCGTGGAAAGCCTTGGGCAAGGCCTTTGTCCAGCAGTCGACCTCTATTGGCTGAAGAAGAAGAACGATTCTTAACTTATCAGCAGGACAAATGCCTCACTAAAATCCTTACATGCATCATTTTTAAAGACACTTCGATACAATCTTTTCGGTACGGATTTAATACAATATTATTTAAATAAATTTATTATTCACTAGCATTGCCCCGCAGTTTCGCCCACATAAGTTTTGATCTCGTGGGAATATCAGGATAAAAAGTATTCTATATGCTAATCCTTATTATAAACTATCTATCTGCCAAATTTTATCAAAATCCAATCCGTAGTTTTGAGAGAAAGGAATATAATAAGTAAAATCATAAACTTTTGCAATTATAATATTAGGAATTATTTGTGCTTTGTAGAACATGATATTGTACTAATACTCGAAGTCAAAAAATAAAATAAAAATATCGACACCTATTCTACATATTTGGCATACTTGGCCAGTGTTTAAGCAATTGCCAAGAGACTGCTTCAATACCCTCGATTGCACTATCGAGGGTAAGTTTATGGAAACAATAATAACTAGAAAGTATTTCTTTCCATTCTACTTTTAGTTAACAAACTTCTTCCGATAAACTAAACTTTAGTACCAACTTAGTAATTTGAAGGATGACTTTGTAAGTTTTTTTTTTCATTCGGTTTAAAGAAATGTAGAGAACTTTACTCAAAGCTTCATTTCCTTTTTGCCAATGTTCGATGCAAGTTTTCTTCAATATTACTTTCAAATTCTTCCAGTCGAAATATTTTTAATAACCTCGACTATTATAAAATTGTTTCTTAAATTTTCTCATAATTTTTAGGATTCCGCTCGATCCAAAGATTAAAAACGGTCATATCAAATGTGTACATTTTAAATGTGTAGGTATTACGGTTCGAGTGATTTAATGTAGTGACACATCTGCAGAACGTGCGGCGCCGAAAGCTCAGCGGCTGAAGTGTCAGTCGTAATATTCAGTTCTTATGACAAACCAAACGGTCAAAACGCGGCGTTTTGTTCAGCGCGCTACTCAACGGAAAGTTACGTGGCGTCATCGTCAGTCTGTCTGCGTCGACACTTTATGGTGTGCGGTTTTTGTAACGTACCTGAATTGGCCAGAAAAATGGATTTAATTAAAATATTAGCTACTAGGTTTCCGCCCGCGGCTTCGCCCACGTGGAGTTCGGTTCAATCGCGCTTTTTAGATTTCCCTCGGGAACATTATATTTTTCCGGGATAAAAGGTAGCCTATGTTCTTTCTCAGGGTCCAAAGATTGTCTGTGCCAAATATAATCAAAATCGGTTGAGAGGTTTAAGCGGGAAAGCGTAACAGACAGACAGAGTTACTTTCGCATTTATAATATTAGTATGGATTATAGAGGGCTTAGAAGACGTTGCCGCTCTTCGTTAACGACACGCGCGCGATGCACAACACACGCCGAACGTTCAGCTACGCCCGCTGAACTTTCGGTCGCGCAACGCATCGCTCCGCCCGAAGGAAGGTTAGGCCCTACGCCGAACGAGACGTAATTGCGGTTGATGTGTCATAGAGTACTTGAAATACACTCCGAGCGTATTTAGCCGAACTTTTGGCGCCATACGTTCCGCAAATGTGTCGCAACGCTTAACCTGCACCCTAACTGTGTAACGTACTATTACTATCAGTTGAAATCATTTAGAAGCATATTGCCAATCCATTGCTCGATATGTTCGAAAACGTGTCTGCTCAACAACGTAAATAACGCAATGAAGGTTGTTGTACTGTCAAAATGAAACCCATTGCTACTGACAGTGTGTTACGAAATTACACTACTGGTGATAGATTGACATACATGCAACTGAGTCTTAGTAACAGAGTCCAGTTGATATCCTAATGGAAGATTTAACCTGGAAAAAAGGGGATTCTTACTATTACGCAGGTTCTTCATGGAAAGCATGGATACAGCTACGGAAGAAGGGAGGGTTATATTGGACTCTTATCGACTGTTCCTTCCCGGAGGATTTATTTAGCATAGACTAAAAGACACACAATACACCAGACACATATATCAGATCCGTCCGATGCAAGAAACTAGCCGCTAATTAGGTATGCCTCAAGGTTGCGCCAGAAAGTTCCCAAGTCTGAGAATGAAAGTTTTAAAAAGCCAAAAAATCCAGATAACTTCGTGCAAAGGAGGATAAGGGTCGACGAAAGAAGAAAAAGAAGACGAAAGGGTCTGAGCAGTTGTGTTGCGATGTGTGCCGAGTACGATGCTCCAAATGTTGCTGTGTCGGGAGTTTAGTCGTGGAGGACCTCCAGATCAATCTCCCTCTGGCGCAGAATCGTTGTTATTGTTATTGGGTTTAACTTTGCATCACCTTGCTCAACTGCCTTTGCGAAAATAGGCTCTTAATATACTAGCGCGCTTTTCCATCAACGATTGCATCATTGCTTACCATCAGGCGTATTAGATTGCAGTCAAGCACTAAAAAAATTAACGGCATCCCTAACTAGCATTCGCCATACCTAGCAGACACCAATACCAAAATTGGCGGGTTTCAAGAGCGGACGTTACACGCGGCATGTGGCAGGCCTTTATTTCGTTTTAGATATAAGATAACTGCATGTCACCTGTTTGAGTCTGATTGTTCCAAAAATTTTACGAACAATAAAAACTGTATTTTAACTAAACGAAGCTGTCCACTGTTGATTAAAAATAAAAATTGCAACCCGCTACATTGAACTAACACAGAGTCGTTTCCAGGTTTAAACAATTAACACTTTTCCACTCATTCGCGCCAGTTATGTCGCAAACTTAATTCAAATATACAGGCATACTTTCAACGCGGCTAACGAAGCTGTTCTGTGCCACCTCTTTATTAATCTAGTTAAAACCTGGTTATAATTTTTCATTAGAATTTATTTGTATTCGCTGTAGTTTAACATTTTTAATTTTGTAGGTGATGCTGGCAAACAAACTACTGACCCTATTATACTCTCTCTTTTTCTCTCTTTTTTGTCTCTTCTTTTCCTTTGTTGCCAAGGTTGTCTATAAAAGATCACTGTTAGTGATAAGACTATCCAATTATCCATAGTGTTACCCTTTGTAACATTTTCATATTTATGTTCTGTAATTTAGATAGTGCCCATAATAAAGACTATTCTACTCTATACTTTATCTATTAGGTAGACAGTTTTTTGTCACATGGATCTAGTGATTGCAATGACACACAATCAGAATCAAAGGTCATTTTTATTCAAATTTCATAAGCCATTTTTTAAGACAGTTCCCCCAAAATGCCCGCCCTTCGCCACTTCCTAGTGTTTTCGCTGGGAAGAAGAAGTAGCGGAAAAAACAACCCAACAGCACAGCTGTCTGTTCAATTAAAAAAAAAACACATGACTTTATACAATACTATGTAGTATTGTATAATGTCATGTGTTTGTAATAATAATTATGTATTATTATGTACTAGCTGTCCGCCCGCGGCTTCGCCCGCGTGGAGTTCGGTTATATCGTGCTTTTTGATTTCCCTCGGGAACATCTAATTTTTCCGGGATAAAAGGTCGCCTATGTTCTTTCTCAGGGTCTAAAGATAGTCTGTGCCAAATTTCATCAAAATCGGTTGAGAGGTTTAAGCGGGAAAGCGTAGACAGACAGACAGACAGACAGACAGACAGACAGACAGACAGACAGACAGACAGATAGATAGACAGACAGACAGACAGACAGACAGACAGAGTTACTTTCGCATTTATAATATTAGTATGGATAGCAACGAATACAAGAAAACACAATAACAATGAAATTATCTACCATATGCCAGCTAGCCACGCCAAAATAACAGCAAAGTAAAAAATAAATTACTAAAATGGAAACCTAAATAAAAAAAAACTTACATATTAAATGCATAACAAAAAAAAAAAAAACTACATGACCCGTACACATATAATATAATACTCTTTATTATGTACACTATTTATAGATTACAGAACATAAATATAAAAGATTTTGCAAAGAGTGACACAATGGGCGATACACTCATATGGATAATACATACGTGAGAATCCATAAAAAATAAAACTCAATAAGATAAACAGTATTATATTTATTGGAGATGGTTGTCTATCACAGTTGTGGGTACTCAACACACTTTGTTATGATTTGATTGATGATTTGAGTTTCTTATCAATACATAGTATAAAACAAAGTCGCTTTCGCTGTATGTCCGTATGTATGCTTAGATCTTTAAAACTACGCAACGGATTTTGACGCGGTTTTTTTTAATAGATAGAGTGATTCTTAAGGAAGGTTTAGACTACCTTTTATCCCGGAAAAAATTGATATTCCCGAGGGTAATCCAAAAAGCGCGATATAACCGAACTCTACGCGGGCGAAGCCACGGGCGGAAAGCTAGTAAATTTATAAAACACGTAGGAGGGTAGTACGTTATAGAAAAAATATATGTATTTCTTTGTTTGATTTGGGTTTAAAAATAGTTTTAATAAGTTAGTAAGAAATTTAAACAGTTCAACGGTTAAAGTAAACTACAATAACTAAGTGTTAGTGTTATTAAGTGTGAATATATAGACGCTGTAAAGATTTTACCATTTAAAAGTGAAAAGTTCTAACTCCTATGGAAAAAGTGTCACTTTTGTAACCTCTGTGATTATTTCTGGAATCATCAGGACTGCTTGCTATTTCGGTCGACCATACTGCCACCGCGTCTATAAAGTTGCGTGGAGCGCGCCCAACCACCCGCAGACAATTCCTCTTGCTACATTAATGCAGAGAGCGCCTACGACGTAGCAACGAGCTATATACGCTCCCGATTTGGTTGCTATTTCATATCTACAGGCAATTCAGTATGTTCAACCCAAAGCGCACGCCGCCTAAAACTCTGCTCCGACATGAACAGTCACTCTCTGAATCGGACTTGGTGAATATTTCACCCTCTAAAGCCGACTTTAATGTTACCTGTCGTAAACGCAAACTACCTGAGTGCGATCATGATGATGTTCTTTTAAGCATAAAAGCAGACCTTCAAAAATCTACCTCCATCCAGACAGATTTACAAAAAACTGTTATGGAGTGGAGGGAATCCCTGGAAGGTAAATTAGCTGTAATTAATAGCAATATTGCATCGATCAGAGGAGACCTAGAAACATATATTAAAAAAACAAAAAAAGAAATGTCTAGTCTACGCTCTGAGAATGCCGCCTTAAGGGATACGGTCTCAAAACTCTCTGAAGAAGTCTCTGAGATAAAAATATCAGCGCAACTCATGTCTGACCAATACGACGACTTCCAAAAACAGTTGAGTAAAATTAACGACCGTTCTTTAAGCGTTAACCCCGATATCGTCAATGCTCTCGAATTAAAGATAGACAACCTTGAGCAGCAGGGTAGGCAGTGCAACCTTGAGATCTCCAATGTCCCTGAGAGGCGAGGGGAAAACCTGGTATCTTTGTTGGAGGATATTGGCAAAAAGGTCAAGTTCAATATATCACAAGAAGACATTACATCCATACACCGTGTACCACATGCCACGACCAGCGTTAAACCTAAAAATATCATTGCGACGGTGAAAACACGAATTCTGAGGGATAACGTTATTACTGCTTGCCGCTTAAAGAAGGGACTTACCTCTACGGATTTGGGCATTGCTGGTGTATTACATACTGTGTATGTTAACGAGCATTTAACACTGCAGAAAAAACAATTACTGCGTGAGACTCGAGAGGTAGCTAAAAGATTTAATTATAAGTTTGTCTGGGTAAAGCATTCCACTATTCTAACTAAGCAGTCTGAAACTTCACCCACTATTGCCATTAGATGTAAAAATGATGTCAAAAAAATTAAAAACATTCCACGCAATTAGTTCATAGTATTTAGATATATTTACTATTCTATACATAATATTTAAGTAATATGTATGTTAACGTAAAACTAAACAATGGCTCATATATTGAATAAACTTTACTTATTATGTATGTTTTTAGTGTATCTTCTTTTCTTGTGTTGTATGCATGTTAGCTATGTTGAAAAATGTTACTATATATTATTGTACTGTCTCACTGCTTGGTTCAGGAAATATTTGCTAATGTGTAAATGTTTGTTACGCAAATATTTGTTTACATGTAATTCTGTCCTGCTGCATCGGGTCGAGTTAAAATATCGGGCTCTTTGGTTGTTCGTTAGTGAAACATATAATGCTGGCTTGATACCTTATTGTAAAACTTACTATTGCAATGCCTGATAATTTGGTTATTTATTATCAAAATTGTCGTGGGATCCGCACCAAACTGCACATTTTATACATGAATATTATATCAAATTGCTACGACATTATAGTGCTCACAGAAACCTGGTTAACACCTGAAATATTTAATAATGAATTCATTGATTCTCGTTACGTGGTACATAGGTGTGATCGTGATCGTGCTGCTACGAATAAAAAAGATGGAGGTGGCGTTCTGATTGCTGTACTGAGGGAATTGCGCTCTGTAGGAATGAATTATCGTTTTAATCTTGAAGCTGACTTAGAACACGTCCTCTTAAAACTTCCTAGTTCAACTAAAGGGAAGAGCCAAATTTTCGGGGCTGCCTACATACCACCTAAAACACCTGAGTCTATTTATGTTCATTATTTTGATCTTCTACAACCTCTACTTGGTGACGATAGCGTAGAGCAGTTCTATCTCCTGGGTGATTACAACTTACCTGGTATTGACTGGATTCCCTATAGTAATAATGTATCGGTATCGGGGCTAGTTTGTGGTGGCAATTCTTCAATGATTGGACATCTTAGTGTATTTATGTCTTTCCTTAATGCTCGTCAGTATAACCCTATCAAGAATCGTAATGGGAATTTGTTGGACTTGGCCATCAGTAACAATGATTGCTCTGCTTTCCCTGCCTCGGACTACCTGCTGCAACCCGACATTCACCACCCTCCGTTCTACTTGTTAATACCGTTTAAAACGCCCTATACAAACATGATTCGAAAGTCTTTGAAAAAGTTTAACTATCCTAAAGCTAATTACGAGAAAATAAATGAGGAATTAAGTAAAATTAATTGGAATGAGCAGATCGGGTTATTAAACTCCATAGACGAGCCAGTCGATAGGTTTTATAATATAGTTTTTAGCATAATTAAATCTAACGTTCCACTCGTTAATTCTAAAACCTCGAAATTTCCGTTTTGGTTTTCACCATCTTTGATACATATTTACAAAAACAAGTTGAAAGCCTGGGTTAAATGGAAGGTGTATCACAATATCTCTGATTACGAACAGTTCTCACTATACAGATCTAGATTCCATATTGAATGCAATTCATGCCTCAAAAATTACATAGAATCTGTTGAGGAGGGCATTCGCTGTAACGTTAAATACTTCTGGACGTATATTGCTAATCGAAAGTCTTCTTCTGGTATACCTTCTGGCATGAAGTACAAAGACCAAAGTACCAATGACCCCGACGAAATTTGTAACTTGTTTTCGAATTTCTTTAGTTCAGTTTATGAGCAATCCTCCATGGGGGGTGTTTCTTCGAGTGGAGATTCTGATCGCGATTCCCTCATCAGTAAGATCGAGCTAAGCACAAATGAGATACTGAAGGCACTTAACTCTCTAGACTCAACTAAGGGTTCAGGACCAGATGGTCTTCCGGTCATGTTTCTCAAAGCTACAGCTAAACATATTTGCACTCCTTTATACATTATCTTTAATAAATCACTGACACAAGGAATTTTCCCCGAGGCATGGAAAAGTGCGAACATAACACCAATATACAAATCGGGCTCTAAGCATGATGTTGAGAACTATCGTCCGATATCCATTATGTCAGCACTGCCGAAGCTTTTTGAGCGGTTAGTCCACAACAAAGTGTATCCTGTTGTTCATCACAGTATAATCTGTCAACAACACGGATTTGTAAAGAAAAGATCAACTACCACAAACTTAGTGGCATTTGTGGACTATTTATTCAACAATATGGATTCTCGTGTGCAGGTGGATGCTATTTACACTGACTTTCGAAAGGCATTCGACAAAGTCGATCATGAGCTTCTACTCGATAAAATTTCCTTTAACGGTATACGTGGTGATTTACTCCGATGGTTCTCTTCATATGTCAAAAATAGAACTCAAAGGGTCGTAGTTAACGGTTTCAGGTCTTCGACAACTCTTAATGTAACTTCCGGGGTACCTCAGGGTTCAATTTTGGGACCCCTTTTATTTATTTTATTTATCAACGACATTGACATTTGTTTTAGAAAATTCAAAATCTTGCTCTATGCTGATGATCTCAAAATTTATAGGCCTATCAAAAATTTGCAAGATTGCGCATTATTGCAGGAAGATCTAGATCGCTTTAGTGAATATTGCAAACACAATAAATTGCAATTGAGTCTATCTAAATGTTGTTGTATCAGTTTCACGAAAAATAAAAATGTTTTCAAGTACCCATATTCTTTAGATAATACTTCGCTGTCAAGAGTGCCTCTTATTCGTGATCTTGGTATTCTTCTTGACGATAAACTTCACCTTGATACCCACATTAATAAGGTTGTAAATAATGCCTATAGAATGTATGGTTTTGTGATGAGATCTGCGAAGGAGTTTGTGCGACCCTCCACCTATTTGTATCTGTACAAGTCCTTGATCAGATCACAGCTTGAATACGCTGTGCCAGTGTGGAATCCCTTTTACAATAATTATTCAGAATGTATTGAAAAAGTTCAAAGAAAATTTTTAAAAGCCATGCATTTCCGTTGTTTTCACACAAATCCATTTTATGATTATTTGCTTAAGAAGTATAAATTGCTGGACCTTAAATCAAGGCGCACTCTGCTAGAGACGATATTTTTATTTGATTTATGTAGTAATGCATATGACTGTATTGATATTCATAATAGAATAAGTTATATAGTTCCTAGAACGACAGTGGGTCGAGCGGTGCGGTCTCGGCCACTGTTTTCAGTTACCTCTTGTCGAAGTAACGCGGGTATGCGTGCGCCTTTGCGGCGACTTGCTAATAATTACAATGATAAATTTCATCATATCGATATGTTTGCTCTTTCTGCTTGTAGTTTCAAAAATACTGTTCTAAAGGTGCTTAGTCAATAACAATAATTTTTATTGCGTCGTTTATGCATTTAAGTTTTTGCTCTGTTACTAGGATTTGACTTTATATTACTTACTTGTAGGTTGTATGATCTTTTGCTAGATCACACACTACTTTTAGATGATGTGGGCAGAATACAATAAAAGATGATAAATTTATATAAACTACTGTATTGTTCCAAAGTTATAGGTAAATGAGCTAATGGACTGATGTGTGTGAAATGAGTGACGTGGCCTTTGCTGGCCGTAATGAGAACGCGACGACCGCTTGATGGCTCAACGCGAACTGATGGTTATTATAAAGTAAAATGAATGCGAGGCGTAAATGCTGACGATGCTATGCTGATGTACGGTTGCACCGTACATAGGTTTAAATTTTAATAGCATGATTTGTAAATATTATATATATTTTTTTTTGTGTATTCTGTGGAAAATGTGGTTGGTTACACATTTGCTCATATATTTTTGTATTACTCTCTATTATATATAATGTGTCACTATTTGTTTTCCCAAATAAATAAAAATAAAAAAAATAAAAATAAAAACGGTACCTTCTATCAATTATTGACAAGTAAATCGAAAACTATGAGTGTGCGGGTTCGTTTCCAGGTCAGGCAAGTACTAATGTAATTTTTTTAAGTTATATGTACTTTCTAAGTATGTCTTGGACACCAATGACTGATTAAAACGTGAAGGAAAACATCTTGAGAAAACTTGGACTTCAAGACTGAAATCAACAACCCGCATTGAGCAAGCATAGTGATTACGTTTAATCCTTCTCTGTATGTGAGGAGACCTGTGCTCAACAGTCATGGAATGATAAAAAGGTTGATGTTGATGATAAAATCGAAACACAATTCAGCGAGTAACGTCTAATTGAATTTGACAATTTTTTTCGATAATTGTATCTGCTGTATTCAGAGAGTTCTATTGGCTCGCTAATAGTGAGTAAATATATTTTGTATGTATTTAAGTGGCTTAGACCGCTGTACATACTGTGACCTTAAAGGGTTTGTTCGATTTACTGTATTGTTATTACCTTTTATTAGGTCTATTGTAGACTATAATAAAACCCTGTAATTGAGTATTCTGGCTTGTTTGTCCCTATACAATGGATATTCCAAACCCTAAAGATATAACGCATGGGACTATTTATTTTTTTGGATGAGAAATCATCACAGGACCTCTTCTGCTCTGGGCGAAGCGGAAGGGCGCGTGTCAGACTTTACTGACTAAAACCCACTCGTGTTCCTTCACTTTCCTGTGTGTCAGGGCCATAGTATCTTTTATGATCCGTGGACGTCACTGGGTCGACTCACTTCGACTCGTGGACATCGATCTTTGTGGACACCGTCACTATGTGCTGACATCTCTTTGAGGCGCATGTGGAACACAGCGCGCCATCGAACAGTATTTGTTCCTTACCCGGTGCCGAGCTGTTCATTACTCGCCGCCCGCATACTCCGCATACATCGCATATATAACATCACGCTGTAATCAATAGGAGCAGGATTGTCACGCGCGCATCTATTGTTTACGCTCACGTCGCTAAAATTATTACCGAACACCTACACACTATTAAAAAAAAAAAAGTGAAAGTGCATCATCAGTGCAGTGAAGTGGGAAGCAGTCGCACGGACCCTCTCACCTGCACCCGGCGTTCCTAACGCCAGGGTCGCGACAACCGCGCGTTCCCAGCGGGATGCCCCAGCCGGGGATTCCGCCCAAACCCCCTCCCCGTGAACAACACCATAGCGGGGGGGAAGAAAACGCCAGAACCAGGAGAACCACGGTGGCACACCTGGCCTCACCCGCGTCGCCGTCACCCAAGACGCCAGCGACCAAGCTCCGGTCATCAGGAGCACCGCAGACCACAGCCCAGATTACAAAGTACCCGACGCCATCAAGTGCGGGTACTTCGAAAAATGCAGCCCATCCGCAGAGTGGGCCTGTGAAGCGGACGCCACCGCCCTCACCGAGGTCCTACGCATCCCCCCTCGCCCCTCGGAGTTCAGCGCCGGCGTCGCCGTCGTCGAGATCGCTGGTCTCGCCCGGGACGAGCGAGTCAGAGGCGTCGTCGGACGGTAGCAGCGACGACGACGAAAACGACACCACATACCGAGAGGTAATAAAAACTATCATTCCCCGGACAACCCGAGCAAGCCTCGAACGCCGAGCACCCAGCGCGTCGCTACCGGACCTGTCCACGGCCGGAAGCATAGAGGTAAGCACTTTGTTACCTAAAGTCGCCCCCCCTGCCCGCGCAGCTCAACGCGCAGCTCAACGCCGACAGCGCAGCCCGGACGAGCAAGAAGAAGCGCCGAAGCGACGTTGCAAAGGTGAGTCGCCCCCCAAGACCTTCTCGGAAGCGACGCGCAACCCTGTAGGAGCAACAGGCGCCGCAGCCCCCCCTCCCTCAGCCCCTCCTGGCCGAGCGGAGGAAAAAAATAATCCGACGGTAGACGCAAAATCTACCGACGGAACGGATAAGACAGCGACGAAAAAAAAGTTGCGCTACCCTCCACTGGTGGTGGAGAAACTCCCACAGTGGGCGCACCACTTCCGCGTCCTTAAGGGAAAACTGGGGCGTGCCCCCAGTGCCAGACCGTTCGGGGAGGGGGTGAAGTTCACCCCCAAACGGACACCGAGTACCGTCTGATACAAAAGTATCTGACGGTACTCGAAAAAGAGGAAAACATCCCCTGGTTTTCCTACTCCCTACCAGCGGAGCGGAGCCACAAGGTGGCCATAAGGGGGCTGCCTGCGGACACGGCGCCGGCAGATATAGAGGAGGACCTACGCGCGCTGGGGTTCCAGCCGGAGTATGTTCGCGTCATCAAGGCGCGACAAGGACGACCCGGCTGTATATTCCACGCCGTGCTGAAGAAGACTCCGAATCTTCTGCCGGGCATCTATGAGGTAAGGGAGATCCTCTGCATGCCCGGTGTTAGGATCGAGGCGTGGCGTGGCAAGAGGGGGCCTGCACAATGCCACAGATGTCAGCAGTTCAGGCACTCCTCTGAACAGTGCCACAGACCGCTCGCTTGCGTCAGGTGCGGCGGGAGTCACGTGGCCAGAGAATGCCCGCGGCCAAGGGAGGAGCCCGCCACCTGCATCAACTGCGGGGGGGCGCACCCCGCAAACCACACCAAATGCCCCGTAATGCGCAAGGAGGTGCGCAACAAGCGAGCGGGCACGGTCGCCATCACCGGTAACACGCGCCGGTCAAACACGGCCACAGAGAGGCCGTTACAGCCGACGCCGATAGGGGAAACCCAGTCGGCGACCCTGATGGCGGCCGCCAACGACCCACCAGCGCGCAACGCGGCCACCACCTCCTCAGGACGGAGGAGGAAAGGACGCGGCGGCAAGAGGGGAAAGGTCAACACGACCAACGCCGCTGCCAACCCCGCCACTGTCAATGTGACAGTGAACGTACCACCACAGAAGGGGGCGGGGCCTAAACAGGCTAGAATCGACGACCTCTCCCACCCGCCGACCAAAAACACCTCGCAAAACACGGTGAGTCGGATGGTCCGCGGCCCCGCGCCGAGCAGCTCCGCTCAGGAGAGGCGTAGTCGGCCGCCGCCACCAAAACAACAAACCGCCATGTCGGCGGGCGCACCCGGGGAAAGACACCCCGGGTCCACAATAATAGAGGCCGCTCTCCGGGTCCTCCAGGACATCCTGCTGGCGCTCAGCAGGGGTCAGGACCCGGTGCCAGTTGTTCTCACCGGCATAACAGACCTGATCATGTTGAACAGACATGTCTAAGCCGGTGAGAATACTCCACTGGAATGCCCGCGGCCTCAGGGAGAAGGTCGTGCTCCTCCGTCCTCTCCTACAGGAACAGGACATCGACGTGGCGCTCATCAGCGAGACGCTCCTGAGACCTGGGGACACGGTCAAGTTCCCAGGTTATCACGTCTACCAAAAGGATGGGCAATACAATGAAACCAATAGCCAGCGACACCGGATCTCCCAAGGCCTGGTGGTGCTGGTGAAGCGAAGAGTCGTCCACCAGGAGCTACCGCCCCCAACACTCAGCAGCATCTCAGCGCTGGGTGTGCAGCTGCATGTCGCCGGTAGGCACGTGTGTATGTACGCGGCATACAAGCAGCCTCAGAAACCACTCAACACTAGCGACATACACACGCTGCTAGCCTCACCACATCCCACCATCATCGCCGGCGACCTTAATTGTAAGCACCCGGCGTGGAACAGCGGATCCACCAACCAGGGGGGCCGACGACTCTTCGCCGACGCGGAGGCCAAAGGGTACGAGGTGTCCGGACCGGAGACGCCGACCCGCTACCCAGACAACATAGCACACTCACCCGACGTGCTGGACATCGTCGTGCACAAGGGCCTCACCTGCCAGATCGCGCAGGAGGTGCTGGACGACGAGCTGAAGTCCGACCACCAGCCAGTGCTCGTCCGCCTGACTGACCACACCACCAGAGTTGCCTATCCGGCGCCACGTCGACACACGGATTGGGACAAATTCAGGAAGGTAATGGAGGCCACCACGCCCACTCGGCCCGTCGCCGACGCCTTGGACGTGAACGAGTTGGCTGAGGGACTCACCGCCTGCATCAAGAGCGCCTTGGAAGCGGCGACATGCACATCCACCGCGTCACAGGGGCGCTACCAGAAGCTCCCCGCTCACATCGCCAACATGATCGCCGACAAGAGGCGTCTGCGCAGGCGGTGGCAACAAACAAGATGCCCCACCATCAAGAACCAGCTCAACCGTGTCACGGACAAGGTTAAGGCCGAGCTACACGCGCACGCATCGGAGAGCTGGGAGTACATTATAGACTCGGCAGACGGCGACTGGGCGTCGGTACACCGGCTGTGCCGACGCCTAAAGAATACCCCAGCCCCGGTGCGCCCGCTACGCAACAGCGACGGGGCGCTACGCTACACGGCGGCCGACCGGGCCGAAATATTCGCCGAGCACCTGGAGCGTCAGTTCACGCCGAACCCGACAGACGCCCTGGACCATGTCGCAGCAGTGGAGCAACACCTTGGAGAGTACTTCAAGACGCCGGTAGCTCCAGACGAAGACCCCGTAGTTTTCTCCCCGGGCCAAGTACTGGGGGCAATAAGGAACACCAAGCCCAGAAAGGCACCCGGTGCGGACGGAATTACAAACACCGCCCTCCGACACCTGCCACCGAAATCGGTGGCGGCAATAGCGCGCCTATATAACGGCATACTCCGCACCGGAACCTTCCCCAGCTGCTGGAAGCAGGGGAAGGTGATCATGTTGCCCAAGCCCGGGAAGAACGTCTCAAAGCCGGAAAGCTACCGGCCGATCACGCTCCTCCCCACAACCTCCAAGGTGTTTGAGGCACTGCTGCTGCAACACCTGCTGCCGCACACCACGCCCCGCCCGGAACAATTTGGCTTCCGGGCGGAACACAGTACGACGCTCCAGTTGTCGAGGGTACTGCACACACTCACCGCGGCCATGAATAAGAGGGAGTACGCCGCTGCAGTATTCCTCGACATGGAAAAGGCTTTCGACCGGGTCTGGCACGCCGGCCTTATTTACAAGCTGACCAAGTCCACCGCGCCTCGTCGCTTGATACAGGTGGTCTCCTCCTTCCTGAAAGACAGGACTTTCAAGGTTTCGGTGGAGAACGTGACATCGAGCGCGCGCCCCATTGGAGCGGGCGTGCCGCAGGGAAGCTGCGTCTCGCCTGCGTTGTACTCGGTATACACCGACGACATCCCCGCCACGCACACTGCAACCCTCGCGCTGTACGCAGATGACGCCGCGTACATCACCACGTCGCTGTCGGCTGACCACGCGGCCATCAAAATGCAGCGCGTTCTGGACGACCTCCCCGACTGGCTCAGCAAGTGGAGACTGTCGGTGAACGCAGGTAAGACGCAGGCTATAATCGTCACGGCACGAGGCGGACGTCATCCACCGAACCTTCGGCTCATGGGGACCGAGGTCGAGTGGACCAAGACCGCCAAATACCTGGGGGTCACACTCGACAGCCGGCTCACCATGGGCCCGCACGTCTGCGACACCGTCGCGCGGGTTAAGGTAAGCCGAAACCTATTACGCCCGGTGCTCTCGTCACGCCTCTCCACGCGAGTCAAGCTGGGGATCTACAAAACCTACGTGCGACCGCAGCTCACCTACGCTGCCCCGGCTTGGCTCGCCCTCACGGCCGAGACGCACAGGAAGAAGCTCCGGACGCAGCAGAACATCACGCTGCGTCAAATCGTCAAAGCTCCCCGGTACGTGAGGAACTCTGTAATCAGCAGGGACCTGCGTGTCGAGAGCATCGATGACTTCGTCGTCCGCCTGGCGAAGGGGATGTTCTCGCGTGCCAGCACCTCCGAGTTCCACCACATTAAAGACATTGCGCCCTGGCACGCGAGGCCTCCCGACAAAAAGAGATTCCCGCGCGACCTCATAGCAGACGTCGCGCTACCGGATTTGACACCCGGGTAGGTCACAAACACAAATACACGTGACCTACTCAGACAAGGATAGACACTATTCATTCGCAATACGACGCCGCCGTGCGCATTTGCGGACTGTATTTATATAGGCGCTATGCGCACGACGAACACACATGCACTACTCCACATGCAGGTACACACTCAGAATACCACACGAGCGGTGAATACACACCTACAAACCGCTCGTAACACACACTACCCCCCGTACCCTCGCAGCCTACCGTACATAGCTGGTTGAGCTGTTAGGGGGTCGGGGTAATCACCCGCTGTAGCAGAGCGCCAACCAAAGCCGACGCCCGGTCGCTGATCGACTCTTGCTGGGCCTTCACGGGGGCAACCCGTGATCCAACCTGGTAGGGGTCTGATCGCACGGGCGTCGTGAAACACTTCAGGCGCTCCTACAGCCACACACAACAAAGCACACCGTCCACCGCCGGAGGGAAGGCACACCCTCGCGGCGTCGACTTAGGTGTGCGAAGAGTGAAGAGTAGCACCCCTAGGGTGCACCCCAAGGACGGGTCTCCATTTTTGGAGGCCGAGAGACCGAACCCACGGTCATGGGGCCATCAAGGAGCCCCCAAACCGTCTCCTCGCGCCCCCAACTCGGGGTCGCAGAGAGGACCCGAGCAGCAATAGGAGCAGAGCATAACCAACTCCATGCGAACGGAGTCGCTGGCGGCCGTTAGCGTTGCTATAAATGGCATTTGACATGATACACGGTGGATTCTATACAAATCCCGACTTGTAATTGGATGAAATATCTTAGGACTGAAATGATAGTTCTCTTCGAACTCACGTCACTTAAACTACTAAGTAGGTTCGAAATAAGACTACGCATTTATACAAACCTTTTTAGAGCCCGTTCTATCAATTATGACTCCTAATTCGTAGGCACAAGGATGGCATTGAAGGAAAAAAATGTAAAATGACAACTATTCTCACGACTACTACACACACAACTATTCTTTTCCGCAGAAGTTACCACGCACCAGACAAAGTCTTGCCGCCAACTGGCGAAGCCGTACGGAGGACGGGTCTGAGCAGTTGTGTTGCGATGTGTGCCGGGTACGATGCGCCAAATGTTGTTGTGTCGAGAGTTTGCTCGTGGAGGGTCTCCAGATCAATCTCCCTCTGGCGCAAAATCGTTGGTCGTGATGTTGGGTTTAACATTGCATCACCTCGCTCGTCTGCCATCTTCATTCCTATTCACTCAGTTTTTTAAGTGAATAGGCTTAATAAACTAGCGCGCTTTAACATAAGCGATTGCATCACTGCTTACCATCTGGCAGGATAGCAGTCAAGCACTGGTTTATAATTCTTAAAAAAAAAACTATTTACTGCAGTTACTAGCATTTTCATAGCTCATGTTGTATATACATAATTATAGTATAAGCAGCATACATATACAGCGGTTGTAGCGTTACTACGAAAATTTTCTTCCGCTCTCACTATATCCCAAACCTTACACAAATACCCAGGTAGTGACGCGCGTGTTCGTCTTTTATTTGCACTGTTTATATAGGTATGTTCGCTGTAATTACAGAGGCTGTTGCGTAGTTTATCTCAAATTCTTAGAGAAACTATGGCAATATTGTTCGGGTGTTAATTAAATTAGCTATCGGCTTTAGCAAATCTAAGTAATGAGTTAGTTTATGGGCTGCGATATCAGTAATTCTGAAATTCCATTCGAAAAGGCATTACACATTATTTTTATGAAAATCTTTATGCAGTCCGTTAAACTGATTTCACTTCTATTGCGCTGATACATATGAAAAATGGTAACTACAGTAAATAGTTGTCATTTTACATTTATTGCCTTCAATACCATCCGTATGCCTACGGATTAGGGGTCAAAATTGATTGAACGGGATTTAAAAAAGATTTGTATAAATGTCTAATCTTTATCGAATATAGTTTAAGTTCGAAGTGAACTATCACAGCATCTGAAGTTAGGGATACTGTATCAGTAAATTAAGTAAGTAATTCCTAGTTTGGGGCAAACAAAAAAAAAAATAGAATTTAAAGGAAAATCATATCAATCTTTAGCATTGTTTTCACCATTAAACAAGTGAAATTAAATTAGTTAATTTATAAAATAAGTCAATTTAAGTGTCTTCAAGGCTAGATTGAATAGGCTCTTAATAAACTAGCGCGCTTTGCAGTCAACGAATGCATCACTGCTTACCATCAGACCAGGGCCTGTAGCCAATGTAACATCGCTTCCTAGCGAAGCGAAATCGAATACTAAACCAACCAATGGCGGGAACGATTGACCACGTCATTTATCGCGTCGCGTGGTCAATCGTTCCCGCCATTGGTTGCTTTGGTATTCGATTTCGCTTCGCTATGAAGCGATGTTACTTTGGCTACAGGCCCAGATCATACATACATACATATGTATGTATGTATGTATGAAATATCTCTCCGTCTCCGTCCCGAATATTATAGGCTGATTATGTAATCAGCCTATAATATTCTCACTCCTGAGACACAGGCCTCCTCTCGGTCGGAGGGAGTGGGCTGTAATCTCCTGTTGATAGATGTCACATGTCTTCGAAATTTTGCCTCTAGGACATGCCGGTTTTCCTTCACCGTTTTAAGAACAGTGGTTAAGAAATGTTAACACAAAGTAGAGCGTCTGACGAGGTCTGAAACTACGACCTACAACTTATTAGTCGCGGCCTATACCACTAACTAGGCCACTACTGCTTTTTTTTTATATATATATTATAAACTAGCGCTTGACCGCAATCCTGCCTGATGGTAAGCAGTGACGCAATCGTTGATGGTAAAGCGCACTAGTTTATTAAGAGCCTATTCACTCTAGTCTTGAAGACACTCAAATTGTAGTCCGACGGAAACACCGCCGCTGGCAAACTATTCCAGTCCCTCGATATTATCTTGGATAAATTTTCCAAGCTAAATATTTCACCTTGCAACTATGAAATCTTGAAATACTCATCTGCAGCCAGTTTAATAAAACACAAAATTTCATAAATTTTAATTAACGCAGAAGCGTCCTCCTTGATCATTATTTATTATCTAGAGCGTCAGTTTACATTGTGTTAAATCCGATTACTGTCAAAGATTTAAATTAAATATTTAACAAGCAGGAAATCATACATAGGTGAGGTATTTACCTTAGTATCTACCCCACCGAAGCAGGTGGGGTAGGTGGGGTAAGTGTGGTGGAGGTGGTATACCTACTTAACGAGGTATCTGTTATTAATTTTCAAATGTTTTGTTTTGCATTGATCTATTTAATTGTTTGTGTACACACATTGATACAGACACGTATACAACATTATGATATCACCATTATCATTTCAGCCGAAAGACGTCCACTGCTGGACATAGGGCTCCCCCAAGGATCTCCACGATGACCGGTTCTGCGCCTCCCCTATTCAACGGTTTCCCGCGACCTTCATCAAGTCGCTGGGCCTTCTTGTCAGGGCATACCCACGCTGAGTCTTCCGGTGCGTGGTCGCCACTCGAAAACCCGTCGCCCCCATCGGGCATCGGTCCTACATCCTTAAGTGTTGCAATTCTTCGGGCTATGTCGGTTACTCTCGTTTTTTGAGGATCTCCTCATTCCTGATTTGATCACGCAGTGAAACCCTAAGCATAGCCCTCTCCATATGTATTTATCTTATATAATGAAGTCATATATTCTGGCTCGTGGCTAAATAATACCAGCCGCACAGGTCAATCGATCAGGTTAAGCTATGCTTGCCGCGGTTGGTGTGTAGATGGATGACCATTTTTAAATACCGAGGCCCCTTCATTTCTTGGAAAGCACGTTAAGCCATTGGTTCTGGCTATCATTTGTAGTTCTTAGACAGTCGATACGGGTAGTCCGAAGTCCGAAGGTCTGACAACCAGTCTTAGCAAGGGGTATCGTGTTTACCCAGTAACTGGGTTGTTGGATTGTGAGTGACAGTTATTGGATTGTGAGTGAAAGTTGAGGCCAATTTACATAAGAAAAGCCTAGGTAGATGAATAAAGTGAACCACAGTAAGCAAGACATGTCTCCCTAAAATGTACGTTGACCAACTACTGCAGCTAAGCAGTTGTCATTTGATGACTGAAATTAGCCAGCTTGTTGGTGTTCTATAGGAGGCATTTTGGAGAGTGTGCCAGGGAAATGCATGATTTAATTCCCCCATCTTCGTTCCATCATCGGACAACCCGACGTATGGCGAGTTTTCACGCTAAACGTTGTTAACACCACAACAATCCGTACGAAGCGTTTCGGGGTTGTGGAGGCCAGGGAGGCACTCGCTCCATATAAAATAGACTAGGTTAGACTGGACGCCGACCTTAATGTAGTTGGGAAAAAGTCTAGGAGGATCATCCTTAATATTTTAGGTTGTTTTAGTAAGTTATTAAAACGACCTAGGAGGCCTCCCAGAAGAAATTTCATATTTATCTTTCATCATTCATCATCTGAATGACGCCATATATAAATATTATGTTTTATTGACTACAAAGATAAATATGAAATTTCTTCTGGGAGGCCTCCTAGGTCGTTTTAATAACTTACTAAAACAACCTAAAATATTAAGGTTAGTATCATTATTTATTTCATTACATGTCATGGGTTTAAACCCACTTACGCGTTTCAATGTGTATAAATTATTTCATCACCACTGTTCTCAAAATGGTGAGGGAAACCGGCTTGTTCTGGAACAAAAAATCGGACAGGAGACATCTGAGTTACGAATCGGCACTGGGCCCGCGTACTGGGTTACGGACCTTTCCTCACTGTGAGAGGCCTGTGTTTTTTAATAATTATGAACTAGTGCTTGACTGCAATCCCGCCTGATGGTAAGCAATGATGCAATCGTTGATGGTAAAGCGCACTAGTTTATTAAGCCTATTCACTTAAAAACATAGGAATAGGAAGGATGACGGCAGTTGAGCGAGGTGATGCAATGTCAAACCCAAGACCAACACGACCAAACGGTGCTGCACTAGGAGATGATCTGGAGACTCTCCACGACCAAACACGACACAACAACATTTGGCGCATCGTACCCCACACATCGCAACACAACTGCTCAGACCCGTCCTCCGTGCGGCTACACCAGACATTATGCCGGAACACGACGAATCGCTTGGCGGCAAGACTTTGTCTGGTGGGTGGTAACTTCTGCCGGCAGCCGATGTTATGGCTTACCACTGAAAACCGTGTCTCAAAGTTGGAACATTCTAGATTAATTTAGCCATTCTGACACTAAAACATCATCTAAAATTAACACTGTAGCACAGAGTTAAAATAACATCCCAACCATGAGAAATCTTGTTATTTTAAGCCAAAAATCAATATCAAAACTGAGTACATGTGAATATAAATGTTAAAGTTATATATATTCGTATGGACGCTTGGTAATTATGAATTCAACTCCAGTTTCAAATTGCACTGCGAGATTGAAACTTTCTTTAACCCGTGAAGAACCTGTCGATACCTCGATCGTAGGCTCCTGGTTTTAGTGGTAAGGCTTATAAAGAGGCTGATTGCTGATCCAGATTTGGTTAAGACCGATCTAAAAAAGAATGGAGCATAGGCGAGATTGTTTTGTCATGGTGGCCTAGTGGTTAAAAACACCACCCACTCAAATATGAGTGCGCAAGTTCGATTACAGGTCAGGCAAGTACCAATGTAACTTTTCTAAAGTTATATGTACTTTCTAAGTATATCTTGGACACCAATGACTGAAGGCGAAGGAAAACATCTTGAGGTAACCTGGACTTTAAGTCTGAATCGCCAACCCGCATTGCAAGCGTGGTGATTACGCTCAATTCTTCTCTGTATGGAGAGGAGACCTGTGCCCAGCAGTGGGACGATAAAAGGTTGAGAATGATGATGATGAGGTTAGCCAGCCTTTCAGTATTCTATAAGATACATTTTGGAGAGTTTGCGCAGGAATAACATGATTAAACTCCGCTACCGATACATTCATTGGATAACAAGTCGTTCGGCGAGTATCTACTCTCATTTTTTTAAACCGCTATGATACGGGTAAAGCGTTTCGCCTGGTTGTTTCGATTGGAAAAAATTGCCCGCGGCTATCTTCCTACCCCATTATAATTTAGGTATCTTCAAGTATAGAGTGAATGGACTTATAGTAAAGTATTGCACTGTCATCAACGATTACTTATATTATTATTTGAATAATTTACAATGTATTAAACATATACACACACACACACACATTTATGCATGTCACAAAAAATTTTATGTCATTATCTTTAAATTTTTCTATCATTTTACTTACTATTATTATCTAAATATATTATTTATATATTTGCGGACTGTGTTTTTGAAATTCTAGCGTATGGCACTCGTGGGTTGCAGCTGAAAATCAGCGTCAGATGGCTCATTTTGTGTTGTCATCTGACATTATGCTCAGCTGAGGCCCTTTTGCCATTATAAGCTGGATTTTGTAGTTTTATAGTTTTAAATGTATGTATTTTGCTGTAATGTCCATAAACGCATTTTTTTTTCTATAATTTTTTAATTATATTTTATTAGATCACTGCTTATCATCAGGCGGGATAGCAGTCAAGTACTGGTTTATTAAATATCATTAAAAATGATTTTAGAGCTGATAACACCGGTGCATGCATTCCTTTACTTGTCACAGCAATGTCACTGAGTGACACTCAGTGCATAAACAAATACGCCGAGTACAAAATTATGAATTATTTACTGTATTTGATAATATTTTACACAATACATCTCTTTGGTTACGTGTTTATTTGTTGGTCTTTCCTTTCTTCTTTTCTTTAGTGTGAATACTACTTCAACTCTTCAATGGCGTCTGCACGTGTAACGAATTATAGAAATCCTTTAAAAAATTATTTCACAATAACGGCGGATATCACGAATGACAGATGAAAAAACGGCCGCGTGAGCCGACTAAGAAGAGATTTGATGCTAAGCCATTATGTGGCCACTATGTTGCGATATTTCAATGTTCTTTATGCATTATTTACTGAATGCACTATTTACTACATAAATCACGCGCTTTTATTTAGTAAACGACACTATAAATAATTTTAAAATTCCAATGAAAAATGCGCGTGACACTCATCTTAGCTTCCCGTCAAAAAAAAAAACTATTTGTTGGTCTAATTGCCCATGACATGAAATGATATCTAGCGCAGCGACATTTATATTTTTTTAATCTCGAACACCGTGTCAAACTGACACCTTACCTTTTGGCTTCGTATTGGACTTTCCGATTTTCCGTTATTTTATTTTTTTATTTCTAATTGTGTTTAACTTACTTTAGTTTTGTAGTCTTCCTGCACGATTCACAATAATTTCTTTTTCTTTCCTAATTTTTCTTTGACCTTTGAACTGAGCTGATATTCATATGAAGCAAGCGTGAGTCTTGTAGCGAGTGTCCTGCCTGCCAATCGAGTGTCGCTGAGCGAGTACCAAAAGATACATAACATAATATTTATTATATAGAATACAATATTAATACGATACTTACAATAAACTTAATTTAAAAGACGTTTGTGTAAGAGAATCTTTAGTCAATTATGCTTTGTCACTTAAAATAAGTAGAAAAGAATGAGACTTTTTGTTTATTTCTTAAATCTTATTATGAATAGCTTTTACCCCCGACTTTGCCTGAGTGAAATTCCTTGTTCACCCGACGCACCTCGTCACATTACACCACCCGAACAATTACCTCATTTTCTCCTAGCGTTGTAAATGTCTGTGTACAACTGAAACATATACATTTACGGAGTGAATTATAATTTCACATGGTACATACTGGGTCCTACTTTGCTAATTTGTGTCTGTCCAGTGAGAAGTTTGCGGAGGTGAGTATAAATGACTATGTCACTAATTTTCTGGTTTCAATGTTTAGGATTTAAACGGCTGATTATGACTGATAGAGACATTTTGAACAGCAATCAAGAATGTTTATTATTAGCATTCTCCAAAGTATTATTATATGTAGTACTAGCGATCCGCCCCGACTTCGCACGGGTGCAATGCTAATACTAAATACACTAAAAAACTGTGAACGTTGTATATAAAAACATGGTGGCCTGCCACTCCCGCCGCCCCGGCCGGTTGGTACCGCCGCAAACGCTTCGTCCCGCAATTTTTAAATCTGTAATATTTTCGAAAATATTAATTTAAATCATAATTATGCCGTACAGGACCATATAGATTTATATTAAATCAAAAATGTATTTAAGGTATTTATTTGGATAAGGATTAATGCTGTATTGGTTAAAATCGCTTCGAAAATTAGCCATAATTTGTCGTAAAAAGTAAATGATGAAAATGTTATTGTGGTATATCCATAACAGGTAGACATATACCATTGTGGAGATTTCTGTAGACCTTTTTAATATGTAAAATACTTAGTACATTATTTTAATAAAAATCATAGGGTTCAGCCTGCGTTAGCAATGTAAGCGGAAAAAAATTATTATTTACGATGTACGACATGAGGAGGAGGGGATGAATGAAAGCCAGAGTGCGCCTTCATTTACTTACATGCTTATTAATTATAATATCTCCTTCGCTAAAGGCTAATCTCGGTTGAGATTCACCGTCATAGCCGAACTTCGAAAAGTACAATCATTAACCTCTCATTGCAATTGATCTACCTAACTGACCGAGTGGCTTGAGGTTAGCCTCAAGCCACTCGGTCAGTCCTATCCTATCGCAAAATGGATCAGCGCGTGAAATAAAATTGGCACTATTAAAACACCACTCGACAATGCAGTTGTAATTAACTTCGCGAGATATAATCGCTTCGAGCGCCATAATAACCCATTAAGGTAATGAGCTTGGGGGCAATATTAATAACGTTTGATTAGATTTAAAGATTGCCGAACCTCTAAACCTGCCATACCTTTAAATTGCTTGTTATATCGTAGGGAAGATGGAAAATACGAGCTTTTCAGATTTCATCGTTACTATCGGTATTATAATTGCTAACGCCTATAGATGTTGTTTATCTAGTAATTAAATCGTAGCTGAAATTTGGATTATAGAATAAATTACTAGTTAGAATTACCTCCAGTTAAATGTCGAAAACGGGTAAAAGCGGAACGAACAGGCGAAGTAGTGGCCATAAAAGAAACAAAAAGACGTTACTATTCAAAACTCAATAGTATACAATAGTCGTCGTGGTCTAGTGGTGGATGTGTGGAGTTACGCGAAAAGACCGCATCAGGAACTCCCGCATCCGGGGCAGCCTTCGTGTCCGTGACATTGCAGACAAACTGCAGGAAAGTCGCCTACGCTGGTACGGCCACGTCTTACGCTAACCGGCATGTTACGTGGGTAACAAATGTCTTGCCATGGCGCTTCCGCCGGGCCGGAACTAGCGGGGTAGACCAAAGAAGTGCTGGCTTGACGTTGTAAGAGATGACATGCGTGCCAACAAGCTCTTACCACAGGATGCTAAAGATCGTGCGAAATAGAGGAGAATGTGCAGGAAAGCGGACCCCAGGCTCCAACGCGAAAGCCGCGGATGCAATCGGGACAAACGCTGAAATGATGATGATGACTCGTGGTGGCCTAGTGGTTAAAACACCGGCCTCCAGGTCAGGTGAGTACCAATGTAACTTTTCTAAGTTATATGTACCTTCTAAGTATATCTTGGACACCAATGACTGATTACAAGGTGAAGGAAAACATCTTGAGGAAACCTGGACTCCAACCCGCATTGAGCAAATGTGGTGATCACGCTCAACTCTTCCCTGTATGGGAAAAGACCTATGTCCAGCAGTGGGACGATAAAAAGTTTGATGATGACGATGATTCAAAACTCATATTCAATTTATTTTGAAATAAACCAATTACTGGCACTTTTGAACGGATCTACTAGTCATCATCATCACAGCGTTAATCCCAGTCGCATCCGAAGCCTTTTCAGCTTTGGAGTCTGGGGTCCGCTTTACCAGTCCAATTGCTGAAATGGCTAAACTTCGACATTTTCCGTGAAGCGCCTGCCGTCTGACCTCCACAACCCGAAGGCGACATCGAAGCATTGCAGTTAGACCAATTGTTGGACTTTTGAGGGCTCCAACAACCCGTAACGACTACCACTAGATGTTTGTATGGCAACCGGGACCAACGGCTTAACGTGCTTTCCGAGGCATGACCAGACCAGTGCAAGTATTCATATTCATGCATACAAATACTTGCACTGTGCGGGGATCTAACCTGCGCCACCTTGCGCAGCAGCCGCGTCCGCTACCGCTCTGCCATGGAGGCTATCCAACGAACGGATCTACTAGTAAGAAATTTAAAGTAAAGATCTACGAAGTACATTTTATTTAACTATTCTGAATGAAGCAACTTCAAAGTTACTTTAAAATAGTTGTTGTAAATATGCACCCAGTTTCACTTTCTCACCAGCTGAGGAGAAATCTAAACGGCAAGACA
The DNA here is from genome assembly GCA_017933935.1 of Sesamia nonagrioides. Lineage (NCBI taxonomy): Eukaryota > Metazoa > Arthropoda > Insecta > Lepidoptera > Noctuidae > Sesamia > Sesamia nonagrioides. The sequence goes on along the minus strand of JADWQK010001324.1, from coordinate 2,048,366 downwards.
TTAACTGTATTGGCATCGGTCCACACGTAAGGGAAAACTGCAACGTAAATCCTGCATTCTACATTTTCACACTCGCTATAGCAGACTCCTGCAACGGAGATACGCTTTTTTTGTAAAACAACCAGTGCGTATAGGACCGTGACCTTAATAAGCGAACGTAGCCGCTGCGCAAGGAGGCACGGGTTCGATCCCCGCGCAGTGAAAATATTTATATGCATGAATATTAATATTTGCACTGGTCTGGTCGTGCCTCAGAGAGCACATTAAGCTGTTGGTCCCGGTTGCCATACTAAAATTTAGTGGCAGTCTTTTCGGGTTGTTGGAGCCCTCAAAAGTTCAGCAATTAGTCTAATTGCAATGCTTCGATATCGCTTTTGGGTTGTGAAGGTCAGACGGCAATCGCTTCACGGAAAATATCGACGTTTAGCCAAAATCATCAGTTGGTCTGATAAAGGGGACCCCAGACTCCAAAGCTGAAAAAGCTTTTGGATGCGACTGAGATTAACGCTGAGATGATGATGATGATGATCCTTAGGAAGTAGATGTGTTACACACTATTATTCGCAATGGGTTTGACAGTTCAACAGCATTCATTGCGTTATTTACTTTCTTCAACAGACACATTTTTCCAACATTTAACGTCTTGGTTGGCGTAGTGCCTGAGTGATAGACTGCTATACTGCATGCTGCGGATTTGTTTCCCACACGAAACAAGTATTTGTATGGTCTACAGGTAGTTGTTCCGGGTCTGGCTGTTTGTATACTTTAAATGTTTGTAAACGTATCCACTATCTGGGAGCAATTCCTAGAGGAGGGCGTATAGTAAAGGTGATGGTGTAAACATGTCAGTCGTGTTAGTACATGAAACACATACCTTCTTTTTTTTTGTTTCATCGAATGACCTGTCACGCTATGGGCGGAGCAAAAGACTGTGTCAGACTTTAACTGACTAAAACCCATCCGTGTTCCTTCACTTGCCTGTAGGCCAGGGATACGGTTTCAATCAAATACATACTTAACTTAAATTTAATTTTAAAAACAAAGTCTGAAGTATTCGCTATCATTTGAAAACACTGCAAAAACATGCACGTAAAACGATAGATCCATTCGGACATGACACGTCGTATCATAAAGTCCGACGGACACTTAAAAAAAAACCATTCCTGGACATGCATATATACGCTGACAAGTAAATGGAAGGAAAATAAACAAGTTGTAGCAAGTCACCTCGAGCTTGTCAGGCCCAGTTAGCTACGTGATGTATGTTTGCTTTTATACACTTGGGAACTAAATGCACAGCTGGACAGAGCCGCACTTGGGTGGGGTCTAGTGGACATCTTTAAGTTCGCTGCTTGTGAAGAGTGTTTGATAAAATATTATGACGTTTTAGTTAAGTTCTTTTAATTTTTCTTATAGTTTAGTGCGTTATCTCTTTAGTTTTGTGTACTTAATTGTTATTGTAATATTGCGCTACTCTGAGGTATATTAAAACGGAGATGATTGAAGTAATTTTAGAAATTTTAATAATAAAAACAGAACATATAACAACGTTTTCCTTTTTATTATAATACAGTGTGATGGACGGCTGAAATTGAATGATCATTTCGAATATTATAACAGAATAATTGATTGATAGATGGATTATTCCCTTGTCAGTAAGTATTTTCTAATGGTATTGTTTGAGAATAAAAGTCCTGAAGTATTATGTACCCTTTCATCCTACGCTAATCCTAAGTCACGCTATATCTGATTAAGGTAGATATCTTTTATACATGGAAAGAAATTCACGTCTGACAGTTGTAAAACGGACAAAAAAACTGTCAAAATTTGAAATTTTATTCTACTGACAAGACTTTTTTGTGAAAAGGCGCATTCCACCACCAACTTTTGTACCTAGATACAAAAGTTGGTGGTGGAATGCGCCTTTTGTGTCACTTCTGTTAGAATATTGTTTCACATGCTGAAATATTATTATATGAATAAGGTACATAGTAATGTAATATAGCAATGTTTGATCATTCAATCATCATTAAAATCACCAGCCACTCCTGGGCCACAGGCCTCCTCTCGGTGAGAGGTAACGCCGGCACAGTGCGGGTTGATAGATGTCACATGTCTTCGAAGTTTTTCCTCTAGGACATGCCGGTTTCCTTACGATGTTTTGGGAGCCTATGACTTACCACTTGTAAGTCACGACCTCACGACCGATACCGCTAAGCCACCGCTCTTCTAGATTGCTGTTATATACTTTTACATCCTTTCTTTGCATATCAGTGGGATTTACTCAGTAAAAGATTGACACGCCGCTTTGAGAGCCGGAGAAGTAATTTAATGATTTCCAACCAAAGAAAAAAGCCATCACATTGATACAATTATGTCTCTAAGACATTCGCTGATTGCATGTTTTTATTTTGTGATAATTATACAATATGTAAAGAAAACCCTGTCCGATCCGTGAAGGTATTGTTAGGTATCGTTAACTGATTCTAATAATGCCTATAAAGCCGGGCTAAACTTAAAAAAAAATCCCCCCAAAAAAATAAATATTATTTCGAAAAAGCGAGGTAATTTAATGCATGTGCGGTAGGCAACCCGATAGCCCCGCCCCCCTTCACCCGCGCATACATGCGCGGGTGAAAGGGGGCGGGGCATGCGGCACGTGGTCGCATCGCTATTCGCTCCGCCACAAATGGTGTTGTCAGTTTTTTAAAAATTACTAAATTTCGGGGAAATTGGAATTAATACCCGGGAAAAAAAGATTATTTCAAATTTCATTATTATTGTTACTGTGATGATTATGTAAAATTTTATATAATATTTGGTCAAGTGTTTACCTAACCTTTATTATCCTTATGGGTCGGACAGGGTTTTCTTTACATATTGTACAATATGTATACTATAACTAAACTAAAAAAAATATCTCTAAAAAAATAAATATTATTTCACAAAAAGAGGTTACTTAATACATTGGCGGTAGGCAAACCACGCACGGGCGCCGGGGGGCAGGGCACCGGGCACGTGGTCGCAACGTTTATAATAATACCGTTAAAATAGTGTTGTGTTGTCACTTTTTTAAATTACCAAATTACGGAGGATTTGGATCTAATTTGGGGGGGGGGGGAAATGATTACAAAATTCATTAATATTGCTACTATGATGATTACGTAAAATTTTATATTATATTTGCTCATGTGTTTACCTAATCTTTTTTTTTTAATACTTATAAAATAGCGCTTGACTGCAATCCCGCCTGATGGTAAGCAGTGGTGCAATCTTTGATGGTAAAACGCGCTAGTTTATTAAGCCCAATCACTTTAAAAACTTAGGGAATAGAAAGGAAGACGGCAGTTGAGCGAGGTGGTGCAACGTTAAACCCAACAACACGACCAACGATGCTGCGCAAAAGGGAGATAGATGTGGAGATCCTCCACGACCAAACTCCCGACACAACAACATTTAACACATCGTGCCCGGCACACATCGCAACACAACTGCTCAGACCCGTCCTCCGTACGGCTTCACCAGACATCATGCCGGAACACGACGAATCGCTTGGCGGCAAGGCTTTGTCTGGTGGGTGGTAACCTCTGCCGGCAGCCGATGTTATGGCCTACCACCGAGAACTTTTTTATCCTTACGGGTCGGACAGGGTTTTCCTTACATACTGTATACTTATGTTATAAAACTTTAGATGGAGGATTTTCTTAATTAAATTATTTAAAAAACAAGTTATTTAAGAAAATCTGAAAAAAAAAGAAATCATTGCCTTAAAGTTGTCTGTACACACAACTAATGAAATACCTGTTTCATTACTTGTCTGTACAGCGAAGCAACACCTCTTGCAATAATACCATTCGCAAGATAGGGTTGCCACTGTACTTTCAGGAAATTGGACGTGCAGTGTAATAATTGGCTTATCCTTACCTGTGTCGAGCACAATACGTACAACCACCTCCAGAGAACGAGTTAAGCTCTTAATCTCGTGGTTATCGAGCTTGCCAAGACGTACCTAGTCTTGGAATGAAATGGTGCTATTTGCTGTTTCCGAATTCATCTAGTTTTAAATATATAAAAATAATACAACAATCAAACAACCGAAAAAAACCACATGGTGGTTCGCGCCAAAATTTGACAGATGCGTTCTCATGAGTGTTTTTGTCCGAAATTTTATTATTTAGGCATGTTGCATGACAGTGTTTACTAAAAGCAAATTATGTAAAATAATTCACTGGTTTGCAAAGAAAACAAGAGTCCATGGAGATTTTAATGCTCTGAATCTATTTCCGTTGACCGGTTTTTTTATCACTCCGAAAATAGGTTTTTCGGAGGTGCTTTTTTATTTCATTTTTATTTTCTGTGATGACACAGAAATCATGACTAATACCTACTGTCTATACAACGTATAAAGGAAAGGCTATATTTATACCAGGAGCATGGCTTCTTTAGGGCCACACGGTCGATGGTGGCTGTGACCTACTATCATCATCATCATTTCAGCCGAAAGACGTCCACTGCTGGACATAGGCCTCCCCAAAGGTTCTCCACGACGACCGGTCCTGGGCCTCTCGCATCCAGCGGTTTCCCGCGACCTTCACCAGGTCGTCGGTCCACCTTGTCGGGGGCCTACACACGCTACGTCTTCCGGTGCGCGGTCGCCACTCGAGAACCTGTCGGCCCCATCGGGCATCGGTCCTACGGGCAATGTGAAGAATTGCAACACTAAAGTGGCAGTGGACTGCACTTACTATACCTAGTTTTAATAGGTGCTTACGTATTTGGTCAACGGTCGCATCGCCCGGACGACTTTGCTTACAATCGACAGTACGTAATGTGGCTCTTAGATGATATCAAACTTTATAACGTCAGCTTGGAAATTGTAATTCTTGTGACTTCATATTGTTTTAATTTCAATTTAGTTTATGAAATACCATTTTCAGCTTTGACATAGCAGGAACTTAATATTACCTCAACAATGGGTACATTTCCTCGTATGCTGCGGCTCTGTTAAATGCAAGTAAAATAGACTGCATATTGCTAGTAACTACTATTGTATAACATTTGAGACTTACTGCTAATTGGAACCGCCTTTGAACTGCTAGGAGTCTAATGCATCCTGGAACAAAAGAAATAGTTTTGAAATATAATTATACGTATAGGTAATATAGGTCAGCAGGACAGACTAAAGACATTTTAATCTAGCTCGAAAAAGTTTTTGGAAGTCAGATTCTTTTTCTTCTTCTTCTTCAGCCTATAGATGTCCACTGCTGGACAAAGGCCTCCCCCAAGGCTTTCCACGCTGACCGGTCTTGTGCTGCCCGCATCCATCGGCTTCCCGCGACCCTCACCAGGTCATCGGTCCACCTTGTTGGGGGCCTCCCTACGCTGCGTCTTCCAGTACGTGGTCGCCACTCCAGAACCTTACTGCCCCATCGGCCATCGGTTCTACGAGCAATGTGCCCCGCCCACTGCCACTTAAGTTTAGCGACTTGCAGAGCTATGTCGGTGACTTTGGTTCTTCTGCGGAAGTCAGATTATGTTACCAAAATTAAAATTACATGGAATATCAATTTATTTTGTCTCGGTGGTAGGCCATAACATCGGCTGCCGGCAGAAGTTACCACATACCGGACAATGTCTTGCCGCCAAGCGATTCGTTGTGTTCCGGCATGATGTCTGGTGAAGCCGTACGGAGGACGGGTCTGAGCAGTTGTGTTGCGATGTGTGGGTACGATGCACCAAATGTTGTTGTGTCGGGAGTTTGGTCGTGGAGGGTCTCCAGATCAATCTCCCTCTAGCGCAGCATCGTTTGGTCGTGTTGGTCTTGGGTTTAGCATTGCATCACCTCGCTGAACTGCCTTCATCCTTCCTATTCCTAAGTTTTTTAAGTGAATAGGCTTAATAAAGTAGTGCGCTTAACCACCCACGATTGCATCACTGCTTACCATCAGGCGGGATTGCAGTCAAGCACTAGTTTATAATAATTAAAAAAAAATGTAATATAATTATACGTATAGGTAATTTATGTCAACAAGACAGACTAAAGACATTTTAATCTAGCTAGAAAAAGTGTTTGGAAGTCACATTATGTTACCAAAATGAAAATTAGATAGAATATCAATTTAATTACAACAACATTAAAGTTAATTGCAGAATGACTAACACTATTGAGTAAACTAAACTTTATTACTTAGGAATTAATGTTATTTTTCCTTTTCCATCACTTCATATTTCATTTCTTCCAATATTCAGTGTGGTATCCTCGTTGCACAAGCTGTTCCTGCGCAAAATAAATTTAAAAAAAAAATCCTGAATACACAACATTATTTTTTGAATATGTGAAACCCAAAAAAGGTCTCCAGTATTTTTAAGTGAAGAATGTATGTACAAAATTTCAAAAGGATATTATGAAAAACCACAAAGTTATGAGCTTGTTATCCTACTTGGCTGTCTCAATAAAAATACGGTCAACGCTCCGCTCGGGCAGATGAGCAGTGCGTTGACATGTGTCGTCAGCTGTTGCGCGGGCGTGCGCTGTACTATGATCTACCGCAAGCTGCGTGGCGTGATCGGTAACCACACTGTAACAATTTCTAAATGTATTTAGGAAAAAATATATCATGGTGTAAAAATATAACATGGTGTAAAAATGATTGAAATCGATTCAGTTGCTTATTCTGAACAAACTATATTCAGGTTTCGTATAAAGAAAAAATAACGTAGTATAATCAATTTCTTTTTTTAATTTATTTCTGACTTACTTATTTTCTAACTTATTTATTTTCTCACTTATTTATTTTCTGACTTATTTATTTTCTTATTTATTTTTTCCTGGATACGAAGCCCTTTCGCCGTATATATCAATAAAACATCTGTATACTATATATTCGGTACATGATTGTGATTGCCATTCCCTTGAAATTTCCTCGAATGTAAAAAAAAGAAAATTACACCTGGTTTCTAGAATCGTGTTGCGAATTCAATGGTTATAATTTGAGTATCGATATCCCGATATTGATACTCAAATTATACATTTATTGTTCGACCAACCAGGGATCGAACAACCAGGTTAAGTCGCTTGCCACAGTTTCGATAGATCAAGTTAAGCTACACTTGCCGCGGTTGGTCTGTTGATGGGTGACCATGACATTTCGAGACCTCTCTGTGTATCGGAAAGCACGTTAAAACGTTGGCTCCAGTTGTCATTCCTCGATCTTTGACAGTCATTACGGGTTATCATAAAAGTTTGACTAACAGTCTTACCAATGGGCAATATTACCCAAATAGGCAGTAGATCAGCTGACAGTATTCAGCTGACCCAAACATATGTAGTTGGGTTAGGTTAGGCAGATGATGGTGGGGTGCATGGCAGAAAATCTCCCCGAGTGCTCAGTGGCTGCTGGTCCTCTTATTTTCTTGAGGACCAGTAGACATTGGGCCGGTGCACCCTGTGCGCGGGCAACAATCCGGTAAGAGGGGATTGTTGTCCGCGGCAAATTTCTGCCGGAGCGGAGGAGTCGCTCCCGAGTGCTCTTTATCTGCGCTCGGCAGCTGCAGAGTGCAGGAATGGCCGCGAAAGGATATAGATCCCCGTGGCCTCGCGCGCCCGTGAGAGGAGAGACACCGGGGTGGTTTTAGTCATTAAGAGTCTGACAGACCCCGTCGCCCGCCCCAGGGCGGCGGGCATCCATGAGGATTTTTTTTTTTATAATTATAAACTAGCGCTTGACTGCAATCCCGCCTGATGGTAAGCAGTAATGCAATCGTTGATGATACAGCGCGCTAGTTTATTAAACCCATTCACTTAAAAAATCTACCCCGGAACAAAAAAAAGGCAGATGATGGTGGGATTGAGTATTTTTTTTTATAAATATAAACTAGTGCTTGACCGCAATCCCGCCTGATGGTAAGCAGTGACGCAATCATTGATGGTAAAGCGCGCTAGTTTATTAAGAGCCTGTTCACTCTAAAAATTGTTCCAGTCCCTCGATATACGCGGTACAAAAGACGAGGCAAAGCGCTTCGTACGGATTTTTCATCGTATTGATGTCTCTTCCACCTTGTTTACAAGTATCCCTGTAAATTTTAAAATGTTTTTCTCTGACATGACAGGAGTGTCGAAAAGCCATTCAAATATGATAAATCAGGTCGATACTTTTAATCCTTTCAATCAAAGTCCACAGTCCGTCCCTGCGCTCTCAACCCTCGTCATCCGTCGTAATGGCGGATTAAGTGGTGTTTTCCTGTGATAAACATGTTCACAGTAAAAAATACATTAAGTTCCTCGTAAATTATTGCGTACGCATGTAACAAAAAGTTTCAGGTGCACCAATTCTAGGAACTGTGGTGGGAAGAAAATTTTATATTTTTCCGAGCGAGCTTGAGTTGTCGCTTGGGAAGACTCTGCTAAGGCGACTAAAGGATTACATGAGCGAACAGCAGTCGATCGATGCAGTAAGAGTTTCAGTGAAAAGTTAGGTGAAAAGAGCTCATGGTGAGCTTTAAATACCGTCAATCCTTTTTTTTATAAATTATAAGCTAATAGTGCTTGACCACAATCTCACCTGACGGTAAGCAGATATACAATCGTTGATGGTAAAGCGCGCTAGTTGCATCATCATCAATCTTTTTATCGTCCCACTGCTTGGATCAGGTTTCCGCTCATACAGAAAAGGACTGAGCGTAATCACTACGCTTGCTCAATGCGGGTTGGCAATTTCAGACTTGAAGTTCAGGTTTTCTCAAGATGTTTTCCTTCACCTTTTAATCAGTCTTTGGTATCCAAGAGATACTTAGAAAGTGCTTGTAACTTAGAAAAGTTGCATTGGTACTTGCCTGACCTGGAATCGAACCCGCACACTCATAATTGAGAGGCTGGTGTTTTATCCACCTGCCCTAGTTAGGCGCTTGTTTATTAAGAGCCTATTCACTCTAGCCTTGAAAATCCGACAGCCGATGGAAACACTGCCACTGGCAAATTGACAAAATGGCAATTGGCAAAATCCCTAGCAATAGTTGAAATGATATTTCACTCCACGCATACTCCACGCATACCCCACGCATGCTTCACCATAGTTTTCACAGTGACAGAATAGCACTGCAGTCTTACAAATCGTACTGTGAAGAAAATGTTGTATTATTCTACTCGAGTTGTTGCTTGCCGAAAGCTTCTCTGCTAAGACGACTAAGGGATTACACGAGTGGGTAGCTGTATGTGAATTGATGCAAAATAACTTTCATTCCTACATGATTAAAGCTTAGTTTACGCTACAATTTCAAACAGTTTTATGACTTTTTCAATAGTGCCACTCACTCTGAAAACAAAAATCAATAAACTGTTACTAAAATAAAGTTTGTATTTGTATAACTTTAAGTACAATAATTTGCACACACATACATAAAATTCAAACACAACACTAAAGTGGCAGTGGGCTGGACACATTGCCCGTAGGACCGATGCCCGATGGGGCCGACGGGTTCTCGAGTGGCGACCACGCACCGGAAGACGTAGCGTGGGTAGGCTCCCGATAAGGTGTACCGACGACCTGGTGAAGGTCCCGGGAAACCGCTGGATGCGGGAGGCGCAGGACCGGTCGTCATGGAGAACCTTGGGGGAGGCCTATGTCCAGCAGTGGACGTCTTTCGGCTGAAATGATGATGACGATGACATAAAATTCCACTCATGACATTATCCTATGTATATATATTATACCATGAAGACTAATTTTCCATACAACTTTGAAGATACCGGTGCCACCTTCAAACTTTATACATATTTATTTTTGTGTTTATTCGTATTCTCATTTAGTATAGAATATGGTTTACAATGTAATGTAAAAAAATATAATTCTAGGAATTTTACAAGGCCTTACATAATAAGCGGTCTTATTCCTAAAATCAAGTCTTTTATAGACTGTAAATAATAAAAAAAAGGAATATAAAAAGCAATAAATTACTATATTATACGTATTCAGCATCGGAATAGGTAGAGTGAATTGGGGTCATTGATAGGAAACGTATATATGGACATACCACCAGATTTACGGAATTGGTTGATAATCAACCAATTCCGTATTTAATATGTATAAATTATATTAAGTCGTAAAACCGTTTGATTTGGCCATACCCTTCATTAGATCCTAAAATAAAATATTGAAATGTATTAATGCTTCGATCAGAATTTTATTGTTTTTATTTTTCAACAAGTAAATAATAAATGAGTTCAGTTTCTTCTGTCTGTCAAGTCTAAATGAATTGAGTAGTAATAATGTTACTACCAACATTAACAATATTTACTTGGATCCGGAATTACATTCCGCGAAAATGGCTTATCCACGTTATTCTTTCTGTGAACATTTATGATACAAGTACCAAAAATCACACTACCTATTCCGATTACTGGTAATCAGTAACCAGTTATGCTGAAATATTACTATTTTCACGTTGACCGATAAGTGGCCTTCACCCATGCAAATAATACAAACACCAGCCTACATTTTATTCAAACTTAACACAAACAATAAAATCTCTAAAGTAAATACAAAACAAAACTTCTAGCTTTATTTTTCAAGCAATATGCAGAATTGAAGCGCTCTCCATCAAAACTATAATGTTTGTTCAACAAAATAAAAGCAAAATATGAGCGTTTTAACACTGTAGGGGCTTGCATAAACAATCTTATTAAATGTTTTTTTTTTGTTCCGAAATAGTTAATCCAAATAGAGTAATAATGATCGATATGAATGATCGATCGATTGTGATGATTATGAATGATCGGTTTTCACTAAAGAACGTACTGTAAGTTACTAAGTACACTAAGTTTTCAACTTAATACGTCACCAAATTATCCAAGATGATGGTGAATGTTATTCAAATAACATTCATATATGCATCCACAGATGCATATACAGATCAGTTTGTTTTCATTATGTATAATTAGATAGTCTTTTTTTTTATATATATAATTATTATAAACTAGCGCTTGACCGCAATCCTGCCTGATGGTAAGCAGTGACGCAATCGTTGATGGTAAAGCGCACTAGTTTATTAAGAGCCTATTCACTCTAGCCTTGAAGACACTCAAATTGTAGTCCGACGGAAACACCGCCGCTGGCAAATTGTTCCAGTCCCTCGATGTACGCGGTATAAAGGAGGAGGCGAAACGCTTCGTCCGGATCGTAGTGGTGTTAACAACGTAAGGGTGGAAACCAGCCGTACGACGGGTCGTCCGCTGATGGAACGGAGATGGGGGAATTAAATCATGCAATTCCCTCACACACTCCCCGAAATGCATCCTATAGAATAAACATACAAGTTTAGCAACATACATTACCCGCATCCTCTGCAATTATACATTTAGCCCTACTATTAATAAAGTATACAAGCTAAACCCATTGTTTCACTATGGCATGACTTTTTCCTTTCCCTAAGTCATAACTAAAGGCAAGAAAGAAATAAAGACATAACTTACGAGACTTCACTGACCTACGAATATGTCACATTTATTAAAAAATACTGGACGAGAAGTCTCAGACCTCCACACCACAATCGCGTAATGCAGTGTTACTTTCATTTGCAAACATTTTGTAGGATATTATATCGCTATCCATTGCTCCTTATATTCGAAAAATATGTCTGCTCAACAAAGTAAATAACGCTATGAATATTGTTGAACTGTCAAAATGAAACCCACTGTTAGTCCAATTGCTATGGAGTATGGTGTGTGTTACGCAGTTATTCTGCTGGTGTTCCAAACTTCCATTTTGTATACACACGTGCGTTGCATAATTAGGGGCTAAATTTACTTAAAAAACTGGTATCATCACGAGTTATATAAGTACTAGCTTTCCGCCCGCGGCTTCGCCCGCGTGGAGTTCGGTTTTATCGCGCTTTTTAGATTTCTCAGTGTTTCTCTATTATATTATGCATTTATTATACATACAAACCTTCCTTAAGAATCACTCTATCTATTAAAAAAAACCGCGTCAAATCCGTTGCGTAGTTTTAAAGATCTAAGCATACATACGGACATACAGCGAAAGCGACTTTGTTTTATACTATGTATTGATAACAAGGATATTAGATAATGTCTGTATGTAACTTCCTGTTACTGCGATAACAGGAAGACTCACATTAGCATAACCATTTGTTATCTGTACTTGGCTCATAAGATTTGATATGAAATAAAGTTTAGTCTTAATCAGCTCTTCAAGCGGAACACACCACTCGTTCCTTTTTAAAAAGCCTTTCGCCTCTAACTGGCGCAGTCAGTACGTCGCGTTCTATCGGTTCCAGGGCGAAGAAGTTTCATAAGTCTAGATTCCGTGGCGTGAATAAAGAAAAATTAACAGAAGCGGCAGGCAGCAGAACTAGATTGAAGTCGAAGACTTATTTACCACCAAACAGCCTAGCAGCGGCAAAGCTCGTGGGTTAAGCATTTATTCTGATTATTCCCGAGACGCTCTATTTATATTCCTAGCACATTAACAATAAGCGACTTTTGTGGTGTTTTTAATGCTGAGGTATTCGCATTTTAATTAATACATTTTCATCGCGTGTTTCTCATTCCTAATTCATTCACCTCTCGAAATTACCAAGATTAACATCACTTATAACAAGAAAGTACTAGATGAGAAAATTATCACCGATGAAAAGTGGGTCCCCATCGACTACTCAACGTTTTCTAAACTATTACTCTGCTACGACGGGAACAGGAGAACGTTAGCATTTTCATTGAAGGTGTTGAAAATGCTTTAGGATTAATAACGAGTAAAGACGACGAACGCATTTCGTGTCTTCTTAGGAACAAAATGACAGGTAAAGCTGTCGAATCTCTCTTAGAGAACGCAGCTACCAAATCCTGGGGATACATTAAAAATGTTCTTCTAAAAAAGTTTGGCTAATTCAGAACAGAGATTCAGAATAGAGAAACTAATGAATATTAAAAGAGACAACAAAAATATTAATGTATTTGGTGATACAATGAGATTAATAATGACTACACTCATTTCTGTAAATCCAGAAAGACAAACCTATTACGAACAATTGGCTCTCGAGACTTTTCTAGATAATCTTAATCCAAAAACAGAAATTAAAATATGTACAAAACTTAGATCAAGCTATTACGGTGGCTAAACAAGAGGAAGTTAAGCTCAGGGCTAGATGAACGAACACTACTTCTGACGACACAAATCAATTACTGGAAAGTCAAGAAAAATAGCACCAGCAACGCAACTCACAGACAATACTTAAATAGAACCTGTATCAGAGATAATAATAACAAAAATAGATAATGCAATTGATAGACGATTAAAACAATTCCACATCAGAAAAACACTCGGAGACTCCTACAGAATATATGATAGGTCCAAAGGCAAGCATAAAAGATATTTGAATTCCAATTAGTAACACGAAAAATCAAATCATACAATTTTTAAAAGAACACACAATCAGAGACAGTGATGTGGTGTATATTGACAGATACACCACATAAACCTATGAAACACGTGTTCATGGATCTTTATAGCAGCGGAAGAATACATTCTTGGCCGGGATACATAACTTTACAAAGTACGCACTAGCAATACACCTAACTGCTTTAAATACCATATACATTGCCGTAGCATTACTCAGTTTATTTTCAGTAATAGGCATACCTAAGAAAATTACAACAAATTCTAACACAAAATTTGATAACGAAGTAATTACGGAAATATGTATTGCTTATACATAACATAAGCATACATTTCATAACAACATACAACCCGAACTCAAATACTCCAATACAAAGTTTACACTCAACTTTATCTGAAATCATTAGAGTACAGAGAATAACAGACAAGGACGAATCAACAAGTCTCATTAAATACGCCATAATAGCGTATAATAATACAATTCACTCATCAACAGGTTTCACACCTTATGAATTACTTTATGGACACACACATAGTAGAAATCCATTAGAACTACACTACCCCAAGGATTTCTATCTCTTGATACCTCATTAAAGATAAATAAATAATGGATGATACACAAAAACTGGCGAAAGATAAACAACAACTAATAGAAAGATTTAACAAAACTAAAGAAGTAGCACAAGTTAAAGCAGGCGATATTGTACACAATCAAGTAGCAAAGATGACTAGGAGTAACAAACTAAAACCCAAACAGCTAGGACCCTACACAATAGTTCGAATACACCGTTAATAGATAGCCGAAATAGTAGGTAAGCACGTGAACGCAAAAAATAATAAGAGTTCATTTCCGCTTATTAAGGCCACCTGAAAATGTTTCAGGAGCGCCATCATCTTCATCGCAGTACTCTGAGTCCGTCGCTGCCACAGTAGTCATACAGCCAATAGATACTTACAATGGATTTTTTTTAACAGAAGCCAATGCACAATATCAAGTGTAGTCAAGCAATAATATACAATACATCCAAATAAAAAGAAATTTTCCTAGATATTTGTAGTAATTATTACACAATAAAATTAAAACAAAATAGTTCAGTAGATACTACAGTTATTATCAAGCACATTGGTTACCATATGGATACGATAAAAAGTAAGTTAAAGATACAAACGTGGTCTTATAGACGACTAAGGTACTATAGTAAAAGCCATCACAGGTAATTAAGACCAGAATGAGGCAATAAAATTCGACAAAGAATTTAAAACAATTCAATCATCACTCAATAACAATAGAGTCAATCAGAAGAAAACTATAAAAATAAGGGAGCAGATCGTTAAGCTTTATGAAACCAATCTAAAAAAATCCATACTAATAATATAAATGCGAAAGTATCTCTGTCTGTCTGTCTGTCTTTCCGGCTTTCACAAAAAAACTACTGAACCGATTGTAACGAAATTTGACACACAGATAGTCTAGAGCCTGAGAAAGGACATAGGCTACCTATATCACATCCCGCTATGAGCAAGAGGGGGAGAGCAGTTACAAAAAATGTTGCGAAAATGGGAGCTAATGCGGTCGTCGAACTACCGCGCGCTGTAAACTGAAGTCCACGCGGATGGAGTCGTAGGCAACTGCTAGTATTAAATAAATCAAATAGAATTACATAAAGCAATAGATTAGATAGAGTTTTTAACAATGGCCATCTTTGATAATATTGAGAATTCGCTTAAATAACTTCACTATAGATTGGACACATTAGAAAATGCGTTAACATTTTCGCAACTTGTAAAAACGCATCCTAGTATAAGTAAGCCAGCACATTTATTAAAAAAAAATCAATAATAGGAAACAGCTATTACAGTGAAAGAATATAGTACAAATGAGACGATTAACTTCATACTAGACATGCCAATAGTTGCTGAAGAACCTTATTACCTTCTAGACTTATATTCCATTCGAATTAATAAAAACATCATCCTAATTTCAAGAACTTATTCTAACTTCCCCCGTGTGGTGCCGAGCTTAGAATAACACCAACCCATATCCTCCCGTGGGTGTCGTAAGAGGCGACTAAGGGAACTCTCACCAGGGAAACGGGCAGCAGCGCTTCTCCTGTGGAATATCAAATCACTGCGATCCCCAACCCGCCTGCCAAGCGTGGGAATTATGGCAAACCCCCCCAATGATGCACACGACACAGCCTAGGCTTCTAGTCCACGGCAGCTCCGCTATTCCAGTCTACGGTAGCGGACTCGATTACGGCAGAGCAAGGTGTGCTAAGAATCTCCGGCAGAGATCCAGCTACCATCACCACCAACGATCATTGGCCCTGGCAACATATAACACGCGCACACTACGGACCGATGAGAAGATTGTCGAACTGGAGGAAGAACTGAGCCGGTTGCGCTGGGACATTGTGGGGTTATCTGAAGTCCGAAGAGAGGGAGAGGACTCGATAATCCTGAAGTCTGGCCACCTGCTCTATTTCCGGGAAGGCGACCAGCAGTCCCAGGGTGGCGTAGGGTTTATTGTCCACAAGTCCCTCGTGAACAACGTTGTTAAAGTCGGGAGCCTTTCGACTAGGGTGGCGTACCTTGTACTCAGAATAGCCAAAAGATATTCGTTAAAGGTTATACAGGTTTACGCTCCGAGGTCTAAACACTCCGACGATGAGGCGGAGGCTACGTATGAGGACGTCAGTAGAGCCATACATTCCTCCAAAACCCAAATTCCTCCAAAATTTGGAGTTGGAAATCGGAATTCCCGAGGTCAGATGCTAATGAATTTCATGGAAAAGAAAGGACTCTTTGCGATGAATTCTTTTTTCAAGAAACCATTGCACCGCAAGTGGACCTGGATTAGCCCCGATGTTCAGACCAAAAACGAGATAGACTTCATAATGTCAACGAGAAGGCAAGTGTTCAATGATGTCTTAAAGCCGGGAGTGATCACCGTATTGGTAGAGGCATCTTGAACCTCAATATTAGGCTCGAACGCTCTCGACTTTTGAAGTCTACGCTCCGCTCAGCGTCAACCCAACAAAACCCCGATAGCTTTCAGATCGAACTGCAAAATCGCTTCGAATGTATCGGTGAATGCGTAGATGTAGACGACTATAACAACAGGTTTGTGGAAACTCCCCAAACGGTAGGGTCCACGTTTTACATAACCCTCCGTTCAAAAGGACAGAAGAAGATCTCCGGTCTCACCCGTCGGCTAATGGAAGAAAGACAATTTAGTATGCCAATTTAATACGAATTGTATTAAAGAGGCTATCGAGCGGAATAAAGGCTCCAAAGTGTTCGCACGAGATTTGTCTGTTGGACAGAGCCTAGTTGCGAAGCTGAAGACTGGAGATGGTAGGATCGTCACTTCCAAGCCCGAGCTCTAGGGTGAGATTGAGAAATTCTACGGAGAGTTATACACATCAACACGCGTACCTGTAGTAAGCCCGGCTAAAAATCCTAGAGCCAGACTAACCCGACACTACACCGACGATATCCCGGACGTCAGCCTGTACGAGATTAGTATGGCCCTGAAACAGCTCCAGAACGATAAGGCGGCTGGAGATGATGGAATTGCGGCTGAGCTTCTGAAAGCGGGTGGCCAATCGGTTCTTAAAGCGCTTCAGAAGCTATTTAATTCCATCATACTTAAAGACGAAATGCCTAAGGCGCGGCACAGGAGCGTGGTGGTGTTGTTTTTCAAAAAAGGTGACAATACCCTCTTGAAAAACTACAGACCGATATCCCTCCTGAGCCATGTCTATAATCTATATCGTCTCGCTCGCAGGTTCGACGACTTCCAGCCTCCCGAACAAGCAGGCTTCCGAAAAGGCTTTAGCACCATAGACCACATACATACGCTGCGGCAAGTTATACAGAAGTCCGAGAAGTATAACAAACCACTATGCTTGGCTTTTTTGGACTATGAGAAGGCTTTCGATTCGATCGAGACTTGGGCGGTGCTACAGTCCAGCGGTGCCAAATTGACCATCGATACATTGAGGTGATAAAGTGTTTGTACAAAAACGCCATTATGTCAGTCCGTCTCCAGGATCAGGACTCGAAACCGATCCAACTCCGGCGTGGAGTGAGACAAGGAGATACCATATCTCCCAAATTGTGCACTGCTGCGTTGGAGGATGTCTTCAAGCTCCTGGACTGGGAAGGACTTGGCATCAACATCAACGGCGAGTACATCACTAATCTCCGTTTTACAGATGATATCGTGGTCATGGCTGAGACCTTGGAAGACTTAGGCAAAATGCTCAATGACCTCAGCAGAGCTTCCCAACAAGTGGGTCTAAAGATGAACATGGATAAGACGAAGATCATGTCGAACTCTCATGTCGCACCCACTCCAATTCTGGTTGGCTGCTCTGCACTCGAAGTTGTTGACGAGTATATATACCTGGGACAAACAGTCCAACTTCGGGAAAGAGGTCTCGTCGAATCCAGCTCGGCTGGGCAGCGTTCGGGAAGCTACGCTACATCTTCTCGTCGTCCAAGATACCACAGTGTCTCAAGACTAAAGTCTTTGACCAATGTGTGTTGCCAGTGATGACTTACGGAACTGAAACGTGGTCGCTCACAATGGGTCTCATACGAAGGCTCAGAGTCACACAAAGGGCAATGGAAAGAGCTATGCTCGGAGTTTCTCTGCGTGATCGAATCAGAAATGAGGAGATCCGCAGAAGAACCAAAGTCACCGACATAGCTCTGCGAATCGCTAAACTTAAGTGGCAGTGGGCAGGGCACATTGCTCGTAGATCCGATGGCCGATGGGGTAGTAAGGTTCTGGAGTGGCGGCCACGTACTGGAAGACGCAGCGCGCGGGAAGCCGATGGATGCGGGCAGCACAAGACCGGTCAACGTGGAAAGCCTTGGGGGAGGCCTTTGCCCAGCAGTGGACATCAATAGGCTGAAGAAGAAGAAGAATTTCAAGAAACCCTTTTCTCATTTCGGGAAATGATGAATTTGCCTACCCACATGAGTAATGCAGCAGGATAGTAGGTGATGGGGTTGCCTGAAAACACCTAGAATGTAACAAATAACTCAAGCATGAACTAGATAATTTGGAGAAAGCAATAAAACAATCATTCGAAATCGACTCTTTAATAGTCGAACCAGTTAACATCCCAAGCACATTTAGCTGGTCAACGATATCCCTATACAACGTGTAACAAAAAGGGTATATACATACCAAGGGCATGGCATCTTTAGATGTTATCAAACGATATCGGAAGGCTTTCAACTCAAAATAAAATACTCAAAAAATTGGTACCAAATTTTCGGTTTCGTGTGCTTAAAATCAAATCATAACAAACATGGCAGCACACTACATACGTTAATAACTACTCGTTACCCGTCACGTTACTTACCAAAATCCGATAAATGTCTTCAATATCTCTGTGCGACTAGTATGATAGTAGCCTATCACAGGCGGTGTTTTTCCTCATAACTTCCTAACATAAAGAGATAGGATTAAAAAAAACCCTTCCAATATCGTTTGATATCATGTAAAGATGCCATGCCTTTGTTATGTATATACCCTTTATGTTACACGTTGTATATCACAGTTCTGGGAACAGGAATTGGAGAAGCAGTCATCAAACTCTGGTGGATACCCAGGCCGGTTCACAACTCAGTCTTGCAACAACCTTATGCTGAGCATTTCAATTTCAGTCGCAGCCTTCGGTGCGCCTCCATCCTAATGGAAGAGGAGTTATATAAGTGTAACAAGGCTATTTAAAATTAGGCTATTTAATTTTAGTATTATAATTAGGCAATATACATTCTATCATGTAACTTCTTGTTACTGCGATAACAGGAAGACTCACAATAACCCTTTGTTATCTGTACTTAACTCATAAGATTTGATATTTTTGAAATAAAATAATCCTTACTAATATTATAAATGCGAAAGTAACTCTATCTGTCTGTCTGTTACGCTTTCCCGCTTAAACCTCTCAACCGATTTTGATGAAATTTGGCACAGACAATCTTTAGACCCTGAAAAAGGACATAGGATACCTTTTATTGAAAAAAAAAATGATATTCCGAGGGAAATCTAAAAAGCGCGATATAACCGAATTCCACGAGGGCAAGCCACGGGCGGAAAGATAGTATGAAATAAAGATAAACCTCTCGTTCCTTTTTTAAAAGCTTTTCGCCTCAGCCCACAACCTAACTCACGCTGTGGAGACGATTTAAAGAACCGTGACTGCAGTGCGTCCAGACTCCAGATAGAGCTAGGTACGTCTCAGCCGGAGGTAGCCTTTATATGTAGGTTGCGTATTCGTACGGCAGTCAGTTACGAATCTGACTGATGATTGTTGACTACCAGCTACTGATGACGAACTAAGTGGTGGATAGATAGTGCCAAAAACATGAAGAAACCTCTTCACTTATATTATCTGATTAGTAAGTCCTAATTTCAGAATTGGTTTTCTGTTTTCTACAACTGACGCTCATGTGCACGTCTATCACATAATCATCGTTCTCACATATACATAGATAAGTTATATACGTACATAGATAAGTTCTACAATCAAATCCGCAATCAAATATTTTATAACAATTTTATCATTTAGAAGAATTGCCCATTCTTTTCCATGGCTATCTTCGCTTTGGAAGTTCTAAGCGTTATTACAAAATAAATTCCATTCTCGCACTACGTAATGTAAAAATGTTTCCATCGCTTCATAATGCACAACAAAATTGCTGTGGAGCGGAATCACGATAAAATCCTTCCAGATAGCCGATTAACTTCTCAATTACAACATGGAAACGCAATAAATGGATATCCAACGCGCATTCATGTCAACTTGCCCAATGAGGCGCCACCGCGTGGAATATTTAAATGGACCCACGATACATTGGCGATGTTATCAGGGTTGGCAAGTGGAAATTACTTCAGTTCTCTCAAAGAAAGGCGAAAGTAAACATAGTAAAGGGCCGGTGACCTATCTACACTAAAATTATAAAGAGGGAAACTTTGTTTGTTTGGTTGTAATGAATATGCTCAAAAACTACTGGATCATTTTCAAAAATTCTTTCATCATTCGAAAGCTACATTATCCACGAGTAACATAGACTAAATTTTATTTTGTAAAAAATAGGGTACCGTAAGATATTTGGGATTTTTGAACACAAGGTGTAAAAAATCGTTTAGACAATGCAACTTTTATTGTTGCTTCAACTTAATTGAAGCCATAGGCAATGAAATCGCACCGTGTAAATCAGTCTTTATTCTTACGGAATCAAAAGTTCTGCGGATAAATCGAGGACAGCGGCTTTATACACACGTGTATATATACAATATGTTAAGAAAACCCTGTCCGGCCCGTAAGGATAGTAAAGGTTAGGTAAACTCATGACCAAATAACATATGAAATTTTACATAATCATCATAGTAACAATACTAGTGAATTTTGAAATTATCTTTTTTCCCGCGAATTAATTCCAACTTCCCCAAAATTTGGTAATTTTTAAAAAGTGACAACATTATTTTTGACGGTATAATTCTGAGCGAATAAGGATGCGACCGCGTGCCGTGCCCCTCTTCGCCCGCGCCTGTATAATGCACATGTTTTAAGTTACCTCTTTAATGCGAAATAATATTTATTTTTTTAGGGGGATTTTTGTTTAAGTTTAGCCCGGCTTTGTAGGCATTAGTAGAATCAGTTATCGATACCTAACAATACCTTCACGGATCGGACAGGGTTTTCTTTACACATTGTATAAATTCTGAACAATTTTTCACAACCCTATCCTCGCGATCTGCTACCATTGTAGTAAACCACGATGTGTAGTATTAACAGGGATGGCTGACATTTGGCGTAGTGCGTGAATGCCGCGTATGGAATACCAATAAGTACCAACTGGTGCGTATCTGTCGTAACGATATGCTATTTATTTGGCTTGTGGATATTGATGGGGTATGATTTAGTTTCGCAGACGCACATCGTGCCTTAAAATATATTTATTTATAACTAGGTATCAATGCTCTGCAGTTTCGTCGTGTTCCGGTATGGTGTCTGGTGAAGCCGTATGGAGAACGGGTCTGAGCAGTTGTGTTGCGGTGTGTACCGGGTACGATGCGCCAAATGTTGTTGAGTCGGGAATTTGTTCGTGGAGGATTTCCGGAGCAATCCTCCTGTGGCACAGTATCGTTGGTCGTGTTGTTAGGTTTAACATTGCATCAGCTCGCTCAACTGCCGTCTACCTTCCTATTTACTCAGTTTTTTGAGTGAGTAGGCTCTTACTAAACTAGCGCGCTTTAGCATCAACGATTGCAATATCGGGAAGAAAATTATCCAAAGCTTTAATCCTGGTTTTAAACTAACTCTATGCCAATTTTGATCGAAATCCGTTGGGAAGTTTTAGCGCTAAACTTCCATTTATTTATTCATCCATTTACACAAACTTTACCATCTATGATATAAGTGGGTATGTGTGGGTATGATATAACTCTTACCAGAGAAGCGCTTCTCCTGTCAAATATCAAATTACTGCGATCACCAACCCGCCTGCCAAGCGTGGGGATTATGGCAAACCCCACCAATGTAATAGAAAACCTTGGAGGAGGCCTTTGTCCAGCAGTGGACCTCTATAGGATGATGTAGAAAAAGATTACAGCAAAATTTTGGTGTATTATTGTTAAACATTCGGGCTTTGCGGGAGTGGTGTTTATGTGTGCTATTATTTACTTAACATTCAGAGGAAACTTCATTCTTTAACTAGCTTTCCGCCTGGGGGTCACCCGCGTGGAGTTCGGTTATATCGCGCTTTTTAGATTTCCCTCGGGAACATCAAATTTCTCCGGGACGAAAGGTAGCCCATGTTCTTTCTCAGAGTCTAAAGATTGTCTGTGCCAAATTTCATCAAAATCGGTTGAGAGGTTTAAGCGGGAAAGCGTAACAGACAGACAGAGTTACTTTCGCATTTATAATATTATCCATCCTTTAATCCATACATTAAAGGAATTCAATTCAGTGAAGGGTTCTCAGTTAGTGATCAACCAACACAAAAATCAGGCAAGAACGCAAGCACGCGAGCATTTTCCTTTCTTTCTTTCCTTTTCTCAACTATGTTAGGGTTGGCTTACGGTCTAACATTGTAATAATCGGTGTTATCATCATCATCATTATTTCAGCCGAAAGACGTCTACTGCTGGACATAGGCCTTCCCCAAGGATATCCACGACGACCGGTCCTGCGCCTCCCGTATCCAGTGGTCTTATGAATCGGAATCTTCTCGTTCGAATTAATCAGTGTAATAAAAGTTTATTGATCACTCCAAGAATAACAAAGTTCTCTCAGTCTTTGTACAAAATCATAGCATTGAATACATATTTATAAGAGATAATATTGACTATATATAGTATAAAACTATGCCAGAGCCGATAGCGTGTTCCACGCTTAATTCTTAGATTTATGAAATGGAATAATTTAGATTTCCAAAATTAAAAAGAATTTACTGGAAAAACAAACTATTTAGAATAAGTACTTTTCCACATTGAGGAGTGGGGAATGAATGTGCTCTGTGTTAATGTGTGTGATCTGTGTGTTAGTGTACATGTACAGCAGGTGTAAAGAAGTTGCTCTGTTTCTTACTTCAAACATAAAATAACTTTTCTAGTTTAATCGAAGAAGCCAGTCTCGTATTAAATCCATACATTTGCATACAGCTAAGCCGCGGATGCAACCGAAATAAACGCTGAGACGATGATGATGATTTGCATACAGCTAACGCATTTTCCCTTCAATCTTTTCTTTCCCATGTTTCCTACAATTAAACCTTTTTCATTTTTTTTTTATCAGATGAGTACTTAGTAGTATTCCAAAAGAAGTGACTGCCTTTCTGAGCTCTATAAAGGACAATAGATCTCTTGGTTAAAGGACAATAGAAAATCACTTGGTAGGGCTGTTTTTTTTATGAAACCCTAGGAATTTCACCTGTATTGTGGGTGCGTTTATAAACATATAAACTCACATACACAAACAGCCAGACCCGGAGCAACTACTTATAGGTCATACAAATATTTGTTCCGTTTGGCAGCCTCCGTGGCGTAGCGGTAGCGTCCGTGAAGTGACTGCCTTCACGGAAAATATCGAAGTTTAGTCCAGATCAGTAGTCAACTGGTAAAGCGGACCCCAGACACCAAAGCTTCGGATGCGACTGGGAGTAACGCTGAGATGATGGTGAAGGCAAATATTTGTTCCATGCGGGAACCCACGACACGCAGTACAGTAGTCGATGGCTTAATCACTACACCAACCGTGTCGGTTGGCTGGTTTTCATACTTTTGTGTTTCTGGTGACATGACAATGAAAATGAAAATGACAGCAGGTTCAACAGCTTAACGTGCCTTCTGAAATATGGAGAGGTATGTAAATATATTTATCAATCCACGGGTCAACCCCAGCAAGCCATCAAGCATTGCAGTTATTATTTCTTAGGCATAAACCTCTCAGAGCAACAGATATACTTGAAACAAAATTAGACTCGTCACTCAGTGGCTACGTTTAGAATCTTTTTTTTATGTTTAAATTTACCGAACAGTTTCCGATAACAACCCAGACTTCGAAAATAAAAGATAAAACTTGATTAAGGTCAAAGTCATTATTTGAAACTGTCACAGTTTAAACATTAACATCGCAAGTATATAACTCTTATTAACTGCAGCAAGTACTCAAACGTTACATTATAAAGGTAACTACGACGATTTAAAGAAAGTAATAAAATACAAACTTGCTTAAACTAACCACCAACAATTCTATTAGAATAGCGGTCACGCGAACGGAACTGCGGGCAAATGCTTGTATTATTATATGTTCGGGCAAAATTCAGGCTACATTGCCTTGCTTGCATGATTTATGTTCGTAAAAAGCAACTGTAAGTAAGCGATGGAAATGCATGTCTGATAATGTCTAGAATATGATTTAAAATTGATTTGAAATTCAGATTTTTGTAATAAATATTAAAGTTATGAACAGAGAGTACTTTAAAAAGAAAAAGAGGAGAATGGACTCTTTATGTCTTTGTTTTGTGGCATTTTGTAACGCCTCGACTGTAGCAAAGTTTTATGACTTACATTTCGAAATATTATGTGTAGGTAGTAGCATTTGTAGTACTGTCCCACAAACGATAGAATACCTCTGAAATGCATATTACAGGAACTGGTGAAGGGTGCTGATGACACCAAACAAGTAGCCAAAATCTGGGCCGAGTAAATTTAAATTGCTATTGAAAAGTTAAGAAGAATAAGTCTATACAACGTGTAACATAAAGGGTACATACATAACAAAGGCATGGCATCTTTACATGATATCAAACGATATTGGGAGGGTTTTTTAATTCTATCTCTTTATGTTAGGAAGTTATGAGGAAAAACACCGCCTGTGATAGGATACTATCATACTAGTCGCACAGAGATATTTAAGACATTTATCGGATTTTGGCAAGTAACGTGACGGGTAACGAGTAGTTATTAACATATGTAGTGTGCTGCCACGTTTGTTATGATTTTATTTTAAGAAACACACGAAACCGGAAATTTGGTAGGTACCAATTTTTTGAGTATTATATTTTGAGTTGAAACCCTTCCGATATCGTTTGATATCATCTAAAGATGCCATGCCCTTGCTATGTATATACCCTTTTTGTTACACGTTGTATAACAGACATTGTCTTGCCGGAACAACGTGGGTAGGAGAAATTCTAAATCACCCTGGGACCAATTCAAAGACATATATTTGAGTGACAATACTGATACAGAAGAAGTATTATTAGCTGCTGCTATATTCAGTACCCGATACAATGCAATTTTCATTTTTTTTTTAACATTTTGCGGAGGTTACCTGTGTGAGTAACTACTTATCAAAGGAGACGGGCGAAATTGGGCCTGAACTGTACACAAATGAGTTATTTGTCAATAATTTTCATTTATTTTTTTGTTTTCAATCATTTATTACTAATTCTGGATTCGTCAGAATAAAAAAGATAATATTTAATGAAATAATACTGACTTTCTTTACTTTCACTTTTCAACAATGTTACCAGATGAAATGCGAATCTTTAATAAGTTCTAATCGATACATCAATTTATTACAAAAATAAAATTAAAAATGAATCAGTACATTTCTATAGATTCGTTTTAGAAAATCTTTTAATATAAGGTCTTAATTATATTACCTATTATTTACTTATTTACAAAAACATCTTAAAACAAATTGATCAACAGATCGATTTAATAATCAATTCAACTTTTTTATTATACAGGCAACAAAGTAAACTCGTGACAACGTGACAACGTGACGCCAAACGTCAAAAATTATTCCCTTCCGGGTTTGAACTTGCCGTAGTGGATATTGTATTTTATTGTATTTTTGTGTCGTTTTATATTATTTTGCGTCTTTGGCAACGTATATAAGATTCTGACGGTTATTATTTTGTTGTGAGAAATGCGTGACTTATTTCGAAACAACTGTACAATGACGGACCAAAGTCTTTAATGCATCAATTGCGGCATTTCTCAGGGTAATTCTATCGGATTACGACAAATAGAAGCGGAAAGCATTCTTTCAGTTAGAGAGCAATGGGTTGCACCTCAAGTCGTAAGTATTTATTTAAAACTTATGTATTTAAATAAAACTTCATATTGTGATAGTTTCCGAGTTTATTCCAGCAAGGATACATATACATGTAAAGGTATATTATTGAAGTAAGTTTCAATAATAATATTCCTCTAGATATATATATATCACTCTATTGAACTTGATTTATTTATGTTCCAAGTAAGATTTGCAGTTTGATTATCAATTACGGAAGATAGTTCTTTTTATATGTTCTGCATCATAATTCTGTAATTATTATTTGTGGAAGCCGTAAATAACAATCCAATATTTTTTTTGAAAAGATACAGTTTTCTCACCGTTTTTATTTTGTACAACAAACATATACAATGTTCTGATTCATAAATCTGTAATTATTATTTGTGGAAACTGTAAATAACATACTAATATTGTTGTAGGACAAAGGATCACATAATATTTGCCAAGGATGCAGAGATTTAGTCGTGAATACTTTGAGCACAGATGAGCAACTTCCATCTTCAATGACTGGACATCGCCAAGTGTGCGTGAACTGTGGATTTCAGTTTTGCGGGCAATATCTTATTTATTGCGTTCTGACACCGTTCAAGAAAGAAGAATTCATAGTCATTTCCTCATAGATACTGCCTCAGAATGTGAGTTTTATTAGGTTTAGTTGTTTTGTATTTGAAACTACCATGTGGTAATACTACTATTCTCTATAGTTTATTAATTTTTTCGCACTAATTAAGAAATATCAGTCAGATTTAGATAATAATTTTTGTATATTATTGTCACATTCATGTGAAAGATTTGGAAAAGGAATAAATGGGATATGGGTTTACAAAGGTACGAACAAAAGCTAGTGTAATATAGTTAGGTAATGTAATAAAATGCAAAGAATTATATTGCAGCCTGTATTTGTTGTTAGTTGTAAGGTGTAGATAAAAGGAGACATACATTTTCCAGCACTGTTTGCATTCTCACCTTTTTTTACACAAAAGTCTCATGACAAAATTATTTTTCAGATTTCACTGGACTTTTTTGGATTGGACTGGACCATCTGGATCTTCAGCATCAGTAGATGTAACAAGTGAACATGATGAATCAACTTCATAGTCTAATATCGATGTAGCTAACAAACGAATATACAAAAACCAAAGACACCATGATCGTGAACATATTATGTATTCCTTTTTGCCACCGACTTCCGAAATTAGTTATATTTCACTTTGTGGTGCTTTTTTAAGTCTGTTGTATTTCTTTGTATAACATACCCTCTGCTTTGCTAGACTTGCCTTACAATGCATTTAAAGCACAAATCAAATCCAAGCTTAGTTTTAAAAGCATATTATTCCGTAAATGACACCTTTCTCCAGATTTAGCTTACTGACACATTATATAGTTCATAGAATTTTCTTTTTCACAATGCATAAATATGTGAGCTGTCACGCATTTTATACCTGGGGCCTTTATTTAGGTACTTAAAAGTTTTTACTTTTTTACATTTCCATTTTAATGATATTTTGTTTTTGCTTTGTTGGTATTTTAGCGCGGCTAGCTGGCATATGATAAATAATTTCATTGTTGTTGTTTTCTTGTCTTCACTACTGTACGAACATATTATTGTATAAAGTCATGTTTTTTTTTTTTAAATGAACAGACAGCTGTGCTGCTGGGGAGTTTGTTCCGCTACTTCTTTTTTCTTCTTTATTCATATAATTTTTTTTCACAATGCATAAATATGTGAGCTGTCACGCCTTTTATACCTGGGGCCTTTATTTAGGTACTTAAAAGTTTTTACTTTTTTACATTTCCATTTTAATGTTATTTTGTTTTTGCTTTGTTGGTATTTTAGCGTGGCTAGCTGGCATATGATAAATAATTTCATTGTTGTTGTTTTCTTGTCTTCACTACTGTATGAACATATTATTGTATAAAGTCATGTTTTTTTTTTAAATGAACAGACAGCTGTGCTGCTGGGGAGTTTGTTCCGCCACTTCTTCCCAGCGAAAGCACTAGGAAGTGTCGATGGGTGGGCGTTTTGGGGGACTGTCTTATGTAACAACGAAGTTCAAAAAGTGCTGTATCTCAGCCTATTTTGAATAAATGATTTTTGATTTTGATTCTTTTTTTTTTGTTCATACCAGCACCTATGATGGCCGGGAGTTCAATATTGTCTCCCGATCAGGGCGTCATTTGCTTCGGCTAGAGGCGTGAGGGCGCTGAGAGTCCTGCTCCCTCACGAGCTTCGCCACCTTTGCCAGCATTAATTGTATATGATGAATTGGATGATTAATAAATCGATATAAGAGAAATATGATTTTTATTCCCGCTTACTGTTTTCTATAATTAGATTGTAAATGGTTTTCCTAATTCTTTTTTAACCTCCTTTGTAACATTTAATATGCAGTTAAGCGCCGCCGGCCCTTTGGAAACCACACTCTCGATGTGTTAATGTCATAAAAATACATTCTGATAAAATCTAGTCTATAAAAAAGTCTGAATAATTATTTAATTATACCATAAGAGCGCTGACAGCTTGTAAGAAAACTTATAAAAACGCAATTGAGGTTAGTTTTGTGCAAGTTAATAATACCCTATTTCTTTTTTCTCCGAATCTGTCATTCTAAATAAAGTTTTATTTTTTAAATAGTAATAATATTGAAATGATTTAATGCAATAATCGTTGCTGTACAATCAGGCCCAACTTTGTATGAACTTTCGCCCGTCTCCTTTTCATCATAGTCGGTGGTAGGCCATAATATCGGCTGCCGGCAGAAGTTACCACCCACCAGACAAAGGCTTGCCGCCAAGCGATTTGAAGCCGTATGGAGGACAGGTCTGAGCAGTTGTGTTGCTATGTGTGCCGGGTACGATGCGCCAAATGTTGTTGTGTCGGGAGTTTGGTCGTGGAGGGTCTCTAGATCAATCTCACTCTGGCGTACCATCGTTGGTCGTGTTGTTGGGTTTAACATTGCATCACCTCACTCAATTGCCGTCTTCGTTCCTATTCACTCACTTTTTTGAGTGAATACCGATTATAGCTAATTCCAGCGTAACCTAATCCGCCGTGCCAATCAAACTGCCTGAGCTAGATAAAGAAACAGTTACGTCATAATAAAGATACAAATGATAGATATTATTGGTGCATCGTGCGTCGTCGATCCATATTGCACCCTCGTTGCGAGACCACCATTTTTACCCGACTACGGCAAAGCAAAAGGAGGGTTATGATTTTGACAGGCTATGTATGTATGTATGTTCATCGGTTCCCTCGTAACTTCTAAACTACTTATCAGAATTCGACAAATGACATATCATTAGAAGGGTCTTAACTGTCCGCTGGTTATAGGCTATATGGGGTTTCACAAAATCTAATGTGTCGCCCTCTAGCGGACAAAACATACAGAGTAAAAAAATAAAGTTAAGATAAATATGCCGTGTTTGGTATCATTTGAAAGCGCTTTACTTGTACATTTTGAATATATATATATATTGCTAGCATTTGCTTGTGACTTTACCTGTATTCATGGGCTGGTTGCATATAATTCACATCTTTTCGTTCATAGCTTCTTTACTACTTATCAGAATAAGACCACTGCAGTACCATTAGAAGGGCCTTGATATTCTGTTAGGTATGAGCTATAAAGCTTGTCACCAAATTAAGTATTGCGCTCTCCAGCGGACAAAAAGTTCTATGTTAATATAAAATTAAAATAAATATACCGTGTTTGGTATCACGTGAAAGAGCTTCACGAGTACTTTATGCTTGTACATAATTACAAGAATCCTTTAATGATGTTAAATATGAGCGATAAATGTAAAGCGCGGTTCACAGGAACTGTGAATCGCTTTATGCAATGCAGAGCAGTGCAGAACATTAGTAGAATATGTAATGCACTAATTAAAAACGACATAAGCTGG
Source organism: Sesamia nonagrioides (assembly GCA_017933935.1). NCBI lineage: Eukaryota > Metazoa > Arthropoda > Insecta > Lepidoptera > Noctuidae > Sesamia > Sesamia nonagrioides. Next base: position 2,018,434 of record JADWQK010001324.1, on the reverse strand, counting down.
GAGTAACTTCACGCGGTGAAGGCGGAAACAGTTTGATACCTGGCTAAAACCCCCATAAAAATGTCCTCTGCACTATATGCCTTCGGGCTTATGTTGTTATATTATGTGCGTATAAATGTAATATGTCAAATACCTATACCATCGCCTAGCTCCATAAAGAATAGACGTAAACAAACCAATTTAGGGTTATCACAACTCACGTTTTACAAATCTCTAGTTATTTCCATGATTATCGACTTTTACATGATAGCTATTTATTAACAATTCCTATTGCAGCATATTTCAATAGAATCACTTAAATAACATGCATAATAACTTGGTATTTCGAAAAACGATTAAAAAGTCGTCTTTAATTTTACTTGATAGCCCTACAAAAAAATAAAGATGGATGAAATCCAGGTATTGAACACATTTTATGGAATTCAACTAATGAATAAAGTTGAGGCATTTGTCAATACAATATTGCGTATTTTAATTACTTTCAAATCAACTACATAACGCATTGTAATAATTTCAAGTATGGACTAATTATAATATACAATATGTAAAGAAAACCCTGTCCGACCCATAAGGATAATAAAGGTTAGGTAAACACTTGACCAAATATAATATAAAATTTTACATAATCATCACAGTAACAATAATAATGAATTTTGAAATAATCTTTTTTTCCCTGGTATTAATTCCAATTTCCCCGAAATTTGGTAATTTTTAAAAAACTGACAACACCATTTGTGACGGAGCGAATAGCGATGCGACCACGTGCCGCATGCCCCGCCCCCCTTCACCCGCGCATACATGCGCGGGTGAAGGGGGCGGGGCTATCGGGTTGCCTACCGCACATGCATTAAGTTACCTCGCTTTTTCGAAATAATATTTATTTTTTTGGGGGATTTTTTTTTAAGTTTAGCCCGGCTTTGTAGGCATTATTAGAATCAGTTAACGATACCTAACAATACCTTCACGGATCGGACAGGGTTTTCTTTACATATTGTATATGTATCAAAAAAATTAACCTATTAAGAAATTAGCTTGCATATGTGTAATATTTCATTCAAATCGGTTAAGCGTTCTATGCAAATAATAAATATCTAAACATAAATAAACTGTTTAGATTAGTAGGAAGTAGGATTATTACTTTTATGAAAATCATCTATGTAGAAAAGGTTGTTAACATCTGTCTTTGAGGCGTAAACTACTCGTTGCCTAGCAACGGTTTGTTTACCTCTATTCTTTATCGAATTTGACTCAACTATAGTTTTTAGTTCATCAATTTAACTTTTGTTAATAATATGCGCCACAAATACACTTTTACACCAAAATAGTACAAATAATAAAAAGTAAAAAACTAAAACCCAACTACGACAAAAATCGACGCTGAAAAAGTATAAAACCAGATTTTCAGAACACTGAACTGAACAAAGTTGCTAATGTTGTTGCAAGTAAATGGACACAGTAGACTCTACTAAGATGCCTTCGTTGAAGATGACATTATTGTCAATTTACAACGAAGGCGTCTTGGTAGAGTCTACTGTGTCCATTTACTTGCAACAACATTAGCAACTTTGTTCAGTTCAGTGTTGTTCAGTGTACTTTTTCAGCGTCGATTTTTGTCGTAGTTGGGTTTTAGTTGTTTCACTTTTTTGTAAATGTTTACCTATATAATATGAGTGTGATATGCGACTATTTATTTTTATCTAGAATAGTGAAATGTACTTTATGAATGTATTGAATGGATTTTTTTTTTTATTAATTATAAACTAGTGCTTGATGCCTGATGGTAAGCAGAGATGTAATCGTACGCGCTAGTTTATTAAGCCTATTCGTTCAAAAAAACTGAGTAAATAGTAAGGAAAACGGCAGTTGAGCGAGCAACAACATTTGGCGCATCGTACCCGGTACATATTGCAACACAACTGCTTAGAGCCGTCCTCCGTACGGCTTCACCAGACATCGTACCGGAACACGACGAATCGCTTGGCGGCAAGACTTTGTTAGGTTGGTGATAACGTCTACCGGCAGCCGATGTTATGGCCTACCACCAAGAAATGTAATTGTAAATTTTGTCCGACAGTGGTCGTTTAATCTGAATGGTCAATTGTATACCACAGACTACCCTGTATTTGTCTCTCCTTCCCATCGATCACTTATACACTAGGTTCACTATCAGCGTAAAAAAATGGTTGAACTGAACAAGCGCACAACACAGCACTTGGCCCGTGCTTCTTTCATTTAGTACTTACTTTATAATTCTGACTTTAATGCATGCGTGTAAGGTTGAATTTGGTTTGATGTCAGACTCTGTCGTAAAAAATAATGGCTTTTTTGTACTGCTTTGTGATAAGAACTTTATACACTGCACTTAAGGCTGATTTTAAATTAACGTATATTTATTTTGACTACTTTAGACTGCTTAATACTTGTCGCCATTTTTGATAAGAGTTTTTTTTCGAGACTGTGTATCTAGAATATAAGTGATCGATGCTCCTTCCCCATTTTAATGCATTCAAAGGTTGTCTTAAAAAGATCTTTTTTAGCGTTAAATCGCCCATTGTGTCACCCTTTGTAAAATTTTAATATTTGTGTTCTGTAATTTATAGGATACAACAAAGAGTATTCTATTATACCGCATGTACGTAAGTCTCACTTATTTCATGAAACTTTAATAAAACCGTTATGAAAGGTGCATATTGTTTTATAAAACACGACTCAGCTTATGTGTCTATAACAGCGACTTTATCTGAACATCAGCAGTAAGCAGTAAAGTTTCAGCCAATTAGCTGCGTGCATTTAATATTTCAGGTTGTTGAACACGTTTTTACGAGACCCCGCTCCTGTGTGGCGTGACGTCAATTTTATAGAAGTGGCTTGGAATGTAGTTAAATATTTAATGTGCGATTTACCTTCATTAACTTTTAGTTTGGTGTTTTTGGCATATTATATTTTTTCGAGGCCGCTTTTTTTTATTTATTTTTTTGTGTTTATGTTGATAGTTCATAATACTTAAAGATCGGGTATTACGGTACTTATATACTTACACAAAATGCAGACGAAAGAATGATGTGGATACGCTCCTTAACGAATAATTGTGTAAAATATTTTAGTTTTTGTATACTTATATAACTGTTAACGCTATGTACTGGACATAGGTAATATTTTCCTTCAAAAATGACGAAATACGTTGTTATACGCCATCTGACGCCGCGTTGGGTAGGCCCCCGACAAGGTGGACAGACGACCTGGTGAAGATCACGGAAAACCGCTGGATGCGGAAGCCCCTGGATCGGTCGTCGTGGAGATCCTTGGGGGAGGCCTATGTCCAGCAGTGGACGGGTTTCGGCTGAAATGATGATGATGACGCCATCTGGTGGTATTTTTAGAAATATATACAAACAAAACCTATTCTGGCATACATAATATATTAAATACGTGTATCCAAGGCATATCCATATTATTCTTTGGTCTAATCGGGTTAAGGTATTTATGTGCTGGAATATTCGACCTCTAATAATAACAGATAGTTGTATTAATTTATTAACCTATCATGTATATACACATGATCGTCTTATAGTTACATATACATTTATTTATATATTTTTATTATGCACCACAAACATACATTACATTATAAAATACATTAAGCTCTACAAAGGATACAATGGGGGCCTTATCGCTTCTACGATCTGTGCCAAGCAACCGTACGGAGGACGGGTCTGAGCAGTTGTGTTCCTATGTGTGCCGAGTATGCTATGTATGCCAAATGTTGTTATGTCGGAAGTTATATCGTGGAAGGTCTCGGAATCAACCTCGCTCTGGCGCAGCATCGTTGATCTTGTTGTTGGGTTTATCATTGCATCACCTCGCTCAACTACCGTCTTTCTTCCTATTTACTCAGTTTTTTTGAGTGAATAAGCTTAATAAACTAACGAGCTTTATCATCAACGATTGCAACACTGCTTACCATCAGGCAGGATTGCGATCAAGCACTAGGTACTTTATAATTATTATTAAAAAAAAAAAACCTTAGAATGGATAGTGGCTTTCCTATTTTGAAACCATATTTCCGCGAAAAGCGAGGTAAATTGAACATGGATTGGGCTGTCATTCTAACTAAAGGATTGACTCTATTGACAGCTCGTTTCACCAACTTTTCATCATGACTTTTGTAAAGAATAGGCTTGAGATAAAATAGGACTGTCGTTGGTGCTAATGTTTGGTGACGACATAGGCTGATTGTCGCGGGTTCGATTCCCGCGCGGAACAAATATTTATATCGCATACAGGTAGTTGTTCCGGGTCTGGCTGTTTGTGTATGTGAGTTTAAGTATTTGTAAGCGCACCCAAGATACAGGAGTAATTCTTAGTGTGTGGGCAAAATTAAAAAAAAAATGACAAAATGACATAAGTCTAGGTATTTGTCAAAAAATAGACAGAATTAAAAATGTCAAGTAATACCTAATTATACAATACACTGAAATTGTGTTCCCACTGTAAAAACACAAGCCTCTCTTCAAGAGGTTTTTGAGGATCTACCACTATGGACTAGTGCGGGTACTCTACGCTATGAGCTGAAAATCCGCCAACTTTTTTCCATTGATTATTGAATCACTGGAATTACTTTGTGTATCAGGAAAATTTAGGAAAATTTCTAAATATTCTACCAATAAGCAAACCTGAAACGACTGAAATTTGATTTCGCGGACATTTTACGCAAGCAAGTTACAGTCATTATAGCAACCTGTGCCGGTAAAATTCAATATTATTTTAAATCTTTGTTGCGATGCAAAAGCGGTTACCGGAACACACGAGGACAAAAGCGAAAATGTCCAATTTCACTCTGGAATTGTTTTGCTAAAAACATTTTTATTTTTTGCCAACATGTCCGCATTTTCACGCCGCGTGAACGCGTCTACAGTTTCGCTAAAGGGAATATTTTAAGTTGTTATGGCAACGTTATGTAGGTGTTGGTTAAACTATTTTATTTTTTGTTTATGAACCGGAATGAAAAAGATACGGAGTTGATCGAGTGGAATGTACGGGATCGTGATAGTAAAAGTAATAGAATATGTGGAAAAAAATTCTAATACATGTGAGTTTTCTGCATCAAAGTGAAAACCTATTCAGAAAATGGCGAAGGTATGACATATATTCAACAATACTTACAGTATTGGTGAATACATCTGCAAACTAGTAAATGTTTCTTCTCATAAAACTTTTTCTTAATTATCGATGTGATGAAGAACAGACCAGCGTTGACATAAAAATCAATTGTGGGATCGACAGAAGACACAAAAAATAAAAATAAAAACGATGTCGGGTCGGTCAAGCTCACGCGAAATTAGTGCTTTATCCCAAATCACTAAAGATATATCAAAATTTCTAAAGACGTTTTTACTCCAAACAATACGGCTGAAATAATAATTAATCCTCCATAGCATATTTTGACGTGGCAGCTAATTTCAACGGAATCTAGTCTTTGGTGAGGTATATTAGCTGTCGTTTTGCAACTTCGTCAAATTCAAGGAGGTAACTATGCTACTGATTCTTGACATGGATCCTATGTTATATCAACTTGAAAGTTTATGAGTACGGATGTATGGACGACTGCAGATCAAGCTTCCCGAAACTGTCAGATATTCCCAATCCACCTTGAGCCTTAATGCTTCAGTCATAAAGTTTAAGATCTAATAAAGAAAGACAGATTTTAGTAGCTTGACGTTCTGTCATCTGTGCATACGTTTGCTACTCTTTCTTGCACAAACTACTGAACGGATTTATGATTAACTAGCTTTCCGCCCGCGGCTTCGCCCACGTGGAGTTCGGTTATATCGCGCTTTTTAGATTTCCCTCGGAAACATCAAATTTTTCCGGGATAAAAGGTAGCCTATGTCCTTTCTCAGGGTCTAAAGATTGTATGTGCCAAATTTCATCAAAATCGGTTCAGTAGTTTTGGCGTGAAAGATAGTCTATAACCAGTACACGATTTTACAAAATGTTTATTTACATCATTCATGTTGAAACTAACCATATGAGAACATATTATTTCAAATGCACCTAATGCCAATAACATAAGGTTCAGTATTACGTGAAATGCCTTACGTAACTTTTAGGGGTTACATCTTGAAACATAGGCATTGTAGAGGTATGATATAAAACTATATTGCTAGACGTAACGTGACTGCTCGCTAAGAAAATATTGATGAAACCTGTGCTATCCAATAAGCACAGGTTTCATCAATATTGACAAGGAAAGGTCGACATCGAAATTACTAGAAACTCGTCTCCTGTCTCCGCTATTATTATTACTTCTAGACAGATCTGGAATGTTTGATTCGCTTACGTATATAAAGCGGCGTGACTGAATGTGAGTCAGTCTGAATTTGACCATCGAAGCGAAACAAGCAATAAGTAAGAAGCGATAAATGAGAACATCGACAGCGATAACTACGATGAGCACTGCAAGAACTACATCAGATGACTTCTGTGGTGTTGTTGTGTGTACGATACGGACTTCGTGGACATAAGGGAAGACTTCAGCGCGAAATCAGCTACATTCTACTTGTCATTGCCTGATATAGACTGTACTACAATAGGGTATTTGACTAAAAAAAAAACTAATTAGTCCGTCACTCAGATTTCCAAAAAAAATTCTAGACACGAATTTTTTTTATTTTTTTTTTCTTTTTTACATGTTTTTTTTTTATTATTAGCTTCACTTGTATGTTTGCTTACTTGCTTGTTTGTTTGCTTGCTTGCTTGCTTGTTTGTTTGTTTGTCCGTCTCTAACTCTTTGGACTACGAGTGAGCGGCTCATTACTGTAAAATGTCCCACCGTTTTCAATACGTTCGTTCGTTCGTTTTTTTTTAAAGAATATCGAACTCAATAGTTGAAACTAAATATAGTTTAAAAAAACAAAAAAAAAACATACTTTTAAAGGATATCAAACTAAAAAGTTAAAAATAATTTTAAAAAAAGCGTGAGGCGCTTAATATACAAAAATTGTGGCACAAAACGCCTCACGCTTTTTTTTTCAATTATTTTTAACTTTTTAGTTTGATATTCTTTAAAAGCATGTTTTTTTTTGGTTTAAATAAACAATTTTTTTCATATAAACAAAAAATGATGACGACACAGTGCGTTGAAAACTCGTGTGACGTCACTGCACGCTACACTTTTTAGCGAGCAGTCACGTCACCAGCCACCACTCCTGATCTTTGATGCCTTTTATATTTGTCATTTTTTATTGATTTGATTAAACAAAATATACGTATCCAATATTTTTCTATTATTTGAATGACGGACTAAATAGAATCATTTTTTTTTTACCCAGGTTATATCCCTATTGTCAGTAAACTTCGTAACCTTTAACTGATATTAATAATTTTAATATCCCTACCCCACAACAACATTTACATTTTAAAGGCGTCTACTACAGAAAACATGAAAATTATTCAAAAATTAAAATAAGCCGTGGCAGCTAATAAATGACTAGTCTTCACTGACGGCACCCACATGATGTGTGGATGAGCACCTCTCGACTCAAGTACTTTGAAGAGAACTTCATGATCTAACATACGTGCCACCCACAGCGGGACACTAAAGTGCAGCATGATATACTTATGTAAAGCATGACTGTAACGGCACATATTTCTATTTGAGTAAGCACATCTTACAATGTAATAATCTTTTATTTAGTTACGGTAAATAAAACCATTCAGGATTGCTCCGTTAGCTATAAGACTACAAATATTTACTCTCAATGGCCAAACGAATGGGCGGGCGCGATTTTATGGAGTATTATTTCTAAGGTCGATTTAACATGATACACGAAGCCATAAGACCTTTGAATTGTGAAGAAAATGTTACGAAAATGATATGCTATACTTCAGGTACGAACAACAGTAGGTTGACCCACCCGACACTGTCAAAAAATACCAATCAACCTTGAGCCTTAATGCTTTATAGATAAAGTTAATAATAATAATCATTATGGATCGATCCATGATCACTAACAGGACTATTGTTGCAAATAAGCCTGATATAGTGATGGAGGATCGATCAGCGCGGCATGCAATGATTGTTGACATAACCATCCCGCATGATGAGAACCTCGTGAAAGCCGAGAAAGATAAACAAATCAAGTATCTTGACTTGGCTCACGAGGTTGTCGACATGTGGGAGGTGGATTCAGCAATCATTGTACCGATAGTCGTGACAGCCTCGACCAACATCTCAGGAGGCTCTCGTTGGGCGGCTGGATCAAGGGCTTGATTCAGAAAGAGGTACTGCTGGACACGGCTCGCATCGTCAGGAAGTTCCTCTCTCTGGAGCCCTGACCGCCGGTAGCTTGGACCCTGTTCCCGATACCGGTGGGCTACTATTTTTTATATTTTTAAATGTTTTTTATATATTTTTTATGTAGAAATATTTAAAAATGTAATTTATAAGTGTATATAATGAAATAAAGGAATAATATTTATCTATTATTTGGGACAAAAATACATTTTTCACTTTTAGTGTACATTAATACTGCATTACAAATGGGTAGGTACAATAGGTTTATGTCCCTGCCCCTATTTTTTTTTTCTTCTGTCACGAGCAAACGCGTGAGGCCGCGGGAGTCTAAATTCTTCCACGGCCCCACACCCTCTTGCTGGCCCGGTCTGTCCGGGCCCCGTCTCCTGCACGGGGTAGTGGGGTGTTAAACTACCCCGTGCATCGCCTCAGGGGCGTGCGTCGACACTCGCGCGCGCCTCCGCCTCGGGGTCCATAGAGGGCTGGGACTTCCCCATGTCCCTCGCCCCTGGACCCATTCATGGGGGGCGGAAGAGGGCGTTATCCGCCCTTCTTCAGCGCCCGGTGCGTCTTCTGCGGCTCGGGAAGGGAGTTGAGATCTCCCTCTCCCGTTCCGCAGCTTCCTTCTGCGACATCACGTCCTCGCAGAAGGACACCACTGCATCCCACGACTCTGCGCTACCGACCATCCTCCGCACTACTGCCGGCAGCGTCAGGTCGCCTCCTACTTCATTTGTGAGGACACGGCGCTGCTCCTCCCAAGCTACACACTCGGAGAGCGTGTGCTGCGCCGTGTCCTCCCCGCATTGGACGCAGTGGTGGCACCGAGCGTCCGGCTCCCTGCCTAAGCGACGCAGGTACTTGCCGAAGCAGCCGTGCCCCGACAGCACCTGCGTCACCCTGAACGACAGGGAGCCGTGCCTTCTCCCGAGCCAGTCGTCGAGTACTGGCCGGATCGCCTCGACGGTAACGAGGCCGGCGGTAGGGCGCATAAGCCTCTGCCGCCAGTCCGCCACCAGGACCTGACGGAGCTCCTCTCGGTGCAGCTCGATCTGCCGCTGCACCGGACTGGAGCCCCGTTTCCGCTCTTCCTCGCGCCATCGGTACAATGACGCGAGTACTTTCGCCTCTAGGTCCCAGGGCGGGGATCCGGCCAGGACGCAAGCCGCCTCGTAGGAAATCGTGCGGTACCCGCGGACGACCCTGACGGCCATCGCCCTCTGCGGCTTGCGCAGAATGGCGAGTGTTCCGGCCGTCAAGTCCATCGCCCACACAGGGGCCCCATACAGGGCCATGGACCGCTCGATTCCCACGTATAATCGCCTACAGGCGGCGCTCGGGCCCCCCATGTTGGGAAGCAACGTTGATAGCGCGCCTGCTGCACCCATCAGCTTGGGCGCCAGTCGCCGGAAGTGGGCCCCGAATTCCCATCGGCTGTCGAGCACCAATCCCAGATACTTCATGGTGGACTCGACAGCTATCCGGGCCCCACTGACCACGATATGCGATCCCGGCGCCGGCGCACGCCGGGGGCCATGGAAAACCATGGCCTCCGACTTGTCAAGGGCCACCTCCAGGCCCAGGCGCCGGATGCGGTTCACCACCTGTGATACCGCAGCCGTGGCTACCAACGTCGCCTCCCTGTGCGAGCTCCCCCGGGCAGTGACAAGCGTGTCGTCCGCATAACATGTCACGTCGGCGCCCGACGGGAGCTCGCCTCTCAGCACCCAGTCGTAGCCGATGTTCCACAGGAGCGGTCCCAAGACCGATCCCTGTGGAACACCGCACGTCATTTGGTGCTGACCGGCACCGTCACGTCCCCGATAGATGACGAATCTGTCCTGCAGATAAGCCCCTACTATGCGGCGGAGGTAGGGAGGCACCCGATGGTATTTCAGGGCCTCCCTAATACAGCTCCAGGGTAGGGTGTTGAAGGCGTTGGAAATGTCTAAAGACACCGCCAACACCACCCCACCCCGGGACACCGTATCCTCCGCCAGGGCTCTCACGCGCATGATGGCGTCTATGGTGGAGCGCCCACGACGAAAACCGAACTGGTTGTCGTCCAGGTTCGGCCCCTCTCCGCACAAGTGGCCGACGAGGCGATCTGCGATAATACGCTCAAAAAGTTTGCCCGCCTCGTCGAGCAGCACTATGGGCCGATACGCGGACGGCGAGTCCGCAGGGCGCCCCTCCTTCCTAAGCAGGACCAGCTTCCCCTCCTTCCACACACTGGGAAACTGACCCTGCTCGAAGCATGCCGTGAAGAGCCCCCTCAGCTGGGGCTCAAGCTCCTTCAGAGCCAGGACGAGAGCTCGGCCAGGAACTCCGTCAGGTCCGGGCGCTTTATTCTTGGCCCGGAGCCGCGACACGGCCGCTCCCGTCTCTGCTTGCGTCACCTCGGGGACATCGGTGCAGTCCTCTTCTGGAGAGTGTGTGGCTGAGGGTGAAACCATTGCCGGGGGAACATGTCCCGCCCGCTCAGGGAAGAGGGTAAATACTACCGCCTCCAGCAGCTGGGGTTGCATACTTTGCACCAGTGGGGGCGCCCAGGGACGCAACTTGCCCCGTACCCAACGGTAGGGGCGCCCCCACGGGTCCCGATCTAGGGACCCCAACAGCTCTTCCCTGGCCCGCGACTTAGAGTCGCCAATGGCCAGCCATAGAGTCTCCTGGGCCGCGCGGTACACTCCATACCGCGCGGCTTCCTCGACGGGATCTCGTCGATGTCGTCTCCGGTAGCGCGTGTACTGGCGGCGAGCCGCGACGCACTCGAGGCGCAACCGCGCAATGTCGTCGTTCCACCAGTACACGTTGCGCCTTGCGGACTGTTGGCGGACGCGGGGCATGGACGCGTCTCAGATCTGCGTCATCGCCCCGCGAAACCGCAGCGCCTCCGCTTCGACGTCGACGGGGCCGTCCGTCGCCGACTCCCAAATCCAGGACTGGACTATGGCAGCTTCCTCGAGAAGTTCCCTGTCGAGGCGCTTAAGCGCCCAGCGCGGGCCGTCGCTTATCGGGGCTCTTGGATGGCGGCCGCTCGCGGTCTGGGTGGAGACATCGAACCGGATATACCGATGGTCCGACAGCGTCTCCACCTCCACGGCGACACGCCAGTCATGGACACGGCTGGCGACAGAGGGGCTAGCGAAAGTGACGTCTACTATTGACCCGCCCCGCTGCCGCACGCACGTGTATACCGAGCCCCGATTCAGGACGACCAGACCGGTCGTCACTACCCACTCCGCTAACACCTCGCCCCGAGGGTCAGTGACCGGAGATCCCCACGCCGATGACTTGGCGTTGAGATCCCCGAGCACCAGAACGGGACGAGGGTGATAGCGGCCTACGACGGCGCCCAACTCGACAAGGAACCCCTCGAAGTCGGCGAGACTCTTGTTGGGGGAGAAATACGCCCCCACGATGACGATGCCGCCCGAGACCGCAGCTACCCAACCGCGGCCCCGAGACGGGTCGATCAGAGTCCCGCCAATAATGGCCACCGAACCGTCAACGCATCCCAGCCAGTCGTCACGGGCCGGGATGAAATACGGCTCAGCGACCACAGCTACTTGAATCGACCACTGCGCCATCCTCTGGAATAAAAGATCCTGAGCTCTGGCGCAGTGATTGATGTTGCCCTGGAGGAAACGGAGTTGTGCCATTATTGACACTCCATTCCCTCAGCAACGGTCCTGGGCCGGGAGTCGGCCGCGGAGCTGTTAGCCTGCGGGGGAGGCGAGATTTCCCCGGCAGGCTTAGAGCTCCTCTTCTTTTTCTTTGTGGCCTTCTTGCTGGCAGGCGTGCCACAGGCCCCTCCGCCCACTCTGTGTCCCGCCGGCTTCCCCGCAGCCGAACACAAGCTGCAGTTGAGCGCAGCGGAACACTGGGCCGCCTTGTGGCCGGGCTGACCGCAGCGATAGCAAAGATCGCTACGGTCAACCTCAGCGGCGCACTTGGCCCGGACGTGCCCCTTCTCCAGGCACCGGAAGCACCGCAAAGCCCGGGGCTACAGGAGTTTAACCCTCGCTGCAACCCAGCCTACCAACAATCTGCCACTTGTAGCGATTTTATTCGCCGACGCCACAGGGCACCGAACCCAGACAGCGCCCAGTCCGGTGGCGTCGGTGCGAATATCGCCGGCCCGCACCTTGTCCGGCGATGTCCCTGTCCCCTAACCTAGGCTAGGCCTGTATCTTAGGGGGCAACAAACAGCAGTTGAATATCCAATAAAGAAATCTGATAGATTGTAGTATCTTGATGTATTATCTGTCTGTACCTCGAAGAACTTGTCTAGTCCTTCACAGTACTAACCATGGGGCCTTTATGAAGATGATGATGAATCTTCCTTCTCAGTCCCTACCGACCCCGCTCCGCTTTTGCCCTGTACCAACGTGCTTATCTAATCGAAAAGGCACATTTCGTCTTATGTCAAACGATATTTTATTTCAAACAAAAGTTACACTACTTTCTGCATTATACATAATTAATATACATCATGGTAGCACGTTAAGCCGTTGGTCCCGGTTGATATACGAACATCTAATAGCAGTCGTTACGGGTTGTTGGAGCCCTCAAAACTTCAGCAATTGGTCTAACTGCAATGCTTCGAAATCGCCTTCGGATTGTGGAGGTCAGACGGCAGTCGCTTCACGGAAAATATCGAAGTTTGACCAAAATTAGCAGTTAGACTTGTAAAGCGGACCCCAGACTTCAAAGCTGAAAAAGCTTCGGATGCGACTGGGATTAACGCTGAGATGGTGATGATTATACACTATACAGCATGGTAGGAATTTCGACGCGCATACTGAAACCATAAGTTGAGCATATGGTTATAGGGTAAAATCGCATGAAGGAGGTCCGATACTGTATAGACGTTAGCACATCAAGCTTATCCGATTTTCAACCTTATCTCTAAAGCATTAAGGCTCAATGTTGATTGGGAATATCTGACAGTTTTGGGTAGCTTGACCTACTGTCGTCCGTACATCTCCATCCTATTTCAAGTTTCACAAATATCAACTTTATAGCTACGCTAAAAGTTATAGAATTATTGAAAATTGTAGCTTTAACTGAACTTTATTGTATTGAAAGTAAAGTTTTTTTTCCAATAATTCATATCTGTTTATATTTTTGGCGAATACTTCTTCTTCTTCTTGTCAGCCTATAGAGGTCCACTCCAGGACAAAGGCCTCCGCCAAGGCTTTCAATCCATTGGGGGAGTTTTCCTATAATCCCTACGCTTGGCAGACGGGTTGGAGATCGTAGTAATTTGATATTCCACAGGAAAAGCGCTGCTGCCCGCTTCCCTGATGAGAGTTCCCTTAGTCGTCTCTTACGACACCCACTGGAGGATATGGGTTGGTATTATTCTAAGCCCGGTACTACACGGGGCGAATATTCGTATGACACAATTTTTCTGTAGACACCATAGCATTTTTTTTTAATAACGTATGGTTAAAATAGAAATTAACAATAGGTTATTAAAAAACATATCTGCTGTTTCACAGAAAGTTGTAACATAGTTGATGATAATGATGATGACACAAACAGTCAAAAGCCAGAAAAACTTATATACTTTTCATTTCATTTTATTCTTAACTTAACTCGATACAATATTAATTTTACCAGTCATTTTTCTGATGCATTATAATCGACTTTGTACTTTTCAGGAAAAACTTACTACATTAGATTCGTCACTGTCTTTGTTATTGAGTACCTATTTAACGTATAGAATTTCAAGATGAAATGTAGCTTACTCTGGCATCTATAACTTTACAGTCCATTAAGCTCATGATCTTGAACTTTGTTTTTACACAATATAAAAAAAAAATGATTTTTTTAACGAAAATTCAATATCAGTGTTATAAAGTTCATGTTTATAGATGGCGAATTGTGTGTGGATTGTTCAAACACATTTCTGAATCAATGTATAACTTTCAATTATATCAAGGCAGAATTTTCAATCGACAGACCATTTTTATTTTTTATTGGTGGCATACAATTTACGTCTCAAAATTATTTTTAGAAGGGCTGTAAAAAAAAATAATCCGTGGATAAAATTATCAGTCCTTGGAAAAATTAGATATAGAGGAGAAAAATAGTATCATACTTTTTTACAGACGGCATCACATCGAGCTACTACAATCTAATAAGATTTTTAACTTTACCTCTAAAGCATTAAGGCTCGAGGTTGATTGGGAATATTTGACAGTTTCAAGTAGCTTGATCTGCTGTCCTTTACATTACCATAACATACATTAACTTCATCACGAGTATCCCTATAACAATAGTGCAATTAATAGTAGCAAGTATAGTGTGTTATAAATATGTGTGTGGGGGTGTGTGTGTGTGTGTGTGTGTGGGGGGTGTATGTGTGTGTGGGTGTGGGGGGGGGGGAGTCGGTGGGAGGGTGTGCGTAAGTGTGTGCAAGTGTAGTGTGTAAGCATAGTGTAGCAATAGTGTATTACGCAATTAAGGTGCTGTATATTATACAGCACCCTTATTGCGTAACACACTATTGCTATCAGATGGAATCATTTCGAATCAAATTGCTAATCCATTTCTCCATGTGTTCCAAAATGTGTCGTACGTAAATAAGGCAATGAATATTCTTGAACTGTCAAAATGAAACCCATTGCTACTGATACTGTGTTATCTGCAGATTAGACGCTATTAAAAACATGGCGACGTAAAAATAAGTCAATTTACGTCAGGCGCGAACTAATCTAACAGGACTAAATGTATCTTCTGTAAACTAGAATTTATCTTCTGTCCTTTTCTTAATGAAATAGAAAGGAAAAGATAGGCTGGACGTAAAATTACTTTAGTTCGTTAACAAGGGAATCGGGACCAGTGTTACTGTTTCATACTCAAAGTTCTTTAAAATACGATAATATTAAAGCTTTTTTCTATAAAAAAAACGTACAGCACTTCAAGCGCTGAATTCTCACATGCATATAAATAACTAGCTTTCCGCCCGCGGCTTCGCCCGCGTAGAGTTCGGTTATATCACGCTTTTTAGATTTCCCTCGGGAATATCAAAAATTTTCCGGGATAAAAGGTAGCCTATGTTTTATCTCAGGGTCTAAAGATTGTCTGTGCCAAATTTCATCAAAATCGGTTGAGAGGTTTAGGCGGGAAAGCGTAACAGACAGACAGACAGACAGATAGACAGACAGACAGAGTTACTTTCGCATTTACAATATTAGTATGGATGTTCTACAATCCTGTACCTAGTGCACACCTCTTGTGGGGTTGTAAAACTAATGTTAGTCCATTCGGACGTCCATAGCTAACATTGAATCTACTGATTATACTTGCAGCAGTTACATAAATGTGTACTATTTTATAAGGTAATGTGGAAAGTCTGTAAGCATACTTTGTACTTACATACATGTTGAAGAGTGTTGTAGTGGACGAAAATTTTGTTTGGCTCTGTTTTATCATTATGCAGAGTTGGATGAAGCTTTCTGTGATATCTTTGACTAAAAAAAACCGTCTGCATGCTGGTCCACTTGGCCTGAGACCGCAAAAGACAGGTTTTGGAAAAATAGAAGACTTTTGATCAGATCTGCACTTCTTTTTCCCAGTAAAACCGCACAAGTAGTGAAGGCGGGAGGGCGTTTTGGAGAATATCTTTTGTAATTTTTGACGTGGGAAAGGTTCTCAGCCTAATTTATATAAATGACTTATGATTTTGATTTTCATTGGAAAACATTAGAGACTAATCCTTCTAACATTATAAATATGAATATTTGTGAGGATGTAGATATGAATGTATGTGTGGATGGTTTGTAACTCTTGCGCAAAAACCAAAGAACAGATTTAGATGAAATTTGGCACAGAGATAATTTATAATCAGAAATGACAAATAGGATACTTTTACCCCAATATTGCACGGAATCGATACTTATGATGATGGATGAAACCGAAAGCGACAGCTAGTAAAAAATATATAATCTGTTCGACTTTCAACCTAACTAGATACAACGATTGACTTCTATGAAGGCCTATAATAATCGCTTAAAAATATTAAATATAATATATACTAGCGGCCGCCAGCGACTTCGTTCGCGTGGTGTTAGTTATGTTCCGCTCCTATTGGTCGCAGCGTGTTATATAGCCTAAAGACTTCCTGGATTAATGGGCTATCCATCGCAAAAATATTTTTCAAATCGGACCGGTAGTTCCTGAGATTAGTGCGTTCAAAGAAACAAACAAACTCTTCAGCATTATATATTAGTATAAATAAATAAGCCCTCCCGAATACGTTATTTTTATTTATAATTATAAATTACAACTTGACCGCAGTCCCGCCTGATGGTAAGCAGTGATGCTGCCTGTTCACTCATGCAATGGCAATCTGAATCACTTTAAACGACATTAGGTACTAAACTATTGTTTCATATATTCGATAAATGTATCTGCTCAATAACGTAAATAACGCAATGGATATTATTGGATTGTCAAAACGAAACCCATTGCTACATTAAAAGTACACTAGTAATATTACTGGGACCCGTTCTTAGGACGAATTGTTATAAAGTTTGTTTTACAAGTTGCTATTCACCTGAATGTAGCATAATATGCATACATTGCATACATGCATATACATTGCAATTTTAAATGTTACTTCATTTAAAATTGCAATGTCGTCTAAACAGTGTTTGCAGACCGTAAAAGTCTGATGTTGCTTCAATTTTGAGGAATGCCACAGGCAACACTCTTGCATCCTACCGTTTTAATTTATTTATCTTTAATTCTGGCACAATACTTATTACCTACACAATATAGTATTATTGAACTATACACGTTTTATACTTATACATTATAAATAAAATACGTGCATAATTTAAATATACTTAGAAATTAATATAAATTAGGGAAATAAAAACATTTAACAGGTGTTACATGTCTTTATTTACGCTAATTTACCACGCTGGCCCAGTGCGGATTGGCAACCCGCACTGGGCCAGCATGGTAGCTTACGGCCCACTCCTCTCACTGAGAGGAGGCCTGTGTCCCAACAGTGAGAAAATTATAGGCTGATTATGATGATGATGAGGACTAATATACTTAATCATAATTAGCCTATAATGTTTCTACTGCTGGGAATACATACAGACCTCCTCTCAGTGAAGTGGAAGTGGGCCGTGATTTACCACCGGATTCTGAAATTAGTGCTTGACCGCAATCCTGCCTGGTGGTGATGCTACCGTTGATGGTAAAGCGCGCTAGTTTATTAAGAGCCTATTAAATCAAAAAACTGAAAGAATAGGAAGGAAGACGGCAGTTGAGCGAGGTGATGCAATGTCAAACCAAACAGCACGACCAACGTTGCTGCGCCAAAGGGAGGTTGATCTGGAGAGCCTCCACGACCAAACTCCCGACACAACAACATTTGGCATCATCGTACCTTGCACACATCGCAATCGCAATAAAACTGCTGAAACCCGTCCTCCGTACGGCTTCATCAGATATCATGTCCGAACACGGCGAATCGCTTAGCGGCAAGACTTTGTCTGGTGGGTGGTAACTTCTGCCGGCAGCCAATGTTATTGCCTACCACCACATCTATAGAGAAATACCACAAGCGTTTAATTTTTTTTTTTAGTTCTAGCCCATACCAGTTTTTTCATGATGTTTCTACACTATTTTGAGAGTAGTGCTGATTGGAGAATAAACAAAGTTAACCATCTTTCTGGGTTTGGACATATGACCTACGACTCTTAACACAGTCGTTAGCACTAAGCTATTAATGCCCCCATCAACAGACCTTTAGACACGTAAATACATCCAAAGACATCCTATATAAACAAAGAAGATTTCAAAGTCAAAACTTAACCCAGTTTGTATATTTTCCAGGGTTATTAACATCCAAATTGAATGTTAGTAAACCGTCCGTCCTGAGTATATTACACTCGAGCCTTCTTCGAGGTCTTGGCCTATTTACTCATCCCGACGTTACAAGCTAAGAAAAATAGCTGCTCATCCAGCTTTAAAACTGGGTCACAAGCTTATCTCACGAAAAATTGCAACCCACTCCTGTAAGGGAATGCAACGATTTTTTAAACATTTCACTCCAGTTCCCAGTGGACCGGAAACAATTTGTATTTATATTACAATCAATCTTTAGTAGAGGCGTTATCATTCGCAGCTGACTTACTATGTGAACAAATTGCCCAATAAATTGTTGATGCGTCACCGGAGTAAGCTCGCCCACGTATTTATGCTATTTTGTGTAAAACGAAATTCGGAAAATAGATTTTTGTGTTTCATGCATTTCTCTGTTTGTTGTTTTCCGATGAGTGTCCGGTTCGATGGTTTTATGGCTTCTATGATGTATGCGATAGTCTAGATACTTTTTAAAATTGAATTTGTAAATTTTTACCTGTGAAAAATCAAAAATTTTATTAATTCATATTTTAATTAAAGGATTATACATTAAAAACTAAATTCATGTTCTAAAACAATTATAATAGCACCTCCTACTATCAAAATATCTCCTTCTGTAAACCTTTTTCTGTAAATCTCTTTCTATAAACTGAATAATATGACATTTCTCGAAGTCCTCAGTAGAGCCTCCGAGCGAGTCAGTCTTAAAATGAACATGGACAAGACGAAATTCATGTCTAATGCCCATGTTGTACGGACTCTTATAAAGATTGGAGACTCTGTTCTCGAAGTTGTTGACAGTTACGTGTACCTGGGACAAACTATCCAGTTAGGAAGGTCCAACTTCCAGAAAGAGGTCAATCGTCGAATCCAACTCGGCTGGGCTGCTTTCGGGAAGCTACGTAAAATCTTCTCGTCCGAAATACCGCAGTGTCTCAAGACAAAAGTCTTCGACCAGTGTGTGTTGTGGTGATGACTTATGGAATTGAGACGTGGTCGCTAACAATGGGCCTTATAAGAAGGCTCAAAGTCACTCAAAGGGCAATGGAGAGGGCTATGCTTAGGGTTTCACTGCGCGATCGAATCAGGACTGAGGAGATTCGCAGAAGAACGAGATTAACCGACATAGCCCGAAGAATTGCAACACTAAAGTGGCAGTGGTCTGGACACATTGCCCGTAGGACCGATGCCCGATGGGGCCGACGGGTTCTCGAGTGGCGACCACGCGCCGGAAGACGTAGCGTGGGTGGACAAGGTGGACCGACGACCTAGTGAAGCGGGAGGCGCAGGACCGTTCGTCGTGGAGAACCTTGGGGGGGGCCTATGTCCAGCAGTGGACGTCTTTCGGCTGAAATGATGATGATGATGAAACTGAATAATTAATACACTGTATCAATTTCCTTTGTTTATGACATTATCTGTTAATAATTCAGTTTATTGCAAAAGTAAGTCGCTACCCAAAATAACAGCTTCGCAATTATAGAATTGTGAACCATTAATTCCAGATAATGGATGTCCCACGCTGGGAAAAACACTAAAATTCGCATCATGAAGCCATTACATACTTACACGCGACATGTTTTACTGCTGTGCCGGTATAATGTCGGTACAATATTCTTTTGGAACTGCAAATTAGTCTTTATAGTTCCTTATGCTAAAGGAATACTTATCCAGTTATAAATGACCTTGCATTTGACTATGTAAAGAGAGTGTGAATATAGAAAACAACATGACAATTTTTCTCGAAGGATTAAGCAGACATATGGGTACAGTTGAGGTTGTAACCTGAAATGTTTGTAGCAAGCACCTTCGTGAGTTCCGTCACAAGTAGATTCCACAAATAAAAACCAAATATATCATATATGTAGAATAACTAGCACCACAGTATAAAAATCATACAGTAGGTCAACGCCTTTGATCTCGTGTAAAATGCCGACATCGTCTAGACCAGTGTTTTTCAACCTTTTTCATGACACGGCCCCCTTAGTATAAAAAAAGATCCCGACCCCCTACTCTGTGACATTCTCATTTATTTTCATGAATATTTATTCTGTGACACATTTTCAACCAATGCAACATTTTTATTCATTTTCATAATTATTACCTCGAAAACTCGTCCCGCGAGTATAGCAGTTACCTACAGGCCTCCATTTAGTGATTCCATGAAGTGATTGCTAATGGATAAATTTCTTAAAAGGTCAATAGAACCGTCAACTTCTAGCGCCAGCGGTGAAAATCAAACAAAAAAACAACGGCGCTATGACGATAACTAAGTATTTGAAATCCAAATTTACTGCGATTGAGAATAAACCACAACGTGTTTTGAAACTTTATCATGAGTAAGTATGAAGCCATCGAAGTTATTACGCCACCTCAAAGCATCCAAATGAAAAAAATAAACCCGTGGAGTTTTTAAAAAAGAAAAGTAAAAGCTCTTCAACATCAAATACTGCCCTAGTACAAATTTCCAACTTAAATAAGAAAGCGTTGCTGGCTAGTTATCGAGTACCTAGCTTCACATGTGGCTAATGCAGGGAAACCTCACACTATTTATAAAATTTGATTTTACCAGCTGCTCTGCTTTAATATGGCCGAAAGTATGTTTGGCAAACAAGATGTCGAAAAACTTAAAAGTATACCTCTCTCTGATAATACCATTCAACACAAGGCAAGCGATATGGTGACTGATGTTCGTGATCAAGTCATCGATTAATTTAAAGAAAGTACATTTGTGTCTGCTTTGCTGTCGCTTTTGTGCGTTTTGAATCCAAAGAAAATTTAATGTAAAAATACTATTTTGTAGAGCGCTTGCGTAACATATTCCTTGAAGCTACACAAAATATTAACATGTGGATTTATTGCTAGACTAAAAGAGAACATGCCAAACGATTCTTGAACGCATTGTTTTCTCCATCGCCAAGTACTTGCAGCCGAAACCTTGCCACAGGATTACAGTCAAGTTTTTAATATTATTATAAAAGTAAATTCTATAAAAGGAAAAGCATTGCAGACACGACTGTTCCGAAAATTTGTGAAGATATGGAAGCACTACACCAAAATTTACTATATCATACAAAGGTTAGGTAGTTATCAAGAGGCAAAGTATTTGGCAGAGTTTTGGAACTTCGCGCTGAACTTTTGTTGCGTTTACAGCAGGTCAAATCAGAATACTCCAAATTGATTTGTGAACCGAAATTACTTTTAAAATTGGCTTTTCTATTCAACTTATTTGAACATTTCTAAATATCTTAAATAAAATTCTTTAGCGCGGGATGAAAACGTCATCACTACTAAAGACAAAATCCAGGGCTTTACAAACAAAATTGACTTGTGGTCATCGTCTCTAAACAACTGCGATTCATTTTCTTCGACACAGTCCTTTATTGCAGAAGTTGGATGTGAGATCAATTAATTCGTACCTGGTATGAAAATGGCGTTAGAAAATTTGAAAGATGAACTGTGTCATTATTTCTCAGTGCAAGAGATATCAAAGAACACCGGGCAAAGGTGGATCTTAGATCTGTTCATAAATGCAGCTATATATGAGGCAAATTTATCAACTAAGCTCAAAGAAAATCTGCTGGATTTATCCTCCGATGGCATGCTGCAATTGGAATTTAAGTCTGTCACTTTGGATATTTTTTGGTCAAAAAGGAAATCAGAATATGCAGAATTAACAATAGAGTCTTTGAAGTGTTTGATATTTGATTGCATTTTCCATTTCGTACTTGTGCGAGTTGATATTTTTTTCAATGGCTCTAATCGTTTAATTGTTACTCCATTTCTTCAGAAATCTTTTATATGTCTTTTTTTTAAACCCCAATAGAAGTCCCGCGACCCCCCTGAAAAAGCTTCGCGACCCCCCAGGGGGTAGCGACCCACAGGTTGAAAAACACTGGTCTAGACAGTAACGCATCGGCCAGGGTTGTCACAAATAAACAATATTTATGAAATTATTTATTTATTGCAGATCAACATTGATAGCTGCATTATATTTAATTCATTTGCTATTTTTACTAAGGGAACAACTCGAGACAGATTTAAGTTATTTAGATGGCATTTTCGTAACCAGCATCCCAATACACCTCGGAATTAACACCCATATCATATTAATATACATTTATATTGGCGTCCGCCATCTTGGATTTCAAAAAGGGTGGCTTTTTCGTAACAAGCACCCTCATTATACTCAAAATTGACACTCATATCAAATTATTAAAAAAAAATGACGTCCGATATTTTGGATGTCAAAAAGGATGGCTTTTTCGTAACAAGCACTCCCATTATACTCAAAATTGACACTCATATCAAATTATAAAACAAGGACCAAGGTTAGGACCGCTGTTGGCGACACTAAACCCTTCCCCATCACCGTCGAAGTCCACCAGGGATCCGTCCTTAGTCCGTTTCTGTTCAGCGTGATATTAGACGTCTTGTCGGACAGCATCAGGACTCACATGAGCAGTCTCTTTGGCTTCTAATGTATGCTGACGATATCGCGCTGGCGGACGCGGACAGGGAACGGTTGGTGCGGCGTGTGAATGCGTGGAAGGACTCGCTTGAGAACGGAGGTCTGAAACTCAACGTGGCGAAGACTGTGTACTTGGCCAGCAACACGACAGACCCCATGTCTGTGCGCATAGGCGGAGACATGGTCGAGTGCACGGACCAGTTAAAATACTTGGGGTCCGTGCTTCACGCGTCAGGCGACATTGATTGCGACGTCAGGGCACGAATTTCCGCAGCTTGGGCGAAATGGCGTGAGGTAACAGGTGTCATTTGTGACCCCAAAATGCCGGTTAAGCTTAAGGGGCAGGTCTATAAAACCATCATTAGACCTGTTCTCCTGTATGGCAGTGAGGCGTCGCCTGTGCTTGAGCGACACAAGGAGGAGCTGCATGTCACGGAGATGAATATGCTGCGGTGGATGTGAGGAGTTACGCTGAAAGATCGCATCAGGAACTCCCGCATCCAGGGCAGCCTTCGTGTCCGTGACATTGCAGACAAACTGCAGGAGGGTCGCCTACGCTAGCACGGCCACGTCTTACGCAAACCGGTATGTTATGTGGGTAACAAATGTCTTGCCATGGCGCCTCCGCCGGGCCGGAACAAGCGGGGTAGATCAAAGAAGTGCTGGCTTGACGTTGTAAGAGATCGTGAAAAAAAAGAATCGATCGTGGATCGTGTTGAAAAGATCGTGCGAAATGGAGGAGAATGTGCAGGAAAGCGGACCCCGGGCTCTAACGGGAAAGCCGCGGATGCAACCGGGATAAACGCTGAGATGATGATGATGATCAAATTATAAAACAAACAAATAAAAAAACAAACACGCGTTAGCCCTTAATGATAGATACCGAGCTACGAACATCGTTTTGTTCGCAAGTCGGGTGACGCTTACCCGCGTCTCGTCCCTCACACTCCGCACGATTGCTCTGACTAGACGTCTTCGTCGGAGGACTGTATGATTTTTAGACTGTGCTAGCACTAAGGGTAAGTTTGGGTGACAAGCAAAAAAGTAAAAATGCAATAATCATAGAACACTTTATTAAATCACCTTAGCACCGTGAACAGGCAGAGAGCTCACATTATAATAGCTTTTGTCGAATCAATCAGCAATTAGTCCTTTAGCAAAGAGAAGTGAAACATCAATGATAGCATATTGGGTGCATTTGGGAGAGTGTACGAGTAAATTGCATTACTTAATTCCTCATCTCCGTTCTATCATTTGACGACCCATTGTTCGGCGAGTAGTATTTAGTTATGTTGTTGACACCACTACGATCCGGACAAAGCGTTTCGCCTCGTCTTTTATACCGCGTAAATCGAGGGACTGGAACAATTCGCAAACAGCGGTCTTTCAAGCCAAGAGTGATTAGGCCAAGAGGATTTTAATAAAATAGCGCACTTTACCATCCACGATTGCATCACTTCTTATCCGGCAGGATTGCGTTCAAGCACTAGTTTATAATTATAAAAATGTTACTCACGGTCAGTGGAAAGTTATACACGAAGGACAGTTAAATGACGTGAAAATCCCTAAAACATCTCTTATTTTATCTAAAACAGCTGGTTTAGAACCCCCAAAAGAACAGGGATAACTCAACAGAAGCACCATCTTTAAAATGGCGTCGACAATATAACAAATAACACGTACTCAAATTCGGGACCTCATTTATCCGAGAGCATCATTGGTGTCGGTTTAAAAGACCACAGGAGGGTCGGTTTGAAATGAAGACATCTGTCAGAGGGTTAAAGGATACTGGTTCCGGGCGACCCCGGAAATTTGACTCGCGCGGTTGCCAAATAAATTATAAAAAATATTTTCTGTTTTTCGCGGAACATATTTCGCGATTTATGGAGTCCAGGTTGAGTTGTTTATGAGTTGAAAGTAATAATGTTAATAAAACACGTCCAGTTTTATTGTGTTTTTCGGAATTAAGTTCTTTCGCGCGAATTTGACGGTAAGAGTAAACTGGTAGAATTCGTCACGTAGCAAAAAGCGTCAGGACTCCTCCAATATTTATAAGTCTCTCTCTGCCCCCCCTCCCCTCCCTCTCCTTCTTTCTTTCTCTCTATTAGATAGTTTTCAAAGATGCTAAGGCACATAGTGGGGTCAGAATTAAAATCTAAATAGACTTAGGTCAATTTTTCAACTTTCTACTAAGGGCTGAGTTTTCGGTAGTCTGCTCCCTAGTTGCTTTAAGCACTTTTGGGCGATGTTGCTAATCCAGTGCGAAAAATAACGTCGTTACGATCGTTTACGTTCTACGTAGATGATATGATGCAATAAATGTTGTTGAACTATGTAATAAAATAAAAACCGTTACTGAGAACTTTTATATACATAGTTTGACATGTTTGGTATAGATAATCTGCAAAGCTGCTATATTTTATTCTTTAAATAATTGTTATTTGACAATTGGAGAAACGGCCCTTACTCATACATGAAGCAACATTGTGTATAAGTGATTCAACTTCACTGAAACAAAATGTTGCTTCATGTGCAACTGCAACTGTACAAAAGAGTGTGGTTTTCAATCATTTATTGGATCTATCTATTCAAAATTATCCAATCGATTCTGTTAAAATCTCACCGTAGACGGGCGAGAAAAAAAGCGTTTGTATGTAAAACCTAATGGTGATAAGTTTTATTTTTTAATTAAAAGACATCAGAATATAAATCAACGTCTTTATTAAAGCTGTTTGCAGGAACTTTTAACAACACATGTTCTCGAAATCTAAATATATTTGGAACAACTCTTAATTGTAATATTAGATAGGTTTTCATCGTCAGATTGATCTTGTTTCTAGTGTGTGTGAAGTGTTTTAACCAACGCTTAATAAAACTATCACGAGAAGCTATTTTAAACAGAAAATAAAACAAAAACATAACAAATCACAATTTTAAAAAAGTTATGCATTCACCTACCATACGTCTCTCAGACGGAACACGACCAGTTTTTACTTACCAATGACAAACGCGCGCAGCTGGGACCAACACGAGCTCTTGAGCGGCACTGAGGAACGCGGCGGGAAGGTACAGGGACGTGCAAGTTTTTACGTGCTTTGCGCGCCAAATTATTAAAGATTTTAATTTCTTTGTATCTGAGAGACGTATGTCAGGTGGTTAAGGGTTAATTGAGTTTTCACGGTGAGAAGTTTCTAGAATCTCAATGCTGTTTTAACAATCTTTTTCTTTTTTAGCCTATAGAGATGCACTACTGGACAAAGGCCTCCCAAATCCTTTCTATAAAGACCGGTCTAGTGCTGCCCGCATCTTCGGCATCCCGCGACCTCCACCAGGATATCAGTCCACCTTGTTGGGGACCGCCTCCCTACG
Organism: Sesamia nonagrioides; assembly: GCA_017933935.1. Lineage (NCBI taxonomy): Eukaryota > Metazoa > Arthropoda > Insecta > Lepidoptera > Noctuidae > Sesamia > Sesamia nonagrioides. The sequence goes on along the minus strand of JADWQK010001324.1, from coordinate 1,992,401 downwards.
CTGCGTCTTCCGGTACGTAGCAGCTACTCCAGAACCTTACTGCCCCATAGACCATCGGTTCTACGAGCAATGTACCCGCCCACTGCCACTTAATTTTAGCGGCTTGATGAGCTATGTCGATGACTTTGGTTCTTCTGTGGATCTCCTCATTTCTGAATCGATCGCGCATAGAAACTCCGAGCACAGGTCTTTCTATCGCCCTTTGTGTGCCTTCGTATGGCATTAACAATAGCATACATGAAATTTGCCAAACTGTATGACAGTTTGTCGGCAGTAAGCATGCTCATTAATGATTGTTTATGTATAACAATATCTGCCCCAGCCACGTGTTGCTGTGGCTAAGGTTTTTGCCATATTATGTACATCGTTGTGAACTATTTAAGGGTAGAGTTAGAAGAACATCGGACATGGGCACCACCATGCTTTTTACCATAGATACATGGCGACCTTAATGACTGATATAGACAAATAATTTGCAATAAAATAATATTGAGATGTACCTAAGCTATCTTATCTTTCAAGTTGGATCAAACTACACACATTTTAAAAAATTTATTAAAATCGGTAAAGTAGTTGAGGAGTCCATCACGGACAAGCAACGTGACACGCAATTTATACATATTAAGATGATACAGAATTAGCAGTTAACAAAAGTTAATTTAAAAAAAGATCTCTTAACATTAACATAATGATGCACGTTATAAATCTACAGTTAGAATTTTGAGCAAAGATAAAAGGTAAGTAAAATTTTAAATGTTTTCGAAGCATCATAGTTGTCGGTCTCCGTGGCGCAGCGGTCAACCCGCCTGCCTGCGACGTGGAGGCCCCGGGTTCGATCCCCGGCCAGGTCATGATGGGAAACGATCTTTTCCTAATTGTCCTGGGTCTTGGATGTTTATCTATATATGTATCTATTATAAAATATAGTATCGTTGAGTTAGTATCCCATAACACAAGTCTCGAACTTACTTTGGGGCTAGCTCAATCTGTGTGATTTGTCTGTATATATTTATATTTATTTTATTTATTTATTTATCATATACTTTTAAAGGAAGCTTCTGGTATGTTCTAGATGGTTCGACTCGCCTTTTTGGCCGGGTGGGAACGATTGCAAAAAGGTTAGCGTTATAATCTTAAAATAAAGCTTATCTCCCCACACCCTACTAAAAGTTATACAGGGGTCGGCACTCGAAGTGTTACCAATTCAAAATGCTGTAATTCTGTTAAACATGAGCATATTTATTTAAAAACTTCAGTATCGAAAAAAGACATATACAATAAATAAAAAAAGAAGCTATTGTTCGATATGGCCACCTTTAGCGCGGATAACAGCATCGAGTCTCACCGAGAAGGCTTCACACGCTGCACGAATGTGGTCTGCTGGTATTTTGTTCCATTCTCGGCGAAGCGCAATCTTTAAGGCGTCGACCGTCTCATATTTTTTTGTTGACACTTTGGCTTCTAGAATTGACCATATGGAAAAATCCATTGGGTTTAAGTCCGGGGAATGTGGTGGCCATTGTTGCGAAGAAATGAAGCTCGGAACATTTTCTTGTAAAAAAAATTGGGTTTCACGAGCTTTGTGAGATGGTGCCGAGTCTTGTTGAAAGGTCCAATAATTTCTACCAAATTGCTTACGTGCCCAAGGTAACAAAGCATCGTTTAAAATCTTTTTACGGTAGATCTGCTGGTTTATCTTTACACCCTGGTCAATGAAAACGAGAGGTGAGCGTCCCATGGCAGTTACCGCCGCCCAAACCATCACAGATACTGGTGCTTGCTTTCGCAAGGCAATTCGTTGGTCTAAATTGTCATTTGATTTACACTTTAACCATACGCGATCATTTTGCTTGTTCACATATTGCTGAACAGTAAAAAAATTTTCATCGGAAAATACCAAATTTTCAAGCAAGCTATCGACGTGCAAGTGCTTTAAGTTCTATTGTATTTTATATACTATTTAATAATATTTATTAAATAGTATATTTATTAAATATTGTATTTATTTTTATATAATATTTTATTATATTTTAGTTCTCTTTCTAGACAAACTGTCTTTTGTGCAAGTGTCAGATCTTGCACTTTTTGTAATTGGTAGGGCTTCAGTTGAAGTTTATTTTTTAATATGCGCCCTATGCTCCGGGTAGATACATTAAGACTTTTCGCCAATTTAACTGCGCTTTGTCGTGAATTTCGTTCAATTCTAGCCTTTACCTTTCTAACCATTGTTGATGATGTTGTTGTTGTTGGATGGCCACCTCCATGGCGTTTTTTGATGCTACCCGTATCATTGTAAAGCGTGATGGTCCGATACACGAACATTTTGTTCAAATGTAAATTTCCTAGCTCATTAACGATGGCTGCCTGCGATTTTCCAGCCAAATACAAAGCAATGACACTGTTTCGTTTGACTTCCATCTGCAAAACTTTTTTTTAACAACGACAGAAAATAGTAGGCTTTTGTTAGTTTATTAACAATACCATACACTAAAGAATGTGAAAAAATGGGCGCCATATTGTAAACAGTTTAGTTGCTATCATCATCATCAACCTTTTATCGCCCCACTGCTGGGCACAGGTCTCTTCTCATACAGAGAAGGATTGAGCGTAATCACCACGCTTGCTCAATGCGGGTTGGCGATTTCAGACTTATAAAGTCCAGGTTTCCTCAAGATGTTTTCCTTCACCTTCAGTCATTGGTGTCCAAGATATACTTAGAAAGTACGTATAACTTTAGAAAAGTTACATTGGTACTTGCCTGACCTGGAATCGAACCCGCACACTCATACTTGAGAGGCTGGTATTTTAACCACTAGGCCACCACGACTTCGCAACAGCAACGTAAAATTAGTAACACTTCGAGTACCGAACCCTGTAAATCTTTGATCTTAAAACGTAAACTACATACCAATTTTATGACTCCTTTATCAAATTTGAAACTAGTGTCTTTAATCGGTTACTGCTGTTGTAACTAACATAAAACAGGTACGTATTAAGCTCAGGGTATGTCAACAACCAACTTTTAGTGCAGTGGTCCAAATTGTAAGAAATCGCGACACAATGTTATGGCAGTTTTATTAATTCGTTTTTTTTATTTATACGGCGTTATTTTTTGTTTTTGCGAATCCTGAATACAGTTTGTTTAAAATAAGACGTCACTGAATCGATTCCAATCATTTTTACACCATGTTACATTTTTTCCCTAAATACATTAATAGAAATTGTTGCACTGTGGATACCGAGCGCGTGTACGCAGCTTATGATAAATCATAGTACTTGCGCGTGCGCAACAGCTGACGCGCGATTCGTCGTGTTCCGGCATGATGTCTGGTGAAGCCGTACGGAGGACGGGTCTGAGCAGTTCTGTTGCGTTGTGTGGCGGGTACGATGCGCCAAATGTTGTTGTGTCGGGAGTTTGGTCGTGGAGAGTCTCCAGATCAATCTCCCTTTAGCGCAGCATCGTTTGGTCGTGTAGGTCTTGGGTTTAACATTGCATCACCTCGCTCAACTGCCGTCATCCTTCCTATTCCTAAGTTTTATATGTGAATAAGCTTAATAAACTAGTGCGCTTTACCATCAACGATTGCATCACTGCTTACCATCAGGCGGGATTACAGTCAAGCACTAGTTTATAATTATTAAAAAAAAAGACTAGCAAGCTCATAACTTTGTGGTTTTTCATTGTATCTTTTTGAAATTTTGAACATAGATTCTTTATTTCGAAATACTGGACCCATGTTTCGGGTTTCGCATAAACAAAAAATAATCCATACTAATATTATAAATGCGAAAGTATCTCTGTCTGTCTGTCTATCCGGCTTTCACGCCAAAACTACTGAACCGATTTTGATTAAATTTGGCACAGATAATCTTTAGACCCTGGGAAAGGACATAGGCTACCTTTTATCCCGGAAAAAAATGATGTTCCCGAGGGAAATCTAAAAGGCGCGATATATCCGAACTCCAGGCGGGCGAAGCCGCAGGCGGAAAGCTAGTGTTGTATATGGCTTTCTGCAGGGTCATTGCGTAATAGGTGGAAACTAAAGTGTTGATAAGGGGCGAAGAATTGAAATCTGACGACAGCACAGTGTTCTTGGGTATAACTCTGGATGCTAAGCTTCAATGGGGTTCACATATAGAAAAATTGTCAAAAAAGCTAAGTTCTGCTGCATACGCAGTTAGAACAATTCGTAATTTGACTGATGTTGAGACGGCCCGTTTAGTGTACTTTGGCTATTTCCACAGCGTAATGTCGTACGGCATTCTGTTGTGGGGAAATGCCGCCGATATTCAAACAATATTTGTTTTGCAGAAACGAGCTGTTCGTGCAATTTATAAATTAAGTCCGAGACACTCTCTCAGAGAAAAATTTAAAGAGATTAATGTACTGACCGTGCCGTCTCAATATATTTATGAAAATCTTTTGTATGCTCATAAAAATATAAAATTGTTTAAAAAATACAGTGATGTCCATGATATAAATACTAGGAACAGGCACAAATTTATTGTACCTACAACAAGGCTCAAGAAAATAGGTGGCTCTTTCAGATGCCAATGTATACATTTTTACAATGGACTTCCAGAGGTGGTTCAAGATCTGAGCCTGAATAAATTCAAATCCTTCATTAAACGTAAGTTGTGTCAGAAAGCATTTTATAGTGTGAAGGATTATATTGAGGACAAAAAGGCTTGGGCTTGAGCTGCGTCCCATTTCTATACAATGATTGTTCTTTGATTTTTCCTCTTGTAGTTTTAATATGTAATTGTATATGTTATTTATTCAAAGCCTGTATTACACACTATGTAGCCAAGCATATTGTACGTTACGGAATTGTATCGCTGACAGAGGTGTTCGGCACTTGTACAGCTGCACAGGAGCTAAACTTTCCACAGATTTGGGAACACTGTTGGAGCTGCTGAACCTTGGACAAAACTATCTTAGCATTGTGTAGATTCAATTTCTTAGTATTGTATAATTGCATGGCAAACGTGTGAGCACAATGTACGAATGTGCTGTAAGGCATTTATTTGTTGGGTTAGCCTTTTTTATTGACTTAATTGTGCTTTGGCTGTTGAGAGTATGTCATGCTCACTCAAATGTCTCGCTGATGGTGGCGTGTGTTTTGGGTCATCGGGTTCCCTTCGATATGGTTGAGCTGAATGATGCTGATCCATACGTCATGTTCGTGAACGGACGCCGTCGGAGGGGACTGGTCATCTCTTAGCTGCCACGGCGTATTTTAAATTCTGAATTGATTTTTGTATGTTTTCCATAATGGACGCTCTCAGCGTACAATATATTTCTGCATCGTTCTCACGCGGTTGATTTCAACATGAATGATGTAATCAAATATTTGTAACAATAGCTTAAAAATTTAAAAGAGTGTCCATGGAGTTTTTTGCCCGTTCTTCTCCATAGGTACCTACTCTTTGGAATGGGCGACTAGCTTCATCTTATTGACTGACCGACCTTCTGACAATTCAAAAGTGCCTGTAACTGGTTTATTTGAAATAAATGATTTGATTTGATTTGAATACATTATCAGTAGCAATGTAATTCATTTTGACATATATTCAACAACATTCATTGCGTTTTTACGTTATTAAGCAGACACGTTTTCGAACATTTGGAGCATACCTGTGCTATACCCATTTTTAAAGAAATAAATACTTTACTTTACTTTAATGGATTGGCAGTATGTTTCGAAAGTATTGCAACTGACAGTATAATGTGTTACGCAATTAGAGTGCTGCTTGTATAAATATAAACATTGTACAAATGGGCGGTTTTATCGCTGTAACTGTTTTTTAATGATAAGTGCATTAAATTTTTTTTTTTTGGATATTTTTTTTATAATTCGGCATTAAAAATCCAAACATCCCTAATTTTTTTACGCTTCTAGGATCAAACCCTCTGTTTTAATTGCGCAGATTATCACGTAAATTATTTCCTAGAAATAATGTACTTATATTGCAAAACAATGCTTACTGGGTCAGTCGATCCATCTCCTTCTATATTTTTAGCACCACATTTCAGATGGCGCTTTTACATTTGGTTTCTATTATCTGACAATCAGTAACCAAGGGGTTCGGAAAGGACCAGACCCGGGTCGACGGCGTATATTACACGCGCGCCTCAAAGAGATGTCCGCACTTAGCGACGGGGTCCGCCAGGGCTGCATGTTATTCCAAAGCGACACCGTGCCCTCTAGTATAGGCAAATGAAGAAACACGGGTGGGTTTTGGTCAGTATAAGTCTGACACAACCCAAAATAAATAAATAAAAGGGTAAGTATTACGTTACACTGGGTAACGTAATACTTACCCTTTATCAATTAGGTTTTAAAATCAGACGGGCAGTCGCTCTGCTAAAATACTAATATTAAGTTACATCGACTTAAAATTTGAAGAATAAGTTAATATCTTGACGGAAAAAGGGTATCATACATACGATACTTTTGTATGACAGAGTATTTGGTATGTCTTCTATTTATGAATGTTATTAAAATCCCCACTAATATTATAAACGCGAAAGTAACTCTGTCTGTGTGTCTGTTACGCTTTCACGTCTAAACCACTGAACTGATTTTATTGAAAAGTGGTACAAAGATAGAGTTGACCTTCCTAAATAACAGGATAGTTTTTATTCCGGACTTTTGAAGAGTTCTCTTGGAAACACGATATAACCGAACTCCACGCGGGCGAAGCCGCGGGCGGAAAGCTAGTGTATATTATAAAATTGAATAAAATACTTATAATATTGAATGTTGTATCATTTATAAGTCATCTAAACGCACATCACATCACACATTTAAGTACATCTATATCATTCTATAAGTGTTGTATTTACACAGAACTGAAGACTTGTTGTAGTTCAAATATTGTAACTTATTATTATTATTAGAGATCGGTTATTCGGCCGCTTAAATACCTAAACTTGATTTGAAGTAAGAAACATTTATGAATATGCCTTTCGGTTCACATAGTTATGTATCCACTATAGGTTTATGTGCCACCAGATGGCGTATAATAAATTATTTCATCATTCCTGAAGGAAAATTTTATAAAGTAGTATATAAATAAAAAAACCGGCCAAGTGCGAGTCGGACTCGCACACCGAGGGTTCCGCCGTACAAACGTAGCGGTTTACAATTTATGACGTATTAAATCAAATTACTTACTAGATATCGTTCAAACCAATTACATGGTAATGCGTAATGCACATCATATATTTTTTTTAGTTTTAATATTATCTTATTTTGGAACTTACAGAGAGGGTACACATTTTAATACTTTGAAAGTGACTCTCGCGCAAACTGTTCAGTTTAGAACAATCATATTTATGGAAATTTCGTGTAAATTCGCCAGTAGGAAGCAAGCTGTCTGATAATCATCGACAATAATAAAAAAAAAATGAATGACGATAATAATAATAATAAAAATAAAAAAAAATAAAAATAAAATGTGAAATGTAATGTGTGTGTGTGTATATAATGTCTTTGAATATATTTATAAGTACTAAGTATAACACAGCAGTTAGGACGCATTTAGGTTATATACAGAATTACACTCACCAAAATATTTAGATTGAATGACGATTGTGTTGGTCTTTGTTTTGGTTTAACTAGTTACTGTGCCTAAACATTTTAAAAGGTTTCGGGTTTTTCTGTTACGTTACCTTAAGCTATTGTTTCATACCAAAATTCAAGATTCAATGTCAGCGGGAAGTAGTCTTTAAGTTTTGATTCCCTTGCGAGTAGTGGTGAATTTCAAAATATGCGGTATGATTATAGGTAGGTACCTACCTCAGCGTTTTGAATGTTTGCGTTGATTTAGAATTTTTCACAGTTTAGAGGCAATTAGATTTAAGAATTGTTTGATATGAATTTCAACGTTAATATCTCTACGCGTTCATGTGAAAAAGGGTAGGTAGTAAGTTTATAATTATTAAAAAAATAGTTTATGTCATGTAAGCAAAAACAATATTTTAATATTTTATGTAAAAACAAATTCATTATTTTCGAAATTTTTCCTTTATCTGTCTGTACTATATAACGTTGCTTCGTACCGAATTTCAAGATTCTGAGTGCACGGGAAGTACCTTGTTGTAGGTTTGGATTCCCTAGCGTGTGACGGAAATTCGTCTAAGTTGTCGGTATAAACTGCTGTATCTTTCGATCGCATTAACTTAGAAGTTTGATTTTTTCACTGCTTAAAGGGACAATAGATCCAGGTATTAGGTATAAATTTCAATTTGGTACCTTTATTACTTCGTGAGAAATAAGGTAGTAAGATTCATTTTAGTAAAATATTTTTATTATATTATATAACTAAAAAAAATTAATTATCGCAATTTTTCCTATATTTGCATTATGTGACAATGCTTCATGTCAAATTACAAGATTCTAAGTTTACGGGAAGTATCCTGTAGGTTTTGATTCCTTTGCGAGTGTCGAAAATTTGTTGAAAATATCGATATAATCGGCCGTATCTTTTGATTGGCTTGGCTTAGAAGTTTGATATTACCACAGCTTAAAGGTACAATAGACCCGAGTATTTCATGTGAATTTCAGCTTGATACGTCCACGCATTCTTGAGATAAAGGGTCTTGACAGACAGACAGACAGACAGACGGCCAACAAAGTGATCCTATAAGGGTTCCGTTTCTTTCCTTTTGAGGTACGGAACCCTAAAAATACAAAAACTAAAATATTTTAAACAATTGTCAGAAAAGGGAAAATTCTTTCATCGGCATTTTGTTCAAGATTGGGTATATAAGCATCGTAATTTCCAATCTCTAGTCGTAATGTTGTGTCTAAATTCGTGATATTTTAGAGTCAAAACTTCAGTAACTCATACATATTCATTATGACAGACATATTTATTAGACAAAGTCTGATCGTGGTCTGAACATTCACACGTAAGATAAGATGAATTAATACAAGAAGAACGACAGTCAGAACCTATTTATGAATTATTCATATTTTGGCGGTAGAAACCAAGTACCTATAAGCCACGTAGGTACTTAGGAATACAAATATTGTAAGGTTATACTATAAGGTCGTAAAGACAGTTACGACGTTGCCTGACATTTTGACTTTATGATGTATTATACTCAAACGTTAGCTTGTAGTAAACGTAGGTGTAAAATCTACCAAATATTTTTACATTGTGACTTTAGAATTTGTGTTGTTTAAGTATATGTAGTAGGTATAGGCGACAGCTGCCGTGGCGTAGCGGTAGCAAACGCGGCCGCTGGGCAAGGAGGCGCGTTTTCAATCCCCATGCAGTGTAAATATTTGTATGCATGAATATAACTGGTCTGGTCATGCCTCGAAAAGCACGTTGAGCCGTTGGTCCCGGTTGCCATATGAACAACTAATGGCAGTCGTTACGGGTTGTTGCAGCTCTCAAAAGTCCAACAATTTATCTAACTGCAATGCTTCGATTTCGCCTTCGGGTTGTGGAGGTCAGAAGGCAGTCGCTTCATGGAAAATATCGAGGTTTTGCTAAAATCAGCAGTTAGACTGGTAAAGCGGTCTCCAGACTCCAAAGCTGAAAAAGTTTCGGGTGCGATTGGGAGCGTTAATCCCAATCGCATCCGACAGCTTCAGAGATGATGATGCGGTACTGATGACAGCACATCAAGCTACTACAATCTGTCAAATTTCTTTATTAGATTGCCAACTTTATCGTTAAAGCATTAGGTCTCAAGGTTAATTGGGAATATTTGACATTTTCGGGTGGCTTGACCTGCTGTCGTCGGCACAGTTTGAGCATAAACTGACACAACACCATAAATGGAAAATATCCTATACAACACTTTTTCGGTCTTATTAAGGCGTCACTGTCTCACATATATTTTAACCTCTATTTTCTTCTACGTTTCGCCAGCACAACTGTATTTTAGATATTGTATTCTCTTGTACTTCTGAATTTCCAGCGCTACAGGTTGAAAATTTAAAAGAATGTCCATGGAGTTTCTTGCCCGTTCTTCTCTATAGGTACCTACTCTTTGGAATGAGCGACTAGCTTCATCTTTCTGACTGATCGACCTACTGACAATTCAAAAGTGCCTGTAACAAAGCAATGCCCTGTGATGGCGGTTGCATCTAAAAAAAAACTGGTTTATTTGAAATAAATGCTTTGAGTTGATTTGAATATTTTTACGCATATAGACAAGATCAGGTAAAGGATTATAATTTTAGGCCGTTTGGTAGGATCGATTAGTCAGTTATATAAGAAAAAAATTGTTAATCCCAAGGTTAAAAACAGGGCCCTCTTACTAAGACTTCACCAGCAGTGTAATTACGTTACTTACTATCAGTAGCAATGGGTTTTATTTTGATAGTTTTTTTTTTAACATACATTGCGTTTTTTTTGCGTTACGTAGGGGTGTTGGTTGTAAGTCAAGAACCGTGATAGTTAGACCTTTGTTACGGAACCCTTCGTCCGTGAGTCTGACTCGCAATTGGCCGAAGGATAATCCTGCTTCACCAAATTGGAACTCCGTAATTGACCATAACTAGAACATCTGAAATATAATCCGACATAGCTCTTCGAGTCGCTAAAATCAAGTGGCAGTGGGCGGGGCACATTGCTCGTAGAACTGATGACCGATGGGGCAGTAAGGTTCTGGAGTGGCGGCCGCGTACTGGAAGGCGCAGCATAGGGAGGCCCCAAACAAAGTGGACCGATGACCTGGTGAAGGTCGCGGAAGTCGATGGATGCGGACAGCACAAAACCGGTCGTTGTGGAAAGCCTTGGAAGAAGAGCAACTGAACTGAGTCTTGTGATAATCACAAGCCTTCTAATTTAATTTCAGTCGTCATAAAAATGGCATTTGTAGCATGCCAACCCATGGTAGGCAATGGCATAGCTGTGGCCTTAGACCTCTGTTCCACAAAAAATACAGCTATTGTGATCTCTACACTGTCTTACTACGATGCAGTTAAGTTGGTAAAGAAAAACACTATTGTATCCTCAATACGACTTAAAAAACGATGAGAACGTCATGCTCTATGTCGGTCATCAATAGCATAATATGAATCATTTATAATTTTTTTTTTTGAAGATAGGAAATCATCAAATGACCTCTCCCGGTCTGGGCGGAGTGGAAGCGTGTCAGACATTTACTGACTAGAACCCACCCGTGTTTCTTCACTAGCCTGTGCACCAGGGACCACGGTATCTCCTTCGAAGAACCCGCGGCCCTAACCTATATAACCTAACAATAAAGTTTTACTATACAAAAGTTTCAATATATATTCGTCTTTAGACATTTTTTAAACTGTGTTCATAAAAAAAGTCGGAATTTGTTCAAGTACGTCATTCAGTACTAGATATGTCTAGACATACTAGACATATTCAGAGATAAATTTCAAATGACTGATCTAGATGAAGACGTGTTTGCTGATTTGGATTACTTTTCTGAAATAGAAAAACTTTCATTTTTGGTAAAAAATATTTGAGATATATCGAATTTATTCAAATCGTTAAGCCAAGCCAAATTTTTTTCATGATATTCGATAAAAAAATCTTTGCTTCGGGTTTGCACAAAAGGTGGTCACGAAATGTATAAACTTATACCAACATTTTTGTTAATATTTGACCACATACACCAGTAGATAGGGATAAATAGAACAGACGCAAGACGTGATGGTGTTGGTAAGGCAGGCGAGGCCTTAGCCCTGCAGTCTCCATCTCATCTCAGCGTTAATCCCAGTCGCATCCGTAGCTTTTCAGCTTTTGAGTTTGGGGCCCACTAGATGTTCGTATGGCAACGAGGACCAACGGCCTAACGTGCTTTCCGAGGCACGACCAGACCAGTGCAAATATTCATATCCTCTCATTTGTTCCTCGCTCAACTGTCGTCATCCTTCCTATTCCTAAGTTTTTTAAGTGAATAGGCCTTAATAAACTAGTGCGCTTTACCATCAACGATTGCATCACTGCTTACCATCAGGCGGGATTGCAGTCAAGCACTAGTTTATAGATATTAAAAAAATAATGTTATTCATATAATTTCATGCATACAAATATTTGCACTGTGCGGGGATCAAACCCGTGCCTCCTTGCGCAACGGCCGGCTTAGTCCTGCAGTAGTTTACCAAAACGCATCATGCTCGTGTCACACGGATTCTTAATCGCGCAAGCAGTATTTACCATGCAACTAGCATATATACCTATAACATATATAACTTTATAGCATATATAACTTTCCAACATCGACTGTCAGGCAAGTGCTTTTCTTTTCTTGAACTTTCGTGAGCTTTTACACCCTGTTCGTCATACCTCCAAAATAATACTCATTTAAAATCAAACGTTTTTGCAGTTGCAGCATATATTTTTTAATAATTATAAACTAGTGCTTGGCTGCAATCTAGCCTGATGAATGGTACCTAAGCAGTGATGCAATCGTTGATTGTAAAGCGCGCTAGTTTATTATATCTATTCACTTAAGAAATTTAGTGTATAGGAAGGAAAACGGCAATTGAGCGAGGTGGTGAAATGTTAAACCCAACAACACGACCAGCGATGCTGCGCCAAAGGGAGATTGATCTGGAGACCCTCCACGACCAAACTCCCAACACAACAACATTTTGTGTATCGGACCCGGCACACATCGCAACACAAATGTTCAGACCCGTTCTCCGTACGGCTTTACCAGACATCATGCCGGAACACGACGAATTGATTGGCGGCAAGACTTTGTCTGGTGGGTGGTAACTTCTGACGGAACTGTAACCTTCTGTAAACTGAACTTTCTTGTCTGCGACTTAAAGTAATTTTTCCATTAACTCATATTTGTTTAAATTTCTGCCAATATGTTGCAAATACAGACTAGTGGACTCAAATATTTCCAATCAACCTTCAGCCCGATAAAGTTGAAAACCTAATCAAGAAATTTGACAGATTTCAGTAGCTTGATGTGCTGTTGTCTGTCCTACATATACGCCTAAACAGTAGGTACCGAAAACCGTGTCACAAAAAGCCCATAAATATATCTTTCAAAATGTAAACCGCAGTAAGTTGGCAACAGTCTGCCACCTATGACTTAGAGGCCGTAGTGACACTGCGTTCGGCATTAAATTTACTGCGGCCATTACCGTGACGTCACCGTAGGCGGTATCTCGAACAAACGACTTTTGTTACGGACTGCAGAATAGTGGAGTTATTGTCTGAAGGGGAAGCTCAGCTTTATTTTTCTTTGGAACGATTAAGATAAAATATCGTGATTATTATTAGTTTCCTGTTTCTGCAGTTTTTGGGAGGTAACGTAGTTTTTCCAATAGTTTTCCCTGGAGAATTGTTTTCTTGGGGTTTGCATGAACTTTGATGAAATTGAGGACATTAATAATAATAGCCAGTAATCTGCAATTTTATTTCTTCAAAGAACTAAAAATGATAAAACTTTAAAATACTTTTATTGAAACAAAAACAATTTTCCAATGTTGAGAAGTTCCAAGTTTTCTCTTTTCATGTTCGCTTGTCTAGGAATCGAGAGCCGATAATTAAAAATCAGTATTAAATTTAGAAGACTGCCTATGAGACGCAACTCTTATAGACAAATTTAATAAATCAGACCAAGATCATTAAATTACACTCCACCACCATCCACTAGCGGCCGCCAGCGACTTCGTTCGCGTTTTATAGCCTAAAGCCTTCCTGGATTATTGGGCTATCTAGGCTAGGAGATTAGCGCGTTCAAACAAACAAACAAACTCTTCAGCTTTATATATTAGTATAGATAGATATGAATACCAAATAAATAAACGGTAATTTAACGATCAAATGATATTATTATTATCCAAATTGACATTTCAATATCCGTGGAAGTTTATGTATTTGTTTGAATACGGGAGAAATTTTAATGTTCAATAACAAAGTTTTGCTTCCGAATTCTGTTGCTTTCGCCTTTTGATTTTATTATCTTTAAAACAACTACAACAAAAATAAATGTTGTTGTTTTATAATTAAATGTTTTTCTCAATACAATAATAACATTTGCATTTTATGTTTGTGTTGAAAGCGTATTAATTGATAAATCCTTTAGTAAAAACATTCAACTTTAAAATTCAAATTAAGAATTGAACTATAAGTTGAATTCATCACATTCAACATTGATCATTGGTGCAGCGGAAAAACAATAAAAACAATTTCAAATCCGATATGTTGTGCCAAATAATCTATACTAATAGCTGAAGAGTTTGTTAAAAAAATCTTTTTGCATTGGATAGCCTATTAATCCAAGAAGGCTTTAGGCTATATTACATCACGCTGCAACGAATAGGAGCTGAGCATAACTAAAATAAAATTTCAAAGTTTCAATAAAATCATTAATCACATTTGTCTGGTTTCAACAGATATTTAAATTGTATTAAAACTATGCTTGTGGCGCAATAGTAGTTGTCGTCAATGTGATTCATATTTGCCTGCATTTTGAAAGTAAATATAATAATTAATTAGTTTTCTCGGTGGTAGGCCATAACATCGGCTGCCGGCGGAAGTTACCACCCACCAGACAAAGTCTTGCCGCCAAGCGATTCGTCGTATTCCGGCATGATGTCTGATGAAGCCGTACGGAGGACGGGTCTTAGCAGTTGTGTTGCGATGTGTGGCGGGTACGATGCGCCAAATGTTGTTGTCTCGGGAATTTGGTCGTGGAGAGTCTCCAAATCAATCTCCCTCTAGCGCAGCATCGTTTGGTCGTGTTGGTCTTGGGTTTAACATTGCATCACCTCGCTCAACTGCCGTCAGCCTTCCTATTCCTAAGCTTTTTAAGTGAATAGGCTTAATAAACTAGTGCGCTTTACACTCAACGATTGCATCACTGCTTACCATCAGGCGGGATTGCAGTCAAGCACTAGTTTATAATGATTAAAAAAAAAAAAAAGTTGTCTGTAAAATATCGCTCTTAGCGATAAGACAGCCCATTGTGTTACCCTTTGTAAAATCTTTTTATTTATGTTCTATAATCTATATGGTGTTCACAATATTCTATTCTATTCTATTATAATACCACTATCTATAAAATCACACATTACTTACTAACAACTACCGCCAAACGACAACATTCATTCCAATTAAGTTAGTATCTAACTATTCTTAACTCACGTCTTCCTCACTGGTTCTTATTTTGGCTTTCATTACTTATATCGAGCCAAGACCTTAACGAGAATCGAAAAATCTTTTACTTAAAAATTATACTTAGTATTCTAACCATAAAATAAAAGCATGAAAACATTCCAACTCTTTCAAAATCCGCATCTTATTCCAGTAAAAATTATTCGTGAGTAATTATGAAAGGCCCCGGACGTACTACGTCGTTTGCTCTCGACATAGCACTCAGAAGGAGTCTGAAAAACGTCGCCGTCGTCGCAAAACGGTTTAATTCTGTGAAAGTTTCAGCAGCCGGCACTGGATAGCCCAACAGGAAGAGAGTGCCGAGGAAAAGTGGAAATATGAGTGTCTCTAATTCAGGCAACTCTCATTGTGACTGTTACTATGGGACTAGTGGATGGGCGTGAACTGAATGTGAGTCGAGTGTTGAGTTGAGTTAGAACTGTCAGTAGGTAACAATGAAAGAAAAAATAAATTGAAATCCTACTTTATAGTTTAAACATGAAGATTTGTTTTTAGTTGTGTCTGTTACTCCTTCACTCAAAAACTATTGAACGGATTTGGACTTTTTTTTATAAATTACTAGCGGCCGCCCGCGACTTCGTTCGCGTTTTTTTATACGCTCCGCTTCTATTGGTCGCAGCGATGTTATATAGCCCAAAGCATTCCTGGATTAATGTGCTATCCAATGCAAAAAGAATTTTTCAAATCGGACCAAAATCGCTTCAATTCTAAGATCGCTCTGGAGATTAGCACGTTTAAACAAGCAAACAAACTCTTCAGCTTTATATATTTGTATAGATAAAATAGTGCTTGACCCCAATCCTGCCTGATGGTAAGCAGTGATGCAATAGTTGATGGTAAAGCGCGCTAGTTTATTAAGTGCGTGACGTAATACGGCACACTGATGGTATATTTATATCCAGCATTCGCTCGGGAAACGAAACTTGTATGGGTTTTATCACAAGGCATAACTAGTACTAAGATATTTTTATTTCTAAAAAAACAAACATTTAAACATAATAAAAATTACTTGTTTCATTAATCGTATTGAAGTTTTAAAATTTAATTATAAAAATATCGTCACTAAAGTTCACGTCATTGTTAAAATAATAAAAATCACCTAAACACTGTCTATGCTTTATGATTTGTCGTCCTCTGTGGCGCAGCAGTCAACACGCCTGCCTGCGATGTGGAGGCCCTGGATTCGAGTCCTGGCCAGATCATGATGGAAAACGATCTTTTTCTGATTGGCCTGGGTCTTGGATGATTATCTATATATGTATCTATTATAAATATTGTATCGTTGAGTTAGTATCCCATAACACAAGTCTCGAACTTAATTTGAGGCTAGCTCAATCTGAGTGATTTGTCTGTATATACACACATCAAAAGTGTCTAGGGATCAAGCATTTTTATGCGGATTTCTTGAGATTGAGATGTGGCTTTGTAATAAATTTATGATTTTATAAATTTATATGGATCCTTTTGGTGCATTTCATAATTTGAATCAGGAACTGTGAATCAAATTCGAGTAAAAGATGAAAATCAGCTGTCAATATTTTCCCTATAAAAACATACAACGCATTGAAGACATTATTAGTGCTACTGTTTCCCTACTACTGATTAAAACCAACGTTATTATGGAGCGGCGACGTCATTTAAGCAGGGAAGAAATGCTCAGAGCCGTGGGAATGATAGAAGCTGGTTCCCGGCAACGTACTGTGGCTTTAGCTCTGAATACAAGTCAGAGTGTTATCAGTCGACTTTGGACACGTTACCGAAGCACTGGTACCGTGGCTGAGCGCCATGGAGGACGGTATCGCTGCACCACACGGAGACAAGACCGATACATTCAAATCTTAACTCGAAGAGCTCCAACAATAACCGCCATGATGTTAGCCGTGAGGCTTCATCACTCTTCAGGGAACTTAATTAGCGACCAAACAGTCAGAAACCGCTTGCATGAAGTGAACCTTCATTCCCGAAGACCGCTACGGGTACCACCTATAGCAATGCACAATCGTAGGATTCGATATCAATGGGCTCTTGAACACAGAAATTGGGCAGAAGAACAATGGCGTTTCGTGTGCTTTTCTGATGAGTCTCGTTTTGGTATGAGACCGGATACAAGACGTATACGACACTGGAGAACCCCTGGACGCCAACAGCGATTAAAATCCTGCCAGGAAGTCCATCCTTATAGTGGTGGAACCATCATGGTATGGGCGGGTATTTGGATCGGCGGAAGAACTGAGTTGATTTGGATCAGAGGCAACCTCAACGCTCAAATTTATGCTGAAACGATTGTATCAGACGTCATCGTTCCTCTACAAGTGCAAATCGGTCCCTTATTTCAGTTAATGCATGATAATGCACGACCGCACACCGCAAGAGTTGTAAGACAGACTCTCGCCGCAGCTAACATCAATGTCCTGCCCTGGCCTGCTCAGTCGCCAGACTTGAACCCGATTGAGCATGCATGGGATATGCTACAGAGAAGAGCTCTGCCGAATATGGAGGGTATCCAGTCGCAAGAAGACCTTTTTTGTTGTTGCAACGAACATGGGCGGCCATTCCACAGCGTGATTTGGATGAACTCATTTTGAGTATGCCAAACCGATGTTCTTGTGTTGTTAGTGTTCGCGGTAGAAACACGGATTATTAATTGTTTAAGTTACCCAATAAAATTTTAGAGAAAACTGTTATTTCAGTCTTTTTTTCGAACTTTTGTGTTAGTGGTTCAAATGTCAAATATCCCTTTATTAGGAAAATGGCAAATTTCTTTATTAATGCAAAGGTGACTTGGTTTATCGTTACTGTGACAAACGAAAACACTTTATTTGATGAATCCTTAAAGAAAATTTTAATTAATATCAATCAGGAGAAAAGTTATTGCAAAAATATATGTTGATCCCTAGACACTTTTGATGTGTGTATTTATTTATTTATTTTATGAAACATTCGGTCTAGTATGTATGAATCCGTATACATTATGAAGCATTCGGTCTAGTATGTATAAATCCGTATACATTATGAAGCATTCGGTCTAGTATGTATAAATCCGTATCGACTCATCCGTAGAACAGAGTTCGATGTGATCATAGATCAAAAATGCGTTTAATAGCTAGACGAGATAAGGAATACGAACTCTACAAACCCATGTTTTTAGAATTTTCGAATCTTACTTAATTTAGGAAATATAGAATCGAATAACGATCAATCTGACTTTACCTCCGCATAAAAACGCACGG
The DNA here is from genome assembly GCA_017933935.1 of Sesamia nonagrioides. Lineage (NCBI taxonomy): Eukaryota > Metazoa > Arthropoda > Insecta > Lepidoptera > Noctuidae > Sesamia > Sesamia nonagrioides. Next base: position 1,974,024 of record JADWQK010001324.1, on the reverse strand, counting down.
AGTGACCAACCGACGCCGCGCGGTGAGTGAGGGCTGCGCGGGCGTCCCGTCCGTTCTTCGGACCGGCCGCTGTTTGTTGAAGGGAGGACGTTTTTATGTCATGTGCTTAGCTTTTTTGCGCTTTGATGATATATATATTTTTTTAAGTTTTCTGCATGAATAATCTTATTTTTAGGTATGTTGCGTTCACAGAATATGTTGGATATGCTTAAAGAAGATGTATGAGATGGCCTGAGCTTATTTCAGCATATTCAAATATTCCTGCTGATACTGTTTATAATATGAAGGAAATTGTAAATACTGGTAATTTAACGATTTTAGTTGTATTACTTCATGATATACACTAATAAGTTCTTGAATTAATAAATAATAGGTCTAAATTGCTTTTTTGCCTCAGTAAACAGTTTTGGGGGATCTATTTATATATAGGACGTTTTTTGACGGAGAGGTAGAAAAATGAAATTTCAACGCGAAAATACTATTTGCGTCGTGTTTAGCCATAAGGTAAACACGACGCAAAAAGCACACACACTGCACTCATCTCTTTTTGCTCACAGCAAAAAGAGATGTCTTATGAAATATTAGAACGATATTATACGAACATTATTGAATTTCTAAGCGTTTCATGGGAATATAGGGCGTTTTTCTCAGACGACTTGTTAGTTCGATATTGAGATCGGACGTTTTTACTGGGATAATGAAATCAGTTACGACATTGTTCATTTAAAAATACCAGGAAATACATTGTTTTTTAAATAATATTGTTATGTATACCTATAACTACACAATACATAGTATACCTACAGCTTTTTCAGTTGCGTACATTGATGACAACGACATGAAACAACAACATCACCTTTGCCTCCTGATGCAGAACAAATCAGTCAGCAGCTAGCTGATATATGGTGAGAAGTTCTGTATGAAGATGATGGGACCAAAGAAATTACCTGTAACAGCTCAATACCAAATGTCATGTTTAATCCAGCTGCCGTGGATATTTACAGCGAACAACCTAGTACACTGTCTTTGGAAGAGCCATCTAGTTTTGAAAATTTACTCAATATAATTTAAAAAATTCAATTCAGTTTATCACAACTTGAAGAGCTGTTGGCAGTTTCTAACCATAGATCTACCCCGATTAACATGGAACTGTCTGTGCCATCTCCTACTAACAACCATTTAATCCGCGACAGCACATTCTGCCCTAATCATGTAGCCTTAATCATATTGCATGCAAAAGCCGGTACAAATGCTCTGATAAAATATCTCACCGACAGCGTTGTACTGCTGTACAAAATTTTGGCATCTGGGAGATCGAGCATGCAGTAGATTTTCATCATCAAATATTCCGATAAAATGAATGTCACATTTTCCGATTGAAAATAAAACCCAACAGCCCAAGTAAAAGAAACTTTTCAACAAAGCCAGACTAACAAGAAGGATGCAAGGGATTTAAAAAGCCAAGATAAAAAATACGCTGAGGAATCAAGTGGTAACATGGTTACTGCTGGGTTGATTTTGAAAAAAGTATTACAGTGTCCTCATGTCAATATAAATATGTTTAAGTAATATAAATCGTAACCGCTTTGTATTATCATAGTACAGACAACAGCACATCAAGCTACTACAATCTGTCAGGTTTCTTTATTACATTTCCAACTTTATATTAAGCTGTAAGGCTCAAGGTTGATTGGGATTTTTTTTACAGTTTTGGAGTAGGTTGACCTGCAATCAATCGTACAATACGCTGAAAAAAGTTCAACATATGCATAACACTCCGGTTTTTATAGAAAGCGCTTATCTAAAATGAGGGGACAGTATCCATTCGATTATCGAGAGAGCTTCTCAAACCAAAACTAACTATACCCCTCAAGTGTGACGTTTGTTAGTAAGATGGGCCAAGAATGAAGGAAAACCCTATATTGTCCGTAACATAACCTAAAGTGACATGTTTTTTAAATGCCTGGTAAATAATATGATTTGGATGAAAGATATTGATAGAAGATTTACTAGAGTAACATTCGCAAAGTTCATGGAGACAGTAGTGAACCTAAAAAAATGTGTTTTAAATATGACCTGGCTCAACGTGTTTATAATATTTTAGTGAAACGTGGTAACACGAGTAACTTAGTACCTACAAATTGAACTGAAACATGTATATCTTGAGCCTATTTTGGTCCCTGCTGCTAAATATATATCCATAATGGACATATGCCGCTAAGATGTAATTCCCTTAGAGTATCACCCATACTTAAACTCTTTGCTACATCACACCACTGTTGCTGCTTCTGATGAACCGAATAATGACCTATTGGAATAAGAAACTAGGTAAACTAAGTAATTTAATGTTATGCTATGTACAATTTCATTACTATTATGTATATACCCAAGTCTAGGTCACCATGTAAGGCTGATCCTACTAATATTATAAAGGCGAAAGTTTGTAAGTATGGATGTATGGATGTTTGTTACTCTTTCACGTAAAAACTACTGAATGGATTTGGTTGAAATTTGGCACAGGGGTAGATAATAGTCTGGAATAACACATAGGCTACTTTTTATCCCGGAAAAATATGCAGTTCCCGTGGGATACGAAAAATATTAGTCCACGCGGGCGGAGCCGCGGGCGAAAGCTAGTTTATAATATTAATGCAGGTTGGTTGATAAAAGATTTAGTTCCAATTGTCTGCTGATATGATTAATATTTACGTACTTACATTTAAAAGTTAAGACTGCTAGTTTAAGTTCATGCCGTAGTCGTGGCTATCAAGTTACCATAGTGTCGTATCACACTGTGCACATATGCCATTTCATTACTATTTTAAGTTTCAACTACTACCAACAAAGTAGTTTGTGGTATACGTTCAGTTTAATTGTTATTAAGTAGGTATAGAACTTCGCCTAGGCCGCGTTAACTAGGGGCACGCCGTCATAGCGGCGGTAAGACCCTGCATGCGGAAGTGGATTGACCCGAAGAGGCATGGGACGCTCACCTTCCGTGCGACGCAGGCGCTGACCGGACACGGGTGTTTCGGCAGTTACCTGTGTCGTATCGGTCGGGAGCCGTCACCGGCGTGCCATCACTGCGGTGGCGGGGCAGAGGACACGGCGCGGCACACCCTCGAGGAGTGTCCCGCATGGGACGAGCAGCGCCGTGCGCTCACCGCAGCGATCGGCGGGCGCGACCTCTCGCTGCCGGCCGTGGTCAGAACCATGGTCGACAGCGGGGAGTCGTGGAACGCGGTCGTCTCCTTCTGCGAGGAGGTAATCTCCGCGAAGGAGACGGCCGAACGGGAGAGGGAAGCACTGAGCACTCTCCCGTCCCGCCGACGGCGCGCTGGCCGGAGGAGGAGGGAAGCCGAGGTCGATCCGCTTCCTCCATAACGAGAGGCCGACGGGCCGAGGACCGGGGGAGTCCGACGTCCGTCGCTAGGGCCGGAGTAGGCGTGCAGTGGCTGTTCCTACACGCCTACCTGATGGAAGGAGAGGAGGAAGAGGGACCCGCCGATCTCGCGCGCGGCGGGTCAAGGCCTGCCGGGGACGCGGTGAATGCAAACTAGGCCCCGTACCCCCGGCAATAGGCAAGAAGAGGAACGCTCCAGTGGGTTTAGCCGGTGAGAGCCCGGCACACCCTCCGTCGACCCTCAGACGGAGGACGGTCTGGTAGAGATTCCCACTGGGTGAACAAAAAAAAAAAAAAGGCCGCGTTAACTAAAAAAAATATAAAGACCGACCGAATTTTGATTAATCCGGTGGTTATTCATTCACACGTCGGTTCGTTCTAAAACGAAAAGAAATACTTATCTAAGTTTTAGACTGTACTAATTTAAGTCCGTACCTAATTGAGATGTGATTGATGTCCAATATGATAGCACAAAATGGCGTTATTTTTTTAACTATTTTGAGATTTTTTAAAGCAATAAATGATTGAAAAAGTTATATCCTCTTTTATTTATTTATATGGGATGGTAGTCATAATATGGCTAACATAATGTTTGCATGTTTTAATATGGTTATTCACAAAGGACTCTTAATGGATCGGCAATTACAACAAAAAATGAACTATGGCAATATAGCACGTCACTAAATTCAAATGTCTCCGTAAAACAACGTATAATGTTCACTACCGACCCCCGCTCTTTCGCAATAAAATGTTCTATGTTGATATGGGACTCACTATCTCGTGAATTAATAGGATAACAAATATATACTACATAGCATTTAACTAGGCTGGGACGTTACTGCAACATACCAAAAAATCTAAATGTCAAGTCTCACCGTTTAAAAGTTACACTAATCAACAACTTCTCTGGCCTCTACTGAAAACTATCAATTCTGCAGATGGAACTTTGTTCTACGGATGAGTCGGTATACATTATGAAGCATTCGGTCTAGTATGTATAAATCCGTATACATTATGAAGCATTCGGTCTAGTATGTATAAATCCGTATACATTATGAAGCATTCGGTCTAGTATGTATAAATACGTATACAAATACCTAATGTTTCTAAGGTTTATAAGTCCGGAACAGCGATGGCCTAGTGGTATCGGCCGCTATTTACAAGTTGCCGGTCGTAGGTTGTAGGTGAGAAAATGTGATTCTACCAACCCGCACTGGGCCAGCGTGGTAGATTACGGCTTACTCCCTCTCACCGAGAGGAGGCCTGTGTCCCAACAGTGGGAATATTATAGGGTGATTATATATGTGTAAGTCTACACATACTACCTAATGCTTCTAAGGTCGAGATATACATACGACCACATGCTTTTAAGGTCGAGATTTTTATAATCCGCTGAATTTTATTACTCGGTGTAGACACACGGGATTTTTAAACCAACAAAATGTTTTTCTACAAATCTAACTGCAGGTTTAGAGCAAATTGTCTTTTCTTTTATTATGTGGTATTGACACCCACACCCATATATATGCACACACACTCACACGCACGCACACAATTTATAAAGGTACTTAAAGATTTTTTTTTGTTTAAAAAGTTTCTAATTGAAACAGATTGCCTTTTTGCAAAACGACATACGTTTCAGCATAATGTTATTACATATTTTTGCAACCAGTATTTTTTTGACAAGCACCGTAGTAATTCATGCCATATTACGCTACACAGCTTAGGATATGCCAGACTCATATATCACTTCGCATAATTAACAATGTCATGTACAAATTACACGCTGACCATAAATTTCCATTACAGTAATTCTACCTAAATGTTCCTAATTATCACACAAGCGAGTTTAAGGCAACACTGGCAATATTTTTCACTGTATTTTTGAATTTGGAACATTAGCAGCGACATTTGTGTGTGGTCCGAGGCCGTTCATTTTTTTTTTATTACCGTCTCTTAACAGCCTGGCATTTTGGAGTGAGTAATATTTTTTTTTTTCTATATCATAAAGTAGTGCTTAGCCGCAATCCCGCCTGACGGTAAGCAGTGATGCAACCGTTGATAGTAAATCGTGCTAATTTAATAAGAGCCTATTCACTCTAGTTTTGAAGACACTTAAATTGCAGTCCGACGGAAACACCGCCGCTGGAAAATTGTTCTAGTCCCTCGATGTACGCGGTATAAAAGACGAGGCGAAACAATTCGTTCGGATGGTTGTGGTGTCAACAACGTTTAGGGTGAAAACTCGCCATACGTCGGATTGTCCGATGATGGAACGAAGATGGGGGAATTAAATCATGCATTTCCCTGGCACACTCTCCAAAATGTATCCTATAGAACACCGACAGGCTGACTAATTTCAGTCATCAAATGACAACTGCTTAGCTGCAGTAACTACTGCAGCTAAGCAGTTGCCCTAAAATGTACAGGACATAGGAGACATGACTTGCTTTCTGTAGTTCACTTTATTCATCTGCCCAGGCTTTTCGTATCTAAATCGGCCTCGACTGACTCACATAATCCAGTAACTGGGTTATATGATAATCCTTGATAATACTGATGATATCGATGATAAAAAGTCTTGCTACAATTACCCTTTACCGTACCGTAAACCGTAGTTGAAAATAAATATAGTTTTAAAAAACTAAAAAAAGCATGCTTTTAAAGAATATCAAACTAAAAAGTTAAAAATAATGTTTAAAAAAGCGTGAGGCGCTTAATATACAAAAATTATGGCACAAAGCGTCTCACGCTATTTTTTAAATTATTTTTAACTTTTTAGTTTGATATTCTTTAAAAGCATGTTTTTTTAGTTTTTTATTACTCTCTCTGTCTTGAGTTAGCGAGGAGCAATCCTGTCTGTAGGCGTCAATCTCGTATCGACATCATCTTCTGAGATGCCTCCATGTCGACAAATGTTTTTTGGGACCCACAGAACCACATGATTGTAGATCTAGCCCATGACTCGTTCCACATAATATGGCAATCATATTCAATTGCTTAGCACTGTGTTCCTAATAGAGTCCATTAATTTATTATATGTTAAATTATTGACTACAAAGGCACGTATTTCTGCCTATATTGACTACAAAGGCACGTATTTCTGCCTATATTACATGCTTTTTATTGGTTTCACTTGTTTGCTTGCTTGCTTGCTTGTTTCTCCGTCTGACTCTTTGGACTACGAGTGAGCGGCTCATTACTGTAAGATGTCCCACCGTTTTCAATACGTTCGTTGGCCGAGCGGTATTAATTTGTGCAGGCAAAGTCTTTAGTTTAGATTCAGTTTTAGATTTAGTTACTTGGGTAACGCATCATTACGAATTTTAGCACTTGCTATTCTGTCTGTTGGAGATCAAGAAAAGTTTGGTAAAAACAAAATATGAACACCTCTTAAGCGTTCGTGTTAACCGTATATTTTTTTAAAAAAGGATATCGAACTAAAAAGTTGAAAATGAATATAGTTGAAAAAACTAAAAAAAACATGCTTTTAAAGAATATCAAACTAAAAAGTTAAAAATAATTTAAATAAGAGAAAAAAGCGTGAATAACAAAATTATGGTACAAAGCGCCTCACGCTTTTTCTCATTTATACGTTATTTAATACTATTGTCATAAATTAAATTTTTAAATTATTTTTAACTTTTTAGTTTGATATTCTTTAAGAGCATCTGCTGTCTTGTATGGATCAGAATGTTGGGCTACGAAAGGGATGAATGAAAGGCAATTGCATGCAGCCGAGATGAGAATGCTAAGAGGGATGTGTGGTGTTACACGAATGGATAGAATAAGAAATGAGTACATAAGAGGAAGTCTGAAAGTGGCACCGGTAGCTGAAAAGTTGTGTGGAAATCGGTTGTCATGGTACGGGCATGTGTTACGGAGAAATGAGGAGAATGTCGTGAGGAGAGTTTTAATTATGAATGTTGATGGCTATAAGAGTAGGGGAAGACCAAAGAAACGATGGATGGAATGTGTGAAGGATGATATGGCTAAGAAGGGGGTGACTGCCGAGATGGCTTCTGATAGGGATGTATGGAAGAAAAAGACATGTTGCGCCGACCCCAAATAAATTGGGACAAGGGCAGGAGAATGATGATGATGATTCTTTAAGAGCATGTTTTTTTAGTTTTTTAAACTATATTTATTAGCTATAATAATTATGTCATATGTTTCCCATCTCAAGTAACAGGGACGTTTAACAAAAACAATCGCGTGTTATTGAAAACTCTCGTGAAATAACAAATCTCGTGAAACTACTGTTTCACTACCTATAAAAAACACTGTACATGGTTAACTTCAGAAATTGAGATTTCGAATACCTCCTCCGTTTCAATTTGGATTCTCGATTTATTATCCCTCAGTTCTCACCGCATGACTTTCATACAATAGTACCACCGGAAGTGCCAACACTGAAACGGAAACATCACGTAGTACCTTCCGTGACATTCAGATTCAGTACTTTGAGTGCAAGTTCCAACGGTGGTTGCTCATGAATAAATTTAACACGTTGTTTTCAAACTAGCTGTTTGATGTGAATTTTATTTAATTTATTTTGGTGTTGATATTTTTATTCTGCTGTGGCCAGGATAAGAGTTGGATTTTCATCAGATTTTTAACCTCGAATCGGTAGGGGAGAATTTTGGTAAGAGTATTTCAAAATGCAATTTTTAATCTTATTTGGTTAGTATTGTGTTTGGTAGTCGATCCAGGTATATAGGTAATACTTGTATTCAACTGAATCCAGTTAACCTCCACTCCAAAATATGTAGTTGGAAAAGGACTAGGTAAATGATAATGACGTAGGTAAGTATTTTGGTACTTACAAACAATAATATAACAGTAAAAAAACTTCCGCGAGAGTTCCGTAGAACCCAGTAACTTGATGTTGCAGGCATAGACCAGACAAAATCTTGCCGCCATGCGATTCGTCGTGTTCCAGCATGATGTTGACGAGGACGGGTCTGAGCAGCAGTACGATGCACCAAATGTTGTTGTGTCGGGAGTTTGGTGGAGAGTCTCCAGATCAATCTCCCCCTGGCGCAGCATCATTGGCAATGTTGTTGGGTTTAAGTTTGCATCACCTCGCTCAACTGCCGTCATCCTTTTTATTCGCTCAATTTTTTTTTTTTTTTTGAGTGATTAGGCTCTTAATAATCTAGCGTGCTTTAACATCTACGATTGCGTCACTGCTTACCATTAGGTGGGATTGTGGTCAAGTACTAGTTAATAATTATTAAAAAAAAAATAGACAGTGGCTCTTAATAAAACACTGAGGTTTCATCTGCAATCGGTTAGATTGGAAGCTGTCCCAACATTAATGAGAAAATGTATTAATAAGAGTTCATTTGTCCATGTTCATCAGCTATTAGTTACGCTGGGTTCATAACCTCAAAGAGGTTCGTAGTCTCTTGATATTTATTCCTTTAGCATTTAAAAGCTAAAAATAACTAAGATCAAAATTTCTTAAAACACAAATTATAACACGCGTCGTGAACGTACCTTAAAAGCTTTTAAAGTAAAAATTAAGACAAAGTAAACTTACTACTCAAATAAACTTAGTCGAAACTCTGAAATTTCCCTGTACTTTTGTTTTTAAGAAAACAAATCTCCAGCACGTGTAAAACAATGAGCTTTAGAAGTACAGACAACCTAAAGAAGATATAAACATCGATAAGAACTCATTTGATTAGATATAATCTTTACTCCCTAATATTCTACCAAAAAAATAGCCGAGACCTTGAGAGCAGCTGATGAGCAGCTCCGAACAGCGTTGATGGTAATGTGTTATGTGTACGAATCTGCTTAGAGACACGTGTACTAAGGTACGATTCTGCTAATGCACATGTGTACTAAGGTACGATTCTGCTAATGCACACGTGTATTAAGGTACTATTCTGTTTAGAAAGGCTTACTAAGAAAGCGCACCTACGAACAACTTTTGTCTCAGCAATGAATGTGTCTGACACATCTAGTCCCACGGGTGTGTATGTAAGTGAACACATATTGCGATCTGACAAAGACAGCACTTTCATACTTTTGATGTGAGGGATATATTAGTTCCTGAGACAAAAGTTCCACGTCAGCGTTTTCCCTTAGACTATATAGGTACATATAAACTCACACTTTTCCCTTTGAAGCAGGCAGAAACTCTAAGTATAACAAGGCAATAAATGATAATTGATGAGGATAAATGATTGAATGAAATGAAAGTATTTAGCTACAAATTTGCCAACTGTAGGAGCGTCTATCAGTTCCCGTAACTTACAGGCTACGCTGGACACGACGTTACTTATATAAAACTTGAAAGTTTCGATATATTTTTTTATATGCTCCGCTCCTATTGGTCGGAGCGTGATGTTATGATTAATAGGCTATCTAGTATCTAATATAGTAGTTCCTGAGATTAGCGCGTTCAAACAAACAAACTCTTCAGCTTTATATATTGGTATACATAAATAGGCACTTATCAATCTACCATATGGATACTACAGCTTATGCTGTAGTGGCGCAGCGTAACGGATGGAATTTTTGTTGTGGTAGGCAACAACATCAGCCGCCGGCATAAGTTACCACCCACCAGACAAAGTCTTGCCGCCAAGCGATTCGTCGTGTTCCGGCATGATGTCTGGTGAAGCCGTACGGAGGACGGGTCTGAGCAGTTGTGTTGCGATGTGTGCCGGGTACGATGTGCCTAATGTTATTGTGTCCGGAGTTTGGTCGTGGAGGGTCTCCAGATCATCCTTTGGCGCAGCATCGTTGGTTGTGTTGTTGGGTTAAACATTGTATCACCTCGCTCAACTGCCGTCTTCCTTCCTATTCACTCAGTTTTTTTGAGTGAATAGGCGCGCTTTACCATCAACGATTGCATCACTGCTTACCATCAGGCGGGATTGCAGTCAAGCACTAGTTTATAAGTAATAAAAAAAAAAAAATACGAATATTAGGTTAGAGATTTGAACCCAAACAGGTGGGGTAATTTGTGTAAATTATATCAATGCCGCTGCTCTCAAAATGGCGAAGAAAAAATTATAAGGAAACATGTTTTAAGAATACAAATTCGAGGACATGTGACATCTTCCAACCCGCACTTGGCCCGCGTGGTAGATTAGCTAACTGACAGTATTTTTCGTTTCTAATTCGTACCTGTTGGTAATATTTTGCTGACGTAATAATAAAATATTAAATTCGCAAAACATCGCTTTGATCACAATACTGTGAAGTTCGTTGAATTTGTTACACGAAGCGTATGTTAGATTATTTTTTAGATGTTCTTATGCTTCCGAGTGAAAAAAGCATAATGCTAAAATCAATATATCGAATATCGAAACAATGTGGAGGGAAATGTCGTCAGGTAAAAGGCATTTGTTTATACTGTGCATTTATTTTTACCTGGTGTCTTTGAGTCTGTGTAGTTTACTATGGTGGATGTATTTGGAGTTTACTCCTTAAGAATCGATTTTCATATATAAGGCGCCCGGTATGAGAGAAATCCGAGGGGTAAAACCTACTAACGAGTAACGAATTTTAAGCGTTACTATTTTAGTGCGAACCTTGGGTGCGCAACTTTCTAATCTAAAAAAGTGGCAAAATTATCTTTTTAACACCCTTGCTCGTAAAGCTGATGTAATCCCACCGGTTTTAAATATGTAAAGCGGGCCATAACAAACGCGTGTGTTATCAAAGCAAATAGTTAAGTTATAGTCCATACAAATTCCATAACAGCATTATTTGTCATTTCAAATAATTATGGAACTGATCGCCGCCGCGTGGCTCTAGCCAGTGAGCAGCGCGCTGTTCCATATTTGAAATGGCAAATAATAATACTAATGGCGGGAAAGCAACAGTGAGCATTCACAGATTGAGTTTATTTAAAATAACTGATGTCCTATTTGAAATAAACAAATTTGTATTTGTTTGTATTTAAATAAGTATTTGTAAAAAAAAAACAGTTTATTCGGTAATTTAAAAACTTGACTGCATGCTCTAGCATCTTTGCCAACATTTTCAAAATAAACCTCGCGCCATTTTTCTCAAATTTTCTTTTCTTTGTACTTAATAATAATAATAATATATTTATTTGCATAAAACACGGTATACAAAGATGGTAAAAATACAATTTAGACCAAGACATGTTTTGCCAATTTAATATAAGCATGCAAATTTTTCAAGGTGTACTAGACATTAACATTTTTTGTCGAGGAAATCCTTAACACTATAAAAACTATTAACAGACAGCCATTCATACAATTTCTTTTTAAATAATTTGGTATTCACATTTTTGAGATCGTTTGGTAACTTATTATATAAATGTACACACATTGCAAGGCAACTTTTATTATATTTAGTTAGCCTTGGAATCTCACTTAGTACGAGCCTGTTGGGGTCTCGTCGGTTTCGGACACAAATGTCATTTGCTTTGACAAATAAATTTTGATGCTGCCTGACAAACATACATATCTCATAAATATAAAGAGACGGCAGCGGTAGCAAACCAAGTTTTTTAAATACTGGTCGACATGAGTCATCCGGTTGAAGGCCACATATTGCCCTTATGCATTTTTTCTGAGCGACAAATGCTCTATTTACATCAGTACTATTACCCCACATCACCAGACCATAGCGCAGTAACGATTCAACATACGCGTGATATGAAATAATAGCAGTTTTTATATTCGTGACATTTTTTACTTGTTTCAACGCATAAACGAATTTATTAATTCTAGTGCTAACACTGTCCACGTGTTCTTTCCAATTAATGTCTTTATCTATTATTACACCCAAAAATTTGGTATACATTACTTCGTTGATTTTAGTGATATTCATTTTTATGTTATATTTATTATTATTTGATTGGGTAAATTGAATGTAAACGGATTTATCTAAATTAATTTTTAAATGGTTAATGTCAAGCCAATTTAATAATGTGTCTATTGTATTATTGATATCTAATTCGTGATCTGTAATGGTACTTTTCTTTCTATCGGATGTCACTATAATTGTTATGTCATCAGCAAATAATACGCATTTATGTTTAGTTATGGGTAATTCCATGAAAAACGCTACTGCAACATAAATTTTTAAATTACTGTTTTTAAATTAAAATGTATCTTAGGATAATCTTAAAACCCCATATTTTAATAATATATCATTATTTTTTCGATAAGTATTTAATTTGTCCATTTTTTTACATATTTAAGTTAGGTTAGTATGAACGATTGATGGTTGATAAATTTAATCAAAATTGGATTCACTGAAAAAAGAAAACTATTGTTAAATTGGCATTACGCTTCCCGCCATTCGAACAGAAAAGTTTTCAATAGTTGTTGCGTGTAATATTATTTCGTAAGTTTTATTATTCTTTCCATTTATTTAACTTTTAAATCATGCCTCCTACCTGTAACACCTCCACCACCACCGGACAGAAAACGAAGAAAAAAAGATAAAGAAAAAATTGTACAAGATCCAAACTTAAAAGCTTAAAACCAGACAAAAAACTAGAAATCGCGTAGAGAGTATTTCGACTAAAACATTACAATATTTTTATTAAAAATATTGTAATCTTTTAGTCAAAATGCTCTCTCTGAAAGCAAAAAAAAAAAAAGGATACAGTGGTGCAGGGATATGCCAATATGTCCATGCGAAGGAGCAGATATTATTATTTTCCCAAAAATATTAATGCAAATTAGCAGTAAACATGATTATTTCACTGCTATTGTTATTAAAATACCTTTATTGGTACAAATATTGTTTTAATTTCGTACTCGTAACACCCGTTACATTCAGCTGTAACACCCGTTACAGTTTTAAACTTCGATAAAAAATTATGTTTGTATTTTTGTTTTAAAACAAGTGGACTACGAAGTTAAGAATGTATTTAGCTACGTAGTTTCAATTTTTTCACCATCGTAAAGTAAAGAAATTCGCAGAGATTTGCTTTCATTTCGGTTAAGCCCGAAAGCTTAGACAAAATCGTGTAACGCCCGTTACGCACATATCTTGCCTTTAATTTCTTTACTGCTGTTTGTAACTGTCCAATTTATTACAAATACCAGTAAATAGTCCTAGATGGAAGGTGTTAAGCTCATAAAACTTAATTGTTTTCTTATTGCATCATGAATTAATTGTCAAGTAAAAGTGTAGAACCTGTAACACCCGTTACATGGAATGACCCTTATTCTTATTATGTCATTTATGTATAGAATAAATAATATTGGGCCTAATACGCTCCCTTGTGGAACACCATATTTATTTACTTTATATTGCGATGAGTAGGATGTCATATCTTTATTTTTAGTAATTTTATTGATTATGACACATTGTTGTCTATTATTTAAGTATGACGATAACCACTGTAAAGCAGGTCCCCTAATCCCGATGTTCTCCAACTTATCCAGCAACAATTCGTGTGACACCAGATCGAACGCTTTCGACAAATCAAAGAAAAGACCAGTAGTCAAATCTTACTTGTATTCTTGTATTCTGAATATCTTTTTTTCTGTTTCCTCGCAAGTGTGTTAAAAAATGTCGTACGATATACGTGCGTATTGGTTATAACATGCTCGGCTCAATTACACCCTCGCCTTCGGCTCGGGCTGAAATTCCGCCTCGCATGTTATAACCATCATTACGCACTAATATCGTAATGTACTATTTTACAACTATATTTTGTTAGTTATTAAGATAATGTTATATTTAAAAAAAAAAATTGTAATAGGTAATTTTAAAAAAATGTTTATAAAAAAAAAAAATATCAACTTTCTTAAAATTGGTTAAAATTTTCATAAATATGCATTTATATTTTTTAAAATTTTTATGATTTATTTTATAAATAATTTTTAAAATAATAATAATAATACAATTTTTTTTTCTCATAAAAGTATTTTCTTTATATATTTAGGACCGAGACAAAAACAAAATTCTTTGTTTTGTTTTTTTTTTGTGTTTTTTTTGAACTCTGCGCATCCAGATCTATATGATTACCTATAGTGGTGAGGGTTTTGAGCAACTTCGGGCACATACATACAGACAGACATACAAACATACGCACTTTATATTAATGGATACCAATTCAATTGTATGCTACAAATATACCTACATAATGTCAGTATAGAACAGAATAAAAAATCAAACTCAAATGTTACATAGAGCGGCCTTATCGCATGTCTTAGATCCTAAAATTCGAAGACGTGTCAGTCATGTTCCCTAATTTCCACTTTTTGTGTGTGTGTGTGATTTTCACTTGTGTGTGGATTGCGATCCACTCCCTCTCAATAAGATTATTATGCTCTTAATCTAAGGGAGGGATGTTATTAGTAAACATGGGCATAATAAGGATGTAAGTCTATGTAGTTATTATTTAACAGATTAATGTTATATGATTCCTCTCTATACAACGGTATTTCAATTTATTTATTTATTTACTTACTAGCTTTCCGCCCGCGGCTTCGCCCGCGTGGAGTTCGGTTATATCGCGCTTTTTAGATTTCCCTCGGAACATCAAATTTTTCCGGGTTAAAGGGTAGCCTATGTTCTTTCTCAGGGTCTAAAGATTGTCTGTGCCAAATTTTATCAAAATCGGTTGAGACGTTTAAGCGGGAAAGCGTAACAGACAGACAGACAGACGAACAGACAGACAGACAGACAGATAGACAGACAGACAGACAGACAGAGTTACTTTCGCATTTATAATATTAGTATGGATTCTTTCGCACATAGATTGTACAGAGGCGGCCTTAATGCCTTAGGCATTCTCTAATAGTTAACCATAGGTGGTGAAGAGATTAGTAGCAGGTACCTTAATTGAAAACATTATTATGAAAACATACTCCTAACACTATTTAAATAAATGTGCGAGGGAATTGCATGATTTAATTCCCCCATCTCCGTTCCACCAGCGGACGACCCGTCGTACGGCTGGTTTCCACCCTTACGTTGTTAACACCACTACGATCCAGACGAAGCGTTTCGCCTCCTCCTTTATATCGCGTACATCGAGGGACTGGAACAATTTGCCAGCGGCGGTGTTTCCGTCGGACTACAATTTGAGTGTCTTCAAGGCTAGAGTGAATAGGCTCTTAATAAACTAGTGCGCTTTGCCATCAACGTTTGCGTCACTGCTTACCATCAGGCAGGATTGCGGTCAAGCGCTGGTTTATAATATGTAAAGAAAAAAAAAATACAATATTTTTGTATATGCAAAACCCGAAACACGGGTCCAGTTTTTTTGCGTAAAGTATTTCTATACAAAATTTCAATAACCTATCATGAAAAATCAGAAAGTTATGAAGTTGTTTTAATACCTGGTTGTCCTTACAAAAACATGGTCAACGCAACGCTGGTCCGCCCGCGCCTGAGCGGCGCGGCGTCGTCTTGCGTTCATTGACAATAATTTCTTTTTGTATTGTAATTAACAAATGATAACATTTTCCATCATACTTGAAGACTTTGGACTGTGGTAACGGTCAAGTACAAGTAGATATTATAATGTAATTTACTCGCAAATGCAGAAGTCAGTGATAAATTAAAATGTAGTATAATTTATTTAAAACATCTTAATTTTACTTAAAACGTATTGTACGCCAAATGTTGTTTTTGTAGAAAGTTTGATTGTGGGGGGTCTCCAGATCAATCTCCCTCTGGCGGAGAATTGTTGGTCGTGTTGATAGGTTTAACATTGCATCACCTCGCTCAACTGCCGTCTTCCTTCCTATTCACTAAGTTTTTTTTTGACTGAATAGTCTCTTTAGGTATAAGCTAGCGCGCTTTATTATCAACGATTGCATCACTGCTTACCATCATCACCATCTCAGCGCTAATCCCAGTCGCATCCGTAGCTCTTCAGCTTTGGAGTCTGAGGTCCGCTTTACCAGTCTAACTGCTGATCTTAGCTAAACTTCGATATTTTCCGTGAAGCGACTGCCGTCTGACATCCACAACCCGAAGGCGATATCTAAGCATTGCAGTTAGACATTTGAGAGCTCCAACAACCCGTAACGACTGCCACTAGATGTTCGTATGGCAACCGGGACCAACGGCTTAACGTGCTTTCCGATGTACGACCAGACCAGTGCAAATATTAATATTCATGCATACAAATATGCATGAATAAATAAATATGCATAAATATGCTTATGGTTATGATGCTGTTTGGCATATGCAACAACAGGTTTAATTGTATGGAGCTTGTAAATAAAATATGTTATGTGGTACCTAGAATTGCTAGTAGGCGTGCAGTACGAGCAACCCGCCTGTTCTACACAGAGCAATGTAGAACAAATGCTGGGGAAAGGGCTCCTCTTCGCCGATTATTGGAAGTTTATAATTCACATTTTGCAAACTTAGATATTTTCGCTCTTAACCAGAACAAATTTAGAAAAGTGGCAATTAATTTACTTTCTGGTAATCCTTAACTGTTACTGCTTCTTCTTCTTTATTTGCTTCTTCTTCTTTATTCTTCTTCATTTGGTGTGACGTGATTGTGCCCACAGACCATATCTGGACGGGGCACGCTATCTTGAATTGGTTTGTGTGATTTTTAGGGTTTAGTTTTAATTTTATCATTCGTTACTTTCTGACTGTCCCCTTCTGTATGCGTCCGTTTCCTTATGTATGTAACAATCAATGTGATTCCGTGGATATTGGTGTGGGTTATATGTTTGTTTACTATGTATTATAGCCTACTATTAATATTGTAACATATAACTGTTTTTTGTCCCGAATAAATAAAAAAAAAAAACATATTTGCACTGTGTGGGGATCGAAACCGCGCCTCTTTGCGCAACGGCCGCGTTCGCTACCGCTACGCCACAGAGGCTGGCATCACTGCTTACCATCAGGCGGGATTGTGGCCAAGCACTAGTTTACAATTGTATAAAAAGGTTCGTACATACGAATAGTTTCTGCTACTCTTGCTCCTGTTGATACATGATTGGATGACCTTCTTTACGTACCGAGACTCCACCGCGCCTCGGGAAGCATGTAAAGCTGTTGGTCTCTACAGTCATTCGTGTATCTTCGACAGTCTTTACAGGTCGTTAGAAACCCGAAAATCTGACATCCAGTATTACTAAGGAGAATCGTATTGCCTAGTGACTTGGTTGTAAAGGTCAGATAGGCAGTCATCATCATCATCATCAACCTTTTTATCGTCCCACTGCTGGACACAGATCTCCTCTCATACAGAGAAGGATTGAGCGTAATCACTACGCTTGCTCAATGCGGCTTGGCGATTGCAGACTTAAAGTCCAGGTTTCCTCAAGATGTTTTCCTTCACCCTGTAATCAGTCATTGGTGTCCAAAATATACTTAGAAAGTACATATAACTTAGAAAAGTTACATTGGTGCTTGCCTGGCTTGGAATTGAACCCGCACACTCACACTCGAGAGGCTGGTGTTTTAACCACTAGGCCACGACTTTGACAGCCTCCTTCCAAAATCCTGGTATTTAGCTGCAACCGGTCAGATTGGAAACCAGCTCCAGCGTAGCGTGACCCACGGATATTATAAATCAATTCTCCCCTGAATAATATCATGTATTTATTGCCCTCAAATCGTAAAAACCAATTCCGGAAATAGGTTACTGTGCCATGAAAGAGCGCAAGCAAATCTTTATTACTTGTACTATTACAATCTTAAGAACAATTTGTTACGTAGCACATGGCTTCTACTGCTACCGACGAATAGAATTTTTCTATTGAAGAAAAGGAAAAATCCTTTACCTCGGTGAAAGAGTTTTCTTTCGCTTTTCTTAGAATGTCAATAATAACAATCGATGTAAAAATAAAAGATAAATTGTGTAGAGGGTGAGGGTGGTAGACCATAACATTGGCTGCCGGCAGAAGTTACCAACCATCGGACAAAGTCTTGCTGCCAAGCGATTCGTCGTGTTCCGGCATGATATCTGGTGAAGCTGTACGGAGGACGGGTATGAACAGTTGTGTTGCGATGTGTGCCGGGTACGTTGCGCAAAATGTTGTTGTGTCGGGAGTTTGGTCGTGAAGAGTCTCCAGGTCTTCCTCTGGCGCAACATGGTTGGTCGTGTTGTTGGGTTTAACATTGCATCACCTCGTTCAATTGCCGCCTTCCTTCCTATTTACTCAGTTTTTTTGAGTGAATATGCTTAATAAACTAGTGCGCTTAACCATCAATGATTGCATCACTGTTTTCATCAGGCGGAATTGCGGTTAAGTACTAGTTTATAATTATGGGCCGCGGCTTGTTCGAAACAGATACCATTATCCCTGGCGCTCAGGCAAGTGAGGATGGACGGATGGATAGTAAAAGTAAAAGTCTGACCCGGCCTTACTATTTGCCCAGAGCGGGAGAGATCATTTGATGATTTGATCATTTTTGCGGTCAACCAAAGCACCTGCTATCTAATCTCTTCACCACCCATGGTTGACTAGTAGAGAATGCCCAAGGCATAACGTCCGCCCTTGTAGTAGTGTAAAAAGTTTAAATAAATAACTTGTTGCTTCGGATTTGTTCAGGGTAGTAGTACCGCTATTTAATTCAGTTGTATTAACATAGTAATTTATAGGTACTTGAAGCTTTCCAAAGATGTTTTGTAAACGTCTTCTAAGCCTTAGTCTTTTTATGATATTCCGTCTCCCCGTTGTTGTAAAATTATAAGTGTACTTTAGAAGTAATAAATAGTTAGTTGTAATTTATCGAATCCAAGTCAAACTCAAAGCCAACACTTAGCCAAAGTATTGAATTCGGCTGAGCAGCACATTTCTAAGAAGTCGTAAAGATAAGACAATATTTCTTTCAAAATCTCGAACAAATATTACGCCAATAAAGCATCAACCGAGGTTCAAAGAAGCCAATGAAATTCCCAGAACCCCACTAAAATTTGTTTTAGAGGCTAGTCGATGTGAAATGATAAAGTCACTAACGGGGAATTGTGGGCAAATTGCTGAAAGAGGATCAATCCGTTCACCTAGCTGTAACCACTCGCCCACGCCCGCTTAGATTGGATAGCAGACGAGCAATTTGATTTCGTATGTTCCAATTGTCCGATTCGGGTTGTGTTTAGGCTTTGAGCATTCCTTTGTGAGATGAACGAGGCCTAGCAAAGTAATGTGGGTTGATAGATGGATTGGTTTCTACAAATCGGTTCTTTATTGATAAATAATTTATTTTTTGTAAGTGTAGGCGTAGGCACATTGCGTCTAGTTATGTCACAAGTCTCATTATTCACATTTGCCTACATATCTATAATTAATTTCATGAATCTTGTTTACTTGTAATACTAATTTTGACCGAATTATTCAATTTATTTATTAAAACTTATGCACAAAGAAAAACATTGCAGAATGGCGGACTTAATGCCTCCGTTCTATGTGTGCAATATGCATCTGATCACATAATATTAAAAATTAGCAACCCGCCCCGGTTTCGCACGGGTGCAATGCTGATACTAAATACACTACATGAAACTGTAAACGTTGTATAAAAAATATAGCCGCCCACCGCTCTCGCCGCGGCCGGTACCGCCGCAAACGCGACGCCCCGCAATTTTTAAGTCTGTAATTCTGTCCGACGTGATCTAACCAGCTTCGGACCCGGTTTCTACCTGCTGGCTGGCGACGTTCCTGGAACCGTCTACCTACTGATACTCGGGATTAGCACATTCCAGCGGCCTCCCACAAGCGGGTCTCGCCACTCGGATTTCAAGAAGCTATATTCACGGCATTATTACGTTACACCAGTAGAATCCGTTCAAGATGGTGACGAGCAGGCAGAACATCCCGGGTCCATCATAAGGGTTGCGCTGCTCTCTCCAACAAGCTCCGTACGGTCAGCATGCAAGGAGGGCGAAGCGATACTACGACGCGACCGAAAAACCAAATGGCCTGAAGCGATACCCGTAGCAAACATCACTACGAATTATTCATATGAATGACAGAGCATAAAAACGGCAAAAACGTTATATGAAAGTAGAACAACGCCCGTCTCCAACACGTCACAGATTATAGAATACTACCTTTCTCCGGCTATGGGAGTAAATCAAGCGTTAACTAATACTTGTGATAAAATGAATTAAAGAATTACATGCACCTATACGGCCTGAAGCCTCATAGGGAATTATGTGTTTGAGTTGCTTGTAGTTGAAAAAAGGTACGAGTGCTGATCGAGTATTTCGGGATATTGCCAATCGGTCTATCAATACCTTACGTGAACAGTGAGCTTGGCCTAATTTAGACGATGCGAATGGAAATGCTGTCTGTATTTTGGGCACTTGACAGCAATGCGTACTAAATGTTTATTCAAAAATTTGAACATGTGCCCAATTACACCGGACCCATTAATTTATACTTGGTGAACCCCACGATTTCATACGCTTAAGTTTCGGTCCCCTGGCCATATCGGAATAAAGTATTTGTACGACCACTCTTATTAAAGGTTGCGGTAGTACATGGCAAGTTAACAGAACCTAAACTAAGACCTATAAGCCCTACAGTCCCTACGACCCTAAGTCCTATAAGCCCTACAGCCCTGACCTACCATATAGTTCGTAATAAATAAATATATAAATAAGTGCGGGATGTCTGCACCAAGAGACCTAAGGTAACAGACGGATAGTAAGTAGGATTTCCAGGTAAGAGTGAAGGGTAAACTCACTGCCAGTCCAGCAGACTCACAAGACTGATCAGAGATGGCTAAGGGTGTCTTGGCCACAGTGAGGGGTAATGAGACCAGAATAAATTCTAATCTGATTTATTTACACAATATTACAGCTTATATACTACTTTTTCCCAACACACACAAATGTACAAACGTCTTGGTATTCTATACGTGAAATCTGCAATTTCAACAATATTTGAAGTAGGCCGCACGACCGCTGCCGAAATGCTGAATCACTGTTCAAAGGTAGCATTGAACAGTATTCTATGTGTTAATCGTAGTTATAAACCACGTACATACCAAATTTCATACCGTTAACTATGTGTACTTACCTAAAGAAATAAATAACTAACTATACAAAGAAAGAAACAAAGAAATAAAAATGCGTTTATTGACATTACAGCATAAGATTTAACACTTAAAACTAAAAAAAGAAAAAATATAAAACTTAGCTAATAATGCCAAAAGGGCCTCAGCTCAGCATAATGTCAGATGACAACACAAGATCTGACGCTGGTTTTCAGCTGCAACCCACGAGTGCCATACGCAAGAATAACAAAAACACAGATATACTATTTCTATAGTTTTCAGTCCGCAATATACAAAATCAAAAGGAAAGTTTAGTAACCGTGCCAAAAGGTCTGGCAGTATTGGCACGTTAAATCATCATCATCATCGTCATTTCAGCCGAAAGACGTCCATTGCTGAACATAGCTCTCCCCCAAACATCTCCACAACGACCGGTCCAGCGCCTTCCGCATCCAGCTTTTTCCCGCGCCTGTTAAATGGGGTGTGAATATAGACTATAGTATGGTAAACTTGTATAATTTAGTATAATATATCGCTAAAAGTAAGTCATTACCATCATCAACCTTTTTATCGTCCCACTGCTGGGCACAGGTCTCCTCTCATACAGAGAAGGATTGAGCTTAATCGCCATGCTTGCTCACGTATTGAGCAAGCATGGCGATTTCAGACTTAAAGTCCATGTTTCCTCAAGATGTTTTCCTTCACCTTCAGTCATTGGTGTCCAAGATATACTAAGAAAGTACATATAACTTTAGAAAAGTTACATTGGTACTTGCCTGACCTGGAATCGAACCCGCGCACTCATACTTGAGAGGCTGGTGTTTTAACTACTAGGCCACCACGACAATACGCCACCACGAAAGGTAGTAAATAAGCTGTATTCTTTCATGCGACACAACCAAGTAACCTCCGAGCTAAACGCACCAAAAATAGATTGGATCGTTCCAACCTTCCAACGACGTAATTGCCGGTCCATTGTGAGATTTTGGTGGTCGTATTGCTGTATTACCTTCACCTATTACTGTACTATAAATAGTTATTTACTATACAGTTTATTTACTGGAATTTTATGAGTTTTTAAAGTTTATATTGTACCATTACCTACGGGATTTACTTCGCTGGTACGAATTAAATTTTATGGTATGTGTCTCGTATGTTCGGCGGTTTTTTAAATGTTTACGACAGAAAACATTTTGCTAATTAAAACGATTAAGGTATTTTAAATAAAAATTAGCTGCGTCCCGTGGTTTCACTTGTGTATGTAGTTTAATATGAAAATAGATAAAAACCTATTCTCATGCATAACGAATGTACATAACTACAAAATTTCATTAAAATCGGTTCAGCCGTTTTGGAGGATTTCGAGGAGAAACACTCTGACAGAACATTTTTATATAATAGACTAGCTTTCCGCCCGCCGCTTCGCCCACGTGGAGTTCGGTTATATCGCGCTTTTTAGATTTCCTTCGGGAACATCAATTTTTTTCGGGATAAAAGGTAGCCTATGTTCTTTCACAGGGTCTAAAGATTGTCTGTGCCAAATTTCATCAAAATCGGTTGAGAGGTTTAAGTGGGAAAGCGTAACAGACAGACAGACAGACAGAGTTACTTTCGCTCTTACTCAGGAAGTGATTACTCAATTTAACCTTCTTCCGTGGTACAACTATATCTCTCAATAAATATGTAATGATCAACTGTAACTAAGCAAATCTTCTATTATTAACTTCCACACAAGAAATTAAAAAAAAGTACTAGATACATACGAAACGAAGCGAAGAAAAAAGTGTCCAAAATTGTTAAAATCCCCGACATAAACATAGCTAAGTACTACAACTAATTCACCTTTTAAACAAAAAATCAAAATTGATACATTCATTAGGGAGCTACGATTCTTTGACAGCCTCTGTGGCGTAGCGGTAGCGAACGCGGCCGTTGCGCAAGGAGGCGCGGGTTCGATCCCCGCACAGTGCAAATATTGGTATGAATGAATATGAATATTTGGACTGGCCTGGTCGTGCCTCGGAAACCGATTGCCATACGAACATCTAGTGGCAGTCGTTACGGGTTGTTGGAGCCCTCAAAAGTCTAACAATTGGTCTAACTGCTCAGATATCGCCTTCGGGTTGTGGAGGTCAGACGGCAGTCGCTTCACGAAAAATGTCGAAGTTTAGCCAAAAATCAGCAGTTTGACTGGTAAAGCGGACCCCAAACTCCAAAGCTGAAAAAGCTGCGGCTGCGACTGGGATTAGCACTGAGATGATGATGATGATTAGGGAGCTACGATGCCCACAGATACATTCACACATACACACACACACTCAGACACACAAGTTAAACTTGTAACACCCCGTTATTTTTGCGTCGGGGGTTAATCAGGAATGAAAACTTATGACTGTAGCCAAATACACCTTATTGAGTAGTTAGCCCGTGTGGGCTTAGAATAGTACCAACGCATGTCCTTCGGTGGGTGTCGTAAGAGGCGACTAAGGAAACTCTCACCAGGGAAGCGGGCAGCAGCGCTTCTCCCATGGAATATGAAATTACTGCGATCCCCAACCCACCTGCCAAGCGTGAGGATTATGACAAACCCACCAAAGCAATGAAATCCTTGAGGGAGGCCTTTGTCCAGCAGTGGACCTCTATAGGCTGAAGAAGAAGAAGAGTGTTACCAACCGACTAGACTGTAGCCGAGTACCTACTTACATATGCACATCTGATGCAACGTTATTAACCCATCAGAGCGGAGTATATCCAATACAGAGTCACCAAGTCGACCGTGTATTTCAGTTCCAATCATTGTGTAGGAAGACCACAAAATTTTAAGAGCCTAAAGATTTTATTCTCTGTAAAAAGTGAATACTGTACTTGAAAAATAAAAGCTCAGCTTGTTTGGATTTTATTGTAACATTCGATGTTCGATGCATCATAAATTTAGATAAGATGTCGATGCATGATCGATTGTAGTAAAATGCATAGACAGCTCTAAGACAATTGGAACGTTCATCGTCTAGACATCGTTTGAATTCCTGTCACATGTCTTATGAGCTAAGCAGAATTTGAATGGCTTACGTTCTCTGATTTGGTAGCTATGTCTAGAATAGACAAGTCTTTGTTTCAATCTATTGTTTTCTGATGAAACTTTTTTTTTTTTTATTATCCATACTAATATTATAAATGCGAAAGTAACTCTGTCTGTCTGTCTGTCTGTCTGTCTGTCTGTCTGTCTGTCTGTCTGTCTGTCTGTCTGTCTGTCTGTTACGCTTTCCCGCCTAAACCTCTCAACCGATTTTGATGAAATTTGGCACAGACAATCTTTGGACCCTGAGAAAAAACATAGGCTACCTGTTATCCCGGAAAAATTTGATATTCCCGAGGGAAATCTAAAAACCGCGATATAACCGAAGACGCGGGCGGAAAGCACACAATCTTTAGACCCTGGGAAAGCACATAGGTTACCTTTTATCCCGGAAAAATTTGATGTTCCCGAGGGAAATCTAAAAAGCGCGATATAACCGAAATTTACGCGGGCGAAGCCGCGGGCGGAAAGCTAGTTATATTATAAGCTAGCGCTTGACCGCAATCCCGCCTGATGGTAAGCAGTGACGCAATCGTTGATGGTAAAGCGCACTAGTTTATTAAGAGCCTATTCACTCTAGCCTTGAAGACACTCAAATTGTAGTCCGACGGAAACACCGCCGCTGGCAAATTGTTCCAGTCCCTCGATGTACGCGGTATTAAGGAGGAGGCGAAACGCTTCGTCCGGATCGTAGTGGTGTTAACAACGTAAGGGTGGAAACCAGCCGTACGACAGGTCGTCCGCTGGTGGAACGGAGATGGGGGAATTAAATCATGCAATTCCATCGCACACTCCCCGAAATGCATCCTATAGAACACCGAAAGGCTGGCTACTCTACGCCTGTGCTCTAGGCTTTGGAGACCGACTCGAGTTAGATCAGGGTCACCAATCAGCCTCTTTGCGCGTCTCTCCACTGAATCCAAAGTGGCCAGGTGACACTTGGCAGCACCAGCCCAAATGTGGCTGCAGTACTCCACACACGAACGGACCTGTGCTTTGTATAACATTAGAAGCTGCCCAGGTGTGAAGTACTGCCGGACCTAATCTGGACATAATCTATACTAATATATAAAGCTGAAGAGTTTGTTTGAACGCGCTAATCTCAGGAACTACTGGTCTGATTTGAAAAATTCTTTTTGTATTGGATAGCCCATTAATCCAGGAAAGCTTTAGGCAATATAACATTACTCTGGGACTAATAGTAGTGGAGCATGTATATAAAAACACATATCAAAACCTACAAACCTACGCGGGTGAAACCGCAGGACGCAGTTAGTCCATTTATAAAAGGGATGCAACCTACTCATTATATATAATGCTCTAACTGCGCCACAAAGTTTCACCCACGTCTTTTTTATATGCCCCGCTCCTATCAATTGGTCCTGATATTTTTTCAAATCGGACTAGTAGTTGCTAAGATTAGCGCGTTCAAACAAACAAACAAACTCTTCAGCTTTATGTATTAGTATGGATATGTAATGTACTATGGCCCATCTTAATTGTTGTTCTCGATTATGTTACAAAGACTGTCTAACGGATTAATAATAATACATACCTTTATTAAAAAGATTAATAAAGGTATGTATTCATAATCATACGTGGTCCCTCACTATGGGCCTCATATGAAATCTCAAGGTCGCACAGAGAGGTATGGAGAGGGCTATGCTAGGCGTTTCTCTATGAGATCGGATCTGGAATGAGGATATTGGTAAAAGAACTAAAGTCACCGACATAGCCCAGTGGATTACCTCTTTAAAATGGCGGTGGGCGGGGCACATAGCTCGTAGAGCCGATGGCCGATGGGGCAGAAAGGCTCTTAAATGGCGACCACGTATCGGCACGCGTAGCGTCGGACCTCCACCGACTAGGTGGTCGGATGACTTGACCAAAATCGCAGGGAAGCATTGTATGCCGGCCGCATATAACCGTTCTTTTTGGAAATCCTTGGGGGAGGCCTATGTCCAGCAGTGGTCTTTATGTGGCTGAGATGATGTTGATGATGATGAACCATAAGGTATACATATATCATAGCTGAATATAGGCCTCTTCTATTGCATGCTACGCAATACGACGTTCGAGATGAGAAGACAATGCAATATTTGTGTTCCATACTATACTGACTAGAAGCTTGTTATTTTAAGCAAGACTTAGAAATAACAGAACTATCCGTCACTATTATTACACCATACAGTAAATTGTCAAAAACATATATAAACTAATAAGATTAATTCACATTGTTAGGATTTATTCACACATAAAAAAGTCGAGAGCGTAACAATTGCTGCCGGGGCGCGTTTCGTCATCACTTTCCCGGTAATAAAATGATAGTGGTATATATTATTATATACATATATCTACTAGATTTATCCCGCGGCTTCGGCTTCAAATTCGGGATAACAAGATACTCTTTTCTGATTTAGAATACAAAAGAGAAATATTTTTCTTTGGCAACTAAGAATATGTGATCCAATTTTTAGTTTGTAGTAGTTTACTGTAGTTCCAGTCTCTTTAAGGACGTAGAAGGGCTGATTTATAAAAAAAAATACACGGATTTTTTGTTACTATAGCTATGGACTATTGATCCGTATAACAATTTTTAGCTTTCTATCTTGAAAATTGTGGAATACTCCATACAAACGTCCACTCCCCATTTTAGGGAAGTGGGGGGTTAGAAAGAGACAAAAAGTAGCCCATGTTACGTATCATCCGTTCAACTATTGCCACTTAAAAAATCACGTCAATACGTCGCTCCATTTTTACGCGATAGGCCGACAACACACAAACAATACACACACTTTCCCTAGATAATAATAATATGGATGGAAGGGTTATATGAAGCGGCTAAAAAGAACTACCCAGATGATGATTTCTAGAGAATTATGGAAGAAGATTTCATTTTGCGGCGCCTTCAAATAAAATGTGGTATAGTCAGGAGAGTAACGATGACATGTAATATACATTGCAATAAAATTACTTTTGAATATCTCGTCTAATTTTTGTGTTTATCGGTTGTGAACGCTGCCGAAAACTTAAACGGAACGCGGCCACAGGGGACCGCGTTCTTCCGCCGATCACGGGACGGCGTGTGAGGCGCACTCCCTGTCGAACTGGCAAGCTAGAGAGTTATGGCCACGATATTTTAACGGTCACAAAATTTAACTAGTTTTAAGTATTTAAAGTAACCCCCGGGGGGATTATGCCTCAAAATTCAAAATCAATAAATTTAGGGAGTCTGGCAGTGAAAATTGTGTCGATGTACGCCTGCACGTGATCTGATCTGGTGGCGAACGATCTGAGCGGTACGAACTCCGCATCTGAAGACTGGAGGTTGGTTAGCCGCTTTTAGCACCTTAATCATCAATACCAAACCAATCAGGGATTTACTCTGCAGGCATCATTCTATTACATATTCGCTTATATGTAGTTTCTAATATATTGCTATCCTAAAACCAGTCCACCTGAATCTGTTCAAAATCTTTCATAGTAGGCACGTTGTCGTCACAAATATGATCATTAATTTTTTTACCATAATAACCCCCTAATAAACACCCTAATTAGAAAATTAGGGTGTTTGAGACTGTGCGTTAATTACATTACATGTTGTACCTATAGATACAAAACAAATAAAAGGGATATTGCAACTACATTGGCCCCGATTCCCTATTTTTTTTTTATAAATTACAAACTAGCGCTTGACTGCAATCCCGCCTGATGGTAAGCAGTGATGCAATCGTTGATGGTAAGACGTGCTAGTTTATTAAGCCTACTCACTCAAAAGAACTGAGTAAATAGGAAGGAAGACGGCAGTTGAGCGCGGTGATGCAATGTTAAACCCAATAACACGACCAACGATGCTGCGCCAGAGGGAGATTGATCTGGAGGCCCTCCACAACCAAACTCCCGACACAACAACATTTCGCGCATCGTACCCGGCACGTACATCGCAACACAACTGCTCAGACCCGTCCTCCGTACGGCTTCACCTGACATCATGCCGGAACACGACGAATCGCTTGGCGGCATGACTTTGTCTAGTGGGTGGTAACTTATGCCGGCGGCTGATGTTGTGGCCACAAACTAAATTAAATTAAATTTAAGTTCAATGCATCTTTTTATTACTATTTTATTAAGAAAGGACAGAAGATAAAATGTCACTTTAAACCTGTCAAATTAGTGCACTCCTGACATAAACTGGCGTATTTTTAGCCGCCATGTTTATAATCGCGTCTAAACTGTCTATGGAGTAACTTAATTTGACAGGATTAAACTAAAATGTTATCTTCTATCCTTTTCTTAACGAAATGGAATGAAAAACATGCACTTTACTTAAAATTTAGTGTGTGAACAAGAAAATCGCCGCCAATGTTTGTCTAAAAAGGAAATATCTGCTTTCATAAAGTCCAGCGTTTATCTGTTTTTGCAATTAAAAAAACTTGCCAAATAGAGTCTCTGGTTTACATGGCTGGAAATGGTTGTGATAAGGTGATAGAGAAACTTAAAGACGTCACCTTAATGAAGGAAAGCTGTTCCATCATCATCATCATTAGCCTCTACTCGTCCACTGCTGGACATAGGCCTCCTCTATGGCACGCCAATAAGCTCGATCCTAAACAGTTTTCCGCCAGCCACTACCAGCCACCTTTTTGATGTCGTCGCTCATCTCGCCCAAGGGCGTCATGATGCCACGTTTGCCGAGTCACGCGGTCTCCACTCGAGGACTCGTTTATCCCAACGGTTGTCGGGCCTGCGGCATATGTGACCATAACTAACGCTATCAAAAAAGGTATTTTTTTTTAATGATTTTAAGTTACGTTTAGGTGTCCCATGTTAAATACTGGTATATAAATGCATACAGTTAAACTAAAATATATCTACACAGGTGATGTGTGTTCAGTAGTTTTAAGTAAAAAATCTATGTCTAAATTTTCAAAAAGATATCATGAAAAACCACAAAGTTATGAGCTTGCTATCTCTCTCTCTCTCACGCGTCTAGTACTATGATCTAACGTCAGCTGAGTTGTGCGCTCACTGCAACAATTTCTAAATGTGTTTGGGATAAAATACAGGGGTCGGCACTCCAAGTGTTACCAATTCAAAATGCTGTAATTCTGTTAAACATGAGCATATTTATTTAAAAACTTCAGTATCGAAAAAAGACATATACAATAAATAAAAAAAGAAGCTATTGTTCGATATGGCCACCTTCAGGGCGGATAACAGCATCGAGTCTGACCGAGAAGGCTTCACACGCTGCACGAATGTGGTCTGCTGGTTTTTTGTTGACATTTTGGCTTCTAGAATTGACCATATGGAAAAATCCATTGGGTTAAAGTCCGGGGAATATGGTGGCCATTGTTGCGAAGAAATGAAGCTCGGAACATTTTCTTGTAAAAAAATTTACGTTTCACGAGCTTTGTGAGATGGTGCCGAGTCTTGTTGAAAGGTCTGTGGAGGTATGAAGAACAGGGAGTAAAATTCACTAATCCTCCATAGAAAAGGAAGGATCCTCCGACCAGACGGGTGTTATGTCTGGCGGGCATTTGCCCAATGCTTGAAATTGGGAAGTTGTATATATGCTAGTTGTACGGTAAAGGTAGGTCTACGCCCCGACGTCTAAACACTCTGACGATGAGGTGGAGGCCATGTATGAGGACGTCAGTAGAGCCATACATTCCTCCAAAACCCACTACACCGTTGTCATGGGGGACTTTAACGCAAAACTGGGCATGCGAGGGGCGGACGAGACGAAAGTGGGGCAATTTGGAGTTGGAAATCGGAATCCCAGAGGTCAGATGCTAATGGATTTCATGGAAAGGGAAGGACTCTTTGCGATGAATTCTTTTTTCAGGAAACCATTGCACCGCAAGTGGACCTGGCTCAGCCCCGATGGTCAGACCAAAAACGAGATAGACTTCATAATGTCAACGAGAAGGCAAGTATTCAACGATGTCTCCGTGATCCATGCGGTAAAAACCGGGAGTGATCACCGTATTGTTAGAGGCATCTTGAACCTCAACATTAGGCTCGAACGCTCTCGACTTATGAAGTCTACGCTCCGTCCAGCATCAACACAACTCCAAAACCCCGAGAGCTTTCAGATCGAACTACAAAACCGCTTCGAATGCCTCGGTGAATGCGTAGATGTGGACGACTACAACAACAGGTTTGTGGAAACTCTCCAAACGGAAGGGTCTAAGTTCTACAAAACCCTGCGTTCAAAAAGACAGAAGAAGATCTCCGGTCCCACCCGCCGGCTAATGGAAGAAAGACGGGAGGTGATCTTAAAATCCCCTGATGACGCTTCGCGCATCAGATGCCTTAACAGACAGATCTCAAAGTCTCTGACTCGCGATATACGCCAATTTAATACAAATTGTATTAAAGAAGCTATCGAGCGGAACAAAGGCTCCAAAGTGTTCGCACGAGAATTGTCTGTTGGACAGAGTCTACTTGCGAAGCTGAAGACTGGGGATGGTAGGATCGTCACTTTCAAGCCCGAGCTTTTGGGTGAGATGGAGAAATTCTACGGAGAGTTATACACATCAACACACGCACCTATTGTAAGCCTGGCTAATGATCCTAGAGCTAGACTAACCCGACACTACACCGACGATATCCCGGACGTCAGCCTGTACGAGATTGGTATGGCCCTGAAACAGCTCAAGAACGATAAGGCGGCTGGAGATGATGGAATTCCGGCTGAGCTTCTGAAAGTGGGCGGCAAACCGGTTCTTAAAGCGCTTCAGAAGCTATTTAATTCCGTCATTCTTAAAGGCGAAACGCCTAAGGCGTGGCACAGGAGCGTGGTGGTTTTGTTTTTCAAAAAAGGTGACAATACCCTCCTGAAAAACTACAGACCGATATCCTTCCTGAGCCATGTCTACAAGCTGTTTTCTAGGGTCATCACGAATCGTCTCGCTCGCAGGTTTGACGACTTCCAGCCTCCCGAACAAGCCGGCTTCCGAAAAGGCTTTAGCACCATAGACCACATTCATACGCTGCGGCAAGTTATACAGAAGTCCGAGGAGTATAACAAACCACTATGCTTGGCGTTTGTGGACTATGAGAAGGCCTTCGATTCGATTGAGACTTGGGCGGTGCTACAGTCTCTCCAGCGGTGCCAAATTGACCATCGATACATTGAGGTAATAAAGTGTTTGTACAAAAACGCCACCATGTCAGTCCGTCTCCAGGATCAGGACTCGAAACCAATCCAACTGCAGCGTGGAGTGAGACAAGGAGATGTCATATCTCCTAAATTGTTCACTGCTGCGTTGGAAGATGTCTTCAAGCTCCTGGACTGGAAAGGACTTGGCATCAACATCAACGGCGAGTACATCACTAATCTCCGTTTCGCAGATGATATCGTGGTCATGGCTGAGACCCTGGAAGACTTGGGCAAAATGCTCAATGACCTCAGCAGAGCTTCCCAACAAGTGGGTCTAAAAATGAACATGGATAAGACGAAGATCATGTAGAACTCTCATGTCGCACCCACTCCGATTGTAGTTGGTTGCTCTGCACTCGAAGTTGTTGACGAGTATATATACCTGGGACAGAAAGTCCAACTAGGTAGGTCCAACTTCGAGAAAGAGGTGTCTCGGCGAATCCAGCTCGGTTGGGCAGCGTTCGGGAAGCTACGCTACATCTTCTCGTCGTCCAAGATACCACAGTGTCTCAAGACTAAAGTCTTTGACCAGTGTGTGTTGCCAGTGATGACTTACGGAACTGAAACGTGGTCGCTCACAATGGGCCTCATACGAAGGCTCAGAGTCACACAAAGGGCAATGGAAAGAGCTATGCTAGGAGTTTCTCTGCGTGATCGAATCAGAAATGAGGAGATCCGCAGAAGAACCAAAGTCACCGACATAGCTCTGCGAGTCGCTAAACTCAAGTGGCAGTGGGCAGGGCACATTGCTCGTAGAACCGATGGCCGATGGGGCAGCAAGGTTCTGGAGTAGCGGCCACGTACTGGAAGACGCAGCGTAGGGAGACCCCCAACAAGGTGGACCGATGACCTGGTGAAGGTCGCGGGAAGCCGATGGATGCGGGCAGCACAAGACCGGTCATCGTGAAAAGACTTGGGGGAGGCCTTTGTCCAGCAGTGGACATCTATAGGCTGAGGAAGAAGAAGTACGGTAAACTCTGATTGCGAGATGTAGAATTCATGTGACGTCAGTATGACGCGTTGTTACTTTGTGGCGTTTGTAAGTAGGTGTAGTACCGCTACAGGTCCAATGATTTCTACCAAATTGCTTACGTGCCCAAGGTAACAAAGATCGTTTAAAATCTTTTTACGGTAGATCTGCTGGTTTATCTTTACACCCTGGTCAATGAAAACGAGAGGTGAGCGTCCCATGACAGTTACCGCCGCCCAAACCATCACAGATGCTGGTGCTTGCTTTCGCAAGGCAATTCGTTGGTCTAAATTGTCATTTGATTTACACTTTAACCATACGCGATCATTTTGCTTGTTCACATATTGCTGAACGGTAAAAATTTTTTCATCGGAAAATACCAAATTTTCAAGCAAGCTATCAATGTGCAAGTGCTTTAAGTTCTTAGCTCTTTCTAGACGAACTGTCTTTTGTGCAAATGTCAGATCTTGCACTTTTTGTAATTTGTAGGGCTTCAGTTGAAGTTTATTTTTTAATATGCACCCTATGCTCCGGGCAGATACATTAAGACTTTTCGCCAATTTAACTGCGCTTTGTCGTGGATATCGTTCAATTCTAGCCTTTACCTTTCGAACCATTGCTGATGATGTTGCTGTTGTTGGATGTCCACCTCCATGGCGTTTTTTGATGCTACCCGTATCATTGTAACGCGTGATGGTCCGATACACAAACATTTTGTTCAAATATAAATGTCCTAGCTCATTAACGATGGCTGCCTGCGATTTTCCAGCCAAATACAAAGCAATGACACTGTTTCGTTTGACTTCCATCTGCAAAACTTTTTTAACAACGACGAAAAATAGTAGGCTTTTGTTAGTTTATTAACAATACCATACACTAAGGAATGTGAAAAAATGGGCGCCATATTGTAAACAGTTTAGTTGCTATAGCAACGTAAAATTAGTAACATTTCGAGTGCCGAACCCTGTATAACATGGTGTAAGATTATTGGAATCGATTCAGTTGCTTATTCTGAACAAACAAAATTTTGGCTTCGTATAAAGAAAAAATAATGTTGTATATAAAACTTAGTTTTATTAATTAACATACTATTAACACAAATTATAATGTCATAACTGTGCACAGGTAAAATAATAATATTTATATAGCTTCATAATATATGTATGATAACAGAAGGATTAGGTACGTAAATATAGCTATTATTTTATTAATTAATTAACATAATATGAACACAAATTATAATCTTATAACTGTTCACAGGTAAAATAATAATATTTATGTAGCTTCATAATTATGTATGATAAAAGAAAAATTACGTAAAAAATATAGCTATTATTTTATTATTTAACATAATATTTACACAAATTATAATTTTATAACTGATCACAGTAAAAATAATAATATTTATGTAGCTACATAATTTATGTATGATTAAAGAAAGATTACGTAAAAAATACAGCTATTATTTGATTCAAAATTATGTGATTTTGATATGGCAATATCACTCAATCATAGAATAAAGAGAGGGAAGTACGTTATCTTCATACAAACGGACCGCGCGCGGCTTGTATGTGTGCGCCATAGTATCTATGCGTCGCCGCACGCACACCTAAACACAATATTAGAGTGCCTATGACTGCGCTAGTCGCGGCTAGCACGGAACGAGGTTCGCGCGTCACGGCTTTCGGCACATTAGCTTTTAAAAAATGATCACATAAACTGCAAAGTTGGTATGTCTATTTATGAACAAATAAAAGACTTATATTTTTCAAATTATATTTCTAAAGGTTATTTACAAGGATACGGATATATTACACATTAAAGTTTAATAACAACGCGTTTCGTAATAGTCGAAACCGAAGAAAGTAGGTATTTTTCTGTAGCTAATTTGTAATTTTGTATTAAATGTGTGATTCAATAGATGTTATGTTTGTATTATTTATATTTGTATTAATTAAAAAAAAAAATAAATATGGTTCTTTATGTGTACAAAACTAAAAATAAAAATTACAAAAAAAAAAAACTGACTAGTATATGTAAACTAAATACTAAGCAAATAATTTAAACATAAGCTCTTAGTCTATATATATTTGTTAGCGGTTTGGGCGACAACCGTAACCGACGAAGCGCGGACAGTTGTCAACCCTAAGACAGTAGGCAATTAAATCGCGGATTGGGTCGCAGATAACCTACTTCCCCTCTTTATTCTATGACTCAATAGCATCGCAATAATCAAAAATTAATTCTTTGCATTTGAAAACATAAACGAAGTTGATAATACACGAAGTAACATCATAAAAATATCAAGAAGACGCCGAAACATATTTCCTATAGCACATTTTCATCTGCTGATAGAATAGGTACTCTAGTTTATTGGCTTTGCCTCATACGTAAAGACGGATGGCTTGACGTGTGATATTTGACTACCTCTTTTTATTTATGAACCACCTCAAACTACCTTTTCTATGTTGAAATATGAATGAGGAAAACAGTTCTAGTTGTCAGGTTTGTCATCCAAATTGGTACTTTGGGGAACTGGGAGATCGAGATATGATCGAAGTTAAGAAGAAAGAAGAAGAAAGAAGAAAAAACGTTTATTTGCACTAAACATGACGCAAGCGTTTACAAAAACATAAAAATAAGAAATTGTTCAGGGAAACATGCGTCATATCCACGCAAAACGGCTGCCGCTCAGCATTATGCTGCGACTCTATGCAAAAAACAGAGCCCAGCGCTGGTTTTCCTCGAAAAAATATTTTTTTCAACTTCGTTTCCATATAGCGATAATAATTTTAACATCTTATTCTTCTTCAGCCTATAGAGGTCCACTGCTGGACAAAGGCCTGTCCCAAAGATTTCCACGATGACCAGTCTTGTGCTGCCTGCATCCATCAACTTCCCGCAACTTTCACTAGGTCATTGGTCCTCCTTGTTAAAGGCATCCTTACGCCATTTTAACATCTAACACTACTTAATTAGTCCATTGATGAATAAAGACAAAATCAATCGTCAATTATTTAAACTATGCTGAAATTAGAAGTAACACTGTTTGAACGTCATAATTATACATATAAATCTTTTCTAAAACGAGTTTGTTTTTCACAAGTAAAGGAAGTCCTTTACTTGGGAAAAACAAACTACTCAGCAGCTCAGCTGTCTGTTCGAGCAAGTCTGTTGCAAGTATACCAACCATCCCAAATATGCACTTTTCTACATCTAGTTAACTGGTTGTCTCCGTCAGGTGTGTGGAGTGCATGATTTAGTGAGGAGGTTAGGAGTGCGTCGTACGGAGAGTTTTCACCGCATCTTTTATACCGCTACATCGAGGGACTGGAACAATTTACTCGCTGCGGTATTTCCGTCTAACTGCAATTTAAGTATCTTCAAGGCTAAAGTGAATAGGCTCTTAATAAACTAGCGCGCTTTACCACCAACGATTGCATCACTGCTTACCATCAGGTGGGATTGCGGTCAAACACTAGGTTAGATATAATTTATAAAAAAAATGAGTTGTGCTTGCTTATAAAAATCGATGTTTTAATGAATTTGATTTTCTTCCTTAAATACGGATATACAGCTAAGACCAGCTTAGTGTAGCACCTCTTTCGGGGTATTACCTAACGCAGCTTCGTTGTGACTTCAAAATGAAAACCATTAAAACTAAAGCATAAAGTGACGTATTGATTTCCTGACAATTTCAAGAAAGAAATCACGAATTTAAAAGAATCTTCTTTGGTTACTACGAAAATGCCATCAATTCAAAAACTCCCATTAAAACTAGTTCAATGATTTAAGAGCAATGTAGATACAAAATGTCTTTTAAATCTCTGCTTGTTTTAAAAAGGAAAATATAAATAAAGATATTTTTCTTAAATGGCTTGAAGTAACTTTAAAAGTCGTTAAAGTTTTCTTATGCATGGACTTGAGTTCCATTGTTGAAACTTAATAATATAGTGGCGGCGTGATAGTTAGGGAATATAAACTTAACGGCAGCCACAGTTCAATTTAAAGTTAAAAAATTGAATGAAAAAGTGTTTAAAATATCATATGGTTCCGATGATAAAAATAAATACTGATTTATTCCAAGTAGTAGTAACCTACCCTGGATCTTTTTATAACTACTACTAACTATAATAAACTTGTGCTTGACCGCAATCCCGCCTGATGGTAAGCAGTGATGCAATCGTTGATAATAAAGCGCGCTAGTTTATTAAGAGCCTTTTCACTCAAACAAAAATAAAACTGAATGAATAAAAAGGAAGACGGCAGTTGAGCGAGGTGATGCAAAGTTAAACCCAACAACATGGCCAAGAATGCTGCGCCAGGGGGAGATTGATTTGGTGACTCTCCACAAAAAAACTCCCGACACAATAATATTTGGTGCATCGTACCTGGTACATATTGCAACACAACTGCTCAGACCCGACCTCCGTACGGCTTCAGCAGACATCATGCCGGAACATGACGAATCGTTTGGCGCTAAGACTTTGTCTGGTTTAAAAAACTGAGCGAGTAGGAAGGAAAACGGTAGTTGAGCGAGGTGAGGCAATGTTCAACAAAACAACACGAGCAATGATGCTGCGCCAGGGAGCCTGTCTGGAGACCTTCCACGATACAACAACAATTGACGCATAATACCCAGCACACATCGAAACACAAGTGCTCAGAACCGTCCTGCGTACGGCTTCACCAGATATCATGCCGGAACACGATGAATCGCTTGGCGGTAAGATTTTGTCTGGATATGAACTTTGAGATTTCTCCTTTTACAAATAAAAGTTTCTAGACGCCTAAAACTAATAACGGTTTATCGAATGCAAAATTTTACCTCTTCTCTCACTGCAAATACAAACAAAACGACCTCATTTCAAATTTCATTTTACATTTACAATTTCATTGGTTTCCACAACCTATTCCGAATAAAAGCAACAATGTATGTATATCGTATAAGTTAAAATTCCCGCGTTTACGTTCCATTCACCCGATGACGCACAGCTCGAGACAATCGAATTATTCCGTGGTATATCTATATAACAGTGTTACGGATGGCTGGGCAGTAAAAGTTTTACACACACTATAGCTTCACGATCAATTTTCAGCTTACCTGGTAGGTACTATCTTATTTTTAAGGGTTATTCTTATTGTGCGGGTGTAGCGATTATAGTCAGAATGACCCCGATTTTATGTAAAACAATGTTTATAACTTTTGGTGCACTGACAAATACTTTAATAATTCTTTGACGTTTTCGAGTAAACGTTATCCTTTCTTCAGATTCAAGCAATATAACGTTTTTATAGACACATACACACACACTCACATACAAGCACACACAATCACATACTGATTATACATAGTGACGTCCGATTGAGGCAGTGGCTGAGCGATCGACTGCTGCGCTGCGTGTCGCGGGTTCGATTCCCATACGGAAGAAATATTTGTATGGCCTACAATTAGTTGTTCAGGGTCTGGCTATTTGTGTATGTGATTTTATATGTTTGTAAACCCACCCACGACACAGGAGAAATTCCAAGTCTAGAGCAACTTTTTTTACATTTATTATATATTATATTTATATATGGTTTTGAAAAAAATGTATACTGCTGTGGAAGAGCAAAGTCTCCTAACACGGGCATTATATTATTTCCTTAATAGGAGGCTCCAAACATCACCTAATGTAAAATAATTTGAATCTTTTTATTAATTTCGATTTCATGGATTTGATTTGATAGACTTCATCATGATCATTGCCCACATCAATTTTGTTATTTGTAAAAGCAAAACACGTGACTTCGTTGAATTCTGCTGTGTCTTCATCTAAGTCTCTCCTTTGTTACTACAAGATTGACTTGTATATCTTTCATCAACTCATCACCGGTTCACAAAAGTGTTCACTGTGCACTAAAGGTAATTTATATGTCCTGCTTTCAAAAGACGCCAGACTTCATTTAAATCTCAATTTCAATCGGAATCAAAAATATTTTAGTAATATGAATACCAGCACA
Organism: Sesamia nonagrioides; assembly: GCA_017933935.1. NCBI lineage: Eukaryota > Metazoa > Arthropoda > Insecta > Lepidoptera > Noctuidae > Sesamia > Sesamia nonagrioides. The sequence goes on along the minus strand of JADWQK010001324.1, from coordinate 1,935,464 downwards.
CACACCGGCACAAGTTGTCCATTTCCCACATCCCTTGCGGTTGGCCGCGCGAAAAATTTCCTCTCGGTAAAATTGTACTCTGTAGCATTCGTCCACATGCATGAGTCCTCATTTAACTTTTTTTTTGTGCATTCATACAAAAGTTTATTTAGTTTTCGGGAATAATGGATGCAGTCGTTTCAGTACGACAGATATTTTATGATCATTACGAAGTTATTGATCGAATATATGGCGAATGTCAATTAATGAAAAAATCGTCTTCTTGTTCTTCAGCCTAGTCCATTTGCTGGAAAAAGACCCCCAGGCTTTCCACAATGAAATGAAAAAAAAAAAACATGAATTATGAGTGTCATTATGGCGTATTAAATAGAATTGAAATAATAATTAAAACTTTACAAGCATTACAGATGATATCAGTTTTCACTACCGCAGGTTTTTGTTGTTAAGAAATAATTCCATTTGCCAGAGGATTTTATCAAACATGTTTTGAAAACCACTTGTTTTTACAAGCTCAGCCTATGCAACTTTAAAACTAATATAATCCGATACAAAAATATCCGACACATTTAAATATCCGACAAGCGATACAGGTGGAAATATTTTTTGTGCAGCAACAATTTGTTACCTGTTAGCGAACTGCGTGTCAGTAGCAACCGTTGCGTCCGCCATGATTGATAGAATGACGTATTTCAGCTTTGAAGTTTTTTGCATTGCAATCTTGTTTGCTGACATGGAACCGTTTAATATTAAATGTTTGGTGAAATGCTCGTGAAATTGAGAACGAATGACAGAGTAAGATATTCTGCGCTAGCTATGTAAGAGGTGAGGGTAGGACGTTGTTGTTAAATGTGATAACCTTATATATAATTTTCTCGACTTACGACTTCTTACTTTTAGGACTTGATTCTGACTGACATACTTGTAAAAGAGAAACCGTGACCCTAGCTCACAGGCAAGAAACGGAACACGTGTGACTTTCACACGTCTTGCCGCTCTGCCCAGAGCGGGAGAGGTCATTTATCAACACCAAAAAAATAAAAAATAAAGTGGGTACTCGCCTTACGACAAATCATCAGATGGGGGAACTAAGTCATGCAATTCCCGCGCACACTCTCCAAAATGCATCCTACAGAACAACGACAGGCTGGCTACTCTTCGCCTGTGCTCTAAGCTTAGACGACCGTTTCGAATCAAATCTGGGTCGCAAATTAGACGCTTCGCACGCCTCTCAACTGAATCCAAAGGAGTCAGGTGGGGGTTTGCAGCACCAACCCATACGTGGCTACAGTACTTCACACGCGTCTTCACAAATTCAGGTCTTCTTGAAAGGCGAAATATGAACACCTACACCATTGATATAATATTAAATTAAGGTAGATACGTCACTAGCGCACTGAAAATGAAGCGTACAAAAAGAGGTAAGTCCAGCAAGTCGCTTTAGTTTTCTTCGATTTTATTTAAGCGCAAACGACAAACACTAGCCATCTTTTTCTTCTCTATGCTTTAGATTACGCCCCATCTCACTCACACTGTGCCAACGTGTGAAATGTACGCAGAATAAAAAAAATTGCATGTGTGTGCTGTTGCTCCGATCGGCACATTTATTTTGGTTAATTTGTTAGAGCATATCATATCTGTTTAATATTATATCAATGACCTACACTAAATTTGTGAGAGTCAAGTCAATCAACACAAGGAAAAAACTATCACACAAATTACTAGCAAATATAAAGAAAATTGTATAACTTCCAAAATATAAATCATCAAAATCAAAACCAGTTTAACAAATTTAAAAACAAAAATGTGATTGGAAAGTTAAACGGCAGTGTGGAGATCTGAATTTTATAAAATTATTTAAATAAAGCTTTTCGAGGTCCAATTTCTATAGGTAAGAAATATTTTCATGTTTTACAGGATAAACGCTTACAATGTTAAGTTTACAAAAAAAGGGCAAAAAAAAAGACAAAACAAAAAAGAAACGCCAAAAAGTCGCACAATAAAATATTACCCCGGAGACGCTTACACAAGTATCACCTGCTACGGAATTTGATGGAATATAGGAAGGGAATATTTCTAAGCTTCATTAATATTAATGGTTTTGTCCGTGAAAGCTTCGAAACCCTGTATTTGGCGTTTATCGCGTCCCTTTAAAGCGTGACATAGGTATTTTGGCTATTAAGACGGTACAAATCGCTTACATTATTCAGCACCAGAATGGAGTATTATTGGCTTGAATGGCAATGATAAATGTAGGGTTGGTGGGGAAGAAATGTTAGGTTGAGAATCAGCGGGGCCATACTCTTAATTTTAAGAACGTTCACAGTCTGAAAGCCTATTTGCCTAATTTAAAATTTTCAAAATCTAATCGCAGTATTTGACAGATTGAGATTTTATTCTTAAAGCAATTTATACTGTCTTGATTGATATATAATCTATACATGCAACCTACACACAAATATAAAGAATTAAGAAATATTCATTTACATTATAAGCGTTTACATATAGTGCCAAACAGTTTTAAATATGTATAATGTAAACCAATTTCAAATCAAAGTCAAAACAGTTATAAATTGTAAGTCAAAAGTTGTAAATATCATAAGTATGTGATAATTTCTACAATATAATGTCAAACAGTTTTAAATTTAATGTCAAACAGTTTTCAATTTAAAGTCTCACACTTCACTCTATAATATCTTCTTTTCTTTAGAGTGAATACTACTTCAACTCTTCAATGGCCTCTGTGGTTAGATACCACAATTTTGCCAATAACACAATAATGTAACGAATTATAGAAATTTTTTAAAGAAATATTTCAGACAGTTGAAAAAACGGCCGCGTGAACCGACTAAGAGGAGATTTGATGCTAAGCCATTATGTGGCCACTACGCTGCGATATTACAATGTTCTTTATGCATTATTTACTGAATGCACTATTTACTACATAAATCACGCGCTTGTATTTAGTAAACGACACTATAAATGATTTTAAAAGTCCAATGAAAAATGCGCGTGACACTCATCTTAGCTTCCTGTCAAAAAAAAAAAAAAAACACCTCTATAATATCAAACTGTTTGTAATATAATGACAAAACAGTTTTCAATATAATGATAAACAGTTTTAAATAGAATGTCAAAATATTCTAGATTTAAAAAATAATTAATTTATTATTGCGAGTCATTAATTCCGTCACATTGAGGTTTTGACAAGCATGAAATATCGCTGCTACAGCTGTGATGTCACGTCTCAATCCAGATACGTACAAAGTGTAAGTACCAAGTACTTAGTATATTTTAGCGACGATTTGATTGACAACATGATTTTCGTGGCTTTCTGGCTAAGGACATGTTTCACACTTTCCAGATGTGAATACAATTTACGTTATCTATTGATTTCCAAGCCTAGATAAAGTAAAAAGTTTTTAACGCAATTATGTATACTGATTAACAAATATTGAACAAAGTAAAAATCAAAAAAATCAAAATCAAAGCATTTATTTCAAATAAACCAGTTACAGGCACTTTTGAATTGTCAGAAGGTCGGTCAGTCAATAAGATGAAGCAAGTCGCCCATTCCAAAGAGTAGCAGCAGGTACCTATGGAGAAGAACGGGCAAGAAACTCCATGGACACTCTATTAAATATTCAAGCTATTGTTACAAATATTTGATTACATCATTCATGTTGAAATCAACCGTGTGAGAACGATGCAGAAATAAATTGTACGCCGAGAGCGTCCATTATGGAAAACACACAAAAATCAATTCAGAAATTAAAATACGACGTGGCAGCTAAGAGATGACCAGTCCCCTCCGACGGCGTCCGTTCACGAACATGACGAATGGATCAGCATCATTCAGCTCAACCATATTGAAGGGAACCTAATGACCCAACACACACGCCACCATCAGCGAGACATTTGAGTGAGCATGACATACTCTCAACAGCCAGAGCACTATCAAGTCAATAAAAAAGACTAACCCAACAAAAAAATGCCTTACAGCACATTCGTACATAGTGCTCACACGTTTGCCATGCAATTATACAATACTAAGAAATTGAATCTACACAATGCTAAGATAGTTTTGTCCAAGTAAAACTTGGACATATAAAAAGGTCCAATTGAAGGACTTAATGCGCCGAATTGTGAGGTGTGTTGCACTCTGGAAGATATCGTACATACGTATACGTTTCGTATTGTTGTCAGTAATGACGGAGTGTGTCAGATTTCAGTCCGCTAGAGAGGATCTAATTAGAGAGCTAAATTTAAATGTAAACGATGTTTGTGTGTACCATCATATATTGTCGACACCAACCTCTGGAGCTGCTTATACATTAATTAAGTTTGTGTTATTACGTTTTGCGGTATAAAGTAGGCTTTTTATTGTGGTTTTTTTTTTTTGCTAATATTATTAATTATAAGGTCTGATGGGACTGGCAGGTACAATAATTGTATAAAAGTCCCTAAAAATAAATAAAGAAAAAAAAACATAGAACATCATAAAGTTACGCAAAACCTTGAGTCATTCATCCTTGTATCATTCTGTCAAGCTTGTTTATAGATAAATTTTACATCGAAAATCACACCCATAAATAACATGGTCGTCGTCACCAATAAATCTATTAGCTATTACGTCGCTAAAGTTAGTGCAAAAATACTGCTATAAGCGAATAACAATAATGAGAACCATAATGTTATTAATAGCAAAACTTTCGCTGTTAATCTTCTTACATCACTCCGCTTTAACAAATAGCTTTCGATCATTTCGATATGATTACAAGAGCAATAACATTTTATATGAAAAAGTTATATCTAAAAATAATCATAAAGTACAAGGATGGATGGAAATATTGTAATGTTCCCATATAAAAAGGATTGATATTATCGACGTTGGAAGTCGAGTATTTCTCTTTGATCAAGAAGTGGAAAAAACAGCTAGTACCATTTTGTTGTTATCCGCATAAGTGGTTGCTATATAAATATATAAAAACAAGGTTACATAGCTGTCTGTTTGCCAAGAGATTGTAATCTATTATGCTTATTTATGCCGGTGTTTATTTGTCCTCGCCTTTCTAAAGTAAGTACCAATTTTAAGGAAAAAAACAATGATATGGGTATACCATCAGTATCAAATGGAGATAATAAAGCATATTGTCTACACATATCGCATTCACGCTACAACGGTTGGACGAAATTCGTTGAAATTTGGTGTATAAATAGGTAGATTATGGCTCGGGAAAGCACATAGACTATTTTCACCTTGGATCGCAGACGAATTCACAGGCAAAAACTAATATTGTGTGATGTCAAGTTCATGAAAATATTGCTTATAATTCAATCGACAACTTTTATATTTAAGCAATATTAGATATAGCCTGAGCCTTCGTCAGAATAAAATTGCTTGCCATTTTCCGAAACGCTCTTTTTGTTTCTTTTTGTTCGGCTCCTAGGGATCAATAGATATATATTTAAATGTAGTTCGTAAGATTAGTGCGTTCAAATTAAAATCAAAAGTCATTTATTCACATCAGGCTGAGAAACAGCACTTTTTGAATGTCAATCTTACATTGGACAGTCCCCTAAAACGCCCTCCTTTCGTCACTTCCTAGTTCTTTTAACAAAATCAAAATCAAAAGTCATTTATTCAAATTAGGCTGAGAATCAACACTTTTAGAACGTCAATATTGCATAAGACAGTCCTTCAAAACGCCCACCCATCGACACTTCCTAGTGCTTTCGCTGGGAAGAAGAAGTGGCGGAACAAATTCCCCAGCAGCATAGCTGTCTGTTCATTTAGAAAAAACACATTAGTTTTTACACAAAAAACTCCCAGCAGCAAAGCTGTCAGTTCATTTAAAAAACATTATAACTTTATACAATACTACATTACAACATAGTAATTAACACAAGAAAAAGCAGAACATTAAATTTATATGTCAAATGCCTATAAAAAATTAAGAAAAAAAAACCATTAAAAATGGAAATGTAAATAAGTAAAAACGTATTACCTAAATATAATCCCCACACATAAAGGGCGTGACATAAATAAACAAACTATTGAGCTTAATAAAAGTATAGATAAATTGCTCTTTTACCTCAAAAATGAAAATAAAAACAGGATGTTACTTCTGCATTATTATACCGGAATTGGAATGCTTTAGCATAAAACTTTGACAGTACATATAATGAACCCAGAAAATGAAGCTCAAGTAATAATTTCGCTCGAAATTGAGCTGTAGAGGCTCGCTGAGAAATTTAATCTCAAGAAAAATATGCGGGGTACAGCTAACGATCGCGCTCAGGAAGCAGGACAACGAAGCGTTAAGAATGCTAGAGGAAACTTTAAAAATGTTATAAATATTTAGTACAATATAAGTGGTGTTAGTAGAGACTGTTGGTATAATGTGTCATTAATTGTAAACATGTAAGTTTGCGTAGTGTTTCTTTAAAAAACGAATTGAAATATGTAGTGCATTGCATTCTAGACATGAATCGTTTTTTCGCTTTAGTACTTAACAACGTCAAACTTAATTTGGGATAATTTGTTAACAATACCAAACAAGGCATGATGTCTGGTGAAGCCGTACGGAGGACAGGTCTGAGCAGTTGTGTTGCCATGAGTGCCGATCACCGTCCGCCATCTCCACATCAATCTCCCTCTGGCGCAGCATCGTTGGTCGTGTTGTAGGGTTTAACATTGCATCACCTCGCTCAACTACTGTCTTCCTTTCTAATCACTCATATTGTTTTTTTTTTACCGTATAAGCTCTTAATAAACTAGCGCGCTATACCATCAACGACTGCATCACTGCTTACCCTCAGGCGGGATTGCGGTCAAGCACTATATTTAGAATTAAAATATATATATATATATATATATATATATTAATAAAACCAAAGTTTGACTCATAAATAAAAAAAAAATATATTACCCCGATAAAATTATCTGGCGTTGGTTAAATCAGTCCGTAGTGTGAAAGGTTGTCTATAAAAAACGCTCTTAGTGATAAAGCCGCCCTTTGTAAAATCTTCATGTTTATGGTCAGTTCATATAATAAATAGTACACTATTCTATTCTGTGATAAATCAATCACTGCTCTGTAAAGCAATCGACATACTTGCAAAGCTTCATAAGCGAAACTTCAACGTTCAAAGCTGACTCTTGTCCTATAAGTAGCGGTTCCTATATAACACACTCAAACTTGAACGTTAATGGATTACTTCCTACATCAATTGTATCTTAACTTTCACTATACACGTAGAGCTTTGTGTGCAATATTGGCTGTGATTGTATGGTGTACAATGGCAGACATTTCCAATAGTCGAAATGGAGGATCAACAATACAAAGCTCGAATCTCTTGAGTCCTATTGCATGTTGCTATCAAAACGTTGAAAACGATTGGCGCAGGTTTTAAACCACATATATTTTCATAGACCAACAATGACGAAAGTCGCGTATAGCAACTATCCTGAAATAAACGAAAAATCAAATAGGTTTGTCAGCTTCAACGAAACAAAACGCAGTTAGAATTTTTATAGAACCAAAAAGTGGAAATTCAAATTAAAAAGTGTCAACGGCAGAATCGATTTTCAACTGCGAGAATTGCGATCGACACCACTCGTTTTGGAAACACGGCGATGCAATGTCGATTGCAAATCTCGTATAGAACTTTGCTCTAGGCTCTTTGTTGTTCATTCAGGATTGAACCAGAATATGTATGCGAAACTACTCCCTAGTTTCGCCTCCATTGTTTTTATTGGCATAACTTCTTTTGGGGCAGCAATTGTTTTTTAGTGTTACGTGTGTGGAATTAATAGTTTGCTTTGGACTTGTGTCTTTGAAATGAAATTATGAGCCGGATTCCATGAGGAGAAGAGGGGTAAAGGTGAGGCTACAACTGACCTACATTTCGCCAGTTATTTTTAATAAGTTCTATATAATAGTAACCTTATTATCATCAATACAATACTGAGCTGCTACTGGGAAATTCCTGATGGAAAACCTCAAAAACTTGCCCGACCCAGGGATTGAAACCAGGATCTGGTCTGTCACCTTAGTCACAGCCTTGTGATATTCAGAAAATACCAGGAAATGACTACAGTAAATTAATTGAAAAAACCGTAATAATAAATTTGTTTATTTCCATAGGTAAATTACAACGTAGATAAGTGTAGCATTTACAGCGTAAGACTTACAGGTGCACAGAGATTTGATCAATAACTCCCCTGCTTGGGGAAATCTGTGATAGAGGTATCATCCATCCTTCCACCACAAAACCAACGTAACTATCAAATCGAATTTCTTTTACTTGTTTAAGCGCGATTAAATGCGCTTACCTTCCTTCTTCTTTTTCAGCCTATAGAGATTCACTGCTGGATACAGGCCTCCCCCAAGGCTTACCAGAATGATTGGTCTTGTGCTGCCCGCATCCATCGGCTTCCCGCGACCTTCACCAGGTCATCGATCCACCTTATTGGGGGCCTCCCTACGCTGCGTCTTCCGGTACGTGACTGCCACTCCAGAACCTAACTGCCCCATCAGCCATCGGTTCTGCGAGCCATGTACCCCGCCCGCTACCACTTAATTTTAGCGACTCGAAGAGTTACCTTACCTTAGCGGTTAAGATGGTGTAACGATAAAAGAAGACGGCGTTAACAGTTGCAATCATTCGTGGTAAAGCGCACTAATTTATATTGAGCCTATTCACTCAAGTCTTGAAGACCCTGAACTTGTAATCAGACGAGAAGACTACCGCAAGCAAATTGTTCCAGACTATCGATGTACGCGGCATAAAAGACGAGGCGAAAAGCTCCGACCAGACGAAGCGTTTCGCCTTTTACTAGCGACCCGCCCTGGCTTCGCACGGGTGCAATGCTGATACTAAATACACTACAGAAAACTGTTAACGTTATATAAAAAAAGCGGCCCGCCGCTCCCGCTACCCCGGACGGAACGCGACGCCCCGCAATTTTTAAATCTGTAATATCTTCGATAATATGAAAGTGTTAAATTGGATAAGGATTAATGCTGTATTGGTCAAAATCGCTTCAAACATTAGCCAGATTTTGTCGTAAAAAGTAAATGACAAAAAAGAATTATTGTGGGATATCCATAAAAGATAGATATATACCATCGCGGACTTTTCTGTAGACCTTTTCAATGTCTATAATATTTAGTACATTCTTTTGATAAATACTGTAGGGTTCAGCCAGCGTTTAACTGCAAACGAGGAAAAAAAATAATTATTTACAACATCACATTAGAAACCTCAAATATAATAGTATGTTTCTACAATTCTATGGATATTATTATACATACTTATCTTATGGATATATATTTTTTTTATATATTATAAACTAGCCCTTGACCACAATCCTGCCTGATAGTAAGCAGTGACGCAATCGTTGATGGTAAAGCGCACTAGTTTATTAAGGGCCTATTCACTCTAGCCTTGAAGACACTCAAATTGTAGTCCGACGGAAACACCGCCGCTGGCAAATTGTTCCAGTCCCTCGATGTACGCAGTATAAAGGAGGAGGCGAAACGCTTCGTCCGGATCGTAGTGGTGTTAACAACGTAAGAGTGGAAACCAGCCGTACGACGGGTCGTCCGCTGGTAGAACGGAGATGGGGGAATTAAATCATGCAATTCCCTCGCACACTCCCCGAAATGCATCCTATAGAACACCGAAAGGCTGGCTACTCTACGCCTGTGCTCTAGGCTTTGGAGACCAACTCGAGTTAGATCAGGATCACCAATCAGCCTCTTTGCACGTCTCTCCACTGAATCCAAAGTATTATTATATATCTTATGGATATATAAACCTTTCTCTTGAATCACTCTATCTATTAAAGAAAACTCTATCAAAATCCGTTGCGTAGTTTTAAAGATTTAATCATTCAAAGTGAGATAGGGAAAAAGAAAGTGACTTTGTCTTATAATATGTGGTGATGATACTGTGGTCTCAACAACTTATGGGTGAATACTCGCAGTACAGCGGGTCGTCTCGTGTAGTGTAGTGTAGTAGTGATGGCGGAATTTTTATTAAATAATCAATGTAAATAGGTAAGTATGCTGTTGTTAAAATTAAAAAACCGCGGTTGCTATAGAAACATATATAATCTCGTTTACTCGTACTTTATAAACGGTTCCGCGGTACTTAAGCTCGGTCATTTTTCTAGTACTAAAGCACTAACCATGGGATGTCCTCAGGGTTCAGTTGTCGGTCCTTATTTATGGAATTTGGGTTTTGATGATTTTCTCGCGATCCCGCTTCCTTGCGGCTGTTCACTTACTGGTTACGCGACTTGACGATGGCCTACTGCTCATTCAGTCAAGTACCCGAGCCGGACTTGAGAACTTGGCCCATACTTGCCTAAATCTAATATCTCAGTGGGGTGATCGTAACCGCCTAGCGTTTGCGCCGCATAAAACCTATCAACTTCTACTAAAAGGTAATCTTAAATCATTGCCTACTATTAAATTTAATAACGTTCCCGTTAAAAAACAGCAATCCGTATGCTACCTTGGTATGGTCTTAGAAAGGAATTTTTCATTTATCGAACATATAAAAATAGTTGGCGAAAAAGCTAAAAGGAACTTTTATGCCCTAACTAGAATATCCAAAGCAACTTGGGGTCTATCATTCCTAACTTTAAAAACTATATATGGAGCTACCTACTTAGGATGTATGTGCTACGGTGCACCTGTTTGGGCCGATAGGGCCAGCATAGGGGCGGCGCGACGTAAACTGCTTCAAAGCCAACGTTTGGCATTGATATTTTTATGCAAGGCATATAGAACAGTCAGTACTGAAGCCTTACCCGTTCTGGCAGGTGTACTTCCAGTCGATCTTGAAGTACAGCGACGTGCTTCAATGTACTACTCCGCGAGGGGGAGGCCATGGACACTAACTTTGTTACACAACGCGACCTCAATAGAATTTCTAGATTATTTAAACCTCAGACTGACGTCTGGGAGGACCTCTTATCCGAATGGCAAAGTAGGTGGGATAATTCCATCAAGGGCCGGCACCTCCATCTGTTCTTTCCATCCGTTGGCGATCGGCTGGCTAAGACATGGCTGGAGGTTGACCACTGCGTTGCCCAATTTCTCACAGGTCATGGCAACTTTAAAAGTAAACTGTATTCTTTTAAACTTGTTCCTTCGCCTTTGTGTCAGTGTTCTACATCGAACTGTGAATTTGAACAGTCCGCACATCACATCTTGTGGGAGTGTATTCTTTGGCAGAATGAACGCAATATTATGTTGGATAGTGTACAAGTTACATCCGGAGTTGTTTATTATACGGACCTTGTTGAGACTAGAACTAATTTCCGTGCGTTCAGGCGCTTTTGCCATACCTATTATTGGAATCAATTGTAACAGCAAATACCTACTTAGGACCCATTAACTTGATCAAATGTTATTCCGTGGTGCTTGGCAATCTGGGCTTCTCCCAGTTGCAATAATGTCCCTTTGTGCCGATTGGCCTAGTTCTATTCTGTCTCCTGCTTATTATGGAGGGAAGTGGAAAAAATATCTTTTTCTTACTCCTCCGCTATTCTTTTCTGATTAATTTCGTTGCGGGACCCAAGACAGTTGAAACATTTCTCCGGGACTCGTCGAGCTTCATTGCTCGGCGTTTTTCTGGCGGTCTCCACTGTTGATTCTGGCTTTCAGGAGTTGCAGTGGGTTGGGAACAGTGTGGCGGGTTTTGTCCTAAAAAAAAAAAAAAAAAAAAGGTAAGTATACTGTATTGAAGTTAATGGATTTACCTTTTTGTATTAAGACCGTGATCAAAGTAAAATATTGAATTATTGCAGATGTTGCGAAAAATGATCGAATGTACAAGAAAATCAAGCTTCTTAGAATTTGGTCTTATCAAATTACGTACCATTTAAACAGATTTATAAAAGACTAGCTTTATATCGCGCTTTTTAGATTTCCCTCGGGAATATCAAATTTTTCCGCTATTAAAAGAACCCTATTATTTAATCCGGACTTCTAACTTTACGTCTGCAAAATTTCAAAGCAATCGGTTTAGTAGTTACGGCGTGAAAGCGGAACAAACAAACAAACCCACTTTCCGATTTAAAATAAAGTTTTAAATAAAAAAATGTAAAAGTTAAAATTTATATATAAAATACTATTTCAAATACGAAGTTATATAGTCCTTTTACAGATATTCTACCTTAGATTTTGCGTCACTGTCAGAAGCAAAGTTGTCTTTATTTTCGCTGAATTAAGGTTTGCCTTTTCAGTCTCAATATCTCAAAGATAATACATATTACAAATTTACCTACATTTCCGATAACTTTTTGACATTGATTGCCGCTGACATTAGATTCAATATTTATAACTAGCTGTGCCCCGCGGTTTCACCCGCGTAATCTTCGAACCGAAAGAGCTCAGTTGATATGAAATAAACGCCTGTTAAAATACTGGGAGCAATATGCACGTCCGCGTTTGCTCCCGCTATCGCAACATTTTTTGTTCCTGGTTTTCTCCTATTGGTCATAGCGGGATGTTTTATAGCCCATATCCTTTCTAAGGCTCTATACTATCTGTGTACCAAATTTCATTACAATCGGTTCAGTAGTTTTGGCGTGAAAGCCGGACAGACAGACAGACAGACAGAGATACTTTCGCATTTATAATATTAGTATGGATTAAACGAATTAATTATGTACACTTCTACACGAATTAACTCTCGATTTACTTACACTTCTTGCTATTTTGTTCCCAATTACAATATTGAACCGGCATCACCTCATGCCTCGGAAAGCACGCTAATCTGTTCTTCTCAGCTTGAATTCTTGGATTTCTAACAGTCTTTAAGGGACATCATAAGTCTTGTTCTTCTCAGCTTGAATTCTTGGATTTCTAACAGTCTTTAAGGGACATCATAAGTCTGAAAGTCTGACTCACCAAGGGGTATCTTAGTACCAAGTAGCTGGGTTATGGGATCATAGTACGCTCGCGCAACAGCTGACGCCACAGGCAACGCACCGCTCGCCCGCGCGAGCAGACCGTTGACCATATTTTTGTTGGGACAGCAAAGTAGGATAACAAGCTCATAACTTTTTCGTTTTTCATGATATCTTTTTGAAAAACCACAAAGTTCCAAGTGTCCAGTATTTTGAAATAAAGAATCTATATTCTATTTTCAAAATACTGGACACGTATTTCGGGTTTCGCATAAACAAGAAATAATGTTGTATATTCAACCAAGAACAGTAGATAAACTACAATCTGCATCCCTTTAAACCGCATGTCGACCCCAACATATCATAATCATCATCCCAGCGATAATCCCAGTCGCATCCGATGCCTTTTTCAGCTTTGGAGTCTGGGGTCCGCTTTACCAGTCCAACTGCTGATATAGCTAAACTTCGACATTTTCCGTGAAGCGACTGCCGTCTGACCTCCACAACCCGAAGGTGACATCGAAGCATTGCAGTTAGACCAATTGTTGGACTTTTGAGGGCTCCAACAACCCGTAACGACTGCCACTAGATGTTCGTATGGCAACCGGGACCAACGGCTTAACGTGCTTTCCGAGGCACGACCAGACCAGTGCAAATATTCATATTCATGCATACAAATACTTGCACTGTGCGGGGATCGAACCCGCGCCACCTTGCGCAGCGGCCGCGTCCGCAACCGCTACGCCACGGAGGCTGTCAAGTCGACCCCAACATATGTAGTTGGGAAAAGGTTAGACGGTGATGATTTCCTATTCATCATTCAACATCATCATCATTTCCGCCGAAAAACTTCCACACAGGCCACACACACACACACACACACACATAGGCACATAGGCCTCCCTCAAGGTTCTCCACAACGACCGGCCCTGTGCCTCCCGCATCCAGCGGTTTCCCGCGACCTTCACCAGGTCGTCGGTCCTACGGGCAATGTGCCCAGCCCACTGCCACTTCAGTGTTGTAATTCTTCGGGCTATGTCGGTTACTCTCGATCTTCTGCGGATCTCCTCATTCCTGATTCGATCGCGCAGTGAAACCCCAAGCATAGCCCTCTCCATTGCCCTTTGAGTGACTTTGAGCCTTCTTATAAGGCCCATTGTTAGTGCCCACGTCTCAATTCCAGGAGATTTTCTATTACTATTCTTATATTTTATTCTACGACTATTCGTCCTTCTACACAATAGTTGTAAAGCCATACCTACTAAATAGATCTTAGCAAAACTAGGCTGTTATTAACTAGAAGTACAAACTATGACTTTATTTCATCTATTTCTCGCCTACAAAGATATAATATAATAGTCTCTAAGGCTGAGAGACACTTGAAGATGTTTATGTGTCTCTATATTATATTCCCCTTTTTTGTATAAGTGAGATTTCCTTCAAAACAATGTGACGTTGTAGTGGAAGCGACAATAAATATGACACTACTCAAGCTCTCGACTTGGTTTCATAGTTGTTTTTAGTAAGTGCCATGCAAATATACGGTGTTTGTATGGCTATAATGTTTTGTGGCTGTTCGTAAAGTGTTGGTGTTATTTGTAACATTATTCCGCTTTTATTTGCTATGCTAAGTCTTACAAAATGGTTGCTTTATTTTTACATTACATATTATGGAAACTTTTTTCCTGATAATATTTGCTGTTTGAAATATACTTGACTTTTTAGATCGACTTATTAACATCTTATAGTATCTATTATCAGATCAACCTTTTTATCGTCCCACTGCTGGGCACAGGTCTCCTCTCATACAGAGAAGGATTGAGCATAATCACCACGCTTGCTAAATGCGGGTTGGCGATTTCAGACTTAAAGTCCAGGTTTCCTCAAGATGTTTTTCTTCACATTGTAATCAGTCATTGGTATCCAAAAACGTAGAAAGTACATATAACTTAGATAAGTTACATTGGTACTTGCCTGACCTGGAATCGAACCCGCTCACTCATGCATGAAAGGCGGGTGTTCCATCCACTAAGCCACCACGACATATACTATCTATACTTTTAATTTATTTACCTGTACCTGTTTATTGCATAAACAACAGTAATACTATAACAACTTATATACTATAACTAATATTTTAGCCTCAAAACTAAACTGACAATAGCTTTGTGTGTCAATGAATGGAAACTCTAGATCACGAACTAACAAAAAAATGAGATAAGACATTTTCAAATATTATAAGCCTTTAGCCTGCACCGCACAAGCACACAAAAAGTCTTAAGCCGCAATTTTTCAGATCTGCATTCATACACTCAACCTTATCCGCTAGGTACAAAATCGATAAGTACAGAAGGTTGGGTATATTCAATAAGCCAAAACACACGCCCGCTGATATCGACGTGTACGTATGCAGGGCTAAGACTAGTTGTGAGTGCGCTTGCACTTACTACTCTTGAAGAGTGTCTATGTGTGCGAGTATTACTGTAAGTTATATATACAATATGTAAAGAAAACCCTGTCCGATCCGTGAAGGTATTGTTAGGTATCGTTAACTGATTCTAATAATGCCTACAAAGCCGGGCTAAACTTAAAAAAAATCCCCCAAAAAAAATAAATATTATTTCGAAAAAGCGAGGTAACTTTAATGCATGTGCGGTAGACAACCCGATAGCCCCGCCCCCCTTCACCCGCGCATGTATGCGCGGGTGAAGGGGGGCGGGGCATGCGGCACGTGGTCGCATCGCTATTCGCTCCGTCACAAATGGTGTTGTCAGTTTTTTAAAAATGACCAAATTTCGGGGAAATTGGAATTAATACCCGGGAAAAAAAGATTATTTCAAAATTCATTATTATTGTTACTGTGATGATTATGTAAAATTTTATATTATATTTGGTCAAGTGTTTACCTAACCTTTATTATCCTTATGGGTCGGACAGGGTTTTCTTTACATATTGTATATGGAACCAACCTTCTGTTACATGTACTTTATACCGTAGTACCGTCAGATTTCGAAGCGCGCGAAGTATGCCACTTGCCCTTATTTATGACCTGCCATTTTCCTTAGCAATATCTTTTTTCTCTCTCGGTAAGTGCCCTCCCGTTCTAATACTCGACGGAAATTAGGCGAGGAAAATTGTTGAGATTTTTGTAAGAACAAACGTGTTGGTGTCGGTATTTCTCTATATTAAGTGTAATTGAGACAGAAAAGGGGTTATAGGATAATATTGTGTTTAGGGTCGAATTTTTAAAGTACGTTTGCTTCATAAGTACGTAAGAAGAGAGAAAATTATTCAAAACGATGACAAAGATTCATTTGCCTTTGATGTTATCAAAATCATTCTATGAACATAGGCAGACATTTCTCTCCGTTTTCTTCATACTAAAAGTTAATAATAACCAATTTTATGATTATATAATAACTTATCCCAGTTTTGTCTCCCAAATAATACAATTTAAAATAAATTTCTTTACTAAGTTATTTAAAATAAACTTTATTTATTATAGCACAGAATATGTCGTGCAAAACAGTCACAGTAGAAAGATTTGGACAAGCTCCAAGTATTATGTCACTGTCCCACAAAACCAGACGGTTGCCCATTAGTGGACAACACGACACAATTAACGAAGTAATGGAATCACCACTATTTTGTGTCTCAGACTTCAAGTTATATAATGTGACCTTTGAGCTAGCCAGACTAAATATTAATTATAATGTTGACTTGAACTTGTGTTGTTCTTTTTCGTCCAATTAGCAAAGACTCCGTTGTTACTGGTATTAAATAGTAACAATGTTATTGTATAGAAATGCTTTCTTAAAGTAAACATCTATAAGGACCAAAATTATTATTGAAAATCGAAGAATCACCGAACAGAACTATTAGTGATAATAAATCAGCGTACAAATTTCTGAAATTCTAACACAGTGAAATATAAAGTGATTTCTTATAAGGAAGATGTACAAAAAGTAATTTATTCTAAGCCATATTGATTCAATTTCATAAATAAACTTATAACAGCTTACATTTCTAAGAAAAAAACAATAAGCATACACAATTTCTAAGTAAAAACAGACTCACAATTGAGGAGCGAAATTCGTTTGACAAAAAAAAAAAATGTCACCATGTCGACCCCCGAAAATCTAATTATATAAACCTTTGTGAGTTCTTCAATGTATGACGGATTTCCGCTCTCGACGCCCTCCTTAAATGATTTTACTTCTTAAAATCTGTCTCAATTTCTCCCAGTTTCAGTCCTCGACGCAATTTCTTTCATAATATATAGGATGGGGTGCCACTGAACGACGTTTGATTGATAATTTGGTTGTGTTATGAATTTTGTTTTATTAGTTCTAAGAACATTAACTACGAGTATAAGGCGATAGTGTGACTGTAATTTCGATCGTTTTCTTGAACAGAAAAGAAACACATAACTCAAGCATTCGTGTTATCACATTTTGTAAGGTACCATGTTTATCAATATATGTACTACCTACAATAAACAATATCAAGTCTTTGAGACTTGACAGAGTGGGGGCCTTTGTGGAGTTCATTGTACCACTCATTGTCCCCGCTAAAGCACTAGGAACTGGTGAAGGGTGGGCGTTTTGGGGGACCTTCCATATAATCTCGACGTTCATAATGCTTACTTAAACTAAATCAATAAATGACTTTTAACTTTTACTAAAACTGTTCTGGTTTTTTTTTTATATAGATCAAAGGATCTATATATAAAAAAGAATGGATGTTATTGAACTGTCAAAATGAAACCCAATTGATAAAACCCAATTGCTGCTGATAGTGTGTTACACAATTTATACGCAACGACAGCCTCCATGGCGTAGCGGTAGCGAACGCGGCCGCTGCGTAAGGTGGCGCGGGTTCGATCCCCGCACAGTGCAAGTATTTGTATGCATGAATATGAATATTTGCACTGGTCTGGTCGTGCCTCGGAAAGCGCGTTAAGCCGTTGGTCCCGGTTGCCCTACGAACATCTAGTGGCAGTAGTTACGGGTTGTTGGAGCCCTCAAAAGTCCAACAATTGGTCTAACTGCAATGCTTCGATGTCGCCTTCGGGTTGTGGAGGTCAGACGGCAGTCGCTTCACGGAAAATGTCGAAGTTTAGCCATATCAGCAGTTGGACTGGTAAAGCGGACCCCAGACTCCAAAGCTGAAAAAGCTTCGAATGCGACTGGGATTAACGCTGGGATGATGATGATGAGGGTGTTACGCAATTTCCATACTGGTTGCATGTTTATTTCAATATGACTTATGATCGTAACAAATATTATTTATGTCCAAATTATGAATACATCTTTCAAAGTTCAAAGTTCATTTCATTAGGGAAATGAATAAATACATCAATATTATATCATGTCATTCATCTGACCTTTTTGCGTACCAGAAAGTCATACATTATTATTTTAGAGCCAAGAACGAGTTCTAGTTTTTCGGAAATAATTTAGTCATAAATATGAATCTTGTTGTTTACTAAAAGCAGGTTTTCTAGGCGACAAATATTTCATCTTTATTTCCAAAATATGGGAGGACATTTTTGTTGACTATTTTTTCTCCGTTCTTTAGTGACAAAAATTCTTGTAGGTAGAGAAATTTGGTTTTTAGTTATTTATTTATTTTGGTCCACCAACAATTGGGTAGTTAACTAATAAAACTAATTAATCCGTCAGTCAGATTTACAAAAGAAACTTTACAAGTATTTTTTCTTTTTCATATAAACAAAAAATGATGACGATACAGTGCGTTGAAAACTCTTGTAAACTCGTGTCCTCACTAAAAGTGTAGCGAGGAGTGACGTCACCAGCCCCCACTTCCGATTGATTTGATACAACAAAATATACGTATCCAATATTTTCTATAATCTGAATGATGGACTGAAAAGAATCAATATTTTTGTCTTGTACATAAGGTAACATATTATTTAAAAAGGTGACAAAGTAGTACAACAATCACCTATTGATGAACTCCGCATGCATACAGAAATGGTGTTGTACAAGAACTCAGCTTTAAACTAAGCTAAAACTAAGCTAGCTTTTTAACTAAGCTAGCTTAAACTAAGTTATTGGAAAAGACATGTTTTATTTATTGCCAGAAAGTGAGTACTGATTTAAATTCGGAAGATATTTGTATTCGGAAGATATCAATAAGCGCAGTGTGCGTAATGGCCCGTATCTTAGGCTATAAAGAAGACGAGAAAGAGTTTGCCAAGCTACTGGCGCAAGCGCAACAATCGTTTGAAGAGAAGCTGTGGAACGGCTCCTATTACAAGTTCGACGTCCGTCCTTCCAATAGTAAAGTTATGATGGCTGACCAGCTCGCCGGACACTGGTGAGTAATTGCTGAGGATTAAGCAATATTTCATTGACACACTACAACTAAATGGTAAACGGACTAACCAATTTTTGGAAGATATTTATCATACATCATCAATATTTATTAAACTTTTACCCAGCACAACTACATCAGCCACCCTAGTCGCTTGCTCTACCAGCTGGGAAAGGCCCATTGAAAGCGCGAAGTTTCGCGCTTCTCTCCCAGCGTGGTCGGTCCTCTGGTACGGGAAAAGCCAGTCCTGGTGGCAAGCGCTTAAGTTCCCCAGAGCGACGAACTGTGCGTAAGGGTGCCGGTGCAGCCTCACTGAAGTGGTCAAATAATCAAGTTTTTTTATTATTATTATTATTTATAAACCAGCGCTTGACCGCAATCCCGCCTGATGGTAAGCAACGATGCGATCGTTGATGGTAAAGCGTGCTAGTTTATTAAGAGCCTATTCACTCTAGCCTTGAAGACACTCAAATTGTAGTCCGACGGAAACACCGCCGCCGGCAAGTTGTTCCAGTTCCGCGATGTACGCGGTATAGAGGAGGAGGCGAATCGCTTCAAAAAAAAAGTTATCTCCTGATCACCGCTGTGCGATCGGTAGACACAGGTGTAAACAATTTTGTCCACACCAGTATCAATCAACAGCCATAGGGACGAGAAGTGAGGGTCTTCGAGGTGACGGAGGCG
This sequence comes from Sesamia nonagrioides, assembly GCA_017933935.1. Lineage (NCBI taxonomy): Eukaryota > Metazoa > Arthropoda > Insecta > Lepidoptera > Noctuidae > Sesamia > Sesamia nonagrioides. The sequence continues at coordinate 1,915,513 of JADWQK010001324.1, read as the reverse complement.
CCGGCAACAGATGTCATTGCGGACATACACACAGACCCCGGCAAGAAATGATGCTCCAATGCGTATTCCGGGTAGCTGAGGTATGCCGCATCAGGCGGACATCTGATCTGGGTCTCCGTCAAGAAAAGTAGATGGGGCTTTTCAGTCTCAAGGTGGTGATGTAATGCAATGAGATTGGAGTGCAGATCTCGAATATTAGAGAGGGGCACTTTGAATGAGCGGTCGTGCGCCCGCTGTGCACATCTACTTTTCTTTTTGAAACTTTTCATAAAAAAATTGAGTGAATAGGATGAGAGAGAGATGCAATGTTTAACCCAACAATGCGACTAATGATGCTGGGTCAGAGGGAAATTGACCTGGAGACTTCGGGGACGCCCGTACCCCCCAGGGATCGCCATCAGGTCCTCTCGTCCGGTCGCCAACCGGCACGATGGGACCACCTTGGCATTTTTCGCAGTTGGCGGGGCAGCCTTTCGTATGTGGCTGACACACTACTTGGGTCCCAACTACCTGCGGTCGGCCAGCGGAGCACCGTGCTTCGGATCCCGCTTCCCTCCACGACCAAACTCCCGACACATCATCATTTGGCGTATCGTACCGGGCACACATCGCAATACAACTGCTCAGACCCGTCCTCCGAACAGCTTCACCAGACATTATGCTGGAACACGACGAATCGCTTGAAGTCGCCTGGTGGGTAGTAACTTATGCCGGCGGCCGATGTTGTGGCCTATCACCGAGGAACTGGTTTACTTCAAAAATAATGCTTTTATTTGATTTGAGTGTAATGTAATTTAATAGATAAGTTGAATAAATGATTGAATATTCACGGGACTCTAAGAAATGTACCTAATTGTAGGAACAATATTGAGTCCTATATTTCTAGCTAAAAATATAAATAGCCCTAACATTTAAAGTTAAAAAAGAACAGTATTATTATTAACTACTTACCGACGGCAAGGTGTTCAATAACTGCAATGAAAGAAAAATAATGTCATTAGTACACTTTAAAAGAATAAATAAAAGCATCAAGATTCTTATTTCTAAACTTAAATAAAAGAGCTCTCAAAGACTCTTGAAGAAAAGCGTCCTAATATAAACTAATCTTTAGTTTATAGATACACCAGTGTGATAGTAAACGATTTTTAGTACCATGTTATAAAATTAACTGTGCTCCATAACTAAAATAGAGGATGTTGGAGAAAAACAGACAGGCTGACGTGGGAGTGAGCTGGACACGTCTTGCGAATGTACCTTGAGGGATGGGCAAAGATCATTATCAACGGGCGAGATCAGGATCAAAGGGCAAGACTCATTGGATACCTGAGGTCATCGCCGTCGCGGTAAACCACTGCAGGGACTGACTGACAGGGAGGTTTGGAAGGAAAAAGGGACAGCCTTTGCCCAGCAGTGGGACACTAAATAGGCTTAAAAAATTAACTGCTTGTTAGAATCTTGAAACTTTCGTTTCATTAAAATTTGATGTGCAATATCTATTATATTTATTTTTTTAAGTTGTGCTAGTTTTGTAGCTGTGCTAGATTATAAAAGGACACCAAACAAGCTTCAAAAAAAAAAAACTGCTTATTAGAAACTCAAAACTTTCGTTTAATACAAACTTTATTTATTTTTATAAATTGTGAAAGTTTTGTAGCTCTGTTGGATTATAAAATCGAGTGAAATTGGAATTACAGTTTTAATAAAATAAGTTGAAAATTTGGCTATATTATTTCCAGAATTTGCTTTGGTGTTACTTAGATGGCCTAATCAAGTTAGTGCCCATACTGTAGGTATGGGGACTAACTCTCAATTATATCATGATGTAAATGCAAACAGCAAGTAATTACGTCCCATAATATGTCCTAAGAGATAAGAGCCAATGTCATCGGAATTACACCCATTTAGAAATCTATTTTACCATTAACGAGCAACTAAAAGATAGTATCTAATTCTCTCAGAGGAGAATTCTAGTGTACTTTGTAAAATCTAAGTCTAGGTTATAATGACCTGACCCGAAACTTGAACAATGATAATATAGGTACCGTGTTCATTGGTGTGGCAATTGGATGGGTTTTGATACTGAGTTGAAATAAGTTCTGACATGTTTTGAAGGAATATTAAACAGAGGTCGGTCTCTCTTTCGCAGAGAACTGTTTTAATTAGCCACCTACAGTTTTAAACTAAACGATGGCCGTCCCTCTGACAGCCTTATTGCCGTATTGTTGACATTTTATTTTATTTTTTTCATGCGATTTTTGTAAAGTTTGATTTCTATAATCTCATGATTTTTGATATTTGACAAATATGAGATTTTTACCTATAGTATAATTATCATAACCCGCCTATAGTAAGTAATCCTCTTGTTGGACATAATTGTAACTATATTTTTATAATTAATTCAATTTAAATATTATAATATTGACTCTAGGGACATTTCTGCGCCACTATTTGTAACATATATGCCTTTCGGCAAAACATAAGATGGACCAAATATTTAACTTAATTTTAAACTGCATTCACAAAATTAATAAATACTTCGTGCTTATTAACCCTGAAGATTCACTTTTCGGGTAAAAACAGGCGATGAGATTTCGTCTCTCTTGCCTGGGGTTGATTTAAAATCCAGAATTAAGACCTTTTCTACAATGTTCGTTTTTAATTTTACAACTTTACAGCGTAGAAAACACACCACTTCATCTTTCCAAGGACTAATATACGAGGACTAATATTTGTACTAAACTAAATTAAACACAAATAAAAACAAATTATATACAAAAGTCAGAGAGTCCTATGCCAGCTCAAAAGACTCCTATTCCAGCGTGATGCACGTCACAACACAATGCACATATACATACATAATAAAGGTTTGTAGAAACATTTTTACAAATCAATAATATTTTTTTCCTCTTATGCATTAACTTTCCTGTTGACATCGATACGGACGGATTCTTCCATGCCCTTTTTTCTCGATTCTTATAAACTTGTATATATCTCAGTGTGGTACCGGGCTTAGAATAGTACCATCCTCCAGTGACACTCACTGAGAGAGACTAAGAAAACTCTCACCAGGGTAGCGGGTAGCAGCGCTTTTCCTGTGGAATATCAAATTACTGCGATCCCCCTCATCCCCCCTGCATCCTGGATTATGGCAAACCCCCCAATGTAATAGAAAATCTTGGGAGAGGATTTTATCCTGCAGTAGACCTGTATAGGTTGAAGATAAAGAAGAAGAAAATTGTATATTATTATCATTTTAAGATTGTTATCTTTTAAAATAAGTATTTTAGGAGAATCGTTATCTGCCGATCCTTTTCCCAATAATATTGGAGTCAGCTCCCAGTCTCACCGTAAGCAATCCAATACCAGAAAATTTTATTTGGTGCAACCAATCTAATCTTCACAACCCAGTTACTGTATAATACGATGTCCTTTGCTAGGACTGGTTATCAAATAAATACAGTTATTTAGTTTAGTATCTACACATAAACAGCAAAACCTCACAAATTCTCCTTTCACCATTACCCTATTTAGCAAACTCTCCGTCAGCAGTTAAACGAATTACAGGCTATTAGAAAGACTTAACTGGCACTCTTTGTATTGGCGCCGTAATAAAATAGGCGTTTGTTATTTTATAAAGATCGTATATCTCCTTTAGTGTTGACGATTAACGTCATCAATATCGGCTTTCAAACTGGCGCGCTGGTTTTGAGATTAATACCCTTGTTTTTAATGACGTTTCTGTGAAAATTAAATGCTAGTTAGTACTTTTTAGATAATTTATGGAAATGATTATTGGTTTTAAATAGGATAATGAAGCGAAAATCTTAGCAATAGAGTCAGGTACGTGAAGTGCAGAACTGACCGGTTTTGTGCTTCTCGCATCCAACGTACCCAAATACCTCCATTGTGACCACAACCAACGGCCTGGTTTAAGCACGATGGACTAGATCCAGCAGTAGATATCATTTGGCTAATGATGGAGCTAAGAATTCTCCGAAGAGTTGTAGACGCCGTATGACCGCTTAATAACGGTTTTGATGGAAATGATGGCACGTGTTTGACTTATCGGCGACAAAAAACCAAACCAAAAAAGGAAGTTCTATCTTAAAACATTAAGATAGAACTTCCTTTTTTGGTTTGGTTTTTATGGAAATGATTATTGGTTTTAAATAGGGTAATGAAGCTAAAGAAAATCTTAGCAATAGAGTCAGGTGCGAAAAGTGCAGAACTGACCGGTTTTGCGCTTCTCGCATCCAACGTACCCAAATACCTACGTCCATTGTGACCACAACCAACGGCCTGGTTTAAGCACGATGGACTAGATCCAGCAGTAGATATCCTTCGGCTAATGATGGAGCTAAGAATTCTCCGAAGAGTTGTAGACGCCGTATGACCGCGTAGTAACGGCTTTGATGGAAATGATGGCACGTGTTTGACTTATCGGCGACAAAAAACCAAACCAAAAAAGGAAGTTCTATCTTAACGTTTCACTTCATTATAATACCAGTATCAATGTAATTAGGCACTATTTTTTTTAAGAAAGATATATCAGGAAGAAGTGTGATAAAAAATATCTCTTTTAGTCATGTGCCATTATACATGGGTTTATATTTCTAACGTGCCCCGACCAGATACCTTGAAAGATTCACTAAAAGGTTAAGGTTCGGACAGACTGTGCGACGGACTTCCGATAAGGGTCCAATGCTCTAGAAATATCTGACATATTTTTCCAAAAACCTAAAATGAATATATTTTTATCATTTTAAGATCAATAATATATATTTCCATGACAACACTTCAGTCTAGCCGACAAGGTCGCGCAGGACATGCCATTTCCTTACTTAACATCAATTTATCACACATAATACAACATATAGTGTTATTTAATTTAGCCCCAACGAAAGAACCATTCATTCTTGATTCCTCCTAAGAATTAATACAACATATATTATCCCTGGCTCAGACAGTCGCACAGAAATCTCGAACTGACAACGTCTGGATGTGTTAATCTAATTAACACATCTGTCCTTCGCTGTATGTCCCGTTTCATTAATCACTGCCGCCAGCGACTGTACAGGACTTAATCAGACGCTGTCGTCAGATGTCTTCAGTTGTGTTATTACTAGAAACTCCGTCTTTTGTCACGAGCAGAAATTTTTGGAGATGAATTGTTGTGGGCGTGAACAGCCTTACTGTATGGTTGTGAACGTACTGTACTATTGATGAAATATGTTCTTTTAATATATTCAATCTCAGCTAAATTGTAAATTGAAAATAAAAACAAAAACATCTTTAAAATAATAAAGGTAGGACCTATTGTAAGCAATCTTCTTAAAATATTAAAATTGACCTACTTTATCATGCTTCGCCAATTGTGAGGTCAGCAAAAAATATCGCATACCACCTGTTCCTAATAATTAATCTTACGAAACAATTTCACTTTTTTGTCCGTTTGCTGCCCTTACCTAGAAAGGAAAAACTGTAACCTTATAAGAATAATTCGTTGTCCGTCTGACAAGACCCTTTTTCTAAGGTACGCATGAAGATGTCATGTCAAAGTCAAAGTCAACGTATTTTATTTGTGAAACATAGGTAATATGATACATGGTATAAAAAAATTGTGTGTATCACTATGTTTTGCCTTGCAAGGCGTACAAATTATTTCAGAACAATATTGGTTATTTAAATTAACGTTTGAACATTTCTATATTTTATACTCTTATCATCTAAAAACTCATTAATGGAATAGTAAGCTTTGTCAAGCAATAATTTCTTTAGTTGTAATTTAAAACGATTTATGTTAGTCATACTTTTAAAGTTTTTGGTAGTTTATTAAAATTTTTGGACCCATGCCGAGGCAACTCTTTGAAAAAAGTGCAGTGCTGTGTTTTTTGTCTTTAGTGTGCTTTGGTGACGTCAATTTATTTTATTAAGTGTGCATGTAGAAATTAATTTCAAATACTCCAGGTTGTAAAAATAAAAATCTATATAGATAGTTGGACCACAAAGTACTGCATATTTTGACATTCGCAAGGGAATCAATTTCATCATGAAATTTGGCAAATACGTGTTTTATTATGCGTTTTTATTTTTTCTGGCATTTTAAACTCAAAAGGTAAAGATAAACATTTAAAACCGAAAATATTTACATACCTACAAATGTGTATAGAACCCTCGCTACTTGAGTCCAACTGGCACTTGGCCGGTTCTTTATACACTGAAACTTTGGAAACCCAAAAAATGATTAAAAGGAAAGAAGGAAGAGAAGGATATACAGTATGTTAACTAACAGAGGGCGTTCCCGTTAACCCGAAATAGTATAGCATACATACATGCTAAAAAAAATATTTCCATTCGAAAACAAAATGTTTTAAAATTTTTTCCAATATGAAAATATTCAATAAAAATTTTAAATTGACATGTAAAAGAAACACACTGTACACGCGAACATGAAAGACGGCAACGTCGCAATTTATTTATACATGACGACTACTATTTTGATTTAAAACAGGAGGTTTCAAATTTATTTCCAATTAGAATTTTTTTTATTCGGATTTTTTTATGCTTATTTTTCTATGCTGATATTTTTATTTTAATCTATTAATGATATATATTAACGAGTTTAAGGGAACGCCCTCTGTTATTTAACATACTGTATAATCTACACATAGTGACACACACACTTAGCTTAGAGAAATGTTATCAACACAGTGCAAGGCATAATGGCTTGTAGTGTTATGTAATTTATCTACATATACTTACACTTGTGTATTTATATTCATACTTACATATCATTCATTTTTGCAGGTCATAATAAGCATTCCAGTATTATGAGGCGCTGTTCTGATACTTAACATTTTACTACACCAAGACTCATTATTCAGCTTACAAACACGGTCCTCAATTTTAAGCCTAAGTTTCGGCGATTTAGCGGTAACTTAGCGTAAGAAGCTGTACCTATGCTGTGCTGTATTAATTTTTCCTACTCAACACAACGCTATAATTTAATATTCACTTATATGTACATATTCACTATAATACTAGCTGACCCGGCGAACTTCGTTCCGCCTTAAAGGCAATATCACATAACTACTTTTTAAATTAGGATAATTTTAATTCTATGATTCTTTATTTAGGAGCACAATCTTGGCGGTTCTCCGGAAATCTTTAATGTGCTACAATACTCGCAAACAACATCCATTGGTCCAATGCGAACGCCATTGCGCTATATTATATGCGTATAGAAACGCTGCCCGATTCAAATCAGCATTTGATGAATTTCTTCTTGTGCTTCGTAAATTATCTAGCGCTCGAGGATTTCGCATTCCCTTTGCTCTAGTGAGTGAGAAGCACGAAGTCGAGCCATACTAAGGCTGCGCTCTTCAAGTGCAATTTTTTTGGTCTTCTTCAGTTCTTTTTTTTTTTTTGTTATGTATGGGAAATCATCAAATGACCTCTCCCGCTCTGGGCGGAGCGGAAGGGCGTGTCACAGTTTTATTGACTAAAACCCACCCGTGTTCCTTCACTTGCCTGTGCAACGGCCAGTGCCATGGTTTCTTTTTTAACCAACCCGCAACCCTGTGGACCAGTCCTCGTGGACCCCGTCAAGGTGTGCTGACATCTCTTTGAGGCGCGTGTGAAACACAACGCGCCGTCAACTCGGGCCTGGTTCTTACCAGGAGGCTAGCTGCCTATCGCTCGCCGCCCGCAAGCCCGCGCCTACGGTGGTCGGGAGTCCGATGTTGCCTCCCGACCAGGGCGCTTCCTGCGGCGGTTTGAGGCGTGAGGGTAGTGGGATTTCCGCTCCCTCACGCGCTCCACCTCCTCCTTTGCCAGCATCACTGCTTCACGGATGGAGTTGAAAGCTTGCCATGCACTCTTGCTCCGAACTATGGCCCGGACCAGGATCGGACGCGAGAGATCGCCGCCGATCGCTGCCACGAGGACACGGCTGTGCTCTACCCAAGCCGGGCAGACTTCCACCATTTGCTCCACCGTGTCCTCAGGGCGATGCACACAGTGGTCACCCTGGCGTTTCCTCCCGCCTTATAAGGAACAGGAACCTCCCGAAACAGCCGTGTCCGGTGAGGACCTACGTAAGTCGGAAGGTGAGGACGCCGTGGCGCCTCTCTAGCTACTCCTCAAAGAGAGGACTTACCGCCGCTATTGTGGCGTGCTCAGTGCTGGTGGTTGCGACAATCACACTTTCCATGTCGCCATGAGATCCCGCCGGAGTTCTGTCCGCTGTACTGCGATTTTTCGCGGCAACGGAGTTATGCCTCCTCTCGTCACTTCCACATGTGGGCGAGGGATAGTGTTTCTCCACAATTTAATGGATGTAATTATACATATAAACGCTTCTTTTTAATTATTCTATATAATTAAAAGAAACCTCATCAAAATCTGTTTCGCAGTTTTAAAGATTTAATCATACAAAGGGACATAGGGAAAGAGAAAGTAACTTTGTTTTATAGTATGTAGTGAAGTGGTAAATGGCACAGCAATACAATATTAGTTTGAAGTTGAAGTTTGCTTTGGGGCTTTTTATTAAACCATTAAACCGACACAGAGTATTTATATTCCTTGCTTTAAAGGGATGCATCAACATTAAACCGGTAAGATTTTTTTTTTAATATGCTGAGTAGTGCAGCAGTGTGTTTGTACCATTTTTAACAAATGAACCGCTAACTTCTATTTTGACTGAGTTGTTTTGTTATTCCATGTCAGTTGCGTTTTGTTATACCATGTCTTATGTCACGTCACACGGGAACGACGGGAACAACGGGAACGGGATAAAAAGTATACTATGTGATATGTCCTTCGCCCAGTTCTTATCTACCTTCCTAACAATTTTGAGCCATACTGGTTAAGCGGTTCTTGAGTTATAAATAGAGTAACTAACACGACTTTCATTTATATACATAGACTTCATTCAAATCGGACCAGCCCTTTAGGAGGAATTCAGTGACGTACACACGTACAGCAGATTTATACATTTGTAACAAAGATATCATACCTCTCTCTACCCCTAGAGCTAGAGCTCTTGTTTCAGTCTCTTTAAGTTAAATAAAAAATCTTAAATATTTATTTCTATTTTTTTTTCTTTTAGTTCTTATGTACAATCTCCTTTTTAAGTAAATACAAAAATTAAAAAAAATATAAACTTGTCTAAAGCAAAAAGGAAAACTTGTGATTGCCCTGGTTTGAACCAAGGAACACCAGCCATCGCGAGTAGACCATACCACTATCGACTACGCCACAGGCGCTATGTCGAGCCGGGCGAAATTAGCGCCCATATTATGCGTGAAATATTGCGAAAGAGAAAACTCGAAAACATGCGCTTCCCCAGACATAAGACTGATCTAGATCGATTTCTCGTCCCCGAAAACCCCCACATATTAAATTTCAGTGAAATCGTTAGGGCCGTTTCCGAGATCACACAGCGCCATCTGCCGGGCTGATTTGTGAATCTAAACCATCCAAGTCGCCACTCTAACGCATAGAGAAAAAATCATTAAAAGCGGTCAAGCCGTTTAGGAGGAGTTCAATGACATACACACGTACAGCAGAATTATATATATAAAGATTTCCATTGTTATGACAGTTTTTGACAACGCTGTTGATTATGTCTCTATGACAACCTTTTTTTTCTAAATTCTTGACTGCCTGGTATTTTTATATCGGATTTGTTATCCGAACTCCTTTAAGATATTTTATATTGCTTATAATTTTTCAAATATTTAAATTTCGTGAAAAGCTGTTCGGCGAAGTTTCTTCGGAAGCCCTCGCTGAGCAGTTCCAGTTTTGAGTTTATCGGTCTGGCTTCAACAAACACAGTATATAAATTGTGATATATTTTTCCTCCAGAGCCCTCCTAAATAGCCCTCCTAAGGTTCCCCTCTCCCTCGCGGAGAGACCAACCTCCTCTGACTCTTACTTTGCCGGGGCCGCGCCTACTGCCGCTGTTTCTGCTGACTGGTGCTGCCGCTGTTTCTGCTGACTGGTGCCGCCTCTGATGGCGGCGCAGGTTCTATTATCGGGCGCTGCTTTTGCTGCCTGTTGCCGCCTTTGAAGGCGTCGCTTGGCTGACTGGTGCTGCTGCTGTTTCTGCTGACTGGTGCCGCCACTGATGGCGGCGCAGGTTCTACTACCGGGCGCTGTTTCTGCTACCTGTTGCCACCTCTGAAGGCGTCGCTCCTACTGCCGGTGACGCTGCTACCGCCAGCATCGCCCCTGCTGCCGGCGCTTTGCCGCCGGAACCGCTCCGGCTGTGCTTTTACTATCGGCGCCGTCATTTGCTGCCGGACTTTGTTTTTTTTGCTGACTGTTGCCTTTTGTATTACACTTTTCTTTTTTTTTTACTTGTATCCTCACCTCACCCACCTCATACATTCATTTTCATTTTTATATTTTATCTTTACTTTTTATTTTGTTCTTCTAATAAATTCTTTGTTTGTCCCCTCCCTCGTTGTTTCTTGTGTAATACGACAGGCTCAGTGCTAATAGCACAGGACTTTACTTTGTGTAAATTATTTCATCAAACTCTTAAAACGGTGAAAGAAAACATCGCGAAGAATCCTGCATCTGATGCAACCGAAAATTCGATGACATGAGCTATCTACCAAACGCACTGTGCCTACGTGGTTGGATTACTGGTCATGTTCTCCACAGGAAGAGGCATATATAGCAAGACGCAATAAAAAAAAATTGCAGGCGTGAGACTGACAGAAGAAGTGAAAACTGTAGGTAGTACTTACTAAAAAAGACAGAAAACATAAAAAGTAAAAAAAAAAAATATCATGGTTGCGGGTCAGTCACGCAAACGCGGATCCACTGCTTTTCCCATTCAGCAAAAGTGCTCACCGTCGCTTTAGAAGTTTTGAAGCAAGCAAGCAAGTCCGTTGTGTATTCACAGTTCATTTCTTTTTTGGTTATTTTTAAAAGGAATCTTTTTTTAATATTATAAACTAGCCACAATCCCGCCTGATGATAAGCAGTAGCTACCTACTAACTCGCTCGGACCATAGGCATCTGTCGTCCGATCAGACAAGCCGGATTTGACGGCATTTTTCCATGTTAGGTACTAGAAAGTGCCCTACAACTATTGCCCTTTGTCACCCAAGCAAAATCCATGAGGATTTCCCATGGACAACAAAAAACACCTTGTTCGCTTTTCTTTAAGCGTCGGCGATAGGACTGGTAACTTAATATGGATGTTACTTCAATAATACGGAGCAGGTAAATGTACAAAGTTTGCATTCATATTTTATGAGACCAGGTAACAACTGGCTTATTATAAGTGCAAAGGAGTTCTGTTGCAAGGTTGCTACAATATGTAATTGCGAAATCTTGTATAAGTTACAGTTCGAGTACTGTTGAATCGCTTTGCTCTTTAAGTATTTCGTGGGAACTGGAGCAGCAGGTTTCTTTGAGGGCCTTTTTAATTCAAGTGTCAAATTCCTCCTAAGGATAAACCTGCCTTTTTTTATTGAAAATTACCCATATTTACAAAATATAGCTGGCTGATATTTAGCATCTTAAATCTCTCTCTTGTGAATATTTTTCATATCTTTTACGGCGAATTAATATGGTATCCACATAATAGCTGAAGGCCTGTCATTATCAAAAATAAACATATAATGATCAAAATACAATCGCAATCTCAACAGATTCACTAAAAATCTCATCAAACACATCAGACTGTGGACGTTCTCAAAATGAAGAGAATCGTCACATAAATGCTGCAGAAAACACAATTGTCAGTCTCATATTAATAGTTTAGTGCTGCCTTTTCTAATAAGTCCTTTTTTTAATTAATTGTCCTATCCACAATTCTTCTTGTATCCTTCTCTGTATAAGAGGAGACCTGTGCCCAGCAGTGAGACGATAAAAGGTTAATGATGATGATGATGATCCACAATTGTTACACTATGACTTAACAACAATACAAGCATAGTGCACAATATAATGCGATTGACACAGCATGTAAAAACGAAATTGTGACACAAATAATGCAGAAATAAGTTAACAGCACCTAATGGAAAGTTATCAAAGAAAAAAATAAAGTCAGCTGTGTTATTAATTTGTTTTTAGGACGCATGAATTTTTGAAGTGTGTAGAAAAAATATCAAATACCTCATCAGAATTATTAAAGAGCCTGCAAATTCAGGGGACGACCCTGATCGACTCCGCATATTTATTAATTGACGGCCACATTAATTGAAAAATAAAATCCCTTTTTTACCATATGCCATCTAACCACGTTACATACCAGCAAAACAAAAATAACAATAATAAAAAAAAAACATTTAAAATGGAAATGTAAATATGTAAAAACTTATTACCTAAATAAAAGCATCATCATCATCCCAGCGTTAATCCCAGTCGCATCCGAAGCCTTTTCAGCTCTGGTGTCTGGGGTCCGCTTTACCATTCCAACTGCTGAGATGGCTAAACTTCGACATTTTCCGTGAAGCGACTGCCGTCTGACCTCCACAACCCGAAAGCGACATCGAAGCATTGCAGTTAGACCAATTGTTGGACTTTTTGAGGGCTCCAACAGCCCGTAACGACTGCCACTAGATGTTCGTATGGCAAGCGGGACCAACGGCTTAACGTGCTTTCCGAGGCACGACCAGACCAGTGCAATTATTCATATTTATGCATACAAATACTTGCACTGTGCGGGGATCGAACCCGCGCCACCTTGCGCAGCGGCCGCGTCCGCTACCGCTACGCCACGGAGGCTGTCTATTACCTAAATAAAAGCGCCAGGTATAAAAAGCGTGACAGCTCTCATATAGTTTGTATTGTGTGTATTGTCATAGTAAAAAATGATAATTATATGAACTTATATAACGTGTCAGTAAGCTAATTCTGGAGAAAGAACACACACACTGTCTTGAGTTAATCAAAGCGACCAATTATTCGTATAATTTAAATAGTCGTTTACATAATAATATGCCTTTGAACAAAGATTGGATTGTAATTTTGCTTTAAATGTAATGTAAGGCAAGTCTCAAAGAAGTGAAATAACAACAACATAGATAATATTAAAAAGTTTGGGGTCTTTGCCCTCTGAGGAACGAAGTTTCTTACACGATACTCGTACGCACACATCAAAGATAAATTGTATTTTAATACTCGTTTTGTTACGCAGTCATTAAGAACAAGTTATAAGAAGCTCTTATAAAGTTGTCACTTTCACCTCGCTATCGCCTTTAGGTCCTTCAAAACCACGAAAATTACTCCCATGACGAACAATATGAAAGCTTCTGTAGCTGCTATCGTGAATTTTCATTTTAACTTCAGTATTGGCTTCTTCTTTATTACATATAGGTATTTTGGTGTTATATATGTGGTGCCATAGATATGTATTAGCATCTCTACTAGAAGATTGGACCAAAATAATACTATAATCTGCTCCTTTTTGGTTCATGTTTCCTATTAGCATGTCTATGGCACATATCTATATTAATATCTGTGTGATTTGTCCGTATATATTTATTAAAAAAAATGTACCAAGGTGACCTAAAAATCACAAACAAAAAGTTTCTCAATAATGTAAAAAGTGTTGTACCGTTCCCCGTAGACAGATTACAAAATACCCTGTGATTAGAAGACACAGTTCCGATCCTTTCATAACTAGTTGGCACGTGATATCTATTAAGTAATTTTATGTCCTTCTAATAGAAACGCGAAATTTCGTGAAAGGAGATGTTTCAGAAATGTATGGAGCCTGGGCCAGCACATTGTACATTTAATGCTAGGTATAATTACGCTATAGTTAACTGTTTTTAATGTTAATTTCCTATATTTTGGCTTAGTTTTTATACAGATTCAATTTAACTCGGCCAAGGAGTGCAACACAACTACTAATAAATATGGTGGTCAGCAATAAGTGAAATAAGATTTTGACAGTGACATTTGATTGATGTGTCATGTATCTAAGGCTATCGTATATATATTATCTACTATATGACTGCGAAACAAACAAAACATGAATTCCGAACATATGGCCCATTAAATAAACACAATCAACTCAAATCAACACTCGGCACGAACACAACGGGATAATAGAACTGTCAAAGTCGCCAATCAAACGTCATAACCACTATCATGGCTACCTTAATAAAGGGTTATCTCGCTAAAAAACGTTTCAAACAATTAATTATATATACTCGTATTTCTATTCAAATTAATTTCGTAGTATTTTTATGAAAATCTTTTATTTTTTCCTTTTTATCTATATAGCGGACATAGTGGTGGCCCAAAATGAAACATCTCCTTTGGCACACAGATATAAGCTGAATATTTTCTATTTTGGCAGTAGATACATTCCCGTGGAATAATTTTCGACTTCCACAAGGGTTAAGCTGGTGGTAAAAGCTACTTTAACCCTAGAAAGATAACGTGCGCCTCAGAGGCGCCCGCAAAATACATATTTCACCGCAATTTTGTTACCGACACGTGTACAAGCTTGTGTTTCCTAGCCAATTCTGTCGTTGGTCAACACTTCCAAGGGACGGCTGCCACTGCTCGGTAAGTACCATAGTTTTGCTGTTAGAACGTTGTGTTGCGCTCGGGAGGCGCATGTTTATCTTTTGTGTAACTTTTGCCACTTTCATAGTGAATTTGTTTTTCTTATTTTTACTAATGTAAGGTAAGTATTAAAGGTTGTTTTTTTTATTAGTGAATACTTATTGTAATCAATTGTTTTTAGGAGTGTTTTAATACCGTGTCCAGCAGAAGAGCGTTGGATGAAAGAGTAATTGTTTCTTTATTGACTGAAGAATAAGAAGGCGCTGATGAGGGCAGTGGCAGTGAGATCGAGGACCATGTCAATGTCTAATGTTCAGGCCAAGAAGGAGTGATGATCTATGAAAATTCGAAGGATACTTCATCACAGAATGTCACTGAAAATACTGGACATGACCAACGCATAGTAATTCAGCCTAATGATGTGATCAGGTGCAAGAGTAGGCATGTTTGGTCTACTGCTAAAGGAAAAAATACCAGAAAAACGTCTTCAATCAATATAGTTCATTCAAATTGTGCCTAGTTGCATGTGTCGAAATATTTTTGCACCGTGTTTGAAAACTAGGTTGGAAATTCCTACTTTATCAGGACGTTTGAGAGAAAGTATTGATTATCCCCCCACAAAGTAACAGAAAGATGTCTGAAGAAGCTGATGAGGAACCACTAACTGAAATTCGACGGTACTGTCACTTATGTAGTAAAAAAAAATAAAAGAATTATTCAAAATAATGTGCATAAAATGTAAAAATCTATTGTGCGGAGAACATAAAAAAGTTCTTTACAACAATTGTCTTTATCTGTTGATATTTCCAGTATTTTTTTAAACTTGAGACTGGTTATATTATAATTAATTAGTTAATAAGAAAAAACACTATAAACGTTGCGTATTTTTTAAAATTTCTATGTAAGTACAGAAGTCTTCTAATTTTTGTTCATTTTTGTTAAGGATTTAAAATTCCTACAAAATTTAATATTTTAAATAAAAAATAATGATAATACGTATGTATTTTATTTACTTGTTAATAAATCAGCAATTTACAGTAGTAAATGAAACAAAAATAATTGAAATTCACAAAAAAATCGACTATTAAAACGGTGCGCCTCTGAGGCGCATGTTTATCTTTTCAGTACAAAAAAAATAACGTTATCTTTCTAGGGTTAATATAAATTAGCATTACACACCAATAGTACAGCTATTTATAATAAGTTAGGGCTAATGGTTGAAACAATCCTTAGAACGGAATTTTCTTTGGTTTTCAATGATATAATTATTATCCTTTTATTTTTATATCGGAATGTGTGTCTTACTAATATTACACGAGACGTGATTCCACCTAAAATAATAGTGCAGTGACTATTAAGAGGTATGGATAAGAGTCAAGGAGGGCGGAATCGGGTAGTAAAACAAAACACGAAAAAAAAAAGAATATTGTTCCAATATCGATTTGTTCTGCTATTCTTCAACACTACCCGTTATATGTATGTACATATATCTAGGCAGAGTAAACATTTTAGGAGCTACGAAATGACAACACAATTTTATTACTACTAATAATCTAGGTTCATTTAACCAATACTTCATTTAGCTATTCATAGTAATACATGGAACTGAGAAGGCTTAGAGGCACCCATAGGATAATGGAAATCGCTATGCTTGGAGTTTTCTATGGTGATCGAATCAGAAATGAAGATATTTTCAGGAAATCAACACAATGTTAATTGTTATGAATAAATAAATAAATGATGATGTTCTAATTCACCCGATATAGAATGAACAATTGCCACCAGTGGTAGTCGGTAGGGCATTTCTAGCAGAACAAATGGCTGATAGGCTGGAAGATTTAACCTTGGAAGGCCACTCACAAGGTAGATCGATGACTTTATGTAATTTGTAGGAATCCGCTAGATGCGGGAAGCACAGACGCGGTCGAAATTGAGGTCCTTGCGGAAGCCCTGTCCTATGTCTAGTAGCGGTTGTGTTAGCTTAAAATATGAAGATGATGATGATTACGTAAGAGTAATTAATGTATCTCCTATCTACAACAGTTATCTTTTTCTTCTTCATCTCAGCCTACAGAGGGCCATTGCTGGACAAAGGCTCCCTCAAGAGCCTTGACCTTCAACGGGTCTTCGGTCCAGCTTGTTGGGGGCCTTCCTACGCCGCGTCTTCCGTTACGTGGCTGCCACTCCAGAACCTTACTGCCCCATCGGCCATCGGTTAATATAAGCGACTCTAGGAGCTATGTCGGTGACTTTGGTTCTTCTGCGGATCTCCTCATTTCTGATTCGATCGCGCAGAGAAACACCGAGCTCTTTCCATCGCCCTTTATGTGACTTTGAGCCTTCGTATGAGACTCATCGTGAACGACCACGTTTCAACACAACAGTAATAAATGTAATATATTACGGGAAAATAATAAGCTGGGAAAATAATAACCTGACAAAATATTTGCCTCCACTGGCTTATCAAAGGATTTATTTAGTTTCAATTGTATTGTGTTCAACACAATTTCAGTGTAATGCATAATTATAAATCGGTTTCTAAAATACAATCACTCTATTCGAGCGTTATTGTTAGAACATAACGATCATTATTATGAGTGGGACTATGAGTGGGACACTATTGAAAAACAACATTACACGTTATGTGATATTGTATTCCAATAGTGTGTGTTGGCTGTCAGTAATCCTATATTTAGACAAAGTGTGCCACGCATGTCGTGGTGGCCTACTGGTTTATTAACCAGTAGGCCACCGTACACTCATACTTGAGAGGCCGGTGTATTCACCGGCCTCTCAAGTATGAGTGTACGGGTTCGATTCCAGATCAGGCAATTACTAATGTAACTTTTCTAAGTTATATGTTTTACAAGCATATCTTGGATGCCAATGACTGATTAAAAGGTGAAGGAAAACATCTTGAGGAAAACTAGACTTTTCAGTCTGAAATAGCTACCCCGCATTAAGGAAGCGTGGTGATTTCGCTCAATCCTTCTCTGTATGAGAGAAGGCCTATGCCTAAAGGTTGTTGATGATGATGATGATGATGACGTACAACGTATGTGCATGTTAGTCATGTATTTATTGGATTAAATATTGGGGTAAAATGTATCCCATGTATTAATCTAGAGTGTCAGCAATACCATACCAAATTCCATTAAAATTGATCTTGCCGTTTGAGCGTGAGAAAAAACATAAAAACACTCACACACAAACCTTCAGCTTTATAATAATGTGGTGCGTATAAACTAAGATTAAAAATTTATCTTAAACGAACAAGAAACCTTGTGATAGAATAGGATAATGAAAGAAATTAACTGTGCCGAGACTGAAAGTCTACTACAAAGAAAATATATTTACGCTCAAGATAAAACTTTGAATCGTTAGCAAACACAAAGTTCTTCAAGTAGCACAGATTCTAATCTCAGTTGGTACTCTTGAGATCCTGATATGGATCATAGTGGGTCTTGGTCACATTTCCAGGGTTTGAACGATTGTGACTCAATAGATTGTAGGTATTGTGAAAGTAAATGAGAAAGTAGGTAAACAGAATAGAACATAATCATGTACAATATAAGGACGGGTGTGAGGTTGATTGAAACATCTCAAAGTATAATGCAGGGCTGCCTTTCTTCCAAGTAATACACGCATATAATAATAATAATAGGTACTTACATACCTCGCCACTTCAGAACCGTATAATTATCTGCCAAGTAACCAAGTAACGCATCGTACAGACGACAGAACATCAAGCTACTACAATCTGTCAGCTTTCTTTATTAGATTTTCAGCCATTTTCCTAAAGCAATAAGGCTCAAGGTTGATTGGGAATATTTGGCAGTTTCGAGAAGCTTGGCCTGCTGTCGTCCGTACCTATTTTTGCAAATATCATAATCATCATCTGCTAATAGCTTTCTGCCAACTATGATGTGGTAGTCTTTTAGAGTAACCAGTACAGCTAAATACCAGTTTTTTATATCGAGCGATTCAGATCAGCATATCAAGATGAAGGGTCTCCTTGGTAAGATTGTTAAGCAGACTTTTAGGCTTTTAATGAACCCTCGTGACTGTCTAAGACCCACACAGAATGATAGCTGAGACCGAGTTTAATTTAGCTAGTAGAATCTAAAAAGTCAGCAAACTAAAAACTTTTTTTAGTGGCTCAGATCGAGAGTCATGAAAAGTCCCAATAACAATAGGCCTTACCTTTAACAGCGGGAACAGACGGAAACTAGCTTCATTTAAATTTTTGAATTTCCAGTTTTCAGCATTACAATTTTCGGCATTTCAGTTTTCACTTTGGAATACTCGGAATTCTCCTGATTGGAAGCTCTATCCTACATTTCCTATAGCTGTAGGAAAGTTTTGTTTTTCATCAGAAATATTCATGCAGGTGGGAAATCAGAACCAGTAACGATGAACAAAACATACCAAAATATGAGAAATATTGTTAATAACCTGTGTTGGTACTACAGTAAAGCAAGGAGATGGTTTGGACGTTAAGCACATAATTGCGCATCAGGGAGCATTTGATGTGTGGCTGCCAAATAGCCAAAAAGCCGTGATTTACGAATAGTAGGTCGTGAGTTTAAACCCCGGCAGGCGTTTTACTGGATGTATTAAAATCTGTTACCAGTGCTCTCAAAATGTTGATAAAAAACACATCGTGTAGAAACCGACATGTCGCACCTAAAATCCCCCAAAAAACCTCGCCGTAGCACCAAAAATCTCGAATACATTTGACATCTACATACCCGCACTTGGTCCGCATGATGGATTAAGGCCCTTTTTCTCTCAGTGGAAGGAGACCTATGTCCCAACAGAGTCTGATTAATAGACAGAATAAATATAACACGCCCATCAGCATTTGACATAGAAGATTCATTGTAATCAAGACATATGATCCTACGACTAGGCGTAAATAGGGGATATACGCCTAGGTGCTGGTAACCATTCAATTTTCCGCCGTCGTAATAATTTTACGCTTTATTTTGCCTGTAAGCAACATTAGTTTTTCTTCCGTAAATTGTTCAAGCTAAAAATAACATAAACACGCTTTTCTTTTTCCTTTCTTTCTTGAAGCAAAGCTTTACAGTTGCTTTAGAAGTCTTTCCTGTTCTTACTTTTATAAGTTGAGCAAAAGAAAATAACTGATACATTTCGCCAATATTTTTGTATCCACAGTTTCCTGTTAGGAAAACCCGATGTTTGCATAAAACGCACTATTCTTTCTTATTCATAGTTTAAAAGAACACCACTCCTGAAGCGTTTTAAGTCTCTTTAGTGTGTCTCATAAAAGAACTTCAACATCTATTCGGCCAAAATGCCCATAAATTTAGGTATATTGAAGTTTTGCGGAGGTCAGCTCATATTTATTCGCGGTTACGATGTCGATTCAGTGGATAAAGTAGTTTCTTTCGACCATTAATTTCGACCAAATATTTCTTATACACGCTATTATATTACAAATTACTACTAATATTAAAGCACAGATATGTTCCTGTGTAGAGTACTGCAGACAAATTTGGGCTGGTTCTGCAAAATGCCAGCAGGCAACGAAGCATGCGAAGAGGCTAATTGGCGACCCAGATTTAGCTCAAAACGGTCTCCAAAGCCTAGTGCACAGACGTAAAGTATCCAGCCTGTCGGTGTTCTATAGAATGCATTTTGGAGAGTGAACGAGGGAATTGCATTACTTAATTCTCAAATCTCCGATCCACCATCGGACAACCCGTCGTACGGCGAGTATCCACCCTTACGCCTACGGCCTACGGTGGCCGGGAGTTCGATATTGCCTCCCGACCAGGGCGTCTCCTGCGGCGGCTAGAGGCGTGAGGGCGCTGGGATTCCCGCTCCCTCACGCGCTCCGCTTCCTCCTTTGTTAGCATCACTGCCTCGCAGAAGGAGGTGACAGCCTGCCATGCACTCTAGCTCCGGACCATGGCCTGGACCAGGGTCGAACGCGAGAGATCGCTGCTAATCGCCGCCACGAGGACACGGTGGTGCGCTACCCAAACCAGACTGAGCACTGTTTACCATTAGGCGGGATTGCAGTCAAGCACTATAATATTATAATTAAAAAAAAAATGCGAATGTTTGTATGGATAGATGATGCTTGTTACCCTTTCACGCAAAAACTGTTGAATGGATTTAGATACAAAATTTTTGAACACAGATGATTTGTAACCAGAATCAGGATAAACACATAAGATCCTTTTTATTCCGATATTGCCACGGGATTTATATTTATGTGGGTGAAACCGCGAGAGGTAGCTAATAATAATATAATTTTGCACAACTGTCTAAAGCGTAGATATTATTCTGTATATTTCATTAAGTCTCTTATCAATAAGTGGTTGTTCATTTGGTTATTCATGATTCACAATGGTTCATTCAAAATCATTTGATCGGATCCTTGATTAGGGCTTCAGAGACCAATAGAACCTCTATATTGCTTTTAACATATGTAATTGGAAACAGATATTTGTGGTTGTTTTCGGAAAAAATAAGTCAGAACGACATAATTATACTTGCTTTAGTCCAAATATTATACAACTTTATTTTTTCTTTAAACGAAACCTGCACCGGAATCCATTCCAATACTTTTTACACCATGTTATATTTGTTCCCAAATATATTTAAAAAATGTTGCAGTGTGGTTACCGAGCGCACAACACAGTTCGTAGCAGATCATAGTGTCCTAGGGCCGCGCCGCACTGCGCCACTGCAGGAGCGAGCGGGCGAGCGGTGAATTGACCATATTTTTGTAGGGAGGACCAGGTACATAACAACAGAACATAAGCTCATAACGTTGTGACTTTTCATGAGAGCTTTTTGAAATTTCGTCTATAAATTCTTTACATTTGGACATAAGGAGTAACTAAGGTAAATACCTAATTTACTCCTCATGAATATACATCATACTTAAGAAATTAACTAAATTCACTAGCTCAATCTTTCTCTGTTTGAGAGGAGACCTGTGCCCAGCAGTTGGACGATTAAAGGTTGATGATGATGACGATTAGCTAAATTATTCTTAATTAGTAACTTAGATAAAAACCTAAGTTATTCCTTGTGACATCCTTCATCATATTCATTTCCTAATATAAAAATATTAGAAAATGGATTTGGAAAGGCACACATTATTGTATTCTGAAATTTAAGTATTGAATTCGCTGACACAGCCAGTCATATCTAAGCCGCTTGAACAAATAATAATTAACCTAAGAGACAAGATCAAACAAGAGACAAGAAATTTCAAAACACAGTCGGAACTTTATGTCATTCTTAAAGTTTCTCAGCACAAATGAGTACCTACTTCCATAGCTAATACATCACTGGCAAGTCACTCGAAACATTTCACCTTTTGTGTTGCGATTCTATTCAGCAATACGGTCGAAAGTTGAGTTTATTCACACATTTGAAAGTTCCCTTTTGTCTCTAAAAGGGACGCCATTTAGCTTAATGGGGGACGCATTACTGTATCTGTTTGTATGATCTTTCCTCCTTATAACGTTAAGTTGTGAAGCTATAGGAAACATCCATGTATATGTTCAAATTTCATATAATATGTTTCAAATGGAACATCCACTTCATGTTTAATAAATATCAACTTTATTTTAAGGGTAATTAGGTTAATTTCAAAGTGACCAAAACTACTGAAAATGTTTTAAGTTGTTGCCTAAACTAAACTTTATTTTGTAGGAATTAAAGTTATTTTTCATAAAGCTGTAATTTTTGAATTTTAGGCGAATGTGCATCCATATCCTCCCGTGGTTGTCGTAATAGGTGACTAAGGAAACTCTCACCAGAGAAGCGGACAGCAGGGCTTCTCTTGTGGAATATCAAATTACTGCGATCCCCAACCCGCCTGCCAAGCGTCGGGATTATGGGGTTTGCCACAAAGCAATGAAAGCCTTGGGCGAGGCCTTTGTCCAGCATTGGACCTGTATAGGCTGAAGAAGAAGAAGGTGAATATGACTCTTTCTAAATTCAAAACCGACACAACATATAATGTTCTGTTAGTGAAGTAAAATTTGAATTTTAAGCGGATATGGGTGCACCCCATATCCTCCCGTGGGTGTCGTAAGAGGTGACTAAGGAAACTCTCACCAGAGAAGCGGACAGCAGGGCTTTTCTTGTGGAATATCAAATTACTGCGATCCCCAACCCGCCTACCAAGTGTCAGGATTATGGGGTTTGCCACAAAGCAATGAGGCCTTTGTTCAGCAGTGGACCTATATAGGCTGAAGAAGAAGAAGAAGGTGAATATGACGCTTTCTAAATTCAAAACCGACACAACATATAATGTTCTGTTAGTTATGAGCTTAGAAAGTTATTAAAATTAGTAAAATTACAATTTTTTGATGGAATTTTTTGTAAAGCACCTTCTTAATTGAATGAGAGAATATTATATATGTTGATGTATGATATTTCACTCTAGCAGCGCCTCGTGGTTTGACCTTCGCATAAGTTCACATAACTGTCTCATGGGAATATCACTGCACAAAGCACTGAATATAACTTGGCGTTTCCGGCGCTACTTCACATCAGGGCAGCTTCTAATGTTTTTGAAGCACGGATGGAGTTTCCACCCTTACGTTATTGACACCACAACGATCCGAACGAAGCGTTTGGCCTTTCTTTGTATACCACACTAGCGGCCGCCTGCTACTCCGTTCGCGTGAAGTTAGTTAAGCTTCGCTCCTATTGGTCGCAGCGTGATGTTATATAGGGAAACGTTTTTTCGAGTGCGCAAAAAAACAATGGGTGGCTCAGAATCAATGACAGAACAAATCTGCATTATTAGTTTAAAATAAAAAATCATGTTTTTGTCCGCCCTAAAATCAGCAATTGAGAGACACCAATTATTCATATTAATATCGTAGTATTAGCATATGGCCGCGTAGTGAACATGCGGGCGGCGCGGGCGCGCGGGTTCCCGCCGTCCCCACTCCGTCGAACATGAATGGGACCGCGTGCGGTGACCATAACATCGATATCATAATAAACATCTTTCGTTATCAATAACTATTTTTTTTGTACTAAAACATATCAAAGTAATAATATTTTTATCTATAAAACTTATTTAGCTATAAGTTGACAAAGTTTGCGCACTGGATAAAATTTTATCCTGTATAGCCTAAAGTTTTCCTGGATTTGTGGGCTATCCAACGCAAAAAGAATTTTTCATATCGGACAAGTAGTTCCTTGATAATCCCATCGTGATGTTATTAGCGCGTTCAAACAAACTTCAGCTTTATATATTAGTATAGTATAGATATGCATATCGAGACACTGGAACAATTTGCCAGCGGCAGTGTTTCCGTCGGACTACAATTTAAGTACCTTTAAGGCTAGGGTGAATAGGCTCTTAATAAACTAGCGCCCTTTACCATCACCGATTGCATCGCTGCTTACCATCAGGTGGGATTGCAGTCAAGTACTAGTTTATATTAATTTAAAAAAAATACTACTCATAAGTATTTGAGTTGCGCAGTTGGTGTTTACACATTTAAATTTTTGTAATAATATATTGAAATTGAAAGTAAAAATAAAATACAATACAATTCGAATAAAAATGGAATGCGAAGTAGAATTTAAAGTAATAAAAAACAGCAAAATAGTTTATATACATAGAAATTATAAGAAAGTATGCAATAGTGTGAGCGAGCTATGATACGCTCTGCCTTACTTTGATGAACTTTCAGCTTCAATCTTGAAACAGACTCTGGTTCGAGACGGGACCTGATAAACTAAAAGAACGACCTTGTTTTTTAAGAAGCTTCAAGCTACACTAAGTACCCATCTACATATTTCTCTATAGCTATTTATCCCTAGAATCACAACAGTTTTATAATAAGTTGTTCCGAGGCCTTGATTGGAAGCAAATGAGCCGTCGATCCCAACAGATACAGCTTGACCAAACAGATTGTAATCATCCCCTAATCCCAATCCTTTGTCAACTTAAGTTTGGGGTTTTCAAACAAATTCCAATTCGTTCGTTTTCTTGATTTTAATAGTTATATTTGATAAATACGTTATACTAGCTCTGCTCTGCAGATTACGTGTGAATATTGGTATAATAATTCTTTGTAAGTTTTTAGATTTTTTTTTTGTAGTAAACTTACAAGATAACAAACACAGACAAAAAAAACGTGTGGCACTCGGGGACTGCCGCGGTAAAGCTATTGCATAGCAGTGTTTATCAACTTATGCAATTATAATTATTTATTTATTCTATTTATGCAGTATATTTTTTCCTTGTTCTTGCGCATGAGGACCTGGTATGTCAGCATATATAATAAATGTTGTGATGTTATTGGATATTTGCAATGTTCTTACGCATTTATGAGGGCCTGGTAGGTCATCATATATAATAATTGTTGTTGTGTTATTGGATATTTGCAATGTTCTTAAGCATTTATGAGGGCCTGGTAGGTCAGCATATATGAGCGTGAGGTTTTTCCGTTACGGAATTTCTGGATTCGGTCCCCGCGCTCAAAGCCCGCGATAGAAGCTATGCAATAGCACAGGCAAGCACAGGCTATAGTTTCACAGGCAGCAATATGTCTGCCACAGCATAACAGGATAATTATAAGGGCAATGCAGTCTATTACAGATCATCGCGATCACTCTGCGCACCAGAGACGGCCACTGCTTGTGCATCGTCGCGTGAAAGCAGAAAGTTCGCGCCTCGGGTACCCGAGGCACTGCAACGGCGGGGCAGCCTCAACACAGCCCTGTGTCGCTACCATGAGTTTTCATTACGAGACTCGTTCGTCGATATCGACCGCGTTTGGCGCTCTCATTGGTTAAGAGTCCTTACAATCTTGAAGCGGGCCAATCGATGAGTCAAACGCGTTCGATATCGACCATCGAGTCTCGTAATGAAAACTCATGGTCATCATCATCATCAGCCTTTTTTATCGTCCCACTCCTGGGCACAGGTCTCCTCTAATACAGAGAAGGATTGAGCGTAATCACCACGCTTGCTCAATGCGGGTTGGCCATTTCAGACTTATTATGCCCAGGTTTCCTCAAGATGTTTTCCTTCACCTTCAGTCATTGGTGTCCAACATATACTTAGAAAGTACATATAACTTTAGAAAAGTTACATTGGTACTTGCCTGACCTGGAATCGAACCCGCGCACTCATACTTGAGAGGCTGGTGTTTTAACCACTAGGCCACCACGACAAAAACTCATGGTAGCCACACTGAATGCGTTACTGATCTGTTCCAAACGAGTATACTTCGCCCACAGGCTGCATAGAGAGATGTCAGTCAGCTCTAAACAGCGTTAAAGCATTTATGTTTCAATGTTTATTATTTTAAATTTCACATCATCAGTAAAAAGCAAATACCGTTCAATTAATAATATGCTAGTGGAAGTCTACACGACACAATGAGTATGACTTTAAAATCAAGACACACAAAATGAAAACTGCGTAATATACATGAATTTGAAACTGAATCAAAACAATCAAGGTATCACAAGAGAACTCGAATGAAGGACTGTTTTCAATGAGTGGTGCACTACTAAACATAATCAACATTCCTGTGCCAGTGCTGACCGAGCGAAAACGGTTACACACTTGAAGAGAATACAAAGGAATCGTTCAATAGAATTGAAATTGAACCAGTACGAACTTCAATTTTAACTGGAGAATAATATTTCTCGGTGGTAGGCAACAACATCAGCCGCCGGCATAAGTTACCACCCACCAGACAAAGTCTTGCCGCCAAGCGATTCGTCGTGTTCCAGCATGATGTCTGGTGAAGCCGTACGGAGAACGTGTCTGAGCAGTTGTGTTGCTATGTGTGCCGGGTACGATGTGCCTAATGTTGTTGTGTCGGGAGTTTGGTCGTGGAGGGTCTCCAGATCATCCTCTGGCGCAGCATCGTTGGTCGTGTTGTTGGGTTAAACATTGCATCACCTCGCTCAACTGCCGTCTTCCTTCCTATTCACTCAGTTTTTTGAGTGAATAGGCTTAATAAGCTAGTGTGCTTTACCATCAACGATTGCATCACTGCTTACCATCAGGCGGGATTGCAGTCAAGCACTAGTTTATAACTATTTAAAAAAAAAATCTACTACGTTTATTTTAAGATAATTATGGTCTAGATAAATGCTCAGGGTGTATTTAATTAATTAGTACAACTTCACGGAAGTAACAGTTATCAACATCTCTTAGTATCAAAAAATATAAGCATGTAATGTGCCACTGCACTCTGGTAATGCGGACCCCAGACTCGAAAGTGAAAAAGCTTCGGATGCGACTGGGACTATGCTGGGATGATGATGATTGTCATTGATCATGGGACGCTTCACCTGCCTAGCCTTTTCCAAACTATCTCGGGGTCGATTTTCACTCTAATGAATTCAATTGAATACCAGGTACTGAATAGTATGATTCTTTTTACCCACAGACCTTAAGTGTAACTTAATCTGATGGACCCCGACCTGTGTGGGTCTTATTATTTTGTGAAGAGCCCCTAAAAAGGGCAAAGGCCTACACAACACACAATGAATCTAATCTCAGTTTGTTAAAACGTACTGACACTTCCGTAATAACAGCATATCTATGTTTGTTATTCCAGCGTATGGCACTCGTGCGTTGCAGATGAAAATCATCGTCAGGTGGTATACATTGTGTTGTCATCTGATATTATACTGAGCTGAGGTCTTTTTGACATTATTATCTTTGTTTTATAGTTTTACTAGCTTTCCGCCCGCGGCTTCGCCCGCGTGGAGTTCGGTTATATCGCGCTTTTTAGATTTCCCTCGGGAATATCAAATTTTTCCGGGATAAAAGTCTATGTCCTTTCTCAGGGTCTAAAGATTGTCTGTGCCAAATTTCATCAAAATCGGTTTGAGAGGTTTAAGCGGGAAAGCGTACAGACAGACAGACAGAGTTACTTTCGCATTTATAATATTAGTATGGATAGTAGACTTTGCAATTGACAGACTTTTGACTTTGTATTGACAGCCTCCGTGGCGTAGCGGTAGCGAACGCGGCCGCTGCGCAAGGAGGCGCGGGTTCGATCGCCGCGCAGTGCAAATATTTGTATGCACGAATATGAATATTTGCATTGGTCTGGTCGTGCCTCGGAAAGCACGTTAAGCCGTTGGTCCCGGTTGCTATGCGAATATCTATTGGCAGTCGTTACGGGTTGTTGGAGCCCTCAAAAGTCCAACAATTGGGCTAATTGCAATGCTTCGATGTCGCCTTCGGGTGTATGGAGGTCAGACGGCAGTCGCTTCACGGAAAATATCGAAGTTTAGCCAAAATCAGCAGTTAGACTAGTAAAGCGGACCCCAGACTCCAAAGCTGTTAAAAGCTTCGGATGCGACTGGGATTAACGCTGAGATGATCATGATGATGGAGTGAACTCTGCATTGAATTATTAAGGTGATTATTTCACTGTAATGCATTTAAATGCATTTTTCTTTCTTTCTGAAGATGATTTTTTTCTGTCCACGGGCAACGAGTCTTGTGTATTTTATTACTTGAATTAAGAAAAACTTTTTTTATATGTGTTATCGTACTTAGTACTGATATCAATCACGTGTGTGAAGGCTACACAAAAGAAAACATATTTATTTAAACTGATATAAAATCTGACAATAGAAATTGGTGTCGATATTCCCAAAAACTGGATGAATATGTTTTTGTTTTATAATATTTATGTCGGTATCCGTCGCTTTAAAATAGCCTTACTAGCTTTTATACTTGTAGCCTTAAAGCTAAAGTGATTTTTTTCAAACAATCTTTAGATAGACTTTACTAAGGAACGATAAAATTACTGAGTCTGTTTCATAACAGATTTAATCTTCTCTGAATAATTTACTTATAACTCATTAAAATGTCAGAAATTTAAGGTTAATAGGCGTCTCAAGATAAAAAAGCAATGTAGTATTTTATTAGCTTTTTCTGTTCAAATCCCTAGCCTAGTTTTATCGCAGTCAATTGTGAGAATAAACTTTAAATTGTGTCTTTTATGTGACAAATTGAAAAAGTTTTATGAGATGCCATTTTAAGCATCTAGATACTGAAAGGTATCTTTTAAAGAAGAAAATAAAATTGATTTGCAAAAAAGAAAAATGTTCGACTATTTATTTCAGTAATTGAATTTCAGATTTCAATTTTGACAAAATTGACCATTCTGTTACTTTCAAAATGGGAATTAATGACCAGTGATTATTATGAAAATATTTAGCTACAGTTAATAATGAATCTATTAACAAATCTTATTTTTTTGAATACTATTAAAGTATGGGAGGACAACGTAAACATATGATACATTTAACGTGCATATTTATTGTGTATCTCTCTCTCTCTCTATGTAAATAGTACTGTAGACTACTGGAGAGACTACGTTGACAGCCTCCGTGGCATGGCGTAGCAGTAGCGAAAGCGGCCGCTGCGCAAGGACGCACGGGTTTGATCCCCGCGCAATGCAAATATTTGTATGCATGAATATGAATATTTGCATTGGTCTGGTCGTGCCTCGGAAAACACGTTAAGCCGTTGGTCCCGGTTGCCATACGTACATCTAATGGCAGTCGTTACGGGTTGTTGGAGGCCTCAAAATTCCATCAATTGGTCTAACTGCAATGCTTTGATATCGCCTATGGGTTGTGGAGGTCAGACGGCAGTCGCTTCACGGAAAATATCGAAGTTTAGCCAAAATCAGTAGTTAGACTGGTAAAGCGGACCCCAGATTCTAAAAGCTGAAAAAAGCTTCGGATGCGACTGGGATTAACGCTGAGATGAAGAAGAAGAGAAGACTACCGGAGAGACTACAGGAGAGAGAAATACTGTAGACTACCTACACTATTTCTCTCTCCTTCCCCTTAGTATTCCGTTCAAAGGTTGTCTGTAAAAGATCGCACTTAGCGATAAAACCGTCCATTGTGTCACCCTTTGTAAAATCTTTATATTTATGTTCTGTAATCTATATGGTGTACATAATAAAGAGTATTAAATTCTATTCTATTCTAGACTTGTCAAAAAGTATGTTAATAAAATTAGAAAATCTAAAAACTACAAGGCCTACATAGTACCTACGTTAAAACAAACAAAAAAAAAAAAAAAAAATTCTAGGTAGACACGAAATTGGTAGACGTAATAATTATTATCCAGATAGTTTTCATACCTACATATTAGCAGGGCTATGCACGACGAGCTTCACAAAATTTTTAGATAATGGGGCAGCAGTAGCCCAGTGATAAAGGCCACATCTTACGAGCTCATAGGCTTGAAAGCAGACATGCTTTTATTTAAAAAAAAAAAAAAAGTTGCCCAACACTAGAAAATTCTCCTCAGTGGGTACGTTAACAAACACAAAGTTACATACACAAGTAGCCACACCAGGAACCACTACTGAAATGAAATGAAATCGTTTATTAAGCAAGTAGGATCACTGATCACCTTTACACGTCATGTTTACTTTTTATTTTATTTTTTACTAGTAGGTCATATAAATGTTTGTTCCGTACGGGAATCAGTAGTCCATCGCTTAAATATTACGCTAACAGCGCTGTCGTACATTGTTTCCACGCAAGGACTCTCAAAACGGTGAAGGAAAACACCGGGAAGAAACCTGGCTTACCAAGAACGGAAAGTTCGAAACGTGTGACATCTAACTGCACTGGGCCCGCTTGGTGGATTATAGCCCATTCCCTCTCGAAGAGGGGAGGCCTCAGAGAAAAACAGCACCCTAATTGTATAACAAACTCATCATCATCATCATCCCAGCGTTAATCCCAGTCGCATCCGCAGCCTTTTCAGCTTTGGAGTCCGGGGTCCGCTTTACCAGTCCAACTGCTGATATGGCTAAACTTCGACATTTTCCGTGAAGCGATTGCCGTCTGACCTCCACAACCCGAAGGCGACATCGAAGCATTGCAGTTAGACCAATTGTTGGATTTTTGAGGGCTCCAACAACCCGTAACGACTGCCACTAGATGTTCGTATGGCAACCGGGACCAACGGCTTAACGTTCTTTCCGAGGCACGACCAGACCAGTGCAAATATTCATATTCATGCATACAAATACTTGCACTATGCGGGGATTGAACCCGCGCCACTTTGCGCAGCGGCCGCGTCCGCTACCGCTACGCCACGGAGGCTGTCAATTGTATAACAAACTATTTCCACCAATTGGAATAATTTTGAAGCATATTGCATTACTCCATACGTTCGTCAAATGTCTCTGCTTAACATCGTAAATAACGCAATGAATGCTGTTGAACAGTCAAAATGAAACCCTTGGCTACTATAGTATATTACGCGATTACCCTACGGTTTTTAACCGATTTCAAAAAGGAGGAGGTTACTCAATTCGACCGTATATATGTTTTTCTTTTTTTTTATGTTTGTTCACGCATAACTTCGTCGTTTATGAACCGATTTTGATCATTCTTTTTCTGTTGGAAAGAAGACGTTCCCAAGGTGGTCCCCATGATAAGGATATCAGGGTTTGATGATGGAAGACCAGAGAAAACAAGGGGAACTTTCAAAAATTGCAGGGGCGACTAGTGCATTTCTTAGCATTTTCATTAAGTATTTTAAAGAACTACAATTTAATAAAGGTCTGGAGTAGTTCTGATGATGGAGCTGGGAGATAGTCGAAGGAACTCCTAAACAATTCACAGCAGCTACCTTGTGTTTGGGCTCGATTAATTTGTATTGATAAGAACTTTACACCTAGATGGGTTGTGACTGTCATAAGAGCTCTGATGATGAAGACAAAGGACAGTTCCGGGAACTCCTAAACGGTTTACAGTAGCTACTTTGTAATTGAACTTAATTCATTTAGGTATATTGATGAGACCAGTTGAGCAGTTGAGGGATTACTTACGGGTAAAAATTAAAGTAAAAAAAATCACGTCGTTTCCCAACTATATTTGCGTCAGCTTCCAGTTTGACCGGATGCAACTGAATACATAGTACTTTTAACAACTAAAAAGTGTAAAATAAAAACTTTTTTACAAAAAAAAAAAACAACCGACTTCCAAAAACCACCTTCGACTCCCGAAATTAGTTATTTTTCACTTTGTAGTGATTTTTGGAAGTCGGTTGTTTTTTTGTAAAAAAGTTTTTATTTTTTTTTAAATAAAACAGGAACTTGTAGACTAGAATTCTTTGACAGAGACCGAAATTTAATTTGGACAATAGAAAGCAATACAGAGAAGCGTCGGGCAACAGAAGCTGCACATCATAAACCCCGCACAAAGGTAACAATGGACTTACTGTCACACCCTTTACAAAGGGTTGAGATACAATGAAAAGAAATAAAGCGATGACATCACTAAGTTTATCTCCAGTGAGAAAATTACTTGCGAAGGTACCTACTTACGGAGGGGTATTGTGACATTGTTTTGTACACCATTGTCTGCGTGTAACAACGTTTCAGGCTACAACGTATAATTTTTGAATACATTGTGAAGTTTGTTCAGATGGGGCAAGTAATTATAAAGTGAGAAAAAGTAATGGAACTCTAGCTGTGTAAAGAATTCCGAGTTTTCTTGTTGCTGGAATTCTACGTTTAATTCAATTGAAGGCAGTTTCTATTCGATTCTTCGATCTCGATCTAGTAATAAAATGTAAAACGGAGAACTTTATTTTATCAACATATCGATTTGCTGTATTGGAATAAAATACTTTTAGTGTTCTTCTGTTAAAAACTTTGTAACTGATCAGGAACAGACTAAACTAAGATTGATGCCTACGACTGCAAAGGACGAATTCTTTCTAATTTATTTTAAATCATACTAATCTGCCCAACCTTTCCCCAACAATTTTAAGGTCAGATTTTGGTCTAACGGGATGCAAAAGAATACCAGTATCTAATAAACAGCAACTATCTGACCTCCATAACCCAGTTACTGGGTAATATTATAACCATTGGTAAGACTGTTTGACAGTCTTTCGGATGACTCGCAACGCCTGTTAAATATTCCTGAATTACAGTCGAGCCCAACGGATCTCGAGTCACGAAGGAGGCTTTTTTCTTTTTGATGAGTGAAATCATCAAATGACCTCTTCCGCTCTGGGGAAGCGGAAGGGCGTGCCAGACTTATATTTTTTGTCTGTTGTTAAATTATAAACTAGTGTTTGATGGTAAAGCAAGCTACTTCATTAAAAGTCTATTCACTCTTCACGCCTTGAAGACACTCAAATTGCAGACAGAAATATCGCCGCTGGCAAATTGTTCCAGTTCTTCGATGTACGCGGTATAAAAGAGGAGGTGAAACGCTTTGTCCGGATTATAATGCTGTTAACAACGTAAGGGTAGAAATTCGTCGTACGACGGGTCATCCGATAGTGGAACGGAGATGGGGAATTAAATCATTCAATTCCCTTGCACACTCACCAAAATGCATCCCATAGAACACCGAAAGGCTGGCTTCTCTACGCCTGCGCTCCAGGCTTTGGAGACCGTTTTGAGTTCAATCTAGGTCGCCAATCAGCCCCTTTGCACGCCTCACCACTGAATCCAAAGTAGCCAGGTGACATATTTCAGCACCAGCCCAAATGTGGCTGCAGTACCACTGACTAAAACCGACCCCTGTTCCCTCACTTGCCTGTGCACCAGGGCCACGGTTTCTCTTTTGATAAAACCGCTGCCCTGACCCAGGCATGGTTTTGCGTGGATCCCGTCACGATGTGCTGACATCTCTTTGAGGCGCGCGTGTAACAACGGGCCATCGATCCGGGCCTGGTCCTTACCGGGCGACAAGCTGCCCACTACTCTCCGCATGCTAGCTCGCGCCTACGGTCACCGAAAGTTCGATGTTGTCTCCCGACTAGGGTGTCTTCTGCGGAGGCTAGAGGCATGAAGGCACGAAGGAGCCTTAGTGTATAAAGATGGTCCACGATCCACAGACCAAAAGCGGCAAGCGTTTCCTACCCTGATCGACTGACGTGTGGTGCTGATATTGCTTAGTCGTTTTATATTAAACTAGCGACCGCCCGCGACTTTGTTCGCGTGGAGTTAATTATTTGAATATTTTATTTTAACCCAAAAAGAGTTATTTTAAAATTGTAGTATCTTATAAGATGCTAATCGAAATTAAGTGATGTCAAGGACAATATATAGCCTAAAATCTACCTGGAATAATGGGCTATCCAACGCAAAAAGAATTTTTCAAATCGAACCAGCAGTTCGTGAGATAAGTGCGTTCAAACAAAAAAACTCTTCGGTGTTATATTTATATTAGTATAGATGTGCGTTAGAAATCAAGCTGTCTAGTTATGAGGATTCATGAGATACAACCTAAGAACATATCTGTTTTTAGGTTGTATCTTCGGTCGCGGATCCTTAGTATAAGGGTTCGATTTGTAACCTTTAGGCAGGGACCCAAACTACATAACACGTTATCAAAAGAAGCTTTGTCTGATTTCAACCCACGACGGCTTTCTGCCGCTGAAACCCCAACAATAACCACGAACACAAAACAGTAAAGTCAGCCATGTTTAAATTGAACCCTACAAAAGTGTTTAATGATCAATCCTTTCAATTTACCAACCAGACTATAATTAGTATTTGCCACGAAGTTTCGTGAAAATCTATTATAGCTAATTACACAGTATAAAAACGGCTAACCAGAGTAATGAAGATTAATTTGTTTCTGTACAAAATCGATTTTGAATTAAGTAATTAGACTTTATTGATACAACAATTAGTAGCCGGCATGATTTAGGTTAGTATTAAACGGATAGATGGTTTCTTGTGGTACGTAATGAATTACATAAATATTGGTTCAACTATACGGTTCTTTTGGAGAACTCATTTATTATATTCAGATTTAGAAAAGGAACAGTAATAAATCTTGCAGAAATCTAGATTCTGATACATCTTAAAGAGAGCTGACAAGCCAAGCAATTTTTTAGTATTGTATAATTGCATGGCAAACGTGTGAGCACAATGTACGAATGTGCTGTAAGGCATTTTTTTGTTGGGTTAGTCTTTTTTATTGACTTGATTGTGCTCTGGCTGTTAGAGTATGTCATTAGGTTCCCTTCAATATGGTTGAGCTGAATGATGCTGATCCATTCGTCATGTTCGTGAACGGACGCCGTCGGAGGGGACTGGTCGTCTCTTAGCTGCCACGGCGTATTTTAATTTCTGAATTGATTTTTGTGTGTTTTCCATAATGGACGCTCTCGGCGTACAATTTATTTCTGCATCGTTCTCACACGGTTGATTTCAACATGAATGATGTAATCAAATGTGTCATCAATCAAAAGTGTCCATGGAGTTTCTTGCCCGTTCTTCTCCATAGGTACCTACTCTTTGGAATGGGCGACTAGCTTCATTTTATTGACTGACCGACCTTCTGAAAATTCAAAAGTGCCTGTAACTGGTTTATTTGAAATAAATGCTTTGATTTTGATTTTTTTGATTTTGAATGACAAACCGAAAAACTAGTCTGTGAATTTAAAGGTTACAGCCTACTTTAAGCACTGACTACAACTGAAAACCAACATTGTGGCTGTGTCTCGCGCCCGCAGTACATAGCGTAGTAGGTACTTATATGTGACGCATAGTTTCACCCACTATTTTCATGTCTTTTTTTTGTTTTTCTTGACGTCACAAAAATTAATTTTCATTCATATTTCAGCGTATCACACTGTACGACAAATACAAAAGCAAAATCGCGTAACCGCCCTGCGCCACTTAAACGAAACGGCAGTAGCAGTCGTACATTATCGCCATGCGGTACAAAGAGACGGGGATATTATATCTTCTACTTCGCGGCTCTGAATGTGTACTCTCCTTCTATCATCATCATCATCACAGCGTTAATCCCGGTCGCATCCGAAGCCTCTTGAGCTTTGGAGTCTGGGGTCCGCTTTACCAGTGATATGACTAAACTTCAATATTTTCCGTGAAGCGATTGCCGTCTGACCTCCACAACCCGAAGGCGATACCGAAGCATTGCAGTTAGATCAATTGTTGGACTTTTGAGGGCTCCAACAACCCGTAACGACTGCCATTAGTTGTTCATATGGCAACCGGGAACAACGGCTTAGCGTGTTTTCCGATGCACGACCAGACCAGCGCAAATATTCATATTCAGGCATACAAATACTTGCACTGTGCGGGGATCGAACCCGCGCCACATTGCGCAGCGGCTGCGTCCGCTACCGCGTACGCCACGGGGCTGTACTCTCCTTCCATGTTACGAATTATATTGATCAGAGGAACAATTCTCGTTTTGTACTTATCCCAAAAAATGCACAACACTGCTAAAGATTTAACTAATAAAAAAAATTAAAGTAGTCAAAGCAAATCAGGTTTTTTTGGGAGAACTTATGGCTAAGACATAGCAGGCGCACGGGTCGTTCGATCAGACCGGATGTCACGGTTTTTCAGTGGATGGGTTACATACCAAGCCCCTCCGTGCCTCGGAAAGCAGGTTATGCCGTCCCGGCTCTCATTATTAGAGCTTTAACAGTCGATACGGGACGTCAGAAGAAAGAAAGTCTGTTAACCAATTTTACCAAGACGTATCGTATTATCCAATAAGGGTGTAGAGGTGTCCCATAGGCAGTTGATCCATGTAAAAATACTGATATTTAGCTTCATCCGGTTAGATAGTAAGCTGACTCTAACATAGTTGGGAATAGGGTGTAGGCAGATTGATCGAGTG
Organism: Sesamia nonagrioides; assembly: GCA_017933935.1. NCBI lineage: Eukaryota > Metazoa > Arthropoda > Insecta > Lepidoptera > Noctuidae > Sesamia > Sesamia nonagrioides. Next base: position 1,879,309 of record JADWQK010001324.1, on the reverse strand, counting down.
AATCAGACTTTTTGCATCAATTCTCACCCTTCTTGTATCTATAACGAGGTCCCAAGGAGAATATTTATGGTTTATCCTGGGCGGCCATATTTTTAACAACTCACAAAATTTTCATTGTTCAGCCCTTTATATCAGCTGTTCGGTTCTTGATGGCCATTTTATTCGCAACAAGTTGTGGTGTACTCCCCATGGACCGATAACTGAGCTCGTATTGTAGAATTTAGGGCAACGAGTGCGTTGTAATGTTGTAAACGTCAAAGTACTGTAATGTATAGCCTTATATGGTGTTTTTTTATGATCAAGTTTTAACTTAGCCCGTGAGCGAGATTTTGCGATTAATGGGAGAACATCTGTTTTTTCAAAACCTATTTGTAACTTGACTTGGATCATCATAACCAACATTTTAGAGGAATCATGCACGTGCGTTCATGTCCTACTGCTGGAGATACATCTGGAACCAAGCTCTGCCACTTTGATAGGTCCAGGCTGTGGAAGCTCCCATCGTTACATCTTATGGTACGTGGTGACAACTCCAAAACTTTTCGGCCCTCATCGGCTATCTGAGAGGCATTTATCATAATTTTAAGAAAGATTCCAGTCTGATCTCAATTACAAGTTGTTAAAAATTTCTGTAGTCTAAGTTTTTGACGTTAATCGGCGCTGAAATGGAACTGCGATTAGATCGTGAACGTTTTAAAATACAGGTTTTGACCTTCAGTTCTGCGAGTAATTTACCCTGCCCATTCCCAATCTTCAGGCCATTAATTAATTTCTAAATTGCAACATTTTGAAAGTGATTATTTTATAATAGAAAAACATAAATCTAATTTTATAAGTTTTCGTTTTTGAGTACGATGCTTTCACCTATATTATATTATATTATATTATATTATATTATATTATATTATATTATATTATATTATATTATATTATATTATATTATATTATATTATATTATATTATATTTCTTTTTTTTTTAATAATAATATTTAGTTGTAATGTGCGTTTCGTTTGTGCGGAATTAACAAATTTTCTTTCTTTTTGTCTTAAAATAATATTGCCAACTGCTTGAGATAAAACAAGGACACGTTAATTTGCGCGTGATAAATCAAACAATATGCAGAAGATATAGGTGTGTCCTACCAAAGTATCAGCAACTCGCACTTTTCCATGTATCTACTATATTTATACTTCTATTCAGTCTATAGAAGTTCAATGCTGGATAAAGGCATCCCCATCGGTCAGCGGTTCTATGTGCAATGTGCCCTGCCCAGTGCACCTTAAGTTTAGCGGGTTGAAGACCTATGTCTGTGACTTTGGTTCTTTAGCGGATTTCTTCATTTTTGATTCGATTGCGCTGAGAAACTCCGAGCATAGATCTTTCGCCCTTTATGTGACTTTGAGCCTTCGTATGAGGCCCATTGTGAGCGACCACGTTTCAATTCCGTATGTCAACACTGGCAACACGCATATTTATACGGTCCAACCTAAATGCAGGCATGGGATAGTCTAATAAGCAAAACAAAAGGCATATGATTTATCTAAAAAAGTAAAAAGGCTATCTGATCTCAAATAAATTGTAGGCATCATCGATAAAATTCATATGCCCAAAAAACATCACCCTTATAACGACACGACTAAACATAAGCAAGTTGAAAAGATAATTTATTTATAGGATACATCAATCATGGCTTTTGATGATTCATTGTATGGACGCTACTGTCGACTCGACGCTACCATTATACAGAATTAATAAAATATCAAGGATGAATGATGATTTTTTAATTAATCTTGTTGCCGCGAAAAATTGCGAATGAGCAAGTTAGATTGGAGAGTGTGAAAGTTAAGATTTCAATGTCAAATATAATTAGTATTAGTAGTAGCAATTTTAATAAAAACGGGTCTTTGTGGAAAATTTAATAGAAAGTAGAATATAAATAAAATAGAATAGAACATAAAACAAAAAATAGAATTGATCAAAGAAACAAATAATAGAATAGATAGAATTTATTCCCTTTATCCCTCGTTATTCCCTTTGTTTAACAGATACGATTTTGAATATTTGGGGCAATGTAATGGGTTTCAAAATGATTTCTATTAATAGCAACAGTTTATTACGCAATTAGGGTGCTTGTTTCTAATCTCAAGGGAGGCAGGGTATTTGTTTTTTTTTTGTTTTTATGGGTAGTGTAGGTACTCGCGATTTTTTATAAAAATGTGACATCTGCCTAGCCTTTAACCAACTATATTGGGGTTAGCATCCAGTCTAACCGGATTCGGGTGAATACCAGTATTTTACAACAAAGCGACTAACTATCAGATCCCCACAACCCGGTTACTAGGTAATACGATACCCCTTTTAAGAACTTGTATTTTAGTTTATACTTTAGTTCAAAATAACGAAACTATAAACTAAAATATAATTTCCATATCAGAGATAAGTCTTAGTATTATTAAAATACTTATTATTGGTTGAATAGCCGGAAATTTTGCCAAGGGGTCTCATATTCGTATTCATATCATCAGACCAGTAACAACCGTCAAAGACACTACGACCAATCGCATAACGTGCTTTCCGGGGCACGGAGGTGTATAGATATGTAAAGACGGTCATCCATCCTCCGACCAACCGCGGCCAGTATTGCTTAACCTGAAACGTAGCTTAGCGATATTACCGTGGCTTAAACCTCTCTTTATAACAAGTCTATATCTATTAAAATATTTTCCGGGTAGGTCCTTGAAAAAATATCCGAATGAATAAAAGGGATAAGAGAAGATTTTGTTCCTAGCTCGTACCTTTCTGTATTTAATCGGCTTACCTCAGTAGTAGCAATTTTAATAAAAACTAATCTTCGTAGAAAGTAGAATATAAATAAGTCATGGTTAAAGATATCATTTCAATAAAAGTTGCTCATTTGATTTATATGGTAGTGGGGCAAACGCTGTGACGTTATTTTGTAATGGCGGCACGTGGCAAGGACCGTTTTGGAAAGCGATTGTCAAACGGTCACTTCGGTTTGAGACGTGGACCAGGGCACTTCAAAGGGATGAAACTGTCGATATGCCTATTTAAATTGTTATTGCCAAGATTGGAGGTTACATTTACACTTCGTGCTTTAATTTATAACTCATCTACGAAATGGAGCCCGCAGTACCACTACACCAAGATGGTGACGACTCTATCAATCAGCCGCCCCTGACGTCGTCAAATAGAATAAAAAAGAACAGAAAATAAAATAGAAAAAAGAACAAGAAATATAATAGATCAAAAAACAAAATAATAGAATAGAAAATAGAAGTTTGACTCACATAGCGCACACGATTCTACAGTCGTGTAGACTAACTTTTACAACATCATAGGCTTTTCAGTAACTGACAACCATTTCAAAGCTCATTGAATTTAAAACCTGTTTTTCCGAGAAAATTAGTCCCGTAATTACATTTCCACTGCAAAGTGTATTTTTCTCTCATTTCAAGAATTGTGAAATAAAAGTTAAGGTCCCTTAACAAAGTCGAAGATCTAACTACCGACCGTTATCAACAACGACTGACATTTGGGTAGATGTTTTGTTCACTAAAACCCTAGTAATCGTCAACTAAAGTCTTATCAGTCAAGCCTTATCAGTCCTTATAGAATCAACACTGTTCTACAATATTAATGGCTATCACTTGAAATTCCAGAACGAACACATTTCAGATTTTATTATATCGCTTCCTCGCATCAAGGCAAACGACATGACCCATGATGACGTCATTACAGCATTATTTACATAATCACCCGCTCCTCTCAACCCCTTGACATTGAATCTTAAATTGAACCTTAACGTACATAAAACAACGTCTAATTTCGATGGTGCTGATATTTTCGGAAATATATTTAGGGCTGAAGCGTCTTTGCTACAGAATGTCTAATATTGAGATACTTTACATTTGAAATTATAGGTAATGGTTTTCGCGGGAGACCGTCTCAGTCGAATTGTCCAGATTTGAGTACGCTCCTCGATTTTAGATGCGAAGCGATCTTTTTTAATTATCCTTTCGTGTTTGAGATTTCAGTCAGTAAATAAAGTTAATATAACTACATTATATAAATAGGGTGCTTTCAGGTTGTTTCGTATTTTAAAGGGAAAAAAGTGGTTTTGGAATTTCCTTTTTAAAGACCCACATAAAAGGCGTAAGGTCGAACTTTCGGAAAAACATAATAATAAAAAGTATGTAAAAAACAAAATTGTTCATAACATAAGCTGTAACATTCATAAAATTAATGTAAAATCATCATCATCATCAACCTTTTACCGTCCCACTGTTGGGCACAGGTCTCCTCTCATACAGAGAAGAATTGAGCGTAATCACCACGCTTGCTCACTGCGGATTGGCGAGTTCAGACTTAAAGTCCAGGTTTCCTCAAGATGTTTTCTTTCACCTTCAGTCATTGGTGTCCATTGTTATATATACTTAGAAAGTATATATAACTTTAGAAAAGTTACATTGGTACTTGCCTGACCTGGAATCGAACCCGCGCACTCATACTTGAGAGGCTGGTGTTTGAACTAGTGGTTAAAACACCAGCCTCTCGGCCACCACGACACACACAATGTAAAATATGATCTGGCAATGGCTCGAAGAAGAAAGAAAGAAGACAAAGCGCTGACAACTTTGACAGTACTAGACCAATTAATAAGTATACATTATCTTCTGTCCTTTTCTTAAAAAAAAAAACATTAAAAGAAAAGCTGACTGTACTTAAATTTAGTTTAGTTTGTGTACAAAGAGAATCAGCTCCAGTATTGTTCAAAGAAACAGATAATAACGTCGTTAAGTACTCCTAAACGATTTTGGAAGATAATGTTCAGAAACTTTTCCAAAAGTATTTTTAGCGGTGCGTGACAAGAAACCCCGATGTTATTGTATCCTAGTAATTACTGTGTTATTGAAAGTTTTATGTTTCCATAAAAATGGAATAATAATATTTGTTGCGTAAGACATTTTGGGTAAGAGAGACTCTATCATCATCATCAGCCTCTACTCGTCCGCTGTTGGCCTCTTCCATGGCATGCCAACAAGCTCGATTCTGAGCAGTTCTCCGCCAGCCACTACCAGCCACCTTTTTGTTGTCGTTGCTCCATCTCGCCCAAGGGCGTCCTACGCTACGTTTGCCGAGACGCAGTCTCCACCCAAGGACTCGTTTACCCCAATCGTTGTCGGTCCTGCGGCATATGTAACCAGCCCATTGCTACTTCAGCTTGCTAATTCTCTTAGCTATGTTAGTGACTTTGGACCTCTATCGTATCACTTCATTTCTGATGCGGTCCTTCAGAGAGACTCCCTACATGGCCTGCTCCATAGCTCGCTGAGCGGCTTTAAACTTATAAACTAATCTGACCGTTAGTGTCCACGTCTGGGCTCCGAGACTGAGACAAGAGAGACTATATACAACAAATAAATCAAACATGAAATCCGTTAACAGACTAGACTATACTGAAATCGGATTTTTATATTTGGTTATGCTTAGCATAATGCAGCTAACGGCTACGTACCGAGGTTGAGAATAGGCTGGAAATTATATTAGTGTGGTATACATTTATTATGTACAAAGTTCACTAAAATGTTGAATCTTCTTTGTACTTAGTCAATGTGTCAACTGCTCTTTTCTGTTTAAAAATATATTCTAATTTTGCGTTTGGACATAGAGTATAATAATACTAAGACTTATCTCTGACATGGAAATTATATTTTAGTTTATAGTTTTGTTGTTTTGAACTAAACTATAATATGAAGTCTTTTGTAATTTACTTATGTAAAAGGTAAATGTGCTATTATCATTGACCAGGCCCCAGACTCCAAGATGCTATCGAAAAATTCTTGTTGGAAAATTTACTAACATTTTGACCTACCTGGGTTTCGAATCCAAGACCTTATGCTTAGCATTACCAGTTGCGATCACGAGATTAGAAGGGTAATAGCGTAGCGGTAACGTAGTAACGTAACAAACTATTTGTAGAAACACAATAAATGTTGTTGAATCGTCAAATGGAAATCCCATTTGATGATTCAACAACATTTATTGTGTATTTGCATTGTTTAATTGATAGATTTGAAACACATATGACTTTTTCCAGGATCCAGCTGGAATGGGCAGCATTTGGTAAACTTCGTCGGGTATTTTCGTCGCCCATACCCCAATGTTTGAAAACCAAAATGTTCAACCAGTGCGTCCTACCCGTCATGACTTACGGAGCCGAGACATGGACACTAACTGTCAGACTAGTCCATAAGTTTAAAGTCGCTCAGCGAGCTATGGAGCGGGCTATGTTGGGCGTCTCTCTGAAGGACCGCATCAGAAATGAGGTGATCCGACAGAGGACCAGAGTTACCGACAAAGCTGAGAGGATTAGCAAGCTGAAGTGGCAATGGGCTGGTCACATATGCCGCAGGACCGACAACCGTTGGGGTAAACGAGTCCTTGATTGGAGACCGCGTCTCGGCAAACGTAGCGTGGGACGCCCTTGGGCGAGATGGAGCGACGACATCAAAAAGGTGGCTGGTAGTGGCTGGTGGAGAACTCCTCAGGATCGAGCTTGTTGGCGTGCCATGAGGGAGGCCTATGTCCAGCAGTGGACGAGTAAAGGCTGATGATGATGATGACTTTTTTCTCTTTTTTATAATTATAAATTTGTGCTTAACCGCCATTCCGCCTGATGGTAAGCAATCATGCATGCATTGATGTTAAAGCGCGCTAGTTTAATAAGATAACAATCAATCAAAAAAAAAAATGATTAGGAAGGAAGACGGCAGTTGAGAGAGGTGATGCAATGTTAATCCCAACAACACAGCCAATGATGCTGTGCCAGAAGGGAGATTGATCTGGAGACCTTCCACGACCAAACTCCCGACACAACAACATTTGACGCATCGTACCACAACTGCTCAGACCCGTCGTCCATATGACTTCACAAGACATCATGCCGGAACACGACGAATCGCTTGGCGGCAAATCTGTTTGAGATAGACAGTGTATTACGCAATTAAGGTCTTGGATTCGCGGCCATCTTCACCCAGACGTAAGCGGGGCAGTAGTGATGCCTTAGAAGTTTTAAGTTGATCTCGTGACGTGTTGCCGTTGGGTTGATGCTTTGACAACGAGTGCTTATATCCTTAATAGAACAGTAGCGTGATGAGTTAAGAAACCTTTTAGTAACAGTCGTGCCGTGCTGCTGCCGATATTTACTGTTCTGATCTCATGACTGAATGAATTAACAATATTGATTTTATTTATTTTCGAATCAACTTAGCCTTTGATAGGCTATCATCATCATCATCATTTCAACCGAAAGACGTTCACTGCTGGACATCGGCCTCCACCAAGAATCTCCACGACGACAGGTCCTATGCCTCCCGCATCCAGTGGTTTCCCGCGACCTTCACCAAGTCGTATAGAAAGATAAGAAAAATAGTTTCAATTGCCACATTCAATTCAATTGCCATTTTCATTCAATTGCCTATCACCGTCCTGATAAGCTATCTAAAACAATTAAAACTATTTTTCTTTGTGACAATGCTTCTCTTGTGCTGTAATTTTACATGTGCATTGACCGTAAAATGCTCAACGCCTCGAGATAAAGTTAGATTAAAAACTGATCTTCTTTTTATAGTAACCTTACATTAATCCTTGTATTTTATGACTTAGTTGCACAACGCAATAACAAATTACCCTGGTCGATGTTGTTAGAGACTCCCCGCGGTGTAAGAAATGGCTAACGATGTTGGTGAGAAAATATCGGCTCGTGATTGTTTCAGTATTGCACAATTATCGTGTTGAACATTTTGAGTTAGTGCAAGGATTTTTTTAAGACACGTGGTAGATAAAAATAAAATATTTAAATTATTGTGTAAAAACTTTTTAATCTTCTAGTGATGAACTTTTTTTTTTTTTTGGTAAATTTTGAAATTTAATTTGTTGGTTTAACATAGTGTTCGTGTCGCATGGCGGATAATAATGGGATACAGAGAAGTTTTAACGAGTTCAACTGCATATAATAGTACTTTCCCATATACTCCCGAGGGTGTCGCAAGAGGCGACTAAGGGAACTCTGACTATGGAAGCGGGCAGCAGCGCTTCGCCTGTGGAATAACAAATTACTGCGACCCCCAACCCGCCTGCCAAGCGTGGTGATTATGGCAAACCCCCCAATGTAATGAAAGCCATGGGGGAGGCGTTTGTCCAGCAGTGGACCTCTGTAGTCTGAAAAGAAGAAGAAGATGGTGTATCAGCTGTAATAATTATGCAGGCGTCCGCCAATTCGACCGGTGGCGGTCTTCCTGCATCGGACGATAGCATTGGGATATCTTTCGGATAAAATTATGATGCTAATGTAATCATGTTAAGAGACAAAACAAACCTGGGATCAAAAGTTATTTAGTAATATTTTCTTGAACACGGTCTAGTAAATACGGCGTTCTCAGAAATCCGAATGCAAAGAGAAATGATTTTTACATAATCCTCTTGAATATTGCAACGGTCTCTGGATTCTTTCTCTGTTTGTTATTGATCCTTTGATGGCAATACATAGCTTCTTTATAATCGTGACTACTGGTGCATTCATCTGTTTCAGTAAAATAAAATACGATCACAAATCGAGCTAAATGTCATCATCAACAGTAGATCTATTTTGTAAAGCTGAATTATTAAGTTTACTTCTTAATGGTTTTACATAATTATATCTATATCATTATACAACATGTAATTAATGCATACCCTCAAACACCACACACATTAGAATATTATGTTATAATTATAATACATTAAGCTCAATCCTTCTCTGTATGAGAGGAGCCCTGTGCCCAGCAGTGGGACGATAAAAAGGTTGATGATGATGATGAATGATACAAGAAACCTGAAACATACCCTTAATTTTTAATGTAACATGTATATGCATTGTTGTTTATTAATTTAGTTGTACCAATTCCTGGAGAACGAAGACCTTAACGTTCTTAAAATAAGGTGTTTTATATTTATTTTGTATTATCTGTTTTTTGTATGAATACTAATAAAACTACGATTTTAAAAATCTGTAAAAACAACAGGGCTAATATGACAATAATTTCCGTAGTTTTAATTATTAATTTTTGAGATAAAAATTACCTATATTAAACATTATATAAACCGATTGAGTAAACGATTCTGAAGAAACTATTTTCAGGAAGTGCGAATTAATTTACATGTTGTATAATAACGATATCATTATTTGTTACTCTGATAGCATGTCCAGGTGTGTCAGGTCCTGACGGAAAACCAGCGTTGCGAAATTTACTTTTTTAAATGGTCTATTATATTTATGTCTTGCCGCCAAGCGATTCGTCGTGTTCCGGCGTGATGTCTGGTGAAGCGGTACGGTGACGGGTCTGAGCAGTTGTGTTGCGATGTGTGGCGGGTACGATGCGCCAAATGTTGTTGTGACGGGAGTTTGGTCGTGGAGAGTCTCCAGATCAATCTCCCTCTAGCGCAGCATCGTTTGATCGTGTTGGTCTTGGGTTTAACATTGCATCACCTCGCTCAACTGCCGTCATCCTTCCTATTCCTTTGTTTTTTAAGTGAATAGGTTTAATAAACTAGTGCGCTTTACCATCAACGATTGCATCACTGCTTACCATCAGGCGGGATTGCAGTCAAGCACTAGTTTATAATCATTAAAAAAAAATATATCCCACAATAACATTTTTGTCATTTCTTTTGTACGACAAATACCGACTAATTTTCGTATCGATTTTAACCAATACAGCATTAATTAATATCTAATTTATCTCTCATTTTCAATATTTATTCTCTGCGCATAATAAGAATTTTCATTCTTTCAATAATTGTCTTCTACAATGTCCTTCTCACCGCACTGGATTTCTTAAGTCTTCATTTCTTGTCCAGGCGGTTTTCCTTTGGAATGATCTTGCTCAGAATATCAGGACGTTGACAAGTCGGTACACATTTAAAGTTAAAGCTCGGGAATACCTACGCAAGAAATTGGCAGATTCATCCCACATATAATTTATTCTTTTTCTCTATCTATAATTTTTTATCTCTATATAAATACATAAATACAAAATATAAACAGTAGTTTATATTTTGTATTTATGTATTTATTATAATATTTTTTTCCTCTTTTAACTTTAATTTATTTGCACCTACCATGTTTTGTCTCTGCACTACCTCAAGGTAGACTGGTAGAAAATACCTAAGACATTAAGTCCGCCATTGTGCAATGTTTATGTTATGCACAAACACTGCACAATTTAAATAAATAAATATACATCTACATCGCTCTTTACAGCATATGATTTAAATAAATATTTTCGAAGACATTACAGATATACAATTTAAAAAAAAAAAAGACCTTACCCCGCACTAGGAATTTCTCCTATGTCGAGGGTGCGTTTACAAACATATAAAGTCACATGCACAAACAGCCAGACCCGGAACAAATACTTGTAGATCTTACAATTTGCGTAATATTGCACGAATTGCGAGGCGTCGCGTTTACGGCGGCACCGACGGACCAGGGCGGGACGGGAGCAGCGGGCCGCTATGTTTTTTATACAACGTTTACAGTTTTTCTGTAGTGTATTTAGTATCAGCATTGCACCCTTGCGAAACTGGGACGGGTCGATAGTCTAATTATATAATCTGAAAATAGCTTAGACAAACGTGATAGTAGCAATATTATCTCCATAACTAAACATGTTCTAGACACTTCACGAGTTTCAAACTCAAAACAAACTTCTATTCAACAATTTACGCCCAAGGCAAGAGCTTAGTAAACAAAATACAGCCGCATACTTTACGACACGACTCGACACGAGTTTTTTTTTTCTCGTAAACTTATTACGGGTCATAACTCGATTTGTACTAACATTCGCAGTGCGAAAGTAAACAAGGCTATTATATTGAATCACACAACATTCTATCCACAAACAAATTCCTATAAATCTGTAGCTAACTTTGTTTTTCTGCCGATTTTATGAATGTTCCGAAGCAAAATATGATTTACATTCAAAATACGTGTTAGTTTTTATAGGTATTGTAGATGACCTGAGTTAGGACTTCCACGAAGGTCATAATAATGATGTTCATGAGAGTTATGAAGAAAAAGTCAGCTCGTGGTGTGAAAGAAGAAAGAGGTAATAGAAGACTGAAGAAGTGTTCTCAGAAAGATTTTAATATCACCAAGTTAAATATTTAAAAATTCGGGCACAGTCTAAAGGCAACAGTCGTATTTGTCTTAAATTGATCCCAGAAAGGCACTTTACATAACAAACGTAATTTGTCAGTAATATTGTGTGTCTAATTACTAGGACTCTCGGCAAGAGAGTGAGCCGTATAAGCGCTTCACGTAGCGTAAGTTATTTAAATCACTACTGCTCTCAATTGGTGAAGGAAAACACCGTGTTAAGCCGGTTTCTGCATGATCTACAACCAAAAATTCAAAGACATGTGACATCTATCATCCTGCCCTGGGACTGTGCGCTGATGCCGTCCCTCTCACAAAAAGGAGGCTGTGTCTCCGCGGTGGGAGTATTTTAAGATGTTAACACTTATGCATTAGACGCAAAAGTGAATGTATGAAAATAAAACATAATTTAACCTAATATTGTGTCTATTACTTGTTCCAAGAATTTTTATTAAACTTTTCATCCTACTCAAGTCTTCCAGCTTTTATGGGTAGGAAATCATCAAATTATGATCTGGGCTAAGCTGGATGGCCTGTAAAACTTTACTAACTAAAAGTTACCCATGTTCCTTCAGTTATCAGTGCCGGGGCTCCGCTGTATCTCATTCGAATATCCCGAGGCCCGGGCAAGAAGTCTTCTACCCTTGCAATCAAATTAAGACTATCCAAGTTACATCCATCTCAAAAATACTCATAAAAGTCAAATGAAATTAATAAACGTAAAATAACCGACAACACTGGTTTCGTTTTAATAATCTTTAATCGTTTCGCGTTTCCCTTTCTCTTTTTTTTTTCTTTTTGCCGAAAGAGAGTAATTTGGGCTCCAATTATGACAATAAAAACTTGAACGCTTGGAGTTTCGTCTTTTGAAACCAACAGTAAAGTGAGGTAGATTGTTTTCATAATTTTGGCAATGACATTTTCTTTCAGTTTCTCCTTTAAGAATACATTTTTTCTTTATGGCCTATGAAGGAAATTATGAGTTTCTTGAATAGATTTTTTTTAGGTTGTTTCGTAAGTATTGGATATTGGAGGTTTTGCTAATTTTATTTATTTAACCATTTACGTACATACATATGATAAATAGACAAGACGAATCAGAACAGAAAAATGGTACAGAGTTAATGCTTATTTCATAAAAAATCTCATTAAGTCCTTCTCTCTTCAGCTTCTTCTCTTCTAAAAGGACAGCAAATACATCTCTGGATGTAGACAGCATGTGAAAAAGTAAAGAGCAAAAAAGTTAATACAAAAACAAAAACTGCGCCTCCCGCATCCAGCGGTTTCCCGCGACCTTCACCACTTCAGTCTACCTTGTCGGGGGCCTACCCACGCTGCGTGTTCCGATGCGTGCCACTCGAGAACCGTCGACCCTATCGGACATCGGTCCTACGGGCAATGCCACTTGAATGGTGCAATTCTCCGGGATATGTCAGTTACTCTCGTTGTTCTGTGGACCTCCTCTTTTCCAAATTGATCACGCAGTGAAACCCCAAGCATAGCCCTACTTACTGCGGTATTTCTCGTCCAAAATACCGCAGTGTTTCAAGACTTCTTCTGTATGTCATTGACTAGTGTGTGCCAGTGATGACATATGAAACTGAGACGTGGTCACTAACAATGGGCCTTATAAGAAAGCTCAAGGACACTCAAAGAGCAATGGAGAGGGCTATGCTTGGGGTTTCACTAATCCTATTATCCTACGATCATTATAAATGAGAAAGTTTATGACGATGTATGTATGGGTGCATTTTTGTTACTTTTTCACGCAAAATGTGACACACAGATGGTTTATTACCAGTAATAACATTTAAGATACTTTAATCCGATTTTTCTTATGCGATCATAAATTACGATGGTGAAAAGTTATCAACAATCAACCTTTTTATACAGAGAAGGATTGGGCGTAATCACCACGCTTGCTCAATGCGGGTTGGTAATTTCAGACTAAAAGTCCAGGATTCCCCAAGATGTTTTCTTCACCTTGTACTTCGTCATTGGTGTCAAGAAAAGTTAGTAATAAGATAATTCTGTTATTAATGTACAAAAGGACTTGATACTAAAAGGTCTTGTCTGTAATGTTTTATACATACATATAAACGTTTTGAAACACACACAAATTCGCCGACTTTGAGTCAATTTGTAAACTTAAAACGCTTTTGCTGAACAAAGCTCTGAGGCGACTCAATATCTGATAGCTTACACGGGAATAAATGTATCTAAAATTAAATAGCGCTGCGAGCAGACTGGAGTCTTAAAACCTACCGAGTTTCCGAAAGAAGAATGAATTTGTATGAGAAGTGGATTATGAATGAATATCAATGTGTTTTTGATATTTTTGTAGTGAAACCACATGTTAACAATTGTGCATAATGGCATCGAATGTTACTCATTCTCCAAAGTAGGTTTTTTTTAATTTATTTATTTACTAGTGCTTGACCCCAATTCCGCCTGATGGTAAGCAGTGATGCAATCGTTGATCCACCAACATTAAAAGTCTATTTCCTCTAGCCTTGAAGACACTTAAATTGTAGTCAGACGGATACTCCGCCGCTGGCAAATTTTTCAAGTCCCTGGATGTATGCAGAATAAAAGGCGAGGCGTAACGCTTCGTCCGGATCGTAGTGGTGTCTATAAGGTAAGGATGGATACTTGCCATCCGACGGGTCGTCCGTGGTGGAACGCAGATGGAGAAATTAAATCATGCCGCGCACACTCTCCAAAATGCAAACAACTTTCAAAATGAAAACCGACATGCTGGCTAATCTACGCCTGTGCTTCAGGCTTCGGATACCATTTTGAACCAAATTTATTTCGCTAATTAGCCTCTTCGTGCGCTTCTCAACCGAATATAAAGTAGCCAGGTGGCATTTTGCAGGCCCAGCCGGAAATATGGCTGAAGTACTCCACACGCGAACGTACCTGTGCTTTGTGTAACATTAGAACCTGTCCTGGTGTGAAGTACTATCGGACTTTTGCAATAACCTCAATTTTCCTAGAAGCCACCTCGGCTTTGGACACCAAGAGCCGCCAAAAGTTTAGGTTTAATGAAATCTCAACTCCGAAAATTTCCCTATGATTACTCCCGATTCCTTATTAAAGGCGCATCTTTAATATTGTTGAAATATTGTAACAAAATTATAGAGTACAGCTACTATTTGTGTACTACCTGCAATTTCACCCGTATGAGTTTCAATCTCGTGGGAATATCCTGACAACAACCCAAATCCGAATCCGGCTCGAAGGACCATATGTTGGGTATTCTCGATGGTATAAATGAAATAGCGGACTGTAGAAATAGGTGTTTGTAATTATATTAAGACAGTAATTAGAACGCGCGCTTGGTCCGTGGGTTTTTTGGCGAGTGTGACGAGCTGCAGGCGGCCACCGGTGAAACCGATCTCTCGTCCCCCGGTCCCCGCCCGCCGCTATCGTCCTCCTGTGGTCGTATCCTATATGTTTATCCTGATTGTAAACCTTCTGTGTGCAACATACATATACATAATCACATGTTGGGAACATGTGATTATGTATATGTATACCTACCTATAACTCCTGGGACACAGCCCACAGGCCTTCTCTCGGTGAGAGGAAGTGGACTGGAATCTACCACGCGGGCCCAGTGCGGACTGGAAGATGTCATATGTCTTCGAAATTTTGTCTCTAAGAAATCACAGAAAAAAAGAAATGTATGACCTAGTAGTTTCTCGGGGTGTGGGTGTTTGGGTAATGTATGTTAGTTTATATGCAGAGATGCACAAAATGGTTTTAAAAAAGCATTTAAATACAAAATGCAAAATACTTTTCAGATTTACTATTTCAAATGCAAAATACCAAATAGTTTTGCGTTTTGTATTTGAAATGCTAAATGCAAAATAGGTATTTTCAAAATACTTTTTTAAAATAAAATAGTTTCTTATCTATAGATATAATGAATGTTCGTCGTTTTGGTTGATTTTTTTTGGTTCACTTCTTTCCGTACTTCTAAACGGAAAAGGCAAAGGCATGGTACGCCATACAGTCTGGACTTGAGGAAGTTTATCCTTTTCTATTTTTTTCCTTTATATAAGTAAAAATGATTTTTTTTCAACTGTCATTGGCGATATCCGCCATTATTGTGAAATCAAATTTTCAAAAAATTTCTATAATTCGTTACACGTGTTATTGGCAAAATTGTGGTAACTATTCCACAGGGGCTATGGATCAAGAGTTGAAGTAGTTTTCAATACTTGATCGTAAAGAAGAAGGAGAAGAAGTTACAAATATGGAATAATGGCAATACAGACGTCATTCGCTCATAAATTTCATTTTGTTTGACTGGTAATATTGGCTAAACTTTATCACAAAGTATTTTGCATTTTGAAATGAATATTAAAAATACAAAATATATCTGGAAAGGTATTTCAAATAAAATACAAAATGCTTTTTACTAAAAAGCATTTAAATGCAAAATACAAAATAGCTATTTTGTATTTTGTATTTGCATTTCAAATAGAAGTATTTCAAATAAATCGCATCTCTGTTTATATGTTTGTAAACGGACCCACGATACAGGAGAAATTCCTAATGAGAGGCAATTTTTTTTTTATATAATATGTTCACGATCGCCTATCTTACGCAAAGGCTAACGGGACCCAACGGGAACGGGACTTATACTCCATTGTCTATATGTCAACTACAAGCTGTATATCATGAACCGTGTAATAGAGGTTGCTCATTTGGGTTACATAGTAGTGGGACAACCTCCGTGGCGTAGCGGTAGCGAACGCGGCCGGTGCGCAAAGAGGCACGGGTTCGAACCCCGCACAGTGCAAATATTTGTATGCATGAATATGATTATTTGCACTGGTCTGGTCGTGCCTCGGAAAGCACGTTAAACCGTTGGTCCCAGATGCCATACGAACATCTAGTGACAGTCGTTACGGGTTGTTGTAGCCCTCAAAAGTCGAACAATTGGTTTAACTGCAATGCTTAGATATAGCCTTCGGGTTGTGGAGGTCAGACGGCAGTCGCTTCACGGAAAATATAGAAGTTTAGCCAAAATCAGCAGTTAGACTGGTAAAGCGGACCCCAGAATCCAATGCTGAAAAGCTACGGATGCGACTGGGATTAACGCTGAGATGATGATGAGTAGTTTAGCAAACGCGGTGACGTCATTTTGAACGGCACGTGGACAGAGTCGTTTTGGAAAGTGGGGACGGTCGAACGGTCACTTCGCTTGGAGAAGCGGACCAGGGCACGTCTCCGAGGTGAAACTGTTGGTTTGCCTATTAAAATTGTGATTATCAAGATTGGAGGGTATCTTTTTTTGGGACAAAACCCGCCACACTGTTCCCAACCCACTGCAACTCCTGAAAGCTAGAATCAACAGTGGAGACCGGCAGAAAAACGTCGAGCAATGAACCTCGACGAGTCCCGGAGAAACGATTCAACTGTCTTAGGTCCCGCAACGAAATTAATCAGAAAAGAATAGCGGAGGAGTAAGAAAAAAGATATTTTTTCCACTTCCCTCCATAATAAGCAGGAGACAGAACAGAACTAGGCCAATCGGCACAAAGGGACATTATTGCAACTGGGGGAAGCCCAGATTGCCAAACACCACGGAATAAAATTTGATTAAGTTAATGGGTCCTAAGTAGGTATGTGCTGTTACAATTGATTCCAATAATAGGTATGGTAAAAGCGCCTGAACGGAAATTAGTTCCAGTCTCTACAAGGTCCGTATCATAAAGAACTCCTGATGTAACTTGTACACAGATTGGAGGGTATATTTACACTTCGTGCTTTAATTCAAAACTTCACCTACGAAATAGACCCCTTACCACCAGATCAAGATGCTGACGAATACGCACGCTCCGCCGTCGCTGACGTCGTTATACTTTTTTTATTTAATAATTATAAATTAGTGCTTGGCTGCAATCCCGCCTGATGGTAAGCAGTGATGCAATCGTTGATGGTAAAGCGCACTAGTTTATTAAGCCTATTCACTTAAAAAACTAAGGAATAGGAAGGATGACGGCAGTTAAGCGAGGTGATGCAATGTTAAACCCAAGACCAACACGAACAAACGAAGCTGCGCTAGAGGGAGATTGATCTGGAGACTCTCCACGACCAAACTCCCCACACAACAACATTTGGCGCATCGTACCCGCCACACATCGCAACACAACTGCTCAGACCCGTCCTCTGTACGGCTTCACCAGACATCATGCCGGAACACGACGAATCGCTTGGCGGCAAGACTTTGTCTGGTGGGTGGTAACTTCTGCCGGCAGCCGATGTTATGGCCTACCACCGAGGGCAAACATAATATAGCAAAATGTTCAAAGTAAACAAACCTCTTCTTCCAGACATTTACTTTGAGATATCAACCTAATTAGGTACAGAATTCAGGTAGTCCAATCGTAAGCAAAACAACAGAAACAGACTAAGACTAAAGAGCTTTAACTTTTTATGTGCAAAACTTTGTAAAAGGAGAAAATAGTGAAATACTGTATTTAAAGCTGTGCTTTGACTAAAATTTTTGCAATGTATTTTAATGTAGGAAAGTATTACTATTGTCTTCATAAAGCAAAGTTTTCTGTGTAGGAATGATACAATCCATTTGTGTTTATTTTATTTATTTACTTATCAATTTATTCACACTTTTCTACCATTACATGTTGCTTAACCTTATACAGCAAAACGGACGCATACATTTCGAGAAACTTTAATATATATAAGAAATATTGCGTGGTTCAGGAGACACAGTCAAACACAATTGAGTTTCTCTGTAAAAAGATGTATTACTTTACATGGGTACATTTCACAAGGTTATTTAGGTACTTAAAATTAATATCATTCTTAGCTACATACCTGTAAAAAGAAACGACATTTAATGTTTGTTATACACAGTGCAGTTTCTAAACCACTAATATTGTAATAATAAAATATGTTTCTCAAAATTTAGAAGATGTATTACATAAACATTACACAAAATGTAGGTTATATTTTTGACATAGATAATTAATCAAGATGGTTTCCGTTCATCTGTCATGTCATTGAATAAGCGGGAAAATTTAAATTAGAAAAAGGAATTACATTTCCTTTTCATCTCCCCTCCCAGAAAAGATAGAATAATGCGCTTGCTTATGGATACTCTTCGAGGTAGGTAGGAGCTGGTATTAGCTTCGAAATGTGGAAAAAGTTTGACTCTGATTTCTTATAGTTAGTGTCTAACATGTAAATTGTGTTTGATATTTTTTTTATTATTTTGTAGGGTCCTACTCTCAATTCCTCCTATTTAGTTTGTTTCCATTCTCTACATAAACGGTGTCACCAACTTTGAAGTCTATATGTATTCTATTTTTATCATAAATTGTCTTGTTGTAATTATGAGATTTGATTGTATTTTCCAGAGCTTTTTCCCTGGCCTGGAACAAATCATACTCGGTCTTCTTTTGTTTCAGCTCATTTGGCAAAATCATAACATCCGTCCCATAACGTAGGTACTGTGGAGCATATCCAGTAACAGTGTGCTCCGTTTTATTGTAATTTTCTACACAGTTGTGTGCTATAGTTGTCCATGCTATTTTTTTTTCTTGTTCGTTTATCTTACATCTGATTTTATTGACCAATGTTTGGTTTAGTCTCTCATTTAAGCCGTTTGAGGAAGGAGTGTTCACTGCTGTAAAAATTAATGCAATATTCTTTTCATCCAAAAATTTCTTGAATTCCTTAGAATTGTTAGCTGGGTATTGGTCTGAGAGTATTATTTCAATGTCATCACTTTCTACACAGTTTCTTATTAGTTTAATGAAATCATCTGCAGTTTGAGTAGTAGATGTCTAAATATATGCATATCTAGTAAAATGATCTAGTAGCATGTGCAAATATCTCTTAGTTGATCTGGAACCTCCAAAGCCTCCTATAGTATCAATAGAGCATATCTGAAAAGGTTTTCTAGCGGGGCCCAAGTGGGACATTAATCCATATTTATTTTGTCCCCTTGATTTATTTTTTAAACATAC
Organism: Sesamia nonagrioides; assembly: GCA_017933935.1. NCBI lineage: Eukaryota > Metazoa > Arthropoda > Insecta > Lepidoptera > Noctuidae > Sesamia > Sesamia nonagrioides. Next base: position 1,860,081 of record JADWQK010001324.1, on the reverse strand, counting down.
TATACAACTTTCACAGATCATTTTTATGTTTTTCGTCATGTTTTCTGCTGTGTACAGTGAGCTAATCATTCTTTGCATCTGTTTAATTCCTATATGACCTAGGTCTATATGTACATCTTTCATAAATTGTATGCTGAATCTCTCTGATATAATTATTTTTTCTGTTTTCTTTAGTTTTTTGTAGTAGACATTGTTTTTTGTTATCAACTTATTTTTTTGGCTCTGTATATTTTCATTTTTTTCTTGATCTTTAAGGATATCTTCAAGTGTTATTGTGTTAACTATTTTTAACTGTTCATCTTGGTTTTCATTCGGTTCAAGGACTGGGTTACTGCTTAGACAGTCTGCTTCGATGTTGTATTTTCCTGGAGAATATTTAATTTGAAAATCATATTGTGATAAGTAGTATGTTAAATCGCCTAATTCTTCATCTGTTCTAGACTTTATGTTCATATTCTCCAATGGCTTATGATCTGAAAAGACAGTAAATTTCCTACCTATTAAGAGATGCTGCCAATACTTTACACATTCTTTAATCGCCAGGCATTCCAGATAAATAGCTTTCTTCCTTTTTTGTAGATCATTTAGTTTTTTTGAAAAGTATGCTATTGGTTTTTCTTCATTGTTAGCCTGTGGCTGTTTCAGGACTGCTCCTACTCCTAGTATACTAGCATCTGTGTATATGTGAATAGGTAGGTTTGGATCAAAGATTGTTAATATTGGTTGAGAACATAATATTTGTTTCATTTCATCAAACGACTCTTGGCATGCTTTAGTCCAGTTAAAGGTTTGTCCCTTTCTTAAAAGGTTATGCAATGGTTCCAATTTTATTGCTATATTTGGTACATACTTGTGATAAAAGTTTATTTTTCCCAAGAATTGTCTTACATTTTTTTGGGTTTTTGGAGTAGGAAATTTCTTTATTGATATTAAATTGTCTTTCAGCGGTCTGACTGAGTTATTTTGTATTATATGACCTAAGTATTTAACTGCATCTGCTGCGAATGTGCATTTAGAGAATTTCAGTTTGAAACCTTCACTTTTAATTGCTTGAAATAGTAGTTCCAGATGTTTGACATGTTCCAGGAAAGTTTTCGAGAATAACATAATGTCATCGATGAAACATACTGTGAACTCTCCGAGCTTGTGTTTCCGTATTATATTAGTCATTATTCTCTGGAATATGGCGGGGGAGGTTTTTAAGCCAAATGGCAAGCATGTCCATTGATAATGCCCCTCTTGCGTTACAAATGCAGTTTTATGTCTATCAGTGACACGTAATGGTATTGACCAAAATGCTGAATTTAAATCTAGCGTTGAGAAAAATTTGCAACCTCTTGTTTTTACTATTAGGTCCTCAATAAGCGGAAATGGCTGTGATTGAGGTACCACAATTTTGTTTAACTCTCGAAAATCTATGCATAATCTTGATCTTTTATTTTCATCTCTTTTATAAGCTAATGTGACTGGTGCTGCGAATGGGCTATATGATTCTTCTATTATATTTTTTTTTAATAATTTTGCAATTTGGTTTTCTATCTCTTTCTTGTCTTCCATTGTGCAACGATATGGTCTTTTGCTACAATATTTGTCTATTAGTAAATCAATGTGAGCCTCATAACCCATTACCTTTCCTATGTCAAATTTGTCCTTTGCAAACACAGATTCATTTTTTGATATTAATTCTTCAATTACTGCCTGTTTTTGACAGTCTAGATGATTTATACAAATCTTGAAGTTTTCCGTGCTGTAGTAATTTTCATTGTAGTTTACAAAATTATCTGTTTTTATTTTCTCAGAATCTACATCTGATTTTATTGTTTCCTTAGAAACTGTTTCATTTCTTTGTGTAGGTATTTTCTGATTAATTTCCAAGTTTTCATTTTGGACCAAGTAAAACTCTTTTATTAAATCTAGTCCTATTAAGAAATCATAATCGAAACTTTCCTTGTCTATTACAAAAACATTTTTTTTTTCTACATTAAAAATGGCTACATCAAGTGTGATAATGCCATTTGCCCTTTTAACGCCATTGATTGTTTTTAAGTTAGTGTTGTTGTAAAAATTTTTTATAATGTTGTTTTTCTTATTATTTATCTTTAACAACTTTGAATTTATCAATGAGACATTAGATCCGGAGTCATAGATCCCATATACTTCAATATTTTTATTAAGTACTAATTTTATTTTGATCAATGGCGGCACTATTAGTTTTTTTGGTCTTCACATTGCAATTCACATTCTAATTCTGAATTGTTGATGAGCTTTATTTGCTTTTTATCATTTTCTATATTTACTTTTGTTTTAAACCAACAGGAATCTTCTGAATGATAGCGTACACCTTTCTTTAATTTTTCACAAATACTACATTTTTCTTTAATTGGCCTAGTGTCTTCTTTTTTCTTGAAAAACTTTTTTCTATTAACTAAATGTTCTAATCTGCCAAGTTCATTAAATAAGTTTTTTGTATGTAAAATTTCCTCTTTGTTAATTCTATCCGTTATAAAATTTGGTAAACCGGCAGCAATTATATCAATCAGGGTCCCTTCATCTATTGTTTTTCTTACTTCTAGCAAAAGTTTCTCTTTTTTTATTGCATATTCTAATAAAGAACCTGATTGGTAATTGAAAGATAAAGCATACCTGCTATTGTTCCAACCTTTGTTAGCATAGGTTTGCAAAAAACTTGATTTCCATTCCGACCACTCAGAATGTAAACTAAGCTTAATCATCATGGAAGAATACCAATCAGTGCATGATTTTTCTGGAAATAATCTCAGGATTTCAATTTTTTCCTCGTCTTTTATTAACTCAAACCTTGCACATTCTTTTTCAAATACCTCCATCCACTGATATGCACTTGTATTCTTTCCATCAAATTTTTCAATTACAAACCTGTCAGCTACCTTCCTTATACTTTGTTTTTCTTTGTTTTGTTGATTTTCTACTAATTTTTCCAAAATTTTCACTAAAGAATCATCTGAGCACTTTTTATCAGTAATTGCCAATTTTTCTTGGGTACATTCCTCTAGAAATTCGTCCTGAAAAACCATGTTTCCATCCTCATCTACATATGTTTGTAATATTTCCTTTGTTGTTTTTATCCAAACACTTCTAGTTTGGTGTCTTTTTTTTAATGTATTTTTCACTGTCACAAAGGTCTTCGAGGTTTGAATATGTTTGTGGAGTGATGCTGTTTGATATTCTTCAGGGATAAGGAAAATTTTGTCATCTTGTGTGGTAATTGAGGTTATGGCCATGTAGTTTGACTTCCCGTCAATTGTTGGTTTTATTTGAAACATGAACTTCAATTTCTCCATTTTTCTTGACAATAAATGTCGTTTTATAAGAAATATTGCGTGGTTCAGGAGACACAGTCAAACACAATTGAGTTTCTCTGTAAAAAGATGTATTACTTTACATGGGTACATTTCACAAGGTTATTTAGGTACTTAAAATTAATATCATTCTTAGCTACATACCTGTAAAAAGAAACGACATTTAATGTTTGTTATACACAGTGCAGTTTCTAAACCACTAATATTGTAATAATAAAATATGTTTCTCAAAATTTAGAAGATGTATTACATAAACATTACACAAAATGTAGGTTATATTTTTGACATAGATAATTAATCAAGATGGTTTCCGTTCATCTGTCATGTCATTGAATAAGCGGGAAAATTTAAATTAGAAAAAGGAATTACATTTCCTTTACATATATACAAAAAAAAAATATATATATAAAAAATCTAATAAATTAAAACCATTACAAATATTATTTAAATTTAAAACATCACTATTCAACAGGGTAATTGCAACCACACATGTCATCATCAGTAGCAATTGGTTTCATTTGACAGTTCAACAACATTTATTGCGTTATAGCACATTTTCCGAACTTATAGAGCAATTCAAAACTATTTCAATTGATTACAACAGTGCGATTCGCAACTAGGATGGTGGATAGTAATTTGTCATCATAAATGTGGTTGTGGACAAGAAGTACCTACTTAATCTATAAAATAGGCTTAACATTTGGAAGAGATTGGTGCCTGGACATCGCATATTGAATATGTAAAGAAAACCCTGTCCGACCCATAAGGATAATAAAGGTTAGGTAAACACTTGACCAAATATAATATAATACATAATCATCATAGTAACAATAGTAATGAATTTTGAAATAATCCTTTTTTCCGGGGAATTAATTCCAATTTCCCCGAAATTTGGTCATTTTAAAAAAAGTGACAACACCGGTATTATTATAAGCGAATAGCGACGCGACCACGTCACAGGTGCCGTGTGCCCTGCCCCCCGCCGCCCGCGGAATGGGGTTGCTTACCGCACATGTATTAAGTTACCTCTTTTTGCGAAATTTTATTTATTTATTTAGGGGGATTTTTTTTAAGTTTTGCCTGTCTTTGTGGGCATTATTAGAATCAGTTATCGATACCTAACAAAACCTTCACGGATCGGACAGGGTTTTCTTTACATATTGTATAAGATACATGTGTGATAGACATTATTCCTACTATTATAAATGCGAATGTTTGTGAACAAACATCCATACATACACATACAACGTTATTTTTTCTATATACGAAACCTGAATATATGTAGTTTGTTCAGAATAAGGAACTGAATCGATTCCAATCATTTTTACACCATGTTATATTTTTTCCCAGATACATTTAGAAATTGTTACAGTTTGGTTACCGAGCGGGCCACGCAGCTTACAGTAGATCATAGTACTTAGCGCGTGAGCACGGCCGCGCAACAGCTGAAGCCACAGGTCCACGCACCGCCGGCTCGCCTGAGCGGAGCGTTGACCATATTTTTGTTGGGACAACCACAAAGTACGCAATTGTAGGATAACAAGCTCACAAATTTGTGGTTTTTCATGATATCTTTTTGAAATTTTGTACATACATAGTTTCTTTACTTAAAAAATACTGGACACGTGTTTCGGGTTTCGGATAAACAAAAAATAGTGTTGTAGGTATATATCCATGTATGTGTAGATGAATGGATGTTTATTACACTTTCACGCAAAAATACTGACCGGATTTGGATCAAATTTGGCACATAGATAAAAAGGTATTCTTTATGTCCCAATATTTTCATGGGATCGATACTAACGCGTGTAAATGAAACAAACAAATCAGCCTATACCTAATGTTCCCACTCTTGGGAAACAGGTCTCCTCTTGGTGAGAGGGAGCGGGCCGTAATACACCATGCGAGCCCAGTGATTGTTAGATGTCACATGTTTTCAAAGTTTTATAATGAACGATGAGCGATGTTTTCCTTCACCGTTTTGAGAGCAGTGGTGATGAAATAATTTACACAAAGTAAAGCGCCTGACGGTGTTCGAACCTACAATTTGTACGCGGCGATACCACTTGGCCACCGCTTCTCCGCTCAAAGAACTCGAACAATTTATTTTGTTTGCAAAGTCCCATATACTAGAACCTGGAAACAGATTGGAAATCACAACAACGGAACTATTGTCGTTTCGAATACGAACTCATGACTTTCTACAGTTTCCTCGATAAGCACCGATTGTTTCCGTGAATAAATCTCGACTTTGACTTGTTGGAAGCCCAATATTATTGATGTCACTCGACATAACAAAACATTATTATCGTACCGACACCGTACTGTTTATCTTACCAACTCAAATGACATCACAATAATTGTCTACTGAGCTATTGTTATGTGCCAAATTTAGCAGAGATAGTTACCTGCTATAATTAGAACTTATTCAAGATTATTTCTGTTTGTATTATTAGTTTACCGTATATGTAAACGACCTAGTCTGTACAGATTAAAAATAATAATTTACTTATTTAATTTGATTATTGATTGGAAGGAAAACAATAACTTATCAACTAGGGATTATAGATATAAATCTTTCGGAGTATAGAAAAGAAAAGAAAAAAAAAACGTTTATTTGCAGTAAAGATGACGCAAAAGTTTACAAAAACACAAAAAGTAAGAAATATTTGAAGGAAAATGCGTCAAATCCACGCAAAACGTCTGTCGCTCAGAATTATGCTGCGGCCCTATGCAATCTGTTTTGCATAGTTTAGTGTTTAGTACAGCGCTGGAAAATCGGAAAATCAGTTACATACGTGCTTTAGTACACTGATAGTTGTATAAACGTTATTCCATTATGGAACAACTGAATTTATTTCCAATAAATAATTATAATACACTTCAATGAATATCCCTTAGACTCACAGGAACAATTGTAAGTGTTTATTAATAACTAGCGACCCACCCCGGCTTCGCACGGGTGCAATGCTGATACTAAATACACTACAGAAAAACTGTGAACGTTGTATAAAACAGCGGCCCGCGCGCGGCCACTCCAAACGCGACGCCCCGAAATTTTTAAATCTGTAATATCTACGAAGACATTCATTTAAATCATATGCTGTAAAGGGCAATATAGATGAACAATGTATTAATATTATTAAATAAATGATGTATTTGAGGTATTAAATTGGATAAGGATCAATGCTGTATCGGTTAAAATCAATTTGAAAATTAGTTAATATTTGTCGTAAAAAGTAAATGACAAAAAAAATCTTATTGTGGGATATCCTTAAGAGATAGATATTTATAGGTAACATTACGGATATTTTTGTAGAACTATTCAATGTGTACAATATTTAATACATTGTTTTGATAAATCTCTTTGGGTTTAGCCTGCGTTTCACTGCAAACGCGGCGAAAATTTTACTATTTCTGACATCACATTAGAAACCTCAAAATTAATAGTATTTCTACACAATTTAATGGATGTTATTATACATAAAAACCTTCCTCTTGAATCACTCTATCTATTAAAAAAAAACTACAAAAATCCGCTGCGTAGTTTTAAAGATTTAATCATTCAAGGGGACATGGGGAAAAAGCAAGTGACTTTGTTTTATAATATGTAGTGATATTGAATCGATTTACGACGTGTCTTATGTAAAGCTTTGTTGCATCTTCTTTCCTGATGTTTGGTTTAGTGTTGTATAATTTTTGCATTCTTTTAGGATTTCCCTCCGAAGGTCCTTTTTAATTGAAACATTTTATTACAATAATTATATTTCAATAAAAAAGGCTGTATATAAAATATAACAAATACACTTTTGTAGGTTGACTGCCTAGCGCTTGCACAGAGTGCAATTTTGCACAGTAATTTAATAGTGGTACTGGAAATTATGTATAACAGTTTGAATAGTGTTAATTCTCAGCTTAATTTGAAGAAATGACTTTTTATTTACTTTATCCAGACTCAGTATACTGTAGAATTTTTCAAATTATTCCTGTTCCATTTGGATTTCGAGTTTTCTTTTTAAGATACACGCAAGCTGTAATTACAACGCGGGAATCCCAGCGCCCTCACGCCTCTAGTAGCCGTCGCAGGAGACGCCCTGGTCGGGAAATAACACCGAACTCCCGGTCACCGTAGGCACGGGCTTGCGGGCTGTGGTGAGCAGTGGGCAGCTCGCCGCCCGGTAAGGACCAGGCCCGAGTCGACGGAACCTAGTGTTTTCCGCGCGCCTCAAAGAGATGTCAGCACATCGTGACGGGGTTCACGAAGACCGATGCGTCAGGGTTGTAAGTTGGTTAAAAAAGAAAACGTGGCCCTGGCCTACAGGCAAGTGAAAAGAAAGTACACAGGTGGATTTTAGTCAGTAAAAGTCTAACACCGTTTCGCTCCGCCCAGAGCAGTCATTTGATGATTTCACATCCCAAACAAAAAAAAAAAGGGAAATGCCAATTCAACTTTTCAAAATCACTTTGTAATTACATTTGCTAACCCGCAACTCTACCTTTTTGCACTCAATATTCCTTTATCAACTCAATTAACGATATTGGAGAATGGCAGACGAACTTTGTGCTCTCGCAATCCGTTCGCTCGTTCGCTAGTAACTCTAAAACTAATTAGCTAATAGCGTAGATAAATGACTGAAGTGGCGCGAATGTATTTGAATCCGGGTGTGGTGTAAAGGTTTTCAATTTTGTATTTTAATGCTCAAATTGTAGTCTGTGTCTCGAAGTTTTAACGTGATTTTGATTTTCATGCTGTTTTATTGGAGTTCATTGTTGTTAGGAGCTTTTATGAGTTTTGATAAACTTTTTAGGGTCCTGTACGTCCGAATTAAAATAGGAAACTCTTTTCATATAATTAATATAATTTGGTTTTTGATAAAATGTTAATGCGTTAATGTAAATGCGTACACACTTACATAAAATGTGCACTGCGTGCACTGTGTGCAGTGTGTGTGCGCACTGACATAAAATGGTTTTTTTTTTTACAGATGAGATGACATGGGGCATGTGGGTTATGGATTACGTTCCCATTACTGGGACACCTTTCGTCTTCTCTCTATGAGGGAGTGGGCCAAAATCTACCAGGCGGGGTACCCAGGACAGGTTGGTAGATGTGACGTCATCAGTTATCATCTTCGAATTTTTGTTTGTAGGAAATGCCGGTTTGCTAATGATGTTTTCCTTCACAGTTTGTTTGAGTATAATACTTATATCTTTATAATGCTCTATTCTTCCATTACTAATGGTCAATTCCTATAATTTATGGACTTTATAATCAGACTACTTTTATATAGGTATATTTACTTATGATGAATGCTGACAGCCTTCGTGGCGTAGCGGCAGCAGACGCGGCCGCTGCGCAAGGTGGCGCGGGTTCGATCCCCGCACAGTGCAAGTATTTGTATGCATGAATATAAATATTTGCACTGGTCTGGTCGTGCCTCGGAAAGCACGTTAAGCCGTTGGTCCCGGTTGCCATACGAACATCTAGTGGCAGTCGTTACGGGTCGTTGGAGCCCTCAAAAGTAAAACAATTGGTCTAACTGCAATGCTTCGATGTCGCCTTCGGGTTGTGGAGGTCGGACGGCAGTCGCTTCACGGAAAATGTTGAAGTTTAGCCATATCAGTAGTTGGACTGGTAAAGCGGACCCCAGACTTCAAAGCTGAAAAAGCTTCGGATGCGACTGGGATAAACGCTGGGATGATGATGACGAAATTCAAGTCCTCTAATTTAAGTAACCTCAACCCGCCTGCCAAGCGTGGGGATTAAGGCCACCCCCAACCTGGGGGAAGCCTTTGTCCAGCAATGAACCTCTATAGGCTAAAGAAGAAAAAGAAGAATCTAAGTAAACACACGCGCAAAATTAGCTTGCAATTATATTTATATGTTTAGTTTTTTTTTTTTATTGATTATAAACTAGCGCTTGACCGCAATCCCGATGCGATCGTTGATGGTAAAGCGCGCTAGTTTATTAAGAGCCTGTTCACGCTAGCCTTGAAAACACTCAAATAAAATTACTAATGCTAAGCAAAACATAAAATAGTTGCATAATAATTACAACAGACTGAGGCATCTGAGGCATAACTGTTTTATGTTGTATTTCCATTAAATTATTACATGATATTACTCAATATTTCCACAAAAACTTTCACAGTCACCTTCACACTCTGAAGTCAAATGCTCTTCAACTGAAACACTTCTCACTTCGCATATATTTTAAAAATGTCCAAAAAACTTCCTTTAATTAAAATAAAATGCGCATGTTTCATCCTTGTTACCATCTACGTTAATTTTGCATTATAACCGCGGCACTCCACTGTGTATTGTACCTAGCTTGTACGGAAATAAGCAGGTATTCAAGTCGCGTTAGCACATTAACTACACTTGCGAATAACCTGCGAAGAATGTTTAATTCTTAGAGAAAACGCGCTGTTGCCTCCGTTTCAAAGGTATGGTCTAATTTGAGATATTTTTGTTTGTTTTCTTAAAGAGGCAATACGCCTAACTTTAATGCCAGGGCTATATTAGCGGGCTACGGCGAATATTCGAGCTACGGCGCTACGGCGATGTATGTGGCCGGGTACATCGTTGCAACGCAATGCATTCGGGCGTAGACGATTTAGCATCGGAGCACTGTTGGTAAAGTGGGGCACGTCAAAGGACTTGTTGCGACAATATTCGCTGGAGTGGCCACAGCTACGTCACTTCAGTGTCGTCAAGATTTTGAAGCGTTATTGACGTTCTTTTTGCATTTTCTTTTTCGTTGTTTTTGTTTTGTATCCATTGTAATAAATAATAATTCACTAACATATAATTAAAAGCCATTGCTTTCTCCGTCGTCTCGGCCGCACAACTAAACAACGAATATTCGCTGTAGGCAGCTTTCTGAATCTTCGCCCGCCAATGTAGACAAAACATCGTGTTTTTCCGACAACGGATATTTTGCGCGCCAACGCGACACGAATCTTCGCCTGCTAATGTAGCCCCGGCATTACCGTTTGTATTATAAGTACGTCAACAAATAACAGCATCCCACGGATTTGCCCGCAAAAGTGTCAATTCCATGCGAATATCGAAGAAGTATCCTTTCTTTAAATCCTGAATAAAACTATCTGTATGCCAAATTTTATCAAAATCCGTACAGTAGTTTTTGCGAGAAAGAGTGACAAATATTCTTCCATTCATCGTCACAAACTTTCTATTATTATTATTAGGAAGGATTTTACGTGACCAAATTAGTATGTAATTAGGTCTTTTGGGCGCGTTACCAGATGACAGCGGTGCAGACAAGCACCACGTTGTCTTAGTGCCAAAAACAACAGGTTTTTTTTATATCATTTATGTGTGTTTAATTACTTAGAAATTTATTTATTTTATTACTTACTGTAAATTGTTACTTGCGTTAATATAATATTTCCAATGTTAAAAGTTCAAAGATAATTCACTGTTTAGTGTAACTGTACTCACTGTGTTCACTGTTTAGTGTGTGTACTAGGAGACAATCCTGTATCGTGAGTACATTATAAACATTTAATATATCAATCACGATACACGATAATTCCATAGGGCATTCCCATACGAGTATTTCTTCTGTATGGGAATCGAACCCGTGACACGTAGCGCAGCAGTCGATCGCTCAGCCCCTACACCAACCGTGTCCAAATGAAAATTCTGAAATGTTGAAATTGGTCCATGAACTTAAAATAATATTATGATTAAATTTTCAAAGGACCTAAACAAGCTAAAGCAGTACCTCATAAAAAACTAAAAATAAAGTTCCAAAAAGGTTCATATAATAAATACCATCTACTTTTCATTCCTACCATGCCATCCAGAAACCCTAATAAATTGTACAGATGAAAAAGCCTTACCAGATGATTTCGGGGCAATGAAAACACAAGGAGGCCAGACCTTATATTTACATCCGGCGAGGGTCTGTAAGTCGGCAACAAAATGAAGCAATTCAAATTTAACGACATACATTTTGAGTTTCATCCTTTAATTACAGCCAAGAATATCTTAGTTGGTGCGAATTTGTCCCGCTGCTTACCATGAAGAGGCAGTTGTCTTAATCTTAACTCGCTCAATTCGTCAACTGTAAGGGGTTAAGGGTAAGCTCTCAACATCTGTATAAGCCTGGCTGGGAACGTTGAGTAATTCCATAAAGTTCAGGTTTTTGTTTTTATTACGCTTTGTGTACTGGCTGTTTCAATTATCTTGAAAGTTTAGCGGGTAATGTTAAGAATGAAATATTATGGTTTTAAATTATTAAAGTTGATTAAGTTATTATAATGCGCGTCGCATCGTACACTGGGTACATGTAAGTGAAAATGAAATAATAATTAAATAAAATAATTTAATAATTTACTTATGTGAAATTATGGGTATCTTACCTGAAATAAATTATTATTATTATTATAAACAGCAGCTATTCTCAAAGTAAGCAAAAACTGTAGTAATACTTACCTTTACTTGTTTAGTGAGCTGGCCTAGTTAAGGCGAAATAGTTCTTGGTCGTAGATGTTACAGATTGTCTTCTATGCAGGGCCTCATGGATGATGGCGAAACAGCAGCTCATGTGCTCCTTCCATCATTCCAGTATCCTTTACGTGGCGGCGGCGGCGAGTACTTGGTTAATCCAGATATCCTCCTTTAAATAGTCAGTAACATCAAAGAGTCGCGAACTCCCGCATCCGTGGTAGCCTACGTGTCCATGATATAGCAAAAAACGGAGGGAACGCCTACGCTGGTGCAGCCACGTCTTACATGCTACGTGGATAACAAATGTCTTGCCACGGCGCCTCCGCGGGACCGGAACAAGCGAGGGAGACCAAAGGAATGCTGGCATGGCGTTGTAAGAGATGACATGTGTGCCAACAATCTCTTGCCACAGGAAGCTGAAGATCACGAAATGGAGGAGAGTGAGTAGGAAAGCGGACCCCGGGTTCCAACGCGAAGGCCGTGGATGAAACCGGAACTGAACGCTGAGATGATGATGATCAATGTGTCGCTATGCTTCCTTGAAAAGCAGTGGATCGAATAATTTCATCCATTAAGAATTTTTTCATCCTTAGGTAAAATGCGGGGATTAATATGGAGTCGCGTACACCAGTGTCTATTGCCTATTGGCGTAACTAACGTTTTAATTAAAGAAAGGCTGATAATGTTAAAGTGAATTTAAAATTGAAAGTAACAGACATAATTTTAAGTAATCAATCTGACACAGATGATAGCAATCGTAAAATTAAAATAAACAAATCAATAATCGTTTCATTTCACATAATTCACAACTTCTAGGGACCTCAATATAGAAGATGCCTTCATTCGGTGTATAGATAAGGCGTTAGAACTACGTGGACCAACTTTGACTTCCCTTTGCGCACACAGAGACAACTTTGTACTATCGTTGAGTTAACAATACCCCCGCCCGTCGAGTTTCAACGTCGATGCCTCTCGATTGCACATGATTGTGCGAACAAATTGATCGTTCTACAACTTGCATTTATATTTTCGTTATATATTTGAATAGAATTGTCATTAATTTTCGTTTTGTGTCGAGGGGATGTGTTTGCTTTGTAGATAAATCAATTCCAACGTCGTTTTGTTTATTAATGCTAGATATCTTTATCCACTTTCTTTTTCATCAACGTTATATTGCCTCATCATCATCTCAGCGTTAGTCCCAGTCGCATCCGAAGCTATTCAGCTTTGGAGTCTGAGGTACGCTTTACCAATCTAACTGCTGATTTTGGCCTAAACTACGATATTTTCCGTGAAGTGACTGCCGTCTGACCTCCACAACCCAAAGGCGATAACGAAGCATTGCAGCTAGACCAATTGTTGGACTTTTGAGGGCTCCAACAACCCGTAACAACTGCCATTACATGTTCGTATGGCAACCGGGACCAACGGCTTAACGTGCTTTCCGAGGCACGACCAGACCGGTACACACAACACACACAGTACAGTATTAATTCATATTCATGCATACAAATATTTGCACTGCGCGGGGATCGAACCCGCGCCTCCCTGCGCAGTGGCCGCGTTCGCTACCGCTACGCCGCGGAGGCTGTCCAACGTCATATTACCTACAAAGAATAAAGCCCGGAGCACAGGAGAAGAGTAGCCAGCCTGTCGGTGTTCTATGGGATGCCTTTAGGAGAGTGTACCAGGGAATTTCATGACTTAATTCTTACATGTCAGCTTCATCATCGGACGAGTATCGACCCTTACGTTATTGACACCACTATTATCCGGAGGAAACGTTTCGCCTCGTCTTTTATACCGCGTACATCGAGGGACTGGAACAATTTGCCAGTGGCGGTGTTTACGTCTGACAACAATTTAAGTGCCTTCAAGGCTAGGGTGAATAGGCCCTTAATAAACTAGCGCGCGTTACTATCAACGATTGCATCACTGCTTACAATCAGACGGAATTGCGGTCAAGCACTAATTTATAATTATAAAAAAAAAAACATTGTATCGGCACCAAACTTTATATTGTACATAGGTACAGTGTATTTATGACCGGCGAAGTGATTGCGTAACTGAGCGAGAGAGAGAGATAGAAACTGAAGCAATATAATGTCCTTATAATATAATATAATATCCTTTCATTTCGATATTTCTACAAAATTCATTCTTCTTCAGCATATAGATGTCCACTGCTGGACAAAGGCCTCCCCCAAGGCTTTCCACGATGGCCGATCTTGTACTACCCACATCCACCGGCTTCCAGCGAACTTCACCAGGTGATCGGTTCACCTTGTTGGGGGCCTCCCTACGCTGCGTCTTCCAGTAGGTGGCCGCCACTCCAGCTTACTGCCCAAAATAAAATTCATTACATAACACAAATTCATTGCATTAAATACGTTATTGAACAGTGAACGGTGATTTTTTTTAAACATACGAAGTAATTAATAAGGCTGTTTGTGGATGTCACTTTATATGATTGTAAACGCACCCACGATACAGGAGAAAATTCCAGTGCGGGGAAACATTTCTTTAAAAAAAATGTATTATTAACATTAAAGAATAGATTAGCGATTCTTTCAAAATAATATTTTAGATTTATACTTGTACGACCACCCTTAATAGCGGCAGTACATGCGCCTATATGGCAAGTTAACAGAACCTAAACTAAGGCCTATAAGCCCTACAGTCCCTACGACCCTAAGTCATATAAGCCCTGACCTACCATATAGTTCGTAATAAATAAATATATAAATAAGTGCGGGATGTCTGCACCAAGAGACCTAAGGTAACAGACGGATAGTAGGTAGGATTTCCAGGTAAGGGTGAAGGGTAAACTCACTGCCAGTCCAGCAGACTCACAGGACTAATCAGAGATGGCTAAGGGTATCTGGGCCACAGTGAGGGGTAATGAGACCAATACTATCAATCTTCATATGGATCTTGCAGTGTCATGGAATTATTTGTATACCAGTGTAAATAATAACAAAAACTTTTCAAATAACTAACTTTGTAGTTTTGCTAAAGGCCGGGCCAGACTGTTTTAAACAAGCTTCCAACAGGGGTCACCTTGGTGGGAGGTTTGTGGAGCCCACGGTTGGTGTTTGCGTCCACACTGTTTACAACAAGGCTCTCACCTCAGTTTGTTGTCGATTCTTTGTTTGGAAGCACGCGTTGCGATATGGCTCCTTATTTAACTAAACTTCAAAAAGTTGGCGTGGCATTAGCACTTGTGTGCGCAAGTGAGGAGAAAAAAGAAAAGAATTTGGATGAAGCGTTGGCTTAAGGAAAGAATGAAACTTAGTCATCTAAATTTAGTGAATCTACTTGATTTTGGTGACCTGCGCAACTTTCTCAGAATGGAAAAGGAAACATTCTATGAGTTATTAGAAATGGTGAGGCCATTTATAACTAAAAAAAATACGCATCTGAGGAAGGCTGTTTCTGCTGAAGAAAGACTATTAGTCACTCTCAGATACCTAGCCTCTGGATCATGTTATAGAGATCTGAGATACAGCTCTATAATATCACATGAACTATTATCGGAAATCATTCCTGAAACTTGTTGGGCAAACAAAGTTTTAAAAGAAACAATAAAGGCAAGTTTAAAAAAATATTTATTTTCTGAAAATCAACATTTCCTTCAAAATTTTACCAGCCGGACCCTCTGCATACATTACTACCTGATTATCAATTACGTTTATTGGCGAAGTCGTTGGTTTTGTGGAGGGCGTAGTAGTTTGTTCCGAGAATTGTGAGGAATAGTGTACGGGTGATTGCTGAGGGTGTTGGGTACCGGGCGATTGAGGTGGAGGTAATTGAATATGAGGCGAGTTTGGGGAAGGCAAAACATTCGGTTCAGTTATTTGGGAAGAATGTTGTAAAGGTGACTGCTGAGGATATTGCGAAAGAGAACGAGGTGGCTGTTCAATGTTAACAGAGTTGTTTGAGGAGGAGGAAGCACTTGATGGAGTTATTTGGGTAGTATGTGGTGTCTGGATATGAGACGAGGAAGGGAGGGATTGGATTTGAAAAGGGAAACCTACCGTAGGTGAATACACCATTCTCCTAGTCTGTGGTGAAATTGATGAAAATGTACAATGATCTGTTTATCCTTTTTCCCGCATAGACGCCATTTTAGCCGACTCAGTTCGTAATACGTGCGCGCGTAACGTGCGGACGCAACGATTGCTGCTGCGCAACTGACCCTGTGTGGTTTACAACATGCGTTTACACTGTGGAATACGTGTTTACAACGGCGAAATGCACACGCGGTTGGCAACGCGCGCCCGTCCACAGAGGTTGTTGAAGGTCAAACGAATTTTTGTTGCAAACAAGTGTTTACACTGTTGTAAACCGCCGGTGGAGATCGATGTGGAGGGTTTGTTTACAACAGTCTGGCCGGGGTTTAACTTTGTAGATTTTAGAGCTAGACAATGAACTAAAACTTTAAACAGATTCAGACCTAATAAGGCAGCCAGGATTGAACAACGAGGTACTCCTAGACTGTAGTCGTCATTGTGAAAACTAATTAATCGTTAGAAGTCTGGTTTTCCTGTATAGTTACTTTTGAAATTTGTATGCAGAGGCTGTAAGAAGTGGAATTGATTTTTTAAATAACTGAATGTATACAGGGTATCAGCACCAGTATGCAGGGAGTTTCAGCACATGATTTTAGGAGCCCTAGACGCAGTGAATCTGTATTTTCAAAAGTTTATATAAAGAGACCTGCTACTTGCAGGTTTTATATATTTTAACATGTCAATTGTCAAATAATGTGTTGTCTATGATGTTGGCTTTGACATCAAGGCAATATTTCTTTTTTAGGTTTTCGTATTTGAGATTTTTGACATTATTATTTTTTATCTCTTTTATTATTATTTACTTGTAATGTGCGTTTTTATGCCTAATAAAAAAATGTTTATTTCTATCTTTAACCAAAATAAGAGAAAATAAACTTACGAATATTTATGTCAAAATTAAAGCAGAAAAATTAAACGGAATAGCAGCACTCCTCCTTAAGGAACAATCCGTCAACCGACCCGATTAACTATTCACGCTTCCCCGAAACTGGCTAATCGACTAAAATCGGCAAAATTTCCAGTGTCGACAGGGTTCGCGCTTTGTCTCCGTGATTGATTGATCTACGAGGATCCGTCAAACAAATTAGATCTGAGGTTTTATATAAAGAAAACAACGAGTAGGTACTCAAAATAAAATGAAATTTTTCACTCGGTAAATAAGATATCGATATCATTTTTACACATCATACTAAACAACAAAAATCTATACTAATACCAATCTATACTAATATATAAAGCTGAAGAGTTTGTTTGTATGTTTGTTTGTTTGTTCGGAACTGCAGGTCCGATTTGAAAAATTCTTTTTGCGTTGGATAACCCATTAATTCAGGAAGGCTTTAATCTATATAACATCACGCTGCGATCATTAGGAGCGGAGCATAACTAACTCCACGCGAACGAAGTCGCTGGCGGCCGCTAGTACCTACATTATAAAGCTGAAGAGTTTGTTTGTAAGTTTGTTTGTTCGCGCTAATCTCGGGAACTACTGGTCCGATTTGAAAAATTCTTTTTGCATTGGATAGCCTATTAATCCAGGAAGGCTTTAAGCTATAGCATCACGCTGCGACCAAGAGGAGCGGAGCATAACTAACTCCACGCGAACGAAGTCGCTGGCGGCCGCTAGTAAAAGATAAAGTCGATCAATCATCTTGAGGGATCTAAATTTTAACTAGCGCTTGACAGCAATCCCTTCTGATGGTAAGCAGTGACGCAATCGTTGATAGTAAAGCGCACTAGTTTATGAACAGCCTATTCACTCTAGCCTTGAAGACACTCAAATTGTAGAACACCGGCGCTAGCAAATTGTTCCAGTCCCTCGATGTACGTGGTATAAAGGAGTAGGCGAAACGCTTCGTCCGGATCGTAGTGGTGTTAACACCACTACGATCCGGACGAAGCGTTTCCATCCTTACGTTGTTAACAACGTAAGGATGGAAACTCGCCGTACGAAGGGTCGTCCGATGGTGGAGGGGTTAAATCATGCAATTCCCTCGCACACTCCCCAAAATGCTCCTATAGAACACCGAAAGGCTGGCTACTCTAGGCCTGTGCTCTAGACTTTGGAGACTGTTTCGAGTTAAATCAGGGTCACCAATCAGCCTCTTCGCTCTCATTGTCTTCTTGATGAGGAAGTCATCTTTTTCCACCTTACTACTCTGGGAAGAAAGGCTTAAACCAAAATTGAGGTCGAAGTCCCTTTTAAAGTCCAGATATAACGAATGTTAGGTCAAAAGACAACTGTGGAATTTTAGTCATCCTTCAATGACAGCTCACTTCATCTATCCAATGACTACTAAACGATAGGGGAAAAAGCAATTATAGAATAATTAAACAAAATATTAAATACTGAATGCCCGTGTTTTCACTTGCGTAAGTTTTGAGTAAGACACACCTATACACACATCTATAGGCTGAAGAAGAAGAAGAAGAATGTGAATGAACTCTCGTAATTGTCGCCGCTTCTAACATACGTCATAAATAATGCATGATATTTTAATTTTCTTTAAATCATTATTTACTAATGCTTAACGTTTAATGCTTAAGTCACCGACATAGCTCTGCGAGTCGCTAAACTTAAGTGGCAGTGGGCAGGGCACATTGCTCGTAGAACCGATGGCCGATAGGGCAGTAAGGTTCTGGAGTGGCGGCCACGTACTGGAAGACGCAGCGTAGGGAGGTCCCCAACAAGGTGGACCGATGACCTGGTGAAGGTCGCGGGAAGCCGGTGGATGCGGGCAGCACAAGACCGGTCATCGTGGAAAGCCTTGGGGGAGGCCTTTGTCCAGCAGTGGACATCTATAGGCTGAGGAAGGGAAGGAATGTTTAAAATATTCTGGCTGTCATTGTAGGAAGTGGCGAGTGTTTTAGGGGACTGTCTTTTATAATATTGACATTCAAAAAGTGATGATTCTCGGCCTAATTTGATTTAGTTTTTTTTTTTTTTTTGTGACAACAAATATTCTATACCGAAATAGTCTTTTAAAGCTATCTAGAGGTCAAAATCAGTGGATCAGTCCAGTCAAGGCAAGCATTTGTCAGTAATCGTGTAGCTTAATTCAAAAAACTTAGTTCAACGACTCTACAACACAGAGTTGAATGGAATGATTTAAAAAAAATATGCCACCATATGTGACCAAACTGTATTTCTTTTTTAATTCCTGTTTTTGGATTGCAAAAACCGTGACAATGTCAATTCAGGCTTGTCAGGACTCGGGAGACAATATCTAATTCCCGGCCACCGTAGGCACGGGCTTGCGGGCGGTGAGCAGTGGGCAGCTCATCACCCAGTAAGAACCAGCCCGGCTCGACGGCGAGTAGTGTTTCACGTGCGCCTCAAAGAGATGTCAGCACATTGTGACGAGGTTCACGAAGACCGATGCCTGGATCAGGATTACGGGTTGGTTGAAAGACAAACCGTGGCCCTAGGGCACATGCGAGTGAAGAAACACGGATGGGTTTTAGTCAGTAAAAGTCTGACACTGCATCACTGCTTACCATCAGGCGGGATTGCAGTCAAGCACTAGTTAATAATTATTAAATAAAAAAAACCTAATAATAAAAAAATATATTAAATAAAAGCCCCTCCGCTAGGCTAGACAGAACTAATATCTTGACTTGCCATTGTTAGTAGCTTGAAGTTACATATATACGTCACAATGTCAAGCTACTTATGTATGTTTATTTATTATATAATTATGCATACAAGTGGTGATGACAATACGACAATAAATTAAACATCGTGTACCCATTCTCAGTCTACCTATAAAAACTCATGTAAATATATCCATTAGTTTAGTCACAGGAAACTATTTTTCATTTTTCACATTTTCTACATGATGTACATGTTGATAAGGAAGCGCTTACAGATTGATGACCGCCGCATCCAGCGATAATAATAATGGCGCGAAAAAAGCAAGTCGATACAGGACCGGGCTGTCGCCGATCGGAGGTCAGTGGACCCAATATTTTAAAGGATGTTGTATTCCGTTTCCAATTTTATGCGATTTAGTTTATTTGAAATTTTCATTTTTCACTCAGTATGTACTCTACCGTCTTTTCAAAAACCTAAAACTAGTAATGGAAATTCATTACAACACAATCTTTTATTCAAACCAAACACGCAGAAATGACCATCAATATAAACAAGTTATGTAAATCGCTATTACATTCATCAGTTCCCCCTTTTCCTTCGATTTATTATAAGTGACATTTGTGACCTTGTTTGTGTAATGTTAACAACAAAGGCTAAAAAACCATTATGGGTTTGGAGGGCTTCCGGGTTATCGATGAGGCCGACCCTGGACCTGACTGAACGGGATTATCGACGGTATGTAAATGTAATTTGTTTGGGATACAAAGGAAAATCTGTTGTCTGATAGCTGTAGCTGCTTTAGACAGTGATCCTCTTTCGTTTTCTCTATGCCCATTTGTTTTTTTACTGTTGTTTTATTTTTTCTCAACATCGAACGGGCGATAGATTTCTGCGATGTGATATAAAACTTAACTTTACGATTTAGAGTTAGGTTCATTTTGTATTCAATTAAAAATAGGCCCTAAAATGCTTTGGAAATTCCATTAAATTATGAAAATTTATACATATATATTGTAATGCAATAAAACAGCATTATTCAAACATGGTTTGATTATAAAATATTTACGTCATACAAAGCTAATTACCTTGAATATATTAAGGTTAAAATGCAAGTTAATGGATCCAAACCAACTTAATAATAAGCTACACGATCTTTTGAAAAATAGCCAGACGAGACGCAATAATCTGAGTATTATTGATCAAATATGATTAATTAAATTTCAGAACGACTTATTGAAAGTACATTTTGATTTCAACCCCTGACTGCCAATGAAAATAAAATAATTGTTATCCCATAGTAGTTAATCAAGGCAATATTAATTATATCATCCATTGTTTCGCTTATACCAGTGAATTGCATGAATTTGATTGAAGAGTTTTCAATTTACATCGCAAAACTACATATTATTATGAATGAATACTGAATATTGTTTGTTTATATGAGGAGATAATACAATTTTGTTCCCAATCAAACCCAAAGTATTTATTTTGCTTTTGTATTGTGAAAAGTCAGTAACTTAGTAAAAAAGTTGAAGCTAGTTGTTGTCCAAAACATAGATTTCTATGAGGAAGATTGGGCGTGAAACTCAAAGGACTTGTGAATCAAGATAATATAATAAAATACTATGCATGGTCGCTAAAAAGATAACTAACTAGACTCTAGTTAGTCTTTGGATATGTGTATGTAGTTGTACTATATTAAGATCGATGGATAATTTGTTAAATTAGCTGATTGTTTTCGATTAATTAACTACTTTATGTAATCCAAAAACATTTTCATATAATAATTCGATTTATTTAATTTTAAAGAAGGCTTACAGACTAATAATCCAATGGTAAAGCATATAATATATAAAAAAGATACTAAGCTCATTTGCGGTGTCTTACAAAACCTTAACCATATATCCGACGGCCTTGGTAACTTATCTTCTGTAGTAACCATACATAGTCGTCGTACCACTTAGTAGAAAAACACCCTCATACCACCGTTTTTAACTTTTCGAACTAAATACCAAATTGATGTAGAACTTAACGAATAACAGACCAGAAAGGGCAAAGCTATCGTGCCCTAAAATTATAACCGGCAAACCCTCTACTGTTTGACTTTTGGAATATTATATTAAGAAAGTTCTGCAGTCAGCCTGACTTCGTTTCGTTACAAATTAGCATAAAAGCAAAGTTAACGGTCAGATGATTGGACTTGCCAAATAGTTTTCTGGAGACAGTTTTATAAGTGAGTGCCGCTATGATTATTTGATTGTAATGCCAGTTTGATTACATATGTCGTGTGGATTGGTGTGACTGGATAGATTTATAATGTTTCGTGGACTTATAAACAGTGATGAATAAGTAAAAATAAATTATTTTGAAAAACATGTTAGTGGACTTAATGCGACATTGTAATGTACTTTGTAGAAGATGAAATAAATTCTATAAACGACAACAAATGACCTAGAAGTGTAAGCATTAATACATTACCATGCTCTGACAAATAATTTACATGTAGGTATATCAATATCACCATGAAATTACATAGAAAGTATATGTACCTTATACATAGTTATAGATTAGCGATTGTTTTTCTTTTGCAGGGAATTCTTCAAATTACTTTGGACTGGATTGAGCGGAAGAGCGTGTCAGACGTTTACAGATCCACCCGTGTTTGTTCATTTGCCTGTGCGTGTTGATTAAACCATAGCATATCTTTAAAACAACCAATGGCAGCCAAGGATCAGGAGCTGATAAAAAAGAAAAAATCTTACATAACGAAGTGTGGTAGGTTGTGCGATGAGTGCACGAAGTCTGTCAATATTCCACTAACTTCATTTGGCTGTGCCAGAGACTACGGTGTCTCTCTTGTATAACCCGCAGCCCTGGTAGGGCAATTTAGTGGGTTCGTTTATATTTTTGTATCATTTTTGTCTCTACTGATAAAATGTGGCTAAATCTATTTTTCTTTATTACCGTGTACTGTGTGGCCAAGTTTTGGATGTTTTCTTTATTTTGCCACATGATTGTAGCGGTACCTACAAACGCCACATAAAACAACGTGTCATACTGACGTCACACGGATTCTACATCTCGCAAGCAGAGTTTGCCGTGCGACTAGCCTATATACAATTTCCCCAAATCAACGGTTGGGCAAATGCCCGCTAAGCTAAAAACCTGTCTGGTCGGATGATCCTCCCTTTTATATGGAGTACAAGTGAACTTAACACACTATTCCTTATACCTCCACAATTTTTTTTATAATCAAAACTGTCATCTTTTCTTTCTGAGTAAGCTATTTTAATGACGCTAAAGTTCAGATATAATCTATGGACGACAACAGGTCAAGCTGCCTGAATCTTTCAAATATTCCTACTTAACCCTGAGCCTTAATGCTTTAGCTATAAGTTGAAAATCTAATAAAACAATTTAGCAAATTGTAGTTACTTGATGTGTTGTTGTCTGTATTAAAGATTCTTGGACGAGGAGCCTTATCAGACTGCAAGTTGGATATTTCTTTAACTTTATTGGATACGCAAGAAGGTCGGTTGAAATGATAAGCTAGGATGACAATATACCTCACGTCTATGTACGGAAAAAAATGTGAAAATACAATGAAATAAAAGTAAATATATGTAATGGTATAATGGTGTAATGGTATCTATGACTTTATAATCTACTAGCTTTCCGCCGCGGCTTCGCCCGCGTGGAATTCGGTTATATCGCGCTTTTTAAATTTCCCTCGGGAATATCATTTTTTATCTATAAAAGGTAGCCTCCTGGTCCTTTCTCAGGGCCTAAAGATTTTCTGTGCCAAATTTCATCAAAATCGGTCTAGAGGTTTAAGCGGGAAAGCGTATCAGACAGACTTTCGCATTTATAATATTAAGTATAGATAATACAATATATGTATATGCAATTATGCATGTATTATTTAACTAAATTTAAAAGTTTTCTTTTCAAGCAAAGCACCTGTTATCTAATCTCTTCACCCACCCAAGGTTGACTGGTAGAGAATGCTTAAGGCAAAAAATCCGCCTTTGTGAGAAAAGTATAAATAATTAAGTACCTAAATAAAAGCGGTTAAAAGATTTATTACTTGAGAGCTAACTTTTCAATCGACAAGTATTTTTGACTTGTAGTATAAACTTTACATCTGAAACATTTTGTATGAAGGAACTGCCATAAAGCTAAAATAAAAATTACTATGATAAAATTATCGGGCGTTGGAATAGTCAACCCTTAATTGTTATGAAACGCGTTGCCGATAGAAATGATAATACCTTTTAGTATTTTATTGAAATGTGAGCGTATTAACAGAGACAACTCTGCTTAACCCCTCGGGAATTACCACCGTCATCTTATGCTAATTTATGTTATATTTAATTTAAGATTAAGGTTTAATTTCGGATAAACAAATATTGTTCGTACAAAACCATTAACGACGCTTCCTGTAATTCATAAACGTAATCAGCCTTTATGAATATGAGTTTATCTGTAAGAGGGCGACGTAATCCGACACTCGGCCCCAGTGCGTGGTGTAGGATGTAACTTGTCTTCAAATTTTTGGTTCCGGTTTTCTGACAATGATTCTTCACTGTTTTGAAAGCTAATGAATTAAATTGCACAATGTTAAGCCACTGTTAGGGTTCAAACACACGACCTTTTCTGGTCCATCGGGATATCACTTGGCTTTCTCATACTCATTCTTTCATACACTCCCCTTTCTTGTATTTATAATTGGAAAATATTAACGTGAAACTGTGATTCCAAGGTAGGAATTTAAAGTTAATTCATTCGAAACGATCAAATTTCAAGAATGATATTGTAGTATGATTCACCTTTATAATAAAGTCGAGAGATATTAATTAATTACCCAGAATCAGATTACAATTCTTGTTAACTGAATGGATATCGGAATCGAGTTAAGCATATTTTCTCTTCCAATAAATTAGTTGAGAGCAATTACGGAGTATGTTAATTATATTACGATATTTTAAAACTAAAAGCATTTTAACAGTATATCTAATGCATTTTTTTTTCGATATTCAGGGTGTTCGTCCTCCGTGGCGCAGCGGTCAACACGCCTGCCTGCGACGTGGAGGCCCCGGGTTCGATCGCCGGCCAGGTCATGATGGAAAACGATCTTTTCCTGATTGGCCTGGGTCTTTGATGTTTATCTATATATGTATCTATTATAAATATAGTATCATTGAGTTAGTATCCCATAACACAAGATTCGAGCTTACTTTGGGGCTAGCTTAATCTGTGTGATTTGTTTGTATATATTTGTTATAATTATTATACACAGGCCCAATTTCGCAGAGCGGAGGCGTGACAGCGCCCTCACCTTCCGCCTGAGGCAGATCCTCACCGGACATGGTTGTTACGGGAGGTTCCTGTTCCGGATAAAGCGGGAGGAAACGCCACGTCGTGTCACCACTGAGAGGGACTATTTCTCAATTTTGCTCGCAAATGAGAAGGAGATGCGCGTGAGGGAGTGGCAAACCCTATATCATCACGCCCGTAGTCCCGGCTTCCCGGTTACCGTAGTCGCGGGCTAGCGGACAACGTCAGTAAAAGTCTGACATACCCTCAGATAGAGAAAGAGAGAAGTCACTTGATGAAAGCCAACACAAAAACAGGCTAAATTGATTTTATTATGACATAGAGCCATTTTTTTTTAAATTAATTATTTACATAGTTTTGCTCGTTCGACGTTTTAAATTTTAACCGTTATATTATTTTATCATTATGTATAATCAGCCTGGAATGTATCCATTGCTAAGACTACTCCGACCTCTCTCTATTATTTTTTTAACAGAACATCCGCCAAAATACTGGCTGAAAGTACAAAAATCAATACAAAGAAAAATATTATCTATCTAAAAACGACCACATCATCCACATAAACGAACTCCATAAATTAATTCATCTACCCTCACGTTACAATTGAACTAATAACATTATGAATGGACCGATCATCCATCATAGCGTGGGTTTTGACGCGAAGGGAAACCCCGGAATCACTGCATCATATTCCATTAGATGTGAGGTTACGATAGGGGATTTTTTGTGAATCGTAAACGGATTTGCCTGATGGGTTTCATCAGATGCCGATGTTGAATACATTGTGTGATTGCATATGAGTTTTTTTGATAATAATGTTTTTCTACTTTTTATTTGTTTATGAGATTTTATTCGATTGCTGTCAACAAGACTAGCAGCATTACGTCATTATATCGCTATTCTGATATTTTCCTCATCATTTTTAATGTATTTAATTAAGAGATGTCAAAGAAGGAGACGCGAAATTCGATTGCATTTTTTAGTATTTTATGTATCGCAAATCGACAAGCTATCAGCAAAATTTAATAGTCTATTTGCACGTATAGATGGATCTATAAGAAAAGTTATAAAAAGTTAAATATGGTAGGCTTTTGCGGAACGTACATAAGTCCCGAAAAAGTCGTTTGCTCAAGCAAAATTTGGTTGCCAAGGATTCGGTTACCAAAAACAAAGCGGGCCCGCCATACAAAAGACGATCACCGTTTAATATCCAATAGCCTTTACAAATTAAGGTATGAAAGGTCTGTTCGCAATGATTCTTGAACGAAATTCATTAATGGGCTATAAACAAAATCCTTTTGGGTCGAACGAGCCCTCAAATGGGTGTTATTAAAATTAAGGGCTTCGAGAAATTTCCTATATTTTTGATATTCATTGCTCATTTGGCATCAGCGTTATTGTGTTATTGTAAAGAAAAGAGGCAATGTTGTGGTATATAATTTGTGTTTTGTTTCGTAGTGGCTTCGATGCTTGAAAAGGCAAAATTTAGTGCTTTTCGAAACAGAAAATGGATATTAAGCTAAATATTAATTTGTAAGGCAATTTGGGGCTACTGATTTTGGTAAATAATGGTTTTATGTTAGAAACAGAAATTGAAGTATGTTCATATTAAAACGAAAGTAAAAAATATTATAAAAGTTTCCGGGAAGTATAACAAAAGACTTATTATTTTTTCAGTTATTTCAACTCTTTCGTAAGAATAATTTATAAGAACGGTCCATAAAGTATTTTCGCCTTTATTCGAAATTTTCTAAAATGAGTTTGTAACTAAAATACACTCCGTGCTCCTAAATAATTTCGGCTTCAGCAATATTTTACTAAGAAGTTAGTTAACTGTAAATAAGATATTAAAATTAAATGAAATTTCGGTGAATAAACTGAAGAAAGTTAAAAACTGAAGCTGTTGAGAATCTGTTTTGTAAGAAATACTATTCTACTTTTTTAAAATTTGAAACCCATTAATCATTCTTAAAGATGGTTATCACTCAACAGGGAATGTAGAAATATTAAAACTGTCCGTAGTGACAGCTGATGAATAATTGTTTGCAGTAGTTTAAGAGTGCTATTTATAATTATTACTTTTTAGAGTAGTTGAGAGTCTTTTAAGGAAATGTGGAGTGCAGCGGTGGCCTGCCGCGACTTACAAGTTGTAGGTCGCAGATTCGTACCCCATCAGAAGCTATGCTTTGTGGTAAGTTAATTCGTCACTAATGCTCTCAAAACCGGTGAAGAAAAACTTCGTGAGGAAACCAGCAAGTCCTAGTGTCAAAAACTTCGAAGACATGTGACATCTCGCAACCCCTACTGGGCCTCGTTGTATATTACGGCCCACTGGGGAGTGGGCCGTAATGTTCTGTCTGTAAGGCTCACTGAGAGCAGGCCTGTGTCCCTGGGGTCGGGTTCCATTATAGGCTAATTATACTATGGGAATGTTTTATAGGAAAATAATATCACAGTACTAAATTTCTGTTGCCAAGCAACGTTCATCATCATCAACCTTTTTATCATCCCACTGCTGGGCACAGGTTGGATCGCTGAATCGTTTCTCCGGGACTCGTTGAGCTTCATTGCTCAGCGTTTTTCTGGCAGTCTCCACTGTTGATTCTGGCTTTCAGGAGTTGCAGTGGGTTGCAGTGGCGAAGAGTCCATACAAGCCGATTCCCATCGGGTTACCTTTCAAAAATCAGTTCCATATTCATACAAAAGTATTTACATTCTATTTCATTAACAAAGTATTATTAATTAAATGCCTGCGCGATTTACAATAGCAATAGTAATTCTTAGCAATACCCTAAGTATTATATATATATACATTTCATTTTATAGTCGTAAATTAATCAGCGCTTCAATTTTTCGTACCTAAATTACATTAAAGGTAACTCGACGAATTACAGCTTATCTCGGCCAACGTTTTACTATGAGGCGAAAAGAGACAGAGCGTGTCAGACCATCTCTTTCTAATGCTCGCTAACCGTCCGTAAAATTTAAGGAAAGATAAGCTAATGGCAACCGGCTTGCAGTTCTCTCCTCTCCTCTATTAGAAAGAGACAAAGAAACCACTCAAACCACGGCACGGGAGAAAGGAAACACGACAAAATTAAAAAGAATTAGCGTTATAATGAAATCCTTCGCAAGTCATATTCTTTTTATTTTGGCATATTTTCGTGTTTCATTTCGTTTGGTTGAAAATAAATTATTGTTAGAATGTGACATGTGTTGCTATACCACTGGTGCGTGATAATTTTGTTTGTTATATTTTAATATTTGTGTTATTTAAACTGTGACTGATTCTGTAAGGTAATTTAATCGCAGATTTGGTTAAATACTGTGGATTTTGTTTGGTATTATGGCTTATATTATTCTACCGGCAATATTATTCTTATCTGAAGACCTCCTCCAAGATATCCTGCAGTAGGTAAGTGTTTAAGTGTTTATTTTTTTGGACCGGCTTCCCTTTGTCAAAATTTCACCCTTCGCCACTGGTGGGTTGGGAACAGTGTGGCGGGTTTTTGCTGGGCACAGGTCTCCTCTCATACAGAGAAGGATTGAGCGTAATCACCACGCTTGCTCAATGCGGGTTGGCGATTTCAGACTTAAAGTCCAGGTTTCCTCAAGATGTTTTCCTTCACCTTCAGTCATTAGTGTCCAAGATATACTTAGAAAGTACATATAACTTTAGAAAAGTTACATTGGTACTTGCCTGACCTGGAATCGAACCCGCACACTCATACTTGAGAGGCTGGTGTTTTAGCCATTAGGCCATCACGACAAGCAACGTTACTGTGGTCCAATTTGAACCTCGTACAATTTGGAATACACGAAATATTTTGCGTATAGAATAGTAATATAATCTTGAATGCTTTTCTTAATAAAGAACAATGTTTGCTTTAGTAACAACAAGGGCGATACCCGTAGTTTCATGGACGTCCACATAAGTCTTTGACATTTGTTAAAATGTTAACAAGAGCTATAATCCCAAGTCCGAAGTTGTATAATTCCTATTGTAATTAACTTTACTAGTGAACACTGATTTGGACAGCCTCCGTGGCGTAGCGGTAGCGAGCGGCCGTTGCACAAGGAGACGCGGGTTCGATCCCCGCACAGTGCAAATATTTGTATGCACGTTAAGCTGTTGGTCCCGGTTGCCATACGAACATCTAGTGGCAGTCGTTACGGGTTATTGGAGCCCTCAAAAGTCTAACAATTGGTCTAACTGCAATGCTTCGATGTCGCCTTCGGGTTGTGGAGGTCAACGGCAGTCGCTTCACGGAAAATGTCGAAGTTTAGCCAAAATCAGCAATAAGACTGGTAAAGCGGACCCCAGACTCCAAAGCTGAAAAGCAGCGGAAGCGACTGGGATTAACGCTGAGATGATGATGATGACTAGTGAACACTGATTTGCTTTTTTAATTTTTATTCGGAATTTCATCCCAATGTTACAATTTTATCAATATTAGCGCTTATTGTTAAGTAAGTTATCTCCATAAATCATGTTTTGTATATATGTTGTGTAATACAACATTGGGAATATATCATTTGGCTGTTTTTGTGAATTGTTGGTGAATCTAATAAAATAACAATTTAAAAAAATCTATGTTCTTATGTCAATTTTTTTTTTTTGTCATCGAGATCCGTCTCTGACTATATTTTGAAGGTTTTAAATTACTAGATTCGATTTATCAACAGATAAAATATCAGAATTTGTTCCACTCAAAAACTGACTGAATTCAGCGTCACCGACCAGCTGGATCCAAATATACCCGAAGGTAAACTTTTCAATAACAGCGTCAAAACAATTATTTACTTCTAAAACCTAATATAGTGATTGACCTTGACAAACAACCCGAAAACGCCACACAAGTTTACCGCAACACAAATCACAATTAATTAGTCGAAACATCAACAATTCAAATGGTCTATACACCAACGATGACGAGCATTACGTTTGACGTCAGCAATCACCACGATACTAGTTCAAGTTAGTTGGTAACTTGCAACTGACATTGACAAACTGTTGGCAAACTAATCCTAACAGATCGCCCGTACCACCCAGGAGGTAATTAATTATACATATTGAGTGTTCAAGTGATGAAGTATTCAGCTGTATTGTGGATTTAAATGATGCGGATCAAATGAATGCAAACAGTGCTTTTGTGAACATCTAATGGCAGTCGTTACGGGTTGTTGGAGCCCTCAAAAGTCCAACAATTGGTCTAACTACAATACTTCGATATCGCCTTCGGCTTGTGGAGGTCAGACTACAGTTGCTTCACGGAAAATATCGAAGTTTAGCCAAATCAGCAGTTAGACTGGTAAAGCGGACCCCAGACAACAAAACTGAAAAAGCTGCGGATTCGACTGGGATTAACGCTGAGATGATAATGAAGTGCTTTTGTGAATTGCTATAGGGCTAAGTGTTACAAATGTCTTGTTTGTTAAAGCCGCTTTGATAGCGAGCAATGACACATTGACTACACGTAAACACTGTATTAAGGTCGCCTAGACGCTGCGTAATATAGTGTTTTTTTTTTAATCATAAACTAGTACTTGACTTCAATCCGGCCTGATGGTAAGCAATGATGCAATCGTTGATGGTAAAGCGCGCTACTTTATTAAGATCCTGTTCACTCAAAAAAACTGAGTGAATAGGAAGGAAGACGGCAGATGAGCGAGGTGATACAATATTAAACCCAACAATACTACCAACGATGCTGCGAAAGAGGGAGATTGATCTTGAGACCCTCCACGACCAAACTCCTGACTCAACAACATTTGGGGCATCGTACGCGGCACACATCGCAACACAATTGTGTAGACCCGTCCTCCGTACGGATTCACCAGAGATGTCTGGTGAATCCGTACTGAGGACCGTACGGCCGCCAAGCGATTCGTCGTATTTCGGCATGATGATGCCGAAACACGACGAATCGCTTGGCGGCAAAACTTAGTCTGGTGGAGGGTAACTTCTGCCAGCAGCCGATGTAATGGCCTACCACCGAGAAATATGTGGTATTTTTATTGACATTTCTTTTTTAGTTTCGTTTTTACATATTCATTCTTCTTCCGATTTACCCGGTTCGGTCACAAGCTGTCAAAATAAATATTTATAATTACTAACTTGGATAGCAAGACGAAGGCATTAAGACGTAGAGGTAGAAGGCCTAGCACAAGTTAATCCGTACGTTTAATGTGTGATGCACAGAATTGGTGAAAGGAGCTAGATATCTACATATTAACATAGATGATTTTAATATGTACATATCTAGATGATAATAAAACCACTTACACTAGAAAATACTAATGGTAGACTGGTTTTTTACCTAGCATCACAATTTTATTTTTGGATAATATTAATTTTAGATGTAAGACCTCTCTCCTTACGATACACTAAAATTCTTAAATAGTCGCTAAAATACCAAAAAGCTAAACTTCACCTCAAAACCTAAATTCAAAGTTGCGACGTCTCCCAAGTTTTCCTGGCAAAGAGTGACAATGTTTACCGTGCTAGCATCTCCCCCTAATTTATCGAGCCTTGTAGAAACACAGAGACACCAATGTCTTGTTTGTTGTTTTTTGTCAACTGATGCAAACTGACAATTTGTTTTTCAAAACATCATAAACTCAGTTCATTGTATGTAGTGTTGCCCAAATTCAGTCTTGGTCTTGCAGTCTTGGTCTTGTTCTTGCGTTTTTGCAAGACCAAGACCAAGAACAAGACCGCGTATTTTTAGCAAGACCAAGACCAAGACTGACCGTGCAAGACTTGAGCAAGAACAAGACATAGCCTGCAAGACTCTTGCGTCTTGCAGCTAGGACTTAGCGCTATTTCACTGAGTAGTTAGGTTTCAGTTCGGTGTATAGGTAGGTACGCTTAGGAATTCTATGAGACGCAAAAACTGTATCAAAGAATATGAAAAACTGGACCTATGCGCATTACGACTAATACCATAAACATAGCGAATAAAAAAATATCTATTAAAATCAAACTGAGTGCATGCATAGTTATGTTTTAACCATCGGCACTTTGATAATGCGGCATCAAAGGTTTTGTACTTACTTCTCAAAGAAATTTGCCGCTTTTCGGAAGTACATGGTTATGATACACGCGCCGGCGGCTTCTTTTGAAATCTAAAACAATCGTTGCCGCCACGCCGAAATCATAACATTTGACACTATTTGATTGCCGCCATAGGGCGTAGGTATACTAATGCAAAATAATTTCGAATTTTAAGAGTACCTACAGGTGTTCCAAAGAATAAATAAGTTCCAGAGTGCTTAGAATGAAAATGAATACATTATACTGATCACGCAAGTAGTATTATGATTAGGATAAAATGGTAAGGATAGGTAGTAGATGTCATATTAATTCATTCTAGTAAGTATATATTATAATATTGATTACTTATATTGTTTTAAACTAATTACTTAGGTACTATTATTGTACATTTAGTCATTATATTTCTTAAGTTTTTACAAGAAAAATTAGCAAAAAAGTGTTCAAATATCACCCGTTTAATAAATATTGTAGCCACTTTTAAATATACTTGAAACGTGTAAAAAAATTCTACAAAAAATTGTTTTTTTACATGTTTTAGCAAATGTAAGCTTATAAATCATAAATGTTTTTTTACATGTTTTAGCAAATGTAAGCTTATAAATCATAAATGTTTATTAAGAAACAGTTACTTCCATGGAAAACGACATATAGGTCAGTTGATTTTTCGAATTTCTTATCAAATCTTCAGTTAGTTATTAATCTGCTTGATCTTTACTATGGCTATGTTAATTCAAGCTCACAATGTTCCAATTCTAATACGTTTTTCTAAGATTTAAAGTAAACTTTAATAAATAGTAATAGACTAATAGGTAATTGCAAGACTTGCAAGACTCTTGCTGCAAGACCAAGACCAAGACCAAGACTTGGAGCGCAAGACCAAGACCAAGACCAAGACCAGGTGTATTGGCGCAAGACCAAGACCAAGACTGGCTAAGTCTCGTCTTGTTCTTGCATTTGGGCAACACTAATTGTATGTGTGTGTTTCGGTTTATTATGAAGATTTCACCTTCTATTTATATCCTTTGTAAAGATTGTTATTTTATTCACTCCTGACTGCTTAAGTTTTTAGTAAGATCCTGTGTTAGGTTTTACATTTCACCTATTTATGTATTTGTGTATCGAGATTTAGGAGATATGTTTTTATAATTTCCTAAATTAAATTTATAGGACCGTAAACATAAAGATATAATAATCTTACGTAACTAAAAGTATATAAAAAATGGCGTCGAAAAATTCCTCCGTATTGCCATCGAAGGTGCACTCAAGATATTGGAGATTTTGCCACGTTGTATGGCAATTCTTAGTCCCTAGCTAAGGTAAAATCAAGACATGGGTCACGGGAAGTAACAACCCGCCGTTCAGATATTTTATTAAACAAACCATGAGCTCCTAGGCCCCACAGCCAAGGATTCGAATTGAAGGACAACTTCAAACGCCTTAAAAATTATATATTTGTATAGGATGTCTAGTTAACAAACATATTCAAATAAACAAACAACTTTTTTTCAGTTATTTTATTCAGTTTAAAATCTTAAACCTGCAAATTTCTTAGACACTTCCTGCATTTCCCAGCCTGTACAATTTTAAATAGTATTACAGCTTATACGTTATTGTATATTAAAAACAGGCATCCTTATCCGTACCTAGGTACTACCTGTATACAGATCCAGAAACTTAATTGACTGTCATTTATCGTTCACTGCGATTGGCACCTGCATCTACATTGCTGTGGCGCTCACTGAGTCGTGATTATTATATCTGGGTATGAAATGGAACCACAGTGCTACTCAGAACTGGCGTTGCAGAGTTTCAAAGCCTTTGATATGGTTATTTGGATGGATCGGTCAACTCTGCACTTGATTTCAGTGAGCTTTGAAACAGAGGCTAAGGATAAAAGATGGAATTTTAAAAACCTCTTTGAACTATGGTGGTAATTCTCGAAATTTTAAGAATTTTCACAACCTGATCCAAATCCCAATCTGTCAAAAACTACAACTAATTTCCTTAAATTTTGATAAGTTTTTGACATTTGGTTTGTACGAGAATTGGCCTTCTGAATCAGGAAACAGAATGTATTATGTATTATATTAAATAAAGCTGAAGAGTTTGTTGTTGTTCGAGTATTTGTTTGTTTGAATGCACTAATCTCAGGAACTTCTGATCTGATTTGAACAACTCTTTTTATGTTGGAAAGCCCATTAATCCAGGAAGGCTTTAAGCTATATAATACCACGCTGAGACCAATAGGAGGGAGCATATAAAAAAAATATCGACACCTACGCGGGTGAAACCGCGGTGCGCTGCTAGTACTTTTTATTATGCCACGTTTAAATTACCCAATACCCTTCACATCTGCAGAATTTTGTTTTAAAGAAAATTCTGTTTGATGCATATTGGATATTGCCAAAATCAAAAATCATTTATTGAAATTAGAGTAAGAATAGGCACTTTTCGAATCTCAAAATTATAAACGCCCTTTAGTATTTTAATAATGTTAAAAGTTAAAACTATGTTAATGTTAAACGGCAAAACTGTGTTTGCAATTTAATCTGTGTTCAAAAATAAAATATTCTGATTCTGATATTTCTTTACTAACTAATCGAATTCGACCTTGTCTACTTCTTTCTGTTTTCATTTACACTAAAGCAACACCGATTCAACTGGATTAAAACGAAACCCTACATAGATATGTTAAAAGCCAAAGAAGCAATAAGTGATTTTACTACATTTCTGCGCTACCGCAGGATTCCATGTCGGAACAAGACTGAAACAAATTACGGAGTTTCAGACGGAACTTGGTGCGGTAAAGTGCACTGCCCACAGTCTACACTTCTAGGTGCTAGGGTCAAATTTTAAACAGATCTGTGTTTGAAATTACTAAGTGAACTAAGTATTCTTATTTACTCATTTTTGAAGATTGTTTGGTTACATTCAAGACTAGTTCTCTTATTTTGACATACTTTATTAACTAATATTATTCCGTTTATTTTTCTATATCTAGGTATTTTTTTTTTATATATCTCTCGGAGATCGTCGAAATTATTTGAAGAAAAGTTGCTCATTTGATTTACGTAGTACAGGGGCAAACGCTTGTGACGTCATTTTTGTGATGGCGGCACATGGACGGAGTCGCTTTGGAAAGTGGGATTCGTCGAACGGTCACTTTGCATCGAGACGCGGACCAAGGTACTTCTCCGAATAGAAACTGTCGGCTTGCCTGTTTAAAATTGTGATTGTCAAGACTGGAGGGTGTATCTACACGTCGTGCTTTAATTCAAAACTCACCTACGTAACGGAACCCGTACCACTACACCAAGATGCTGTCGGTAGCAAGACTTTGTCTGGTGGGTGGTAACTTCTACCGGCAGCCGATGTAATGGTATTTTTGATGATTGATGTAGAGGTATCTAAAAACGTCTCATGCGTACAACGCGTAAAACTGTCGTCACACAGATCTTGCAACTCGCAAGCAAAGTTTACAGTGCAACTAACATACATACATATATATATATATATATATATATTTAAATAATTATAAACTAGTGGTTAACAGCAATCTTGCCTGATGGTAAGCAAAGATGCAATCGTTGATGGTAAAACGCGCTAGTTTATTAAGAGCCTATTCACTCTAGCCTTGAACACATTCAAATTGTAGTCCAACTGAAACACCGCCGCTGGCAAATTGTTCCAGTCCCTCGATGTACGCGGTATAAAAGAGGAGGCGAAACGCTTTGTCCGGATCGTGGTGATCGCTGGTTATATTTTTAAATATCTATATAAAAATACATATGTATGAAAACATTATATAAGAAACATAAGATATAAGAAAATAATGATTCATCGACGATCGAAGCAACGTACAAGCTACCGGTGGGTAGGGCTCCAGAGACAGGAACCTTCTAACGATGCAGGCCGTATCAAAGAACTGAAGAACTGACTTAATCAGGCCCTTGATCTAACCACCTTCCGATAGCCTCGATATATGTTGGTCTAGGCTCTTGGCTATAAGTCCATTGGCCGATACCATACAACAATCGGTACAATGACCGCCGAATTCACTAATATAATAATTATTATTATTGTTGCTGACGGCAAAACAAAACAACTAAAAATCAAACTCATCAATACATAGTATAAAACAAAGTCGCTTTCGCTGTATGTCCGTATGTATGCTTAGATCTTTAAAACTACGCAACGGATTTTGACGCGGTTTTTTTTAATAGATAGAGTGATACTTAAGGATGGTTTGTGTGTATAATAAATGCATAATATAGTAGAGAAACACTGATAAATTTAAAGGTTTCTAATGTGATGTCGTAAATAAGCACGTTTTTTTTGCGCTTATATTGCAAACGCTGGCTGAACCCTACGAGATAGACCAAAATAATGTACTACAGTATTGTTCACCTTAAAAAGTTCAACAAAAAAGTCCGCGATGGTATATGTCTATCTCTTAGGGATAACCCAGCATAACCATTTTTATTCTTTACTAAAAAATGGTTATTTACGAAGTGATTTTAAACAATACAGCATTAATCCTTATCCATTTAAGTACCTTAAATAAATTGTGCATTTATTATAGATCAATATGCTTTTTACAGCATGTAGTTTAAGTGAATATTACCGAAGATATTACAAATTTAAAATGCAGGGTCGTAGTTGTTTGCGCCGGGCGGCGCGTGCCTATAAATAGCGCGTCGATGGCGGCGCAAACCGCACCTTTCGTTATAAAATCGAGGGAGCACTCTCCTCCCCCCGCCCCATCCATGCAGGTGTCCCCCAGGGCTCTGTATTAGCCCCCCTCATTTTCACGCTTTT
The DNA here is from genome assembly GCA_017933935.1 of Sesamia nonagrioides. Taxonomy (NCBI): domain Eukaryota; kingdom Metazoa; phylum Arthropoda; class Insecta; order Lepidoptera; family Noctuidae; genus Sesamia; species Sesamia nonagrioides. The sequence goes on along the minus strand of JADWQK010001324.1, from coordinate 1,823,387 downwards.
CACCAGCGATATCCCGAAAAGCAGTAAGGCACAACTCGCTCTGTTCGCAGACGACACAGCCATCTACTGCTCTGGACTCAATCCAGACCGGATTCGCCTCCATCTTCAAAGAGCGGTCAACTACCTTGCTGACTGGTTTAATAAGTGGAGGATCGAAGTCAACCCCCAAAAAAGCCAAGCGGTACTCTACATGAAACTGCGACGCAAAGTCACCCTTCCACGGCCCATCACCATGGATGGCAAGCCGATCCCTTGGGAGAAGCAAGCCAAATACCTAGGTGTGATTCTCGACCAACACATCAACTTCTCAGAGCACATTAAGGCGGTCCGCTCACGCGCCGCCTTCGCTCTGGGTCGACTCCACCCCCTCCTCAACCCGCGTAGCAAACTGTCGCTCAGGTGCAAAATGCGCTTGTACACAGCATGCATACGCCCGATTATGACATACGCTTGTCCAGTCTTCGCACATGCCAAGCCGCGTCATATCCATAGGATGCAAGTAGTCCAAAACCGATTCCTCCGTAAAGCCACAAACGCCCCTTGGTTCGTCCGTAATGAGATCCTCCATCTTGATCTCAAAATCCCCACCATCCAGCAGTTCATGAAACGCCTCTCCAAGCGTTTCTTTGACACTGCTGCCAAGCACCGCAATCCTCTTATAGCAGCGGCTGCTAATTACACTCCCTCCACCATCTCCCGCCTTCGCCGTCCACGGCATGCCCTCACAGACCCCGATGACCCCATAACCCTCCTCCAAGAGGCCAATAAGGCCACCAGCACAATACACAAGAAACGACCGACCTACCGACCTCGCCGCCGAGGTCCATCGCGACGCGTTCAACGTAGCAGCCCCCTCCCCCGTCCCTTGTCCGATGACGGCCAGCCCGCGCCGCAGCTGAGCCAGTAAATATAAACTCCCAACTATGACCTCTGAGTTTGTTTCGGACGTTTCTTCTCAGAGCTAGTACTAGGAAACGCCGCGGTCATCAAACCGAATCAAATATAAGAAATCGATCCAGCCGTCCCTTGCTGTTCTTCTAGTGACACCCTAAGCCGAGGTTCGTACCCCACTATGGGGTGCCCTTAGCGTAGTCGCTTAGCTTTTAATAGCCCTGGCTGGAGGCTTTAAATTCATTTAAGGCAGCCACAGGATAGCCCGGTTAAATAGTGACGACCTCTCTAGGTCAACTATGAGATGCCATATCAAAAAAAAAAAAAAACGCGCTTCGCCTTATAGCACTTTATGATTTGCAGCGATCGCACGCGTTTATCGGAGCTCTCTAGCGAGGAAAATATCAAGAATTAATTAAACTGAATAGAATAAGTATCTTTTGTTGTTGATTATCTTTTAATTTTTATTATTATAAGTACATTAGGTTAGATAGGATTAGCTTAAAACCATATTCCTTGGTATTTCTTACATTAAGACTTTGATTTGAATTTAGAGTTAAGGCAATTTAGTATTAGGGCGAGCATTTTGAATTATTGAAAATTATAGTTAAGTTCATAGAAGAACTGAATAGAATAGGTATATTTTGTTGTTGATAATCTTTTGTTTTTAGTCAAACGAATAGTAAGTTAATATTTTTTACTCCAGCACTAACCAATAATTAGTGCAATTAGTTCATAATCATACGTATAGTTTTAAGTTGTGAGTTTAATCAAGTACTGATTACCTAAGTATAAAATTTTGAACAGACATTATAAAGTCATGTCCGGAAGACGTCGTCGTGCGAACATAGGTCGTAGTACAGTGAATGCCAGAAGAGCACGTTCAGCAAGAGATGAAGAATCGTCAACGGAACGCGAGGCTCGCCTCAGCCAGCTCCGAGATAGAAATAGAACTGAGAGAGAAAGAGAATCCTCAATAGAGCGTGAGGCTCGCCGCAGCCAGGATCGGGTTAGACGTAGAGTTCAGAGAGCCAGAGAATCCTCTGTAGAGCATGAGGTTCGCCTCAGCCAGAATAGAAATCGAATACAGAGAACGAGAGAATCAGCACAGGCACATAGTAACGCTGAACAAAACGGACAACCGATCAGCCACAGATGGGTAAATAAAGAATATTCTGCCATGAATTACGATCCTTTGATTTGTTACAAGGATGATCGTATTGTGTCCATAGGTACTATGTCAGTAGTGTGTGAATATTGTTTGGCATTGAAGTTCAAGGACGAATCGAAAGGTTTGTGTTGCTTACAAGGAAAAGTAAAATTAGAAGAAATTCTTCCTCCACCTGAACCACTTCACTCTCTGCTTACGGGTGATCATCCGAAATCCAAACAATTCATACGCAATATCCGCCGTTACAATAACGCATTTCAAATGACGTCTTTCAAAAGTAAGCAAGTTGTTGAGCGCGGTTTTATGCCTACATTTAAAATTCAAGGGCAAGTGTATCACTTGGCTGGGAGCTTGCTACCACTTCGACCAGATGATCACAAATTTCTGCAAATTTATTTTATTGCAGATCCAGATACACAAGCATCAACGCGGTGTTCGATTGTCACACAGCCAATAGATATAGATTTGATCAGATCTCTTCAAGATATGTTACATTCTCATAACAGCTACATTCAGTCTTTTAAAACTGCTATTGAGAGTGTTCCAATAGATACTCCAGACTATAATGTCGTAATCCATGCAAATAAAGTTCCTGTTGGAGAATACAGAGGGCGATATAATGCGCCGTCCACGAGTGAAGTAGCAGTGGTAATAGCTGGACAGCAATTCGACAAAAGAGATATTGTGTTGCGCAGTCGTGATGATAATTTGCAAAAAATATCAGAGTTACACAGATCTTATGACAGCTTACAATATCCTTTGATGCTATGTCGCGGAGAAGATGGTTATGCCATTAATGTTCCTCAAGTTGACCCAACCAGTAGTGCACCTCTGCGTAAGACAGTGTCGTGTATGAACTACTATTGCTACCGTATAATGACAAGACAAAACAATTTCAACTCTTTGCTTAGATATGGAATGTTGACAAACCAATACTTTGTCGATCAATATGCGAAAATTGAATCTGAGAGATTGGCTTACATTCGTAACAATCAAACTAAATTGAGAGCAGAAAATTACGTTCACCTTCAGGATGCTTTACAGGCGAATGAACACAGCAACAACATTGGACAGTTGGTTGTACTACCTTCATCATTTACAGGTGGACCTCGATATTTACATGAAAAATAACAGGACGCAATGACTTATGTCATTACTGCAACATGTAACTCAAATTGGCCAGAAATCAAAGAAAATATTAATACCAATTTAACTCCACAAGACAGATATGATATAGTTAATAGAGTCTTCCATTTAAAAGTACAGAAACTCCTACACCTCATTAACAAGTCTCATATATTCGGTCCGCCGCGCTGTCATATGTACACTATAGAGTGGCAGAAACGTGGTTTGCCACATGTACATCTGCTGGTGTGGTTAGTGAACAAAATTAGACCAAATCAAATCGACAGCGTAATTTCAGCTGAATTACCGGTTAAGGAAGATGATCCTGTCCTGTTTGAAATAGTAAAAAAACACATGGTACACGGTCCCTGCGGGACTTTAAATCGTAATTCTGCATGTATGCGAGATTCCAAATGCAGCAAAAAATTTCCGAAGCCGTTTCAAATACAAACATCTACTAGCGATGACGGATATCCCAAATATCGACGACGATCGCCAGATCAGGGTGGGCAAAGTGCCACAGTCGGAAACTACGATATTGATAACCGATGGATCGTTCCACATAATCCGCTCCTTTTAAAAATTTTTGATGCCCACATCAACGTCGAGTTGTGCAGTTCAATAAAGTCGATCCAATATGTTACTAAATACATTAATAAAGGTAGCGATCAAGCTACTTTCAGCATACAATCACCAAATGAAGTGGAAACATATCAGTCTAGACGTTACATATGCAGTTCTGAAGCAGTATGGAGGATTTTATCATTCGAAGTTCACGATCGAGCTCCCACTATTGTGCACCTTGCAGTTCATTTAGAAAATGGACAAAGAGTATATTTCACTGAGAACAATATACAAGAAGTTGTCAATAACCCGCGGGACACTACATTAACAGCATTCTTCAAGTTATGCGCTCAAGATGATTTCGCGAAAACACTGACATATGACAGAGTTCCAACTTACTATACATGGAACCAGAGTTCCAAAACATTCCAACGACGAAAACAAGGAACTGCGGTCGATGGTTTCCCCGGAATAAAAAAAAACTGATGCTCTTGGTAGAGTCTACGCGATTCATCCCAACAACAGCGAATGCTTTCATTTGAGAATGTTACTCCATGTTGTAAAAGGCCCGACATCCTTTGCACACCTGAGAACTGTACAAGGTGTTATTTACAATACTTATCAAATGGCATGTAAAGCTATGGGACTCTTGGAAGACGATTCTCACTGGGAAAATACATTATCAGAAGCAGCTATTTGCAGTTCCGCTACATCATTAAGATATTTATTTGCCATCATAGTTGCGTTTTGTCAAGTAACTGATTCTGTTAGTCTATGAAATAAATTTCGAGAAAATATGGCCAGTGATTCGGCAACGGCGAGAATTAGTTTCAGATGATTTACAATATGACCAAAACATATTTGATGAAGCATTATTTGAATTGAACAAAGTAGTGCAACTACTGACGAGTAAATCGATCAATGATTTTGGACTGCCGATGCCAGCTAATATTAACTCAGATTTAACGAATAGTGCCGAATAAACAAGAGAAACATCATACGATCAATCGAAACTTTTACAGAATATAGCCCAAGATGAGCCACGATTGAACATCGATCAGAAAAAAGTATTTACTACATTACTATTATCAATTGATAACAATGAAGGAAAAATATTTTTTCTTGATGCCCCAGGAGGTACAGGTAAAACATTTTTAGTTAATTTGCTTTTAACAAAAGTCAGATCCACCGGAAAAATTGCATTAGCTGTCGCGTCATCCGGCATTGCCGCTACGCTTTTAGAAGGAGGCCGAACTGCACACTCTACATTCAAGCTCCCGCTGAAAATCGCTACCGATGATAATAAAAGCATCTGTAGTATTTCTAAACAGAGTAATACAGGAAAATTGATCCGTGACTGCTCATTAATAGTCTGGGATGAAGCCACCATGTCAAACAAGACATCTGTGGAAGCACTGGATAGGACAATGCGCGATTTGCGCAGTAAAAATGCACCTATGGGTGGATGTACAATTCTGTTCTCTGGAGACTTTCGTCAAATCCTACCGGTTGTCACTAGAGGAACACGTGCGGACGAAATAAATGCTTCCCTAAAAAGATCCAACCTTTGGCCATACGTTAATAAGTTAGAGCTTAAAACTAACATGAGGCTTTCATTATCTTCACGTGAGAACAGGCTTTTTTCAGAGATGCTGCTAAAAGTTGGCAATGGAAAGTTAACTCAAAGTGATGGAAGGATTAACCTAGATAACCTTTGTGTTTTGATAGACAACATCCAAGATTTGGTCAACAATGTCTATCCTGACATTCATAACATAAGTTGTAAGACTCTATCTTGGTTCAAAGAAAGAGCCATCCTGTCACCAACCAACGAACAAGTAGATAAGGCAAACAACTTGATTCTTGCAAAAATTGATACGCCGACGTAAATATACTACTCGGTCGATACTGTTCTCGACTCGGAAGAAGCTGTACATTTTCCTACAGAATTTCTTAATTCTTTGAACCCTTCTGGACTCCCTCCTCATAAAATGGAATTGAAAGTAGGTTGTCCTGTTATTTTATTAAGAAATCTGAATCCTCCTAAGCTCTGCAATGGCACACGTTTGCTGGTAAAATCAATAAAAAAATTCATAATAGAGTGCACAATACTCACCGGATGTGGTACCGGAGAAGATGTACTAATTCCCCGAATTCCTCTGATACCATCAGATTTACCGTTCCAATTTAAACGCCTACAATTTCCGGTAAAGATATCTTTTGCAATGACCTTTAATACATCGCAGGGTCAAACTTTTAACGTTGCAGGATTAGACTTGAGTGTTGAGTGTTTTTCACATGGCCAATTATATGTCGCGCTGTCAAGAGTAACGTCTAAGCAAAACATGTTTGTATTGGCTAATGACAAAAAAGCTGTGAACGTTGTGTATAAGGACATTTTCATTTTGCATTGCACCCGTGCGAAGCCGGGGCGGGTGGCTAGTTTCAAATAAATCACTAACAGATACTTTTGAATCATCAAGGGGTCGGTCATTCGGAAAGACACAAGCTAGTTGCCCATTCCAGAGCCTAAAGAGAATAAGGAGCAAGATATGCAAATATAACAGAATAGTTTTCGAACTATCTTTTTCGGGTGACTAGTGAATATCAGCACTGTGTATTGAGGTCTTCAAATGTATCGCGGCCACCGTAGGCAAGGGCTTCCTGTCCACTGCTTACCCGTAAGGACCAAGCCCGGGTCGACTATGCTTAGTGTTTCACGTGCGCCTCAAAGATGTCAGCACACCGTGACGGCGTCCACGAAGACCGTTGCCTGGGTCAGGGTAGCGGGTTGGTCAAAAGAGAAACCGTGACCCTAGCGCACAGGCAAGTGAAGGAACACGGGTGGGTTTTAGTCAGTGAAAGTCCGATACGTCCTTCCGCTCCGCCCAGAGCGACAGAGGTCATTTGATGATTTCCCATCCACACCAAAAAAATTATTCCAAAGCACAACATCATACTGTGTAGATCGACAGGCTTCTTGTCACAGTCATGGTGTGGAGCTGCCGCCTATATCAATTTTTTTTTGGACAAAACCCGCCACACATTATCCTACCCACTGCAACTCCAGAAAGTCAGAATCAACAGTGGAGACCGCCAGAAAAACGCCGAGCAATGAAGCTCGACGAGTCCGGGAGAAATGATTCAACTGTCTTGGGTCCCGCAGCGAAATTAATCAGAAAAGAATAGCGGAGGAGTAAGAAAAAAGATATTTTTTCCACTTCCCTCCATATCAAGCAGGAGACAGAACAGAACTAGGCCAATCGGCACAAAGGGACATTATTGAAGCCCAGATTGCCAAGCACCATCGATTAAAAATTGATTAAGTTAATGGGTCCTAAGTAGGTATATGCTGTTACAATTGATTCCAATGGGTATGGCAAAAGCGCCTAAACATACGGAAATTGGTTCTAGTTTCTACAAGGTCCATATAATAAACGACTCTGGATGTAACTTGTACATCCACATGTATCCAACATAACATTGCGTTAATTCTGCCAAATAAAATACTCCCACAAGATGTGAAGTGCGGACTGTAAAGTCCGGTTAAGTAGTTACGGCCTCTACTGGCCACCTACGAGATGCCATGTCAAAAAAAAAAAATGTGCGGACTGTTCCAATTCATAGTTCGATGTAGAACATTGACACAAAGGCGAAGGAACAAGTTTAAAAGAATACAGTTTACTTTTAAAGTTGCCATGACCTGTAAGAAATTGGGCAACGCAGTGGTCAACCTCCAGCCACGTCTTAGCTAGCCGATCGCCAACGGATGGAAAGAATATATGGAGACTTTACCATTCGGATAAGAGGTCCTCCCAGACGTCAGTCTGAGGTTTAAATAATCTAGAAATTCTATTAAGGTTGCGACTATATCTATTGTGTAATATTTTATACTCCCGGAGTCCAAAATACAGCCAAACTACATTTTTGTCTGTACATTTTTAATGGTCGTGAATTCAAATAACGGACACAGTATCACAATGGCGACACGGACAGCAATGTTGGCCTCAGAGCAGCATAAAAACATTTTTTTTTAACTCATCGTTATTTTGATTTGATGGACGATGGCTTGATTTAGAAGTCCAGTATTATATAAAAGATTTGTTTTGTTCTAATTAGCTTACCTACTTGTTACTTATTATTATATTACTTATATTTATTCAGTTTTCTCTATAACAAACTAGTTTTTCCTATGGTATCCACCGATGTGAAAATGTGTGTAGGATACAAAGAGATACATGTGTCGAAGAGTCTCATATCATTTTGCCAAATGTACTGTAGAAGATCTTAATCTTAACGCAGCAGGACTGATTATGAATTTCATTTTTAAGGCCTCAAAACCAGAAAAGTACCCTTTGAAGATTGTAAAGGGTTCTATATTTTAATACCAGTATTAAGTTAATATGTAGGTCATACTGGTGAATGCTAGGAACTCGTAGCATCCACGTGGTGCGAATAGTTTATGTCTATGCCAGGTGCCAAGTGCGGCTATTTATCACAGTTCTTAACACGTTTAAAATTTATATTCTGTGGTTGCTTCCGGGATCCTAAATATAAATTATATTTTAAATATAACATACAATATGGTTTTACGTTTGTAATCTACGAGGTTTACCTCCATTGTTTAAATTAAATCTCCAAATCCTTTCAGATTAATATGCGAAATGTGTTCTCTGTGCTGCAAATTTTATTTGTGATGAAAAATGGAATTGTAATTTTGATACTAGTAAGTTATTTGCACTGAGCGAGAACAAAGGCGTAATAAACCAAACGTAACTGAAACAGAGCAGTGGTGACCCAGTGGTCCCGCGACTTACAGTTATAGATCGTTGGTGTAAACTCTGACGATTCCCCCGTCAGAGTTTGTGTAAATTGTTTTCTTCATCACGGCTCAAAACGATCGAAGAAAACATCAAACAGGAAACTGGAATGCCCTGGTCTTAAAAATTTGAAGACATATGTCTTCGAATAACCACCACACCGGTTGTGTCATGGTGGCCTAAAACGTGGTGGATTAAAACACCAACCTCTCAAGTATGAGTGTGCGGATTCGTTTCCAGGTCATCCAAGTACCAACGAATTTTTTCTAAGTTACATGTACTTTCTTAGTATATCTTGAACCCCACTGACTGATTTCAAGGTAAACATCTTGATAAAATCTGGACTTTTTAGTCTGAAATCTCCAACCCGAATTGAGCAAGCGTGATTACGCTCAATTCTTCTCTGTATGAAAGGAGACCTGGGCCTAGCAGTGGTGTGACGTAGTATGTAAGTACCTATTATTCCTCTGGTCAGCCGGTGGAGGTGTTTGTCCTCGTCCTCGTGACACCCAGTGACCTCTATTATTTCTGTATTGGTTGGACCTGTTATTACGACGCATATATAGAATATCACCTGAAGTAGACGCTGTTGAAACATTCTCATCGATGGCTGATTGTATAGCATCACTTAAAGATGTAAATTGCCGTGCTGTTATGATAGTGCTTAGCCGACGATTTCTCAATCCATCAGCAAAACTTTTGATGGCTAGTTTCTCGTTTATAGGCTTCAATATATCGAAGTTACATTCATTGCCTTCGGATTGGGAAATCGTCAAGTCAACAAATAAATCTGTCATCTTTTTACCATAGTCATCTATAGAAAGAACATTTTGTTTTAAAACAATCTCCGTTGTAGGGTCGTTGCTGATTTTTTGGGCAACAGGCTTGTTTTCATAGCCTTAAGTAACTCATTAACGCTGTCATATTTTGTATTTCGTTTGACTATTTTATATGATACTCGTTGTATACAAAACAAAAAAAAAAGGTGTGACGTAGTATGTAAGTACCTATTATTCCATGTGTGTAACCAATATATAACTCGTGTATTACTTAGAATAAAGGCAGTCCTGCATTATACTTTGAGATGTTTCAATCAACCTGACACCCGTCCTTATAGTGGGAAGATAAAAAGGTTGATGATGATGTTGATGATCGGTACATACACTACGCCCGTGTGGTGGAAAAAGCCTGTATCTCTGCAGTGACACTGCAGGCGGTTTATAATTAGTAACCGGAATAAACACTTTTCACAATAATCGTAGAGATAAGTTCGCAAGGCGATGCTCTATTTGAAACTGTTTAAACAGATTTTCAAGAACCCGAAAACTCCTCTATAAATTCTGCAAATTCTTTTGTTCGAACAGAAGTCATTCTTGTGAAAATAATTACAGAAAAAAAGAATATCTTCATTTTTCTTACAATTGTCTCTTTCGCCTTTCATCTTCCCTGACCTTGGCCTCTTATTAACGACTCGTTTTGTATAATTTGTCTCGACTTCAGACCAATGGTAACCTCTGATGTGTAACGTAAAGTAATTTATTGCTGTCGTACTTATCATAGTATACAGTTTTTCTATAAAAGAATATTGTGCTACAATAATAATCAAATCTTTTTTGTTAGAGTGTTTTCAAGTGGATAAGAATGGATATAATTTGAGAATTGAAGTTAGTCGAATTACGAGTATTATAATATATTTGGAAGAAAACTTCTTTCTTGCTTTATGTTTTTTCTCGCTATTTTGTGAGAAGTTTTCTTCCAGTTGATTTTTTAAAAGAACGTCTATGTTTACATTCAAAACAAACCATGTGGTTAATAATTTATTATTCTACTTTTTAATGACCTAGGAACCTCAATTATATTACAATGGACAGCCAAAACCCGCATACTAGACAGGAATAAATTAAACTTTATTAAAAACTGGTTTTCCGCCTCCCAAAATACTTATCTAATAAAAAGTCATTTTTGGAGCCAAAACTGTCGCAATAACACGGAAATAAAAACAATAATTCAAAAAAAAAAGTGGAACTGAAAGCCAAAATCTCAAGTAAAATGTAGCACGACTTGAAACTCGTTTCGTTTTCAAAATGTGTAAACGAGGCCTCAAAGGCGCTCCAAATTTCCATACTGTTTGGTTCGTTAGCCTTGACTTAGTGCCGTCTGAAAACCTCGTCTGGGACCTTTGATTGGCAGAATACATCGCGTGCATGACATATTTGGAGCTTTTAGACGCTTAGAAAACTTAATCAAGATTTGGTTATTTTATTTTTAGGGCCCGCTTAAGGCAGAAATACATTTTCATAATACACTCTAACACAGCTTAATATTATTTTTATACTATTGCAATATGAGACTCTTGTATTATTTTCACAACGTAATGACATCAACGATATACGTAATGACTTTTATAATGAAGAAATACTGACTCCCAAGTTACACCTTAAGGCAAACCTAGCTTGGGAACCAGAAACTCCCAATCTAACACGGCAGTCTTGCGTAACATTTAACTATGCTGTCACTTTTTTTAAATAAAGAAAATACCCTATATGCTTTTAGGAGTATATAAATAAAAAAAAATTTACATCGCTTTGATTATTATTCGTTTAAATAAATATATAGGTCCAAGTAATTATACTAGCATAAGTTTAATGGATGTAATGTGACGGTGTGTTTTTTTTCAAGAAAAAAAAATGAATAATGAAAGAGACGCGCAGGCTCACGAATAATGCAAAGAGTGGAGGGAGGCCTTTTCCCAGGAATGGGACAAGGCTAATAAAAAAGAGCATACATACATACAGCATTGCATGGAAAATAACGTTAGACTGGAAAATATTACCGTGACAAAGTGGTCCAAAGGTTAGACAGAAATGGAAATAGTACACTCACATTTCACGAATATGATACAGAGGACAACAATACAGTTGTAGTAGGTAACTTCAAAATAAATTAGCAGCCATTGGCTTTCAAGGATGGAGTCAAAGCAAATTTTATCAAACACATCTTAACTCTTCAAAAGGAAAATTTCCATTTCCATAGAATTTGGTTCGTTAACTCTGAATAAGGAGAAACCTTGTAATGAAAATCGTTATACTTAATTAAACTAAACACGTGATTAAGGATAAAATATATGGCTTTTGTATAGATAAAAGTATTATTCGGTGTCGGGAAAATATAACCATAGATAAATAAACTCACACCATGGAGCTAGGCAGAAACTTAAGAGTGCCACCTATTGCGATCTTTTGATACAGCATTTACCTTGTTAATTTTCATAGATTTGTTCATACCCATCACGATTAAGCCAAAATGACGCAGACGAGAGTCTTTGCATATTATTAGTACATACGGCACTGGAGCGTGCCTAATCACAATGGGCCGTATTAGAAAGTTTAAGGTCACGGAGAGTACTATTCTGGGAGTTTTCACAGTTTCCAGAGATCCTCAGAAGAAACAAGATGGCTTAAAGACGTAGCGTTAGAAGGCACGAAACCTATCTCGTGCCTTCTAACGCTACGTCTTCCGGTACTCGGACGTGACTCCAGAACCTTTAGAGTACTACGCATCTGACCTTACTGCAAAACATCACGAGTAGGATAAATGATTAGATGTATGAAAATTCCTGTGATGCAGTTAATTTAGCCGATCTACTTATAAACTTCTACTAACTGCTTATAACCATGAAATCAGCACACAGGGTCAAAAAAGCCGGACTTGACAATCAGTCTTCCTTGATGGCAGAATCCGGTTAGATTGGAATCAGACTCCAGTTTTATCAATGAAGTTGCCACTATTACGTAATCCCAGGTAACGTTAGTAGAAAATGGTTTTGAGTTCCCAAAAGTATCACACTTTTGAGAACATGAACTTAAAACCACTTTCATAGTAATAGAAATATTTCTAGTATGGTTTATCTTATTATTTCTCATGTTAAAAATCTTCCTCGAAATCTCACCAAAAACTAAATTCCTACTTTAACGCCAATGTCAGTTCACGTGCAGATTTTAAAAACAAAATCACAGTCTCTGGGCGTTGAGTCTCAAAACAGTTTTCGCACACCGTTACTTAGGAGAATTTTTCTTGTAAAATAAACTTTAAGGCTGACTCATATATTAGCACCGGAGTACCATGACGTGCTAAAGGCTAGAGAGAATTTTTACATGTATTTCCAAGCTTTCTAAAAGGTCAGTAAAGTTTGTGTTATAGTAGCGTTTTGCACGATAGGAAAGATTCTTTAAGAAATACGAGAGTAGGGTCTAAAATGTAGGTGGAAGTTGTCAGAGAAATATATTTCGGGAAAAGAATATTGAATCGATGAAAGATTGACTGCATTGACATTCAGGGGTGCTGCAAAAACAAATAAGAGGAAAGGAGTTGTAGGAGCAATACTGATATACTAAGAAGGAGTAACCTCCTGTAATATAGTAAAAATTTGTTAAATAACTTATTGCAAATTTATACGGCGACTTTAACCCCATTATTGAATTGTCCAGTGTAATTTTTATACCATAATCTGGTAATGTCGATCCCAGTGATGCGACATATGCCTTCTATTGTTGAATGAGAGCCGTAATTTTACCTGGCAGGTCCAATCTTAGTTGGTAGATGTAACAAGTCTTCGAATTTTTTAAAGCACTTGGCTGGGTTTTTGCACTACGACTTACATCTAAAACATAGTTTACAGGCGTTTACGTTAACATATTATTATAATTGTATATCGAGGGACTGGAATAATTTGCCAGCGGTGGTGTTTTCGTCGGACTACAATTTCAGTCTCTTTAAGGCTAGAGTGAATAGGCTCTTAATAAACTAGCACCCTATACCATCAACGATTGCATCACTGCATACCATCAGGCAGGATTGCGTTCAAGCACTAGTTTATAATATATAAAGAAAAGATGACAATCTTATAAAGAATTTTTACTGATTGTAGTAGTTTGATGTGTGTGCGGTACATATAAATTATGTTTTTTGAATATTAGAATAGAAAAAATTATAAATATAGAAAATATTAACCTAACGGTATCCGGAACAGAGTCCATGCTACTGGCGGTCAGGGTTCCAGAGAAAGAGAGAGAGGAACCTCCTGACAATGCGAGCCGTGTCCAAAATTACCATTTTCTGAATCAAGTCCTTGATCTAGCTGTCTATCAAGAGCCTTTTAAGGTGTTGGTCAAGGCTCTTGGCTATTAAGTCATTAGCTATCAGGATTATCTGTACAATTATTGCTCAATCCCAGCTCAGCCCTCGGCTTTTACGAGGTCCACTCTGGTCTATAAACCATCACTAAATCCAATGTATTCTTATTCTTGTCACTAATTTGTTCATCTACCTAAGACACAAATAGTTAAATTCTATATAGTGGCAACACTAACTTGGAGCTTGGTCCAGAATAGTATGGAGTTTCCATAGAATAAGAAGCCAGTTTATATTGGTTTTATTCCCAATCACGTGCCAACCGTACTTATTACAAAAATTATCAACATCGTTTATCATAACCTTCACAATTTTTCGGCTAAAAGCAACTTTAACAGAAAAACTTTGCCTCTAAAACTTTTCTGCTTGTGCAAATTCAATGAAGTGTAATCATAGCCCTTTTCAGTCATATTTTCAAGCGTGAGATATAAGTAGAAGATGTAGTGAAGCAAGCGGCTGCTCGAATGATTTTTTATTAAAATTCATGAGATACGTGTTGCAGAGGCATTGGAGCACCTAACTACCCCTATTTTACTGAAGCTTTTTACTAGCCTGAGATACGGAGATGATTGGAGTGACTTTAGATAGTATGTTGGATAAAAAATGTCTTTTTTTATAATTAAGGATTTTTAGGTCGCAGATTCAAATCCTGGCTGCTTACTATATGTAAATAAGCTTACTTTGTATATATTACTAGATACGTCCCGCGGTTTTACTCATGTAACTTTCGATCCTATGGGAATATCAACATAAAAGGTATCCTACGTGTTATTCTTGGTTATAAACCATTTGTGTGCTAAATTTCATCCAAATCCACTATGTAGTTTTGGTGTAAAAGCAGAACAAACAAACAAACTCACATTTACAATTATTATAGTATCAAAGGATTTCATTCCTTTGAGAGGTAGCAATGTTACTAAAAATTCTCACTCTGTTCTTAATATTATCATTTTTATAAACACACTAGCTGCGTCCGCAGTCGTACCTGCGTAAGTTTCAATCCCTAGGGATATTAGAATAAAACTATCGTTTATGTAATTCCTGGTTAGTTGAACAGTTTAATCTATGTGCCAAACTTCGTGAAAATCCGTTCAGTAGTGTTTTCTTGTAAGAGTCACAAACATACATACATCCATCCAATATACATCCTCGCAAACTATCACATTTAAAAGATTAGTAGAAGTAGGATTAGTATTCTATATAGGATTCTATTGCTACTTCATTGTCGATATTACTTTGAAATATGTATGTAAATTATAATGATATTGTGGAGGCATGAGGAACAGATAATCACCATCCTCCATAGAAAAGGGAAGATCCGACCAGATAGCTGTTATGTCTGGCAGGCACTTGCCTAACGGTTGAAATTGGGAAGTTGTATGTATGTTAATTGCACGGTAAACTCTAATTGCGAGATGTAGAATTCGTGTGACGTCAGCATGACACGTTGTTTATTTTTGGCGTTTGTAGGTACCGCTACAATATAATTCCCTGCCAATTACAATTTTAATTGGAGTAAATACCGATGGAATGCTGAGGTAGTTTAGTTTTAAAAAATAGCATCGCATGTGTAGTGACCATTTTTTTGTGTAGTCAACATACCCTACAAAGTAAAAAAAAAAAATTGGTGAGGTATTCGCTGTAAATATATCCCATTTTTATAAATAAACGTTTTATTGTTATTATTAAGCCAATATGTCAATATCTTGTCGACATTTTACTTGAATTCCCTTTGATAAAGTGCTTTTATGTTTCATAATGTGAGAATGTTATATTGAACGTTCGTATGTATGTATTATTTTGTGTCCCTTGGTAGTAATATGGACGAAGCCATATTGAAAGAGGAATTTTAGAATAAATACATATCTTAATAACTCCCATGTATTACGCAGTAGGTTAGTACCGGGTTGCAGAAACATCGACGCCCAAATTGACACCATGAATTCAGATCATGATTCTAAGGTCCGTATTACAGAACGTTATTCAAGCATTGATCTGTGCTTAAGCATTACTTAAAACTAGTTTCAACCAATCAAAAGGCTTGAAACGAGACTTAAGTAGAGCTTGAGTTTGAGTGACGGTCTGTAATATGGACCTAAGTGCCCTTGCGTAGAAAGTTTCCTCGAATTATCAAAACAAACTGCTGTTTCACAGAAAAGTGTAATATTGTATGCGGTCAAAAATTATAAAAAAAATTAAACATCTGATGAATACTATCAAAGCACTTGGTACAATATTCTGAACCCCCTGAATCCCTGGTTACAGATTGATTGTCAATATTCCAGCTACCATACATAGCAAATTATTATCTTACCTACCATTTAAAAAGTCGCTTTATAACATCGATCACTTATACACTAGATTCAAAATCAGCGTAAAAAAAATGGTTGAACTGAACAAGCGCACAACGCAGCACTTAGGTGCTTCTTTCATTTAGTACTTACTAATAATAATAATAATAATAATTTATTTCAAAAAATACAAAATTTACAAGAGAGTTACATATATTTAGAAAAGGTAAAATGTACAGCAAATAAATTTGAGACAAACGACTCCCAAACTGAGACATGCTCGTATCTTGGGTAGTCGGCGGTCGGCCGTTTTAAATGTCAATATACATATACATATCACCGCCTTTTTGAGTTTCATTAAAGTTTACAATTTAAAAATAAAAATAACAGTTTTACAAAATTCAGACACTAATCCTTTCATTTTACTATTTCCAAAAGTTTCTCAGTTTCGTCATAACTCAACGACATCAACCAATTATTTAATTTATTTTTAAGATTATACTTATTAAGTTTGTATAGTGAGATCGTTTTGTTAACTTTGTTGTAAAGCCTGGAGCTTAATGCATTGTATTGTCGCTGTGCGAAAGCTGTTTTACATTGCACAGAGGGGCAAACAAGAGCACCACTTCGCTTATTTAAACTTTCCTTATTTAAGGGAAGTAGTGAATGTCTTCGGAGTATCGTGCGGAGAATAAACAGCTGTCGCACCGTCAAAACCTTGGCCTCCTTGTATAGTTCAGCGGTAGAATAATATCGTGGCTTACCATGTATAATCTTGAGAATAGACCTCTGTGCCCTCTCCAATTTTAGAAGCAAAGTTTTGTAGGTTCCACCCCACGCAGGAATGCAATAACCCAAAACTGATTGACCCAATGCTATATAGATTGCACTCAATAGCATACGGTCAGCAGAGTGTCGAAGGTTCTTAAACACGTATATTAGTTTCCTGACACGTCCGGTGAGGGTCTCAACTTGTGGACGCCAGTCTAATCGTTCATCAACGACAACGCCAAGATACTTTATACTGGTCACATTCGTAATGGGTAGACAACAACAAGTTACTGTTGACCTAGCACAACTGTGGGCTTTAAGGGTTACCGTTTCTACTGAGGGTTTTGTGGTATTGGGGAGATAAAAACGAATATATTTAGTTTTATCCACATTCAGCGTAAGTAGATTTGAGGTTAACCACAACATGACTTCCCTCATATTGCTCTCGGTATATATCTTAGCTTCATCCCAGGTATTCCCATACACTAAGAGTGCTGTATCATCTGCATATGTAAAAATGTCACAGTTCTTCAATTTAATCTTACATAAGTCATTGATGTAGACTATAAACAATGTGGGTCCGAGAATACTCCCTTGCGGGACTCCAAATTTTATTTCCTCGTCATCACTCACCACTGTATCAATTTTAACTGCCTGGGTACGACTTGTCAGGTAGTCTATAAATATATCCAATGCCAAACCGCGGACTCCAATGTGCTGTAGTTTAGATATAAGGATTGGGACAGAAACCGTATCGAAAGCTTTTGATACGTCCAGAAATACACCATAGCACTTGCAGCTCTTGTCCAATTTATTGGCAACCATGGAACTGAAATTGGTTACAGCATCCTCAGTTGACACACCCGGCCTAAATCCATACTGGTTTTCTGAGATTATTTTAAATTTGGTGAGATAATTTGTCAAACAGTTATTAAGAATTTTTTCTAGTATCTTCGATAATGTACTCAGTACAGAAATAGGCCTATAATTCGTAAGCTGATCTCTGTCCCCACCCTTATATACAGGGGTCACTATTGCCCTTTTTAGCCCGTTGGGAAAAACGCCAGTGGCAATCGAGACATTGCAAATGTGCGCAATAGGCGGCACCAGGACTTCCCGTGAGAGCTTAATTACCAAGGCTGGAATTTTATCCCAGCCCGTTGCACAGTTATTACGAAGAGTATTTATAATAGATGAAACTTGTTCATGACTCACCGACGGTATCCAGAGAGAGTTGCACTGTGAAGTATTTTCCTTGACTTGGCAGGATTCTGGACAATTTTCAGGGGGGACCAGCTTCGCGGCCAGGTCCTTCCCAATATTGACAAAATATTTGTTGACACTATTCGCTGACAATTTAGCTTCCGCTGATAATTTAAATAGTTCCCTTGCAGGGCCTGAGTGACACTTCCTGCCTGAGAGTCGGTTTACAACATCCCATATTGCTTTTGGATTAGATTGAGCCTTAGTAAACAGATCTTTTTCATATTCCAGTTTTAACTTTCTGAGCAGTGAATCACAAAAGTTTCGGTACCTTTTATATGTCGTTTGAAGAATTACGTTATCACGATTTTTCCTCAATTTAAGGTGCATCCTATCGCGGTTCCATATACACCGAAGCAATCCTCGAGTGATCCACGGTTTCAGAATACGGTTTCTTCTACCAGTTTGTTTCTGAGTTGTGTGCTTTATAACTATATTACTAATTACTGAGATCAAATTATCAGTCGCAATATTCGCGTCAGTTTCATTCAAAACAAAGTTAAAATCACTTTGGTCAATTTCTGCTTTGATAGAGGAATAGTCTAGGCGCGTTATGATCCTATTGGTGTACGGATACAGTTTCTTGCTTTCTTTTACACATATAATGACAGGAAAATGGTCAGTTATATAGGTGTCTAATATGATAACTTCTGCCGAATTGTTGGATTTCACTAGAACATGATCAAGGCAGTTCCCAAGTCTTGTAGGATACACGTGTGCCGGCAGCAGGCCTAATGAAGCTGTTAATAATAGATAATCACTACAGTTTCGATCAATATTATTGCTGTCTTTTATATCAACATTAAGATCTCCTATCACAGCTATGTTTTTGAATAATTTTAGATTAGATACTTGTATTTCTAGACTATGATAAAATTTTGTTAGGTCTGAATGAGATGGTGACCGATAAAGCCCAATTATAGCAGTATTCTTTAAACAGCAGATTAAGCAATTAGCACCTGAAAACGATGGTTCAGATATAGTACATTCAAATCCGTTCCTAGAGTACATTACAACTCCATCGTTTTGTGTCAGATTGTTGGTTGTAGCATGAGATGTGTAATTATCAAGATAAGGTGGTGGGCCTGTTCCTTTTAGCCAGCACTCGGAGAGTATAATAAGGTCAAACTCAAACTTGATTACTGACAGCATGGATATAAACTGGTCTAGGTTTTTATTTATACTTCTAATATTTATGTGTATGATTTTAAGATAGGTATTAGGTTCCACAATAAGCCCTGTGCATTGATCCGGTGTACACATATGGGAATTAGCAACTTTAAACTTATCAATCTCATTGCTAGCATGATTTATATTATCCGTCATTTTTAAACAGTTTAACGACATATGGAATCAACGTGCCCAATTTAGTGCAATAATAAAGTAGAGCTCTTATCGGTTGACGTTGCAGTTTCAATAAAAAGAAAATGTCAGCCATAGGATAGATCTCACTATTACCACATAAAAGTATTTTTTTTTACGGATTTGGAATTTAATTGGTTAAGGTTAACTTGAGTTTCAAATACAAATGATTGTGTCTTGTCATTGTACAATTGGCAATAATATATAAAAAAATATGGTAGGATAATTAAACAAAATTCTAAAGGATAAAGAAATAAAATAACAAAGCAAGTAATAGAGTAACAAAATACGTGATAGCGTGATAGTCACTTCATCGATTCTAAATCTAATAAACACTGTTCGGTTTTTATCAAGTGTGTTTCCTTTGTATCAGAGTTTTTACGTAAAAGGATTTTTCCGTTTGAAATCCAGCAGAAAGTATAGCTATGTCGTTTAGCAAAGTCCCGGGCAAGGTAAAACAGCCTTTTGAGTGTCGGGGACAAATGTTCTTCTACATAAATTGGTTTTCGCACTCCCACTTCACCCAGGCTCTCCGTATTTAATTTCTCCTCAACAGAACGCCCCTTATTGTATTTACGTATTGCTAATAAAAAATTATTTTTATAACAAACAGTAGAAAATTCAACAAATATAGATCTTGTTTGACTAGGCTTACCAGGTAGTCGATAAATATCGCGTATGTTGGAGGGAGATATCTCCATCTGAACAACTCGACCCAATCTCTCAACAAGCCGCAGAAGGTCATCCATTTTCTCATTTTGCTTCGCAGGCACGTTCCTTATCTCAATTGCTGAAGGGCGAGGCTTCTGTTGAAGTTCTAGAATTTGTTTTTCCAATCTATTAATGCAGTTATCGTTCTCTTGGTGCGCTTTTTCTAACAGAGATACCTTAGCCAAGACATCCTCATAATCATTGTTTAGGAATACAACCGACTTCTCAATCTCCGTGTTACATTGCTGTATATTGGAACACTGCACTTTTAATTGAGCGACGTCTGTGACCAATTGAGACAGGGTTTGTTTTTGTTCCGCCTTCCAGTCCTCAAGCATATCAAGCAAATCATTTCTAAAGCTAATTAAGAAGGCCTTTGATGGGTCATGTTCATCATTAGGAGAACCTGAGATTCGTGGACGCTTCTGTCGAGATGTTATGTTTTGACTCGACACAATTGCTTCCTCATTCGCTGTTGCTTTATCTGTGTCCAATTTCGATTTAGCATGCTGTGGTTTACTTTTTTGGGACGACGGGGGAGTACGTTTGATGTTTGGCATTATGCAATTAGAATAATTGCTCTAAATAGTTATTTTTGCAGCACGCAGCAATCAAACCGGTGAGTGCGATCGATAAAACAGATCGACACAGACCCCAAATCCTTTCCAGCAATCAGACACAGAGTAACACAGTGCACAAAAACACAAGGAGAATAATGTCGCCTACGATGCCCAATGGCGAGAAGAAGGTCGTAAGCGCCGTGTATAAGCAGGCGCTTACGCGTTTCACTGAGACACTTTCAATAGTTATTGTATTGGCGGTAACTGTGATTTAATTTGATACTTGTTTTTTTAATTGTTAAATTTATAATTATTAAGGTCGCACTAGGTCACAACCAACACTCACTAAGCCCACAAGGCGGTAATGTGTTCAGTTCACCGATAAAAATCACTGAGGAGTCACAAAAACTACACTTTTAGAATTTTATTTGGTGGCGCACTCGGACTATAATGTTCTCAGCACGGCGGTAGCGGACGGATACTTTATAATTCTGACTTTAATGCATGCGTGTAAGGTTGAATTTGGTTTGATGTCAGACTCGATCGTAAAAAATAATGGCTTTTTGTACTGCTTTGTGAAAAGAACTTTATACTGCACTGCACTTAAGGCTGATTTTAAATGAATGTATATTTATTTTGACTACTTTAGACTGCTTAATAATACATGTCGCCATTTTTGATAAGATGTTTGTTCGAGACTGTGTATCTAATGTATAAGTGATCGATGATTCATAAGCTCAGTAATTTAACGCATTTTTCAGATAACCTAAAAACAAATATAACTCTTCGATCTTCATCAATTAATTATCCATCAGTCCTACTTTTTATTCAGCTTGTCTCTCTTAAACCAGCCAAGCCAAACAACACAGTCTTAAGAGTTTGTTTAATTTATCTCCCATCTCCTAAAGGTATTAAAAACAAAATCGTTATAATACCTATGCAAAGCAGATTTAATTCACACCTTACAGACACAGCACAATACAGTTCATAAGCTGGCTTGGAGCCGCGGTATCAAGTCTCAACATGATTTATGTTAATGAGGAAAACGCCACCTTGCGGAACAGATTGGGTATTAATAATGGATCTGCTGGCAAATTACCTGATGTGGTCTGAGGGAGTAGGTAAAGAAGAATTGATTATACGATTTGATATGACGAAAATATTATTTGTAAAACTACATTGCTACTATAAATATTCACAATTCGCTAAAATATATATACTTTGGGTATGTAAGACAATTGGGATCATATTCACAAATAAAATGATTGAATAGAGCTACAAGATTCCAGCATGACAAAAAAGCACAACATTTAAGCGATCCCAGAGCAAACTCAACCCGAAAAAAACAGCATCCCAAAAAAGACACTGTGCTCGAGACAAGCACTTGCAATCATCTAATTTAATGTAAAATTTTTAAAACCTCAGACAAACCTATTCCCTTGTCACAAGCAGTTTAAAGAATAACATGTACGCCACTGGGTAAACAATTTATGAAATGAAAAATTGCCTTTGTTAGTGTTCCGTCAACTAGAGAAATATATTTTTTGCTGCGAAAGGTACAGACGGAGCGTTTTAAAATATTTTCAGACTTTTGCTGACTAAAATGCACCCGTGTTCCTTCACTTACCTATGCGTTAGGGGCCCAGTATCTCTTCTGATTAACTCGCCCCACACCTAACTGCTCATTTTTCATAAGCGTCTACCAAAGTTCATATGAAATACAATATTTCGATTTTGATTTCTTTATATTTCTATTAATTTGAGATTAGGTATCCGGCAATGGACAAAATTGATATCTTTTTATTTGCTTTGAGTACAAAGCTTTTGTCTACACAGCTGTACAGTTCAAATTATCATAGACGATGTGTTTCAGTTGCCAAAATATTTTTTAATGTTTCTTTTATAATGATAAGGTAAATTTCGTGCGGTATTCCACTTAGCCATTGTTTTATTCTTTTTTCTAGATTTAATTTCTCTTCTTCAAAAGACTCAGTCATATTTTTAGTCGTTCATGAGTAAAGCATTATTTCTACTACTACCATCTAATCCCTAATTTATTTGCCAATAATGTTAAAAGGACAAATAAGTAAGGCTTATTGCCTATCTGACATTTTCCTGACGGTATTTTATTACTGTATCTACTAGGTTTTCCCTTTCAAATTTTCTTCATAGGAATTGTGTAGTACCTATATTATTATGTAAGTACCTTCAACCATTATATGATCTTACAAAAGTTATGTTCTTGTTTGCTAGTAGCCAATACGGGACCAATTTATTAGTCAGTACGCTAAATACTTTCTCGAAATCTATAAGAATATTATTACTTAAAAGGCCGAAACAGAGCGATATTATAAATTCTCTTAGAGAAAAAAGTAAGAAAATACATTTAGTAAATATTAAAAGACAGATGATACGTATATAAAATAGAAATAAATAAAAAGTTTAAAGAAAAGTTTGCCTACCCGCTGCAGCAAAAAGGTGCATTTCAGCAAAAATGACAGAAAATTATTGTTTAACGCTGGTTTTCAATTGGACCTCTTAGCGTTAATTTCTTAAGTTATTGGTAGCGAAAACGGACTTGAGACTGTGTGAATAGGATTTGTTCATGTTCTCTTCTAGAAGTAAGTTTATATAACCGGTACAATGTGTGTTACCGGTGACAAATGGATCAGAAACTTTGTCCTTCACTATGAGCCTCATAAGAAATCTCAATTTCGCACAGAAAGCTATGGAGAAGACTATGCTAGGAATTCAGATTTTGAAAATTCAGGTGATTCATAGAAGAACGAAAGTCGCCGACATAACCCAGCGGATTAGCTCGTTGAAGTGGCAGTAGGCCGGGCACAAAGCATGTAGAGCCGATGACCGATGCGGCAGAAAGTCAAGCGTGGCGTCGAACACCCATCGGCTAGGTGGTCGGATGACCTGACCAAAATCGCAGGGAACGCTGTATGCAGGCAGCGTCCAACCGGTCTTGACTTGTCTTGGACTTCATGTGGATAACATTATGATAATGATGATGATCCGGTACGGCTTCTGTAAGGTCATTTTGTAGATAAAACCTGTTCACCAACAAGCTTCATAGTCATCCATACACCACTGACGACCGTGCTTGTATACGGCAATAAAACGTAAGTTTTCACAGCAAAAAAAAGTGTCTACAAAGGACCTAATGATTAGGCGAAGAGTAGCCAGCCTGTCGGTGATCTATAGGATGCATTTTGGTGAGTTTGCACGGAAATTGCATGACTTAATTTCCCAATCTTTGTTCTATCATCGTACGACCCGATGTTCGAAGAGGATCCACCCTTAAGTTATTGACACGACTACGATGCGAAAGAAGCTTTTCGCTTCGTCTTTTATACCGAGTACATCGAAGGACTGGAACAATTTGCCAGCGGCAGTGTTTCCGCCCGACTACAATTTAAGTGTTTTCAAGGCTAGAGTAAATAAAGAATAATTTACTCTTAACACATATTATAAACCAGCGCTTGACCGCAATCCTGCCTGATGGTAAGCCGTGACGCAATCGTTGATGGTAAAGCGCACTAGTTTATTAAGAGCCTATTCACTTTAGCCTTGAAGACACTCAAATTGTAGTCAACAACACCGCCGCTGGTAAATTGTTCCAGTCCCTCAATGTACGCGGTATAAAGGAGGAGGCGAAACGCTTCGTCCGGATCGTAGTGGTGTTAACAACGTAAGGGTGGAAACCAGCCGTACGACGGGTCGTCCGCTGGTGGAACGGAGACGGGGGAATTAATTCATGCAATTCCCTCGCACACTCCCCGAAATGCATCCTATAGAACACCGAACACAAATAAGTTCTTAATAAAGTAGCGCGCTTTACCATTAATAATCCGTACGACGGGTCGTCCGCTGGTGGAACGGAGACGGGGGAATTAATTCATGCAATTCCCTCGCACACTCCCCGAAATGCATCCTATAGAACACCGAACACAAATAAGTTCTTAATAAAGTAGCGCGCTTTACCATTAATAATTGCCTGCTTATCATCAGGCAGGATTACGACCAAGCAATAGATTATATTAATTAAAAAAAGATATTGGTTATGTGGCTGGCGTAAATTTTACCCGAATGCCAATTACATTATGAACAGTGAATCACATTATTAAGTTCAGTTATTAATATTGTCATCAACGTAGCTATTCGACCAGGTTTATTTGTAGTATTGTTTATTTTAACCGCTACATCGGTATAAATTTATGCATTTGAATAACCTACACCGGTGGGTTAATTGTGGTAAAAATAATTATTATTACAATTTGAAATTATTCCGTATTGCCGATCAGCAAAAGTTTAATATTTAGCCACAAATAACATAATAATTTTGATTTAATATGAAATAGTAAAATTAATTCTAAACATGCTTGAGGACAAAACGGACTTGAGACTTGGAATAGTGTTTGTCCATGTTTTCGTTCATTTTTAGGGTTCCTGAGGTACCTACCTATAATCATACCGCATATTTTGAAATTCGCCACTACTCGCAACGGAATCAAAACATAGACTACTTCCCGCTGACATTGAATATTGAATTTTGGTATGAAACAATGGCTTAAGGTAACCTAACAGACAAACCCGAAACCTTTTAAAATTTTTAGGCACAGTAACTAGTTAAACCAAAACAAAGACCAACACAATCGTCATTCAATCTAAATATTTTGGTGAATGTAGTTCTGTATATAACCTAAATGCGTCCTAACTGCTGTGTTATACTTAGTACTTAGAAATATATTAAAGACATTAATTGTAATTTCCTATTGTTGTCAATGATTATCAGACAGCTTGCTTCCTATTGGCGAAGCGGGACGGGGGGGAGTAAGTAGTAACGAACGGACGTGCAAGAACTAGCTGCCCGCTGGCGCGAAGGCAGGCGGTTGGTCAAGGGAAGGGGTATCGCGGCACAGCGAGCGGCAGCCGTGCGCCATACGCACGAGCGCTTAGATGCTGTTCGCACGTGTACCGAAATTAGTAAAATTGGCGACAATTTCCCGTTGATTTTTTTTACTTCTACTTTGTTTATCAATAAACCGCTTTTTTTTATAAGTTATAAACTAGCGCTTGACCGCAATCCCGCCTGATGGTAAGCAGTGATGCGATCGTTGATGGTAAAGCGCGCTAGTTTATTAAGAGCCTATTCACTCTAGCCTTGAAGACACTCAAATTGTAATTTGACGGAAACACCATCACTGGCAAATTGTTCCAGTCCCTCGTTGTAGGCGGTATAAAAGAGGAAGCGAAACGCTTCGTCCGGATCGCAGTAGTGTCAACAACGTAAGGGTGGACTCGCCGTACGACGGGTCGTCCGATGGTGGAACGGAGACGGGGGAATTAAATCATGCAATTCCCTTGCACACTCACCAGAATGCATTCTATAGAAGACCGAAAGGCTGGCTACTCTACGCCTGTGCTCCAGGCTTTGGAGACCGGTACGTTTGTACGGCGGAACCCTCGGTATGCGAGTCCGACTCGCACTTGGCCGGTTTTTTCATTTATCAACAAGATCCATACCAATGACGAACGCGCGTGTAGATGGCGAATAAACCATTCATGCTGTTTTTTATACACAAAAATAAGAAAAAATAATTGAAAAGCTATTTGTATTCGTTAGCGAAAAATCGGCGCATCGCATTTGACAAATAGTTCCCGGAAAAGCATTATATTTGGTAATGTACCTAATCTCAATCTTAGGAAAATGTCAATCAAACTTTAAGAGTGGGAAAACACCACAGAAATGATAGATGGAATATCAAAATGATGATAAAATGGTTGGGAAGGTGGTGACTTCTGAGATGCCGAGAGAAGTATGGAATCGATAGATATTTCTCATGACACACCATTTTTACCCGACTGCCAGGAGGGTTATGTTTTTGGCTCCTATCTTGTATGTATTATTCTTTATTACCTAGTATCTCCAGAACCGCTGAACGGATTTTCACATTTGAGGTATCGTTAGATTTGCCTTAATTGCCCAACTGCTACTAGATAGGTGACATTAAAAAAAAAACCAAAATGGCGGATGTATGACGCCATATTGTGAGTTATATAGAAATAAATTTCTACTAAGCATATCGAGTGGGATATCAAAAGGAGGGATTTTAAATACTGATTCTAAATATGTATATAACTTAATATTAAATGGAACAAAAAAAAAAAGAATTACATATTTTTTTCTACCAAGCATATGTTTCTACGTATTCAGTTCGTTAGAGTTTTATGCAGGCGGGTTTTTTGTTTTTAAATAATATTTTTTTTATTGTTGTATATACATATATTAAAAGATAGCGGCCCGCAGCTTCCGCCATCCCGGCCGGTCGGTACCGCAGCAAACGTTAAGTTCTGCAGTTTAGTTCTTCGTTCGCTAGGTAAGTACGACTCGCAATGCTTAAGTCTGTAATATCTTCGAACATATTCATTTAAATCATATGCTGTAAAATTATCATAATCTATTATTAATGCTCCGAAAATTAGCCATTATTTGTCTTAAAAAGTAAATGACAAAAAATGTTATTGTGGAATATCCATAAGAGATAGACATAAACCATTGCGGAGTTTTCTGTAGACCTTTTCAATATGGATAATACTTAAGAGGTACATTATTTTGATAAATCTCGTAGGGTGCAGCCTGCGTATGCAACGTAAGCGGAAAGAAAATAATTATTTACGATATCACATTAGAAACTTCAAATTTATCAATACTTTTCTTAACTCGAAACGGTCTCCAAAGCCTGGAGCACAGGCGTAGAGTAGCCAGCCTTTCGGTCTTCTATAGGTTGCATTCTGGTGAGTGTGCAAGGGAATTGCATGACTTAATTCCCCCATCACCGTTCCACCATCGGACGACCCGTCGTACGGCAAGTTTCTACCCTTACGTTGTTGATACCACTGCGACCCGGACGAAGCGTTTCGCGTCCTCTTTTATACCGCGTACATCGAGGGACTGGAACAATTTGCCAGCGACGGTGTTTCCGTCACATTACAATTTGAGTGTCTTCAAGGCTACAGTGAATAGGCTCTTAATAAACTAGCGCGCTTTACCATCAATGATCGCATCACTGCTTACCATCAGGCGGGATTGCGGTCAAGCGCTTGTTTATAACTTATAAAAAAAATAAAAAAAAACTTCTCCACTATTTCATGAATGTCAATATACTCATAACCCTTCCTCTGCAATCACTTTATCTGTAAAAAACCGCATTAAAATCCGTTGCGGAGTTTTTAAGATTTAAGCAGACATAGGGATATAGGGACAGAGAAAGCGACTTTGTTTTATACTATGTAGTGAAACATAATAGTACTTCTACAAGAATTTTCTCTCCCCCTCCCCTTATTTTCCTCACACACCCATCATATTTAATTTTAGCATCCCTCACTCGTCATCTGAGTTCCCCAACACGAATTCCTATTCAACACGATTTGCAAAACTTTATGAAATACATCCAGAACTAAAAGGTAAGGCCATGGTTACACTTCAGGATAAGATTATGTTACGTATAAGGAATGCGGTTAACATGTGAGCGTGTGTAATACACTCCGTTTGTGTGTTTATGGATTTACTTTGCGTATAATGTGGTTTGAAAGTTTAACGAGATGTTTATATGAAGAAAAGTTTTAAATTAATTTAACATACCATAACATCTAACCTGTTTCCCCGAAAGGTTGAGTGTGGCACGGGAGTAACATAACTCACGTGGTAAAGCTGTTTAAGTTCCATGTATTAGGGAAACATGTAGAAAGCAATAGGGGTAGGTGGAGGGGAGAGTTTATTTCCTCAACCGGGCACAAATTTGAGCTGCTACTGAGAAATTCCGTGTAAAAATACCCGTACACAAATTATAGCGCTATTGCTAAGTAAGTCTTAGGTTCCATTCGCAGGTAAAGCAAACCTTTATAACCCAAAAATACTTGTAATGATGATAACAAAGGCATTCAAATACCTATATCACACAAAATAATCACAAGAAGTATTACCAAAAATAAATTAATAGTACCTCAGACTAGTAATTATTATGGCAGGCGAACAGTACAATTTTTAATACCCACAATAAATAATGAAATACCACAATCAATAAAAAACGAAATAAACTCGAAAAACTATAAGCAAAAATACTATAAATATTATCACAACTACCTATTAAACTAAAAATGTAACAATAAGTTTTTATTTAACACACTAATAAAATAAATAAAAGCGAAGCAACCTGTATATTGAAATTTCTTTCGGATCGGTTTTATGTGGGTACTAGCAAAATTATTTAATTTTACTTATACCTTTATCTTTTAATTTACTCTTTTAACCCTGTTTTACTATTATTATTGTTATTTTTTTGTTTTGTCACAGTATAGTTATTTGTGTACTTACCTTATTTGGTTATATTATTAATAAGGAAAAAAAAATGGTGTGGATACATTGATAAATATGTTATGCTGTCTTTAGAGTAGATATAGCGAATGTGAGTACCAATACAAACCATTTCTGGTTTAATGGTACAAAACAAACAAACCTGTACTGAGTAAATATTAAAATAAATAAAATAAAATAATAATAATAATAATCATGTTTTGGACATAGATACTCATCATCATCATCCCAGCGTTAATCCCAGTCGCATCCGCAGCCTTTTCAGCTTTGGAGTCTGGGTCCGCTTTACCAGTCCAACTGCTGATATGGCTAAACTTCGACATTTTCCGTGAAGCGACTGCCGTCTGACCTCCACAACCCGAAGGCGACATCGAAGCATTGCAGTTAGACCAATTGTTGGAATTTTGAGGGCTCCAACAACCCGTAACGGCTGCCACTAGATGTTCGTATGGCAACCGGGACCAACGGCTTAACGTGCTTTCCGAGGCACGACCAGACCAGTGCTAATATTCATATTCATGCATACAAATACTTGCACTGTGCGGGGATCGAACCCGCGCCACCTTGCGCAGCGGCCGCGTCCGCTACCGCTACGCCACGGAGGCTGTCAACGTTATACTATAGTACAGACAGATAAAGGAAAAATTGTGAAAATGATAAATTTGAAGTTACATAAAATATTATTTTTGCTTACATGACATAAAATTATTAATTATTTTGGACATAGATACTGCTTTTTAATAAATAGATTTTGTTTTAATAATTATAAACTAGAACTTGACCGCAATAATAATAATTTGCCAGCGGCGGTGTTTCCGTCGGACTACAATTTGAGTGTCTTCAAGGCTAGAGTGAATAGGCTCTTAATAAACTAGTGCGCTTTACCATCAACGATTGCGTCACTGCTTACCATCAGGAGGGATTGCGGTCAAGCGCTAGTTTATAAAAAAAAAAATCCCGCCTGGTTGTAAGCAGTCATGCAATCGTTGGTGGTAAAGCACGCTAGTTCATTAAACGCCTATTCACTCAAAAAAAAACTGAGTGAATAGGAAGGAAGACGGCAGTTAAGTGAGGTGATGCAATGTAAAACCCAACAATACGACCAAAGATGCTGCGCCAGAGGGAGATTGATCTGGAGACCCTCCACGACCAAACTCCCGACACAACAACATTTGGCGCATCGTAACCTCCACACATCGCAACACAACTGCTAAAACCCGTCCTCCGTACGGCACCAGACATCATGCCGGAATACGACGAATTGCTTGGCGGTAAAACTTTGTCTGGTGGGTGGAAACTTCTGCCGGCAGCCTAAGTTGTGGTCTACCCCCGATTTCTGGATTTTCTTTGACGAAGTTACACCTTCGTAATAAACAAAAAACAAAAGAAAAGTTAAGTAGCAGCAAGCACAGTTTAAGTAACAAACTTTATTAGACATTAATATACCACTGCTGGGCAAAGTCCTACCTACTCTTCTTCCATCTCTCTCTGTCTAGAGCTGCCCGCCATCCCAGTCTGCCATGATGTCGTTTACAATTAAGCAGCAGGGTAATTGCGTAACACAATATAAGTAGCAATGGGTTTCATTTCGACAGTTCCACAGCATTCATTACGTTATTTACGTTATTGAGCAGACACATTTTCGGACATAGGCAATGGAATAGCAATAAGCTTCGAAATGATTCTAACTGACAGTAATCAAATGGTGTATTACGTCATTACGGTGCTGGGTCCACAGAACTAATATTAGCATAAAACATTGTTATCATTCAATTCAGTACCTGATACATTATGTAATGATGAACATTTCGTTTTTATATATTTCATTACTTCACCTTTTATTATTTTAAGTCCTAACCAAACCAGGAACAATTCATAAAAGCAAACCCAATAAAATATCAATAGCCGTGAGCAAAGATTTGACTTTCTAAGGAAACAATATAGCAAATTCAAATATAATAGAAAACTCACCAGAACCCAACTCATTACACGTCATATTGAAAAATAATATTCCAAAAAGTTTTCACTGGAGAAATAACTGAGAAACGTTGGTTATTATTGAAATAGCACTTTAAAATAGATTTTGACTTCTTCAGTAGACGCAAGAAAAAGTGTATACAATGCAAATCCGGTTAACTCACATTCTAGTGTTCGTTTCACTTCGCTATCTCGCTACAGTCTAAGCTTTAAGCAATCCGTCTGTCCTTGTATATCTTCTTTTATAGTTTTCACGAATTCCCTTCATCGTGAACCTGACAGAGACCCCTCTGTCACTCCCACACCTCTACATATGGCCAGGGCTGCGGGATACGCATAGCATTTACTTTCGACCGTACAAGTGTATAAAATCTAGGTAAGTGTTAGAAATTGAAGCGTCAATAAAAGAGTAAAACCGGTTTTTGCTTAGCTTGGCCTCATTGAAATTGAAAGGAACAAAGAATGTGGTAAGCCTGAAACCTTTTTGCACAGTTTAAGGCTTTTTGATCCAATTAAGTGGTTGGATGCTTTCGAAATCGTCGTCATTGTTTTGGTTTCAGAAAGGCACATGCCGAAAATCATATTGCTTTTTCAATCGAAAGAGTTTTATTTTTCTGTTGTATTTGATATTAGCGCTGTCGACTCTTCACGAAGTCAGCCGACCGTGACGTATATTGGCCGATTTTTTGCTACTTTTCGGCCAAAAATTTTTTTTACCATACAACGTATAACAATGCAAAATTTTTGTTATTATGGATCAAGAGGCTGTGGCAGAAGAGCAGGTATGGCTTTTTGGTATCGGTCGCGACTTGCAAGTTGTATATCGTAGGTTCGAACACCATGGAGCGCTTTACTATGTGCAAGTTAATTCAGCACCACTGCTCTCAAAACGGGGAAGAAAACCATCGTGAGAATACAAATAAAGAATACAACAACTATTCTAGAAGTAAAACTTCGAAGACATGACGTGTCATCTACCAACCCTACTGGACGCACGAGGTAGATTACGGCCCACTCCCTGTTACTGAGGGTAGGAACATTGCAGGCTGAATATGTCATGCAGGCTGATGTAAGCTGGCAGCATTACTAAGCTGCCAACTTATTGGGCACTTTTACTCCTGACAACGATGCAGACGCATTTGACATTAAAGTTTTTTTATTACGGAGTAACTGACGTTTAATTATTGTAATTGTGTAATAAAACATGCTGTTAATTTGTATTTAAATGCATGATAGAAAACAGTGTCAGCATAGAAAACACATATGTATTTTGTATATGTGTGTGTGTATATGTATTTTATGCCCTCACTTTGAGTCGCCGAGGGCTTCCTCGGCGAGTAAAGTTAAGTCTTGGGCGGCATGCACCGAGAGCACAAAAACACTATTTTCTATTATATGTATTACTAGCTTTCCGCCCGCGGCTTCGCCCGCGTGGAGGTCGGTTATATCGCGCTTTTTAGATTTTCCTCGGAAACATCATATTTTTCCGGGATAAAAGGTAGCCTATGTTCTTTGTCAGGGTCCAAAGATTGTCTGTGCCAAATTTCACCAAAATCGGTTGAGAGGTTTAAGCGGGAAAGCGTAACAGACAGACAGATAGACAGACAGACAGACCGACAGACAGACAGAGTTACTTTCGCATTTATAATATTAGTATGGATGTGTAATAAGTAAGTAATTAAGTATAATTTATGTGAACACAAATTATTATTATGTATACCAATTATATCAAGAAGTATAGACGCATTCTTCAATTGAATATTCCACTTTGGCTCGACTTCACTACAGCAAAGACAAGGTTTAGTTAAAGAATTTCTTTATTGCAAGCATTTACGATGTGTGCATCTAAATAAGAAAAATAAAAGAGAAGGAATGGATCAATTGGTTATAATCTAACTTAAATCCCTATAGCATAAACATCTTTTTCCATATTTTTGAAGCAAGACATGTCATAGTATTCTTCGTATGCCAGCATCGCCTGGAGACACATGCATTATACATTTAAGCGAGGCAATCTGCGCATAATAATGTAACCTAACCTTACATTGGTATTTTACGTTTGTCTACTACTTAGCATTCTTTAATAGAGAATAGTGTCAGATTCATTGAAGAAACAATGTATATCTATATACTAATGCATAAAGCTGAAGAGTTTGTTTGTTTGAACGCGCTAATCTCAGGAACTACTGGTCCGATTTGAAAAATTATTTTGTGTTGGATAGCCCATTAATCCAGGAAGGCTTTAGGTTATATATTATTACTTATTAGATATAACATCACGCTGCGACCAATAGGAGCGGAGCATAACTAAATTCACGGGAACAAAGTCGCTGGCGGCCGCTAGTATATTATATTATTTCATGATACTTTTAGAAATAAAGCAAAAGTTAAGGAAAATATAGACAGAGACCTTTAACAACTTGATTGAAGTTATCCCAACAGTTTCGTCATCTAATAAGGAAAAAGAAATACAAAAAAACTATACCAAACAACAGAACAAGGATTGACACTTAAGAAATCCAAAGGTTCTCGCATGAAGAATAAACACAACGTATTAAAAGTTAGGTAAAGAAATGCAAAAACAGAAAATAAACAAGCACATTATACAGCGAGATGTGTTTTGTGAAACTTTTACGATATATCATTTTCTCTTACCCGTATACGGGATGTATCTAAGAGTTCAGAAGTCACCGCTACGGGATTATGTTAATCATGTTACAAGTATTGCGTTGATGTTTTTATACTTTTGAATACAGCAACGTTTTTTTGTTCAGTGGTTTCCTCATATGTATTTTTTATATGTTGCATTTTTTCCCTTTTGTCATTTTCAAGTAAGTGGTATTAATATAAGGCGTATGTTGTGTAAAATGTTAATTTGTGTAATATGTATAGCATGCCTTTGTAATAAGTTTGTACTTATGAAAAATGAGGACAATTAGTCTATGTGCTGTTAATTACATTGCTATAGATTCGTTATAAGGTGGGATTTCCATAATCTCTTATTATTATCATTGTCATGTCAAATAGACATAATATTGAAAACTGTATCGTAATTTTACTTATAAATGAAACTCAGCAATATTCCTACCCAAAAAGTGCTATCTCCAGAAATAAATAACAAAACCCTGAAGAACATCATATCACAAAACGACAAAGTCTTGCCGCCAAAATATACGGTGTGTTCCGACCGATTCGGGATTTGGCAATGTCTGGTTAAGCTGTTCGGAGGACGGGTTTGACCAGTTGTGTTTCGATGTGTGGCGGCGATGATGCGCCAAATGATGTTGTGTCGGGAGTTTGGTCGTGGAGGGTCCCGAGATCAATCTCCCTCTGGTGCAGCATCGTTGGTCCTGTTGTTGGGTTTAATATTGCAACACCTCGCTCAACTGCCATTTTCCTTCTTATACACTCAGTTTTTTTTTTGAGTGAATATACTAAATAAATTGGCGCGTTTACTATCAACGATTGCATCACTGCTTATCATCACGCGGGATTGCGGTCAAGCACTAGATAAAATTATTTAAAAAAAAATTGTACTCTGGGATGTTGTGCACCATGAAATACTGGACATGACGATAGTGACCTTAAAATGGAACTCGACGACATCATTCTTAAATTTGCTAAAGATTACGAAACAGTATTCCCCGACATGTGAATCTACAAGCTATTCAACTGCTAATAAATAATACAGGCATAGTGCATAGGCTGAATTAAACGAGACCTTAGGAGTTAGTATAGTGAATGAGTAATAATGCGATGGTATTAGTGATTTATAAACAAATTAATTAAGAGTTTCATCAATTTTATTATCATGCCCTATGAAAGTGCTACGAATATAATATAATAATATTACATATATATATTATAATAATATTAAGTTACAGTTTAATTCTTTTTGTTATTGTATCGCTATATTGTAATGAATTACTTAGAACTATAGTATCTACTTATTAATAGAGGAAAAAAAAAAGAAACGTGAATGTTACTATTATTTCTACATACAAAATAGTTATACAGTACACAAATAACCGCTTTAAATGACCGGCTTTTTGTACTCCACAGGCGGCACGTCAAAAAATAAATCACTCATGAAAAATATAAAACCATTAAATCCAGGGTTAATAAAAATAAAGAAATAATTTTAAAATCCCCATGTGGCACATGCAATGCACTCAATTTAATACGAACAGTGTTTTGATTAATAAAAAATACCGCAACTCCGGATTCTGACATTACGATTGTTCTGAACTGCGGTAATCTGCGAAACAGAACAGCTTTGCTACCGACTCATCTTGTACCAAGTTAAAAGAGGTAGCGGGAATGTGAGTTTTTGTTTGAATAGGGTATATTGTTATATTAACTGTTATAATTTGAATGTAAAAATCTTAAAATGCTGATGTAATTAAGATGTCGCCTAATAAATAGATTGTTATATACTTTTATATAGGTTTTACAACTGACGTGGCGTAGCGGTAGCGAACGCAGCACAAGGAGGCGAGGGTTCGATCCTCGTGCAGTGCAAATATTTGTATGCATGTATATGAATATTTGCACTGGTCTGGTCGTGTCTCGGAAAGCACGTTAAGCCGTTGGTCCCGGTCGCCATACGAACATTGCAATGGCTAATGGCAGTCGTAACGGATTGTTGGATCCCTCAAAAGTCCACCAATTGGTCTAACTGCAATGCTTCGATATCACCCTCGGGTTGTGGAGGCCAGACAGCAGCCGCTTCACGGAAAATGTCGAAGTTTAAATTTAAATAAGATTTTACCAAGCTGAGTGCAAGTTTACCCAGCCCATAATGTTGATGATGATAATTAGCTTTTTACTAGAAGAATCTCTGAACTCGACGAACGACCAAACAAAACTGTATTTGGATGTCAGTTGATTAATATTTTTACTCAATACTCAGTAATTTATTGCATTCCATAATATGTACATACTTTATTGTTTTCCTTGGGTGCTTTGGGGTCCCACCTCCATCTCTGGGACCCAAGTCAACCCCACCTGCCAGATGGTGCACCTGCTGACTCACGAACGGGGCTCTGACGCCGGCTTTCCCTTCGGGGTTGAGTGGTCAGACGGCAGTCGCACTCGTAATAAGCCAAACAAGCCAATCAATCATGGTGAGGAAAATAAGAAATGCACATGTCACAGCTAGGGCGCCGCCGCAAAACGGCGCGCAGGAGCCTCGCCCGACTCCTGTGACCTGTGGGCTAGGGCTACCGTGTCAGAGGCGGACACGGCTGAAGAAGCGAGCCCAATCCATGAAAATCCGTTTCGCGTCGTGGAACGTTGGCACGCTAACTGGACGCGCGAGAGAGCTGGCCGAAACTCTCCACAGGCGGAGGGTGGCCGTGGCGTTCCTGCAGGAGACTCGGTGGAAAGGCAGCAGATCCCGGCTTATTGGGAATGGCTACAAGCTGATCTACACGGGTGCACCTAGTGGGAGAAATGGGGTCGCCGTGGTGTTGTCTGACGAGCTCCAGGATGACGTCTTGGAGGTGAATCGCATCAGCGATCGGCTAATGTCGGTGCGGGTGCTTGTCAATGGGGTTATAACCCACTTGATAAGTGCCTACGCTCCACAGGCCGGGTGCAGTGAAGCCGAAAGGACGCTGTTTTGGACCCAGCTCGAAGGATTGCTTCGCGGGATTCCGTTATCCCAGGGAATCGTTCTGGGTGGTGATTTGAACGGTCATGTGGGTGAGAGGTGTGGCGAGTTTGATCGTGTTCACGGTGGCTTTGGGTACGGTAGCCGCAACGCGGAAGGAGACAGCATTCTCCGAATGTGTGCGGCTGCGGACCTTGCAATCGTGAACACCTACTTCAAAAAGAAGCCGGAGCACCTTGTCACCTACCGGAGCGGGCGAAGCGCTACCCAGATCGATTTTCTACTAACTAGGAGGCACCACATCGGCAAAGTAGCCAACTGCAAAGTCATACCCGGTGAGAGTCTCACTGCACAACACCGTCTCCTTGTCATGGACCTCTGCGTAAAGGCCCAACGTAGACGTGTAGAGGACTGTCGGCGCCAGATCCGGTGGTGGCTGCTTGATGAAAACAGGTCCCAGGATTTTGCGTCGGTTATTGGCGACAAGTGCGTCGGTACCGATGGAGAACCTGTGCAAAACCACTGGGACAGGATCCAGGCAGCTATTACGGGGGCGGCGCGGGTGGTACTCGGCGTCTCTAAGGGCGGCCGCAAACGTGACAAGGAAACCTGGTGGTGGGACGACACAGTCCAGAGGGAGACTAAGGTGAAGAAAGCCCTCTTCAAAACGTGGCAAGCGACCGGATCTCCTGAAGATCGCGATGCATACAAGGTTGCCAAACGTGCCACCAAAAGAGCTGTAGCCAGAGCCAGACGAGACCACTTGCAACCTCTCTACGAGAAGTTGGAATCGTCTGAGGGGCAAAAGCTCATTTACAAGTTGGCACGTTCCAGGGTCAAAGCGGCACAGGATATATCCAAGTGCCGTTGTGTAAAAGACCCAAATGGCAACCTGCTATGCGAGGACCTCGCGGTGAAGGAGAGATGGCGCTCGTACTTTCACGAGCTGCTGAACAAGCAGCATCAAGAGGTGCAGACACCGGAACTCCCTCCGAACCTTGGATTAGTGCCTCTGATAACGCCTGAGGAAGTCCAAACGGCTCTTCGTCGTATGGGGAATCGGAAAGCTGTCGGAGCTGATGGAGTCCCCATTGAGGCCTGGAAGGCGATGGGTTCTCGCGGTGTGGGCATGCTAACTAACTTTTTCAATCGCGTGCTCCTGACCGGCAAAATCCCGAGCCAATGGAGGCTGAGTATAATTACTCCAGTCTTTAAAGGCAAGGGCTCGGTTCAGGAGTGTGGCAACTATCGCGGTATCAAGGTCATGTCCCACACCATGAAAATCTTTGAGAGGATCGTAGACTCCCGAATCCGGCAGGAGTGTGCTGTCTCGGAGTGTCAATATGGGTTTCGGCCAGGGTACGGAACCATGGACCCTATCTTCGCACTAAGGATCGCCATGGAGAGATACAGATCGAAGAACACGCCTCTGCATATGCTCTTTCTAGATATGCAGAAGGCCTTCGACTGTGTCCCACGCGGGGTGATCTGGTGGGCACTGAGGTCCAAAGGGGTACCTGAAGCCTATGTCGACATAATTCGAGACATGTACCTCAATTCCGATTCCGTTGTCAGGACCGCTGTTGGCGACACTAAACCCTTCCCCATCACCGTCGGAGTCCACCAGGGATCCGTCCTTAGTCCGTTTCTGTTCAGCGTGATATTAGACGTTTTGTCGGACAGCATCAAGGACTCACATGAGCAGCCTCCCTGGCTACTCATGTATGCTGACGATATCGCGCTGGCGGACGCGGACAGGGAACGGTTGGTGCGGCGTGTGAATGCGTGGAAGGACTCGCTTGAGAACGGAGGTCTGAAACTCAACGTGTCGAAGACCGTATACTTGGCCAGCAACACGACAGACCCCATGTCTGTGCGCATAGGCGGAGATATGGTCGAGCGCACGGACCAGTTTAAATACTTGGGGTCTGTGCTTCACGCGTCCGGCGACATTGATTGCGACGTCAAGGCACGTATTTCCGCAGCTTGGGCGAAATGGCGTGAGGTGACAGGTGTCACTTGTGACCCCAAAATGCCGGTTAAGCTTAAGGGACAGGTCTATAAAACCATCATTAGACCTGTTCTCCTGTATGGCAGTGAGGCGTGGCCTGTGCTTGAGCGACACAAGCAGGAGCTGCGTGTCACGGAGATGAATATGCTGCGGTGGATGTGTGGAGTTACGCGGAAAGACCGCATCAGGAACTCCCGCATCCGGGGCAGCCTTCGTGTCCGTGACATTGCAGACAAACTGCAGGAGGGTCGCCTACGCTGGTACGGCCACGTCTTACGGAAACCGGCATGTTACGTGGGTAACAAATGTCTTGCCATGGCGCCTCCGCCGGGCCGGAACAAGCGGGGTAGACCAAAGAAGTGCTGGCTTGACGTTGTAAGAGATGACATGCATGCCAACAAGCTCTTACCACAGGACGCTGAAGATCGTGCGAAATGGAGGAGAATGTGCAGGAAAGCGGACCCCGGGCTCCAACGCGAAAGCCGCGGATGCAACCGGGATAAACGCTGAGATGATGATGATGACTTTATTGTTTTCCTTAATGTTTATATTTTATGCTAAAATACTTCACACCTGGGCAGCTTCTAATGTTATACAAAGCACAGGTCCGTTCGTGTGTGGAGTACTGCAGCCACATTTGGGCTGGTGCTGCCAAGTAACAACAAGCTGGTGAAGCCAAAAAAAATATTTTTAATTTTGCATAAAATGTTAAAAGATTTTTTTAATTTTGCGTTATCAAATGATATCTCAATTCTTGTGTAAGGCTATAAAGCTATTAAACATCTAACTAAGATCCTCAGAAGCTCAGAACAAACACCAAAAGGAAGTCGAGGGCGAAGCCGTAAGCAGAAGCTAGTGGGTAAATTAAAATGCTAAATCATTATGAGTCTACAATGACAATTTTGGGCTCAAAACACAGAACGCTAAAACAACCGTAACTTAATATTTTTTTAGCACAATTGCTCGGTTTAATCGTAATAGTATTTACAGCCTACAACGTGCAGTAGATAAAAACATTGACCCACTGAACCAAAGAACGTCGAATGTCCGTATCTTGGCCAAGTAGACAAAGCTACGACTTGGCAGCTTATCAGAAACTGTTTTTGTTATACAGTTACCGAAATATTTTTCATTTACACACCCATAGTTAATTTTTTCTACGCTCACTGAAGACAAAAGAAATGATCAGATAGGGAGTTTCTTTATTTGTTAGTATTTTTATTTTCCAATACAGTTGCTTGCATTTTCACAATAAGTAATGCGCATGGAAAATATGGAAATTTACCACAGGATTTTGTTTCCCTTAATGTCCATATAATGAACCATAAAGGTTCTAGCCTATTTTTTATTATAGAGATCTAATACATTTTGGAATGAAGAATTAGCTTCACCTTCTATTGACTATTCGTACTCCTTGAGTATTTAAAAAATCCTCTGATTAATTTGTTGCTACAATACAGAACTATTTTCTAGTGCAGGGCAACTTTTTTTTACAGAAAAAGATTGAAGCTTCCGCTTACAGTTTTAGTTGAGTTTGACTTGTAATATTTTGTAACGTCAAAAGTCATCGAATGAAATTATATCAATATATTTTATTTCATGTAAACGAATGAAATGCCAGAAGCTAATATTTACGGTATTCCCACATTTACCTTACACTATCAAACGCCCAACATGCTATCTAGAACTCTGTGCATCAAGTACTAAAGCACCAATAAATTTCGAAATAAAGCCGTCACACGTTATTCAATACGCTTTTTCAACACATTCCTTTATCTATCGCGATTGAATCCATACAAAAATGAGAAACCGTATTAAGGTATTATTCATTCTTGAAACCAGCGGTTTGCTATATAAAATCTCACAAAGCTTGAAGTGATTTGTTATTTTACCTAATGTAAGGCATTGACACTTGACAGCTAACCTCACATAAGCACTTCTTCTTCTTCTTCTTCTTCAGCCTATAGACGTCCACTGCTGGACAAAGGCCTCCCCCAAGGCTCTCCACGCTGACCGGTCTTGTGCTGCCCGCATCCATCGGCTTCCCGCGACCTTCACCAGGTCATCGGTCCACCTTGTTGAGGGCCTCCCTACGCTGCGTCTCCCAGTACGTGGCCGCCACTCCAGAACCTTACTGCCCCATCGGCCATCGGTTCTACGAGCAATGTGCCCTGCCCACTGCCACTTAAGTTTAGCGACTCGCAGAGCTATGTCGGTGACTTTGGTTCTTCTGCGGATCTCCTCATATCTGATTCGATCACGCAGAGAAACTCCTAGCACATAAGCACGCATTATTTTGCAGTGAAAATAACACCAAAATCTCCGAAAACTTGCACCAACTCAGAATTTAATCCGTAACCTCTCGCCGAAGCAAAATAGCACAAGGCATTTCATAACCACGAATCTAACGTGTACAAGTGGAGCTCTTATTTATAGAGACATAAAAGCGAAATTTCAGTGATATAGTGGATTCTCAAGCACTCATATAGCAAGGATTACTCGACTCAACGGTTCTGTTGGAATGATTTAACGTTTTGGTTATTAAGCTAGTCTAGTGCAATACGTAGGCTCGGTTTAAATATGTTTGAGGTATTCAGGGAATGCTATGACTTTTCTTCTAGTTACATACTTTGATAAAATTGTTTCTTGTTGATGAAGTATTAGTAGTAGTAGAATATTGTGAGTTTATATTCACAATGTTATCCCCACAGCCCACGATAAGGCAATTAATTGCTGAGATAATTAACGCTATCAAATTGAAATTGTTCGTATTTTCAATCATTCTGTGGCAGTTATGTAAATGATGTTTAACAAAGAAAATTGGTGGAAAATATAAAAAAAACCGTTTGTCGGATTGTACAGGACTAGATATTGTATCTCTCTCTCTCTGCAGTCGGTCCCTCATGTCTGAGGATCGTGGTCAGCATTGGGGCAGCATTTCGAGCGGATGATCTGCCTCCATTGGTTTTGATCCAGCGCGTCTCTCACCACCGCGTAGAATTTAGCAGACGATGAGTCTTTGACTTGATCGGTCCATCTGGTTGGTGAACGACCGCGCGATCGTTTGCCTTCGGTGTTCCCAACGACAATCATTTTTTCTATACTCTCATCGCCTCTACGCATTGTGTGACCGA
This sequence comes from Sesamia nonagrioides, assembly GCA_017933935.1. Lineage (NCBI taxonomy): Eukaryota > Metazoa > Arthropoda > Insecta > Lepidoptera > Noctuidae > Sesamia > Sesamia nonagrioides. The sequence continues at coordinate 1,781,546 of JADWQK010001324.1, read as the reverse complement.
AATAGGACAAAATACGTTGCTGCGGCATATGGTCGACAAACGGGTTTTTACCTTGAGCTGGTTAAGAATCGATACATTGGTGCGTTTTGCAGTCCAAGGTATTCGGAGTAATCGCCTCCAGCACCACATCTCGAATGCATCGATTCTCTGGCGTTCTCGGGCCAAAATCGTCCACGTCTCCACACCATAGAGGAAGATAGGGAATACCAGGGCGAACCAATCTGATCTTGGTTTTAATGCCAATTCCTCTCCTCCTCCAAATGTTGTTTAGACGGGTCATTGCGTCCTTAGCCATCCCGATACGTCTCTTAATCTCGGGAACACAGCTACCATAGTTGCAGATTTGGAAGCCCAGATAAATGTAGCGATCGACGATGTTAATGCCAGGAATGTTACAGGTGACATTTGCTAAAGTTCCGGCTCGATCCACTATCATCATCTTCGTTTTTGTTCTGTTGACTGCAAGACCATTGTTGCCACTTTCAATTTCGAGTCTTTGGAACAGCTCACTCATATCCTCCAAAGATGTTGCCAGGAGTACGGTATCATCAGCATATCGGAGGTTTGATAATCTCTTTCCTCCTATAGGAAACCCTTTCTCCCAATTTTGGATGGTTTTCCGCATTATGTATTCTCCATATACAGTATGTTAAATAACAGAGGGCGTTCCCTTAAACTCGTTAATATATATCATTAATAGATTAAAATAAAAATATCAGCATAGAAAAATAAGCGTAAAAAAATCCGAATAAAAAAAAATTCTAATTGGAAATAAATTTGAAACCTCCTGTTTTAAATCAAAATAGTAGTCGTCATGTATAAATAAATTGCGACGTTGCCGTCTTTCATGTTCGCGTGTACAGTGTGTTTCTTTTTACATGTCAATTTAAAATTTTTATTGAATATTTTCATATTGGAAAAAAATTTAAAACATTTTGTTTTCGAATGGAAATATTTTTTTTAGCATGTATGTATGCTATACTATTTCGGGTTAACGGGAACGCCCTCTGTTAGTTAACATACTGTATGTTGAAGTGTGCAGGGGAAAGGATGCAGCCCTGCCTCGGCCCCCTCTACGTTTGGAACATACCGGAGTATTCTGCGCCAATCCTGACGAAAGATCGATTTTTTGTGTAAAGACTCTGGATTAGGGCAACAAGATGTTCAGGAACTCCCATCTCTAGTAGCACACTCCATAGTTTAAGATAGTCCATAGTTTAGTTATTGTATAAGATTCACTTAATGATCACAATCCAAAGATAAATATCTTTTTTGCAGAAAACGCTACAGTGTATTCATCTGACAATGGTTGATCATCAACCTTTTTATCGTCCCACTGCTGGACACAGGTCTCCTCTCATACAGAGAACGATTGAGCGTAATCACCACGCTTGCTCAATGCGGGTTGGCGATTTCTGACTTTAAGTCCAGGTTTCCTGAAGATGTTTTCCTTCACCTTTTAATCAGTCATTGGTGTTTAACCACTAGGCCACCATGAATACACCTTACCTTACCTTTGATCGTAATCAAGATAAAAAATAAAACATTGTAAATCAGTCATTGGTGTCCAAGATATACCTAGAAAGTACATATAACTTAGAGAAATTACATTGCCTGACTTGGAATCGAACCGGTACCCTCATGCTCGACGTGGTGGCCTAGTGGTTAAAAAACGATCCCAACTAGTCGCAATCATGTGACAAAAATGTGTTCGCCGATTAGGAGGCAGGTTTCGCATAAAAAATAAACAGTGATGTATATATTTAAGCCTAAAGTTTCTATTACGTCATAAGACGTAGAAGACACATTTTTTCAGGAAAATTAGTTGAACGATAGTTATCTACAAATTGGGAGCTGCTAGGTTACATAGCTTATTAATCAGGATAAGTTAGGATTCCTAGTTGGGAGCTACGGGTATAGGGATTTAGGCAAAGATAAGTACACTCCAGAAACATATCTGACATTTGTTATATTCAGTATGTAGTTGGGTAAAATTTAAATTGGCCTCCAGGGGCTATAACTGTGTGAATGTATTCAGTACCAATATATTTTCGTTAACTGCCACACTTAAGTTAAGTGCGCTGTATTTTATTATTTTGTCTTTGTACGTTTATCACCCTCTCCTTTTTTATTTCACGCGTTTCTGAAAAACTAATTTAAGTTATTGCTAAGGTCTGTATTATTTTGTTTTAGGTTCACTTACATAATTAATTTAATAATTAAAACTATTGCTTGACCGTAATCCTGCTTGATGGCAAAGCGCGCTATTTTATTAAGCCTATTCACTTTAGTGGGAAGAGGCATATCGCCTTGCTCAGGGGGGTTTCGATACAATCAGCAAATGGCTAAAAAACAACTTGCTTACCCTGAACATATCGAAAACGAAAATTATAAATTTTTCGATCCGAAGTACAAATGTGTCAATTGTAAACTCGTTAAACGTTGTTGCCCAGTTGACACAGCCAAATGGCGGTAGCGGCGGCAGAGACAACTATGATCACTGCAACATCGAAAGAGTCAAGTCAATAAAGTATCTTGGCATAGTGATTGATTCCAACCTTACATTCAAAGAGTACATAATACATCTATCTAACAGAGTGCGCAAACTAATGTACATTTTTAAGCAACTACGCCAATCAGCAGATAGCGAAGTAATGAAAATGATATATTTGGCTCTGTGTCAGTCAATACTGGTTTATTGTATTTCGTCCTGGGGCGGGGCAGCAAAATCTCATTATATTCAGATAGAACGTGCGCAGAGAGCGGTTCTTAAGGTGTGCTGTTTTAAGCCAAGACTTTTTCCCACCGTCAAGCTCTACGAGTACTGTCAAGTTCTTACGGTTAGGCAGCTGTTTGTTTTGGCCACGGCTATTAAACAACATGCTATTACCAACTATTCGCAGCAAACCTATCGCCGAAACTATATAGTTGCCTCAGCTATTCCTCTCAAAACCTCTTTCAGTCATAGATTCTTTATTTTTCTTGGACCCTATCTTTACAATAAATTAAACCGCATTCTTTCCCTGCACTCTTTGAACAAATATAATTTTAAAATCACACTGCAAGCATGGCTACAAAGCCAATCATATGCTGCCACAGAAGCTCTCTTTGACGTCTTAGTCTAATCAGACACAAAATCACACACACACACACACACACACACACGCACGCACACCCCCACACACACACTCGCACACACAAACACACACACCTGACACGTATTTTTATTTTTTACTCTATTTTTGTTTTTAAGCTCACTAATTGTTTTGATTTTTTGTTACTTGCTGTGATATCTTCATAATATGCTATCAAATATGTAATCATGAACAGGTGGGTACCTGGTGACCTGTATTACAGGTGTTACTACCTACCAAAGGCACCAGCGATCCACAACCAAAAAAAAAAAAAGGTATTTCTTGTATGTAACAATTTTTTATACTTGTTTTGTTTTTTTGGCTTGTGGTGAGAAATAAACACTTTTTATTATTATTATATTATTATTATTACTTAAAAAAACTTAGGGAATAGGACGGAAGACGGCAGTTGAGCGAGGTGATGCAATGTTAAACCCAATAACACGACCAACGATGCTGCGTCAGAGGGAGATTGATCTGGAGACTCTCCACAACCTACACCACAACATTTGGTGCATCGTACCCGACACACATTTCATCACAACTGCTCAGACCCGACCTCCGTACGGCTTCACCAGACATCATGCCGGAACGCGAGGAATCGCTTCTTTTTTTTCTCATTCGCTGAGTTTTTTTTTTTCGAGTGAATACATCAGACGTGATTGTGGTCAAACACAATACTATCCATCCATACTAATATTATAAATGCGAAAGTAACTCTGTCTGTCTGTCTGTCGGTCTGTCTGTCTGTCTGTCTGTCTGTCTGTCTGTAACGCTTTCCCGCTTAAACCTCTCAAACCGATTTTGATGAAATTTGACACAGACAATCTTTAGACCCTGAGAAAGAACATAGGCTACCTTTTATCCCGGAAAAATTTGATGTTCCCGAGGGAAATCTAAAAAGCGCGATATAACCGAACTCCACGCGGGCAAAGCCGCGGGTGGAAAGCTAGTATATTATAAATGCGAAAGTAACTCTGTCTGTCTGTTACGCTTTCCCGCTTAAACCTCTCAACCGATTTTGATGAAAATTGGCACAGACAATCTTTAAACCCTGAGAAAGGACATAGGCTACCATTTATTGAAAAATTTGGTATTCCCGAAGGAAATCTAAAACGCGCGATATAACCGAATTCCACGCGGGCGAAGCCGCGGGCGGAAACCTAGTAATTATATAAAAAAAGACCATGCATAGAGAGCACTAAGTACCTACATCCTTACTAATGTTATAAACTTGAAATTGAGTTTGTTGTTTATTCCATTTTCACGCCTAAACTACTAAACAGATTTGAATGAAATTTGGCACACAGGTGGTTTATAACCAGGACACACAAACATACTTTTTATTCCGATATTACCACAGGATCGAACCTAACGCGGGTAATATTTTTTACTCGGAAAATTCAAAAGACCAAGTAAAAAAATAACAAAGTAAAATTGCACTAATTTGTACACGACCGAAAGAGACAGATGTATAAAAAAGAAAGAGTCAGGTGCAATGGCAAACTTCCATTACTTCGTCTAAGCGAAAAACAGCCTTTACAATACGGAGCGTTGAAAATACCATTTATTCCAAGTCCTTTTTAAAAGCGCACAAATGCCAACAGAAAATTTTATGAATGCTCCAACTTTTGTTCTTATTGGTTATATTTTTTTGAATTTAGCCTTAAACTGCGCCGTTCTAGACTGTCCCAGTGCGGGAATTTTCTGAGGAATAAGCCTCGGGTTTTGTATTACACCGAAGTGCAAAGGAGATAAGATATTGTCTCGTTATTAAAAGGGGAGGGTTTTTATTCAGAATATAGAGTTTTCTTTAAATGCAAAGGAAGATAAGACAATGGGCATCATGTTGTTCTTCAAATGGAAAGTAAATAGCATATTTGGATTTGTTTCCTTTCTTTCTATTAAATTTATTGAAAAAATAAAAATATTGAATAGTATTGCTGTATACTGCTCATCGCTCTTCATGTAAACTAATTCGGAACTTAATTCTTACGAGCTTTCCTTTAATTTTTAGCCTGTATGTGAATTTACTGATTCAGGCTAACAGCGAGCACCATATTGGTTTTGACATCATCATTAACCTTTTAATTGTCCCACTGCTAGGCACAGGTCTCCTCTCATGCAGAGAAGGATTGAGCGTAATCACCACGCTTGCTCAATGCGGGTTGGCGAAGTCGGACTTAAAGTTAATGCGAAGGAAAACATCTTGAGGAAACCATAACTACAATTACTTACTACTCACTTACTTTATACTTTCTAATTATATCTTGGGCACCAATGACTGATTATAAAATCAGTCATTGGTGTCCAAAATATATTTAGAAAGTACATATAACTTTGAAAAGTTCCATTGGTACTTGCCTCACCTGTAATCGATTCCGCACACTCATACTTGAGAAGCTGGTGTTTTAACCACTAGGCCACCACCCACCACGACTTTATATAGCATAATTAGCCTATAATATTCCCGCTGATACTCTAAGTGAGTAGGTATATGTGAGGAATTTGCAACTAATCACGGACTGCTGTATAATATTTAGAGTCAATGTATGGTTGTTCAAGGTGGATCCAGGAATGTACTAGAAATGCCACATGACTGGCCTTAGGAGAGGGTGGACATTTTTAAGTAGTTAGGACATTTCGACTCCAGCTTTGTGTATGATGCGTACTTTCAGAAGGACAAAAGGGCGGTGTCGGCCAGAGCGAACATTATTTGCAGGTGTGCACGGTGCTCTAAAGATGTCAAAATAATGCTTTTTAGAGGCTACAGCACAATAGCACGTGCACTGACTACACGCAAAAGCCGTACAACGCCCTTCTTGTCTAGTTCAAGAACGTGTATAAGATGTTAGAGCTCCCGTACTCTTGCAGAGAAATATAGTGTGTGAATATAGTGTTTGCATGAAGCGCGCGTGGATTGCTGTTACACCATGAGCGAAGAGAAGTGCATTGCTGATGCGGCGAGTGGGGCAGAGACCTAACAGCATGCTGGCTGCGATCGCGGTAAGGCTTGAATGCTCCATCATCTCTCACAGTTAAAAGTGATACCTATGTGGCAAATTCATGCTGCTAACAAATCATAGTTTTATTGTGCTAGCTATTAAAATTTTACGAATACCGACATATATACACAACAGTGGCGAAGGGTGAAATTTTGACAAAGGGAAGCCGGTCCAAAAAAATAAACACTTAAACACTTACCTACTGCAGGATATCTTGGAGGAGGTCTTCAGATAAGAATAATATTAAAAGCCCCACCTTCACCATACAAAAAAGGACTGATGATTTGATAACAGTGTCTTTCAAGTATGATAAAGGTCTATGAATGTGTTTTTTGGCTGAGTTAGAAAAATTATTAATATCCGTATAACCCGTACTGCTTCAAACAGATTTCGAATCAGAAAATAACAGACACGGAAAACAAAACATTTTGTTCAGTTTGCAACTGCCTGTCATCCATGTATATTTATCATATAACGACACGTGAAAATGTTTAATAATATAAAAACTACTAATACTGAATTGCATTAGTAGTATTGTGTATTACACAATACTACTAATGCAATTCAGTATTAGTAGTTTTGTGTATGTATGTCAGTTATACTCAAATTAAATTATTTTTATTTTTATTTGTTTGAAACATGTGTGAGTTGAAAGTTTTTATCAGTTATTAAATTTAATAAAATAATAGCTTCGGAACAGCTATTTTTTAATTAATTTCATAGTTACTGTTGGCACGCTGATTTCCCTTTACATTTTATTATAGTTTGGTGTCTTTTTTTCTTTTTTTGTGTAATTGTAAACTAGCGCTTATCTGCAATCCCGCCTGATTGTAAGCAGTGATGCAATCGATGATAGTAAAGCGCGCTAGTTTTTTAAAATGTATATTTAAAATAATGGAAATTCCAAAATCAAATCTTATTTAGTCATCATCATCATCTCAGCGTTAATCCCAGTCGCATCCGAAGCTTCAGCTTTGGAGCCTGGGGTCCGCTTTACCAGTCTAACTGCTCATTTGGCTAAACTTCGATATTTTCAACGAAGCGACTGCCGTTTGACCTCCACAACCCGAAGGCGATATCGAAGCATTGCAGCTACACCAATGTTGGACTTTTGAAGGTTCCAACAATCCGTAACGACTGCCATTAAATGTTCGTATGGCAACCGGGACCAATGGCTTAACGTGCTTTCCGAAGCGCGGCCAGACCAGTGCAAATATTCATATTCATGCATACAAAAATTTGCACTGCGTGGGGATCGAACCCGCGCCTCCTTGTGCAGCGGCCGCGTTTGCTACCGCTACGCCACGGAGGCTGTCTCAAATCCCATTTAGTATCAGTGACAATTTGAAGAGTCTCGTGTTCAGTGTAATTGTATTTTCATATTAAATTTAGGTACAAGACGGTATAACAGCAACTCTCCTAGCCGTTACTCTAAGCGGCGGTCTAAAGAACAGCATAACCACTTTAAGCAAAATAGCTTACATAATTTTGAGGTACCCGTTCTCAGAAAACGGATGAAATATTTTCAATGGTATGAAGAGACATTTTTTCTATGATAAGAATTTTAGTACAATGTCCTTTGTGGTTTTAATATAAACAAAGCAGGAGTTTTAGCTCACATACATATACAATAATATGCGAAACCCGAAACACGTGTCCAGTATTTTTAAGTAAAGAATCTATGTACAAAATTTCCAAAAGATATCATGAAAAATCACAAAGTTATGAGTTTGTTGTCTTATCTGGTTTTCTCAACAAAAATATGGTTAACGCACCGTTCGCCCGCCGGTATAATAAAACTATTGCACAATTTTTTACCAATAAAGACCCCAATGTTTTCCTTCACCGTTTTGAGAGCAGTGGTGATGAAATAATTTACATGTTGTCCTTTTAGTCATAAATGGTAAACTGAAGCAATGCGAGTTCAAATTGTATTGGAAACTATATCTAGATATATAGACGTAAAACTATGTGACTATTTGACTTTGAATGTAGGTGACGGAAACGGTTGTGATGGTGTATGTAGAGCACATTCCATTTCCTGGTTGACGTGGTCAATGATTATGTCTTCGTTACGTTACACAAATGCCAACTACATCTCGCTTAAACAATATTTAAAGAAAACCCTGTCCGATCCGTGAAGGTATTGTTAGGTATCGATAACTGATTCCACTAATGCCTACAAAGCCGGACTAAAGTTAATAAAATCCCCCTGAAAAAATTAATATTATTTCCCAAAAGGAGGTAAATTTATACATGTGCGGTAGGCAATACATGCGCGGGCGAAAGGGGGCAGGGAACGCGTCATGCGGTCGCATCGCTATTTGCTCATAATAATATTGTCAAAAATGGTGTGGTCACTTATTAAAATTTACAAATTTTGGAGAAGTTGAAATTAATTCGCGTAAAGAAAGATTATTTCAAAAATCATTAGTATTGTTACTATTATGATTATTTAAAATTTCATATTTTATTTGGTCATGTATTTACTTAACCTTAAATATCCTTAAGGGTCGGACGGGGTTTTCTTTACATAGTGTATATACAACTTACCGACCTGCATCAACCGGTGAGCAAGTGCCCTATAGACAAAACACCCGTCTGGTTTGACACCCTGTTCGTCATACCTCTAATCTTGTGTGTCTAGTGCTACGGAGAGTGTTTGTCGTTCATACAATTGATTTGGCTTGGAAGTTGGGTAAGCCATTGGTGTGGGACGAAACTTTGTTGATGAAGCTGACCTATTTTCAGCCCAAAGAGCATTTAGCATTGCCATCCAACGTGATAATACTGCCAGCATTTTGGACACCTATCCCATTAACAGCAATGTGGATAAAATTTATGATGTTACGCACCTTTTATTTATTACTTATTTTAATTTTATACTTGTATTCAATGTTTATATAAAGATTTAAATGTTAGCTGGTTAATTTAACTTTTTTTTAAAATAATTTTAAACTACTGCTTGACCGCAATCCCGCCTGATGATAAGCAGTGATGCAATCGTTGATGGTAAAGCGCGCTAGTTTATTAAAACCCTATTCACTCAAAAAAACTGAGTGAATAGAAAGGAAGACGGTGACAGAGCGAGGTAATGCAATGTTGAACCCAACGACATAACCAACGATGCTGCGCCAGAGGAAGATTGATCTGGAGTCCCTTCAACGACCAAACTCCCGACACAACAACCGGCACATATCACAACACAACTGCTCAGACCCGTCCTCCGTACGGATTCACCAGATGACCATCAGATGTTTGACCATCATGCAGGAACACGACGAATCGCTTGGCGGCAAGACTTTGTATGGTGGGTGGTAACTTTTGCCGGCAGCCGATGCCATGGCCTACCATCGTGAATATCGAAGTATAAGGTAATTATTTAAATACTAGCTTTCCGCCCGCGGCTTCGCCCGCGTGGAGTTCGGTTTTAACACCCTTTTTAGATTTCCCTCGGGAACATCATTTTTTTCCGGGATAAAAGGTAGCCTATATTCTTTCGCAGGGTCTAAAGATTGTCTGTGCCAAATTTCATCAAAATCGGTTGAGAGGTTTAAGCGGGAAAGCGTAGCAGACAGACAGACAGACAGAGTTACTTTCGCATTAATAATATTAGTATGGATTAAATTATATTAGGTACCTACTAACATTAAGGAAATACACCCGCAGTCTTTGTTGCAAACCAAGAAAATTCTTATAAAATTTTCACTGTGTAGTAAAATAAATTAACTGCAATAATTACAAACAACAACTAATGTTAGACCGTTCTCCCCGAGAGCCAGAATAACCCAGTTTACTCTACTCCATTTTTACTCCGACCCGCTGCTAATATGATGCTATGGTAAGCCGTATGGTGGCCTAGTGCGATCGGTCGCGATTTACAAGTTGTAGGTCGCAGGTTCGAACCCCAATCGAGAGAAGACAGATCCTGCTTGGAGAAGGCGGTGTCGGGGAGGCAACCGCCTTGGCGCTTAATACGCCGAAACCCGCCCACCTATCGAGGCAGGTGGACCTTTGGGGTCGCGGGCACACAGAGTGGGGACTCTGCCTGCCCACTAAGTGACCCCAGGGAAGACATAGTGGCATAGTGATCATGTACTGCCGTGCATAGGACGTTTAGGGGAGACACTCTTAGAGTCTCTCCCCTGCGATGTGTCTTACAGGCGTTGCGCAGGGGGATTCCGGAATTGGTCTTTAAAGAAGAACCGGGACCACCCCTATGCGGTGATTGTGATCACCGGGGTGGTTTTAATGAGGTAAAAATCCCACACTAACCGACCTCATTCCTCGGAGCTCGGGTGCCTTTTAAAGGTTTCCCCCAGAAAACAAAAATCCCATCAGGCGCTTTAATTCGTGTAAATTATTTCATCACCTCGGCTGTCAAAACGGTGAAGGAACATCGTGGGGAAATCGGAATGTTCTGGAGCCAAAAACTTCGAAAGACATCTACCTACCAACCCGCACTGGGCCAGCGTGGTAGCTTACTGCCGACTCCTATGAAGCCTGCGTCCCAACAGTAGGAGCATTACAAGCTGATTATCATCAGCCTCTACTCGTCCACTGCTGGACATAGGCCTCCTTCATGGCACGCCAACAAGCTCGATCCTGAGCAGCTCTCCGCCAGCCACTACCAGCCACCTTTTTGATGTCGTCGCTCCATCTCGCCCAAGGGCGTCCCAAGCTGATTATGTATATATATCAAATTATAAAGTTTTCTCTTATTATAAAATTGAAATAAAACATAAAATACAGACCGTATTATTTTTTATTACTCAACAAAGTAGTGAAATAAAGAAAGCCCTGCCTCGTTTAAAAACATCTCTTGTTTTATCAGTGACATAAATAAATTTCCATCCCTCTTTAACGTAGGGTGGTAGAGTGGGACGGAATTCACACCGTGGACGCAGGTGTAAAGAGTGGAAGTTCTCAAAATGCTGATGTTTTCGCCATGGTTTGTAATTCAGGTAGGGAATAATCAGGGACTAGGAGAGGTGTATCAATAAGTAAAGAAAGCTTGTTTGAACTTCATTGTTTGTTTTATGCTTCTTATTTATTTATATATTCTTTATTGTACACCAATCAAATATCGAACAAAAACATTCAAAACAAAAAAAAAAAAAAATGGGCGGTCTTATCGCTAATGCGATCCCTTCCAGGCAACCAAAGAATGACCAGATTCTCTCGAACCACAAGTAGGACTGTCGTTGGTGCAAATATTATTACTACAATATACTAAGGTAGATACACAAATACAAACATATACATGAATAAATACATAGATACTGAACAGAACAAGTTAACAAATAAATTCGCGAAAAAGTGTTTGTTGAACGAAGATCATAACAACAAGTTCATCAGCATGTATAAACCCTTGACTTTCTTTCATAGGAGCTTGTAACAATGACCTCTGTATATTTGCTACCATGATTTTGCAAGTAATATAGTATTTCATAACATTCAGTACCTAATTCATTTTCCACCCTTTAATTAATTTTTAAATTTATACATTGTGCTCACATTATAGAAGCAACAGAAATATGTAACGAAGAAATGTAACCCATATTATGATTTTAAAAGAGTGTCCATGGAGTTTCCTGCATGTTCTTCTCCAAAGAGATCTACGCTTTGGAACGTGCAATTTAGCTTCACTTTTCTTGGATAGACCGACATTGACTATTCAAAAGTACCAACGGATGGTTAATTTGAAATAAACAATTTTGAATTTGATTGCATTGGTAAAAATAAGAAATCAATAACTACAATAACTTTTATTTATACTAAAATAGCTGATAGTGGCGTCGCTTTTCTTGCTAACAAACTAAAGCAAATTTAAGTACAGCGCATCTTTTTCCTTTAAAAGTAAATGTGCACTAAACATTTACTTCATTAAAAAAAGGACAAAAAACACAACTACTCACGACAACACAACAGTCTAGCTCAGGACAGAATAAACAAATATTTAATTTGTATATTCCTGTCCTGTGCTAGTCTAAGAGGCGTGTGCGATCCTCGTAATTTTAAATACAATCTGATCTCAGTATTAAACTATCAAAAATACCTCATTTCTGAGAAATGTTTGACATTGTTGTCGCTAAAAAATATGGTTGCGACTAGATTTTGAACGTTTTTAATATCGGGAATCATTTCAATTACTTCTGACGTATGCCAAAATTGCATGCTTCAAAATGCACAATGACAGGATAACAGAGCGTAGACATCAGATGGTGAATTTGTCTGAGAAGTATTAAAAACATTCTAGAATTTTCTACCAGTTTAGTTACCATAACAAGAAATTCATTTTACCTTTCTCTGGCCTAAAGTTTGTTTCTTAGTCAGCCCTTGTTAAGAAAGAATACATTCTTTTTCATGGGGAAACCTTCAAAATGCATCAGACCTCTGGGGTCCGAGATCGGGGGGTGATAATTACCATCCGCACGGTTCCACTGTAAAGACCAATTCCGGAACCGTCCCTGTTTAACGCCTGTTGCGCATCCCTGGGGAGATAGTAAAGGGGTCTCCCTTAGGCCTCGCTGTGTACGACAGCACGTGACCACTATGCCACCGTCTTTTGTGGGGTAACTTGATGGCTGCAAAGAGAGCCCACTCTATGTGCCCTAAGAAAGAATCCTCTAGTAAAAACTCTATTCCAAATAACCAAAATAATGTTTTGTGGCATTATGATTTACAGTAATACCCTCCCACCATTTAAATACTCCAAAAACATTTTATATTAAATTTAAATAAAGTAAGAAGTGAAAACCTTCTTACTTTATTTCATGAATCATTCATCTAAATTCTTCGCCTTAAACTTTGTGTCGACGTTTGTCGACTCTAATTAATACTTATCACATTAAAATCCTTGCTTTCTTATTATTTTCACATATTCTATTCTCCCTATATTTATATTATATTACACTTCAAACAAATATCAACTTTACTTTAGGTGTATACCTAGTCTATTTCACAATAACTAGTACCTTAAAGATTATTATTAAAAAAGAAATAGAAATTGTAGCGCAAAGTGAAATTTAAGTTTGGGCATTAAAGCTATTTTTCCAAAAGCATTACGATTTTTATAGCAACATTGGGGGGTCGGAATAGCGCAAATTTAATAATCAATTTAGTATTCTTTAAAACACTTTGGGCTGGGCTTGTTGGTTTCAGTATTTGGTTGACTGAAATTTTCGGGTACCTACCCTATTCAAAGCAATCTTTTTGTAAACTCAAGGGATCTATACATTTTCCCAAATAACATGAGCCCGTGTTGTTCCACGGTCGCGAATTAAAGCAATATGGTAGTTAAATGCTATAATGTTTTTAATGGTTTTATTTTGCTATACTGGCTATTTTGGAGACAGTGGAGAGGCGTGCGAAGAGGCTAATTGGCGACCCAGATTTAGCTTAAAAATGTCTCCAAAGGCTGGAGCACAGGCGAAGACTAGCCAGCCTGTCGGTTTTCTATAGGACGCATTTCAGACAGTGTGCGAGGGAATTGCATGATTTAATTCCCCCATCTCCGTTTCATCATCGGACGACCAACGGGTCGTCGACACCGACGCCTAAGGATAAAAACTCACCGTACAACGGTGCGGCGAGTTTCTATCCTTCGGCGTCGTCCCAATTGGCGTAGATCGCACGATGATACGATGCATTCTCTGCTTCTCTCCGTGCGATAAGCTCAAACATAGAGATATCATCAGAGTGCCTATGCATACGATCGGCGATCGTTATTAAGCATTTCATATGCTCGCACGATTAGTTGCAAGGTTCAAATTAGGACTCTCAACATAGTGTTGAAAACTATGTAATCATTAATTCAGGTTTTTAATTCAGGAGATTTTTTTTCAATAATTATAAGCCATTTCACAAACATACAACCAGATGGTAAGCAGTGATGCAATCGTTAATGGTAAAGCGCGCTAGTTTATTAAGAGCCTATTCACTCAAAAAAACTGAGTGAATACCAACCACGCTTGTAAGTTCAGGTTTCCTCAAGATGTTTTCCTTCACCTTCAGTCATTGGTGTCCAAGATATACTTAGAAAGTACATATAACTTAGAAAAGTTACATTGGTATTTGCCTGACCTGGAATCGAATCCGCACACTTATACTTGAGAGGCTGGTGTTTTAAATACTAGGCCCCCACGACTTTCAAATAATATATCTTCCTTATTAATCTACACAGTACCTTCATGTCTAACCGTCTTACCAGACATCCATTAATATAGTAATCTGAAGATTGCGCAACTGGGTCCTGTCCAAAGCCATTAGCTAAGTAATAATTTCCTTGGATTTCTCCAAGTGACAGTCTTCTGACCTTTAAGACGAATCTCAAGGTGAAATAGGACCTAAATAAAGCTGTGTTTAGATCTAAAAAGATAGCTAGTCATGTTATAAATAAAGGTCTTGTTTTGTATCTTGGAATTGTGACAAACAACATTCAGCGAGCCAATTACGTAACAAACCTACTATTACTATGAGTTGGTTTACATTCTGAAGTATATTGCCTATCCATTGCTCATTATGAGTGGCACTTGACAACTTAGCGTTATCGCAAAACTTCGACGGTATTGCACACCAGCCCCTGTAGCCAATGTAACATCGCTTCGTAGCGAAGCGAAATCGAATACCAAACCAACCAATGGCGGGAACGATTGACCACGTGATTTATCGCGTCGCGTGATCAATCGCTTTCGTTATTGGTTGGTTTGATATTCGATTTCGCTTCGCTACGAAGCGATTTTACATTGGCTACAGGCCCTGGGCAGCTTCTGATGTTGTACAAAGCACTGGTCCGTTCGTGTGTGGAGTACTGCAGCCATTTTTGTCGGTCTCCGTGGCGCAGCGGTCAACACGCCTGCCTGCGACGTGGAGGCCCCGGGTTCGATCCCCGGCCAGGTCATGATGGGAAACGATCTTTTCCTAATTGTCCTGGGTCTTGGATGTTTATCTATATATGTATCTATTATAAAATATAGTATCGTTGAGTTAGTATCCCATAACACAAGTCTCGAACTTACTTTGGGGCTAGCTCAGTCTGTGTGATTTGTCTGTATAAAAAAAATATTTGGGCTGGTGCTGCAAAATGTCACTAGGCTACTTTGACAGTAGAGAGGCATGCGAAGAGGCTAATTGGCGACCCAGATCTAACTCGAAACGATCTGCAAAGCCTGTAGCACAGGCGTAGAGTAGTCAGCCTTTCAGTGTTCTATAGGATGCATTTTGGTGAGTGTGCGAGGGAATTATATGAATTAATTCCCACTTCTCCGTTCCACCATCAGACGACCCGTCGTACGGCGAGTTTCCACCCTTACGTTGTTAACACGACAACGATCTGGACGAAGCTTTTCGCTTCCTCTTCTATTACGCGTACATCGAGGGACTGCAACAATTTGCCAGCGGTGGTGTTTCCGTCGGACCACAATTTGAGCGCGCTTTACCTTCAACGATTGCATCACTGCTTACCATCAGGTGGGATTGCGGTCAAGCATTACTTAGTTCTTTTAATATTTATACAAAAAATATGTTCGAAAAATGCGACTCCTCAAAAACGTAAATAACGCAATAAATGTTGGTAAATTGTCAAATTGAAAGCCATTGCTATTGATACTATGTTACGTAATTACACTGCTGTGCTCTTACGAATTACGAGGGTAGGTAGACTAAATTAAGTACCGGTCAAAATGTCATCATCATCACAGCGTTAATCCCAATCGCATCCGAAGCTTTATCAGCTTTGGAGTCTGGGGTCCGCTTTCCCAGTACAACTGCTGAGATGGCTAAACTTCGACATTTTCCGTGAAGTGACTGCCGTCTGACCTCCATAACCCGAAGGCGACATCGAAGCATTGCAGTTAGACCAATTGTTGGACTTTTGAGGGCTCCAACAAACCGTTACGGCTGCCACTAGATGTTCGTATGGCAACCGGGACCAACCGCTTAACGCCAGACCAGTGCAAATATTCATATTCATGCATACAAATACTTGCACTGTGCGGGAATTGAACCCGCGCCACCTTGCGCAGCGGCCGCATCCGCTACCGCTACGCTACGGAGGCTGTCAGAAAGTATTGTATCCAAATACCTAGAAATTGAGTACCAGTCAAAATGTATTGTATCCAAATACCTAGAAATTTAAGTTACCCATTTCTCTTGAACATACCTACACACCTTACGTCCACATTGCTACCACATACGCTTTGAACTTAGTACAAGAAGCCCGGGAATTAAATTTCGCTACTGCCAAGGATGTCGGCACACTGCGCACAAAATATAGGCTAGAGTTCTAGAATGATCCGGAATTTACTGAATACAACCGCTCTGAACCGATACGGAGTTTCTCGCCTGAAGGGAACAATGGATTTTTGCTCTTTGATAGATATTGGTGGTGAATTATTAAAATCTTATTCTTTCTTTTGATTTTAGGGAAGTCTGAGATTGATAAGATGGTCCCGGTGAGAATAAAAAGTAGCACATAAATAATGCCTGTGTTTATAAAGAACTAGCTGTGCCCCGCGGTTTCACCCGTGTAAGCTTCGAACCGAAAGTGCTCAGTTGATATAAAATAAGCACCTGTTAAAATAATGGAAGCAATATGTACGTCCGCGTTGGCTACCGTTTTCGCAACATTATTTGTTCCTGCTCTACTCATTTGGTCATAACGGGATGTTTTATAGCATATGTCCTTTCTCAGGCTCTAGACTATCTGTGTACCAAATTTCATTACAATCGGTTCAGTAGTTTTGGCGTGAAAGCCGGACAGACAGACAGAG
Organism: Sesamia nonagrioides; assembly: GCA_017933935.1. Taxonomy (NCBI): domain Eukaryota; kingdom Metazoa; phylum Arthropoda; class Insecta; order Lepidoptera; family Noctuidae; genus Sesamia; species Sesamia nonagrioides. The sequence goes on along the minus strand of JADWQK010001324.1, from coordinate 1,764,635 downwards.
ATACTTTCGCATTTATAATATTAGTAAGGATTAGATTGAATACCTGCTCCGCATAAGTTCCGAACTCGTGAGAATTTCAGAATGAAAAATATGTTATGTGGTAATACCTAGCTGTTTGAGCTAGAAGAAGTAACTAAAACAACAAAACATACAAACATACTTAAGTGTACTTTCGCCTTTATAATAGAAGTCTAAAGATGTAAATGTAAGTTTGTGTGTTTCTCTTTCTCTGTGTGTGTGGGTGTGTATTTTTGTGTGTGTGTATGTGCGCGCTTTATCATCAATGATAGCAACACTGATTACCATCAAGCACTAGTTTATAATTATAATATATATATATATATATATACAGTATGTTAAATAACAGAGGGCGTTCCCTTAAACTCGTTAATATATATCATTAATAGATTAAAATAAAAATATCAGCATAGAAAAATAAGCATAAAAAAATCCGAATAAAAAAAAAAATTCTAATTGGAAATAAATTTGAAACCTCCTGTTTTAAATCAAAATAGTAGTTGTCATGTATAAATAAATTGCGACGTTGCCATCTTTCATGTTCGCGTGTACAGTGTGTTTCTTTTACATGTCAATTTCAAATTTTTATTGAATATTTTCTTATTGGAAAAATTTTTAAAACATTTTGTTTTCGAATGGAAATATTTTTTTTAGCATGTATGTATGCTATACTATTTCGGGTTTAACGGGAACGCCCTCTGTTAGTTAACATACTGTATATTCAAACCAACTGCTCTCAAAATGTTGAATGAAAAGCTCATGATTTCGGTTGGCATGTCAACCAAGAATTCGATGATATGTGACATCTGCCGACCCTCAATGACCACTAATTACAGATTTTATTAACGTAAAGTCAACAAAATCTATTTTAATTATATATCGTTGTGTTAAATACATTTTCTTATTATTTCCTTCTACACAAAGAAAGATCATGTTCTACGTTAAAACGGAGGTACTTGACAGTTAATTAGGAAAAGCAAATTACTAACAGCCTTCACGATCAATCATTTTCTATCATCGCTCAAAGGAAGGCCGTTGTTAAAATATTGTACTTATTACAATAACATGATACTTATACTACCTTATTTTTTTTCATGCGAAACCTGAAACGCCTGTCCAGTATTTTTAAGTAGGGAATCTATGTACAAAATTTCAAAAGATATCATGAAAAACCACAAAGTTATGAGCTTGTTATCCTACTTGACTGTGCCAACAAAGATATGGTCAACGCTCCGTTAAGGTGGTGAGCGTTGCGTTGACCTGTGGCATCAGCTGTTGCGTGGGCGTGCAGTACTACGATCTACCGTAAGCTGCGTGGCGCGCTCGTTAACCACACTGCAACAATTTCTAAATGTTTTTATTACCAAATGGTTGCTGCATCACTATCTCCCTCGCTTTCGCAATAATGTTATTTAATCATTTATTATATTCTGTTTATGTTAAAATTAATTAGATTAGGGTATGATGAAGCTGGCATACCTTTGTAAGGTAAAAAAGCCTCTAAATAATTAATATAGAATAAAAAAAATGTTTTTGGGTAAAAAGATATAACATGGTGTAAAAATGATATTCAGTTGCTTATTCTGAACAAACTATATTTATGTCTCGCATAAACAAAAAATGGCGTTGTATACCAACCGTAATCAGCCTATAATGTTTATGCTGCTGGAATACATGCTTCTTCGTTAGAGGAAGAGGCCCCAGTGTGGGTTGGTAGATTTCACACTTATTTGAATTATAGATTTTAGTACATTTCAGTATCTATATGATATCTGATTATATCTCTCTATATGAAGTGTAAGCGTGAGTGCAAGTCCACTACTCGAAAGTGCCGTTCGTTTCTACAAGACCGCATCTGTTCTTCTATAAGGCATACATATTCGTGCTCGATCCAGGATTCAGACCTCGTCTTCGTTACAAGGAGTGTAAATCAGCCACTAAATAATGCCAATGTGAGTATGCTGATATCATTTATTTTTCTTGCATAAAGCTTTTTATTTAGGCCAGCTTGTCGCAAGATATGCTTCAACGTTTTTGGAGCAGATTTTATGTAAAAAATATCAATATGTAAAGTGTGTTCCTGGGATCGAACCAGTAACTTACAAATCAGAAATCCCGTCGACAGCCTCAAGCGATGCGGCTTAGGTATGTACATATGTATATTTGCCACGCAAGGCTTTGCGATTTAGCGTGCACCTATGCAATGTACAAGTCAAAATGTGTAAACCTATCTATTGTATCTTGTAACCGCAAGGTTAAAACACCAGCCTCTCAAGTATGAGTGCGCGGGTTTGATTCCAGGTCAGGCAAGTAACAATGTAACTTTTCTAAAGTTATATGTACTTTCTAAGTATATCTTGGACACCAATGACTGAAGGTGAAGGAAAACATCTTGGGGAAACCTGGACTTTAAGTCTGAAATCGCCAACCCGCATTGAGCATGCGTGGTAATTACGCTCAATCCTTCGCTGTATGAGGGAAGACCTGTGCGCAGCAGTGGGATGATAAAAAAGGTTGGTGATGATGATGATGATGAATGCAATGTACTAGGATTTTACCGGTTGCGGAGTACTTTAGAAAAATATGCAAGAAAAGGGACACGCACGTGCTCCACTTATATCCGCAAGACACGTCGCGGTGTACTTGTACGTACCAAATCCTTTCATATTTTTTCTCCTCAGTCGCTGACGCAAGATTAGTGTCATTTATGGGTCATGTGTTATTGTAGCTCGTGGCCAAGAGGATAATAGGGATGATACCTACCGAGCTACCACCACCACTACCCCATGGGCGCACAACGACTCATCAAGGTTAAATACTACTAAAATTAGATGTCTCATCGGACGAAAGTCTATACGATATGAGGTCAGCTAAAACTGGAATAGTATAGCTAGATATGTCGCCGTGTGTGTGTCGTAGCAAACTGGTTTTATTAGTTATCCACCTAGACTTTTAACTAAACGGTGATTGTTCAACTAAGGGCCTAAATTATTGGAGGTCTGCCCGGCTTGAGTAGAGCACCATCGTGCCCTCGTGGCGGCGATCGGCGACGATCTCTCGCGCTCGATCCAGGCCATGGTTCGGAGCGAGAGTGCATGGCAGGACGTCACCTCCTTCTGCGAAGCAGTGATGCTGGCAAAAGTGGTGCCGCACCTTATTACACATAATTGATTTCAACATCGAATTTAATTATTTCTGTCAACACTTGGTTCCTCGTTAACAGTGGTGTAGTAACAAGAAGAGAGAAGTTATTTATGTCGCTAAGTAATAGCAGTAATAGCAGTGCGTCCTACTCGTCATGACTTACGGAGCCGAGACGTGGACACTAACGGTAGGACTAGTCCATAAGTTTAAAGTCGCTCAGCGAGCTATGGAGCAGGCTATATTGGGCGTGTCTCTGAAGGACCGCATCAGAAATGAGGTGATCCGACAGAGGACCAGAGTCACCGACATAGCTGAGAGGATTAGCAAGCTGAAGTGGCAATAGGCTGGTCACATATGCCGCAGGACCGACAACCGTTGGGGTAAACGAGTCCTTGAGTGGAGACCGCGTCTCGGCAAACGTAGCGTGGGACGCCCTTGGGCGAGATGGAGCGACGACATCAAAAAGGTGGCTGGTAGTGGCTGGCGGAGAACTGCTCAGGATCGAGCTTGTTGGCGTGCCATGAAGGAGGCCTATGTCCAGCAGTGGACGAGTAGGGGCTGATGATGATGATGATGATGAATAGCAGTTGTAAATCAATCAAGTTAAGTTACCGATGCTGCGCGTGGTCCGTGTGTGGGTGACCACATTTACATATTAAGACCCCTCTGTGCCCTGTAAAGTAGGTTAAGCTGTCATTTCCGGCTGTCATTCATGGATCTTTGATAATCATTACGGTTCATTAGAAGCCCGAAAATCTGAAAAGCTGTCTTACCATATGGTATCGCTTTACCCAGAAGATTTGTATTACTTTGGCCTTTGTCGGACAAACACGATGTTCTTGTCTACATTGGCGCCAGATTCAGAAAGCGACTGTTTAGTTGTGCGGCCGAGACGATGGAGGATGCAGTAGCTTTGCATTATATGTCAGTAAATTATTATTTATTACATTTGTACGAATATCAGGTACGATCATCAAATACAACAGGAACGTCAGTCCCGCTTCAAAGTCTGGAAGACACTGAAGTGACGTAGGTGTGGCCACTCAACCGAATATTGTCCCGACAAGTCCTTTAAAGCGCGCCACTTTACCGACAGTGCCTCGATGCCCTCGATGCTACATCGTCTGCGCACTAATACATTGTTTTGCAATGATGTACCCGGCCACATACATCGCGGTAGCCCGAATATTCGCCATAGCCCGCTAATGTAGCCCCATTATAACTGGTGATTGGGTTATTTAGGTATCTTTATGTAAAACAGACGTGTCTAACTAAATTAGATATAGCACTTGAAAGTAAACCGCGTCAAGACAAAACTGTACAACTAAAATAACACTATGCGACGTAAAATGTCACCCTACGTAACCAGAAAAACTGTTACTCAACAGCACTAATCGCATAATTTATGCAAACACCACTAAGCCATCACCTAGCACAAATCGAAGTCAACTTTATACTCTACGTACAAAGTTTAAAGTTAAACGACAGCGATGGGATTAATACGAAGGTGAATTCCACCAAGTGAATTTGCATAGACCAATTCAAATAAGGTTTTTTATCCTTTTTTCTGTTTAGTCTATTGCTGACATCGTTAAAGTTTCGTTAATTATGAAGGGGTCTGTTATCTTCAGTTTATTATTTGTTCTCGCCGGCAAACTGATGGTTGTATTGAATGGAGTATTTATAAAGTTACTAGCTTTCCGCCCGCGGCTTCGCCCGCGTGGAATTCGGTTATACCGCGCTTTTTAGATTTCCCTCGGGAATATCAATTTTTTTTCAATAAAAGTTAGCCTGTGTTCTTTCTCAGGGTCTAAAGATTGTCTGTGCCAAATTTCATCAAAATGGGTTGAGAGGTTTAAGCGGGAAAGCGTAACAGACAGACAGACAGACAAACAGAGTTACTTTCGCATTTATAATATTAGTATGGATTAATTAATAAATAATACCTGTTTTTTTGTTTTACCATAACATCTCTATTTTAAATATTCGAGGGACAGACGCTCCAATGTATTCTGTAAATTGGCGATGAAATTTTTTCCAACAAAAAATTTGTTGTTTACTCAATTTTATTTTGCGGAATATGATACGGCTCTTTACACGGGAACAATTTCAGCCACGACGCTTAAATAAATAAACTTTTATTTTACTAAAAATATACTTTAATCCGACGCTCAAGGCCGAAATTCCCGGCTTGCTAAAAATATTGAACAAAAATTTGTAGCTTTTTAATTAACCTCTATAACGCAGATTTGACTATGGATGATACAGAGGCTATCAAGCTCCAAATTTTTATTATTTTACTAGCTTTCCGCCCGCGGCTTCGCCCGCGTGGAGTTCGGTTATATCGCGCTTTTTAGATTTCCCTCGGGAACATCAAATTTTTCCGGGATAAAAGGTAGCCTATGTTCTTTCTCAGGATCTAAAGATTGTCCGTGCCAAATTTCATCAAAATCGGTTGATAGATTTAAGCGGGTAAGCGTAACAGACAGACAGACAGACCGAGAGACAGACAGACAGAGTTACTTTCGCATTTATAATATTACTAGCTTTCCGCCCGCGGCTTCGCCCGCGTGGAGTTCGTTTATATCGCGCTTTTTAGATTTCCCTCGGGAACATTAAATTTTTCCGGGATAAAAGGTAGCCTATGTTCTTTCTCAGGGTCTAAAGATTGTCTGTGCTAAATGTCATCAAAATCGGTTGAAAGGTTTAAACGGGAAAGCGTAACAGACAGACAGACAGACAGACAGACTGACAGACAGACAGACAGACAGAGTTACTTTCGCATTTATAATATTAGTATGGATTAGTATGGATATATATTCGTTGACAAAATTATCATATCACATATTACCACCTACTCCAAAATTTTTTGTTTCCAACCCGCATTACATCGCTTACCTTAACGACCATATCTCTTTCTACTCGTGTTCTAAATGCCTTACCGTGATGTTAAATAGCCTTCTCCAAGAATTTGACTATCAAAATTATTGAAAGACAAACAAATTCATCTGATAGTTTCAAAGATTACCAAGTTCAAACGATGAAAACACTATTTAATTCAGAAAGCCAGTGATGACTTAATTTGCTTTAAAAATATAAAAAAGTATAAATAAAAAAAAAAACATAAAAAGTTACGTATATAAAAAGTTATAGTAAGTTAGTTAAAAAGTTATGAATAAGTATTGAATGATTAATCGAAAAATTTAATCGAAAACTAGAAATTGGTACAAGGTTGTCTACAAGTTTATTGGATGTATCTCATATTTTTCTATTAGTATATGTATTGTAAGTGAGCGAAATTTATAAAATAAAATAAAACGTTTCAATTTAATTATTTGTAAAAAGTTACGTAACATGGTGGATCCATGTTGTTATTTTCAAGTACCGTAAAAAAATATGTAAATTATTCTAGCAGGTAACTAGTCCGTTACTAGGCTCGCTTTACTCCTAAATTCATACTAATTTCCAAGACGCCGGATGACTAGTTAGCATAGTTATGGATATAAGGTATCTTACTTTGTCGGTTCGTGTACCAAGCTCACATTCCGTTGTCTAGGTATCAGCTGGTCCAGTCATAAATGTCGTCTCTAACGGCTAAGTACCAACAGCGAATGTTCATGAAGGTAGGGATGAGAAATACGATGCTGGATAGGATCCAAGAGGAGAATGTACTGTAGATGAAGAGAAAACAAATAAAACTGTTGTAGAAAATACTCTAACATAGAACTTCCTGAGAGATTAAGGTTTCAATTCCAATTTTCGTAATTTAAAAAGTTCAAAATATTGTCGCAGTCTCATCTCGGCGACAAATAAATGTCAAAATGTAAGGAAATTCTGTTTTATTCTTTGATAGATTCAAACTGAAGATCAGATAGTGAAAATTCTCAAAATTATGGGAGTTTTCCTTATCCATCTGATGTCGTCAACCAATGTCAATAGAAGAAAGGAGAGCCTTAGGTATGTACTCAAGCATTATGCAACAGTAAAGACTAAAGAAGAAGTAATATTAAGTAGCTACATTTTAACTGTTACTTAGCATAATCAGTTAATAACTTTCTCACTGCTGGATTAAAAGGTTATCTCTCGTTTACGTAAGTATCTACCACGCAGGCCCAGTTTCAGGTTGGGAAATGTCATCTTGTCGTCGAGTTTTTGGTTATAGAACGTGCCAGTTTCATCATGATGTTTTGGTTATTCATTTTTAGAAGAGTGGTGATGAAATTTTAAAGGAGATGTTTCATTTTGGGCCACCACTATGTACGCTATATAGATAAAACGGAAAAAAATGAAGATTTTCATAAAAATACTACTAAATTAATTTTAATAAAAATACAGGTTTATATAATTAGTTATTTGAAACGTTTTATAGTCAGATAACCCTTTATTAAGGTAGCCATGACACTTTTTATGACGTTTCATTGGCGACTTTGACAGTTCTATTTTCCCGTTGTGTTCGTGTCGAGTGTTGATTTCTGTTGATTGTGTTTATTTAATGAGCCATATGTTCGGAATTCATGTTTTGTTTTTTTCGTAGTCATATGGTAGATAATATAGATACGAAAGCCTTAGATTCGTGACACGTCAATCAAATGTCACTGTCAAAATCTTATTTCGCTTATTGCTGACCACGATATTTATTAGTAGTTGTGTTGCACTCCTTGGCCGAGATGAATTGAATTTGTATAAAAACTAAGCCAAAATATAGGAAATAAACATTAAAAGCAGTTAACTATAGCGTAACTATAACTAGCATTAAGTGTACAATGTGCTGGCCCAGGCTCCATACATTTCTGAAACATCTCCTTTATTAACGAAACAGAAAGAAAAACTTGTACTGAACTTAATTTAAGTTTATTTTCTGATTAACAAGGGAATCGACGCCATTGTTATGTATTAAGAATATTTTTAGTCATGGTGGCCTAGTCGTTATAACACCAGCTTCTCAAGAATGAGTGTGCGACTTAGTATTATATAAAATAATCCATACTAATATTATAAATGCGAAAGTAACTCTGTCTGTCTGTCGGTCTGTCTGTCTGTCTGTCTGTCTGTCTGTCTGTCTGTTACGCTTTCCCGCTTAAACCTCTCAACCGATTTTGATAAAATATAAAATTTGGTACAGACAATCTTTAGACCCTGAGAAAGAACATAGGCTACCTTTTATCCCGGAAAAATTTGATGTTCCCGAGGAAAATCTAAAAAGCGCGATATAACCGAACTCCATGCGGGCGAAGCCGCGGGCGGAAAGCTAGTGTATACATAATAATAGGTTAATAGAATATAAGTAATTCTCGTTTTATATTATTTTCGTACAGGCACAATGTAGCGAACTTCCTGTAACTCTAACACCTTTTGTATTGTATACCTGCATTGACGAATAAAAAGATTTCTATTTGTTTTTTTGTATTTTTATTTCGATTAAAGGTCAGGCAAGTACCAAAGTAACTTTTCTTAGTTAGATGTACTTTCTAAGTATCTAATCTTAGACACCAATGACTGATTACAAGGTGAAGGAAAATATCATGAAGAAACCTGGACTTTAAGTCTGAAATCGTCAACCAGCATTGAGCAAGCATGGTGATTCCCTACGCTCAATCATTCTCTGTATGAGAGGAGACAATCATGTGTCCAGTAGTGGGACAAAAAAAAAGGTTGATGATGAAACATACTTAGGTCTTTTGTTATTGAATACTAATCCACTATAGAGGTTCTTTTTATTTACTCTTGTTTTCTTTCGAGGTTGCAGCTACGTAGAATCCATACTAATATTATAAATGCGAAAGTATCTCTGTATGTCTGTCCGGCTTTCACGCCAAAACTACTGAACCGATTTTGATGAAATTTGGCACAGACAATCATTAGACCCTGAGAAAGGACATAGGGTACCTTTTATCCCGGCAAAATTTGATGTTCCTGAGGGAAATCTAAAAAGTGTGATATAACCGAACTCCACGCGGGCGAAGCCGCGGGCGGAAAGCTAGTGTTACTATATTTAAGCCCTAAGGGTATTTCCATCTGCCGCGTTGCTCAAAAGAGATACCGTGGACCCTGGCACAGAAGCAAGTGAAGAAACACGGATGGGTTTTAGTCAGTAAAAGTCTGACACGCTCTTCTGTTCCGCCCAGAGCGGGAGACGTTATTTGATGATTTCCCACCTTACGAAAAATGGGTATTTCTATCTATGTGGCAGTTGGACAGTTTCACGTTTGATAGTGAATTTTAATTCGTCTAACTAAATAAAAGGTTATGCTATTTGAGGTTTTGGTGTTACTTCTTATTCCCAGCTACGGTAAATGACTCAAGGATAATAGCCCCGATTTCCTTGTTTCCAACAAGGAAGTTAGGGCCATTATCATTGAGTCTAAAAGATCATAAAGCGTTTGACTTTAACATTAAATTCATAATTTCGATGAGGTTTAGTTTTTCAGGGTTTTATCCCTGAATGTAGAGTTTATACCACCCAAACACAATAAAAATAAAGTAAACAATCAATTTAAAAAAATGTACTGATAGAATATCTGACAGACATTATTGTCTGTGTGAAATTGTAGCGATAAATTGTATTGTTATAATTCAACAATTGCTTTGATATCTCAAAAAATAACTATATGTATACCACCTATCTATTGCTTGTAATTCACATAAGCTTTCCTTTGTTTTCAAACCAATTGTTTTAGAACAATGCAATCTAGCCACTTTGATGTTTTTGTTCTACCCGATACCCGATCTTCATAAATTCCAATGAATAATATTGTTTCCTTCAACGCCACTTACGTGAACCTAATTAAAAACATCAACACTGCAATTAATTTACCAAACTGAAATAATCCGAACGATAAGATTGAATTAACGACACGGTTGGCATAATGGCTGAGCAATCGGCTGCTGGGCTGTGTGTCAAGGGTTCCATTCCCAAACAGAAGAAGCATTTTTCATGCCTGCAGGTAGTTGATCTGGGTCTGGGAAGCTGCGGAACGGGAGAGGGAGATCTCAACTCCCTTCCCGAGCCGCAAAAGACGCACCGGGCGCCGAAGAAGGGCGGATAACGCCCTCTTCCGCCCCCCATGAATGGGTCCAGGGGCGAGGGACATGGGGAAGTCCCCGCCCCCTATTCGATGGACCCCGAGGCGGAGGCGCGCGCGAGTGTTAGCGCGCGCCTCTGAGGCGATGCACGGGGTAGCTTAACACCCCACTACCCCGTGCCGGAGACGAGGCCCGGACAGACCGGGCCAGCACGAGAGTGTGGGGCTGCGGAAGAATTCAGACTCCCGCGGCCCCACGCGCGCTCGTGATAGAAGAGACATCGGAGTGGTTTTAGTCAGTAAAAGTCTGACAGACCCCGTCGCCCACCCTAGGGCGGCGGACATCCTATGAGGATTTCCACCCCGACAAAAAAAGAAAAAGGTCTGGCTGTTATGCTATACAAGAGTAATTCCTAGCGTGGGCCAACGTTAAAAAAAATCTGAACCTAACTTTCCCTAACCGCATTAATAAACTTCTAAATTGTGAATAACGGAAAACAGAAACTTGTCAAGAAAATTAAAGTATATTCTAAAACTGAATACAAATATTTCGTAAGAGCTGCCACCAATTAATACTATCCCGGAGTTCTAAATTCAGTTGGAATTCAGATAGACCATATTTATTTAATCAGCATCCGAGAAAGACGATTTTCGTATAACTCCCAGTTACGTTTCAAATGTCAAAATAATGTCGAGTTGACGTCTAGTTTGCGAAGATAATTGGCGAATGTTTATTTTGGAACAGGATCCATTCGTTCGAATAAGTTTCGGTGGAAGGGTTTCTGAATAAACAGGCTCTTGATTTAGAAATTAACGATTTCGTTCGGGGATAGGTAAACAATGATCTTGGCTTCAAGAATAATGTATATACAGTTGTAGATTAACAAATCTCACTGAAAAATACCAGTCAGCTTTGATCTTACTTGATCTAGAAATATTTGATTGAAAATTTTATTTGAAGCATTATTTATCTAAGGAGTTTATTGTTGCTAACTAAAAAGATCTAAACGATAATGCAGTTGAAGGAAAACGTAATTTTATACGTTGCCTAGACTAAGAAAATGTAAATATTTCCACTGAGACGGATGTTAGTACTACAAACACACTTGATGGCGAAATAGAAAGGCTAGAACTAACTTAAACATTTCCCACAGCTCCTTCAATTTAGAAGAAATTAAGTCAAATAACAAACAATGCGTGAAGTCGGTTCAGCACCGCAGTTAGTTTTAGCATTAATTATATCTTAGCTAAATTTGGGAGGTCTAAGTAAAATGGATGTGAATGCGTTTAAATTAATGTCAGAACGCAGAATTGCCTTGTTTAGACACAACAAGAAAATTTATGTGTACTGTTACATCACGACTCGAAATTCGCAAATTGCTTTTGTGTATTGTTACGCTTAAACGCGAGTAATTTTAACTGAGTGGAATAAGTTTCTGTTCTTTTAGTAGAAATATAATCACTGGTGTCTTGTTCTTACGTCATGTCTATTTTAAATGTCTTTGATAATGAAATGTCTCCTACAAACTCTTTTTATAATCTTTTATTTGTTGAATTTTTCTTTGAACTGAATAGCAGATTAAAAAATTGAAACACAGAAAACAACCCAAAAAAAAAATAATTACAAAGCTAATCTTTATTAAATACAAAAATAAGCTTTGTAATTTTTTATTTTTTGTTCTGTAATCTAGATGGTGTACATAATAACGAGTATTCTATTCTATAATTCATTTTCTGATATTGATTCTGAGCCCGACGATTTAGCTAATTGTTACTAAACTCTAACACCTCTGAAGTATGTATTATAAGTATGATATATTCTGTGACCACTAATATTATAATACTAGCTGTTGCCCGCGACTCCGTCCGCGTGGATTCCCTCTACAGCGCGCGGTGGTTCCCATGAATTAAAAAGAGCTCAGTTGATACCATATAAGCGCCTGTTAAAATAATGGGAGCAGTATGTAGTACGTTCGCGTAAGCACCCGTTTTCGCAACATGTTTTGTTATTGCTCTGCTCCTATTGGTCGAAGCGGGATGGTATATAGCGTATGTCCTTTCTCATGCTCTAGACTATGTGTGTACTAAATTTTTATCTACCCACACTTTGGTTTTTGCTTTGTTATCGTTTTACCTAAGTATTGTGTATCTGTATGCTACGTCACTAGACGAAATAATCATCATCATCATCATCATCGACCTTTAGTCGTCCCACTGCTGGGCACAGGTCTCCTCTCATACAGAGAAGGATTGAGCGTAATCACCACGCTTGCTCAATGCGGGTTGGCGATTTCAGACTTTAAGTCCAGGTTTCCTCAAGATGTTTTCTTTCACCTTCAGTCATTGGTGTCCAAGATATACTTAGAAAATACATATAACTTTAGAAAAGTTACATTGGTACTTGCCTGACCTGGAATCGAACCTGCACTCTCATACTTGAGAGGCTGGTGTTTTAACCACTAGGCCACCACGACTTCAATGTACATGAAATGTTAAATCTCATGTATAACTATAACTATATTACATTCTTTTTGAGAAATAAAGTTTCTTTAAACCTAAAAATGTTTTAAATTAATATTAATTCCTAAAACTTTTGGCTTCCTGAAAGAGAACTTACATTTTCGGGTGGCAAACAAATTTGCAAACTGGAATCCACTCATGGTCGGTTAGAACATTGCTTTATATGGATTACAGAGACCCCAAGGGCTCAGAGGGAATCTAATTTAGCTATAACGCAATTTGTTGGGTCTGGCGTAATGTCTTTGGTACAAGCGGGAGGCAAAATCGGAGAAGTGTAGCTTAAAGGACACAGGTGAACAATTATCTAGAGCCAGCTTTACTTTTAAGACGTTTTTTGACTAGAACCGTCCCTAATTGAAAGGATTGAAAGGTTGGTAATTCAAGTTAAGTAGGGATTGCTTGATTCTTTTGTTTTATTTTTGCTACAAACAAGGGTTTTCTTGGGAGGGTAGAATATTGAGTTATTTATCCATCATAGATTTAGTTGCTTTAAAATTAACTGTGTATTTAAAAATTTTGGACATTCAAATAAATAATGGTTGTGTTAAGTTACCATCAGGTCCTATCGACGTAATACTGTATAAATATGCATAAAAATACTCAAATCCTTTTTTTAATTAACATATCAATTTCAAAAATGAATACTGTAGAAGTATGCATGTAAGTAATACTTTCTACATTCCCCTAGTCTCGTTATTAATCAGAATTTTGCTCACTATTTTAGGGTTGGTTTCCTGTTTTACCGGATGCAGCTGAACACAAGTATTTACATATATGATGTATGTATACTAATTTATATTGGATCCCTCTTAATAAACAGAACAGGTCGTGACATCGGCGGCCGGCAGAAGTTACCACCCACCAGACAAAGTACGGACGGGTCTGAGCAGTTGTCTGCCGGGTACGATGCGTCAATTGTTGTTGTGTCGGGAGTTTGTTCATGGAGGATCTCCATCAATCTCCCTCTGGTGCAGCAATCATTGGTCGTGTTATTGGGTTTAACATTGCATCACCTCGCTCAACTGCCGTCTTCCTCAATAAACTCGCGCGCTTTATCATCTACGATTGCATCCCTGATTACCATCAGGCGGGAGTGCGGTCAGGCACAAGTTTATAATTATACAAAAAAATACTAATGTATAATGGATCCTTCTTAATAAACAGATTAGAATCGGTGTTCACTTGCTAATAATGTAGGTTACATAAAATAGGTTGATAAAATATACTATAGAATTATTTGCATGCAATATAATACTATCTATTTTTGGTAGATGATAAATGGCTACAAAAATGTATGATGTACTAAATACTGCTCAGAATAATAATATTTATTTTTTTTATTAAAAGGCTAGTGACTGCAGACTCGAGCAGAGATGGCGAAATGAGTTGTACTCATTCAATAAAAACAACCGATTATTTCATTTTTAAATACAGAGAAGTACAACTAACTAAAAACTAACTAAAGTAACTTTTTTAAAATATTATAAACTAATGCTTGATAGCGATCCCTCCTGATGGTAAGCAGTAATGCAATCGTTGCTGGTAAAGCGCTACTGAACCGATTGCTTTAAAATTTTGTAGACATAAAGTTAGAAGTCCGGATTAAATAATAGGGTACTTTTTATCTCGGAAAAAATTGATATTCCCGAAGGAAATCTAAAAAGGGCGATATAACCGAACTCCACGCGGATGAAGCCGCGGGCGGAAAGCTAGTTTTTAATAAACAATATTAGCTAATAACGCCCACCCCTGTTACATGAGTTTTAACAATAAGTGGTTAAATGTGGGTATTTTGTGGTCACCCCTCGCTCCTTTGAGACTCCTCAGTGCCTTTGTGTTGTGGAAGCTACGCTACATCGTCTCGTCGTCGAAGATACCACATTGTCTTAAGACTAAATTCTTTGACCAGAGTGGATTGTCAGTGATGACATACGGAACTATAAAAAAAAAAAAATAATAAATAAACGGTTCACCTTGTTCCGATGACATGCTGAAGGTCGGGGAAAGTAGATGTATGCGGGCAGAATAAGACCGGACATAGTGGAAAGCCTTGGGGGCAGCCTTTGCTTGGTAGTGGACTTCTATAGGCTGAAGAAGAAGAGAAGTGCCTTGGTAAGCACGTTAAGCCGTTAGTCCGTCAGAAGCCCCAAATTCTAACAACCAGTCTTACTTAGGGGTGTCTATCAGATAACCTAGTAACTAAGTTAGTTAGGCTGTTTCTCTATGTACAATACTGATAGTCAGCTGGATACGGACCACAATATCGTAGAATTTGCCTAGATAGTTTTTTTATATGCTCTGCTCCTATTTGTCGCAGCGTGATATCACAAATAGCCTTAAGCCAGCCTGGATTAATGGGCTATCCAACGCTTAAAATAAAATTTCAAATCGGTCCCTCAGTTCTTGAAATTATCGCGTTTAAACAAGCAAACAAACTTTTCAGCTTAATATATAGATACACGACTTTAGAATTCGAAATTCTAGTTTGAACTAAATAATTCTTGAGCTGACCTGATGGTTTCATTGAGTTATTTAAGAGCTTCTAAATATAATCAACTAAACTTACTGCACAGATTAGTCAGGTAGACAATAGATACCTACATAGACATTACGACAAATAGTAAAAAAAAGTTAAGTATTACAAACCTCCTTTCAGAAATAAGTATTATTTACAATTTCATCAAATACAAACACGGTAGAAATGTATGAACAGCAGTTTTTTGTGTTTTTGTCTCATACTTACGAATGCTGGTCTACAGAAGTTGATCCAGTTTTGGATCGATTCATCAGATACTAAACTTCTGAATCAAAACCTATAACATAAATTCCTAATAAAGAGAAGTAAAAAATGGAAGAAGAAAACATCAAAGATCAGGATATAGACAAAACGGAATATCTACCGCTATGTCTTATCAATGCTTGCCATTTGTTCACGAGGCATATCTAATTGGCTAAAGGAATACCATTTCAATAGATCTGTTTAAGTGTATCCTGTTCCAGAAATTAGCGAAATGTTATATGTTTCAGGACAATTTGATGGAAGCAGCTGTGATATATGGTTTTATATGATTCTTTTTTGATATTTTTCACATAATATTTCGGATTATTGTGACTCTGTGTGTACCGAGCGCAGGCATGAAACGCATGTCAAGTGAAAGCGTTTATGTCTCGAACACGCTACGCCAACGCTGCATCAAATATAATCACGTCAACGCGGATCTAGCTAATGCACACATCGTATACATTTAGGCAGCAGATACGCGACGAGAACAATCTCACCTGGCACAGACTCAAGGGCGGTGATGTAACCTGTAATTTGGATGTCTTATTCAAATCAACTTTCATTAAACATCTGGGTGATTAAAATTGAATTTGAAAGATGTAATCTCAAAAGATCCTAGGTATTGAAATGAAAGAAAAAACAAAAATCTCAGTTTCTTTACATTGTTGAATATCTCCATTTTTGTGTTTATCGGCCGTGAACGCTGCCGGAACGCGACCATAGTAGTGTGCGTCGTTCCGCTGACCGCCGCACGGCATATACATAGAATGGACTTCCTTTCAAACTGGCAAGCTAGCGAGGCATGGCCACGATTTTTTAACAGTCACTAAATTTAAGTATTTAAAGCGACCCCCAGTGGGGAATTTAGGCCTCCAAATTCAAAATTAATAAAGTTAGGGAGTCTGCCAGTGAACTGTATCGATGTGCGTCTTCTCTTGATCTGTCTGGTGGTCTACGAACTTTAGCGCCTTAATCAGAGAGATATAATTAAAGCTCGGGAATACTTACGCAAGAAATTGGCAGATTCATTAAACACAATTTATTCTTTTTCTCTATACATATTTTTTTATCTCTCTCTACTGTTTATATTTCATATGTATGTATTTATGTATTTATTATATTATTTTTTTTGTGTTTCTCTTTCAACTTCTTTTTTATATCTTTGCACCTACCATGTTTTGTCTTTGCATCACCTTAAGGTAGATTGGTAGAAAATGCCTAAGGCATTAAGTCCGCCATTGTGCAATGTTTTTCTTTGTGCATAAAGTTTTAATAAATAAATAAATATACTCCCAAAGCATCATTCTATAACATATGTGCTTATAGTTTCTATTATATTGCTATCCTCAATAAAGTCCACTTAAATCTTGTTTAAAATCTTTCGTTGTAGCAAGGGGTCCCATCTAGTACTACAGACTCTCAGTTCTTATCAAAAGATAATAGATGGCAGCATAGATTGCGGTTTAAAACTTAGCAATGATATTAAACCTTTTACGTGCAGTTTACAGCCTTTTTAACTTTTTTAACATTTTGAATTTACTTATTTAATGCTACTCCGTATATTTACACGTATAAATAACGTAATTAAACAAAACAGTAAAATGGGCTCAGTAGTGACAATGATTTGTATTTTACACTCGGGACAATAGATGGCAGTGTACTCAATTAATCCTGTCATAACATATTTTTTTTAGGTTAAGATAAGATGTCTTCTAACCATTATATTGCTGTTATCTTCTTTTAGAATGCGTATTTCTCGATGCACAATGCATGGATGTATATATGACAATGTAGACAAGACATATATGGCGTTATTGGCTGGCCGGTCAAGCGCTCCCTGGTGGCCATCAAGTGATCTCTTTAAGAAACTTTTTTTACTCGACCGTCTGCCCGAATTGAGCTGAACTCATTTTGTTGTTCACCTTAAGGTATCTGTATGGAGTATTCTGTAATCTGTGGTTGTAGGCACGTTGGTGCCACACATATAGGTATTATGTGAATGTTTACATATATGTACCTACTTTGGCTATAAGCATGAACAAACACAATAAAGTAAAGTAAAGTATTTAATTCTAGAACCTCAAGCAACTCAACATCTGGGTTCTCAAACCACACCAAACTCACGTAAACACGGCTTACAATATAATTTGGTGGTTACCTTCAAACGACAAAACTTCTGCTCGTATATTAAAACATCTTGCTCTGGCACATACCTGAAAGATAAAGAAAATATATGTTACATTATTTCTTAAATTTAATTAAAACTTATTCGATTGTGTGTAGGCTGTCGTTATGTTAAAAGAAAATCCTGTAAACTTTTCATATATCTTTTTATTAAGGTACTTAGTGCTTAGAAGAAATAACGTCATCCTACTTAATAATAGCTTTCCGCCCGCGGCTTCGCCCGCGTGGAGTTCGGTTATATCTTATTTCCAAGAGAACTCTTCAAAAGTCCGGAATCAAAACTATCCTGTTATTTCTCAAGGTCAACTCTACCTTTGTACCAAATTTCAATAAAAGCAGTTCAGTGGTTTAGACGTGAGAGCGTAACAGACAGACAGAGTTATTTTCGCATTATATCAGTAGGGATAAAGGCGAAAGTTTGTGGAAATGTATGGATGGATATTTGTTACTTTTCTTCTTTTTCGTTTTCTTTCAAAAACTACTAAACGGATTTAGATCAAATTTGGCACATAAATGGATTATAAACAGGTATAACATATAAGAAATTTTTATTTCGATATTGCCACATGATCAAGACTTATACGGGTGAAACCACGGGGGGCAGCTAGTAGTATAAAGTTTGTTTAGATGGGTGCAGGGATGTTTATACACAGATATCGCTCGGTGCCTTGCGAGTACAATACAACAACGGTTTCATGATGTTTCTGGGTTTGCCCCATTTAAATAAATAAATACAAATAATAAAAATATATACGGACAAATCACACAGATTGAGCTAGCCACAAAGTAAATTCGAGACTTGTGTTATGGGATACTAACTCAACGATACTATACTCGTATTTATAATAGATACATATATAAATAAACATCCAAGACCCAGGCCAATCAGGAAGAGATCATTTTCCATCATGACCTGGCCGGGGATCGAACCCGGAGCCTCCACGTCGCAGGCAGGCGTGTTGACCGCTGCGCCACGGAGGACGACTGTAGTGCATCTGGCATGTTCGCGGAAGCTCGTGTTCATGGCTTTTATGGCATTATACTTACCATCGATCACTTATACACTAGATTCACAATCAGCGTAAAAAGATGATTGAAGTGAACAAGCGCACAACACAGCACTTCGGTGCTTCTTTCATTTAGTACTTACTTTATAATTCTGACTTTAATGCATGCGTGTAAAGTTGAATTTGGTTTGAAGTTTGTTGTACCAGACTTGGTCGTAAAAATTAATGGCTTTTTATACACTGCTTTGTGATAAGAACTTTATACATTGCAATTAAGGCTGATTTTAAATTAATGTATATTTATTTTGACTACTTTACGACTGCTTAATACTTGTCGCCATTTTTGATAAGAGTTTTGTTCGAAACTGTGTGTCTAGTGTATAAGTGATCGATGCATTATACGCAAGAGCCTCTTTGCTACGTACAGTGCGAGGCAGTACTAACAGCATTTAGAAGGTATCGCTGATAGGATCGACTCTAAAATAATGCAGTTTCATGCGGGTCCTAGTTAGACTGTATGAAGTGTCGGGCTAAGCTCGCAAATAAATAAATATTGTTTTACTTTTTACTTCTACTAACATAGGCTTAAGATTTTTTGTAGTTCTGGCCGAATAAGGATACTGTCCGAATTATTATTTTTGTTAAACACTATTGAACGAATTTCAATTAAAGTTAGTATACATATATTTTACTAGCTTTCCGCCCGCGGCTTCGCCCGCGTGGAGTTTGGTTATATCGCGCTTTTTAGATTTCCCTCGGGAATATCAAATTTTACCGGGATAAAAGGTAGCCTATGTCCTTTCTCAGGGTCTAAAGATTGTCTGTGCCAAATATAATCTAAATCGGTTGAGAGGTTTAAGCGGGAAAGCGTAACAGACAGACAGAGTTACTTTCGCATTTATAATATGTCTAGCTTTCCGCCCGCGGCTCCGCCCGGGTGGAGTTCTGTTATATCGAGCTTTTTAGATTTCCCTCGGGAATATCAAATTTTACCGGGATAAAAGGTAGCCTATGTCCTTTTTCAGGGTCTAAAGATTGTCTGTGCCAAATATCATCAAAATCGGTTGAGAGGTTTAAGCGGGAAAGCGTAACAGACAGACAGAGTTACTTTCGCATTTATAATATTAGTATGGAGTATGGATAACTGGGAATAACATATAAAATAATTGTTATCTCGATATTCTCATAAAATCGTCCTTATACGGGTGACACCGCGTGGCGCAGCTAGTAAGATATATTTCAAATCATTGACTTATATCCCAACGTTTTTCCACATTAAAAATAATTGAAATTTAATTCCAATGTAAGTACGATTATACTTAAACATCTGAGATTAAAAAGCTACTATAATTAAATTATTTCAAGTGTAATCAAGGACTTTAGATTTTGAATTGTTTATTGAAATTAGTGAAACTAGAGAGATGTTTTAATCCAAAAGATTAAACGCACCCACGATACAGGAGATAATTCCTAGTGTGGGGCAACGGTTTTTTTTTTAATAATAATAAAGGAGGAAAAAAAAAGAAAGTGTATTTTTGGCGATTGTTTGACGAAATAATCAAAATAATTTCTGTATTTGAAATAAGAATTTGAAATATTTTTCAAATGCGGAACTACAAAAAGTTATAACTAACAAAGTGCAAATTCCATTGCAACTGAACACTTTTACCTACCACTTATTATTTTATTTTTTTCATAAATGGTCACTCAAATAGCAATTTAGAAGCCGTACGGAGGACGGGTCTGAGCAGTTGTGTTGCGATGTACGTGCCGGGTACGATGCGCGAAATGTTGTTGTGTCGGGAGTTTGGTTGTGGAGGGCCTCCAGATCAATCTCCCTCTGGCGCAGCATCGTTGGTCGTGTTGTTGGGTTTAACATTGCATCACCGCGCTCAACTGCCGTCTTCCTTCCTATTTACTCAGTTCCTTTGAGTGAGTAGGTTTAATAATCTAGCGCGCCTTACCATCTTTTTCTCGGTGGTGGGCAACAACATCAGCCGCCGGCATAAGTTACCACCCACCAGACAAAGTCTTGCCGCCAAGCGATTCGTCGTGTTCCGGTATGATGTCTGGTGAAGCCGTACGGTGGACGGGTCTGAGCAGTTGTGTTGCGATGTGTACCGGGTACGATGTGCCTACTGTTGTTGTGTCGGGAGTTTGGTTGTGGAGGGCCTCCAGATCAATCTCCCTCTGGCGCAGCATCGTTGGTCGTGTTGTTGGGTTTAACATTGCATCACCGCGCTTAACTGCCGTCTTCCTTCCTATTTACTCAATTCCTTTGAGTGAGTAGGTTTAATAATCTAGCGCGCCTTACCATCAACGATTGCATCACTGCTTACCATCAGGCGGGATTGCAGTCAAGCGCTAGTTTATAATTATTAAAAAAAAAAAAAACTTGTTCTGTTCAGTATCTATGTATTTATTTATGTATATGTTTGTATTTGTGTATCTACCTTAGTATATTGTAGTAATAATATTTGCACCAACGACAGTCCCACTTGTGGTTCGGGAGAATCTGGTCATTCTTTGGTAGAAGAAAAGAAAATAGAAGAAAAAAAAATAGAATACATTGCCCTAAAGCTAAACCTAAATGATAAAGTACCTAAAGAATGAAAAATATCTAATAGTATTAATACTGTTATAGACTTCTTCTTTCTGTTAAGACTAATATAAATAAGGCTACATTGAAATTAAATTATCCTAATGGCAATGTTACAGAAATACACCGCACGAGGCTCGTAAATTTAATCAATCACTAAATAATTTAACAGATTTATTGGACTTGACATTCTGAAGTTATTACAGTATATTGTGAAGTGACATAGTTGTGAAAGTTCTGAGAATTTCACAACTATCTCAAACAAAGCCCTCCATCACGAGCACTTCACGCGAAAATCTATAAGCGGAAAAGTATTCCGAAATATCATACTAAAACCTTGATCCTATCGGATCGGCTTCTTATAAATTAGTCATGAAGATAAACATATAAAAAAGAAAGAACCTTTAAAATAACAAAAGAAAATTGGGTCGCATTTTCAACAAAGAAAACATTCACCCAGGCCAACCAATGTCAAGTTTCTGGAACTTGTACACATGCCCACTGGAAACTTTACCAGAACTATACATTAGCTCATTGTAGTCACAAAGAATAAGTTTGGCGTAAAAAAAATGTTGAAAGAAACTTTTAAAAGGGAACTTGGACTCAGTTGTAATAGAGGGAATAAATTTGATAGAACCTCTGAGCTGGATCATCATAGTCTGGACCGAGTTGGGAAGATTTTGAAAGGAAAATTATTATAGTGTGAGAGCCATCGAAGTTTTTAAAAGTTTTTCTGTGAGGCTTTAGTCCATTTCATATAGTTTTAAATCCACACTAATATACAGGTAAAGCTAATCTCCCGAACTACTAGTTCAATTTGAATAATTGTTTTTGCGTTGAACGGCCCATTAATCCAGGAAGGTTTTGGGCATCACGCTGCAACCAATAGGAGCAGAGCATATAAAAAAAAACAAATATTTATTCTTATCCAAAGATATTGATAGTATTTAATTTTGAACAAAATTTTCCTTGAAATCACTTAATTTCGATTAAAATCTTAAAATTTACTACGTTTTTAAAATAATTCTTTTGAGGTTAAAATAAAAAGTTCAAATCACGCGAACGAAGTCACGGGCGGCCGCTAGTATTATATAAATTTATTAGAGTATTCCGCGACTCTCTCAAGACTTTTTGGATGAAAAAAAAAATCACCTCTCAAACGACCTCTCCCGCTTTGAACGCGTCAGACTTTTATTGACTAAAACTCACCGGCGTTCTTTCACTTGCCTGTACTCCAGAGGCCACCGTATCTCTTCCGTAACGGCTCGTGGCCCTAGCAGGTCTTTCCCAGAACTTGAAGACACTAATATTTAATAGCGATTTTCTTATATCTGTGGTCAGGTTTTTGGTTGAAACCCTAACTTGACGCATCATTGAATACCAGTAATTAACCCGTTTAATAAAACCGTTTCAAATGGTTTCCATGAAACAGTCCAAAACAATTTTGATAATATGAATGTACGCTATTTTTTCTTTATACGAAACCTGAATACAGTTTGTTCAGAATCAACAACTAAGTCGATTCCAATCATTTTTACACCATGTTATATTTTTTCCCAAATATATTCAGAAATTGTTGCAGTGTGGTTACCGATCGCACAACATAGTTCACGGCAGTTCATAGTTCACTAGACGCGTGCACACAGCGGAACGGGCGCCCGTTAGAAGGGCGGGGCGCCTGTTGTGGTGCAGTGGTGCAAAACCGTTTTAAGTAAAATGATCATGTTTTAAGTAATTTATACTAGGTATCTACATTTTTAGTTTTACAAAGTATTTACGAGTAAAGTATATGATAATATCTTCCTACACTTGACCATCACGACAATCCAAAAATGTTATCACTAGTTAATTACAAGCAATTATACAGAAATTCACCAGGTCGTCGGTCCACCTTGTCGGGGGCCTACCCACGCTACGTTTTCTGGTGCGTGGTCGCCACTCAAGAACCCGTCGGCCCCATCGAGCATCGGTCCTACGGGCAATGTGTCCAGCCCACTGCCAATTTAGTGTTGCAATTCCTCGGGCTATTTCTGTTACTCTCGTTCTTCTTGTGCTTTTGGTGAAGGTCACGGGAAAGCGCTGGATGCGGGAGGCGCAGGACCGTTCGTCATGGAGAACCTTGGGGGCGGCCTATGTCCAGCAGTGGACGTCTTTCGGCTGAAATGATTATGATGATAATGATGATATAGAAATTATTATGAATGAACGTAAGACGTCGCGCCGCTGCAAGCGCGGACGGACGAGCGGTCCGTTGACCATATTTTTGTAACAAGCTCATAACTTTGTGATTTTTCATGATATCTTTTTGAAGTTTTGTGCATACATTCTCTTCTTACTTGGACAGCCTTCGTGGCGTAGCGGTAGCGAATGCGGCCGTTGCGCAAGGAGGCGCGGGTTCGATCCCCGCACAGTGCCAATATTTGTATGCATGAATATGAATATTTGCACTGGGTCTGGTCGTGCCTCGGAAAGCACGTTAAGCCGTTGGTCCCGGTTGCCATACAAACATCTAGTGGCAGTCGTTACGGGTTGTTGGAGCCCTCAAAAGTCTAACAATTGGTCTAACTGCATTGCTTCAATATCGCCTTCGGGTTGTGGAGGTCAGACGGCAGTCGCTTCACGGAAAATATCGAAGTTTAGCCAAAATCAGCAGTTAGACTGATAAAGCGAAACCCGGACTCCAAAGCTGAAAAGCTATGGATGTGACTGGGATAAACGCTGAGATGATGATGATTCTCTTCTTACTTGAAAATACTTTACACGTGTTTCGGCTTTCGTATATACAAAAATAATAATTAGAAAAACAACATCATAAAAATCATTATAATCTTAGGCTCTTAAATGAAATTTCCTATTAAAATTTTGTAAAGGTTCCATTTATTCCGTATTGCGTATTTATATTTGCTTAGTCAATCGCAAATCTTTTTAACATTTATATTTCGTCCGTCGATAGCCGCTTTATCCTTAGCCCTTAAAATCGACGAAACTGACCCATCTCTTAAGCCATTCGACTTTAAAGACAGCTTACCATTAAAAAAACGTCACTCACACGTTTAACCCTCTTCATTCAGTACTTCGACAGTATTTTCTTTCAAACCTACCCGTATATCGGCTTAAAAAGACTAGTATTTTCAATGTGTCGTATTCGGGAGTCCAATTTTGGGTAGTCTAACGCCCCGTTTAAGCTGACGTGGAAAATTGTTCTAAGAAATTTGTGTATATTCATGTACTCGTACATTCGTTCTAAAAGTTACCTGTTTACTTAACGCTAGACCGGTAGATATAAATCGTAAATCTAGTTAAGTGCAGAAAATGTTTATCAAGCAGATATTATTTAATATGTAAATTGAACCAATTAATTACATCTGAAAGTAGACTGTTGTTTAGAGGAATGATACTCGATTATAGGCACAGTATAGGACATACCTATAAATAAACCTTTTTTACAGTTTGTAAACCAATTTTGACTGTCTATTGCAATGGTGACATGACAAAGGTTGCTGCAGTGAAAAATGGTAGATATTATAATCTTTCAAACATATTTTATTTCCTTTCCATTTCTTCCTTATGGCACCGGAATATAAGTCAAAATCGCTCTAACTGATAGTGACAAGTGTGTGTTTTAATAAACTAGTGCGCTTTACCATCAACAATTGCATCACTGCTTGCCATCAGGCGGGATTGCGGTCAGGCATTGGTTTATAATATCAATAATAAATAAGATAGTGCTACAATTGTATTGTTGTTTAATTGTAATTTTAGATGCTACCCTATGTTTCCTTGTGTTATCTTATGATGTCATATATAAGACACAGGACTAAAAAAAGTCATGTTGTGGCAGTAGTACACAAATAATAAGACATTTTTTTTAAAATATGTTATTTTAACACAAGAAAACTGTTTACATTTTTGTGCTAAAAATAATTTATTGTTTTTGTTTTCCAATACTTTTCTTCCATAAACATGAAAGCCATTCTTGACTCAAGCGACCCTCAGTCCTCATCTTTTTCACTCAGCATGGTCTTCTCCTTCGCCGTCATTGCGAGGTTGAATAATATTGCCGCTAGTTGCTAATAGTGGCTTCGTTTATAGCAATAAAATGTGTGCCTGTAAACAAGTATAATAATACTGTAAAAAGCAGTACAAAAACAGTACGAAGTAATGTAATATATACACAAGAACCCACATAAATTTCTTAAATAGCAAAGGGATGTTTACAAGCACAAAGAGCAGGAAAATACACAGTTATTATCGGCTACTGCTTTAACATTAATTTGGTCAGTTTAGATTAGTAATTTACATATAAATACAGAGATAAATACCTTTTTCTGTTTACTATAATATTATTGGAGTTTATTACTTTCACCACTATTATCACAAATACAATTATTTAATTGTAATAAATCATTTTATTTATATTGAAATTATGCGATGAAATTTCTGACATTTCTTTGCCAAACACAACAGATAAAAAAATCGTAGGTTTGACAAGCTTTTTCTAAAATATCCATTTTTTAGTCAACTATTTTGATTATAGTCTATGCCAAACGCATAGTTTCACCTCTACTTCGTATCGCAACAAATCATCTGCTAACTAACTGTTATGAATAAAGAAAAGTTAAGCATTGATTAAGAGCTAACTAAATGGTTAGCTAAACAGTCGCTAATGAGTGATTAACAAGTTTTTTATGAATAAGACAATATATCTCTAAGCGTTAAGGCTCGAGGTTAATTGGGAATATTTGACAGATTCAGGTAAATAGACCTGCTATCGTCCGTACTATCGAAACTACAAATTATATAAACATTGCATTGAAACCACCCACACACTATAAGTGAATTTGATATAACCCAACCCATAATACGTTCAACTCGTAAAACTGTACCCATGTTCAGAAAATCTATTCCGGCCTTCAACAGCTCCACTGACCCAAAACTGGGCCAAAAACGTGCTAATAATTTTGAATAGAAAGACTTCTTGGACTCTGGAAGCAAGTATTGTCTAGGAACTTCTGTTACTGACAAACTTTCGGAGAGCCGTTTGTTCTGTTTTGGGCACATTTATTAAGTTCTACCTAAAACTGTTTTGTAGAAATATTTGGAAACGTGATCCTATGAGTTTCTTAAAATCTCAGTACTGAAAGGCGCCCGACAGTTACCGTCGAATGACGTTACTGAAACATGAGTTCTTAAGTATAGAGTTGGTGAGTTTTTTTAAATGTTACTTGAGCTATGAGGCGGGTTCGCGGCCTGATGGCCGATGTCTGGCTTTAAGCGATTTAAAAAAAAATAAACTGGTGAGGTTCTCAATTCAAATGTATTCTTTTTTTAAGTTTTTTGCCTCAGATCTTTCGTCTGGTTGAACGGATTTTGTTGACAGTTTTTATTTGAAAGCTGGAGCTTCCTGTATACCATGACACTTTGGTCCAGCTCTGAGAATGGCATCCATAAGAAAACCATAGATGTCTTCGATTAAGTGTGCGACAAATGATCCAATAACTGAATATCACGCCAAACGATTACAATAATTATTTTTTACCGACTAGCGCGCTTTACCATCAACGATTGCATCACTGCTTACCACCAGCCGAGATTGTGGTCAACCACTAGTTGGTAATAAAAATAAAAACTTCAAAAAAGGAGGAAATTCTTAATACGAGTACAACTACAACTCATTACCTTTCTAGCCTTTCCCATAAAATGTTGGGGTCGGCGTTTCCAGTCTTACCAGATGCAGATGAGTACCAGAATTTTAGACTACTTTAAACTACTAGGGACTGCTTTTCACAACTAAAAAAGTGAAAAATATAAACTTAAAAAACTTTTTTAGAAGAAAAAAAAACAATCGACTTTCAAAAAACTACGACAACGTGAAAAACCCTGATATTCATAATATCACGGGACCACTTTGGAAATATTTTATTTTTAACAATAAAATAATTATCAAAATTGGTTCAAAAACGACCAAGTTATCTCCGAACAAACAAAAAAAATATATAAACAGGCGTACGTACGGTCGAATTGAGTACCCTCCTCCTTTTTGAAGTGGTTATAATAAAAACGATGTAAAAAACAACAAACGCAAATAAAGAATCCAGCTAAAAAATAATTAATAAATAAATATGTTAACAAAAGCTGTGTAGCCATTGTTCAATAGTAAATTTCCCATAAAATATCTATTTTGAAGTCAGTTAACAACCTCATGAAAATTCTAAACTCAAGAGCGAACAAGCACGTTACAACATCATATTACCCAAGACTCAGGAATTCTAGTTCAGTTTCAACCTGATATACATGTGTGCTCACCCACTTAGATCATTACGGAGTATAGTCCTTAGCCAGATAATAATCGCCACATGCTCACTAGCATTCAGAAGTCGTATGCACCCACAAATTCCCACCTTTGTATCAACATACACCGCGTTGGAATTCCGGTATTCTATATAAAAGCCAATAGTTATTTCGACTCGTTTGTTCTTTGTCATCGTTTGCTGCTCCACTGAATTCTTTACTCCCGATAATTGATTCTGCCGTATTAAATTTTCTGTGTAAAAAAATATGTAATTGTCTACTCGGTTTTTAGTTAAAGATGGTTTCAAATGAATGCAGACGGAATTGTTAATGTTTGTACATTTTAATTAGATAAGAGTGAGAAAATAATATTTCTCACTCCAGGGACACGGGCTATGTCTTTTTTTGCAGTTGTACCCGTGCACAACGAGATAGGGACCCCCTCCCACTGCTGGGACCACTATGATCTGCCGAGAACTGTATTGTGCACTCGACAACCACACTGCAACAATTTTTAAATGTGTTTGGGAAAAAACATGACATTTTTTTTTAATAATCATAAACGTATATTATAAATTATTAATTATAAATTACAAACTAGCGCTTGACTGCAATCCCGCCTGATGGTAAGCAGTGATGCAATCGTTGATGGTATAGCGCGCTAGTATATTAAGCCCATTCACTTAAAAAAAAACTTAGTGGATAGGAAGGAAGACGATAGTTGAGCGAGGTGGTGCAATGTTGGGAATTCGGACCCCACTGGAATTCGGACCCCACTTCCGGCGGCTGGCGCCCAAGCTGATGGGTGCAGCAGGCGCGCTGTCAACGTTGCTTCCCAACATGGGGGGCCCGAGCGCCGCCTGTAGGCGGTTATACGTGGGAATCGTGCGGTCCATGGCCCTGTATGGGGCCCCTGTGTGGGCGATGGACCTGACGGCCGGAACACTCGCCATTCTGCGCAAGCCGCAGAGGGCGATGGCCGTCAGGGTCGTCCGCGGGTATCGCACGATTTCCTACGAGGCGGCTTGCGTCCTGGCCGGATCCCCGCCCTGGGACCTAGAGGCGAAAATACTCGCGTCATTATACCGATGGCGTGAGTAAGAGCGGACAAGGGGCTCCAGTCCGGCGCAGCGGCAGATCGAGCTGCGCCGAGAGGAGCTCCGTCAGGTCCTGGTGGCGGACTGGCGGCAGAGGCTTATGCGCCCTACCGCCGGCCTCGCTACCGTCGAGGCGATCCGGCCAGTACTCGACGACTGGCTCGGGAGAAGGCACGGCTCCCTGTCGTTCAGGGTGACGCAGGTGCTGTCGGGGCACGGCTGCTTCGGCAAGTACCTGTGTCGCCTAGGCAGGGAGCCGGACGCTCGGTGCCACCACTGCGTCCAATGCGGGGAGGATACGGCGCAGCACACGCTCTCCGAGTGTATAGCTTGGGAGGAGCAGCGCCGTGTCCTCACAAATGAAGTAGGAGGCGACCTGACGCTGCCGGCAGTAGTGCGGAGGATGGCCGGCAGCGCAGAGTCGTGGGACGTGGTGGTGTCCTTCTGCGAGGACGTGATGTCGCAGAAGGAAGCTGCGGAACGGGAGAGGGAGATCTCAACTCCCTTCCCGGGCCGCAGAAGACGCACCGGGCGCCGAAGAAGGACGGATAACGCCCTCTTCCGCCCCCCATGAATGGGTCCAGGGGCGAGGGACATGGGGAAGTCCCCGCCCCCTATTCGATGGACCCCGCGGCGGTGGCGCGCGCGAGTGTCAGCGTGCGCCTCTGAGGCGATGCACGGGGTAGCTTAACACCCCACTACCCCGTGCCGGAGACGAGGCCCGGACAGACCGGGCCAGCACGAGAGTGTGGGGCTGCGGAAGAATTTAGACTCCTGCGGCCCCACGCGCGCTCGTGACAGAAGAGACACCGGGGTGGTTTTAGTCAGTAAAAGTCTGACAGACCCCGTCGCCCACCCCAGGGCGGCGGACATCCTATGAGGATTTCCACCCCGAAAAAAAAAAGGTGGTGCGATGTTAAACCCAACAACACGGCCAATGATGCTGCGCCAGAGGTAGGATTGATCTTCCATGACTAAACTGCCGACACAACAACATTTGGCGCATCAGTACCCGGACACACATCGCAACACAACTGCTCAGACCCGTCCTCCGTACGGCTTCACCAGATCATACCGGAACACGACTAATCGCTTGGCGGCAAGGAACACGACGAATTGCTTGGCGGCATGACTTTGTCAGGTGGTTGGTAACTTCTACCGGCAGCCAATGTCTTGGCCTACCAACGAGTTTAAATTATTGAAATCGATTCAGTTGCAGTTGATTATTCTGAAAAAACTACATTCAGGTTTCGTATAAAGAAAACAAAACGTTTTACATCCATACTAATACTAATCCATACTAATATTATAAATGCGAAAGTAACTCTGTCTGTCTGTCTGTCTGTCTGTTACGCTTTCCCGCTTAAACCTCTCAACCGATTTTGATGAAATTTGGCACAGACAATCTTTAGACCCTGAGAAAGAACATAGGCTACCTTTTATCCCGGAATAATTTGATGTTCCCGAGGGAAATCTAAAAAGCGCGATATAACCGAACTCCACGCGGGCGAAGCCGCGGTCGGAAAGCTAGTATTGTATAAAGCTGATTAGAATTAGATTTAGTTAGTCGAAAAGTTGAGACATATTCGCCAAAAATGTAAATAAATATAAGTCTATTGAAAAATAGCTCTCATTCCTACATAATAAAGTTCAGCTAACCCTATAGCTTTAAATATTTTTGTAACCTTTTTAGTAGTGCTAGTCACTCTGAAAAGAATTTAATTATCATTGGAATAAAGTTGATATTTGTATAGTAAATAGGCTGTGTGTCAGTTAACATCACGAAGGCAAAATTGAGCGTACAGCTAGCTGTCAACGTCTCTTGAAGTTCTAATCCAATTAGGCACAGCAAAATTAAGCAATGTCTGATTAGGAGTTTGTGGTATCATAATTGAATCCAATCAACGCACCAATCAATGTCAGACCATTGGTCCTAAGTGACATTTGTTTACTTGTTTGTTGGTCTAGGCCGGCTGTCGTTCGTATATCTTTGAGTCGTTACAAGTCGTCAGAAGTCTGTTCACCAGTCTTCATCATCATCATCATCTCAGCGTTAATCTCAGTCGCATCTGAAGCTTTTTCAGCTTTGGAGTCTGGGGTCCGCTTTACCAATCTAACTGCCGATTTGGCTAAACTTCGATATTTTCCGTGAAGCGACGGCCGTCTGACCTCCACAACCCGAAGACAATGAGTCTGACCACCAGTCTTACCAAGGGGTATCCGGTAACTGATTTGTGGAGGTCAGATAGACAATCGCTCTATATAAAATACTGAATAGCTGATTTCAGTGAGACTAAATGCTGACCCCAACATAGTTGTGAGAAAGCGAATCAGATAATTAATTTCTGTAGAGTTACAACTTATGTTAAAGTCGAAAACAAAAAACATAATACCAACTCTTGTTAAGCGAATAAATAATTGAATATTCATCTCAACATCAACAATAAGAATTGTTATGTACAAAAGATAGACGGAAAATTGGCTGTCCGTGCCGTATAGAGTAAGCCCGGATCTAAAAATAAAACCGACTTTTCTAAATTCAACGTCAAGGATTTTTTCAACTTATTTCATATTCCTTAAAGTAGACCACTTTAACACCAAGAAATTCTACTGCTACTTGAATTTCAACCATGAAATCTAGAACTGAAGTTGCAAATTCGAATGAGTGTTGTAGGTAACCGTAACAAGGACAATGGAGAAAATGGTAATAACTGGTATCAGAATAATAACAATTGAATACGGAAATGTAAAGGAACTAGTTCACCTTTGGGTGTATAAATGTTGTAAAAATAAATGGTATCTACAATACCTGTATTGAAGTTCTAGATAGAAATGGCATTGGACTGAAAATGTTTCTATTTCGATCTTCTGAACCTGTATATAATGGTATTTCTCTAGTGAAAACTGATTTTATAATCACCATAATCAGTATATGTATAATGGTCTCTCTGTTGGGACAGAAGGAGTGGGCTGCTACCCCAAACGTGGTCTTAGGCGTGTTCGGGGTTTGACAAATGTCACATGTCTTCGAAATTTTCGCTCTAGGATATCTCAATTTCCTTACGATTATTTCATTCACCGTTTTAAGAGCATTGACAGTCTCATCACAATGGCCAGTCCATTGTGATGAGATTGTCAATGCTCTCAAAACGGTGCGACAGGACTACACTAATATTTACTTTCTATCAATTTCTTAATGGAATGAAAAAGATGAACTATTTAATTTGTGAAGAAGGGAATAGGCTCCAGTGCCGGAATAATATTATGTATATGCTATGCTATGCTAGGAGTTTCTCTGCGTGATCGAATCAGAAATGAGGAGATCCGCAGAAGAACCAAAGTCACCGACATAGCTCTGCGAGTCGCTAAACTCAAGTGGCAGTGGGCAGGGCACATTGCTCGTAGAACCGATGGCCGATGGGGCAGTAAGGTTCTGGAGTGGCGACCACCGATGACCTGGTGAAGGTCGCGGGAAGCCGATGGATGCAGGCAGCACAAGACCGGTCAGCGTGGAAAGCCTTGGGGGAGGCCTTTGTCCAGCAGTAGACATCTATAGGCTAAAGAAGAAGAAGAAGATGCTGTTGTTATAAGCACTTTCTCTCTCTTCTTGGTAATACTTAAGGCCTTGGCATTGGATTACAGATCTGTAACGGTAGTTATAGGTAAAATTTGCGTAAATAAATAATAAACGTTTCGCCGAACACAACGCCAAACAATCGCACAAACATGCCGTCCAACACATGGAGCAAATATTTGCTCCATAGTAGAACATTTGCAAGGCCATTCTATTCTTTATAAAGGTTAAGTGCGTACTCACCATAATTTCTGTTCATAAAAATCCAGGCGCTACTAATAAAATCTGGGTGTTTAATAAATTAGAAATGACTCTAGTTCAGCTTGTGTCAGATTGTTAGTCAATTTCTTGAGAACATTTTACTGTTACGAGAATACTAAAATGGATTAACTCTTGCCTTTCTTTAGGGCGATGCTCGAGACTTTATTGAAAGTAAATATGACATGCCGTCTGCTCTTTATCATCTTCGACTTAGTTTCGTCAAAGTTCGTTTATTTCTGGATTACGGTTTTAAATAGTTAATGACGCCGTTTACAATTTATAACAATTTTATGATTTTACTAGCGGCCGGCCGCGACTTTATTCGCGTGGAGTTAGTTATTTGAACATTTTATTTTAACCCTAAATTTACAACACGCATTTAAAATTTTTGAAGCTTCGCTCCTATTTCTCCTATTTTTCTGATGTTATATAGCCTGGATTAATGGGTTATTCAACGCATTTTTTTTCACATCGGACCAGTTCCTGAGATTAACGCGTTTAAACAAACAAATTCTTCAGCTTTATATATAAGTACTTAGATAAATATCTGTGGAGATTGCGACCTACTATATGGAATAGTTCACTAGCTTCATCTTATTGATTAACCGTCTTTTTGACAATTGAATAATACCTGTATTAGAAAAAAATGTTTTGATTTTGATTCTTTTGTTCACAATTTCAATTAAATTTTAGGTCGGTGCATCTTTTCCTTTCGAGATAATTAAGAAAAGAATAGAAGACAACATATCAGTTTAGTACTATCAAATCATGATAATCGATAGACAGTTTAGGTGAGGTAATCATGACTACTAAAAATACGTCAATTAACGTCAAGCGCTCACTAATTTGACAGGGCTAAACTTATGTTTATCTTCCGTCCTTCATAATAAAATGGCATATCTACTATCACCAGGACTAATGATTTTAATTCACGGTAAGAACATTTTAATTGCCTAGTTTTAGTTTGAGTTTGGAGCTGGAGGCTTAGTACAGCCTGCAGAACTCCCGACGGTGTCAACACCAACTTAGTACTCAGCTAAGCTCCAGCCTTTGTATTAAGATTTCAACAGTCACTAACAGGTCTGTAGTTAATAATCTATGCTTTCGATGACAGTATGTAGTTGAGTTGATAATATTGCTTGTAATACCTTAGCAGTGAACAAGAATTTTTGATCAAAGCATCTCTTGTCCTAGGGCTTAAATTGTGTTAGATATAACAATTAGTCGCACTACACACCTTCAGTTTTGTCTGTACGGTTTATCTGTACAGTCAAACTGCACAGATAAATCGTAGGTCCATACAGCCTACACACTTTCAAGTAAAATGCGCGGTCTTTCAGTTTTTATCATCATGGCCTTCATAGACGACGCTTTAGCGACCGTGGGACTAATTTGTGTGTAACAAGAAAAACGAAAAACTTTTTTTACTCGATTATGGTTTTCCTTGCTTTTGATTTTCCATAATGAAGGCTCCGATTGGTATAGTTGTATAAACTCTTCCAGCCATTCTCGTTGGGCCATGGTCGACGAGTTTTCGTTGAGGCGGAGAGCAAAGAAAAATACTTATAAGTCATGTTCACTTCACGCTCGCTGCGACAAAACTGACAAAACTGCGCAGTTTTCGACTACACACTCTCAGTTTTAACTGTACAGTTCTATCTGTACAGATTTATCTATTCATATTTTGATTAGATCACAGTTTAACTGTACAGTTCAACTATTTGTTCTACACACCTAACGACTTATCGGTACAGTTCGACTGTACAGATAAATCGTACAGATAAAACTGAAGGTGTGTAGTGCGCATTACTGTTATGCATGTGTGGTGTATGGACGAACGTGAACGTGGAACAACACATACATTCTTCTTCTTCAGCCTATGTATATAGTGGTAATAGGTAGGTACTGCTCCGGATGAACTTCTTCAAATTAAGAAAAAAATACAAACTTTATTTTAAAAGTAAGTCTATACAGTACCTATTTATTTATTCAGTTGGAATTTTCCTTCATGGTGTCAAATGATAAATAAAAATTTCTATTAGCAGAGACTAATAGAAATAACTACTATTGTTATTTTGATGTAATTCATATAATTTCACCAGAAGCAACCAGTAGCTAGGAAATATGGTTATCAAAACTTAATTTTCTAAATTAAAAATAATTATTTATTTTAGAAAAGCATCTTTTTCAGCCTAAAGAGGTTCACTGCTAGACAAAGGCCTCCCCCAAGGCTTTCCACAATGACCAGTCTTGTGCTGCCCGCATCCATCAGCTTACCGCGGCCTTCACCAGATCATCAGTCTACCTTGTTGGGGGCCTCCCTACGCTACTTCTTCACATCCACAAATACATTAGGTACACGATAAAAAATAAAAGAAAGAAATATGTTTATTTGCGGTAAGCATGACGCAACATATTATAACAACACAAAAATAAATTAAGAAATGGGTGAGGGAAAGTGCGTCATATCCACGCAAATTGGCTATCGCTCAGCATTATGCTGCCCTATGCAAAAAAGAGCCCAGTGCTGGTTTTCAGCAACAACCGGCGCCTACGTAACGACGTAACTCGGTGCAGCAAACAATTATAAGTGACACTGAATCAGTACAATAAAAAAATTATAAATACAAAAAAAAAAGTAAATCTCCATCGTGAGAGAATATTGTACACAAACAAATATATAAAAAAATACAGGACTTATAAAAGCTAAGCGAAAATGCAGATATGATTACCAACAGCGGCCCCCTATCAGCATCCTTATACAACAATACGGCTGTGTTATTAATTCTATGGGAAAATTATCTACTTCCAGCTTCTTCTAAGGGCTTTAGTAAGTAGGTCATATTTATTGTACCTATCTTAGACATAGCATGGGCCCGACGAAAGAATTGTTTCTCGACACACGTCAGTTTTATAGAAAAGAATACGTGTTATGCGAGTTTGATCTTTATTAGTTACTAGAATGGTCGCTTTGACTATAATTCACAATTATTTTTAATGTATACTAATATTTTGAGTTGATTTAAACGCGCTAGTCAAGTCTTGCCGCCAAGCGATACTTCGTGTTCGTGGCATGACGTCTGGTGAAGCCTTACGATGGACAGGTCTGAGGAGTTGTGTTGCGATGTGTGCCTGGTACAATGCGCCACATATTGTTATGGCGGGAGTTTGGTCGTGGAGGATCTTCAGATCAATCTCCCTCTGGCGCAGCATCGTTACTCGTGTGTTGGGTTTAACATTGCATTATCTCGCTCAACTGCCGCCTTCCTTCCTATTCACTCAGTTTTTTTG
The DNA here is from genome assembly GCA_017933935.1 of Sesamia nonagrioides. NCBI lineage: Eukaryota > Metazoa > Arthropoda > Insecta > Lepidoptera > Noctuidae > Sesamia > Sesamia nonagrioides. The sequence continues at coordinate 1,728,845 of JADWQK010001324.1, read as the reverse complement.
AGTAAATAGGCTCTTAATAAACTAGCGCGCTTTACCATCAACGATTGCATGACTGCTAACCATTAGGAAATAATGACAAAAAAGTGGCTCAAATTGAAAATTTGCTTAATTATGTTGCATAGTCCATTTATAGAGGAAGTTTGTAGGCTATATTGTTAAAAATCCTACTTATTACTATCCTATTGGTGCAAAAAATAAGTAGAAAATGTGGGAAAAACGGGGAAAATTATTCATCTGTGAGAGCTTTCGTTGTGTACGCTGCGTAAACAGATCAAGTTACCCCAAAAAATGTGATCTAAAACTTCTTAATTGCCATTATAATAACAAAAATTGACGCGGACGAAATCATGGGCAAAAGCTAGAGAAATATAATTTTCGTCTGACTAAAGCCCCTCAGCTCGTCCGTAATTTACAGTCGGATAACGTCACTGAAACATTATGTATGAAAGGAAGCTTTTGTTTCCCTAGAGACCATTTTTGGCACCGTAAAGTCAATCCCTGCTGCCATCATTTTCATGACGGCGGTCACTGCGGCCGTTATATGGCGGCCATCGCTCTTCTAGGAAACCGTCGCTTAAACGATTGCTTTTAAAATATGTGACCTGCATAATATTATTTCACAAATTGACAGATTTTAAATTGTCATTTTATGTATAAGGCCAGTGACTATGTTTATTTATTATCTCCAATTGTAAGACTATAACTTAACAATTATAATATAAGCAAGAAACAAGCATAGTCTACATTATCATACGATAGACATAGCATAATCACACAAACATAGGCACTCTATTTAGTAGTCCGATGGTTAAAAATACAGGTTTCAAGATGAAATTCCTAACTTAAAAAAGATTACAGATATTTACGCAAACCCCATACACTCTCTCTCAACTCACACACTCATCTCTCATTCCACATAGTGAGAGGTCACGCATTCATATTATACGTATTATAATCTTCTCAGCCTATAGAGGTCCACTGCTGGACAAAGGCCTCCCCAGGGCTTTCATTTCTTTGTTTGCCATAATCCCCACGCTAGGCAGGCGAGTTGGAGATCGCAGTCATTTAATATACCACAGGAGAATTGCTGTTGCCCGCGTCCCTAGTGTGAGTTCCCTCTCTTGGTGTGAGTCGCCTCTTACGACACCCACGGGAGGATATGGGCTGGTGCTATTCTAACCCCGGTACCACACAGGCAATATGCGCATATTATAATAAAAAGTGTAAAACAATACATTCCTGTACATAAAACACTTAACCTTGTAAAAAATATGGTAAATGGCTAGGATAAATGTAATATTATCTAAAAGGATTGGCGCTGATAGTCGAAATACTTTTTCTTTGACTTTGCTTAGTTCGGCTACAGATATTTTACTCTTTTGAATTCAAAGCTAGCTTATTTTAATTCGTAAAACATGTTTACGTTCCTTTCTTCTTAAATAAATATTACTGTTACTGTTAAATAAAAATATATTCTTTATTTCTTTGACATATTTTTAACAAACGTAAGTAGGCAATCCGTTGCTAAAGGCGACACACCTCAGTCACAGTATAAGACACTCCTCGGCGGCGATTTCTGGCTGACACACCTGGGGTGCAGCCAGCAATTGGTCACAGTATATGACAGTTATGCCAATGAATGATGAATTTCACGTGGCGACAAGTTACACGCGACAAGTGACTAACTTCTACCATAAAAATGCTAAAGTTACGCCCTCATTGACGTAGAAATTTTGATGCAAAATTAATTAGTGACTTGCAATTTGTATTCAACTGTGTAAATAGGGTGGAGATTCGACTCAGGCAATTTGATAAGCGACCAGCCGCTCGGTGAAAATCAATCTAATGCATGCGTAAACCCGTTATTGAACATAAATGTTCTCCGACAGAGAAATTGTATTGTATCAGTAACATTTGTTTTCATTTTGACAATTTAAAACATTAATTTTTTTTTTTTTGCTTGGCTGCATTCCCGCCTGATGGTAAGCAGTGATGCAATCGTTGATGGTAAAGCGCACTAGCTTATTAAGCCTATTCACTCAAACTGAGTGAATAGGAAGGAAGACGGCAGTTGAGCGAGGTGATGCAATGTTTAACCCAACAACACGACCAACGATGTTGCGCCAGAGGATGATCTGGAGACCCTCCACGACCAAACTCCCGACACAACAACATTAGGCACATCGTACCCGGCACACATCGCAACACAAATGCTCAGACCCGTTCTCCGTACGGCTTCACCAGACATCATGCCGGAACACGACGGATCGCTTGGCGGTAAGACTTGGTAATTGCGTTATTTACGTTGCTGAGCAAACACTGATGCATCAAAATAGTTCCAATTGATAGCAATAGTCATCATCTTCAACCTTTTTCACCCCACTGCTGGGCACAGGTCTCCTCTCATACAGAGAAGTATTGAGCGTAATCAATACGCTTACTCAATGCAGGTTTCCTCAAGATGTTTCTTTTTACATTTAATTGGTGTCCAAGATATACTTAGAGAGCACATATAACTTTAGAAAAGTTATATTGGTTATGCAATAGTGTGTTATATAATTAAGGTGCCGTGCTGTTCTATTTTTACATTTTTTTTTTTTTTTTTTAAATAATTATAAACTAGCGCTTGACTGCAATCCCGCCTGATGGCAAGCAGTGATGCAATCTTTGATGGCAAAGCGCGCTAGTTTATTAAGCCCAATCACTTAAAAAAACTTACTGACTAGGAAGGAAGACGGCAGTTGAGCGAGGTGGTGCAACGTTAAATCCAACAACACGACCAACCATGCTGCGCCAGAGGGAGATAGATGTGGAGACCCTCCATGACCAAACTCCCGACACAAAAACATTTGACGCATCGTACCCGGCACACATCGCAACACAACTGGTCAGACCCGTCCTCCGTACGGCTTCACCAGACATCATGTCGGAACACGACGAATCGCTTGGCGGCAAGGCTTTGTCTGGTGGGTGGTAACTTCTACCGGCAGCCGATGTTATGGCCTACCACCGATAAGAACACACCCAGCATATTCATTCTTATCATTCTATATTTCTTACATTACTTATATTCTAAGTGATTAATAACTAGCCATAACTCTACGTAATGTTTTGATTTAGGCCTACCTAGACTGATTCATAATTAATTTGTTTTTAGATTCAATATTGCTTGGCTTCGTAAAGTTGGAAGGATTATATCGAAGTTACCTATCTACTTTACATACCCATTAAATCGAAGTTACAATTAATATCAAATATCAACAGAAAACCGCGAAATAATGATAGAAGATATAAACCGTCGAACACTTAAGAACAGACAGGAAAATTAATTGTTTAACTTTACTGCTAACTTTAAATTGCTCGTTTATTCCAACAACTATCATTCTTATGCAGTTGTATAAAATGGCACATAGATTGATGTAGCATAACCATTTGATAAACAATTATTTAACGTAAGTAGTGATGCTTTCATTGACAGTAAAGCGCGCTAGTTTATTAAGAGCACTCTAGCCTTGAAAAACATTTAAATTGTAATCAGAAAAGAAAAAGACGAGGCGAAAATGCCAAAAAAAAATTCTCGGTGGTAGGCCATAACATCGGCTGCCGGCAGAAGTTAGCACCAATCAGACAAAGTCTTGCCGCCAAGCGATTAGTCGTCGTGTTCCTGCATGATGTCTGGTGAAGCGGTACAAAGGACGGATTGCGATGTGTGCCGAGTACGATGCGCCAAACGTTGTTCTCGCGGGAGTTTGGTCGTGGAGGGTCTCCAGATCAATTTCCCTCTGGGTTAAACATTGCATCACCTCGCTCAACTGACGTCTTCCTTCCTATTCACTCAGTTTTTTGAGTGAATGGGCTTACTAAACTAGCGCGCTTTACCGTCATCGATTGCATCTCTGCTTACCATCAGGCAGGATTGCGATCAAGCACTAGTTAGTTACACGTCTAAAATGTATGGTCAAACGTAGCTTATTTCCATTACTCTACTTTGCCCAAAATAATGATAAATAATAATATTTTTAATGTTATTATAACTTTCAAAACAGTATCCCCTATTACTTTGATTGTGTTATAAAGCAAGACTAACAACACTTAGGTGCCTAAAACTCATAACTATTAGAGACTTGAAGGGTTACCTCCTAACAGGCTTTGAATTAATTTACATCGTCATATCAGGCCATAAACGCTTACAGCCGGTCCTTAAAGCGCTACAGCGCTACGTACAAATCTACAGGATTAAACACCGTAACTAGCTTCTGCTGGCGACAGCGCCCGTGTGGAATTTCTTGTTTTAACATAAAACATAGTATAATAATATTACATTCGGCGATAGTGCAGCTTCCCGTGTGTGTGTTTGTTTTTTTTAATCTGATCAGGTGTTATACGGATTACCCTCTAAATCCAATCCAACACTAGTATTATAAATGCCAAAGCTTGTAAGAATTGACAATGTTTATTACTCTTTCGCGCACATAGCACTAGGCGGATTTCGATAAGACACTCTGGTAGTCTATAACCAGGAGTAATCACCATATGCAAGTGAAACCGCGGCGTGCCACTAGAGCCTCTTTATAATATCATTAGTATAGATAAGAACACAAATTAACACAACAGATCTTGTGGCTACAGCCACACGCTCAAGCGGCACGCGTCCTGTGTTAGGTTATGTTAGGAAAACAGAAGTTTTACCAGGAGGACACCGCGCTGCCGGGAGGACAAGACGCGGCATACACTGGCATAGTGTGCCGCTTGGAAGCAGCCGCGCCGTGCCCTCATCTCAGAAGTAGGGAGTGACCTGTCGCTGGCGGCCGTAATCGAGTCGATGGTTGGCAGCGAAGACTCCTGGGACGCGGTAGGAAGGAGGTTGCGAAAAAGGAGAGGGATATCTCCGGCCCGCAACAGGCACACCGGGAGTCGGCGGAGAAACGGCAAAGTCCCCCTAAATGGGTCCAGGGGCGACAGACTCAGAGACGTCTGTCCTCCCCATCCCCCAAACATCGGGACCTGAGATGGCGGGGAGAAGTGTTCCAAGCACGCCACTCTTTGACGACGCGGTGGGAGACAAATACCTCACTCCCCCTCACTCGAGGAGGCCCACAGTCTCGGGCTGGCATCAATTGGGGGTTACGGAAGCATTGTTCGTTCTAGCAACCCCCGGCGAAGGTCGGAGATGGAACACCGGGGTGGTTTTTAGTCAGTAAGAGTATGACAGACCCCACCGCCCGCCACAGGGCGATGGACATCCATGAGGATTTTTCAGCGCGAGGAAAAAAAATGGTTTAGAAAAGTTGCTTGAGAATACCACAAGTTACTGCGAAGCGACCAGCGGAGGGATTGACGGATGAAACAAGTAAAGCAGACGCTTGTCTCTTGAAGTAAGTGACATCGCCCAAACTTATGACTTAAGCCACAGATTTTATATGCTCTCTTATTAGAAATGACAATGTTCTGTTTCAGTGTTAATTTGTATCATCATCATCAGCCTCTACTCGTCCACTGCTGACATAGGCCTCCTCCATGGCACGCCAACAAGCTTGATCCTGAGCAGTTCTCCACCAGCCACTACCAGCCACTTTTTGATGTCATCGCTCCATCTCGCACAAGGGAGTCCTACGCTACGTTTGCCGAGACACGTCTCCACTCGAGGACTCGTTTACCCCAACGGTTGTCGGTCCTGCGGCATATGTGACCAGCCCATTGCCACTTCAGCTTGCTAACCCTTTCAGCTAGACATAGCTAGAGTCACCGACAGGTGACTCTGGTCCTCTGTCGGATCACCTCATTTCTGATGCAGTCCTTCAGAGAGACGCCCAACATAAGCAACATAATTTGTATAGTAGTGTATATTCATTATTCTATATAGGATTTTTTCATCAGAAATTTCTTAGTATGAGCCTGAAAACGGAACTTTCGTTCTCTTAATGGTTACGACACATAGCACGTATAACATAATAGGCAAACAGAGGTGAACATAGCTAACGCTTAGAGGATTTCAGTAGTGCGACCTGTTCTTTATAGATTAATGGATAATATCTGTCTTGATAAGTCATACCAAGGCCGAGCCCATTAGATTTCTGAAGGCTAATGAGAATTAAACAGGGAAAAATAATTATTATTGTTTCGAAAATAAGAAAATAATTCAATTCCCTTTGTCCATTGTGAATCTGGTTTGAAGACCCTTAGTTCCCAATTATCCCCATGGGAAATAATGAAAATGGACTAAGAATTCGAAATAATGTAGCATTTGTACTCTGTGGTCATTAGTTATGTCAACGTCTTTGTCAGTTGGTTTTTCATTTTAATGGAAATATGTTTTTCTTTACTTAATTATATCGCAAACATAAAAAAACAAACATGTGTTTGACTTGTGTAAACTTTTCAAAGTCCGTATATGTAATTGTCGAGTTATTGAATCATCTTTGGTTCATAATGCAATACCACTTCAACACCGTTACTTGCTAGAATGTGCCTAGTTCAAGCCTAAAATGGCGTTAGCACAGCTAATCTCATATGTAAGAAAATCCTAAAAGCCAAAACTAACGTTATACATTTATTTAAAGCTTTCTTAGCAGCGTATGCAAAACGGGTAACCTACATTCTGCGAACAACCAGATGAAAGTAACAAAAGCTAAAGTTTTTTTGGTGAACAAAAAAAAACTGCATACGCTCGTTGAGTCGACTGCACATAATTACCGTATTTTCGGTGAAACAGAAATATTTTCTGTTTAATCGGAGCAGGTACCTCCAACGCAATATTTCTGGTATTATTCTTTGAATGAATACAGCTTTATTTTTCATAGCAGTTGAGGTGATGTGAGTATTTTGTTTTTAATTTAAAAGGAAATATGTAATGCGGAACAATTCTAGCGCACACAGTTTGTCGATAATGTACAAATGTGTTATCGACAGACAATTTGATTTTATATTAAAAGTCATGTAGATATTTCTCAGACTATTGTTTCTTTTCGTGTAGTTTCAATAAATACAATTTATATTTGACTGTAGATGATTGCTGTCAATTTTTAATACCAGGGTAATAATGGCTTTCATTTCTACAGTTCAGCAACATTCGTAGCGATATTTCAGGTGGTTGTGGTTTAAATTAATTGTAACATATAATACTCTATTCTCGAAGCTATTGACAGTTAAGTATACCTGGGACAAACTATCCAGTTAGGCTGAGGCCGCACTACGGTTAAACCGCGGCGGTTTTTAATCGCGTGAATTTGTGCCCCTAGAAGACTAATGCAAGCGGCCGCACCTGCGGTTTTTTCCCGCGAGCATTTTGTAGCAAAAAAATCAATCGCGGGAAAAACCGCAGCGGTTTAACCGTAGTGCGGCCTAGGCCTTAGGTAGATCCAACTTCGAGAAAGAAGATACTCAAATCTAACTCGGCTCGGTTGTTTTCGGGAAGCTACGTACAATCTTCTTCTTCTTCTTCAGCCTATAGATGTCCACTGCTGGACAAAGTCCTCCCCAAGGCTTTCCACGCCGACCGGTCTTGTGCTGCCCGCATCCATCGGCTTCCCGCGACCTTCACCAGGTCATCGATCCACCTTGTTGGGGGCTTCCCTACGCTGTGTCTTCCAGTACGTGACCGCCACTCCAGAACCTTACTGCCCCATCGGCCATCGGTTCTACGAGCAATATGCCCTGCCCACTGCCACTTTACAGACTCGCAGAGCTATGTCGGTGACTTTGGTTCTTCCGCGGATCTTCTCATGTCTGATTCGATCACGCAGAGAAACTCCGAGCATAGCTCTTTCCATTGCCCTTTGTGTGACTCTGAGCCTTCGTTCTGAGCCGAAATACCGCAGTGTCTCAAAAGTCTTCGACCAGTGTGTGTTGCCTTGTGTTTGCCAATGGGCCTTATAAGAAAGCTAAAGGTCACTCAAAGGGCAATGGAGAGGGCTATGCTTGGGGTTTTACTGCGTGATCAAATCAGAAATGAGGAGATCCGCAGAAGAACGAGAGTAACCCACATAGCCTGAAGAATTGCAACTGTAAAGCGCAGGCCCGCGCCTACTGTGGTTGGGTGTTCGATGTCGTCTCCCGACCAGGGCGTCTCCTGCGGCGGCTACTTAGGTGAGGGCGCTGGGATTCCCGCTGCCTCACGCGCTCCGTCTACGAAGCATCACTGCTTCGCAGAAGGAGGTGACGGCTTGCCATGCCTTCTCGCTCCGGACCATGGCCTGGGCCTGGGCCTGGGTCAGATATGAGAGATCGCCGCGAATTGCCACTACGAAGACACGGCGGTGCTCCACCCAAGATGGACAGACTTCCACCTTATGCTCCATCGTGTCCTTAGGGCAATCCACACAATGGTGATACCCTGGTGTTTCCTCCCGCCTTATACGGAACAGGAACCTCCCGAAACAACCGCATCCGGTGAGGACCTGCGTCAGGCGGAAGGTGAGGGCGCCGTGGCGCCTCTCTAGCTACTCCTTAAAGATGGGACTTACTATTGTGGCGTACCCAGCACTGGGTTGCGACAATCGCATGCCCGATGGAGCCTCGAGTGGCGACCACGCACCGGAAGACGCAGCATGAAGGTCCAGAAAACCACTGGATGCGGGAGTCGCAGGTCTGGTCATCGTGGAGTTCCTTGCGGGAGGCCTATGTCCAGCAGTGGACGTCTTTCGGCTAAAATGATGATGATGAGTAGTAATAGTGAGTTACGTAATTATGTTGCTGTTTGGTGTTTGTGTATTTGAATCTTTTCTCATTTCTCAAATAAAGTATCCTAATTTACTTTCCAACATTAAAATATACCAAACAAAAACCATTACAAAATTACGTTTCGCGAAGCCATCTTCAAAAGTATCAAAAGGCTACGTAGAACGTCGCAAATTTCAAACCAGATTCCGTCGCTGAATATTTTAATGGCAGGGAACCTCAAATGGAGTAGTTGTATGCTCCAGAGCTTTTCATACCATAAGTACTTTTAAATATAAAAGTTAACATTATAACCATTATATGTCAAGTTTTACGTGCACGTATTAATTTGTTTGCCTCTACTGTTTCAGTTCTGCATGCGGTTAAGGCAAATAATGTATGTATCTTTTAACTCGCATTTTGTGGTGATAGCTCTGGTCTGGTTTTAATAGTTTTAATGGATATTGTCGAGGGTTTTATATTTCTTTTAATGTGTCGCAAATGGAATATTTTAATTTGTGTCATATGAGAACTATTGTTAATTATTTTATGTTATTGGGCCCTGACGGCAATGCCCAATGTAAATTATTTCGCTTGTGGTGTAAATTACCCGTTGTAGGAAATGAACACAGGAAAAATGATCAATGACATCGTTTGGTATACAGATTTATAATTATCGATGTTGGAATTGGTTTTCCCTCCCTCTACAGGGTCAAAATATATGTCTTAATATTCTAAGGGGTCCGTACCTCGAAAGGTAAAAACGCAGCTTTATACGATCACTTTTGTTGTCCATCCGTCTGTTCATCTGTCTGTCAATAAGTTTTTTCTCGAAAACGCATGGATATCTCAAACACTCAGGTCTACTGCCCCTTGCGACCTGTGAAAATCAAACTTCTAATAACCCTACGCAATCAAAAGATACAGGTGTTTATGCTGCAAATTTCCGTAATTTTTGCTATTCGCAGGGGAGTGCGACCGCAACGCACTTGAACGTTTTTTTTTTAAATTATGTTTTATGGCATACGCAAAAGCTAACAAAATTACATTTCTATGGTAAAGTATGTTGTTAGAAGAGAACAAAGTGTTTTATTTTTCAATAGTCAAAACACAAGATAATTTATATTTTTTATCTTGATTCTACGATTCGTGGTAGGCCACAACATCAGCCGACGGCATAAGTTACCACCCACTAGACAAAGTCATGCCGCCCGCGCCAAGCGATTCGTCGTGTTCTGGCATGATGTCTGGTGAAGCCGTACGGAGGACGGGTCTGAGCAGTTGTGTTGCGATGTACGTGCCGGGTACGTTGCGCCAAATCTTGTTGTGTCGGGAGTTTGGTTGTGGAGGGCCTCCAGATCAATCTCCCTCTGGCGCAGCATCAGTCAGCATCAGCATCAGCATCGCATCGCAGCAGAATCAGCATCGCAGTTGGTCGTGTTGTTGGGTTTAACATTGCATCACCGCGCTCAACTGCCGTCTTCCTTCCTATTTACTCAGTTCTTTTGAGTGAGTAGGCTTAATAAACTAGCACGCCTTACCATCAACGATTGCATCACTGCTTACCATCAGGCGGGATTGAAGTCAAGCGCTAGTTTGTAATTTATAAAAAAAAATCGTTACGTTATGATATTTCCAGCAATGAATATAACTCGAAACGTATGCACAAACTTGAACAGATTGAATAGCAGCCTAGTGTTATTACGTTTTTTTATTGCCACTCAAGCATCTATATGCATCAGGAAAACACGGATTTTATGAAGACATAAACTCTTTTCCGGAACTGGTTCCATTTTTATGTCGATTGGGAACAATAAACTTGTTGAAATTCTCTTCAATGACAACTGCAGCGTTACTATTATTGCAGTTGGGAATGAATGAAGTGAAAATGAATTCATGTGCAAGCTAACGTATCAAATTCGTGAGCAGACGCCTTTGGTTGAGATTGGTCATCTCTTAACTGCCACTGATTAAAGAGCGGATTAACTGTTTTCAAACCGCCATGGGCAAGCGGTGCATGTCCTTAGTGCCCAGAGTGCAGGGCAGCTTCAATATAGTTCCGGAGATGATTCTCGAGAGTTAGTTATGCTCCGCTCCTATTAGTCGCAGCGTAATTTTATATAGTCTAAAGGCTTCCTGGATTAATGAGCTATCTCACACAAATATAAATTTTCAAATCCGACCAGTAGTTCCTGAGATTAACGCGTTCAAACAAACAAACAACCTCTTCAGCTTTATATATTAGTATAGATTATTGTAGCAGGCATGGCGCTAGCTGCATCCTTCAACTTTTGTCCAATGGGTTGTGTTACGTATATGTGTATGTGTGTGTATTCTGGATTCTATATGGGAGCTTTTGGGTTACCTGATATAAATGCTTTTTATTTATATATTCTACTGGAGGCCGCCAACAACTTCGTCCGCGTGGTTTATTTATTCTCCGCTCCTATTGGTCACAGCGTGATGTTACCTATATAGTCTAAAGCCTTCCTGGAGAATCTCACAAATCAGACCAGTAGTTCCTGAGATTAGCGCGTTCAAACAAACAAATAAACAAACAAACTCTTCAGCTTTATATATTAGTATAGATATAAATCTAGGATATGGGTGAAACCAAACCAAGGAATCAATTGACTGAAAATGACATTTCTTTTTTCAATTATAATTTTTACTTATAACATAAAATTATTCGACAAAATAACCATTATTAATGTATTGCTAATATCGTTCTTTTTTTGTGTGGATGGGAAATCATCAAATAACTTCTCCCGCTCTGCGTGGAGCGGAAGTGCGTGTCAGACTTTTCAGTTGACAGGACCAAAAGGAAAATGTTAAGCTAGAATGTGGTAAATTTATCCGAGTTAGTTGCACTAGTAAAATAACACATTTATAATGACCACTTGTGTGGGTAATTGGAGTAAATACTCATTTTATGCCGCTAGGCAACCACAGATAAAATTAAATGAAAACACATTTTGTGAACCCACAATTTCACCAGCACTCAGACTTTTCAATTCAAAACTTCACAATAGACACAAAAGACAGACATTGCTATAATAACAATACTTCGCCAAACAAATAAAGCCTTCACGGAGCCTTACTTCTCATAAAATCCCTTTCAAAACCTCTTTTATTAAAGCAATTAAATCTATAAAATCGACTTAAATTAACCGAGTTCATCTGAACACAATTGATTTTCAAGTAGCTTCAATTAAAATGCCTTTTACTATTAAAATCACAAGACATTTACCTATTAAAAATATAAAAAAATCCCATCTTGTGATTAAATTCATTGCTTGTTCGCTCGCAAATATTCCCCAGGGCTGCTAAGCTTCAATGCTGCCAGTAACTGAGTTGAACAGATTGCTTTAAAGTTATAAGATAGTAAAAAAAATAGCTGATTAAATTGCGCACCTTGTACAAACTTGAACGATTTTTCTATTGATCTTCTAACTTATTTGAAATTGCTGTGTAATTGAGGGTCTGTAATTCTACTAGGCCGATTTTCGTCATGCGACTGGCTGCTTACCAATTCTCCCCTTAAGCTGAATCGCTAACTCGTTTAGGAACATATGAAAGTTGAGAAATTTCATAGTACTAGTTCATTCTAATGAATATACTCATACTTTTTGCATAAGAAATGTCGTTAATACAATGAAATCATCATCGTCTCAGCGTTAATCCCAGTCGCATCCGAAGCCTTTTCAGCTTTGGAGTCTGGGGTCCGCTTTACCAGTCCAACTGCTGATATGGCTAAACTTCGACATTTTCCGTGAAGCGACTGCCGTCTGACCTCCACTACCCGAAGGCGACATCGAAGCATTGCAGCTAGACCAATTGTTGGACTTTTGAGGGCTCCAACAACGCGTAACGACTGCCACTAGATGTTCGTATGGCAACCGGGACCAACGGCTTAACGTGCTTTCCGAGGCACGACTAGACCAGTGCAAATATTCATATTCATGCATACAAATACTTGCACTGTGCGGGGATCGAACTCGCGCCACGCTGCGCAGCGGCCGCGTCCGCTACCGCTACGCCACGGAGGCTGTCGTGTGCGTTAATACAATGAAATCGTATGTGTAAAAATTGTCGTGTTTTAGCGGGAAAAGTATTCCCATCCAGCGTGGCTACACTTCCCAACGCTGAGATGTCACTAACTTGTCGAATGGGCTATGTCTGTGAGCTGCTGGTGGATGAGCAATAAGTTCTCTTGTCCTGGAAGATAACCAGAATAGCTCCTAATCGTAATCGACTAAGTGTAAGTGTGAAAATTACATTACACATTTCGCATCAAATAAGTGTGAGTAAGTATGTACATTACATTACACACTTCGCATCAAATAAGTGTGAGTATGTACATTACATTACACACTTCGCATCAAATAAGTGTGAGTATGTACATTACATTACACATTTCGCATCAAATAAGTGTGATTGTGTACATTAGATTACACACTTCACATCAAATAAGTGAGAGTATGTACATAACACAATAACATACATAATAAATGTTGACCTTCATGTGGGCGATTTCTTGGGCATTCTCTTGGTCGGGTTTTGGTCATCAGCCCCATGCAACCCTGTCCCGCCGCAACAAAAGTCGAAACCAGAGTTGGTTTTAGTCGTTTATGTTGTTATTGTGTGAAACTTGCACTTTTAGTCACATGCGGCCAATAGACAGTCAATTTTCATCATGTCCTTCGCCAACAGCATGTGGCTGCACTTATGTAGGTAGCTGTGAGCAAAACATTTATTGCTTAATGAATTTATAAGTTCAAATCAAGCTTGCTACTTTTAACTTTAATACCAATTTTTAATTTAGACTTGATAACGATGCGATTCAAATAATGAAATTAGATTTCAAAATGAATGTCGGAATGATCAGCGAAATTAACTGTTGAATGTATTACTACTTCCAATTTCATCCAATCACTGAGTTGATAAGTTTTATCGGATTTGGGATATGAATAATTGGATACTCGTTACGTTTTTAAATTTTACAGAAACAAAATTACTTTTAAGCATAATTTAAAACCTATTTTTATATATTATATCAACGGTTGATGACCCTAAAAAAATCTTAACCTATTTTTTTGGTTTTCTCTTCCCTATGAAATTTGTGTGTCTGAGCTGTATCCGGTTAGACTACAAGACGACTCCAAAAAAGTTGATAAAAAGCTAGGCACATGATGGTGGTGTCAAATTGAGGTTAACTTAAAAAAAAACTGATACTTCTTTAAGTATGAGTTTTATTTTAAGTTCGCACTGTCGGAAATGATGATCCTAAAAATTATCGTATATAGTTTTATTTAATGTCTTGAACCGCAATCTCGCCTGATGATAAGCTGTGATAGAATCGTTCTAATCTCTAGCCTTGAAGACACTAAGTTGTAATCGGACGCGAAGACCACCTCAGGCAAATTATTCCAGTCCTTCGATGTATGCTGTAGAAAAGACGAGACGAAACGCTTCATCCAGATCGTAGCGGTGTCAAAAACGTAAGCTGTTCCTTTGGGAACTCGTTTTATAAATTTGATTTGACTCTCGCTAGCTAGCTTCATAATGGCTGTAGAAACCCTGAATACCGCGTACATCGAAGGATTGGAACAATTTGCCAGCGGCGGTGTTTCCGTCGGACTACAATTTGAGTGTCTTCAAGGCTAGAGTGAATAGGCTCTTAATAAACTAGTGCGCTTTATCATCAACGATTGCGTCACTGCTTACCATCAGGCAGGATTGCGGTCAAGCGCTAGTTTATAATATACAGTATGTTAAATAACAGAGGGCGTTCCCTTAAACTCGTTAATATATATCATTAATAGATTAAAATAAAAATATCAGCATAGAAAAATAAGCATAGAAAAATCCGAATAAAAAAAATTCTAATTGGAAATAAATTTGAAACCTCCTGTTTTAAATCAAAATAGTAGTCGTCATGTATAAATATATTGCGACGTTGCCGTCTTTCATGGTCGCGTGTACAGTGTGTTGCTTTTACATGTCAATTTAAAATTTTTATTGAATATTTTCTTATTGGAAAAAAATTTAAAACATTTTGTTTCCGGATGGAAATATTTTTTTTAGCATGTATGTATGCTATGCTATTTCGGGTTAACGGGAACGCCCTCTGTTAGTTAACATACTGTATATAAAAAAAAATACTGACTTCTAAACCAATGGAAAAAATGTATATTGTTTTTAATTAAAATAACTGAAAGACGAGGCACCATTTCATATTTGAATAAAACCAAAACGATCAATGAGAGACAGCAAAATAAATCGTGTTAGCTTTGACCCACAAAACTCGCCGAAATCAACAATCTTTGAATGGCTCCGGTTGAAATTGCAAATAGATTGAAAGGCCTAGAATACAGTTGAACCGGAATAACACACGCGTATATCAAATAGTGCATGAAATTGGACCCAAATATAATCAAGAGGGAAGATTCATAATATATAAGGTTATCTTTCTCAACAGCGTGTATGAATATTATAGCACCTATACATTTTTACACGCGAGCTTCAACTATATGACTGTGTTTCAATATAAAGAGAGGAATTTTCTTCAACGGTTTTAGCAGTGCACTGCGCGTGCATTACCATGCATTCAGAATGCTGTTAGGGTTTCCCCGGTATTACAGTGAAAGTTTATTAGAATAAGGTATGGTGGATTGTTTTATAAGCAAACTTAGTTAAAAATATAACTATATAAAATATGTAAAGAAAACCCCGTCTGACCGATAAGGGTAATAACTGATAAGGATAATAAAGGTTAGGTAATCACATGACCAAATATATTTTGAAACTTTACATAATCATCATAATATCAATACTAATGAATTTTGAAGCAATCATTTTTTTTCGTGAGAAAACACCATTTTCGTCGGTATTATTGGTACATTGTATAAATGAATGTACTACAATACTGGCGGCATTTTGATTGACCGCGAGCCTTGCCATCCGTCGCCCGCGCATGTGTTTCCATGTAAGGAACCTCTTTTTGAGAAATAATATGTTTTTTTATTGGGTACTTTTTAAGTTTATCCAGACCCTTTGCAGGCAATAGTAAAATCAGTTATCGATACCTAACAATACCTTCACGGATCTGATAGGGTTTTCTTTACATAAAGTATACCTAAAATATCATTAAAATTAAAAGCCTTTCCTTTAAAAAACACACAGCCAACTTATACAACAAATCAGATAAACTGTTCAAAAATTTACATTTTTGCTCCTGATTAGAAAACACAAATCTTCTCCATCATAAAGAGTATAAAGAGTTTTAGCACAAAAATCTAAGTGAAGAAAATATTAAAGGTCTAGTAATAACGTGAGTTGGCATATCATGTTTAAAGGTTGTTGTAATAAAAACGTCATATTAAACGAATTCATTTTCATACATTTCATTTTCTCGTAAAACTTTTACGTATCTGTATTTATTGTCATTTTTTTTTTCGAATGTAATACATATCATCATCATCAACCTTTTTTTATCGTCCCACTGTTGGGCACAGGTCTCCTCTCATACAGAGAAGGATTGAGCGTAATCACCACACTTGCTCAATGCGAGTTGGCGATTTCAGACTTAAAGTCAAGGTTTCCTCTAGATGTTTTCCTTCACCTTCAGTCATTGGTGTCCAAGATATACTTTGAAAGTACATATAACTTTAAAAAAGTTGCATTGGTACTTGCCTGACCTGGTATCGAACCCGCGCACTCATACTTGAGAGGCTGGTGTTTCAACGACTAGGCCACCACGACTTTTAATACATATAGTAAGTATTTATTAATACATACTGGTTCATCATCATCTCAGCGTTTATCCCAGTCTCATCCGAAGCTTTTTCAGCTTTGGAGTCTGAGGTCCGCTTTTACCAGTCTAACTGCTGGTATGGCTATACTTCGACATTTTTCCGTGAAGCGACTGCCGTCAGACCTCCACAACCCGAAGGCGACATCGAAGCATTGCAGCTGACCAATTGTTGGACTTTTTAAGGGCTCCAACCACCCTTTAACGACTGCCACTAGATGTTCGTATGGCAACCGGGACCAACGGCTTAACGTGCTTTCCGAGGCACGACCAGACCAGTGCAAATATTCATATTCATGCATACAAATATTTGCACTGTGCGGGGATCGAACCCGCGCCACCTTGCGCAGCGGCCGCGTCCGCTACCGCTATGCCATGGAGGCTGTCAATTAATACATACTGGTTATTATTAGTTAGTAGATTGCCTTGTTCACAAACTAAAGTTCAGGTCATCATTATCACTTCAGTGTCACTCGACAAGGAACACTACTTGTGGTTGTGATCTTGTTGAACTAACTACTTTTTATCTAGTGTTATTTTTTGTTTATATGAAACCTGAATATTTATTTATTTACTAGCTTTCCGCCCGCGGCTTCGCCCGCGTGGAGTTCGGTTATATCGTGCTTTTTAGATTTCCCTCGGGAATATCAAATTTATCCGGGATAAAAGGTAGCCTATGTTCTTTCTCGGGGTCTAAAGATTGCCTGTGCCAAATTTCATCAAAATCGGTTGAGAGGTTTAAGCGGGAAAGCGTAACAGACAGACAGACAGACAGACAGAGTTACTTTCACATTTATAATATTAGTATGGATTTATCAGTTTTTTTTTTTTAATTGTTATAAACTAGTGCTTGACTGCAATCCCGCCTGATGGTAAGCGGTGATGCAATCGTTGAGTGTAAAGCGCACTAGTTTATTAACCTATTCACTTAAAAAACTTAGGAATAGGAAGGATGACGGCAGTTGAGCCAGGTGATGCAATGTTTCCGTCCTGAGACGGGCTCGTGCCGTCGCGGATCCCGCCGATTTAGGGCTCGGCAACTGCCGTCGGACCCAAACCGGAGCTCGTCTATTCGAGTTTCCGGGGAAGGACGGCGGCAAAAACGCCGACTTATTCGCCGGCAAGTTGAGGGAGGTACTTGCCGACGTGGCGATGATCGCACGGCCGACCAAAACCACAGCCATTGAGGTGACCGGTCTAGATGACTCGGTCACCAAGGAGGAGGTGGTGGAGGCGGTCGCGAAGGCCGGTGGGTGCGAACCCGCAGCGGTGCTGGCTCGGGACATTAGGCCCGGCCGCGGTGGACTGGGCTCTATCCGGCTGGAGTGCCCAGTCGCCGCAGTGTTGGCCGCCCAGGCTAAATGCCAGGGGCGGCTATTTGTGGGCTTTAGCCGGGCCGTGATCCGGGTGCTTGAGGCAGCGCCGATGCGCTGCTTCAAGTGCTTGGGAATCGGCCACACCCGAGCCATGTGTCCGTCCACAGTAGATAGGGCGGACACGTGCTTCCGCTGCGGGCAACAGGGGCATAAGGCGGCCTCGTGCGAGGCCGCCAAGCCGCACTGCGCGGCGTGCGCCGACAGTGGTCGCCCTGCAGACCACGTGATGGGGGGAGCTTATGCCGACCCCCCTCAAAGAAGGGCAAGCCGCAGGCGGCTATAAGCCGTCCTGCCGCTGCTGCCACCTCCCCCGCTGATATCCCAACAGCGGCGGTGACCGAGGGTAATGCGATGGTCGAATAATGGGTACCGACCATCGCATCCTGCAGGCAAACACCAACCACTGCCGGGCTGCCCAGGACTTACTGGTGCAGTCAATGGCCGAGTGGTTGGTGGATGTGGCAGTGGTGGCCGAGCCGTACTTCACTCCCAGCAATTGGCTGGGAGACAGTGACGGCTCGGTGGCAATCGTGGCGCGGTCTTCCTCGGACTCCCCTCCCCTCTCGCTCTTAGAGAGGGGACCGGGATACGTGGCCGCCGCGTGGGGAGGGTTGGCCCTTGTGGGGGTCTACTTCTCCCCAAACCGCCCTCTCCAGGACTTCGAGGATTTCCTCGGGGTCCTGACGGCGGTCATCGGGAGGACGGCGCCACGTCAGGTCTCCGTTTTGGGAGACCTGAATGCCAAGTCGGTGGTCTGGGGAAACCCGGCCACCGACGCTCGCGGACGGGCGGTCGAATTGTGGGCGGCCACGTCTGGTCTCTCCCTCTTAAATAGGGGGAGCGTCCGGACGTGCGTTCGGCGGCAGGGCGGGTCTATAGTGGACCTCACCTTCGCCACGCCCGCACTGGCCGCCCGCATTCGAAACTGGAGGGTGGAGCTGGGGGAGACGATCTCGGATCACCGTTACGTGCGATTCGAGATCTCCCCGCAGAATCCACGGGGGCGCCGCAGCATCCCCTCTTCGTCGGGCCGATCCCCGTTTCCAAGGTGGGCTCTGACCCACCTGGATCGGGAGGCGGCAAGGGAGGCCGCGTTCGTCCAGGACTGGCTTTAGCCACGTCCCGGCGTGGACGTCCTGGACGTGGACGCGGCGGCGGCCCGACTGAGGGGGTCATTGACCGAGGTGTGTAACGCCAGCATGCCTCGGTCGAGACGTCCGCCTCCCCGACGCGCCGTGTACTGGTGGTCGGAGGAGTTGGCGGAGCTGCGGGCCACCTGCGTGGCGGCACGGCGGGCCTTTACGCGATCGCGTCGGCGGCGTCGACGGGACCAGGCTGACGAGGACCGCCTCTACGCGAGGTACGTAGAGGCGAGGGCGGCCTTCAAGTCAGCCATCGGCGCCGCCAAGGACGCGGCGAGGGCCGAGCTGCTGGAGGGTCTCGACAACGACCCATTCGGGAGGCCATATAAGGCGGCGCGTAACAAACTGCGCCGCATTGGTCCCCCGGTTGCCGAGACCCTTGAACCAGCGCTCCTGGATGGGGTGGTGCGGTCCCTGTTTCCGCGCAGGGATCCGCACTTCACCCCACCAATGATGGGCCCGCCAAGGGGAGCGGTTCTACCGGAGGAGGAAGCTCCTCCTCCTCCGGTCTCAGAGGAAGAATTTGGCGCGGCGACTCTTCGTCTCCGCGCCAAAAAGACGGCTCCCGGCCCGGATGGTGTCCCCGCACGAGTGGTGGCCATCGCGGCCACCGAAATGGAGGGCAGGTTTCGGGACCTCTACAGCGCGTGCTTCGCGTCGGGGAGGTTCCCGAAACCATGGCGGGAAGGCCAACTGTGCCTCCTCCGGAAGGAAGGGCGGCCGGCGGACTCCCCCTCGGCTTACCGGCCCATCGTTTTGCTCGATGAGGTCGGTAAAATGTTCGAGGGGATTATCGCCGGCCGTCTCAAGCGGCATCTGCGGAGCGTGGGACCGGACCTGTCGGACGCCCAGTTCGGATTTCGTGCTGGTCGTTCGACAGTGGACGCCCTGGCCCGTCTAAAGGGCCAGGTGACAGAGGCGGTGGGAGTGGGGGATGGAGTGTTGGCTGTGTCATTCGACATTGCCAACGCCTTCAATTCCGTCCCCCACTCCACCATTCTGGAAGCGCTCCGGTTCCACGGAGTGCCCCTGTACTTGCGGGGCCTCCTGGCCAGCTACTTGGAGGACCGTGCTGTCCTCCTCGTAGACAGGGCTGGCCAGCTCCGTCGATACGCTGTCGGAGCCGGCGTTCCACAGGGGTCCGTTCTAGGGCCTCTTCTGTGGAACGTCGGTTATGACTGGCTCCTGCGGGGAACCCTCCTTCGAGGCACGAGTGTCATCTGCTATGCAGATGACACTCTCCTCACTTCCCGCGGGAGCACCTTCCGGGAGGCGGCCAGTTTGGCGTCGGCGGGCGGATCCTTGGTGGCGGGAAGGATCCGCCGCCTGGGCTTGAGGGTGGCGCTGCACAAAACAGAGGCCGTGTTCTTTCACGGCCCCCGGCAGCGCCCCCCGCCTGACGCCCACATCTATGTGGAGGGGTTGAAGGTCGGGGTTGAGGCCCAGATGAAATATCTGGGCCTCATCTTAGACAGCAGGTGGCGCTTCGGCCCGCACTTTAGCGGGCTGTCGTCGCGCCTGCTGAAGGCTGCGGGAGCCCTCTCATGGCTGATGCCAAACTTGGGAGGGCCCAGCATGCGGTGCCGGCGTCTATACGCTGGCATACTGCGGAGTATGGCCCTTTATGGGGCCCCGATTTGGGCGGACTCCCTCCATAGGAGGGAGAACCTCACCGCCCTTCGGTCGCCCCAAAGGGCCATCGCCCAGCGGGCATCGCGGGCCTACCGCACGGTGGGCTTCGCAGCGGCGTGCGCTCTGGCGGGCACCCGCCTTGGGAGCTCGAGGCGTGGGTGCTCGCCAGAGTGTACGAGTGGACGGCGGGGCGCAGGGCGCTGGGCGAGCGTCCGGCCCCAGAAGTGAGGGAGGCCGTCCGGCGGGAGGCTAGGGTCGCTCTTGTCCAGCAGTGGACGCAGGACCTCGCCTCCGCCGTCTTCGGCCGCCGTACCCTCGACGCCATCGGGCCGGTCCTGGAGGACTGGCTCGACAGGCGTCACGGGTTCATCTCCTTCCGTCTGGTGCAGGTACTCTCCGGTCACGGCTGCTTCGGCAGGTACCTGCACCGGATAGGACGAGAGGAGACACCGTCGTGCCACGGTTGTGGCGCGGCGGAGGACACGGCGGAACACACACTCGCGGTGTGCCCGTCGTGGGCCGTGCCGCGCCGCGATCTTGTCACGGCGGTTGGAGGGGACCTCTCGCTGCCCGCCATCGTCAGAGAGATGGTGGGGAGCGAGGAAGCTTGGGTGGCGATGGCCTCCTTCTGCGAGGTCGTGATGTCGCAGAAGGGGGCAGCGGAGCGCGAGCGGGAGGAGGATCCCCTCGCTCCGGCACTCCGCAGGCGGCGTAGGGGGAGGAGAAGGCGGGATTTCGCCCGCTTTCTCCCTCCCTGAGGTGAGCGGCGGGCGTGAGGCCGACGCCCGCCTTACATCGCTCACCATGCGGGAGCCACGGCCCCTCCCTAGGAGGGGCAATTGAGGGCCCGCCTTACTAGGCGGGTTTCGCCGGCGGGGGGGAGGTAGCTCAGGCTGCGCTAGTTTCCCACTCCCCCGCCACTATGGCGATGCCGGAGTGCCGCTGTGGGTTTAGTGGGTATTCCCGGCTTCGGCTGGGCGAGTCCCACACACGCCCTTCGGGGTATGGTGCGTAAATGCATTACCACAGCGTCAAAAAGGTGATGCAATGTTAAACCCAAGACCAACACGACCAAACGATGCTGCGCTAGAGGGAGATTGATCTGGAGACTCTCCAAGACCAAATTCCCGAGACAACAACATTTGGCGCATCGTACCCGCCACACATCGCAACACAACTGCTCAGACCCGTCCTCCGCACGGCTTCACCAGACATCATGCCGAAACACGATGAATCGCTTGGCGGCAAGACTTTGTCTGGTGGTTGGTAACTTCCGCCGGCAGCCGATGTTATGGCCTACCACCGAACAACATTTCAATCAACTCGACAAGTTTACAGCTGTCCTTACAGGTTTTACCCTAATGCGACATTGCAATTATCCACTAATACTTTAATATACATACACTAATTCTTAAACATAACTAACAATATTTAATAAAACTCTTGCGAGTTCACTCAAAAAACAGGAGAATATGTCCAGTCTATCATGGACTTCCTTCACCATACGGATTGCACGGGTGAGGGGTGCTTTCGCCAGTAGGTTGGTTCTGGCCACAGGCACTTTCAGCAGTTGCGGGCGTCGCCGCCTCCACACGTACCGGTCTGAAGCTCTTGCTGATGTAGCACTCCTGGGTTATGTGCTACGCCACGCAATAACTTAACTACATATGCAGTAAGACTGAACTCTCGGCGAACCCTGAGCTCATTATACCCCACCATACCAAGTACAAACAGTAATATACACTGGTCATCAGAAAAATCGGCCCACCTCTATTTTACACGAAAACTCATGATTTCATATTTTGAATGAAACAAATTGTATAATTATTGATTTATATGCTAAATAACGTCTGTTTTTTACGAATT
This sequence comes from Sesamia nonagrioides, assembly GCA_017933935.1. Classification (NCBI taxonomy): domain Eukaryota; kingdom Metazoa; phylum Arthropoda; class Insecta; order Lepidoptera; family Noctuidae; genus Sesamia; species Sesamia nonagrioides. Next base: position 1,706,361 of record JADWQK010001324.1, on the reverse strand, counting down.
AGTCAATAAATTGTTTATCTCAATTGTACATTTTAACAATAATACAAAAAAAAAGAAAATCGCTATTTTAACCATATTTTTAGCTTCAAATTGAACACTCTGTAACTTTTTAGTTTTACATGTTATTGAAACAAAACTTTCACGTCAATATTTGGTGTTTCCTCCTCTTGCTCTAATCACTGCCTGCATTCGCCGTTTCATTGACCTTATTAAAATGGTGATGCTTCCTTGAGGAATTCGGTTTCATTCTTCTCTAATGGCAGTATCCAAAGCTTTCAAGGTTGTAGGGGCGAGTTCTCGAGCTCTAACTTTCTGTTTTAGCGTGTCCCATATGTGCTCTATAGGATTTAAATCCGGACTTCTTGCTGGCCACTCCATAACACGAATGCCAACCTCTTCCATGTACTGTGTAACAATACGCGCTACGTGTGGCCTTCCATTATCATGCATTAAATGGAAATTTTCTCTGATGTAATCCGCATACGGCAACACATGATCTTCTAGGATGTCCGATATGTAACGTGGAGCAGTTAAAGAACCCCTATTGAAAAACACCAACTCTGTACCTGCTGTCAAAGATATCCCGCCCCAAAACAACAGAGCCTCCACCTTAACTGACAGTTTCTCTAATACAGCACTGAGCGTAACGTTCTCCTATTCTTCTCATGACATAACGGCGCCCACCAGAGCCCTATAAAGTCATTCTGCTCTCATCTCAGAATAAAACTGAAGCCCACTGGTCTATAGTCCATTCAAGATGTTCCCTCGCAAATTGTAGTCTAGCTTGGCGATGAGCTACAGTCAGCTGAGGTTCCGTTGCTGGCTTGTGAGGTCTTAAGTTCTGTTCACGAAGTCTTCTTCTCACCGTGCTGTCACATAGAGCCACACCCCGCACGTCACGCAGCCGCCTCTGGAGATCTACACCAGAAAGGTGCCGATTTCTCAGAACCGATGTCACAATAAAGCGATCATCTCTTTGAGTGGTGACCCTTTGTCTTCCAGAACCTGTTCTCCTACGGTACTGCCTAGTCGTCTCTTGAAACCTCTGGTAAACTCTCCGAACAGCAGATCGACTGAGATGTAGTCGACGAGCGACAACACGTTGACTGAAACCCGCTCGCAGCAAAGCCACAACTTGAACCGCTTCAGCTTCAGTAGTATCCATTATTTTAGGTTAATTTAATCCGGATTACAATGATAATCAATAAAGTAACAATCGTCAATAATCATAATAAAAATTAAAATTCCTGGTTGCGAATTAAACAGAGCTAAAGTGAATACTACCGTATTCATGAAACCGGCACTGGGCAGTGTTTATTTAAAAAAAGTTTATTAAGTAGCCTCATATTCGTAAACATTTATCGGAATCAAATGTCAAAGATCTTATTCGACCCTAGACATAAACAAAAGACGTTTATCTTTGAAATCGTAAAGAGCAATAGTCAAAAAACAGGGTGGGCCGATTTTTGTGATGACCAGTGTATTTCTTTCGGAATAAGCAACTGAATCGATTCCATCATTTTTAAACCATGTTATATTTTTTCCCAGCCACATCCAGAAATTGTTACAGTGTGGTTACCGAGCGCACAACAGAGCTGACGAGATCATACTAATAAGCGCGTGTGCATAGCTGGATAGGGCACCCCCCGCGCCTCGCCGCTCTAGGTGCGGGCGGGCGAGGGTGACCATATTTTTGTTGGAACAACCGAGTAATATAACAAGCTCATAACTTTGTGGTTTTTCATGATATCTTTTCGAAATTTTGTAGATAGATTCTTTATTTAAAAATACTGGATACGTATTTCGGGTTTCGCATATACAAAAAATAACGTTATATATTCAGTACGTACCTACTCATTTACTTATACAACGTGTAACATAAGGGTATATACATAACAAAGGCATGGCATCTTTACATGATATCAAACGATATTGGAATGGTTTTTTAATCCTATCTCTTTATGTTAGGAAGTTATGAGGAAAAACACCGCCTGTGATAGGCTACTATCATACTAGTCGCACAGAGATATTGAAGACATTTATCGGTTTTTGGCAAGTAACGTGACGGGTAACGACTAGTTATTAACGCATGTAGTGTGCTGCCACGTTTGTTATGATTTGATTTTAAGAAACACACGAAACCCAAAATTTGGTTCCAATTTTTTGAGTATTTTATTTTGAGTTGAAACCCTTCCGATATCGTTTGATATCAGCTAAAGGTGCCATGCCCTTGGTATGTATATACCCTTTTTGTTACACGTTGTATATGTATAATTTTGGATAACCACGTGTCTATGTATCTATTTCAATGTATTGTAAGTATAATATTTGCACCAACGACAGTCCCATTCAATTTCCAGTAAAATTTCTGTCCATTATTGGATTGCCTAGAGGAGATTGCATTAGCGATAAGGCCGCGCATTGTATATTTTATTGTGTTGAATGTACATATTTTTTAAGTTATGTACATTTTTGGGGTACAATAAAGTATATAACTAAATAAATAGTTCTTTTTCTTTCCATTTCAGTATGAAAAGGATAGAAGATACATAGATAATTCTGTCAAATTAGTTAATGCCTGACATATTTTTAGTATTAATGTTTTCCATCACCTGATAACCATCAGGCGGGATTGCGGTCAAGCCCTAGTTTATAGTTTAGGAAAAAAACTATCTATGGTATCTATCTTAATCTTACGGAACTAAACTAAAATATATTTACTATCCTTTTCCCGCTAAAATAGAAAGAAAAGCATGGACTGAACTTAAATTTAATTTTATTTATGAACTAGTTAGTCAGCATCTTTAGCTTTCTACAAAAAATCGAATTTATTTTAGTACCATTATAAAAACTAACCAATGAAAAAGTTTTAAAATAACCCCCTATTTTATTAATAGTAATAACGAAGAGTATTCTATAGAGAAATGCCCAAAAGGCCGGCAGTACTGAAATTGAATACAACAGGACTATTTACCGCAGGAACAACAAAAAAAAATCATATTAAAATGAGAGAAAACTTATAATAGTGTTAGATTGAGGACTATGTTATCCTGGAACAAATATTCAGCTTTATAAAACAGATTCTCGTTTATACCAAACGAAACAATTTTGTACAGGCTTTATATTACAGTTATATTTATATTTTTAACAATTGGTTGCTGCAGTCACAATATACACCAAAGCGCGCAGCAAATGTATATCTGGTCCGTCCGTACTTTAGTTTCATATCCTGTTTTACCTATCACAGATAAAAAGTCTAAAAAGACACAGATGGAAAGCGAGCGCCATTTTTGTTGCCAGCCAGTGTTCTACTTTTATATTAGTTTTCTTTTTATTCAAAATAAAACATCCTGTACTTTTAACTAACAAAGCTTCTATTTCGCATTTCTAAAATATAATAATAAATTTTGCTCCATTTTGATGTTAAGGCACCTTTGGGAAATGTAAACTGATGCAGGGCTCTGAAACATATGGCATCAATCTTTAAGAATTATTACATGTTTAAATTCATTGTCATTCAATTAACTATAGGACGCGTTTGCAAATTAAGAACACAATTACAAGCACTACAATGGACAAAGAAGTTAAATATAAACTTAGAGATAGTGAATGAAACCAAATGTCATAGTAATATACCTTTGAATTTAGCTACGTTCTAAACAAGTTATAACCTTGCTAAATTGAAAAGTACAACTGTGACGTATCATGACAACTGAAGTGACTGGTATTACATTTATTCGGTTAGGTCACGTGGTTTTATTTGTTTACCTAAAATTAACTACCTAACCTGATAAAGTATAGACTACAATAGAATAGAATATAATACTCTTTCTTATGCACAGCATAGAACATAAATATAAAGATTTTACAAAGGGTGACACAATGGGCGGTCTTATCGCTAAGAGCGATCTTTACATGCTTTTTATTAGCTTCACTTGTATGTTTGCTTGCTTGTTTGTTTGCTAGCTTGCTTGTTTGCTTGTTTGTTTGTTTGTCCGTCTCTAACTCTTTGGACTACAAGTGAGCGGCTCATTACTCTACCGAACCAAAAAGATGAAAATAAATATAGATTAAAAACTAAAAAAAACGTGCTTTTAAAAAATATCAAACTAAAAAGTTAAAAATAATTTTTAAAAAAGCGTGAGGCGCTTAATATACAAAAATTATGGCACAAAGTGCCTCACGGTTTTTTTTTTAATTATTTTTAACTTTTTAGTTTGATATTTTTCAAAAACCTTGTTTTTTTAGTTATTTAAACTATATTTTTTACAGACAACTAAGGGGAAGGAGAGATAAATAATGTAGATAGGCTACAGTGCAGGTATAATTTATATAAATTATACAATAAATATAATATGTACGTTAGGTGTATCATACTAGTTTAAATAAATATATATATCTAATTACTAAACATCATACAAGAAAAATCACATAAAATATAATGATGTAATTATTTAAAGAGAGAGGAAATGCTTTTTTTATCATAGTTTTAAAAGTAGACAGCGTTTGAGCACGCCCATCGAGTATATAAGTACGCCTTACAGACACGGGCAAGTCATTCCATGATTCCATAGCCGAACTGCTTGTAGGTACAGTAAAGGATTTATCAAATATCGATATCTATTATGTGTGTCATGAACAGTGATCGGAATAAGTAGAGTGAATTGGGGTCATTGATCGGAAAATTGGTATTAAAAAAAATGTATAAATAATATTAAGTCGTAAAACCCCTTGATATGGCTATACCCTCCATTAGAGGCTAAAAATAAAATATTGATATGTATACTTCGATCGGAATTTGATTGTTTTTATTTTTTAACAAGTAAAGAATAAATTAATTTTGTTATTTTAAGTAATAATATACTACTCAATTCAATGAATTGAGTAGTAATAATGTCAATACCAACATTATCAATATTTACTTGGATCCAGAATTACATTCTGGGAAAAAGACATTTGACCATTTGACTACCGAACCCTAATAAAAAATGTAAGTAATATAAAAATGATAAATGATAACAAAATATAAAGGAATAAAAAAATGGTTATGGACATTATCAATATTAACTTGAATTCGGAATTACATTCCGGGAAAATAGCTTACCCACGGTATTCTTTCTGTGAACATTTACGATACAAGTACCAAAAATCACTCTACCTATTCCGATCACTGGTCGTGAAGGAACTTGAAACAATATAGTTACATTGTTGTTGTGACACATACGCTTACTATCAGTTAATAGCGCTTTGTGGTCGGATTTAACTGAAAATTCCGCGCTCAAAATAATCGGTTGTTTCAGCACCAGTTTGGTAAATAAAATAAGACTTAAACTATTTACATTTTAATGAGTTTACTCGTGTTTATTTAAACATTAATGTATATTTTAGTTGAATAAGTTCATAATAATCTAGTGCGCTTAACCATCGACGATTGGCATCAGTATTTTTCATCAGGTCTGGTGAAGCCGAACGGAGGTCGGGATCTGAGCAGTTGTGTTGCTCATCTGTTGCGGGTACGATGTGCCAACTGTTGTTTTGTCGGGAGTTTGGTCGTGGAGGGTCTCCTGATTAATCTTCCTCTGATGCAGCATCGTTGGTCGTGTTGTTGGGTTTAACAGTGCATCATCTCGCTCAACTGCCGTCTGCCTTACTATTCACTCAGTTTTTTTTGAGTGAATAGGCTTAATAAACTAGCACGCTAAATTAGCACTGCTTACCATCAGGCGAGATTATTTTTTCATTTAAATACTAATTACATGTTTATAATTTTAAATGCTTAGGATCGATCTTGTTGGCGTGCCATGGAGGAGGCCATGTCCAGCAATGGACGAGTAGAGGCTGATGATTATGATGATGAAGAAAATTTTTATTTTGTTTTCCACCACATCCATACTAATATTATAAATGCGAAAGTAACTCTGTCTGTCTGATACGCTTTCGCGCTTAAACCTCTCGATGAATGTTGATGAAATTTGGTACAGACAATCTTTAGACCCTGAGAAAGGACATAAGCTACCTATTATTGAAAAAAAAAAAAAAAACAATCGGAAAGCTTGTAATGAAATAGATTGCGATCAGACCCTAGTTTATAACATTAAAAAATATATCCTAGGAAGGGGCTGGTGGTTACGTAATTCCAGCTGCACAGGTCAATTGATCACGTAAAGCTACCATTGCATTGGTCGTTCTGTGGAAGGGTCACCATCTTTTTATGCAGAGACCCGTCAGTACCTCGGATAACACATTAAGCCTTTGATCCCAGCTGATGGATCTGCCGGATCTTTGGCAGTTACAGTTCGTTAAACTTGGATGGGGTTTATCGTATTAGCAACTGGGTTACGCATGTCAGGAAGGCAGTCGCTTCATGTAAGTACTGGTATTATATCCTGGTAGACTGGAAAACCAACCATCCACATCAAATAATACACACAGACACAGTTCAAAATCTATACATTTAGCATATAAATCATCGCTTATCTATAGTAAATTTAGGCCCACAAAAAATCTAGGCATGTAAAAAATAATAATCATCATGATCATCATCTCAGTCACATGAACTCCACTACTGGGCATAGGCCTTATCCAAGGATTTCCAAAAAGAACGCAGCTTGCATCCAGCGCTTCCCTGCGATTTTGTTTAGGTTATCCGACCACCTAATCGGTGGGTGTCCGACGCTGTGCTTGCCGGTACGTACAAAAAATAATATGCTGTCTTTTAAATTAGGAAAACTGTATCTTAAGAGAGAGTAATTTGCGAGTGTGTATTTTTACATGCTTTTTATTAGCTTCACTTGTATGTTTGCTTGCTTGTTTGTTTGTTTGTCGTCTCTAACTCTTTGGACTACGAGTGAGCGGCTCATTACTGTAAAATGTCCCACCGTTTTCAATACGTTCGTTCGTCCGTTTTCTTTTTTTTTTTTTTAAGAATATCGGTTTAAAATGTTGAAACTAAATATAGTTTAAAAAACTAAAAAACACCATGCTTTTAAAGAATATCGAACTAAAAAGTTAAAAATAATTTTTAAAAAAGCGTGAGGCGCTTAATATATAAAAAAATAAGGTACAAAGCGCCTCACGCTTTTTTTAAAATTATTTTTAACTTTTTAGTTTGATATTTTTAAAAAGCATGTTTTTTTAAAGAGCGTATTGTTTGTGCAGAATAAATAAAAAAAAAAATTCTTATTGATACTTTCTCCATTCTCTTGGGAAACCAACCACTTGCAATACCTTATAAAGGTCGTTATACACACATGCAAAAAAAAAAACGCCTTATAATCAAAAGGCACGTCCACGCGCTGTCGTGCACTGGCACGATAATTACGTCATTACAAAGCAAGGCTTGTAATTTAAAAAATGCCGGGCTTTTCATATGAAAATTGATTTATAGAGGCTTTTATTGAAACAATTTGATTTTTTATACTAAGCTTGGGCTCGCATGAAGGTATTTACTGGCTGTATTCAGAATAAAACGTATTTGTTTTTTTTTATTATTGATTCTGTTACTGTTGGGTTGTGTTTTGCAAATAATGACATCTTAGAGCTAATTTCAAGAAAGTTTATAGTGTGACTCAGTCCCAGTCTATCAATACTTGCAATTTTCTAATGTTTTAACATTTTATTGTCGCCGAAATGAGAAAGCATCTAGTTTTTAAGTTTTAAATTTCGGTAATAGGGTATTTGACTAAAAAATAAGTAATTATATTTTACAGACAGATTTCCAAAAAATACTAGACACGTATTTTTTTCTTTTTTCATATAAACAAAAAATTGACAAATATGAAAGGCATCAGAGATCAGGAGTGGTGGCTGGTGATGTCACTGGTCGCTAAAAAGTGTACCATCCAGTGACGTCACACGAGTTTTCAACGCGCTGTGTCGTCTTCATTTTTTGTTTAAGAAAAAATACGTGTCTAGTATTTTTTGGAAATCTGTCTGACGGACTAATTAGTTTTTTTTAGTCAAATACCCTATTGACTATTTATTCTCCATTCACATATAAACTACGCAATTTATAAATTAAGTCCGAGACACTCTCTCAGAGAAAAATTTAAAGAGATTAATGTACTTACTGACCGTGCCGTCTCAATATATTTATGAAAATCTTTTGTATGCTCATAAAAATATAAAATTGTTTAAAAAATACAGTGATGTCCATGATATAAATACTAGGAACAGGCACAAATTTATTGTACCTACAACAAGGCTCAAGAAAATAGGTGGCTCTTTCAGATGCCAATGTATACATTTTTAGAATGGACTTCCAGAGGTGGTTCAAGATCTGAGCCTGAATAAATTCAAATCCTTCATTAAACGTAAGTTGTTTCAGAAAGCATTTTATAGTGTGAAGGATTACATTGAGGACAAAAAGGCTTGGGCTTGAGCTGCGTCCGATTTCTATACAATGATTGTTCTTTGATTTTTCCTCTTGTAGTTTTATTAAGTAATTGTTTATGTTATTTATTCAAAGCCTGTATTACTCACTATGTAGCCAAGCATATTGTACGTTACGGAATTGTATCGCTGACAGAGGTGTTCGGCACTTGTACAGCTGCACAGGAGCTAAACTTAGTATTCGGAAACACTGTTGGAGCTGCTGAACCTTGGACAACACTATCTTAGCATTGTGTAGATTCAATTTCTTAGTATTGTATAATTGCATGGCAAACGTGTGAGCACAATGTACGAATGTGCTGTAAGGCATTTATTTGTTGGGTTAGTCTTTTTTATTGACGTTGAGAGTATGTCATGCTCACTCAAATGTCTCGCTGATGGTGGCGTGTGTTTTGGGTCATTGGGTTCCCTTCGATATGGTTGAGCTGAATGATGCTGATCCATACGTCATGTTCGGGAACGGACGCCGTCGGAGGGGACTGGTCATCTCTTAGCTGCCACGGCGTATTTTAATTTCTGAATTGATTTTTGTATGTTTTCCATAATGGACGCTCTCAGCGTACAATATATTTCTGCATCGTTCTCACGCGGTTGATTTCAACATGAATGATGTAATCAAATATTTGTAACAATAGCTTAAAAATTTAAAAGAGTGTCCATGGAGTTTCTTGCCCGATCTTCTCCATAGGTACCTACTCTTTGGAATGGGCGACTAGCTTCATCTTATTGACTGACCGACCTTCTGACAATTCAAAAGTGCCTGTAACTGGTTTATTTGAAATAAATGATTTGATTTGATTTGATTACGGGCTAGATGATAGAGAAAAACAGCAATACCTATTATTTATTTACTTCAAACTCATGTATTGCGAAAAGGTTAATTTAAATAATTAACATCGATGCATAATATAGTTTGGCATCTCTATAATCCGTCTGAAGGCATGCCATTTTTGTTGACATTTGTCTCATTGTATATTACTCATAATTACTCAAGGAATTAACATTATACTTAAGTATAAGTATGTTGTTAAGTATATAAAGCTAGTAAGCTTTCCGCCCGCGGCTTCGCCCGCGTGGAGTTCGGTTATATCGCGCTTTTTAGATTTCCCTCGGGAACATCAAATTTTTCCGGGATAAAAGCTAGCCTATGTGCTTTCTCAGCGTCTAAAGATTGTCTGTGCCAAGTTTCATCAAAATCGGTTTAGTAGTTTTGGCGTGAAAGCCGGACAGACAGACAGACAGAGATACTTTTGCATTTATAATATTATACTTATACTTATATAAGCAGTTGACTGAGATAACTTAAACATAAATTTATTTCTAGTTCAGGTCATCATTAACAACCTTTTTATCGTTCCACTGCTGGGCACAGGTCTCCTCTCATACCGAGAAGGATTGAACGTAATCACCACACTTGCACACTTGCTCAATACGGGTCGCTAGTTCAGGTAAAACGCAATAATGTTTGTATTCTTATAGTTTAAGTCCTTTTTCGTAAACATTTATGTAAATCAATAATACATAGTCTACGTCCAAAAACCCTTAAAAAATAATTCCTTTAATGTAGTCAACATTATGACTTACTTTCTGTGAGATAATCAGAGGTGGAGGAGTGCTAAATCAAATACTTCATTAACTAACAACAGTAATGCACAGTGTACAACAAAATCACCAAATACTTCTCTATCCTGAACCCAGAATAACCGAAAATCACAAATATTTACACAAGCATAATTTAATGACAAGTTTCACCCACGAGACATGCTAAAAATCCATCCAGCTGGATGAAACAGTGCAAAATGTCACCGAAAACCTTTTAAATAAGTCACGGGTGGGACAAACTGTGTTTTATCTCACGATAAAAGTAAAGTTAGGTTAGTACATAATTAAGTAGGTGTTGCCAGTGATATGGGCGTGAAGTGCCTAGAAGAGACTGCGGAAAACTCCGCAGAATTTAAATTTGTCGAGTGAAGGGTTGAGTGTAAATCAGCTGTAGCTTTATAGTATCGTCAACGACTTAAAAGTTATAGGTTGTGGTTTGTGTAAATTATTTCATCACCACTGCCCTCAAAACGGTGAACGATAGGAATGTCGTGAGGAAACCGGTAACAATGTTCTAGAGGTGACATATGATATCTACAAAAACCGCATTGTGCCAGCGTGGTAGATTCTTGCCGCCAAGCGATTCGTCGTGTTCCGGCATGATGTCTGGTGAAGCCGTACGGAGGACGGGTCTGAGCAGTTGTGTTGCGATGTATACCGGGTACGATGTGCCTAATGCTGTTGTGTCGGGAGTTTGGTCGTAGAGGGTCTCCAGATCATCCTCTGGCGCAGCATCGTTGGTCGTGTTGTTGGGTTAAACATTGCATCACCTCGCTCAACTGCCGTCTTCCTTCCTGTCCACTCAGTTTTTTTAAGTGAATAGGCTTAATAAGCTAGTGCGTTTTACCTTCAACGATTGCATCACTGCTTACCATCAGGCGGGATTGCAGTCAAGCACTAGTTTATAACTAATAAAAAAAAAAAAAAGATTACGGGCCAATCCCTCTCACGAAGAGGCGGCCTGTGTCCCTGGAGAAGGAACATTATTGTGCTGATTATGAGTGGTGAACATTTTCGAAGTCATAAGTACTAAATCTATACTAATGTAATTATAAAGCTGAAGAATTTGTTGTTTGTTTCTTTGTTTCTTTGAACGCGCTAATCTCGGGAACTGCAGGTCCGATTTGAAAAATTATTTTTGCGGTGGTAAGCCCATTAATACAGAAAGGCTTTAGGCTACATAACATCACGCTGCGACCAATAGGAGCGGAGCATAACGAAGTCACTGGCGGCCGCTAGTTTCATTATTTAAATTACGAAGGGATCATAATTAAAAGTACAAATTTTCTAGAACATAATAGTTACAAATGTTAAGTTAGATATCCTTATACTAAACTCAGTTAATAAGGCATACAAACAGTTTTAGCTGTAATAATAAAGATTTATTAATACACTAGCGGCCGCCAGCGACTTCGTTCGCGTGGAGTTAGTTATGCTCCGCTACCATTGGTCGCAGCGTGATGTTATATAACCTAAAGTCTTCCTGGATAAATTGGCTATCCAACGCATAAAAAAAATTTCAATTTGGATCAGTAGTTTCTGGGACTAGCGCGTTCAAACAAACAAACAAACTCTTCAGCTTTGTGTGAATGTTCTCGTGAATTTACAATGTCTTAGAGGAAATTCATTACATACCTAATTTGAAATCGGAAATACAATAAATAGCGTCAAGTGTAATAAAATGGGATAACAAATTCGTCAATTCTGTAATTAATTCGATATTTACGTTAGATATTTTAACGATCCTGGCATTTTCGCGACAGCTTTCGTTTTCGTGAACCTGATCCTATCCATTACATTACATCCTGCTGTAATTAAAATATTCTGGCCGTCCATTTAAAGTATCTCTGTTTACCTACTTGGATTTTTAATGAGATTGTTGACACAACGGTTCAACATGTAACTTGTGTCAGTGTGACGTCAAAGTTCATGAGTAATATCGTGTTCAAAATGTGATTAGACTAAAAAACGCCTAAACACTATGTTGTGGTCCTAAAGCACTGCTTTTTATGAGCGTTAATCCTGCCGACAAACTATTGTGTAGTTTAGAAGGCTTATGAAAGTGTTTGGCCCAAAATAACAATTTTCTTTTCATATTTTTTTCCCATTGAACAAGAAAAAAGCCACAAAACTGACCAATATTTTTGGTTAAAAAAATAATCAGGAAGCCATATTGAGTTCTTCCAGTATCCTTGTCAGTCTTGACCCCTCATAACTCAGCCACTATCTACGTCCTGGCCACATCCAGTGGGCCTTATCTCAACCGGGCCGGTTACTTAAACTGTCAAAGTTGCACCATCCCTTAGGTTCTTTTCTTTTCAACACTTAAAAACTTTTCAGATACTTGAGTAAGGATCGACAAGAGTTTTGTTAAGCTATTTATTGGTTTCCGTTTGAGTTTTACGGAAAGGGTTAATTTAAAATGTCGATAAAAGATGTCCTTTGAGAGCGTCATCGTTAATCTTGTTCGAATCTGTTGAAGAAGTTCTTTTGTTTTCGAAAGTGACGAAACTGGCAAATCAATTTAGCAAAATTGCTTTTATAATTGCAACAGGTTTAATATTCTAAATAATATTGTTGTCTCTTAATTTCCAGAAAACCAATACTTGTAATTAAAAACTTTCAAATTGAAGTAGTAGTGTCCTCTCTTATTTTTATAATTATAAACTAGAGCTTGACCGCAATACCGTATGGTATGCAGTGATGCAAACGTTGATGGTAAAGCACGTTAGTTTATTAAAAGTCTATTCACTCAAAAATAGTTAGTGAATAGGAAGTAAGACGTCAGTTGAGCGAAGTGATGCAATGTTAAACCCAAAAACACGACCAACGATGTTGCGCCAGAGGGAGATTGATCTGGAGACCCTCCACGACCAAACTCCCAATAAATAATATTTTGGCGTATCGTACCCGGCACACATCGCAACATATGTAACTGCTCAGACCCGTCCTCCGTACGGCTTCACCAGACATCATGCCGGAACACGACGAATCGCTTGGCGGCAAGACTTTGTCTGGTGGGTTTGTGTCGGCGACAAACAAATGTCAAATACGTGTCAAAATTTTAAGAAATTAGAAGTAACTTTTAACAGATTGAGAATGTGAATGTTCTTAAAATTAGTAGAATTAACCCTCTAACAATGCCTCGGAAAGCACATTAAGTCGGTCTATGATTTATAGATCGTTTATACTAGTGATGAGTAGTCTAAACCTTGTTCACCAGTTTCAACAAGGTTTAATCTTACCCAGTTAATGTAGATCAGATTCACACCACTCCAGATAATGTCGCTCCATGTAGAATACTGGTACGAAGCGACATTCAATTAGACACACAGGAAAAGGCTAATCGGATTAATTGATTTGCACGAATTAAATAATTATATGAGGGCAGCTGTAGTAGAAACATATTAGGCTATATGCTGCTATATCATGCAAGTAAACGAGTAAAGTCAGCAGAGCTGATTATAATGTATTATGGTAAGCAGTGATGCAATCGTTAATGGTAAAACGCTCTATTTTATTAAGATTCTATTCACTCTAGCCTTAAAGATACTTAAATTGTAGTCCGACGGAGACACCATGCTGACAAATTGTTCCAGTCCCTCGATATCTGCCGTATGAAAGAAGAGGCGAATCGCTTCGTTCGGATCGTTGTGGTGTCAACAACGTAAGGGTGGAATCTCGCCGTACGACGGGTCTTCCGATGATGGAACGGAGATCGAGGAATTACATCATTTAATTCCCTCGCACACTCTCCAAAATGCATCATATAGAACACCGACAGGCTGGCTACTCTTCGCTTGTGCTCCAGTCTTTGGAGACCGTTTTGAACTAAATATGTATCCTCAGTGGCCTCTCCAGTCAAAGTAGCCCGGTGGCATTTTACAACACTAGCCAAAATGTGGCTTCAGTACTCCACATACGAGCGAACCTGTGCTTTGTATTACATAATTAATAATAATAATTTATTGGCACAACGACACATACATTAGTATATACAAATTAACTAAATGCTAAACAATGGTACAAAAGTCTGTATACAGATATTGCGAGCCCTGCCTCTTAAACTAGGGTGACCTGTATCTTAAGAGACAGTGTTCAGTACTAAGGTTACTTACAAAAGGATTTATACATACAACTGTGGATTGCGCCACTTATTGCTCTTGTCAACATTCAAATTTAAGTTACAAAATAAATACAATAATATTATAAGTAAAAACAGTAAAAATAAAAAATAATGTATTATGAATAAGTGAAAAGTTAGTGAATGAGAGTAGTGTGTGTGAGGTGTTTATGTAATGCAAGAGCAAACTAAAACTGTATGTGTTAGGCAATGTATTTCAGCAATGACTCTGTTTGTGCATAGTCTTGCTGAAGTAGCCATTCCATCAGCTCAGCCTTTAGCTTAAACTTATTATAATCACGCATGTTTAGATCTTTGTGGATTTTCTTATAGATTAGTGAACTTATTGTGAAGTATTGGTGCTGGGCAAAAGTGGTTTTATGTTGTGAACCTGGGGGAATATTTGTTCGTTTATTGGGATCAGACGGTAGGACACTGGCGTGTCTTCTAAGTATGGATTGCAATACGAAGAGTTGACGAACTGTTAGAACTTTACAATCTGAGTACAGCTGAGTTGTTGGATAGCGATAAGGTTTTGTAGCATCACTTTAAGTATCGCTCTCTGGGCTCTTTCCACTCTGAGAAAAGTAGTTTTAGCTTCACCGTCCCATACACTGATGCAGTATCCAAGAACGGACTGCCACAGAGCATAAAACACCAGTCTATAATGTTGCCATTTTCGCTTCACAGGTCTTCTCTCAATAAAAGAACACGCCATGCAAACTCGGTGCGGGTTGATATATGTCACAGTCATGTTTACGAAGTTTTACCTCTAGGACAAATCGGTTTCCTCACAATACTTTCCTTCACCGGATTGAGAACAGTGCCCTTCTGGGTTCGACCCTATGACTGGACTAGCCCATAACCGCAATTTGTTGTAGGTAGCATCCAGCATCACTACTTTGTTCACTATTTTTCTTATAATAATTATTTCTATATATAATATCCATCACTGCAAGTCACAAAATACATTTTTGTTTTTGTTACTGTTTTATATAATTTCTTTTTTTTTTACTTGGTATAAATTTGTTTTATAATCTTTCTTTACGAGTCACATTAAACGCTTTTTTTTTCATTTCTCTATTAGAACGACATAGAAGAAGAAATTAGCTTGACTATGGTAATCGGTAGGGACCGCTCCGACTAAACTTCTTCAAATTAAGAAGAGAATACCAAATTTATTTTGAAACTGAGTCTGTACAATATTTATGTATTCAGTTGGAATTTTCCTTCATTTGAAACCAAATGATAAATAAATATTTCTATTAGTAGAGACTAATAGAAATAACTACTAGGTATTTCTATTTTCATGTAATTTATAAAATTTCACAAGAAACAACCAGTAGCTAGGAAATATAGTTATCAAAATTAATTTTCTCTAATGAATTTTAGTAACGTAAACATATTTTATTTATTTTAGAAAAGCAACTTCTTCTGCAGCCTAAAGAGGTCCACTGCTGGACCAAGGCCTCCCACGAAGCTTTCATTGCTTTGGCGGGATTTGCCATAATCCTCACGTTTGGCAGGCGGGTTGGGAGAAACATCGTTGTGGAATAAAAATAAAGTTGGTTTTTCGACTATTTTGCTACAAAACGTAAAGAGTACCATATAGAGAAATTGGTTGGTGCAGTCCATTCGGCAGGGACCATTTGTATAGCGGCTTCCTAGGTACGGGACTACGGGTACATTATAAGTTTCAAGCTTAAAATACTTTCGGGATACGTTCCGATACGTCTGTTGACCCAGTTACGGGCTCTAGTCACTTCCGGAGATAAAATCTTCATACGAGTTTTGCATTACTCACTGAAAAGGATTCGAAGTGAATTAATACTGTATTGGAACTTTAAAGATGGCTAATGCCATCAGTATGAAGAAGGCTCACGGAATTATTGGTTTATTTTTAAACGTCACTTGCATCGTCCCACTGCTGGGCACTGGTTTCCTCTCATAAAGAGAAGGACTGAGCTTAATCACCACGCTTGCTCAATGCGGGCTGGCGATTTCAGACTTAAAGTAAAGGTTTACTCAATATGTGTTTCCTTCACTTTGTAATCAGTCATTGGTGTCGAAGATATACTTAGAAAGTATTTAGGTATAACTTAGAAAAGTTACATTGGTACTTGCCTGACCTAGAATCGAACCCTTACATAATTGGTTTATATTATTGCCACTTTCTAAGTATATCTTGGACACCAATGACTGATTAAAAGGTGAAGGAAAACATCTTGAGAAAACTTGGACTTTAAGTCTGCAATCGCCAACCCGCGTTGAGCAAGCGTGATGATTACGTTCAATCCTTATCTGTATGAGAGGAGTCCTGTGCCCAGCAGTGGGACGATAAAAAGGTTGATGATGATGATTGCCCCTAGTAAAACAGGCTTCCTCTCTATGAAAGATATTGGACTGTATCAATTCGTATTATGTTTCATTCTTGTTATCCATTATTCGTAGGCGTCACATATCTTTAAACTTTTGTTTGCTGGGTGTGCCGGACGCCTCGCTGCTTCAAGCTTCTCAGTAAATATAGTGTTGAACCTACGATCATTACCCACGTATTACGAGTTGTTGATCATAGGATCAAATACAAATTGCGCAGCACTTTAGTACCTATAGATTATTTCGTCACCACTGGTCCCTCTAAGCTTAAATTAGTCCGTGCCCGACACGATTTGACGTAGTTTTGTTCGCCATGTTTTTAACCGCATTTATACTGTCTTTGGAGTAGTTAACTAATTTTGACAGGAATAAACTAATATTCTAAGTTCTGTCCTTTTCTAAATGAAAAAGATACACTGTAGTTATTACTTTAGTTTGTGAATACTGACTGATGAAATTATTGGTTTATTGTTTGCGTCAGTTTCTTAAAGTTACGTATATGTCATCTCCATCTCCGTGTATGTCGTTCGTACGTTGGTTGCTAAGGCGATTCACACACGGCACCGCGTACCGCCGCGGACGGCTAATTAAAGAGTACTGCTCGACCGCGCGGTCGGGCGGTATATGTGTGTTAATAATCTACGGATTTAATAGAGCTCAATGCGACATCAGGGGCCCTAGCCAATGTAACATCGCTTCGTATCGAAGCGAAAGCGAATACCAAACCAACCAATATCGAAAACGATTGACAACGCGACACGATAAATCACGTGGTCAATCGTTCCCGCCATTGGTTGGTTTGGTATTCGATTTCGCTTCGCTACGAAGCGATGTTACATTGTCTACAGGCCCAGATCCGCTTCACCGCCCTCAGCGGCGGTACGCAGTGCCGTGTTTGAATCGCCTAACCCTACCTACACGAAAAACTAAGTACAAAGGCAGCGTTTCCTATATTTCTTCTTCAGTCTATAGAGGTCCACTGCTGAACAAAGGCCTCCCCAAGGCTTTCTTGTCCTGTGCTGCCTGCATCCATTGGCTTCCCACAACCTTTACCAGGTCATCGGTCCACCTTGTTGGGGGCCTCCCTAAACTACGTTTTTCGGTACGTGGCCATCACTCCAGAACCTTACTGCCGCATCGCCATCGGTTCTACGAACAATTTTCCCTGCCCACTTTCACTTAAATTTAGTTACTCGAAGAGCTAAGTTGGTGACATTGGTTCTTTTACGGATCTCCTCATTTCTTATGCCATCGCGCAGAGAAACTCCGCGCATGGCTCTTTTCGTCGCCCCTTATGCTCTGAGCATAGCTCTTTCCTATGTTTACTCCCTGCCAACCTCCCTAACGATTTCATCTAATCTGAATATAAAGGGCATGATTTAACCTCTATCGACACGGTTTAAAACAAATAGTTTGAGTAAATAAACGTCAGTTTAGATTAGATTTAGGTCAGTATAACATTGGTTTGAAAAGCAAACTACATATTAATTATGAAATTATGGACGATTAATACAAATCTCAAACATGAGATTGATTAAGGTACTTTTAGTATCTATTAATAATGAATGTTATCTACAAAATCAATAATGCCTTGTCTTTTCTATACTATGCTGGGGTCAGCTTTCGGCTCGGGTCGGCTTACCGTATTCATCTGAATACCAGTATTTTATGTGAAGCGACTACAAAACCAAAAATATTGATAAATAAACCACTTATTTGGTCCAAACAAATAAACATATTGATAAATAAACCACTTATTTGGTCCAAACAAATAAACATATTGATAAATAAACAACTTATATATTTATGTTTATTTATCAATATTTTTGGTTTTGTAGTCACTCCACATACGCAAAACTTCACTTATAAATTAAAACCATACATATCGAAGTAAAAATGATACTTATAATGAAGAATACTTATCGATGCTAACGTTGCACGCATGTGCTCAAGTCCACAAAATCGCGCTAATGTAGCCCCCGTAATTTATTTTTATTTTTTTTAAAGTCAAGGTTTGTATCTTTATCTAAATATAATTAGCGGCCGTAACAAGTATATTTAAAGAATCCTCTGATAAGTTTCGCACCCGTGAGAATATTGGGATAATAAGTATCCAGTACGATAATCCTGGTCACAAACCATAATAACAAACATACATGCATAACTCGTAGGATTAAAAAAAATATAAATCTTTAGTTTATTATCTAATCTGAGACCTACCGAATATAAACATACACATTTAAACTAATATGATACACTTAACCTACATATTTATTATATAATATATGTAAACTAGCTGACCCGGCGAACTTCGTTCCGCCTTAAAGGCAATATCACATGACTACTTTTTAAATTAGGATAATTTTAAATAAATGAATATTATTATTCAATGATTCTTTATTTGGGAGCACAATCCTGGCGATTCTCCGGAAATCATTAATGTGCTACAATACTCGCAAACAACATCCATTGGCCCAATGCGAACGCCATTGCGCTATATTATATGCGTATTGAAACGCGGCCCGATTCAAATCAGTATTTGATGAATTTCTTCTTGTGTTTCGTAAATTATCTAGCGCTTGATCTCTGAGGTTTGCTCGACGATTTCGCATTGCCAACCCAGCCATTTCACGGGCTGCCTCCCTTTGCTCTGGTGAGTGAGAAGCACGAAGTCGAGCCATACTAAGGCTGCGCCTTCAAGTGCAATTTCTTGCTCTTCTTCAGTTTTTTTTTTTGTTGTGGATGGGAAATCATCAAGTGACCTCTCCCGCTCTGGGCGGAGCGGAAGGGCGTGTCAGACTTTTATTGACTAAAACCCACCCGTGTTCCTTCACTTGCCTGTGCAACGGCCAGTGCCATGGTTTCTTTTTTAATCAACCCGTAACCCTGTGGACCAGTCCTCGTGGACACCGTCAAGGTGTGCTGACATCTCTTTGAGGCACGTGTGAAACACAATGGGCCGTCAACCCGGGCCTGGTTCTTACAAGGAGGCGAGCTGCCTATCCCTCGCCGCCCGCAAGCCCGCGCCTACGGCGATTGGGAGTCCGATGTTGCCTCCCGACCAGTGCGCTTCCTGCGGCGGTTTAAGCCGTGAGTGTAGTGGGATTTCCGCTCCCTCACCCACTCCGCCTCCTCCTTTGCCAGCATCACTGCTTCACAGAAGGAGGTGAAAGCTTGCCATGCACTCTTGCTCCGGACTGTGGCCCGGACCAGGGTCGAACGCGAGAGATCGCCGCCGATCGCCGCCACGAGAACACGGCTAAGCTCTATCCAAGCCGGGCAGACCTCCACCTTATGCTCCACCGTGTCCTCAGGGTGCTGCACACAGTGGTCACCCTGGCGTTTCCTTCCGCCTTATACGGAACAGGAACCTCCCGAAACAGCCGTGTCCGGTGAGGACCTACGTCAGTCGGAAGGTGAGGACGCCGTGGCGCCTCTCTAGCTACTCCTCAAAGAGAGGACTTACCGCCGCTATTGCGGCGTACTCAGTGCTGGATTGCGACAATCACACTTTCCATGTCGCCATGAGACCCCGCCGGAGCTCTGTCCGCTGTACTGCGATTTTTCGCGGCAACAGAGTTATGCCTCCTCTCATCCATCACTCCCACATGTGGGCGAGGGATAGTGTTTCTCCACAATTTAATGGATGTTATTATACATATAAACGTTTCTTTTTAATTACTCTATCTATTAAAAGAAACCTCATCAAAATCTGTTTCGCAGTTTTAAAGATTTAATCATACAAAGGAACATAGGGAAAGAGAAAGTAACTGTTTTATAGTATGTAGTGAAGTGGTAAATGGCACAGCAATACAATATTAGAAATTTTGAAGTTGAAGTTTGCTTTGGGGCTTTTATTAAAAAAATTAAACCGGCAGAGAGCATTTATATTCCTTGCTTTAAATAAATGCATCAACATTCAACCGGTAAGACTTTTTTTTAATATGCTGAGTAGTGTAGGAGTGTGTTTGTACCATTTTTAACAAATGAACCGCTAACTTATATTTTGACTGAGTTGTTTTGTTATTCCATGTCAATTGCGTTTTGTTAAACCATGTCTTATGTCACGTCACACGGGAACGACAGGAACCGCGGGAACGGGATAAAAAGTATCGTGATATGTCCTTCTCCCAGTTCTTATCTACCTCCCTACCAATTTTGAGCCATACTGGTTAAGCGGTTCTTGAGTTATAAATATAGTAACTAACACGACTTTCATTTATATACATAGACTTCATTCAAATCGGACCAGCCTAGGAGGAATTCAGTGACGTACACACGTACAGCAGATTTAGGATGGAAAGAAGAAACCCATGGAAAGCATTGTCATCTACATTTGTAACAAAGATATCATACCTCTCTCTACCCCTAGAGCTCTTGTTTCTGTCTCTTTAAGTAAAATAAAAAATCTTAAATAATTATTTATTTCTATTTATTTTTTTCTCTTTTAGTTCATAAGTACAAATTTAGTTAAATAAAAAAAAATAACTTGTGATTGACCGGGTTTGAACCGAGGAACACCAGCCATCGCGAGTAGACCACACCAATATTGACTACGCTACAGCCGCTATGTCAAGCCGCGCGAAATTAGCGCCCATATTATGCGTGAAATATTGCGAAAGAGAAAACTCGAAAATATGCGCTTCCCCAGACATAAGACTGAGCTAGATCGATTTTTCGTCCCCGAAAACCACGACATATTAATTTTCAGCGAAATAGAGAGCTATAGAGCTTAGCCGTGTTCTCGTGGCGGCGATCGGCGGCGATCTCTCGCGTTCGACCCTGGTCCGGGCCACAGTCCGGAGCAAGAGTGCATGGCAAGCTTTCACCTCCTTCTGTGAAGCAGTGATGCTGGCAAAGGAGGAGGCGGAGTGGGTGAGGGAGCGGAAATCCCACTACACTCACGGCTCAAACCGCCGCAGGAAGCGCCCTGGTCGGGAGGCAACATCGGACTCCCAATCGCCGTAGGCGCGGGCTTGCGGGCGGCGAGGGATAGGCAGCTCGCCTCCTTGTAAGAACCAGGCCCGGGTTGACGGCCCATTGTGTTTCACACGTGCCTCAAAGAGATGTCAGCACACCTTGACGGTGTCCACGAGGACTGGTCCACAGGGTTACGGGTTGATTAAAAAAGAAACCATGGCACTGGCCCTTGCACAGGCAAGTGAAGGAACACGGGTGGGTTTTAGTCAATAAAAGTCTGACACGCCCTTCCGCTCCGCCCAGTGCGGGAGAGGTCACTTGATGATTTCCCAACCACAACAAAAAAAAAACTGAAGAAGAGCAAGAAATTGCACTTGAAGGCGCAGCCTTAGTATGGCTCGACTTCGTGCTTCTCACTCACCAGAGCAAAGGGAGGCAGCCCGTGAAACGGCTCGGTTGGCAATGCGAAATCGTCGAGCAAACCTCAGAGATCAAGCGCTAGATAATTTACGAAACACAAGAAGAAATTCATCAAATACTGATTTGAATCGGGCAGCGTTTCAATACGCATATAATATAGCGCAATGGCGTTCGCATTGGGCCAATGGATGTTGTTTGCGAGTATTGTAGCACATTAATGATTTCCGGAGAATCGCCAGGATTGTGCTCCCAAATAAAGAATCATTGAATAATAATATTCATTTATTTAAAATTATCCTAATTTAAAAAGTAGTCATGTGATATTGCCTTTAAGGCGGAACGAAGTTCGCCGGGTCAGCTAGTATATATATAAAGAAGATAGTAAACTGTAGACTACCTACATTATTTCTCTCTCCTTTCTTAGTAATCCATCCAAAGATTGTCTGTAAAAAATCGCTCTTAGCGATAAGACCGCCCATTGTGTCACCCTTTGTAAAATCTTTATATGTTCTGCAATCTATATGGTGTACATAATAAAGTTTTTTTTTTTAGTAATTATAATCTAGTGCTTGACTGCAATACCGCCTGATGGTAAGCAGTGATGCAATCGTTGATGGTAAAGCGCGCTAGTTTATTACGCCCATTCACTTAAAAATCCTTAGTGAATAGGAAGGAAGACGGCAGTTGAGCGAGGTGGTGCAATGTTAGACCCGATAATACGACCAACGATGCTGCGCCACAGGGAGATTTATGTGGAGACCCTCCACGACCATACTCCCGGCACAACAACATTTGACGCATCGTACCCGGCACACATCGCAACACAACTGCTCAGACCCGTCCTCCGTACGGCTTCACCAGGCATCATGCCGGAACACGACGAATCGCTTGGCGGCAAGACTTTGTCTGGTGGGTGGTAACTTCTGCCGGCAGCCGATGTTATGGCCTACCACCGAGAAGAGTATTATTTTCTATTCTATAAACAAAAAGAAGCATAAAAATCGGCGATGCCGTTTCGGATCAGTTTGATCACAAACACTGTGACACGAAGAACTCATTCGTTTCACCATTCATTGTCATCATTTGTGGTCATTCGTTTGACCATTCGGAACGCGCGCGCCTTCTCGTTCCACCCTCAGTTCGTGGTGATGAAGGCGAGCTATACCTATAAGTGCGGTGTAAGCTGGCGGCTTGGGATCTTATCCCATAAAGGCCAGCCCGTGCCGCAGCTGACAAAGTAAAAATAAATTCACGACTATGACCTTAGAGTTTGATTCTGAGTTTCTTCTCAGAGCTAGTACCTACTGGGAAACGCCGCGTTATCAAATCGAATTAATAAAAACAATCGATCCAGCAATCTCTTGCTGTTCTTCCTAGCGTCGCCCTAAGCCGGGATTCATACTCGGGGTTATCGCTTAGTTTTTAAGTGTTCCTGGCTGAAGGCTTTGAATTAATGTAAGGCAGCTACAGGATTCTCCGTCTCAGTAGTCACGACCTCTCAAGGTCAACTTCGTGATGGTATTATAAAAAATAAATATTGCAAGATTGAATTTTGTACGGACAACATGTGCTTAGAACAATTTCAAGACCTCACGTTCCATATAGTTGAGTTATGTATCTATAACATGTGATTCGCTAGTGTGACTGACTTATTTACTTGATTGTTCTAATGTACCCACGATGCGCCCACAATAGTCAATAATGTACCTAATGATAACGAGAGATAAATGTACCATCTCCAACATAAAGATAAATAAAGATTAGAACTGCTCTAAAATCATAATCTCCTTATTCGTCTAATACTAAAACAGGAAATATCTGTCTGTATGGCGAGAGGGTCGGCGTTAATGAGGCAAATGTTCGGGATGCCCACGCTCTTTAGATTCCTAGTTTAGGTCTTTGTCATTACGTGATAGGAATTAAGATTAATGGATCAAGCGTTTGGTCAGATGAGTTTAATTTTAAATTTAAAATCTATTGGAGTTTGCTAGGGAGATATCGATGTGGTATAGAGGGTTTTTTCGTTGTGAGGTTTGATATTTTATTAGTTTTATGGGATATTTTATTAATGACATTGAAGCAGTTGTTCGCTGTGGTAGCAGTCTTGTAAAATATTTCATACTAGCATTCCGCCCGCGGCTTCGTCCGTGTGGAGTTCGGTTATATCGCGATTTTTAGATTTCCCTCGGGAATGTCAAATTTTTTCGGGATAAAAAGAACCCCATTATTTAATCCGTACTTCTATCTTTAAGTCTGCAAAGGAGATGTATCATTTTGGGCCACCACTATGTAAGTTATATAGATAAAAAGGAAAAAAAATAAAAGTTTTTCATAAAAATACTACCAAATTAATTTGAATAAAAATACACATATATATAATTAATTATTTGAAACGTTTTCTAGTGAGATAACCCTTTAGTAAGATAGCCATGACAGTGGTTATGACGTTTGATTGGCGACTTTGACAATTCTATTTCCCCGTTGTGTTCATGTTGAGTGCTGATTTGAGTTGATTGTGTTCATTTAATGGGCCGTATGTTCGGAATTCATCTTTTGTTTTTTTCGCAGTCATAATAAAGATAGCCAGATAGATAGATACATGACACTTCAATCAAATGTCACTGTCAAAATCTTATTTCGCTTATTGCTGCCCACCATATTTATTAGTAGTTGTGTTGCACTCCTTGCCCGAGTTAAATTGAATTTGTATAAAAACTAAGCCAAAATATAGGAAATTAACATTAAAAATAGTTAACTGTAGCGTAACTATACCTAGTATTAAGTGTACAATGTGCTGGCCCAGGCTCCATACATTTCTGAAACATCTCCTTTCAAAGTAATCGGTTCAGTAGTTACGGCGTAAAATCGAAATAAACAAACTCACTTTCTGATTTATAATATTAGTAAGGATGTTATATTTTTTTTTTTCTGGTGCGTATGTATTAGGTATTTGTCAAAAAGTTGAAGAGAAACATCGTGGAGACATGTCCCTGATGTATACATTTGAGTACATCAGTCTAACAACTAGTTATTTCTTTGAGACACTTTTTATGCTTTGCAAGAGGTTCACAAATGTCTAAGTTGGTTGTCTTAGCTAACTTGTTGTATTGCCTACAAAGTCTTGGCAAAGCGGCGAAATGACCCACGTTGGTTTTTGAACCAGAAATGTTGAAAAACTCGTATGTATTACGCCTGGGAGAAAATTTTATTTGTAATGAGCTCAAAAGTTCACTGCAATCTCTAGTACCTACCATTAAATATTTTGTGAAGCATAATGAAGTCTACTCAAGTTTAGCGACTCCCAACAAGGTGGACCGATGACCTGGTGAAGGTCGCGGGAAGCCGATGAATGCGGATAGCGCAAGACCGGTCATTGTGGAAAGCCTTGGGGAAAGCCTTTGTCCAGCAGTGGACCTCTATAGGCTGATGATGAAGAAGAAGATACTATATCCTCATATAGTATCCAGATACCACTGTGATATCTGATGATACTGTAGATACCACTACAGGCCCTCGCCTGTAGTGGTATCTACGACTCCACATGCGAATAACGCGTCATAATGACGTCATGCAGATCCTGCATCTCGAAAGAAGAGTTTACATGCAACTAGGATACATTCATCTTCCTGACATAAACGGTTGGGCAGGTGCCCGCTAGACACAACACCCGTCTGGCTGGAGGATCCTCCCGTTTCTATGGGGGATGAGTAAACTTCACACCCCGTCCCTCATACCTCTAAAAACCCATATCCACAAACAATACTGACGAATTAATTTAATCCTTTGTCCTCTTTTGATCACCGTATGCACATCAGAAACAAAAAACCAACCCAGTCCGTACATTAAAATACATAATTATTAAAGGAAAACGAGGCTTCGTCCCAAACCAGCACGGTACCACACGGTCAGTACTGCTCCAGTAAGCCGTGAATCCTCTTTGTTAGGGGGAAAAGTCGGGAGATTACGCTTTTTAGTGTGCTGTTTTTTGGTGGATTAAGTGTACTTTTTTATACAAATAATTTGGCGTTGAGAAAAGAGATTAAATTAGAAATGGAAAAGGCAGATTGAAAATAATGTATTTGTATTCTGCTGATGTTTTACTTAGTAGCTTACTAAGTCTTAATTATCCAGTAATAGTTAGCCCGACTCGGCAGTCGCTTCACGGAAAATGTCGAAGTTTAGCCATATCAGTAGTTGGACTGGTAAAGCGGACCCCAGAGTCCAAAGCTGAAAAGGCTTGGGATGCGACTGGGATTAACGCTGGGATGATGATGAGTTAGCGCGACTCGGGAGTCACTCGAACTACGGTAATATTCCCATGGGACCGGGACGTATGCGGGTGAAATCGCAGGGCGCTGCTAATAATATAAACTTATTAATACATTAATTAATTTACGTATATAGGGCGTAATTTTCGGACCTCCAATCCCTAAAAAAATCTTTAGTGACAAATTAGAAACTAAAATGTGGAATTCAATACTAAAAACGTGGCTGATGTCGTGGGCTGAAGCTAATCTTTCAACGTCATCATCATTCCAGCCCAAAAACGTCCACTGCTGGACATAGGCTTACCCTAAGGATCTCCACAATGACCGGTCCTGTGCATCCCGCATCCAACGGTTTCCCGCGATCTACACCAGGTCGTCGGTCCACCTTCTCGAGGGCCTACCCACGCGGCGTCTTTGATTTGCTTAATTTTTATTTATTTCTACAATACTAAACATAAACCTACTTAAGTCGGGACCAACTTAACCTCATTACAGTTTTACCGTGCACAAAAAACATCGACTACATTATTAAGAAAATTATAAGCACCACGCGTAGGTACTTAGATAAAAGTAATAACAAAAACAAAAACATTACAACGGCTACAAACGAAATATCAAACGTACCATGATAAAAAGCACCAGCTCCATAAAAAGTAATAAATATATAATTCCTTTTACATTCATCATCTTTTCAGCTTTGGAGTCTGGGGTCCGCTTTACCAGTCTAACTGCTGATTTTGGCTAAACTTTGCTATTTTCCGTGAAGCGACTGCCGTCTGACCTCCACAATCCGAAGGCGATATCTAAGCATTGCAGTTAGACCAATTGTTAGACTTTTGAAGGCTCCAGCATCCCGTAAAGACTGCCACTAGATGTTCGTATGGCAACCGAGACCAACAGCTTAACGTGCTTTTCGAGGCACGACCAGACCAGTGCAAATACTCGTATTCGTGCATACAAATATTTGCACTGTATCGAACCCGCGCCTCCTTGCGCAACGGCCGCGTTCGCTACCGCTACGCCACAGAGGCTGTCAAATTTTTCATCCTCTACTGTTTTACAAAATGGCAAATAGTAAACGTCTGTATGGAGTTTATATTATGTAAATAAGATGTAGAGAGTGCATAATAAAAATACTTATTTATAATTCATATTTTTTTAGGTTTCTATAAATTCGTGGATCATTAAGCGCTCATAAACATTAAATAATCATAGATATAGCATGTGTTTTCAGCGCAAATTTCTAGTTAAAAAACTTTTTTACAAAAAAACAACCGACTTCCAAAAACCACTACAAAGTGAAAAATAACTAATTTCGGAAGACGGTGTCTTTGGTTTTGTATAAGTATTCGTTTTTTGACACCGACTTCCGAAATTAGTTATTTTTCACTTTGTAGTGGTTTTTGGAAGTCGGTTGTTTTTTTGTAAAAAAGTTTTTATTTTACACTTTTTAGTTGTTATAAGTACTATGTATTCAGTTGCATCCGTTCAGACTGGAAGCTGACGCAAATATAGTTGGGAAACGACGTAATTTTGTTTACTTTAATTTTTACCCGTAAGTATTCCCTCAACTGCATAGGCAGTTTAGGGAATACTTACGGGTAAAAATTCTCTGGTCTGCAGTAAATTTGATTATGAAGACCATAGGTCTTCATCGTCAAATTTACTGCAGACCATTATTTTAACCTAATGGGTGCAAAGGTCTCATCAATATAAATTAATGAAGTCCAACCACAAAGTAGCTACTGTAAAGCGTTGAGGAGTTCCCGGAACTGGCCTTTGTCTCCATCATCAGAGCTTTTATGACAGTTACAACCCATCTAGGTGTAAAGTTCTTATCAATACAAATTAATCGAGCCCAAACACAAGGTAGCTGCTGTGAATTGTTGAGGAGTTCCTTCGACTGTCTCCCGGCTCCATCATCAGATCTACTCCAGACCTTTATTACATTGTAGTGCTTTATAATACTTAATGAAAATGCTAAGAAATGCACTAGTCGCCCCTGCAACTTTTGAAAGTTCCCCTTGTTTTCTCTGGTCTTCCACCATCAAACCCTGATATCCTTATCATGGGACCACTTTGGGATCGTCTTCTTTCCAACAGAAAAAGAATGATCAAAATCGGTTCATAAACGACGAAGTTATGCGCGAACAAACATAAAAAAAAAAGCATATATACGGTCGAATTGAGTAACCTCCTCCTTTTTGAAGTCGGTTAAAAAGACTGAATCCTTTTTTCTTAAGTTTGACATTTTTCATTGTTGATCCTTGCTTTATCATAATTCCTTTTACATTATATACAAAAATGAGCCCAATACACACATTCGAAAACATTTCCGTCTTAAAGTCACTCAAACTTCCAAACACGATATAAAATTTGTCGTATCCCATTACGTTTGGGGACGTGTCGTATTTATACTTCGATTTCAAGAAGTTTATACTTAACGCTCCATTACGGTTTTTATATTCGATTTATGTGAAGAATGCGCTGTGAAGACGGTATTCGATAGCAAAAGTTCTGGGTTGGTCGTATGTATTGTGTGAAGTTCTTTTATGAAATGTTGATGTTTATTATTTTGTAGTTCATATTATTTTGGATTAGTGAAAAAAACTGCTGAATACTCAATTTAATCTGAAGCGGTCAATACCTTGTACAGTCAGTTGAATGCATTTTTAAACGAATTGAGGGTAACACTTTCTGTTATATTTAAATGTAGTGTGTGTGTGTGTGTGTGTGTGTGTAGTGTGTGTGTAGTGTGTGTGTATTGATTTCCAGCTTTTCACTATTCGCCTGTAGCTCGTTCCCTGCTGGGGTCTGCCGCAACCTTGTACAATCAGTTAAATGTATTTTTAAACGAATTGAGGGTAACACTTTCTGTTATATTTAAATGTATTGTGTGTGTGTGTGTGTGTGTGTGTGTGTGTGTGTGTGTGTGTGTGTGTGTGCGTGTGTGTGTAGTGTGTGTGTATTGATTTCCAGCTTTTCACTATTCGCCTGTAGCTCGTTCCCTGCTGGGGTCTGCCGCAACGTCTTCTGGCCACATGCCCGCAGCCAATTGGACTGATTTTCATAAAATAGAACAATGAAAGAAGGCGTATACAATAAGATGATTGTGTTTTAACATTCTGAAAGATACCCGTATCACACAAGCCTATAAATTATCAATTTTCAAAGGGAGTAAGTAACCATTTTGAAAATTGCACACTTTTACCAGTATTTAATTTAATTAGTAAGTATTTTATCGATAATTTACATAATAAACCGATAAAATTTAATGTACAGGAGTTACTGATTAATTTACTTAAAAGTCACTTAATAAGATTTTGCATCGACTAACATAGAGATTGCATAGACTTTGACGTTCATTCCAAGGTTCAAGGTTTTAATTTTTTTTATAACTATAAGCTAGTGCTTGGCCGCAATCCCGCCTGATGGTAATCAGTAATGCAATCTTTGATGGTTGCGTCATTAAGAGTTTCCAGTGGCACTCACTGACAATCCACTCCACATTAATAAATGTTCAAATTGAGTAGTAGTTTTTAGAAAATCGTTTCTACTAACGGGTTTTATAATAGGTAATCGCAATACGGCAATGTCATTCTATCACCATTCCATTAATTCCGGGCCGATAATTGATTGATCATTATGAATTTAGCAGATTACCAACGTTTATCACATCGACAATGGAATCGTGTTGGAATGACAAATTTATAAAAATAGCAGTCTAGGGCCCCGTAGGTTTTTGGGGGGAATCCTTCAAAAGGCACCCGGCCCCTGAGGATTGAAATCGGGTAGTGTTGGATTTTACCTCATTAAAACCACCCCGGTGATCACTATCTGCGCCTAGGGGTAGACCCGGTTCCTCTTAAAAGACCAATTCCGGAACCCCCCTGCGCAACGCCTGTAAGGCCGCTGCCTCGAATCTTGCGGGCAGCGGGGCGGCGCGCGGCGGCGGCAGCGGCGCGGGAGCCGAGCGGGCATTGAAGACCCGATCTCGAAACTAGCGGGCAGATCGCGCGTCACTATAGCCGCGTAGTGTTGTGTTCACGATTGTGTCGACGAGATATTTGTTTTTATTCGCGAAAGAAAAGTCTGAACTATGGCGGCAACATATTTTTGATTCAAATTTATTCCTAACGCTCGATCACCGCTCGTTTACCGCCCGCTGTCCGCAAGATTCGAGCTCGAGAAGTACACCGCTCGCTGCCCGCCACCGACCCGCTGCCGCGCCGCTGTTTTCCAGAACCGGTCCGTTTGATTTTACGCATAACATCCTGCCGCTCACTCGCCGCCACCCCGCCGCGCTGCCCGCAAGATTCGAGGCAGCGGCCTAAGGCACATCCCAGAGGAGACTCTAAGAGGGCCTCTCCTAAACGTCCTATGCACGGCAGCACGTGACCACTATGCCACTGTCTTCCCTGGGGTCGTGTGCCCGCGACCCCAAATCAGTCTAGGGCCTACTGTCGCTACTGATATAGATTTTTGCATAGAATATATGGCTCAACTAGAATTTATTTGTATACCTGCATTCTAGCAAATTAATAATTTGATTTGACGTTAAAACCATATAGTAAATGGTAGACAGGTATTCTGTAGTAAGTGACCAAAAACCGTAAGATTTTTTTATGTATTTGGTATTTGGTCAGGCAAGTACCAATGTAACTTTTCTAAAGTTATATGTACTCTCTAAATATATCTTGGACACCGATGACTGAAGGTGAAGGAAAACATATTGCCTGGACTTTAAGTCTGAAATCGCCAACCCGCATTGAGCAAGAGTGGTGATTACGCTCAATCCTTCCCTGTATGAGAGGAGACCTGTGCCCAGCAGTGGGACGATAAAAAGGTTGATTATGATGATGATGATATATTTGGTTAGTTATTCATAAAAATAAATGAATTAAATGAATAAATAATCATAATAATAAGACAAGGGATCGCCCTGTAAGACTCCAAGTATTATAGGGCGATCGTTATTATTACTTTACTTTATTAATCTTATTATTATTAGATCCGATTCCTTTAGTTAACAAAGTATAGGTGCACAATCACTTCCATATACCTCCCCACTACTTTATGCACACAAGATTTTATTTCTTCATTCTTCTGGACATCTCATTTCAAGCAATTGTTTTTAGGATTATAATAATTTTATTTCTTCAGGTTACATTTTTGATTTCGTTTACGTTAATTAATTTTATTTTGTTATTACTTTATTAAAATAAAAAAATAAGTCACAAGATTTATAATACAGTTTCAATAAGCCAATCTCATAACCTGCATTATAAATACCTGCATTATTTTAATGTATTAATGAGTTTTTCAGTCTAATTTTATTTTATTTTGGAATGTTATAATATGTATGTTTTTAATAGTTCATAAATAATTTAAATGTAAAACACGAAAAACTATGGATAATTGTCTGATGTTAATAAAAATTATTATTATTATTATTATAGTAGTGATTTTTCAGCCAGCAAACTTGAACCAAACTCACTTAACTTGGCTATCTGATTGATAATGGCGCCGATACTCTTGTTCACAAACTAAAATAATTTTAAATTTAGTGCATCTTTTTATTTCTATTTCAAGAAGATAACAATTTATTTCAATCCTGTCAAACTAAGATACGCCACTTTTAAAAATACGTCAGTTTACGTCAGACATCGACAAAGGAGATGGTTAATTTTGGGCCATCACTATGTACGCTATATAGATAAAAAGGAAAAAATAGAAGATTTTCATAAAAAATACTACTAAATTAATTTGAATAAAAATACAAGTATATATAATTAATTATTTGAAACGTTTTTAGTGAGATAACCCTTTATTAAGGTAACCATGATACTTTTTATGACGTTTGATTGGCGACTTTGACAGTTCTATTTTCCCGTTGTGATCGTGTCGAGTGTTGATTTGAGTTGATTGTGTTTATTTAATGGGCCTTATATTCAGAATCCGTGTTTTGTTTTTTTCGCAGTCATATGGTAGATAAAATAAATACGATAGCCTTAGACACATGACACGTCAATGAAATGTCACTGTCAAAATCTTATTTCGCTTATTGCTGACCACCATATTTATTAGTAGTTGTTTTGCACTCCTTGGCTGAGGTAAATTGAATCTGTATAAAAAACTAAGCCAAAATATAGGAAATTAACATTAAAAACAGTTAACTATAGCGTAACTACACCTAACATTAAGTGTACAATGTGCTGGCCCAGGCTCCATATATTTCTGAAACATCTCCTTTGACAGGACTGAACTAATATTTATATTCTGTCCTTTTCTTAATGAATTGAAAAAAATACTCCGAAAGTAAATTTAGTTGTTTAGTTGTGAATAAGAGAAAACGGGCCAATCTCTTAACCTGCATTATAGTAGTGATTTTACAGTCAGCCAGCAAACTTCAATCAAACACATTAACTTGGCTATCTGATTGATAGTGTATCTCTAAACTGGATTTTCTCTCAATATTTACTTGAAAATTCTTGGTGTAACTACTTGCTCGACACTCTAAAGCGTGGTACTGAATTCCGGAATTAAGTCACACGCCTCACTGCCTAGTGGAGTACATTTAAATAAACGGCAGGCGGTGTGTGCACAGAATTAGTAATAATATGTGAATAGTTTTCAGATTCCAAACGCTTTGAGAATTGCTTGGGCGGGTTTGAGTACTTGCAGATGGCCTATTATCTACAGTGACTCTGGTGTGAACTTGTAGAAGATGTACTTTATGAAATTGCTGTAATATGTATCTTTGGAGTGCTTTTGTTTCAGTGTCCCAACAAATTTTAACTTTTTTTTGTTTCCGGGGAGGAAAAAAAAGTGTTTTTTTATATTCATACTAATATTATAAATGCGAAAGTAACTCTGTCTGTCTGTTACGCTTTCCCGCTTAAACCTCTCAACCGATTTTGGTGAAATTACGCACAGACAATCTTTAGACCCTGAGAAAGGACAAAGCCTACCTTTTATTGAAATAAAAAATGATATTCCCGAGGGAAATGTAAAAAGCGCGATATAACCGAATACCACGCGGGCGAAGCCGCGGGGGGAAAGCTAGTAGGTATATTATAATCCAGTGCTTGACCGCAATCCCGCCAGATGGTAACAATGACGCAATCTTTGATGATAAAGAGCACTAGTTTAGTAAGAGCCTATTCACTCTAGCCTTGAAGACACTCAAATTGTAGTCCGACGGAAACACCGCCGCTGGCAAATTGTTCCAGTCCTTCGATGAATCCGATATAAAAGAGGAGGCGAAACGCTTCGTCCAGATCGTGGTGGTGTTAACAACGTAAGGGTGGAAAGTCGCCGTACGACGGGTCGTCCGAAGGTGGAACGGAGACGGGGGAATTATATCATTAAATTTCAAAATACATCCTATAGGACACCGAAAGCCTGGCCTGGCTCTACACCTGCTCCAGGCTTTGGAGACCGTTTTGAGTTAAATCTGCAAAGTTTAACCTAAATTAACCTAACAGCGTGTCTTGAAAGGTGAGATAGATTATATTTGAAGCATTGCAGTCCTCGAGCAGCTGTCTTTTTCCTAAAAACGGCCCAGAAATAATTCTCATGCACTATAAGTATGTTTTGGGATACTGGAGGGTGAACTTCTCTTATTTTTCATAATTATCAGCCTACTGTACTATATTGCGTAACATGCTATCAATCATATTCTATTGTAGATAATTTTGAAGTATATTACTAATCCATTGCGGGTATGTTCGCGGGTTCATATGCGGGTATGTTCGAAAAATTTGTCTGCTCAAGAATGTAAATAACGCAATGGATGTTGTTGAACTGTCAAATTCGGTGCTATACATACTGTTAGGGTCAATTCATACTAGCGCAGAGTCGAAGCGCATCGAAGCGTCAATCCGAAACTTAATATAGCAAATTCACCCTTATTTCCACAATGTAATGCACATATTTCTTCCAAGGAAAAAAAAAGACGCGCGAATTCACGCACATTCGAGGGAATTCGCGCGCCTGCGCGCGAGTAACTCTGATTGGTGCGCGCGCATTCGCGCGAAGCCAAGCGGCTATTAGGCGAACTACGCGCCGTCTGGTCAGTCGGCAATCGGAATCGGACGGAAACTGTCTTGTGTCGAAGTGAATCACAATGGAAAACGACGAGAAATTAATTTATTTGGTCCAAAAATACGAATGTTTATTTAATTCGAAGTCCAAACATTATAGCGACAAAAATTCAAAAAGTAATGCGTGGGAAAAAGTTAGCAGTGAATTGAAACTACCTGGTAAGTACTAAGTATTTATTATTATTACACATGTTTGCGCTTCCGTGCAACGTTGCCAGCTCACATGCTGGCGCGTCGTAAAGCGGCGCAAAAACAAACCATTTACGTCAAGAAGTAACATGTAATTTCACACATTTAATATATATAATATTTTATAATCTTGTCCTATTTCTTAACATCGTATTATCTTTTCATTTTGCCATGATACTGCCCCATGCTCAGAATTGAAATAGGACTTAAAGATCTCTCTAATCTCCATGGCATCCACGTTTTGATTACCGGTTATGTCCATATTTTGACTGTCAACGGAATAATTTTGTAAAATGCTGTTATTGGGCACGGCAATGTCTTCCGACACAAAATCTTCCATAATATAATTATGCAGACACGTGCATGCAAGAATCATGGTATCTAAATACTTTGGTTGCATTTTTATACGTTTTTGAAATACTTCAAATTTTTGTTGTAATATTCCGAAGGCACTTTCCACAATACGCCTTGCTCGGCTTAAACGATAATTATAGATTTTCTTCTGGCTATTGTTTAACAGCTCACTACCAGGATAAGGTCTCATAATATGTTCAGACAAAGGGAATGCTTCGTCGCCAACAAAAACATAAGGAACTGTGTTTGTCATACCTGGCAAGTTTTTATTAGGCGGTATACTAATCATATTATTTTGTAATAGTTGGCCGAATTTGGAACTGCTCAATATGCCGCTATCGTGATTACGTCCATATGCTCCAATGTCTACTATAATGAATTTATATTTAGCGTCAGCAACAGCTAACAAGACAGTGCTGAAAAACTTTTTGTAATTGTAGTACAGACTTCCGCTGTTCCAGGGTGCCCTTATATTGACATGCTTTCCGTCGATCGCACCTATACAATTGGGAAAATTCCATAGAATTCTAAAATCTTCCTCGATTTTAATCCATGACTCTAGCGTTGGTTTTGGCATAACAAGAGGCTGTAAATATTTCCATATTGCAGCACAAATTTCATGTACAATTGTGCAAACTGTACTATAGCCCATGCGATAATTATGAGCCAGTGATTTGCAACTAATAGCAGTAGTTAGAAACCTGTAACAAAGTATTAATATTATAAAGTATAAAAGTATTAATTAAGTACATATATTTAATTTGTTTTTTTCAGTGGCTGAATGTCAGAAACAATGGAAGAAACTACGTGATTGCTATAAAAAGGCTCTAAGATTAAGACAATATAAAAGCGGATCTGCGCGAAAAAATGAAAAACCAATTAAATTTGAGAAGGAGTTGGAATTTTTAAAACCCTACCTCCAGGACAAACCACAAACATCAAACCTAGGTTGTTCTGAAGATAGTTTAGATATAAACACGGAAGATAACACAATGATAGAGTCACCAGCACCACCATCAGATGTCATGCAAAGTCCACGCTCTGATTCATCGTTGTCAAATTATAGCACCAGAAAAAAATCACTGCCCCTATCGCAGCTATTATTCACACAATATCTCGAAGCCAAAGAAAAGGATCCATTAGATGTGTTTTTTTTATCAATGAGTGGAACAGTAAAAAAAATGCCTGTATCAATACAAGCCGAATTAAAGAAGTCAATACTTGGCCTAGTTACCGACGCAGAAGTGAAACTTGCCTCAGAGGAAAGAAACGATACTCCACCATCTCTGATTAACTACCATGAAACACAACAACAGCGGCCACTTAAAACTACTCAGCAAAATTATTATCCGCCATCTACTTCAACTTACATCCCATCCACCATGACCATTCAACAAAATCCAAATATATTCGATACCAGTTTGGTCCCACCACCATCACCCTACGTACCACCATCACCCTACGTACCACAGCCGATTTCAACAATGCAGCATCAGCGGCAACCGAATTTAGATGAAATCGAAGACTATTTGCAAAAAGTTGACAAATAGTAATAATTCATTAATTCATTATTATTGACCTTAGAAATTATGATTCTACATGGCAAATAATTACCTATATAAGAATTTTTTTAAATAAAGATTTTCAAATATAAGCTTGTTTATTTATTATATTGGTTAACTTTTCTATCAGCTTTACCGAGAGTTTAAATATCTTCTTGTTATTCTTATTAGTTATATTTATATAAAAATTACAAAAAGACGTAAAACTCACCTTAAGCAGACTGATATTCGCTCTTCAACGGAAATGGGTATCGTTAATTTAGTTTCTTGTTTTACAGTGTGTGGCTTCAAAATATTGACCAAGTTTTCAAATTGATCATAGTTCATTTTATAATAGTCGTAATAAATACTTGGGTACACATATAAATCTGCGCAAAAAGAAATGAATTCACCAGATATACGTCTTTTCTTCCACAAGTCATGAACTCCAAAATTTCGCAATTTTCTTTTTCTTTTTTCTGCGTTTTCTTCTTCTTCAACTTCTGATATAAGCAACATCATAGCAAGATCAATGTCAACCATTTTATACGAGTTTCAACAACGAGATTCAACTGGCAACTGGTGTCCGTCACTAATGCCACGAAAAAGCGCGAGAATGCGCGCTAATTCACGCGAATACGCGCGCATTCGTGCGACTTCGCTTTGATTGTGAGGAATTTGACGCTTCGATGCGCTTCGACTCTGCGCTAGTATGAATTGACCCTTAGTGTGTTATGCATTTACTACGTTCGTGTTTATAAGGCAATATTCTTCTTTCTTTCTCTTATGGCTTCGCACGGTTTGTGCATTTAGCCAATGTCACGTAATGAATTATTGATGTCGAAAAAGACGGCCGCGCGGACCGAACACGGAGAAAGATTTGGTACAAAGCCATGATGTGGCCACTATGCTACAATATTTCACTGTTATTTATGAATTATTCACTGAATGCACTTTTTACTACATAAATCACGCGTTTTTATTTAGTAAAGGACACTATAAATAATTTAAAAGTCCAATGAAAAATGAGCGTGGCACTCATCTAAACTTCCCGCCAAAACTCCATAAGGCAATATTAGGAGTGGTTTTTGAAAGGCAATCACGGACGTAGTGACTTAAATGTGAATCTAACCTAAAAATACAACATTATTTTTTGTTCTTGCAAAACCCGAAACACGTGTCCAGTATTTTTAAGTAAAAAATCTATGTACAAAATTTCAAAAAGATATAATGAAAAACCACCAAGTTATGAGCTTGCTATTCTACTTAGTTGTCCCAACAAAAACATGGTCAAAGGTCCGTGCGGGCGGGCGAGCGCGGGCGTTGACCTCTGGCGTTAGCTGTGATCTATCGTAACTGCGCGGTAACCACTCTGCGGTCTCACTCTAAATGTATTTGGAAAAAAATATAACATGGTGTAAAACTGATTGGAATCGATTCAGCTGCTTATTCTGAACAAACCATATTCAGGTTTCGCATAAACAAGAAATAACGTTGTATACAGGATAAAATTTTATCCAGTGCGCAAACTTTGTCAACTTATAGCTAATTAAGTTTTATAGATAAAAATATTATTACTTTGGTATGTTTTAGCACAAAAAAAAAATAGTTATTGATAACGAAAGATGTTTAATATGAAATCGATGTTATGGTCACCGCACGCGGTCCCATTCATGGTCGGCGGAGTGGGGATGGCGGAAACATCATAGAACCCCCGCGCGCCCGCGCCGCCCGCATGTTCACAACGCGGCCTTATTATGCTAATACTACGATATTGATATGAATAATTGGTGTCTCTCATTTGGTGATTTTAGGGCGGACAAAAATATGTTTTTTTTTATTTTAAACTAATAATGCAGATTTTTTCTGTTATTGATTTTGAGCCACCCATTTGTTTTTGTGCACTCGACAAAAAGTTTCCCTGTATAGGAATGGTCCATTACTATTCAAAACCCATATAGTCTGAATGAACAAAAAAAGACAATTTCACTACCCATACATTCTGAATGAACTGAGTTTATCGACCACGTGTGTTTTTTAAAACGCGAGGTATGCAAAGGTGTAACATTAAGTAAACAGCGCTGAAAGCGATTGCGGCGCTGTGTTGATTCGTTCTGTGTCCGCAGTTGTGTATCGAGCTTAACTTGTTATGTATGTGTTAGTCGGTGTTGGTTGAGTGACTTTTATGTAAACAACTGGCTTAAAGAGTTGCAATACTTATTTACTTTATATAGTACTAGCTGTGCCCCGCGGTTTCACCCGCGTAAGCTTCTAGCCGAACGAGCTCAGTTGATATAAAATAAGCGCCTGTTAAAATAATGGGAGCAAAATGTAGTACGTCCGCGTTTGCACCCGTTTCCGCAACATTTTTTACTCCTGCTCTGCTCCTGTTGGTCATAGCGGGATGTTTTATACCCTATGTCCTTTCTCCGGCTTTAGACTATCTGTACACCAAATTTCATTACAATCGGTTCAGTAGTTTTGGCGTGAAAGCCGGACAGACAGACAGAGATACTTTCGCATTTATAATATTAGTATGGATAGTATGGACTAGCTGCGCCTCGCGGTTTCACTAGCATGAGATTCGATCCCGTGGAAATATCTGGATAAAAAGTATCATATGTGTTATGACTGATTATAAAATAATTGTGTGTAAAAGAATATTGCTAAACTGACGTATGGAAGAGACCCTGCAATAAAAACTCATGTATAAACATGATTCTTAGCAATATATAATGCTGAATAGCTAAAGATTAGTTTTTTGCAATTAAAAAGGTTTAAGAACTTTTCATTAATACGTGTTATCTCTTTTTTTCCAAATCCGTGCAGAAGTTGTGGCGTGAAAAAGTAACAAGCATCCATCCATACTAATAAACTTCGCTCTTCATTCGCGTTTATAATATTTGGGTATAATATTGTAAGAGCAGAAGGCGTTCATGGCCAAATTTTTGAAATTTTTTACAAAGATTCTTTACTAAAAAATAAAAAATACGTGTTTCGGGTTTCGCATACCCAAAAAATAAAGTCATTACGTATTTAGTTGTAAAGGTCTAATCAATACAAATAAGAAAAACTTAAAAGTAGGAGACATATATATACAAACTTATAAAACTAAATAAATTACTAAATGAAGCTATTACCCTAAATAAAACTATTATTAAATTACAAAACAGCATCAAAAAATTCTTCAAAAATAAATAACCTATAATGTGTCACCGCACCATGTAAGTCAATAACTGTCTTTGTTACTAGGCTTATACCACGATAAATTGATGATGACTGTGTTTATTTCTATTCTATTTGGCTTCTGGTTATCAATGTGTTATAGATTCCCATAACTGCCAAACACGTATAGATAGGACCAATATCGTTTATCACCATTCTAAGAAGCCATGCAAATCAAATCAAATCATTTATTTCAAACTAGCTTTCCGCCCGCGGCTTCGCCCGCGTGGAGTTCGGTTATATCGCGCTTTTTAGATTTCCCTCGGGAACATCAAACTTTTCCGGGATAAAAGGTAGCCTATGTTCTTTCTCAGGGTCTAAAGATTGTCTGTGCCAAATTTCATCAAAATCGGTTGAGAGGTTTAAGCGGGAAAGCGTAACAGACAGACAGACAGACAGACAGATAGACAGACAGACAGACAGAGTTACTTTCGCATTTATAATATTAGTATGGATTTCTTGCTTTAACCGAATGCATCAACGGGTGAGACTTTTTTTTTTTAAAGATGTACGGTGTATGGTACCAGGGTAGCACAAAAGTGTAGGAGAAGTCGAAACAATGATGCTCATTCATCATTATTAATCTAATATTACATGGATTAAGTTTTATTTTGCCTACTTTGAGGAGGTGCAAGGTACCAGGGTAGCACAAAAATGTAGGAGAAGCCGAAACAATGAAGTTCATTCATTCACACAGGAATGACTGGAACGGGTTAAAAAGGATATCCTATGTCCTTCTCCCAGTTCTTAGCTACCTCCCTACCAATTTTCAGCCAAATCGGTTCAGCCGTTCTTGAGTTATGAATAGTGTAAATAACACGACTTCTTTTATATATATAGATTATCCTAATTTAAAAAGTAGTAAATAAGATCATGTCATATAGACTGATAATACTGATAATAGAAGACCCGCTAGCTGACCCGGCGAACTTTGTTTCGCCTTAAAGGCAATAAATATCACATTATCTTATTTTTTAGTTTTTAAATTAGGATAATTAGGGCAGCACAAAAGTGTAGGAGAAATCGAAACAATGAAGCTCATCATCAGCCTTTTTTTATCGTCCCCCTGCTGGGGATAGCTAGAGAGGAGAACGACTTAGCGTAATCACCACGCTTGCTCAATGCGGGTTGGC
This sequence comes from Sesamia nonagrioides, assembly GCA_017933935.1. Classification (NCBI taxonomy): domain Eukaryota; kingdom Metazoa; phylum Arthropoda; class Insecta; order Lepidoptera; family Noctuidae; genus Sesamia; species Sesamia nonagrioides. The sequence continues at coordinate 1,665,714 of JADWQK010001324.1, read as the reverse complement.
GATTTCAGACTTACAAAAGGCCAGGTTTCCTTAAAATGTTTTCCTTCACTTTGTAATCTTTTTCGCTTTGTAATCACTAATACATAGAAGAAATTTGATTTTCTCTACTTTGTGGAGGTGTAAGGTACCAGGGCAGCACAAAAGTGTAGGAGAAGCCGAAACAGTGAAGCTCATTCATCATTAAACCATAATAATTACATCAAAGAACTTTTATTGTGCCTAGTTTTTAGAGGTGCTATGTACCAGGGTAGCACAAAAGTGTCCCGCCCGGCGAACTTTGTTCCGCCCTAAAGGCAATATGACATGATCTTATTTACTACTACTACTATTTTAAATTAGGATAATCTGTATATATATAGAAGAAAGTCGTGTTAGTTGCACTATTTATAACTTAAGAACGGCTGAACCGATTTGGCTGAAAATTGGTAGGGAGGTAGCTAAGAACTAGGAGAAGGATATAGGATATCCTTTTTTATCCCGTTCCCGTTGTTCCTGTGTGAATGAATGAACTTCATTGTTTCGACTTCTCCTACATTTTTTTGCGATCCTGGTACCTTGCAACTCCTCAAAGTAGGCAAAATAACTTCATCGATGTAATATTAGATTAATAATGATGAATGAGCTTTATTGTTTCGACTCTACACTTTTGTGCTACCCTGGTACCATACACCGTACATAAAAAAAAGTCTCAGCCGTTGATGCATTCGTTTAAAGCAAGAAATACTCTCTGCCGGTTTAAAGTTTCTAATAAAAAGCCACAAAGCCAACTTCAACTTCAAACTAATATTGTATTGTTGTGACATTTATCATTGCCATTCTCCCATTGCTCTTGTGAGTTTTATTTTGTCTCCTTTTTTGCAGGGTACCAGGGTAGCACTAAAGTGTAGAGAAGAAGTAAAAACAATGAAGCTCATACATCATTATTATTAAATCATTTTTTCCTTACTTTCTCACCGTTTAGACCTACCCTGGACTACGACAAAAATTTTAAAACCAAAATCAGCTCAATCGGCCCAGCCGTTCTCGAGTTTTAGCGAGACTAACGAACAGCAATTCATTTTTATATATATAGATAAACCAGTTACAGGCACTTTTGAATTGTCAGAAGGTCGGTCAGTCAATAAGATGAAGCTAGTCGACCATTCCAAAGAGTTGGTACCTATGGAGAAGAACGGGCAAGAAACTCCATGGACACTCTTTTAAATTTTCAAGCTATTGTTACAAATATTTGATTACATCATTCATGTTGAAATCAACCGTGTGAGAACGATGCAGAAATATATTGTACGCTGAGAGCGTCCATTATGGAAAACACACAAAAATCAATTTAGAAATTAAAATACGCCGTGGCAGCTAAGCATGCCTCTTGGTATGTAGATATAAATCATTAATAGAAAGTTTTCATTATCCATACTAACATTATAAATGCGAAAGTGTCTCTATCTGTCTGTCTGTCCGGCTTTCACGCCAAAACTACTCAACCGATTGTAATCAAATTTTGTACACAGATAGTCAAGAGCCTGAGAAAGGACATAGGCTATATAACATCCCGCTACGACCAATAGGAGCAGAGCAGTAACAAATAATGTTGCGAAAACGGGAGCTAACGCGGACGTACTACTTATTGCTCCTAATTTTAATAGGCGCTTATTTTATATCAACTGAGCTCTTTTTAATTTACGGGATCCACCGCGCCCTGTAAACTGAAGTCACCAGAAAAACAGCTAGTTTTTAATAAAACGAAGTACGATGAAAAGCAAAAATGTCTCAGTGACAGGAAGATCGGGTCACAGTGTTTGTGGGAACCTGAACACAACAAGAATGAAAGTAAACAAAGAAACACCACAAAACGTTGCCGTTCTTACAGCTTGTTGACTTTTTGCGGTGTTTTCTTATTTTACAACAGCATTACAGAAAATAAGAAAATTAATCAAGCCAATTTATTTACCTTTGCTGTATAAGCAGTACGGCTATGGAATGACTTGCCCGTGTCGGTAAAGCGTACTCAAACTCTGTCCACTTTTAAAACTATGTTAAAAAATCAATTCCTCTCTCTTTGAACATTATCATTATATTTTATTTGTGTTATTTTCGTAACATAACAATTTGCTCTAGTATGATGTTTATTAATCAGATATATACAATATGTAAAGAAAACCCCGTCCGACCCAATAGGTTAACAAAGGTTAGGTAAACACATGACCAAATAAAATATGTCATAATCAACACAGTAACAATACTAATGAATTTGGAAATTATCTTTTTCTTCCGTGAATTAATTCTAACTTCCCCAAAATTTGGTAATTTTTAAAAGTGACAACACCATTTTCGACCGTATTATTATGAGCGATGAGATCACATGCCACGTGCCTGCCCCCTTCGTCCGCGCATGTATTGCCTACCGCAAATGTATTAACTTACCTCCTTTTGCGAAAAAATATTTATTTTTTAGGGGATTTTTTTTAAGTTTAGCCTTAATAGAATCAGTTATCGATACCTAACAATACCTTCACGAAACGGACAGGGTTTTTTTACATATTGTATATTTATTGAAATTAGTATGATACACTTTGTATGTGTATCTCTCTCTATTGTATAAACTATGTAAATAGTATTGTACTGTAGACTACCTACATTATTTCTCTCTACTTCACCTTGGTATTACATACAAAGGTTGTCTGTAAAAGATCGCATTTAGCGATAAGACCACCCATTGTGTCCTTTTGTGAAATTTTCTCATATTTATGTTCTGTAACATAATATAGAGTATTCTATTTATTTGGACAAGTTAAGCTACCCTTGCCACGATTGGTCTGTGGATGGATGAACATTTTTACATACGGAGATCCCTCAGCGCCTTGTCGGAAAGCTTGTGGTAGTTCCTGTCTATGGTCGGGTGGACAATAGCCCGAAAGTCTGACAACCAGTCTTGACAAAGGACATCGTCTTACCCAGTAACTGGGCTGTGGAGGTCAGATAGCCAGTCTCTCTATGTAAAAGAAGCATTCGGATCTATTGTGTTAGACTGGAAGCCGAACCGACATAGTAAAAGGTTTTTTGTTATTAATATACCTAAACTAGTGCTTTCCTGCAATCAAAGAGAAGCAGTGATGCAATCGTTGATGGTAAAGCGCTTATTAAGAGCTTATTTTATCAAAGAAACAACTTAGTGAATAGGAAGAGAGACGGTAGTTGAGCGAAGTGACGCAATGTTAAACCCGACAATACGACCAATGATGCTGCGTCAGAGGAAGATTGATCTGGAGACCTTCCACGACCAAACTCCCGACACAACAACGTTTGCTGCATCGTACCCGGCACATATTACCAGACATCATGCCGGAACACGACGAATCCCTTGGAGGCAAGACTTTGTCTGTTGGGTGGTAACTTCTGCCGACAGCCGATGTTATGACCTACCACCGAGGAAATATGAAGGTTAGGTATGATGGTGATAATGTAATCAATAATTTAGTTAAAGGTTATGAAGTTGATAAAGGAGCCAACTCACTATTAACTTAAATAAGTCTTTAAATTCAAATCACAACAACTGTCATTCTTTGATAGTAATCAACTATTATATTGACGTAAGTTGGTCAGGTTTGTCAATAATTAATTTCTCTGGCTGTGCAATCCTCTACGATATCTATCTATCTACATAGAATATTAAACTCACCACCCAATCGCTCGCTCTTCGTTGCGTTCTCGTATAAAATAGGCATTCTCATCATTCCTACCATCTCCTGAATAACTGAGAGAATATCTGTGTATCTGTAGGTAGGTCAAAGTATAGGTTTGTGATGTACTAGCCCGCACTCCGTTCAAAGCGATGCCTAGAACAGTGGAATGGGGCTAGGTCATCGCTAGATTGTAGGTCGATGTTTTGATATTTTCTTGTACAGTTTTGTGGAAAAAAAGCATATATTTTCTATTCGAAAGGCTAAACCAGTCTAATCTCAAATAATATTCACGGGATTCCCTCCTTAATTTTGATTGATGTCAAATCTAATAATACATGCTCGAAAATGTTAACTGGATAGTAAATGAAATCGGTTAATTAAGAGTTCAAAAGTTCACTACCTCAATGCACCAAAATCTCGTTTAACTATAAAGCTAGACTTGGGCATTGGCAACGCAAAGGTCCATTATGATGTATTATTATTTTTCCAACGATTATCTAATCCATTTATAGAATAATTTTAAAGATTTGAGTACAAGATATTATGTGCAGAAGAATAAAATAAAACGCACACAGTCCTTACAGGTATTCGAAAGACTCATGAAGGAACACCACTTGTCGTTATGACGTCACGTCTATACTTTTCTAAAGTTATTGTACTTTCTAAGTATATCTTGGACACCAATTACTGAAGGTGAAGGAAAACATCTTGAGGAAACCTGGACTTTATAAGTCTGAAATCGCCAACCCGCATTGCGCAAGCGTGGTGATTACGATCAATCCTTCTCTGTATGAGAGGAGACCTGTGCCCAGGAGTGGGACGATAAAAAAGGTTGATAATGATGATTCCGTCATGTTTGGAAATAAACGCCTTTTTTTTGTTTCTAAAATGACTGAATGGATCTGGATGAATTACAGGACACACCATGGCCTCTAGGAGGACATAAATGCTTTTTTACATCCACATAGCAGACGAAGTCGCAACATCTAATATAGTCATATATATCTTAGTAGATAGCTCAATGGTATGTTGGTGCCTTCGCTTATGTATGGAAGTGAATGTTGGATGTAGCAAAAGAAGCATAAAAGTAGAATAAATGATGTGGAAAGATGTTCAATGCAAAGCATGTCATTGTGTCGTGTGACTATAAATGATAGGCTGAGAAATGACGTCATAAGGCAGGTTTAAAAAAAGATATTGTAGTGACAAACATTGTAAAGAGCATGCTTCATGTTCAAATTTTATTTATGTTTCAAATTGGCGTTATTTCATGTTAAACAAAGATCAACTTTAATGCCGAGATGTTATAGTTGATTTTAGAGTGACAAGCTGGGGTTAAAACTACATCGTCGGCGATCTCTCGCGTCCGGCCCGGGTCCAGGCCATGGTCCGAAGCGAGAGTGCATGGCAGACCGTCACTTCCTTCTGCAAAGCAGTGATGCTGGCAAATATCGCGTGAGGGAGCGGGTCTCCCAGCGCCCTGGTCGGGAGACAATATTGAACTCCCGGCCAACGTAGGCGCGGGCTTGCGGGCGGCGGGAAGTGGGCAGCTCGCCGCCCGGTAAGGACCAGTCCCGGATCGACGGCGCCTTCTGTTTCACGCGCATCTCAAAGGGATGTCAGCACATCATGACGCGGTCCACGAAGACCGATGCTTCCATTTTTAAAATATATTTGCATAATTTAAAGAGTTATCAGTTAAGCTTAACAGCGGGCGAATTTAAAGCCCATTAATTACTTCTCCTCTTTTTATATACTAATAGCTGTGCCTTTTGCCTTTGCCTTTGTGCCGGTTTCACCCGCGTAAGTTTCGAACCGAAAGAGCTCAGTTGATATAAATAAGCACCTGTTAAAATAATGGGAGCAATATGTATGTCCGCGTTTACTCCCGTTTTCGCAACATTTTTTGTTCCTGCTCTGTTCCTATTGGTCATAGCGGGATGTTTTATAGCCTATGTCCTTTCTCAGGCTCTAGACTATCTGTGTACCAAATTTCATTACAATCGGTTCAGTAGTTTTGGCGTGAAAGCCGGACAGACAGAGATACTTTCGCATTTATAATATTAGTATGGATAGTATGGATTAATATATAACTACATATTAATGTATTTAGATTATCCGTTTAAATATTGATGTCCGTCAAAAGTTTAGGTGTTATGGTAATAGGAATATACGTTACATTCACCGCGTTATTCCTTCGCCCGAATAATTTCGACAATATTTGTGTTCGAGGAGATATGAGGAGGGTACGTTTTGATTCTTTTGACAGTATTATATTGAATCTTTTATACCGGTGAATCCGTGTGGAGTTGTGTGTTGTCGTATTCACATATGGCAGAAGAATGCCGTTACGTTTTTCGGACAATGTGTAAATATAGGACAATATTTTGTACAGTTTCCTTAAAACTGTGAGTATTTTTGATTTTTTTACTAATTGTCATCATCAAGTTCTATGGTCAGACATTGCCCACTGTTGGGCGTATGCCTCTATTTTCTGTTGCCAATTCTCACGGTCTTATTTTATCCTCAATCAAGTATTTCTCGCGAGAGCAATAATGTCGGATGCTCATCTTTCCGCCGCCCCACGACCGACATCTCATCGCAGTAGTTGTCAATAACTAAGATTTATAATTACAGTTATTTATACATATCATATTTTGTTGTGTCTCGTCGAATCCAGCTCGGCTGGGCAGCCTTCGGGAGGCTACACTACATCTTCTCGTTGTCCAAGTTAACACTCTCTCTGTCTCAAGACTAATAAAGTCATTGACCAGTGTGTGTTGTCAGTGATGACTTACGGAACTGAAACGTAGTCGCTCACAATGGGCCTCATACGAAGGCTCAGAGTCACACAAAGAGCAATGGAAAGAGCTATGCTCGGAGTTTCTCTGCGTGATCGAATCCGAAATGAGGAGATCCGTAGAAGAACCAAAGTCACCGACATAGCTCCGCGATTCGCTAAACTTAAGTGGCAGTGGGCAGGGCACATTACTCGTAGAACAGACGGCCGATGGGGCAGTAAGGTTCTTGAGTGGCGGCCACGTACTGGAAGACGCAGCGTAGGGAGACCCCAACAAGGTGGACCGATGACCTGCTGAAGGTCGCGGGAAGCCGATGGATGCTGGCAGCACAAGACCGGTCAGCGTGGAAAGCTTTGGGGGAGGCCTTTGTCCAGCAGTGGACATCTATAGGTTGAAGAAGAAGAAGAAGAACAAGAAGAAGATACATATAAGACTTTTATCTCAATCAATAATTTGTTTTCCAAACATGCCAGTTGCCTGTATTTAGTTTAGGATCTTTTAGTTATTGTATGTTTTTCTTCCCTTTGTTTGGCATGCTGTATCATTTTCCCTTTGTTGATGACATTATTTTTGGCCCATCTAATCGTCCACTTCCAATTGAAAAAAAGAGCTGATGTAAAATGGGAGGTAGATACGTCGAAATCAGGATTGTGATGAGCCAATCTCGCGTATTGAAATCAAGAAACCAGAAAGACCTAACAACAGCCTGGATGCTGTTACTCACAGTACCAACAGTATTCTCAGTGTTAGTGGATCGACGAGATTCCTCGATGTTGCAGAGGTGGATGCAACTCCACGCTAAGCTTTAATTTGATGTTTGTTTTAAATTTGTGTCTGTAACCTGCTAACACTCATCATCATCATCTTAGCGTTAATCCCGCATCCGAAGCTTTTTCTGCTTTGGAGTCTGGAGTCCGGTTTACCAGTCTAACTGCTGAATTTTTTACTTTATTTTTTTTTAAAACGTTGCCCACACTAGGAATTTCCCCAGTATCGTGGGTGCGTTTCCAAACATATAAACTAACATACATAAACATCCAGACCCGAAACAACTACTTATAGGTCATACAAATATTTGTTCCGTACGGGAATCGATCCGGCGACACGCAGCGCAGCAAGGCAATAGCTTGACCACTGCGCTAACCATGCAGTCAAAATTTCGGCTGAACTTCGATATTTTTCGTGAAGCCACTGCCGTTTGACCTCCACAACCCGAAGGCGATATCGAAGCATTGCAGTTAGACCAATTGCTGGACTTTTGAGGACTCCAACAACCCGTAACGACTGCCATTAGATCTTCGTATGGCAACCGGGACCAACGGCTTACTTTCCGAGGCACGTCCAGACTGAATGATGAGATGACTGACTGACTGATGAGAGTGAATACAAATATTTACACTGCGCAGGGATCAAACCCGAGCCTCCTTGGGCTAGTAGTAGTAACCTACTAACACTAGTTAAGTAAAATTGTTACTCATTTATGGACTGCTCTTTGAAACAAAGGTTCCTGTTCCAAAAACCAAGACAAAGAACACCAAGCTCAACGATGTTAAAGACGCTTTATATGCAATATGTCACACCAATGGGAACGAATAAAGCCGTAATAGATGTTTTAAACAGAACCAGGTGTTCCTCGACTAAGTTTAATTAAATAAACATTTTGCTGAAATTAATTCTGTATATTATTATATTAAAATGGCGACGTCACGGGGCAACTTTTAAAATTAAAATATGGATCGTGTTTTTCCCGCTTTGCTTTAAGGTGTCAGCAGGAGTTTTGGTATGAGGCTTTTTAAGGAGGTTTTATTTGTTTTATCAATAATATCTTGAAATTCGATCCAGAGAAAATTATAAGGAAATGAGTAAAAGCGTTCTGCTGTTATATTACAACATACTTTATGTATCTTTTTTACTTTTAGTATACCTATCTGTTTGATAATGGTACTGATATTTTCTTCGATAGCAGTTCAGCTATCGAAGAAAATATCAGTCATCATTTCTTAGGCGCGTTTTCTGGGAAATTGCATTCAAGCAGAATCAAAACGGGAAAAGGACTTACTGGATTTACAGTGCTGCACTCTCTGGGTTGTAATGGAGGACTCCACAGATGTTCACTGGTCACTTAGTTGTTGGCGGCCGGCTCGCTATGATGTTTCCATTTTTGATGATGTGGTGTAGCAGAGAGAGGTTGGTTCTTTCTTGTAAGTTTTTCTGGCTTAATTTCTAAGCCAGAAATATATTGAGGGACAAACCTAATGTTGTCAAGTGAATAAACGGTTGATGGGATGGGAAGGAACCGGGAAATTTGAATGTGCTTGATGTAAGAATGTTTGCATGCTTTAACACTATCCTTTTACTGACAACATGACTGATTACAGCGTGAAGGAAAACATCTTGATGAAACCTGGACTTTAAGTCTGATATCGCTGACCCGCATTGAGTAAGCGTGGTGTTTTTTAGGGTTCCGTACCTCTAAAGGAAAAAACGGAACCCTTATAGGATCACTTTGTTGTCCTTCTGTTTGTCTGTCTGTCAAGACCCTTTATTTCAAGAACGCGTGGTTTATCAAGCTGAAATTCACATGAAATACTCAAGTCTATTGTCCCTTTAAGCTGTGAAAGTATCGAACTTCTAAGCCAAGCCAATCAAAAGCTACAGCCGATTATGTCGATATTTTCAACAAATTTTCGACACTCGCAAAGGAATCAAAACCTACAGGATACTTCCCGTGAACTCAGAATCTTGAAATTTGGCATGAAGCATTATCATATAATGCAAATATAGGAAAAATTACGAAAATCATATTTTTGTAGTTATATAATATAATAAAAATATTTTAATAAAATGAAACTTACTACCTTATTTCTCATGAAATAATAAAGATATCAAATTGAAATTTATACCAAATACCTGGGTCTATTGTCCCTAAAATCAGTGAAAAAATCAAACTTCTAAGTTAACGCGATCAAAAGATACAGCAGGTTATACAGACACCTTAGACGAATTTCCGTCACACGCTAGGGAATCAAAACCTACAAGGTAGGTACTTCCCGTGAACTCAGAATCTTGAAATTCGGCTTAATAGGAATTCGGTAATATTAAAATATTATTTTTGCTTACATGACGTAAAATATTTTTTTAATAATTATAAACTTACTTGTAAACCGCTACGTTTGTACGGCGGAACCCTCGGTGTGCGAGTCCGACTCGCACTTGGCCGGTTTTTTTTATATACATTACAAACTAGCACTTGACCGCAATCCCGCCTGATGGTCAGCAGTGACGCAATCTTTGATGGTAAAGCGCACTAGTTTATTAAGAGCCTATTCACTCTAGCCTTGAAGACACTCAAATTGTAGTCCAACGGAAACACCGCCGCCGGCAAATTGTTTCAGTTCCTTAATGTACGTGGTATAGGAGGAGGCGAAACGCTTCGTCCGGATCGTAGTGGTGTTAACAACGTAAGGGTGGAAACTCGACGTGCGACAGGTCGTCCAATGGTGGAACGTAGATGGGGGAATTAAATCAAGCAATTTCCTCGCACACTCCCCAAAATTCATTCTATAGAACACCGAAAGGCTGGCTACTCTACGCCTGTGCTCTAGGCTTTGGAGACCATCTCGAGTTAAATCAGGGTCACCAATCAGCCTCTTCGCATGCCTCTCCACTGAATCCAAAGTGGCCAGGTGACACTTAGCAGCACTTAGGGGAAATGCCGTATGCTGGAAGCTTACTCAAAAGGCCAGCTCAATCCTTCTCTGTATGAGAGGAGACCTATGCCCGGCAGTGGGACGATAAAAGATTGATGATGATGAAATGTTTTGTGACAATTTTATATTTATAATGGTGTCAGTGAAGAATAAAGTTACTGACGATTCTCTCTCCACGTATATCTTTAGTATGCTTTAAAATGAACTGCTTAAAAATTTTATTGATCAACCTCTTAACGATTTAAAAGTGTCTGTAATTGTTTTTTTTTTTTTTTATAAATTATAAAGTAGCGCTTGACCGCAATCCCGCCTGATGGTAAGCAGTGACACAATCGTTGATGGTAAAGCGCATTAGTTTATTAAGAGCCTATTCACTCTAGCCTATTTGTTGTATTTTTTAAATATATTTTTGTCTCTTCCCCGTCTAACTGGAACGGTTACTATTACTATGAGCCAGCATTAATGCATGTTTATGAAACATCCTCCCTAGTGCCTTCCATTTCCATTTCATTGTATGCATTTTTTTTTTTTTGTTTTATACACGCTCGCCTCGCCATCTTTACACGTTAATGTAATGGTTTTTTAACCCCATACAGGTACTTTTTTCATTGTCTATTGTTTGTAATACCACAGTTCAAAGTTCATCGTTCGTGTTTATTAGTTATGACTACTTCAGCCGAAACGTCCACTGCTGGACATATGCCTCTAAGCACCACCACTTAAACTGGTTCCCTATTTCTCGCAGCCAACGGGTTCCTGCGACCTTCACAAGTTCTTGTTCGTATTTAATAGATCGAAAGTTCTCACAAAGATACTGATCAAAATACCTCTTCCCTAATTATGACGGTGAATATTAAACGACACACTATTAATAAAGCAATATATTTACCACAGTCTACATTATAGTTCACGAAATTTATAGTAATACATGATTTTGTATTCCAATATTGGTTCACCTCTATCCATAAGCCCCCTAGAGAAATTTGTGGGGAGATCAGATTCTCTATCAAGCTTATTATCAAAGTAGGCATAAATATTTGATATTCGATAAATGGAATTTTCCAATAATATCGACTGGTAGGATATTGAATATATTGTGGCAGATTTTGTCGTGAAATGAGACAGCTATTGCTATCTTTTATATAACCTTGAATCACCGCCTGTAGCATCAAAGTTTCGGGAAAAAGAGTTCTTACACCCATTCCGCCAGTAAACCCAATAAAAAAGTGTTTATTCCAATTTCAACATAATTGGAACATATTCTTTATAAAAATGAAATAAAAAAAACATATTTTACCGAAACTACTTGACTGTAATGACAACCACTAATAATAATTCAAAATTAGAATACAAGAAAGAATTCAAATATGAGATGACTTTTTAAACGTCAAAAAAATGTGTAAAAAGAAACTTTGTAAATTTGGAACACTAATATACATGAGACTGTTTATAAATTACCCTTGGCAGACACAATGTTTGTTTTTCCTAATAATGATGAATATTAGTGTTTTTGCGTCGGGGTTCCCTTCCGACCTTTTTTACAAGTGTAGTAATGCGGTTAATGAGGTACCAAGGAATCCTCGTGTGCGGAAAATACATATAATGTCAAACTCCCTTGTCTTCAACGTAGTCTTTAATCTTATAATAAGATTTTTAATAAGGACACGTTTCATGTGGGTTTTGAAAATAGGCTGCTTGTTCATTATAATGAAAAAGAGAGAAACAAAAACACATTATAACATTACTTATTCTGCTTAAACAAGACAAAAGTCGTAAAAAAAGAAATATAAAAACACACTGATACCAAGTAATTAGCTTCATCTAAAAATATATTACGTTTCGATTTATCTAAAAGGAGACCTTATATGAAAAAGTTTTATGTTACAAATTCCTTCATTAACTTCCCTAGGAAGGTAAACCTTACAAATACTTAATAATTTGAGCAGTAGGTACACAACTCTACAAAAGTCTTTGTGCCTCTTCATAAGTGCCCCATACAATTTCCAGTCGGAACTATAAGGACGGGGGTACGTCACTGAACATGAGTAATTTATTAACTTTATGTTGCCAAAACATGTTTACGTGTATCCTGAATTACGAAAATAGAATCAAGCTTCAGTATTTATGTGTATGTGTGTTTTTTATAAAGATGGGTTCACACTGAAAGCATCACTCAGTTTACAACATTAATTCAGTCTCACAGAGGCTTAAAAGCCATGGAAATATGTGTTTTTAAAGACAACAGCTTTTTTATAATTAATAACTAGTGCTTTACTGCCATCCGGCCTTATGGCAAGCAGTGATGTAATCGTTGATGGTAAAGAGCGCTAGCTTATTCACTCAAAAAACTGAGTGCATAGGAAGGAAGACGGTAGTTGAGCGAGGTGATGCAATGTTAAACCCAACGACACGACCAATGATGCTGCGCCAGAGAGGGATTGAGCTGGGGACCCTCCACGAGCAAACACCCGACACAACAAAATTAGGCTCGTCGTACCCGCAATACAACTGCTCAGACCCGTCCTCAATACGGCTTCACCAGACGTCATGCCGGAACACGAGGAATCGCTTGGGAGCAAGACTTTGTCTGGTGGGTGGTAACTTCTGCTACCAGCCGATATTATGGCCTAAAATGACCAGAATCTGCCTCTCGGCACATGTTTGTGTGGCCTACTTGGTAAGCCTAAAGAGACTTCGAAACCAAGTAGACCGCAAAAGTACAACCTTCTCCAGTAGGTGTTCATGGGAGGCTCAGAACTCTAGTGTAAATGTGGTGTCTCTCCATAGACAATGACTGACCTTCCATCTTGCACCGCAAGTCCTGTCATCCGCACATATAAAGACTACGCCAGCGACAGGTTGCTGAATTATGAGCCAAACATATTTAAAAAAACTATGCATGTTTCAAATCGCCAACCCGCATTGAGCAAGCGTGGTGATTACGCTCAATCGTTCTCTGTATGATAGGAGGCCTGTGACCAGCAGTGGGACGATAAAAAGGTTGATGATGATATGATGATGACAGTCAATAGTGAATGTCGATAATAGATTTTCTATTAGATCCGTGGTCTGGCAGTCAACGTATTAATGACCTTTTCGGTATGAAGAGGATAAAATGTGGTGAGGATTTGAGCCAAATTCCATAAAGAATAGAGGTAAACAAACCGTTGCAAGGCAACGAGTAGTTTGCGCCTAAAAGACAGATGTTAACAACCTTTTCTACATTGATGATTTTCATAAAAGTAATAATCTTACTTCCTACTAGTCTAAACAGTTTATTTATGTTTAGATATTTATGACTTGCACATGTAAGCTAATTTCCTAATAGGTTAAATATTTTGATACAAGTATATTATAATTAGTCCATACTTGAAAGTATTACAATGCATGTGTTATGCAGTTGATTTGAAAGTGATTAAAATACGCAAAATTGTATTGACATCTTTATTCATTCTTTTTTTTTATTCAACTTTATTCATTGGTTGAATTCCACAAAATGTGTTTAATACCTGGATTTCATCCATCTTTCTTTTTTGTAGGACTATCACGTAAAATTAATGTCGTTTTTGTAATGGTTTTACGAAATACCAAGTTATTATGCTTGTTATTTTAGTGATTCTATTGAAATATGCTGCAATAGGAATTGTTAATAAAAAGTTAGCATGTAACGTAAAAGTCTATAATCAAGTCAATAACAGGAGATTTGTAAAAGGTGAGTTGTGATAACCCTAAATTGGTTTGTTTGCCTCTATTCTTTATGGAGCTAGACGATGTTATAGTGAGGTTGGGAACTTGAAAGCTATGTAAATCTCAGCACACATCATTTATGTTCTCATAGCGTAACACGGTATCCTCGTGGTATGTACACGCCCTTATATGTTTCTATTACTCTTATATTGTAAGGAATTATAGCTAATGTAATTGATTCCAGTACCATACTAAATAATTTTCAGTTAGTGTACAATGTAATTATGTTGGGATTACATTTGCTAACGGAATATGTCCGCTTTCAGACCGATAGAGAAATATTCATAAAAGATCTGCATGTAAATAAAAATAACATTGGACTGTTTCATGAAATAATATCTGTGCCAGTGTCCGATGCTGCTAAAAGTCTGTTTGATTTTGTAAGCCTAGTCTAAGAATTTTTTTTTTTGTTTCGTAGCTGCACGGCGATCCACACACTGCACCGCGCACTGCCTCAGTAGGCGGTGAAGCGGATCTCATGTCGCACTGACCTCTATTAAATCTGTAGATGCCTAACACACATATACCGCCCGACCGCGCGGTCGAGCGGTAGTCTTTAGTTAGCCCTCCGCGGCGGTACGCGGAATCTGCCTATAATGTTCCCACTCCTGGGACTCCTGGAACACACACACCTGGGATGGGTGAAAGCCGGACAGACAGACAGACAGAGATACTTTCGCATTTATAACATAAGTATGGATTAAATTAATTTGTTTTAATACTGCACGTAGCTGATTAATGTTAGTTTTATAGCGAATGACGTCACGTTGGATCTCCCCACAAGGTCGGCCGAAACCTTGTGAAAGTCGCAGGAACCCGTTGGACTGTGCTTAGTGGAGGCTTATGTAAAGCAGTGGACGTCTTTTGACTGAGGTCATAATGCATAAACCGTAAAAACTACGAACTCGAGTGGTAGACTACCGCCCAATCTCTCTCACCAAAAGGCCAGGAGAGAGCTCTTTATGTATGAAGGTTATTAATTTTTTTTTTTTTATAATTATATACCAAGTACTTAACTGCAATCCCGCCTGATGGTAAGCAGTGATGCACTCGTTGATGGTAAAGCGCACTAGTTTACTAAGAGCCTGTTCACTCAAAAAATTAAGTGAATAGGAAGTAAGACGGCAGTTGAGCGAGGTGATGCAATACTAAACCCAACAACTATTACAATAGAGATTGATCTGGGGACCCACCATGACCAAAATCGCGACCGTCCTCCGTACGGCTTCACCAGACATCATGCCGGAACATGACGAATCGCTTGGCGGCAAGACTATGTCTGGTGGGTGGTAACATCTACCGGCAGCCGATGTTATGGCCTACCACCGGAAAAATAAAATAAAATTATACTAGGTATATAATCAATTACAATAGGGTAAGTAAAGGACTTCATTTGGCAATCTTACACCATATGCTTCTGTTGTTAAGAAACTTTGGATGCTAACTTAGGTTCCAACTAGACTATCAGTGTTTGCAAACTCAAGTATAGCAATTAAGTATAGGGATAGCTTTAGCTATGTATTTATGAACTAAGTTTGGTCTAGTTCTGTTCAATGTTATCCCATAATTTGTAACCATCTCGTTTGTTAGGACAACAGGAAGAGAAATAGTCAGACTTATGTTGTAGGAGGATAATTAATTATTTACTCAGTCGAAGAAATATAAGTAGTCATTCTCTTATTCAACAAAATATTAAGGCCATATAATGGGCTGATATAATACTTAATTAATTAACAACTTTATTACGTCATGCTTCCTTATTAATACGATTAGGAAAATATTTTCCAGGAAGCTCCCTTATTTAATAATATTAATTACAAGAGTACCGTATAAACCCTATCTCAATACAACAGCTCGTTCAAATATATCCAATACTGCCATCATTATAATACATATGTACCAACTTACATATATACCTGTAGACAGTTACAGCTATGGTGTCGCTTCTATAATTAAATTCCAAGGATAATAATATATCAACTGTATTGTTGCGATAAGATTTGCATTAGTAATGGAGCAAGGAGTTTCAATCTATAGCTTTACTTGTAGGAGACTAGATGGATGGATATTAGTAATAAATACGCATCGATCACTTATACATTACATTCATAATCAGCGTAAAAAGATGATTGAACTGAACAAGCGCACAACACAGCACTTGGGTGCTTCTTTCATTTAGTACTTACTTTATAATTCTGACTTTAATGCATGCGTGTAAGGTTGAATTTGGTTTGATGTTTGATGTACCAGAGGCGGTCGTAAAAATTAATGGCTTTTTGTACACTGCTTTGCGATTACAACTTTATACACTGCACTTGAGGCTGATTTTAAATAAATGTATATAAATGTTTGACAAGTTTCATAAATCTACTAAAAAATGGCGTCACTATGACTTTCCATATAAATAATGGTTCAAATTGAGTAGTAGATTTTAGAAAATCATTTCTATTAACGGGTTTTATAATAAGTGCAATACGGCAATGTCAATCTATCACCATTCCATTACGAGACGACTGAAATAATGGATCAATTATTATGAATGTTGTTGATTACGAACTTTTAAGAACAATGACAATGGAATCGTGTTGGAATGATTAATTTATAAAAATAGGAGACGCTGGCCCCTGAATAGATGCCACTAGTCTGATCTTTGTCTTTTAATTGTTATTCTACTAATATTATAAATGCATTAAAAATGAGGAGATCCGTAGAAGAACTAAAGTCGCCGACATAGTCCGTAGAGCCGATGGCCGACGATGGGGCAGAAAGGCTCTTGAATGGCGACCACATACCGGTAAGCGCAGCGTCGGACGCTCACCGACTAGGTGGTCGGATGATTTGACCAAAATCGCAGGGAAGCACTGGATGCAGGCCGCGTCCAACCGTTCTTTTTGGAAATCCTTGGGGGAGGCCTATGTCCAGCAATGGACTTCATGTAGCTGATTTTTTTTTTTTCATAAGTTATAAACTAGCGCTTGACCGCAATCCCGCCTGATGGTAAGCAGTGACGCAATCGTTGATGATAAAGCGCACTAGTTTCTTCTTCTTCTTCAGCCTATAGATGTCCACTATTGGACAAAGGCCTCCCCCAAGGCTTTCCACGTTGACCGGTCTTGTGCTGCCCGCATCCATCGGCTTCCCGCGACCTTCACCAGGTCATCGGTCCACCTTGTTCTCGCACTAGTTTATTAAGAGCCTATTCACTATAGCCTTGAAGACACTCAAATTGAAGTCCAACGGAAACACCGCCGCTGGCAAATTGTTCCAGTCCCGCGATGTACGCGGTACAAAGAAGGAGGCGAAATGCTTCGTCCGGATCGCAGTGGTGTTAACAACGTAAGGGTGGAAACTAGCCGTACGACGGGTCGTCCGATGGTGGAACGGAGATGCATGCTATAGAACACCGAAAGGCTGGCTACTCTACGCCTATGCTCTAGGCTTTGGAGACCAACTCGAGTTAAATCAGGGTCACCAATCAGCCTCTTCATACGCCTCTCCACTGAACCCAAAGTGGCCAGGTGACACTTAGCAGCACCAGCCCAAATGTGGCTGCAGTATTGGAGATGGGAGAATTTAGTCTTCCCTCGCATACTCTCCAAAATGCATCGTATAGAACACCGACAGGCTGGCTACTCTTCGCCTGTGTTCCAGGTTTTGAAACTAGAGGTACTTTCGAAAGATTAAGTGCGGTTATGAATCGAAGGTTTATAAAACTGCAGCAAATGTTCATAAATTCACAGACTTTGGTTATGAGTAACTTCCTCATCATCATCATCTTAGTGATTATCCAAGTCTCATCCAAAGCTTTTTCAGCTTTGGAGTCTGGAGTCCGTTTTACCCGTCTAACTGCTGATTTTGGCTAAACTTCGATATTTTCCGTGAAGCTACTGCCATCTGACCTCCACAACCCGAAGGCAATATCGAAGTATTGCAGTTTGATTGCGGAATAAGCAGCAAAATTATTGGAATCTGAATCGATTCCAATAATTCCCGTCCTTGAATAGATCCCAGAGTCTTGATTTATGCCTGGATGAATGCAATAGACTCTCTCTCTTTTACTTAGGAATCAAATAAGATGGTGAAATGCAGGTACACTATTTGGACATCTCTGTGTCTGCCCTTGGCGATTACTGGCGTGAAACTCATCATCATCAGCATCATCATCTCAGCGTTAATCCCAGTCGCATCTAAAGCAGTTTTCAGTTTGCTACTGCCGTCTGACCTCCACAACCCGAAGGTGATATTGTAGCATTGCAGTTAGACCAATTGTTGGACTTTTGAGGGCTCCAACAACCCGTAACGACTGCCATTAGACGTTCATATGGCAACCGGGATTGACGGCTTAACGTGCTTTCCGAGGCACGATCAGACCAGTGCAAATATTCATATTCACGCATAAAAATATTTGCACTGAGCGGGGATCGAACCCGCGCCTCCTTGCGCACCGGCCGCGTTTTGCCATCGCTACGCCACGGAGGCTGTCAACTGTCAACACGGAGGTTGTCAGTAATTTCTTAGTTAATATAAACAAGAGGTTCCATTTAGGTATTAAAACAAAAAAAACAACATTATTCCACAGAGATACGGCCTGTGTAATCTCCGTTAAAACACCTTCAGGCATCCATTAAAAACAGATTAAATTTCGTATACAACCTGTCAGATATGTAGACAATACAACACAATGTTGACTTGAATGGTAAGCGATCCTTCTCCAAATTAAGTTAACCTATTGTTGGAACCTCAAATATCAAATTACAATTCGCTGATAAGATTAATTAACGGGACATTAGTAACACAATAGTTAATTTGTCTATACGTTATGTGTATGGAAATTTAATGATAAAAGCAGCGCTAACCCAGTGTCTAGACGTAATAATGGCAGAAGAGTTCTTGAAATTTAGCGCCATCTGTTGTAAAATATATTGAACTAGCGGTTGCCAGCGACTTCGTTCGCGTGGAGTTAGTTATGTTATCTATCCTAAAGTCTTCCTGGATTAAAGGCAATCCAACGCAAAAATATTTTTTTAAATCGGTCCATTAGTTTCCGATAGTACCTTTTCATGCAAAAAATTAATAATTCATTAACTAAAGAAACACCATAGGCCATCTTCGATACCACTATTTCAATCATCATAATAATTGTTATTAACGCGTTTGCATCAACAATGAAATTCGGTAAATTGTAGAACGAAACTTGTCAATTTACCAATAAAATTCGGTATGTAAAAAGTTTTCGAATCAACTCTATTAATTCCGGCGGGTACATAAAACACGTCGGTGGGCAATTTAATTTCAGTTTCATAATGGAAAATTCTTCCTTGCTAATATATTTTTGGGAGTGTATAATAAAATCAATGGTATCGGTTATTGCGCGGGTAACCCAATGGAAGTAAATGTGACTGAATAATACTATCTTTGCTATTTTCGTTTGAGCGCATACTGGAGTTGATCTTCGGTCTTTTATGTTAAAATTAAGCCCGGCTCAATTATGAACGCCGAATAGTTCTCGCTCTTGAGACGGATATGCAACCATATCGTATTAAAACTTAAGGAAAGCATTAGAAAACTGGTAAAATCCTTATTTTCAACAAAAGGTGTAAGCTGACCTTATGATAGTTGGAAAAAAGCTAGACCGATAATAATGATAATTACAACAAATGATGAAATCCATTAAAACAGTTCCACTCGAATAACGACTTAAAACACAAACATCTTTAGACAAAAAATTTTCTTTTAGCAAAAAATCTACGGAACTCTCATTGAATGAAAATCCTCGTGAAGATTCCTCAGATGTTTTTTTTCTGGGATCTTGCTGGTTCAACTCCGTATTGTAGGCAAGACTCTTAAATCTGGTCCTGTGAGCAGAGTATTAACGTTTTGTGTTATTAGTAAATTTGTGTTTTTAAAAATATGTATAAAGATAATACCTGGAAAACGAAGCGGGCTGTATCCAATTGTTTTATTTTGCCCTCTCGAAAGAGCGTAATGTTAACTCTCTTTTAGTTATTTTTCATAGTGATTCTGTTATAATCTCTTTGGGTTTTCGGTAACATAAATATTCGTACTTATTCTGCTGGAGGCCGCAGGAATCATCTGGATACTAGATGCAAAGAATCGTTCGAAAAGGCTAAATAGAGAAATAAAAGTACAGTTCCATGTCCTATGTCTATGTCAGCGGAGAATTTGCCTGACTAATATAAATATACACAGGCAAATTGACTTGGGTTGCACACTCTCTCGGTAGCAGGTTGTATCGTAGCGACAAGGGACCAGCAAGTATAGTTCGGAGCACGCAAGCCCCGCCACAATGTCAACGTAAAGCTTACTACACATCTAACCCGCCAACCCGCCGATATAACCCATAAGGATGTCGGCAACCTTCGCCTGCGCGTGTTCCCAGCCGATACGTCGTCGGCGGCGAGCGTACGCAAGGGCCCAGTTACCCGGCGACATTTCAGCAGCACTACTGCTGAAATGTCGCCGGGTAACTGGGCCCTTGCGTCACCAGAGATGCGATTTATTTGAAATACTTATATTTAAAATGCAAATACAAAATGCAAAATAGCTATTTTGTATTTAAATGCTTTTTAGTAAAAAGCATTTTGTATTTTATTTGAAATACCCTTCGAGATATATTTTGTATTTTTAATATTCATTTCAAAATGCAAAATACTTTGTGATAAAGTTTAGCCAATATTACGAGTAAAACAAAATGAAATTTATGAGCGAATGACGTCTGTATTGCCATTATTCCATATTTTTACTTCTTCTCCTTCTTCTTTACGATCAAGTATTGAATACTACTTCAACTCTTGATCAATGGCCCCTGTGGAATAGTTACCACAATTTTGCCAATAACACGTGTAACGAATTATAGAATTTTTTTTAAAATTTTATTTCACCATAATGGCGGATATCGCCAATGACAGTTGAAAAAAAAACATTTTTTACTTCTTTGGTCAGGTTTTTTGGCGGGAAAGTCAAGCAGAGTGTCACGCTCATTTTTCATTGGACTTTTTAAATTATTTATAGTGTTGTTTACTAAATAAAAGCGCGTGATTTATGTAGTAAAAAGAGAACATTGAAATATTGCAGCATAGTGGCCACATCATGACTTTACCCCAAACCCCTCCTATAGTGGGATTTTTAATTCGAGTCAGAAAAATGACAAGGGCAAGTGTCACTGATATGAATAAGGGTGACCCGCTACAATAGTGATGTTCGGCAATCAATAGACTTAGACACTTCTTCTTCTTCAGCCTATAGATGTCCACTGCTGAACAAAGGCCTCCCCCGAGGCTTTCCACGATGACCGGTCTTGTGCTGCCCGCATCCATCGGTTTCCCGCGACCTTCACCAGGTCATCGGTCCACCTTATTGTTAGACATTTCATCATCAACCTTTTAGCGTCCCACTGCTGGGCACAGGTCTCCATTCATACAGAGAAGGATTGAGCATAATCACCACGCTTGCTCAATGCGGGTTGGCGATTTCAGACTTAAAGTCCAGGTTTCCTTAAGATGTTTTCCTTCACCTTCAGTCATTGGTGTCCAATATATACTTAGAAAGTACATATAACTATAGAAAAGTTACATTGGTACTTGCCTGACCTGGAATCGAACCCGCGCACTCATACTTGAGAGGCTGGTGTTTTTACCACTAGGCTACCACGACATTTTTACATTTAGTCTTGCATTATTTCATTAGGTATTAAAGCGGTTTTTTATTGTAAATATGTAATACATACCGTATTTAACAATATGATTTTAGAAATATGGGCCTTACCAGCATATTAAACTCACTACAATATTATCACAAGAGCTGGGGAAAAAATGTTTAAAGAGATTCAGAGCAATTAAGAAATAATACAAATCATTTTATACGTTTTTATTCGTTACTTTTTTATTGATTACCACTCGAATCAGAATCAGTTACATTTATAAATTATGAATCCGCACATTCATCCATGATGTGGTCGAGTTGACACATTTCATCTTCAGCTTTTATGGCATGATTGATGCACTTCTCCAATTTTCCGGTGTCAAGTTTTGTTTTTCCTGGCGACGTACTCCTTTGCTTGAGCCCAAACTAAGATCCGTATTACAGAACGTCACTCAAAACTCAAGCTTTACTTACATCTCGATTCAAGCCACTTGATTAGTTAAAACTAGTTTTAAGTAATGTTTAAGCAGAGATCAATGCTTGAGTTTCCTTTTGGAATACGCACCTAACTCTATTAGGTTGAGCTCACAGTGATAGGGGGGCAGACGCAGGATTGTGGCACCGCGATTCAGCGGCCAATTCTTCCACAACATAGCGTTCGTAATTAGTTTTTGTTACAATAAACAGTTTTAATCTACCTACTGAAATTATTTATTTTATCATTATTTCAAATATAAACTGACTTTTGTTCCACCCTGTATTTTTATTTATATACATATACGCAATTTGAATTAAAAAGTGCAATCTAGACTAAGTTTTAAGTGTAAAATCTCGATTTACCACATCACTATTTATTTGGGACAAAAAACCTGCAACACTGGAGTTGTCATTTATCTGACTCGAATTAAAAATCATAATGTAGTCGGCTCACGCGGGAAACGAAAGGAGGTAGGTTAGTTAAGTCAGGATAAGAAGATATATAAAGGAAAAATAGAAAAGGATAAACTTCCTCAAGTCCAGACTGTATGGCGTACCATGCCTTTGCCTTTTCCGTTTAGAAGTACGGAAAGAAGTGAACCAAAAAAAATCAACCAAAACGACGAACATTCATTATATCTATAGATAAGAAACTATTTTATTTTGAAAAAAGTATTTTGAAAATACCTATTTTGCATTTAGCATTTCAAATACAAAACGCAAAACTATTTGGTATTTTGTATTTGAAATAGTAAATCTGAAAAGTATTTTGCATTTTGTATTTAAATGCTTTTTTAAAACCATTTCGTATATCTCTGTGCGTCACTAACGTGCTAGTATTTTAAATGCCAAATATGTTTTTGATGTCGAGCCGCCGACATGCCGCCGGCAAAGTTTTATGACTTGCAATGACTGAAGCCGCCAACCTAGCCCGTCGGCAAAATGTTGCCGACATATGCCGCCGGGACGACGGTTTTGGTGTTTATAGCACTTAAAGATACGATAGTGGGGCTGTTATTATCATCATTATTGATTTTTTTGCGCTAGTTTATTAAGAGCCCATTCACTCAAAAACAAATCTGAGTAAATAGCACGAGGACCAACAACACGACCAACGATTCTGCACCAGAGGGACAGTGTTCTGGAGACCCTCCACAACCAACCTTCCGACACAACAACATTTGGCGCATCATATCCGACACACATCGCAATACAACAGCTGCTCAGACCCGTCCTCCGTACGACTTCACCAGACAATATCATGTCGGAATACAACGAATCGCTTGGCGGTAATACTTTGTCTGCTGGGTGATAACTTCTACCGGTAGCCGATGTTATGGCCTACCTTCGAGAAAATTATTTATTACTTATTGAATTGTAATTCACATTTTAATCACTTTTCATTAAAATTAATCGTGTATTTTTTTCTTGTACTGATTTTTCGCATCGCAATACGAAAAATAAAGTTGAATATTTCGGGTCGGTTGATTCACGCTGAGTGTACTCTTTAGCAAAGCCCTCTTAAGATTAAATCCCAAAACAGAAATCAGGAGAAGGCTCCCAGTTCGGGAACCTGGGCACATTTTCTCCTCTGTTTTGATTAATGACTCTCTTTCAAGCGCCTTTTATACTTTGAAACGCTCCCCACGGCACAGTTTAAAGGTCAGAGTATTTGCTTCTTTGAACCTTTTCGTTCCTCCTTAATTAAGCACTAGCTTGGAGCGTGAAAGTTTTAAATGAAGGTCAAATATATTTCTTTTTCTCACAAAAGACACGTTTAGGCTTCACTTGGAACGTTTTTGAGATCTGGAGACCGGATTTTGAATTTGTACGGGATAATAATGGAAATGTACAAATTTCCGCATACGTCGCTTAAATAATTACAGGAAATAATTTAAGCGCCATTACAATTTATTATAAATTCTGACCGCTACGTCTCTCTGTCTGCCTGTCTAAACATAAAAAACTCAACGAGCACATCACGGTTTTCAAAAATAAACGGAGTGATTCATGACGAAGGATTTACTGTATAATACATTAAATTTATCTGTACGCTGAATGTATCACAATGATCTTTGAAAATATTATAATAAAAACATCGACTGGGAGCTTTTCTGATGTTTGCTAGGTAAAGCAAAGACTATACGTATATGATAACATATTATATAACAGAATTATTCTTATTAATAAAAATCTATTAAACGTCACAGTACTTTACCGTGGGCCCGTGAGAATTTTTGATTTCACAAGCTAGTTTATATATTTTCCTTTAAAAGCAAGCTTTACTAAATATTAAGAATTTCAACTAGGTTAATAGCTATACCGTATTGCTGGCTTTTATCACCCGATAGCAAAGTTTGATCGCCAATCGGGATGAGAATATATGGGAGTACGCGATCACCAACTAAGCTAACGGTCAATAAAGTAGTCAAAGGAGTGAACCTGGCAGATTAATGGCTGATGGGCATTGCGGTATTGACTACTAAACGAGGGAGATTCATATATATATAGATACGTATGGCAATATCCACCATACACCACATTTAACTGACATATACCGTATATAGTATATAGCTCTACGGAGCTGTTGTCTCGACTTACAAGTTTTAGGTCTTGGGTGAAACCTATGCAGGCTATTTACTTTGTATGTATAGTTTCCTAACCTTTGCTATCCATACGGCGAAGAGAAACCTGTGCGGAGACTGACATGCCTTAGAACCAAATATTCGAAAACGTGTGACATCTACCAACCCGCACTGGACCAGCGTTACTCTAATGCGAATATAAAGCCATTCGCAAGTATTCAAAATTATATAAACATGAAATACATTATATTATAAAGTAACATTAAAATTCAAAGAGCCGGCTGATACATAGATAAAATTTCAATGAATAGACATCAACAAGCAAGATTCAAACCAATCCTGATAAATGCTGGAGATTTTAAATCATTAAATTCTTGAAATTATCGTAATAAATTTGGATGAGACAACAAAGTGAGGTCTAAATTAGGCAATAAAATTGGTAATAAAGGTAAGAAAGTTTTTAAAGCTGGCAATTTCGTTCCAATTGGAATATTAGAAAACAAAATCAACACCAACAACCCTTTGCCAAAATTAAAAGAAATTGTTACTCTTTATCTGTGGCGCTAACTATTAATACTAGTACTACTATAATAATGAGTTGGTTATTAATAAATAAATAAAAGTTTATTTACAAAAATCAAAGCTTTTATTGAAAGCCTTGTACGGGAAGCCTCAACCGATAATTGCTTTTCCATTCTCCGTCGGCTTTTTGTTCGTCGCGACATTACCCAGACGTCGAATCAATTCTTGCCGAGGTTAATTTATTTATTAGCATATAGAGAGAATTTTCAAACAGCCCCCGAAGAGAATCGGCTGGTTTATAGGAAAATTGAAGCACTTTTTATCATGTATAATTTGCAGCTTGAATTGTGATTCCTTGCTTTTCAAGAGTGGAATGGATAATTGAATCAATCACAGAGTCTTCTGAACGTCTGAGAACTTAGTTTTATATAAAAGTCTATTGCCTTTTTTGTTTTGGATGGGAAACCTTCGAATGACTTCTCCCATACGGTCACACGGGTGTTGCTATCACTTGTCTGTGTGCCAGGGCCCGCGGTATCTCTTTTGAGCAACGTGCTGTTCTTCTGGACCCCGTCACTATATGCTGACATCTCTTTGAAGCGCGCGTGCAACACAACGTGCTGTCGACCCGGATCTAACCCTTACCGGACGGCTAGCTACCCCCTACAGGCCGCCTGCAAGCTCGTGCCTACGGTAGCCGGGAGTTGGATGCAGTCTCCCGACTACCACGACGTCTCCTCAGATAACTTGGAGTATGAGAGTGCAGAAGAAAGTAATGCTCAAAAACACAACTAAACAGGTAATGCTCGCAAAGGTTTGCAAACATTACCACAAGGTTTGCAAAGGTTTGCCTTTGCGAACATTACTTCGAGAAGCAGAAGTAGGTGACGGGCTGCCATGGATTCTCTCTGCGGATCGCCTGAACCATGCCAGATGCGAGAGATAGCTTCTACGAGAACACGGCAGTGCTGCTCTCAAGCCGGGCAACCCTCCTAATTTACAACCGCTCTAAGTACCTAATCTCCAAAAAAGCCGATATCATATTTAAAATATGATTGATATTTCATTTACACCGTAATTTCAGCCAAAATCCGTCCACTGCTGAAGAACTTCCAACGCAACGTCTTGCGGTACTCGGTCGCCAATCCCAGAAGCTTTTAACCCCATCAGCCATTTTTATTTTTTACTACGAGCAATGTGTCCTGACTCCTGCCCAATGCAAATTATGTGTTTGGCAATTCATCAAGTTGACCTGTTCATGAAATTCAAAGCTAGTGTTTTTTAAATTCTAAATATCAAATTCTCTATTCAGGAAACCGTGTATTTGGGTCAGAGTAACTTTATATCTACAAGTCACTAACATATTTTTAGCTGTCCAAAAACCGACATTCCGAAATACGAAAACAATGAGAGACGTAGCACGAATATTGTTTTGCACAAAGATATTCGCAGGAACGTCTGGCCTACCTTCCGCTTCCTTCCGGGAATACCGGTATTGTTACATCTGATCCACGGAAGGGATTTCAGGGCTCACCCTCGCCTTTTTGTGAATGGAATTTATTATGTTATAATTTTTGCGTTTAAAAGGGAAATTAAATTTCGGGGAACGCCTGTGATGTATGAAAACTGAATCGAATTTCGGTTCACGGTTCATTTTGAAGGAAATGTCGAACATCATTTTAGAGATTTAGAGCCGGAAGGTTCTTGATAAATTTGGGTTTTGAAGACGGCCGTTACGGTTAGGGTTCCGTAATCCTAAGTAGTGTAAATTACTTAGATAGTGACTGATGTAAAGTTTAGTACGGTCTGTTATAGTTAAACCTACGATTAATAGCCCGGATTACTATATAAGCAAATGATCCTATTGCTTTAATGATTACGTAACTGTCTAATAGTGTTGTAATAGTAGTGCGTACATGTAATTTTGTCTTAAAGAAAACGAACATAATTTGGCTAGAAATACCTTTATGACATCACACGTTAAAAAGATATTAAGTTCGTCAACAAAGATACGAGAGCATACAATGGCACGGTATGAAAGTAATTCATCCGTCAATATTTTAACAACGCGTCATGCTGATCTCATACAAATCCTACATCTCGCAAGCAGTGTTTTCCTTGTAACTAACATACATACAACTAAATAATAGAAAAGGGAATAGGGAAAACGATCTAATCGTCTTTTCATTCATTTTTAATTCGTTCTCCTAAGTAATCTTATGTCCGTCAGTGCTACGAAGTACGAATCGCTCGTAACTTTGGACGAAACTACAGATCTCGTTTTTAAGCGGTAGCTCCTCAGGTATGACAATCTCAACAAATAGAATACCAATCGCAGCAAGAAATACTACGCGCTTACAAACTTAAAGAATACCCTTTTTCATGATAGCACTACAATAGATGTAGAACTGAACTTCCTAATATAGTTAAAAGTGCGAAGAGTCCAACTAAAACCTATTTCTTTCCAATGCATATTACTAAACAAATATTTGTTAGAAAACAAGGGCAAACCCGCGAACAGCGAACTTAGTTTTTATTCAACAGACAAGAGTAGAGTAGTATGTAGTAGGGGAATGCCAAAGTTCTCCACTACGTATAAAGTAAATTTAAAGTTGGTATGCGTCTAGTACAGTGGGTATTGGCACGTAGTGAGGAAAAATACGTTGTGTGTGTCTTGAGATGTATCGGCAGAAGTTTTGCGGGTGTTTTAGATAACTTAAGACTTTCTTTCCCCTGTGAGTTTTGTTGTTAAATATACTTTCCTTATTGTTGCTCTTTGTATTAATAAATATGCGAGAGTTTTATTTTACTTAGGCATAAAATAAGTGCTTAAATGTATCAATAAAATAAATATAAATAATTAAGTACCTACAACATATAGCATTATATACTAATTTCAATTAAAGTCACCCGTCCATTGTATTTTTTTTGTGTTGAATGTATTATGTTCTATGTTTGATTGGTATACAATAAAGAATATATAAATAAATAAACTTGTATATAGGTTGTAGGTTCGGAACCAATCAGGCGCTTTAATTTGTGTAAATCATTTCATT
Organism: Sesamia nonagrioides; assembly: GCA_017933935.1. Taxonomy (NCBI): domain Eukaryota; kingdom Metazoa; phylum Arthropoda; class Insecta; order Lepidoptera; family Noctuidae; genus Sesamia; species Sesamia nonagrioides. The sequence goes on along the minus strand of JADWQK010001324.1, from coordinate 1,637,474 downwards.
ATCACTTCTCTCAAAAAACGGCGAAGGAAAACATCATGAGGATGCATCAGGATGATGGCCTACATCCAAAACTTCGTAGATATGTAACATCTACCAACCCGCACTTAGCGAGCGTGGTAGTTTACGGCCCACTCCCTCTTACGGAAGGAAGGCCTATTGGAACTTATAAACCAAACAATGTAGATTGTCATATTGTATAGTTCTCTTGTTGCTCACTAGTTGGAGCCACTGTCTATGCCGAGATATTGTTCTTGTGTTCGGTCGTATTATACTCTCTATCTCTCTTGTGACAACTGTTGTACTGTCCTAGATGTGTTTTGATTAAATCTGAGTATACCAAATTAATCCTATATTATTTTCGCCTAATCCTTACAAGGCCTGTGTCCCAGGAGTGAGAACATAATAAGCTGATTATGTTATGTCATAACTTTGAAAGAAAAACTAGTAACAAGACAGAATTAACAAACAAGTAAGTAATCATTTTCATACACGTATTACAGAAATAGTCATGATCTGTGTAGCCTCTATCTTCCTACCTTCCCAGTAGAATTTCCTTACTCGAATGAAGATAAAGAAATCAAATACTAGTCATAGGTTTAGTACAAATAACCCTTTATGTTTTAAAATCCTTTAGTTTCATCATATAGAACGAAATAAGTAAGAAAAAACGTTTATTTGCAGTCAATATAACACAAAAAAGTCGTGGTGGCCTAGTGGTAAAAATACCAGCCTCCCAAGTATGAGTGCGCGGGTTCAATTCCAGGTCAGGTTACAGTCACCAATGTAACTTTTCTAAAGTTATACGTACTTTTTAATACATCTTGGACATCCAATGACTGAAGGAGAAGGAAAATATCTTGAGGAAACCTGGACTTTATAAGTCTGAAATCGCCAACCCGCATTGAGCAAGCGTGGTGATTACGCTCATTCCTTCTCTGTATAAGAGGAGACTTGTGCCCAGCAGTGGGACGATAAGGACGAAAGGTTGATAATGATGATGATGATGACACAAAAAATTGCAAACACAGAAAAAAAAAGAAAACTGATGAGGGAAAGTACGTCACATCTAAGCATAACGGCTTATATCATCATACATCATAAAAAGAATTAGGCAAGGACGTACTAGCAGTTTTAATTACACCTGCGAATAGATCTAAAAATTCCACAGGTATAAAATATTGCAAATCCAGAAGCACTTGATACAATTTTCCACATTTCTCATTCAATTCCACAATCACAATAAACTATGTAAATCAAGCATTTTTTTTGCTCTCAAGCACAGTTCTTTGGACGAGGAAAATCTTTTGATTCTGGTTAACAAGAAAATGGAGCACTGAATCTCGTTATCTTCACGTCCAATCAATTATGGGAGGTAGCAGAAAAAGTTAATTGCGTATTTATTGCTGTATTATTCATAGCTGAAAGCTTTGTTCGTATTGAGCGATATAATTGATTCGACTACTTTTTATTCGCTATTTTGACGTCCTCCGTGGCGCAGCGGTCAACACGCTTGCCTGCGACGTGAAGGCCCCGGGTTCGATCCCCGGCCAGGTAATGATGGGAAACGATCTATTTCTGATTGGCCTGGGTCTTGGATGTTTATCTATATATGTATCTATTATACATATAGTATCGCTGAGTTAGTATCCCATAACACAAGTCTCGAACTTACTTTGGGGCTAGCTCAATCTAGTCCGTATATATTTATTTATTTTTTATTTATTTCTATAACTAAAACGTAATGACATGAATCAAGATGTAGAAACATCTTGGTTAGCCTATAACGCTCCACGGTCAGACATAGGACTTTCCTATTGAACAACATTTTTTTTTTATTAAAAAAAAGCTTTGCCTCACACTAGGGGATTCCCCTGTGTCGTGGGTGCGTTTACAAACATATAAACTAACATACACAAGCAGCCAGATCTGGAAAAACTACTCGTAGGTCATGCAAATGATTATTCCGAGACCGCGACACGCGGCGCAGCAGTCAATAGCTTAACCACTAAGCTGACCGTGCAGTCCACTTGAATTTGCGGCAACTCTCGTTCAGCTACAGCTGGCCATTCTACTACATAACCTGAGGATCTCTGACCTAAATTCTACATAATAATTATCTTAATTGAACACAATAATTTTCTATTTTTTTTATTATTTTACATTATTTTTTTTCGTAGGTAGGATATAACCTCGGCCGCCGGCAGAAGTTACCACCCATCTGACAAAGTCTTGCCGCCAAGCGATTCGTCGTATTCCAGCATGATGTCTGGTGAAGCCGTACGGAGGACGGGTCTGAGCAATTGTGTTGCGATGTGTGCCAAGTGCGATGCACCAAATGTTATTGTGTCGGGAGTTTGGTTGTGGAGGGTCTCCAGATCAATCTCCCTCTGGCGCAACATCGTTGGTCATGCTGTTGGGTTTAACATTGCACCACCTCGCTTAACTGCCGTCTTCCTTCCTATTCACTAAGTTTTTTTAAGTGAATAGGCTTAATAAACTAGCGCGCTTTACCATCAACGATTGCATCACTGCTTACCATCAGGCGGGATTGCAGTCAAGCACTAGTTTATAATGATCAAAAGAAAAAAAAACAATTATCTCATATCTCCAACTTCTCTCTTGTGTTACATCACATACTCACACACTTGAACATGCATTCAAACACTGCAACCTACATACCTATATAAGTATATGCATACTCTGCCACACGATACTTCACTTTTATATGTACCATTAGTACTGCATTGATAATTGTTATTGTGTTTTTCCTATACTATTTGTTAATATCTTTAACTCTTAACTCATTGTCTCTTTGTGATCTTCTTGGCACCATAATAATGTTTACTTAAGATCGTATTTAAATGTTCCACTGTATTGTTTAGCTGTGAAAGGGGGGGGGGGGGTGACCTTTAACACAGGCTTCTCCACTGATAGAATATGAGTAACAATATTGTCAAATTGTTATAATCTAAATTTTATATAAACAGCCTATGAAGTTCCAATTGCTGCGACACATGTCTTCTTTCTGTAAGTTCCTTTCACGGCGAGGGGGCTTAACACAAAATGCGGGATCAGTGCGAGTTGGTGGAGAAATTCTATATAAAGGCAGTGAATTATAAGACTGTAAGGAACAAGTAAAATAATGTGGCAACATGATGCTAAATCATAGGATACATAGCTAATGGTCTGGCATAAAATATATCTGGTGTAACCAAAAACGTGCGTGGAAATGGAGATTTTTCTCCCTTTCGGCAAAAGCACAAGAACAAAACATACTCACGGCTCTAAAAATAAAAGTGCAATTCTTGCAGAACTGAATTCTAGTCGGATCCAACAAGGAGAAGTGCGATAAGTTTAAAATTCTATAAAAATCATTTGTACGAGTGCGCACAAATCCGGATTCTACGTTCCGGACTGTAAGAGTGAATGGAAATCGAGGGGAAAACAACGCGCGTTCGGGCGGAAAGGATTTTTCTGATTCGTATAGAAACTTTGTACGAAAGTTGGGTACAGGTGTACACTTGCGATTGGTCGGAGGTATATTTTGGAAAACTTTTTGTTAACCCTACCTTTTGCAAGTGATCGTTAAAATTTATATTGCTGTATCTTATAAAGATTATTACAACCAACTACTTCCACCTTTTCCATAGATTTATAAAAAATTTTTCATCAGTTATGAATAAATGAAAAACAGGTTTTTTAGAAAAGTGTAATAGAATACGCGGTAAAAAAGTTATAGATCCAAAACAATTTTTTATAATCAATGAAAACATTTTTAAGTCAGAATCTTTTTCTACAAATAATACACTGGTCAAAAAACATGTATAAGAATTATCCAAATTTATAAAACAATTTTACAAAAACAGAAAATCATTATCTTGTTTACGTCAAAAATAAAAAAAAACGGCCAAATGCGTGTCGGACTCACGCACAAAGGGTTCCGTACCATTGATTTATGAAATTAAAGGATTTAAGTTATTTGTATGAAGGATTACGCGGAAATAAGCGGTTTACGATTTACGAGGTATTAAAAAAAAACTACTTACTAGATCTCGTTCAAAACAATTTTCGTTGGTAGTTTTTATAGTACATCATATGTTTTTTTTTTTAGATTTTTCATTTTCTTATTTTAGAAGTTAGAGGGGGGGGGGACCAACTTTTTTCCACTTTGGAAGCGTCTGTCACGCAAACTATTCAGTTTAGAAAAAAAATATTTTAGAAACCTCGATATCATTTTTTAAGACCTATCTTTAGATACCTCACACGTATGTGCTTGATGAAAAAAAATGAGTTTCCGTTCTACGTATGGGGAGCCCCCAATATTTGTTATTATTTTTTTATTTTTGCATCAAAATCTTAATGCGGTTTATAGAATACATCTACCTACTAAGTTTCAACAGTAAAGCTCTTATAGTTTCGGAAAAAATTGCTGTGACATACGGACGGACAGACAGACATGACGAATCTATAAGGGTTCCATTTTTTGCCATTTGGCTACGGAGCCCTAAAAACGTATAATATATTTTGGAAGATAAATTAAGGCATAGAGATTTCATTGGACAATCGATCTAGTCGCAACCCAAAGTCGTCCGTTTACATCAACACCAGAACTGAACCCCAGTCGTTCGTATTGCGAAAATGTTGATTTGATTCGATTCTAACGAAACAAAATAAAGGTCGGAAGCTCTTTCTTCCCGTGAAGTAATTGGATTAATCACTCGCACTCGATAATCCTATTGGGGCGGAGCTTGCCTTTTATTTAACTCCCAGTTGTAAATTGGATCTTTTTCGTGAACGTATATATATCATATGTTTTATATTGAATATTTTAAGAAAAATAGGGCGTATCTCATTGGTTTTATTAAATTGTTATTTATTGTTTTGTTTTTATGTCAATAGGTACTTCTAAGAAAACAATGTGTACCTATAATATTTTTAAAAATATCATAGGTGTCAGTCAACTCTTCCAACAGTTCTGAAAGTAATTAATTTCTGGCCAAAGCTTTTCTTGATGACCAAAAAAATGAAAAATGCCAATAAAAATCCAAAGTATAATAGCAACGTAATTTATAGTGTACATTTCATCTTGACCCCTCTCCAGAACATGCTACAAATGTACCAAGAGACCAAGTTGTATCAAAAAGTTTGGTATGAAAAAACTAACTAAATTGTTTCTCTAGTTCTTTGTTGTAAGAGCTTCCAGGGGCCTAGCCTACTTTTCTCTCTCCGCCTTCTTCGAAAATGTTTTCTGCTTTAGGCAACTTAGTGCAGTGAAATTGAAACTGTATTACTGACTGTGTGTGTTCGTTATGTACGACTGTGACTGTGTGTGTGTGTATGTTACATTTATGGTGGAGATTTAGATGTATGTAACATTTAACCCTAAAAGGCTTAAAAGAGGTATAATCGACTTGAAAATAGGGTTCCCAATTCATTGTTTTTTTTATCTCAAGACTTTCGACTGACTGAACGGATTTTGATGATTCTTATTTGAAAGCTGGTGCTTCCTGTAATCGCCTTTGCTTTTGATCCAGTTCTGACAATGGTCCGTACGTAAAAATCCTTAGGAATAAGTTTAAAATTTGCATTAAATAAGTATATGCGCGACAACTGGATGAACGAATAACTTACTAACGCGCCAACCGATTTCATTCAGGTTTTAATGGAAACGATTATAAAATTCATATAAATAAAAAATAAAAACAAAACCGACGAACATCATGATCATCATCAACCTTTTTGTCGTCCCACTTCTGGGCACAGGTCTCCTCTCATACAGAGAGGTATTGAGCGTAATCACCACGCTTGCTCAATGCGGGTTGGTGATTTCAGACTTGTCTAGGTTTCCTCAAGATGTTTTCCTTCGCCTTCAGTCATTGGTGTCCAAGATATACTTAGAAAGTACATATAACTTTTAGAAAAGTTACATTGTTACTTGCCTGACCTGGAATCCAACCTGCGTACTCATACTTGAGAGACTGGTGTTTTAACCACTAGGCCACCACGACATTCCTAACATATTTATATACCGACCATACAGACAAACATATTTACTCCAAACAGAAATATCCTTACAGGCTAGATCCAATGCAATATTGTAGTACACTTAACATTTAGATTAGGGTTGTAACGGAGGCTTGTTAGCGGAGGCGGAGGCGGATGCGGAGGCGACGAGTCTCACCGCAACGAGGTTAACGGAAGCGGAGGTGAAAGTACATATAGAAAAAATTTAAATTTATGGTTAATTAAAACAGTTTTTTTATTTTTAATACGTACATTAATAGTAGTATACTTGGTAAAAAATATTACCTTCTTGTAATGAAAATTAAGGAGAAACAAGTTGTGTTTGCCGCATTCTCGCCTCGTACTAGTTGATTCTTGACCATTTCGCGGTCAAACGCGGCCGGACGGTTGTCGAGCGTCGCAGCTTGCGCATTATTTATTTTACAAATACGTAAATAAACCTCCGTTATAACTCCGCAAAAATTGTGCGGAGGCGGAGGCGGTAGCGAAGATACGATTTCTTGCGGAACTTCCGCAGTAACGGAAGTGGGGGCGAAGCTCCGTTACAACCCTAATTTAGATAGAACCTAACTGGATGGCTATTCCAAAGTATCATTTTTTCAATCGAAATGAACATAAACAACAGTCAGTAGATAGTCTTTGAACGAATGGAGCTCAAAAAACAAAGGACTTCTGTCAAAGGCCAACAAGTTGTTAATACTGAACTTTCTAAATACTACGAGTAATAGTAAGCGACAAACAAACCTGGGAACATAGTTCGACACATTCTCCTGAACTAACTGAATAGAAACCGGGACAACAATGGGAACAAGTTGTGCTAACTTTAATTCTGTCTTTCTTCGGCACATTTTTATTTGTTTCGCAAAGCTTTTTTCGCTGAAAGAAATGTTTTTATGTATGTTTTGAAAGTTTAACCTTTTTTGCTTTATGAGCTGAACTACTGTCCTAACTGGTAATATTATAAATGCAAAAGTTTGCATGTACGAATGTATAGAGGAATGTTTGTTACTTTGAAATGTTGTACAAAGATAGCTTATAACCAGGAGGTATATATAGGATAATTGATATCCCCACGGAATCAAACCTTACGCGGGTGAAAGCACGGAGCACAGCAAGTAGTAGTAGAATAGTACATATTGCATATGCTTGGAATGATTCTTTAATATGTCTATAGTCTCAAAGAATAAGACGATAATAAGAAAAAGGAGTCGTGTAACGGCATGATGGCTGGTGAAGCCCGCACAGAGGACGGCTCTGGACGCAGTTGTGTTGCAATGTGTGCCGGGTACGATGCACCAAATGTTGTTGTGTCGGGAGTTCGGTCGTGGAGTCCCTCGTGAATCTCCCTTTCGCGCAGCATCGTTAGTTGTGTTATTGGGTTTAACATTGTATCACCTCGCTCAACTGCCGTCTTCCTTCCTATTCACAAGTTTTTAAGTGAATTGGCTTAATAAACTAGCGCGCTTTACCATCCACGGTTGCATCACTGCTTACTATCAGGCAGGATTGCGGTCAAGCACTACCTTATAATTACTGGATAAAATAAAAAAAAAAACGAAAATAAAGCGATTTTGAGTTATTGATAGGTCATCTGATTGTTGACTGCTGAATTATTGAATATTCTACAGTCAGATGCCCTAGTGATGGCCGCGACTTACGAGATGAAGGATGTAGGTTTACGTTATGTAAATTATGTCGTCACATCTGTTCTCAAAACAGCGTAGGCAAACAACGTGAGGAATCTGACATGTCCTAACATCAGAAATTTGAGGACATACATATTTATTACATCTTCTACCATATTAAAAAATTGATAAACATAACTGCATTAATGGCAGACGATGATCCTCTAAAAAAAATGATTTTTCTTGAGAAAAAAGAAGCCTTGGAATTTTAAAATTAACAGTCAAGTCCTGCCCTTCGGCATATTTTTCTTAGGTTACATTCCTTTATGATCGTAGGAGTATTATGAATTATGATACTTACGCGATTGACCCCAACCGACCTAATTATGCCTGCAAAGAGAATGGGCTCACCACAACAATTCAACGGATTTCAATTAAACGTCTCGGCCATCACATCGGCTGTCATCGTCTTGGATGCTATAGAACTAATGGCTTTCGAGATATCTATTTCTTGGTATTAGAATCAATTACCGATAAGATAAATGGACTAGAATTCGGAGAAATACCTCATTGAACTCTCTTGCTCAGTTTATGAACCTGTTTAAGCATTAGACAGATAATTTGGTTATTATGGAATTGAAACTACTTGTTAAAAACATCGATATCACTTTTTTCTCTAACTTTGTTAACCGACTTCAAAAAGGAGGAGGTTACTCAATTCGACCGTATATATGCTTTTTTTTTTCTATGTTTGTTCGCGCATAACTTCGTCGTTTATGAACCGATTTTGATAATTCTTTTTCTGTTGGAAAGAAGACGTTCCCAAGGTGGTCCCATGATAAGGATATCAGGGTTTGATGGTGGAAGACCAGAGAAAACAAGGGAAACTTTCAAAAATTGCAGGGGCGACTAGTGCATTTCTTAGCATTTTCATTAAGTATTTTAAAGCACTACAATTTAATAAAGGTCTGGAGTAGACCTGATGATGGAGCCGGGAGACAGTCGAAGGAACTTCTCAACAATTCACAGCAGCTACCTTGTGTTTGTGCTTGAATAATTTGTATTGACAAGAACCTTACACCTAGATGGGTGGTGACTGTCATTAGGGAGCTGATGATGATGACAAAGGTCAGTTCAGGGAACTCCTAAACGATTTACAGTAGCTACCTTGTATTTGGACTCAATTCATTTATATTGATGAGAACTTTGCACCCATTGGGTTAAAATAATGGTCTGCAGTAAATTTGATGATGAAGACCATAGGCAGTTGAGGGAATAAAATTAAAGTAAACAAAATTACGTCGTTTCCCAACTATATTTGCGTCAGCTTCCAGTCTGACCGGATGCAACTGAATACATAGTACTTTTAACAACTAAAAAGTGTAAAATAAAAACTTTTTTACAAAAAAACAACCGACTTCCAAAAACCACTACAAAGTGAAAAATAACTAATTTCGGAAGTCGGTGTCAAAAATGAATATACAAAACCAAAGACACCGACTTCCGAAATTAGTTATTTTTCACTTTGTAGTGGTTTTTGGAAGTCGGTTGTTTTTTTTGTAAAAAAGTTTTTTTGTATTTTATGAATAGTGAAAACCCACATGCATAACGCATAGATAATCACTTCAGCCTATAATGTTCGCCCTCCTGGGACATGGGCCTCCTGCCGGTGAGAGGGAGTGTGCCGTAATCAACAATGCGGGCCCAGTACGGGTTGGTGGATATCACATGTCCTCAAATTTTTGGCTTTAGGATATGCCGATCTCCTCACGATGTTTTAATTCACCGTTTCAGAGCAGTGGTGATGAAATAATTTACACAAAGTAAAGCGCCTGGTGGGACTCGAACCTACGACCTACAACTTTTAAGTCGCCGCCGATACCATACTAGGCCACCGCTGCTCAACCTAATCGAAAGTCTAATCGCCACTCCTTAAATTTTGTAAAATAATTATAAATTAAATGAGTTTTTTTTTTTAATAAATGACTTTTTACTAAACCCATCTTGGATTTAGTAAAAAGCGAGAACCTTCAAAATCAAGTACGACCTTCATCAAATATTCAAAGCAATTTCACGATGTATTTTTGAGATCAAATACGGTTTCCGTTTTTCCATTCCGTACAGCCAAGACCTTGATGTTCGAATCTTTTAAAACGATTTGGGGCAATGTGTTACGTAGTGCCAGATAGAGATATTGTGACAGCTTGCTACCTCGTCGTTTGTAAGCGTAGTAGCAATCCATTTACCTCTCGATTCTTACAACCTGCGCGGAAAATGAACAGCCGATAAAATTTAGTTCTTTCTTTCATTTTATTCAGTTGAAATATGTACTCGTCTGTTTAGATTATGTTCCAGTTTTAGTGCAAATTATGGAGTATTATAATACTTTAATTTTTATTTAAAAAAATAACTTATGGAAATAAAACTAATACGAATTGCGATATATCTACACTATCTTCTATTGTATGTGGCATTGCATATAGTATCGAGTTCCCGCATCCAAAAATCTTGGGTCCGAACATAACGCCTTGGGGGACCAAACATAAATGTGCTTATGAACGAAAAAATACCATACAATTCGTAAGAAGAGGTAGGTACTAAAATGATGCATGTAAGACAAGCAATAACTATAATTGTGAGAGAAATTAATGTATTTAGACAAAACACAAATTGACAGAGGAGATTTCTTTTTAAATAAAATGTTGTCCCACACTAGGAATTACTTCTTTATAGTGGTTGCATTCGCAAACATTTAAACTCACATACACAAAGAGCCAGACCCGGAACAACTGAGCCATATATATATTTGTTCCATGATAGTAATTAGACATGATAGTAGCCATTGCTCTAACCATGCCACCAAAAAAGTTACAATAATAAAAAAAAACACTTAGATGCATATAGATTCCTGTTTATCAGCCTTAATATTTGCTATCTAATCAACAACACAATACAATAAACTTCTGCCTCATTCCTTCACAATACAAATATGAAGTTACCACAATCCCCTGTGTGCACATTCGCACGCTTATTTTACTTCCAATCAGTAGCGTGTACGTAGTCAGCACGATTTCACAACTATGCTTGTCAATATACAACACAAGTTACGACGCTTGCTAGCTTTGCGCTTGGGCCGGGAAAAAAGCGAGGTGGGGGACTAATAGAGTGGACGGAATCTGAATCTAATTCATGAATTCTATCACGGGAATAAAATCAGAGATGTGAAGCGAGTTGAGCAACTCGCATTGAGCAAGCGTGGTTACGCTCAATCCTTATTTGTATGAGAGGAGACCTGTGCCCAGCAGTGGGTCGATAACAAGATTGATGATGAAGATGATGCCGGTTATTAGTTGCTTGGTTCTTGGTGTGACTTTTTAGCAGAATGGGATTTTTTGCGGGAACTTTCGGTAATGCATTGTAGTTTTCAGGGTAGGTATGATGAAGAGAAAACTGTTTGGCGAAAAATTGAATTTGCTATGCTAATGTACTGAATGTTCTGAACATCATTATTACTTCTTCCTCAGCCTATAGATGTCCACTGCTGGATAAAGGCCTCCCCCAAGGCTTTCCACGATGACCGGTCTTGTGCTGCCCGCATCCATCGGCTTCCCGCGACCTTCACCAGGTCATCGGTCCACCTTGTTGGGGGTCTCCCTACGCTACGTCTTCCAGTACGTGGCCGCCACTCCAGAACCTTGCTGCCCAATCGGCCATCGGTTCTACGAGCAATGTGCCCTGCCCACTGCCACTTGAGTTTAGCGACTCGCAGAGCTATGTCGGTGACTTTGGTTCTTCTGCGGATCTCCTCATTTCTGATTCGATCACGCAGAGAAACTCCTAGCATAACTCTTTCCATTGCCCTTTGTGTGACTCTGAGCCTTCGTATGAGGCCCATTGTGAGCGACCACGTTTCAGTTCCGTAAGTCATCACTGGCAACACGCACTGGTCAAAGACTTTCGTCTTGAGACACTGTGGTATCTTGGACGACGAGAAGATGTAGCGTAGCTTCCCGAACGCTGCCCAACCGAGCTGGATTCGCCGAGACACCTCTTTCTTGAAGTTGGACCTACCTAGTTGGACTTTCTGTCCCAGGTATATACTCGTCAACAACTTCGAGTGCAGAGCAACCAACTACAATTGGAGTGGGTGCGACATGAGAGTTCGACATGATCTTCGTCTTATCCATGTTCGTTTTTAGACCCACTTGTTGGGAAGCTCTGCTGAGGTCATTGAGCATTTTGCCCAAGTCTTCCAGGGTCTCAGCCATGACCACGATATCATCTGCGAAACGGAGATTAGTGATGTACTCGCCGTTGATGTTGATGCCAAATCCTTTCCAGTCCAGGAGCTTGAAGACATCTTCCAACGCAGCAGTGAACAATTTAGGAGATATGACATCTCTTTGTCTCACTCCACGCTGCAGTTGGATCGGTTTCGAGTCCTGATCCTGGAGACGGACTGACATGGTGGCGTTTTTGTACAAACACTTTATCACCTCAATGTATCGATGGTCAATTTGGCACCGCTGGAGAGACTGTAGCACCGCCCAAGTCTCAATCGAATCGAAGGCCTTCTCATAGTCCACAAACGCCAAGCATAGTGGTTTGTTATACTCCTCGGACTTCTGTATAACTTGCCGCAGCGTATGAATGTGGTCTATGGTGCTAAAGCCTTTTCGGAAGCCTGCTTGTTCGGGAGGCTGGAAGTCGTCGAACCTGCGAGCGAGACGATTCGTGATGACCCTAGAAAACAGCTTGTAGACATGGCTCAGGAGGGATATCGGTCTGTAGTTTTTCAGGAGGGTATTGTCACCTTTTTTGAAAAATAAAACCACCACGCTCCCGTGCCACGCCTTAGGCGTTTCGCCTTTAAGAATGACGGAATTAAATAGCTTCTGAAGCGCTTTAAGAACCGGTTTGCCACCCGCTTTCAGAAGCTCAGCCGTAATTCCATCATCTCCAGCCGCCTTATCGTTCTTGAGCTGTTTCAGGGCCATACCAATCTCATACAGGCTGACGTCCGGGATATCGTCGGTGTAGTGTCGGGTTAGTCTGGCTCTAGGATCATTAGCCAGGCTTACAACAGGTGCGTGTGTTGATGTGTATAACTCTCCGTAGAATTTCTCGATCTCACCCAAAAGCTCGGGCTTGGAAGTGACGATCCTACCATCCCCAGTCTTCAGCCTCGCAAGTAGACTCTGTCCAACAGACAATTCTCGTGCGAACACTTTGGAGCCTTTGTTCCGCTCGATAGCCTCTTTAATACAATTTGTATTAAATTGGCGTATATCGCGAGTCAGAGACTTTGAGATCTGTCTGTCCATTATTACTTATCCAACCTTTTCCCAAATATGTCGGGTAAGCTTCTAGTCTACAATTATAGATCAATAGGCTATTTGACAGATTTATAATTTCTATCTTGAATTACTTGGTTGCGGTTAAGAAGTTCACCCAAAGTATTTTTTTTTTAAATTTTAAATACGTATTTCGTAAGAAACATGCAAATAAAAATTTAAAATTCAAATAAGCCGCCAAAGCGCTTTATTCAGCAATATGGCGTCGCGCCTTGTAAGTGACGTCATAAATGATTTTCGGTTCCGCAGTGGTGTTTGTATTTATCTGTTATTTGTTGTTGTTTATCTAATAAAATGGTTTACAAGTGGTGTGCTGTACCGGGTTGTACAAATATATCGATAAAATACCTGAGAACACAGAACAATAACAAGTGCTGATGCGCGTATGACGTCATCGTGACATTAGCCAATCCGGATCGTTTCACAATATGTGGCGCGAGATACAAAAAGTCAAACATATTTTTGTTTTTGGATATATGAATTGTTATTATTTTTATTAAAACTCATGTAAATGACATAAAGAACCCTCATTTTATGCATTTAAAGCAAATAATCACAAAAAAAACATACCGTCAAATAGCCTATATTTGACGGTATGATCTTTTTCAGCTGAAAATAAGTATTTTACAGTACCTATTTGATCCCCACTACCCAGTTATTGGGTACTAAGATACCCTTTCTTAAAACTAGTGGTCAGACTTTTGGGCTTCTGACGGCCTATGACGAATGTCAAAGATCTACAAATGACAGCCACGATCAATGGTTAGTGCTTTTCGAGGCACGAAGGGGTATAAATGACAGTATGTGTCAGAAAGAGCTTTTTCTCCACTATTTTTTTTTTATTGGGACAAAACCCGCCACACTGTTCCCAACCCACTGCAACTCCTGAAAGCCAGAATCAACAGTCGAGACCGCCAGAAAAACGCCGAGCAATGAAGCTCAACGAGTCCTGGAGAAACTATTCAACTGTCTTGGGTCCCGCAACGAAATTAATCAGAAAAGAATAGCGGAGGAGTAAAAAAAAAACTACCCACACTACACTAATATGTATTTTGAAAAATGTACTTCTGTTTCGTGCAGCACAAGCACAATATAGTCCAGTCAACTCTCTAGACTCCCATGACAACAACCCCAAATCGCTACTTTCCTAGCCACATTTCTCCCTATTTTATTTAACACAATGTGGAAATGTGATTTGTTAGTTTCCACATACTGTTTTGGGGCGTGACATAGTTGCTCCTAAGAGGGCTTACTTTCCTGTCTCGCAAACTCTGTACTTACATACAGCCTACATGTACCTATTACTCCGCTGGATACACGCCCGAGACCTATTGAGGAGTCTTATGTATGCTATGTATTTAGTTCACCGCCAAAGGATTCTGACCGCAGCGAATGATTGAGCAATCAGGGCAGGGCTTTGAATGTTAATTTTAATGTTTTAGTAGATGGAAGCATTAGAAAGTTTAGATCAATACTTGGTTACGGCGTCAGCTGCTGAATATTGAATTTTTATGGGTTTTTAGGAACTAGATTTTTCGAGGTTATAAAGGATAACATAAAATTTTCTTATCGTCTAAGCAATTTGAAGGCTATGAAGAGATTGAAATCAATATGTTTATGGTTGTAGGTATTGTTCGGCAAACTTTATAGCCAAATAAACAACAACTTCGGTTAAAGGGGGATTTTCACTAGATCGGATGTCGCCATGATATTGGTTGCTTACTAAGACTCTTAAGTCGAATCACTACCTCCTTTCGATAGGTCGACAAACATCTCATAGGATTTCATCCTTACTAATATTATAAATGCGAAAGTAACTCTGTCTGTCTGTCTTTCGGTCTGTCTGTCTGTTTGTTACGCTTTACCGCTTAAACCTCTCAACCGATTTTGATGAAATTTGGCACAGACAATCTTTAGACCCTGAGAAAGAACATAGGCTACCTTTTATCCCGGAAAAAATTGATATTCCCAAGGAAAATCTAAAAAGCGCGATATAACCGAACTCCACGCGGGCGAAGCCGCGGGCGGTATGCAAGTTTTGCATAAAAAAAAGAATTCCCGCCATGTTAGGTGCGACTTTTTAACATGGCGGGCGTTATTAATTTTTAGTATAATTTATTAACTAGTATTTAACTGCAATCCCGCCTGATGGAAAGCAGTGATGCAATCGTTGATGGTAAAGCGCGCTAGTTTAATAAGAGCCTATTCATTCAAAAAACTGAGTGAATAGGAAGGAACAAATAAAGTAGTGCGCTTTACCAACGATTGCATCACTGCTTACCATCACGTGTGGGATCACGGCCAAGCACTAGTTCAGAGCATAAAAAAAAACAGTTGATCACACGACACTCAAAAAGATCTAAAAAACGAAGAACAGCTTGTAAATTAAAGAGTGCATGTACTAGATCTCGATATAGAAAAATCTTCATCTATATCCGATATGACTCTAAAATACGATCTCCTCTACGATCCGGACGAAGCGTTTCGCCTCCTCCTTTATACCGCGTACATCGAGGGACTGGAATAATTTGCCAGCGGCGGTGTTTCCGTCGGACTACAATTTGAGTGTCTTCAAGGCCAGAGTGAATAGGCTCTTAATAAACTAGTGCGCTTTACCATCAACGATTGCGTCACTGCTTACCATCAGGCAGGATTGCGGTCAAGCGCTAGTTTTTATAATATAAAAAAAAAAAAAAAAATACTGTCCTTTCTACTGGCACGTCGTCCCTATAAAAATCGTGAGCCCTGCCTATTCCCTGATATGCAATAGTCGCTGTATCATCATGAATATGAGACTACAGGAGCTAGTGCGAATCTTGGGGTTCATTTGATTAATCGAGTCAGGTCACACCACGCTGGGATCAGAGCCATTCTTTCATAAATTGATTCTGTCCTTTTCATAATTATATAAAGAAAAGAGGCACTGAATTTAAATTTAGTTTAGTTTCAGAACAATGGCGCTGATTCTCTTGTTCACAAAGTAAACAAATTTTCAGTTAAGTGCTTCCTTTCATTCTATTAAAAAAAAAAAAACTGTTTTACTCCTTTTTTATCTTTTTTCTCATTTAATTACATTTTTAAATACAGTATGTTAAATAACAGAGGGCGTTCCCTTAAACTCGTTAATATATATCATTAATAGATTAAAATAAAAATATCAGCATAGAAAAATAAGCATAAAAAATCCGAATAAAAAAAATTCTAATTGGAAATAAATTTGAAACCTCCTGTTTTAAATCAAAATAGTAGTCGTCATGTATAAATAAATTGCGACGTTGCCGTCTTTCATGTTTGCGTGTACCTACAGTGTGTTTCTTTTACATGTCAATTTAAAATTTTTATTGAATATTTTCTTATTGGAAAAAATTTTAAAACATTTTGTTTTCGAATGGAAATATTTTTTTTAGCATGTATGTATGCTATACTATTTCGGGTTAACGGGAACGCCCTCTGTTAGTTAACATACTGTATATTGATTAAAAATACATACACATCTAAAAATATAAAAAAATAGTGTTCCACCGATGACGGGAGCAGGGTCCAAGCTACCGGTGGTTAGGGCTCCAGAGACAGGAACCTCCTCACGATGCGGGCCGTATCGAGGAGTACTGCCTTTTGAATCAGGCCTTTGATCCAACTGCCTAACGAGAGCCTCAATAGATGTTGGTCGAGGCTCTTGGCTATCAAACCATTGGCCGATACGACAATCGGTACAATGACTGCCGAGTTCATATTCCACATGTCAACAACATTGTGCGCCAAGTCCAGATATTTAATTTGTTTCTTTTTACTCCTTTTTTATTATTAATAAATTTAATTTCAATGTTAGCACAGTATTAATTTATTCTTTAATGTTTTGTCTTAATTTGTATAATTTAATTTGATTTTCGCAATGTCATATTTGTTGTTTTTATTTTTTCATAGTCTTAACTTTAACTATATGTAGTTGAATGCATGCTGTGAAGATTGTTACACAAGTACTGTATTATGATGAATGTATCTAATATTTTATGATGTAAACAATTGTTGGTGAGCCAAATTAATAAAATAAAATCAAAAATTAAGAAAATGATAGAATATAACATTTTAGTTTAATCCTGTCAAATGAAGTTACTCCATTTTAGACGCGATTATAAACATGGCGACCAAACAGACGTCAATTTACGCCAGGACCGGATTAAGTGACAGGTCTTAATCTAACATTTTATCTTCTTTCCTTTTCTTAATGATATAGACAGAAAAATATGCACTGAACTTAAATTTATTTTTTTTCTCGGTGGTAGGCCATAACATCGGCTGCCGGCGGAAGTTACCACCCACCAGACAAAGTATTGCCGCCAAGCGATTCGTCGTGTTCCGGCATGATGTCTGGTGAAGCCGTACGGAGGACGGGTCTGAGCAATTGTGTTGCGATGTGTGGCAGGTACGATGCGCCAAATGTTGTTGTGTCGGAAGTGTTGGTCTTGGGTTTAACATTGCATCACCTCGCTCAACTGCCGTTATCCTTCCTATTCCTAAGTTTTTTAAGTGAATAGGGTTAATAAACTAGTGCGCTTTACCATCAACGATTGCATCACTGCTTACCATCAGGCGCGATTGCAGTCAAGCACTAGTTTATAATTATTAAAAAAAAAAAAAATTAGTTCATGAACGAGGGAATCTGGCCAATGTCAATAAAATATTGTTTGTACATATACATTCCTTTCAATTTTGTATCAACTTTTTTAAAGCCATACCACTTATTCGCACTCAGTTGACATTCAAAACATTTTCGCAGTGTTGAAAAATGTTCAAGTTTATTTGCCAATAAAAATAAAAATATGTGCCTACAGCAACCTTTATACGAGATCAGGTATATTAACTTCGGTACGTGTGTGACAACATTATTATATATGTGTTTATTATATTCGTGGTTTTGAAACTACGTGACGTCATTATTGGGGTGAACGTACCTACGCTCTTATGTACAAAATATGTATCATCTGTATGTAATTTAAATAAGATTGTTTTAAAGCTGTTTATTGTATTTTTTTTTATGTAAATTATAAACAAGCGCTTGACCGCAATCCCGCCTGATGGTAAGCAGGGATCAAATCAAATCAAATCATTTATTTCAAATAAACCAGTTACCGCAATCCCGCCTGATAGTAAGCAGTGTTCAAATCAAATCATTTATTTCAAATAAACCAGTTACAAGCACTTTTGAATTGTGAGAAGGTCGGTCAGTCAATAAGATGAAGCTAGTCGCTCATTCCAAAGAGTACGTACCTATGGAGAAGAACGGGCAAGAAACTCCATGGACACTCTTTTAAATTTTCAAGCTATTGTTACAAATATTTGATGCGATCGTTAATGGTAAAGCGCGCTAGTTTATTAAGAGCCTATTCACTCTAGCCTTGAAAACACTCAAATTGTAGTGTGACGGAAACACCGCCGCTGGCAGATTGTTCTAGTCCCTCGATGTACGCGGTATAAAAGAAGAAGCGAAAAGCTTCTTCCGGATCGTAGTAGTGTTATCAACGTAAGGGTGAAAAGTCGCAGTACGACTGGTCGTCCGATGGTGGAACTTGGTGCTTTGGAGACCATCTCGAGTTAGATCAGGGTCACCAATCAGCCTCTTCGCATCAGGCTGATGAAGAAGAAGAAGAAATTAGTTCGCACCTCACGTAAACAGTCGTATTTTTAGTCCATGTTTGAACAACATCAGCCGCCGGCATAAGTTACCACCCACCAGACAAAGTCTTGCCGCCAAGCGATTCGTCGTGTTCCGGCATGATGTCTGGTGAAGCCGCACGGTGGACGGGTCTGAGCAGTTGTGTTGCGATGTGTGCCGGGTACGATGTGCCTAATGTTGTTGTGTCGGGAGTTTGGTCGTGGAGGGTCTCCAGATCATCCTCTGGCGCAGCATCGTTGATCGTGTTGTTGGGTTAAACATTGCATCACCTCGCTCAACTGCCGTCTTCCTTCCTATTCACTCAGTTTTTTGAGTGAATAGGCTTAATAAGCTAGTGCGCTTTACCACCAACGATTGCATCACTGCTTACCATCAGGCGGGATTGCAGTCAAGCACTAGTTTATAACTATTAAAAAAAAAAAAAAAACTCTCTAGATGAAGTATCTTAATTTGACAAGACTAAACTAATATGTTATCATCTGTCCTTTTCTTAACGCATTAGAAAGAAAAAGATGCACTGAACTCGAACTGAGAATCGACCCCATTGATGTCCATTCCATACTTACTTTAAGTTCAGAATCGTATTTTAATGTCGAAATTCTTTCATTTAAACTTACAGTTTCATTTATTAACACAGAAACTTCAAACCAAGTCAATAAAGTTCACCGTCTCGAGACTATAAGTAACTGTGCTGTAAAATAGGACTTTATTTTCTAAGAGACTCGCGTTCCAACACAAACAGAACCCAGTTTCAATAAAAATCTATAAGCCGTCTGGATTTAACGGCAATAAAGGCGATATATGCACTTTATTTCATAAGTTATTTCAGAAGTTGGTCCTGATTTCAACTATATGTCTGCTTGGTGGGTGTTCAATTCAATTGAAATAGCCTTTATTAGCAATCTTAGAAACTAGTTCAACAATATATTTAAATTTAGTCTACACATCCGAAATCTCCAGATCGCTTTCCTTTTTTAACAATCTATTTATTGCATAATCTACCTCAACAGTGGACTGTAGACTATCTATATTATCTGCCTTTCTGTTCCTTTGGTATACCATCCAAAACTTGTCTGTAAAAATATTGCTCTTAGCGATATACCATATAAAGTACAGAGAGGTCTGTATTTTATTTATTTATTTACTTAAAAAGTACACATCACAAACGTTTAACATTGAAAATAACCTAATTAACTTATGACCATAATGGCATGTGACAATAATGGCGTATATAACATTGGCAGTTCATCGGCTCGAAGATGAACGTCTAATAAATGTCATGTCATATAAAAAAAAGTAGAAATGTCAATATAATATCATGAAACAACAAGTTAGTTACCAATAAATTATTAACGATTAAAATTAAGGTGCATTTTTTATTTTGTTAAATATACGCAACTTATTGTGGAATACGTCAAGATTGGGTATTACCGTGAGAAGGGCATGATACTCATAGCACGCACTTTAGGCAAAAAAGAGGCTAACCTCAGAATTTGAGATAATAAGCTGGAAACTCGTATACAGCTTCATTTTGCCGTTCTAAAATTTCTCTGAAAAGTCTCATATTATCTCGTGTCTGCGTCGTAAGTTATTCGAGGTCAAAGGTCACGAAAATCGTTTTTTGTGTTGGCTGATTTATGGTGTGCGGTTTTTTGTGACGTACCTGAATTGCCCAGAATTATGATTTAATTAGAATATTAGCTATTATAGAGGGCTTAGAAGACGATGTCGCTCTTCGCTACCGCCACGCGCGCAATGCACAATACACGCCAAACGTTCAGCTACGCCCGCGGAACTTTCGGTCGCGCAACGCATCGCTCCGCCCGAATGCGGCGTAATTGCGGCTGATGGGTCATAGAGTACTTGAAATATACTGCGAGCGTATTTAGCCGAACTTTCGGCGCCGTATGTTTCGCAGATGTGTCGCAGCAATTAGAGCGAGTTATCATTCCATTAGTTGAGATGATTTAAGAATCGTAATGCAGTAACCTTCATCCGCATAAAACAAAACAGACAGTAACTGCCTGCTATGCTGTGTTTCATTTCTTTAGAAGTATATTAAATACTCGGGAAGATTCTAATATTTCAATCGAGAAAGTGTCCTCAAGAGTCAAATTCTGAATAAAAATACAACTTCTTCCTTTACTGTCCCTGAAGTGATACACTGAGGTAAAGATATAGAGCGCTCGCATTTCAATGGATATGTTTATGAAACGGAGAACTAAGTTAAAGGAACCATCAGAATTTCCACTAAGCTGCCATTCTTACGTCCTTATTGATATTATAAATGGGAAAGTGAGTTTGTTTGTTTGTTCCACTTTTACGCCGCAACTACTGAACCGGTTGCTTTGTAATTTTATAGGCGTAAAGTTAAAAGTCCGGATTAAATAATAGGTTACTTTTTATACCGGAAAAATTTGAAATTCCCGAGGGAAATCTAAAAAGCGCGATATAACCGAACTCCACGCGGGCGAATCCGTGGGCGGAAAGCTAGTTGATTATATGATTGACTTGTAAAAATGTTTGCACAAACCTACTTAAATAAAACCACCGTTTATCATATATTGGCAAGTTGCAATAATATTTATTTTTACTAATTTAGAATATCATGTCGTCTGGTGTATGCATGCTATGGACAATATTCTCCAAATGATGGGCGTCTGTGGATGGATGGCGCTTGCAAAACCGGCCCAGGAAGAGATCGAGGACCTAGACGCATGTACGTATTTTTTTTTTATAATTATAAACTTGCGCTTGACTGCAATACCGATGGTAAGCAGTGATGCAATCTTTGATAGTAAAGCGCGCTAGTTTATTAAACCCAATCACTTAAAAAACTCACATTCACTAAGAATAGGAAGGAAGACGGCAGTTGAGCGAGGTGGTGCAACGTTAAACCCAACAACACGACCAACGATGCCGCGCCAGAGGGAGATAGATGTAGAGACCCTCCACGACCAAACTACCGATACAACAACATTTGACGCATCGTACCCGGCACACATCGAAGCACAACTGCTCCGACCCGTCCTCCGTACGGCTTCACCAGACATTATGCCGGAACACGACGAATCGCTTGGCGGCAAGGCTTTGTCTGGTGGGTGGTAACTTCTGCCGGCAGCCGATATTATGGCCTACCACCAGGAAACGTATGGTTGGATCGAAGTGAATCTAGAAAACGATACCTGGATGGATTTCACCGTTGCTTAGCAGTAGGACAGTTTGTTTAATAATAATATTAAAAAGCCTTACTGTTGTAAAACTACTTAGTCTTTTCAGTACTAAGTACTTTTTGATATTTTGTTCTAATGTCAATATTAAAAGAAATAAATAGATAATGACTTACTTTCGAATATAGCAACCATCATATATTGTTTTTACTGTTTTTATTCTTTTCAACATTTATTCAACAATACCAGAAATTACACAGATTCCAACACTTACTGACCGTTTACCTTTATATTCAAACTGATAGTTACTACAAAATAATGGTTTTATATATTTTTTTTCAACTTATCGTTTAATTGTGTAGTTATTTAATACAAAAAAAAAAAAAAAATCACTACGCTTTTTTTTCAAATCAAATCAAATCAAATCATTTATTTCAAATAAACCAGTTACAGGCACTTTTGAATTGTCAGAAGGTCGGTCAGTCAATAAGATGAAGCTAGTCGCCCATTCCAAAGAGTAGGTACCTATGGAGAAGAACGGGCAAGAAACTCCATGGACACTCTTTTAAATTTTTAAGCTATTGTTACAAATATTTGATTACATCATTCATGTTGAAATCAACCGCGTGAGAACGATGCAGAAATATATTGTACGCTGAGAGCGTCCATTATGGAAAACATACAAAAATCAATTCAGAAATTAAAATACGCCGTGGCAGCTAAGAGATGACCAGTCCCCTCCGACGGCGTCCGTTCACGAACATGACGTATGGATCAGCATCATTCAGCTCAACCATATCGAAGGGAACCCAATGACCCAAAACACACGCCACCATCAGCGAGACATTTGAGTGAGCATGACATACTCTCAACAGCCAGAGCACAATTAAGTCAAAAAAAAAGACTAACCCAACAAATAAATGCCTTACAGCACATTCGTACATTGTGCTCACACGTTTGCCATGCAATTATACAATACTAAGAAATTGAATCTACACAATGCTAAGATAGTTTTGTCCAAGGTTCAGCAGCTCCAACAGTGTTCCCGAATCTGTGGAAAGTTTAACTCCTGTGCAGCTGCAGCTGCACAAGTGCCGAACTCCTCTGTCAGCGATACAATTCCGTAACGTACAATATGCTTGGCTACATAGTGTGTAATACAGGCTTTGACTAAATAACATAAACAATTACATATTAAAACTACAAGAGGAAAAATCAAAGAACAATCATTGTATAGAAATCGGACGCAGCTCAAGCCCAAGCCTTTTTGTCCTCAATATAATCCTTCACACTATAAAATGCTTTCTGACACAACTTACGTTTAATGAAGGATTTGAATTTATTCAGGCTCAGATCTTGAACCACCTCTGGAAGTCCATTGTAAAATGTATACATTGGCATCTGAAAGAGCCACCTATTTTCTTGAGCCTTGTTGTAGGTACAATAAATTTGTGCCTGTTCCTAGTATTTATATCATGGACATCACTGTATTTTTTAAACAATTTTATATTTTTATGAGCATACAAAAGATTTTCATAAATATATTGAGACGGCACGGTCAGTACATTAATCTCTTTAAATTTTTCTCTGAGAGAGTGTCTCGGACTTAATTTATAAATTGCACGAACAGCTCGTTTCTGCAAAAACAAATATTGTTTGAATATCGGCGGCATTTCCCCACAACAGAATGCCGTACGACATTACGCTGTGGAAATAGCCAAAGTACACTAAACGGGCCGTCTCAACATCAGTCAAATTACGAATTGTTCTAACTGCGTATGCAGCAGAACTTAGCTTTTTTGTCAATTTTTCTATATGTGAACCCCATTGAAGCTTAGCATCCAGAGTTATACCCAAGAATACTGTGCTGTAGTCAGATTTCAATTCTTCGCCCTTTATCAACACTTTAGTTTCCACCTGCCTCACGTTAGGTAGAGTAAACTTAATGCATTTGGTTTTTTTCTCGTTTAAGAGTAAATTATTAACATTAAACCAATGGACTACTTTGGAGATCGCGCTATTTATATCATCAGTAACCTGCTGCTGACGTTTCAGTTTAAATAAAAGTGAAGTGTCATCTGCAAACAACACTATATCGTGGTTATCCTTTATTAGGTACGGCAGGTCATTGATGTAAATAAGAAACAAAAAAGGACCAAGAATTGACCCCTGTGGGACTCCCATTGTTACTAAAGATCCGGAAGATCTTTTTCCATTAACGTCAACGCACTGAATCCTACCACTCAAGTAAGATGTAATAAGATCCAGTGCAGAGTTCCGGATCCTGTAGTGGCGGAGTTTCCTGATTAACGTATCGTGAAGAACGCAATCGAATGCCTTAGACAAATCACAAAAGATGCCCAAGGCATCGCATTTATCCTCCCATGCATTATATATATGACCTAGAAGTTCAACACCGGCATCAGTAGTTGAACGACCCCTTGTAAAACCGAACTGTTTGCTATGTAATAATTTATGTTTATTAAAAAAAATTTAGCATTTGGTTTAAAATTAATTTCTCAAAAATTTTACTAAAGGTAGGTAGTACAGAAATAGGTCTATAATTTGTGGGGTCTGATGTACTACCAGATTTAAACAAAGGTATTATTTTACTATTTTTCATGAGATCAGGAAACTCCACAGTCAATACAAGCATTAAAGATAACAGCTAGAGTGGGTGCCACAATATCAATAATAGACTTAGCAACTTCCACCGAATGACCCCATAGGTCAGCAGTCTTTTTTACATTCAGAGTGTGAAAGATTTTAATTTTATCTCTACTGATAACATGTTCAAAATGAAACTCCGAATCACAAACATTAACATTTTCTTTAAGCAAAGACTCCGCAACAGAAGGTGATGAGTTTAGGGATTTAGTAGTTGAAACAGGAATATCCGAAAAGAAATTTTCAAATGCCTCAGAGACTTGTGAGTCTGATTTAATTATGTTGTCATTAATAGACAGGCTATAGTCAGTATTTCTATCACTGGACCTTCCCGTTTCACTATTAATAATTTTCCAAGTCGTTTTAATTACATTGCTACTGTTCTTTATCTTTGAACTCAAGTAACGTGACTTGGCCATATAACAAACTTGTTTGAATAATTTTGAATATTTTCTAACATATAAATTGAATTCAACAGTGTTAATATAAATCCTCTCATTGTACAATTCATAAAGCCGAGTTCTACTTTTATGAATACCGATGGTAGCCCAATCAGAGAAAGATGCTTTACTATTAACAGAGATAGTCTTGGGAACAAAGGTGGAATCAAATAGCTTACAGTATATATTAAAAAAAATTGTCATAGAGATGATTAGGATCAGCATTAACAGCACTGGATAAGACTGGCAATTTATTGATGAGATCAAATCTAAAAACCTCCAAGCGGCTTTCAGTTTTGGGGTTAACAGTGATATCCTTTTTGGCCACTTTTTACTATGGTTTGGAATAGTAATCCTTTGTCCGCAGTGATCAGAATCAAGTAAATTTAAAACTTCTTTGTGGCTTGGTATTATGTTTGTAAAAATATTATCTAAGCACGTGGCACAAGTAGGTGTTATTCTTGTGGGCTCCAAAAATAGGTTTACAAGATTGTAGGACTGAAATAGACTTATAATTTTATTACAATAACCAGAGTTCTCTAATAAATTAATATTAAAATCACCGCAAACGATAATGGCTTTGTTTGAAACACAAATCTTGTGTAAGATTTCATCCATTACCTTTTCAAAGCAGTCATACAATCCTGAAGGGGGTCTGTACACACTTAACACAATGAAGCCCTCCAACTCTATACAGGCAATTTCAGCTGTTCGTTCAACAGACAGGCCCACAATGTCTTTACGATTTTTAAATTTCAACAGGTTACTAACTAAAATTAATGAGCCACCATGTATAGCATTAATTCTGCTAAACGAACTACCAACCTGGTGATTCTTAAAATTAAACAAGAACTGGTGACTTTTTAGCCAATGTTCGGTTATGCAAAGAATATCAATACCATAATGGTTCATGAATAAATCAACCTCTAAATCTTTGTTCATAAATCCTTGAATATTTTGATGCACCAAATTAATATTATCTATTGACTTTAAATTTCCTCCCAAGTTACCTTTGTAATCCTGTATATTGTTATAGTTAGAGGTTGGCTCTATTGTCTTAATTTCTAATTTAAATTATTAATGATGTCAACTGATACCAAATTATTGGCAGAATTAATTCGAATGTCATTGCATTGCTCAAAAGAAGCAAGTTGTTTAGCCAAATTCTTGGCTGTAATAGAAAAAATATGATAGCGACACAGCTATCTGTCTTTTAAAGTAATTAGAAAGATAATACATAACATTGTTATGTCTATCTCTTGTCAAATACAAATTCTTAAAATAATTATTAATGTCAATTAAATGTAATATTTTATTATTAAATGTCAAGTTGGACATTGTCATATTTAGTTCAAATCTAATCTATTTTCTTCCTGTGGCAACTGGTCACTGTAAGGGAATGTAAACAAGACAACCTTTCCAATATTCAGATTGCTTAATGTTTCACAACTCTTAAGCAGTTCTCTTTTGCTCAAATTTCCCCTATTACCCACAAAAATTAACAATGTTGTATCCTGGGAAAAGTTACATTTAATAATTTTTTGCATAATTCCATATAAAGAACAACCAGGCATGCAGTAGTTCAATATTGAGTGACCAGGACATTCATCAGTCAACAAGCGCCCCAAGCCCTTACCTATCTCATCACAGAACAACACAACATCATTAGTCAAGCTTTGTTTAAGACTATTAAGATCTTTACAGTCACGGCTATTGGCACTATTAGCAGAAGGAACTATGACATCAACACAGGGCTGCGGCAAGGTGGTATTACATGATGTCAACGAATGATCCGGTGTAAGCACATCTGATGTTAGGCCGCACTCACAGTTGGTTTTTTGTGAGTTAACCAGCTCATTCATCGCCAACACATATTCTCTCATGAGGTCTTCTGAGGTATTATACTTATTAGTCATTGAAATAAGTTTATCTTGCAGATGGTCAAGTTCAGATTGCAATGACTCCATGTCTATGTCATACCTCCTATTACTTTGCTCTAAGTTATAAGAATACATATCCAACTGTTTCAGCAAATTTAATCTTTCATGTTCATCTTAACACTTTTTATAAAGTACCTTTGTCTTTTCACCATTTTTTGAGTTTTGACAATGTACTTATTAATTTTTATATATTTTTTTAATTTATTTTTGCTGGTTACTACCCTCACTGAATTTGATGACCATTCCTTTCTATGACTTCTAAACTCAAGTTATAAACATGAAAGTTTGCATATATGTCTGGATGTATGTTTCTACGCTTTTACGCAAGTTCTGAACAGATTAAGAGGTATGTGAGAAAATTTGAGAAATTCATATTTAGTGTGCCTGATTTGCGATCATAAATGACCCTAAATAAAAAAGTTCAAGAGAAGGACATACATTCAATTTTCTATAAGTAAGCCAACTGTTTATCTAGCAAAGGCAAACGTTATTATGTCAGTATTTATGAGTTTCCTCGTTCATCTTTCAACAGAAGTCATAAAGCTTAGGTAGAAATGACAAGTTACTTAGTGTCTACGATCTTTATAGAATATTGAAATATTGAGCATCCTTACTGCGGTACGATGGTATCTGACACGTAAAAGGATATTTCTTAGAAGTTTCTGCGTCATATTTTATTATAGAAATATGAAATTTTCTAAAGCAAGCAACTCTATAAAATAGCACCTACACAAGAACAATATGCATCCAAAACTTTTACGAGTAATAACAAAAAACATCTCAAAATACGAACTTCAAAAATAGCTTCTCAATTTGAAATTCGAAGGAGATTTAAAAAATTCACCGCGTGACGAATTCCCTTCTAAAAGTTACATTAAATTACTTACACGCATAAACCAAGAGTGCCATACAAAATAGGTTTTTCTTCGAGATAAGCCGTGGAACCAATTTCCTCCACGAAAAAGGCAAATGTGTTTGGAGTACGTTTAATAGAATGTCGAGACAGACTTAAGAGATGGGAGGATCGAATTTGTATTTGCCCTACGAATAATAATGTGAGGTGGGATTCCTGGAGTGTCGTATTAAGTGATTTATTTGGAGTACAAAGATTTCAAGGTGGGGCTGGAATTATATTGATTTATCGAGCTGATTTATTTAGAACGACGCTTTATTATTTACGTGTAATGGAAGACGTGACATTTTCAAAGCGAGATCTTCGTCGTAAAAATGATTCTTTTTGTTTAATTTTAAATTAGATTCCACTTGAATAAATTAAATTAAACAGGGACACTAAGATAGTATCGAAAAAAGCTTCGTATCCGCACCTAAATTGCGTAACAACATAATCAGCTTATAGGCTGATGGTATATATTCTAGCAGTAGGGACATCATAATTTGCCTACTACTAGGACACCCACCTCCTGATGTTGTGACGCGTTCACACACGCTATTAGATGAGGAAAGCAGCCGCTGAGGGCTGCTCGCGCGAGAAGAGACCCATCGAACTCGCGACGATGGGTCAGGGCCTGCCGGGGTACCGCAGAATTGGGAGGACCCGGTAGTTAGCATGGTCATTACTTCACGTAACTAGTTACAATAACTAGTGATGCAATGTGTAACAGAAATCCCTAGTTACGAGTCAAAAAAGGAGTTATTTTTGTAATGCATTATTTAATACACACATTATCCGTAGCCGTATCATGCATCACACCGGCATAATTTATTGATTTAACTGTATAGCTACACACTCAAGATAGTGATTTAATTTAGTTTCGTTTCGTGAGTGACTGTATAGTTGGTGGACGTATTTATGTAAGCAATGACAGTAGCTGAATGAAAATAACTATCTACAAAAATAACTCGTTTTAGAATAGGTGACGCCGACCAAGTAACTGGTTACGTTACGTTTCTTGAAAAAGGCGTAACGACCCACACCTACCCGGTACCCCGAAAAGGCAGAAGATGAACGCTTAGATGTTTTTTTAGCCAGTAAGAGTCCGGCATACCCCTCTGCGTCCCCGAGCAGAGGATATTCCAAGAGGGTTTCTCCACCTTCGAAAAAACCTCCTCTCGGTGAGAGTTAGTGGGTCGCAATGTACCACGCGGCCATGGCGGGTTGGTAGATGTCACAATATGTCTTCGAAGATTTTTTTTGCGATAAGACATTCCGGTTTCTTAAACATATTTTTGAAATCAGTGCCGATGAAATAATTTATTGTCTGAATAATTTTTAATAGTCAATATCTTCATATATTTGAAATTTGCCTGCTCAACAACTAAAATGTAATATAATAATAAAACGCAATAAATGTTGTTGAACTGCCATAACAATAGCAATATTAATATTAGCAGTGTGTATGTATTATAATCATCCCGCGGGTGTTATTGTACAACGAGCCAGGGAAGTGGTTATCACCTCTAAAATAATATAATACTTGAGAATTGTCGACACACAGTTCTCAAGTATTATGTTTAAGAGAAATTTTTGTCGATAGTTCCGAGGCATTATATATTATACTAGCTACATTAGTATTACAGTAGTAGTAATACAAAAAATAGATGAAAACCAATTATCAGGCCTAACGAATGTATACATATAGGAAATGGGGGAATTTTATACAGAGTGGTGCTGACAATACGACAATAAATTAAACATTTTCAGTCTATCCATAAAAAATTCAATAAATATACCCATTAGTTTAGTCACAGGAAATTATTTTTCTTTTTTCACATTTTCTACATGAATTACATGTTGATAAGGAGGCGCTTACAGGTTGATGACCGCCGCATGTAGCGGTACTAAACTTTAATAATAATGGCGCGAAAAAGCAAGTCGATACAGGAACGCGCTGTCGCCCGATGATCGGAGGTCATTGAACCAATATTTTAAAGGATTTTCTATTCCGTTTGCAATTTTATGCGATTTAGTTTGTTTTTCTTTTTTTTTTCATTTTTTTTTTATTTTTAATGCTAGGTTTATTTTCTATGGTTCAAGATTATTTCTACGAACCAGCATGGTCTGTGTTTTCATTTATTGTCGTATTGTCAGCACCACTCTGTATATGAGATTATATCAACTCAAACTATAAATGTTAACCAGTCGGTTTCCTAAAGAGATTTCGTTACAAAAACTTGCCAACCCTTTTTCTTCAATACAAAACTGGAAACTTTGCGATCACAATCTAGGCCAATATACCACAACCGGTTCGGCAAAGTTGTCCACGAAAAACTTTCATATTTTCATCTTGTTTGCGAAGACAACTTTGCCCAGCTGTGCCAATTCAAGTTACTTCAAAATCACCTAATTATATTATTATAATCTAATAAATTGTAAAGACACCGCAATCACAGTCCAAATAATTTAGTTAAAATATCCCTTGATTCCGCAGAACTGTGCAAAATAAGTCATTAGTCTAATAGGGTAATATTTCATTAAAACAACTTAGTGGAATTGCAATCGCTAATTAATTAGAACCCTTCCATTTATAAATTATGAAGTATACTCGACTGTTGGTAATGAAAAGAGAAGTTAAAAGTAAAAATCTAGGTGGTGGTAAAAACTTTTGGTTTCATTTGTTTTTGTATGACTAGACGATGGCGAAGATGATGATGTCATAAGTTGGGAAGAATCAACATGGTCAGAGATAGGACGGTATTGTGGAGTTTTGGAAGTTTAAAGAGAACGGCTTTTGCCCAGTAGTGGGAAATAAAAAAAAGGGTAACAAAGAAAAAATCAAGGCAAATTTTTTGATCCCTTGTCCGACTATATTTATATCGAAAGTATATAAATATGTACAGTTATATTCAAGAAGGCGTGAAACTGTTATATAAAAATTTCTGAGTCTTGATAGAGCAGTCCTATGAAACTGGATTACATTCTCAAGTATGAGTGCGCGGGTTCGATTCCAGGTCAGGCAAGTACCAATGTAACTTTTCTAAAGTTATATGTACTTTCTAAGTAAATCTTGGACACCAATGACTGAAGGTGAAGGAAAACATCTTGAGGAAATCTGGACTTTAAGTCTGAAATCGCCAACCTGCATTGAGCAAGAGTGGTGATTACGCTCAATAATTCTCTGTATGATAGAAGACCTGTGCCCAGCAGTGGGACGATATAAAAAGTTGATGATGATAATACAAAGGCAATCCTTTCGAGTTTTTGAAGGCACGTTAATCCGGTGGTGCTGGCTGTGGCAAACTTCAGAAGCGTGAAAGTCTATATGGGTATCGTAGGACCCAGTATCTGGGTTTTCAATCCTTCTCTGTATGAGAGAAGACCTGTGCCCACCATTATGACGATAAAAATGGTGATTATGAATGTTGTTCTGCTGTCAAATTGAAATCCATCACTACTGATAGCTTGTTACGCAATTACCCTGCAGATCAATCGACCTGTACCGCCTTTATTATTTACCCATGTAAATTAAGTAACAGAGATAATCACATATAATTTGCATACACACACAACATTCCGAAATCATCCGAAACTCAAAATTTACACCAACCCTCTATTACCCGTTCTCTGAACCCTTACTGTCTCAAGCCGTGCCTATTAAGCTATGAAACCCTCCATTGTCTGGCCGTGGCCTTATATCACAGTCTTGAGCATTACGCCAAAACCACATCCGACACATTAAGAGCGGCTTAGGTCCAAGTCTGTACGGCCCCTTAAATTGATATTATCGCGACAGCACTGGATGGCACGACAGTTGCCATTAAATTAATTAAATACTCCTTCAAATTCGCCGTTTTGTTAGTTCACTTACATTACGTTGCGAGCTGTGAACTTATTACCTAGAATTAATTTAAATCTTGTTTCGAATGATATAAATGAACCTTGATATTCAGATGATGGAGTTAAACATTTTACATTGAGGACAAGGATTTACATAATCAGCTTTTAATGTTCCACTTCTGGGATACAGACCACCACTCAGTGAGAGGAAGTGGGCCGTAATCCACCTCGCGGGCCCAGAGCGGGTTGATAGATGTCCCATAGGTATCTTTGAAGTTTTTGGTTCTAGGACATGCATGTTTTTTCACTTTTTTTCACTGTTTTGAGAGCAGTGGTGATGAAATAATTTACATAAAGTAAAGGGCACGATGGGGTTCGAACCATCAACCTTGTACGTCGCGGCCGATACCAAAGCATTTGATACATTTATAATTTTAGTTGAACTAAGCGGCATCGGAGCCATGTTCGGAGTTTCTCTGCTTGATCGAATCAGAAATGAGGAGATCCGCAGAAGAACCAAAGTCACCGACATAGCTCTGCGAGTCGCTAAACTTAACCCCCCATCACTCGCGCGGGGTGCTATCGGCACCCCACGCATTTTTGAACGTAAAAAAGAATAATAATTTCTTCAGTTATGTATCGGCTCGTCTCAGTACCTTCAAGTGACCTTTAAACGCATCGAAATGGGTCGGGAGGGGTAGTGTGGTACGAGCACTTGCAGTGTGAGGACGTTTCAAAATTTGCATGGGGTGGTGACGACACCCCGCGAGCGCTCGTGTTGTACTTTTGCGGAGGTTACTTTATCATTAAGGTATGTGATTGCAACTGTTTTGTAAACATAAATAATGTAGTTGTGTTTTTATTTACTATAAATGTATATTTATGTATTTCTAAGCATATATTTAATGGTTTTTGTTTTCACACACTTCTAATAAGGTACCTTCCTGTGTTCGAAGGTACGTAATTTTTTTTCAAATCTTTTTGTGTTCTGATGATTAGGGAACAGGAGCAAGTGAGATTGGCAGCTTTGTTAGAAGTAATAATATCGGATAACGAATATAATGTTGCAGTGGAAAGTGATGCCAGCTTGGATGAAGGTTTTATTCAAGAATCTGATCAGAACAGGATATTTTATCGGAGTCTGAAGTAGAAGAGGCTGAAACTGAGGATCGTCAACGAGATGATAACGTCGGAAAAGACAAAGTAACTAATGTTATTTACAATTGAAACATGGTGCAATCAAATGAAAAGGCCTGAGTTTTTGGAATCATTGGGTTTGAGCATGCTTCAAGGTCACTTTGATAGAAGATCTTCACAACCAGGGTTACCGAAAGCACTCAAGGGGATGTCGAAGGAATATCGCCTACACAAAAGCAGCGCTGTATAGTTTTTCCACGTTCTAAAGACATCAAAACATTGAGTCACTGCAATTTTTGTGAAAAAACCATATGTCAAAAACACATGAAGTTAATTTGCAGTTCTTGTTACGAAAACGCAGAAATTTTTATTTAATTTTGTTATTTAATTCTTATATTTTGTTTTTAAATGACAAACTTTATGTTAAAAACGAAGAAGTTATTTGTTTTTGCTTTTTTTGAGAAATGATCTCAATATTATGACTAAAATGGCTGATTATTATAATGTTTTGTAGAACAGTGATAAAGTTGATTATAAAATTTAGTTTTTTTTATTTATATACGTTATACAACACAAAATAACAAAATGCAGGTGTATTTCCAATAACTTCTACTATATTTGTATAAATGTACTTTAAGTATGTGGGGTGGCCCCAACACCCCGCGAGTGCTCACGAGGTGAAAAACCGCGCGAGTGATGGAGGGTTAAAGTGGCAGTGGGCAGGGCACATTGCTCGTAGAACCGATGGCCGACGGGGCAGTAAGGTTCTGGAGTGGCGGCCACGTACTGGAAGACGCAGCGTAGGGAGGCCCCCAACAAGGTGGACCTATGACCTGGTGAAGGTCGCGGGAAGCCGATGGATGCGGGCAGCACAAGACCGGTCAACGTGGAGAGCCTTGGGGGAGGCCTTTGTCCAGCAGTGGACATCTATAGGCTGAAGAAGAACCGGCATCAAATAATAAAAAAAGGACCCAAGTTAATGAAATTTGAATAAATGAAATTACAAATATCTTTGTCATGAAGCCTTTTAAGTCTCTACTTCCTTTGTTAGATTTGATTTGTAAAAGCTATAGAAATGTTTACCAAAGTTCGTGAATAACACGGTGTATAAATAATATATCCCAGAGATTGATTCATTTTCATTTTTTGTGGAGTTAAAATTAAAGTGTAGCATGCGAAGTGATTAAAATATTTAAGAGTAAGTTATTTAGATTTGCTTAGATGTATAAAATAATTAAGTCATATCCTTAGAAAAACTATTATATCAAACCGAACTCTCAATATCGTTGTATTTTAAGGGAAAAGGTTATTTGAATATATAAATAAATATATATATATATATATATATATATAATATATCCATCATCGGCTACCGGCAGAAGTTACCACCCACCAGACAAAGTCTTGCCGCCCAGCGATTAGTCGATGCGCCAATGTTGTTGTGTCGGGAGTTTGGTCGTGGCTCCAGATAAATCTCCCTCCAGCGCAGCATCGTTTGGTGTTTTTCTTGCTTTGTGTTGGACTTGGGTTTAACATTGCATCACCTCGCTCAACTGCCGTCATCCTTTCTATTCCTAAGTTTTTTAAGTGAATAGGCTTAATGAACTAGTGCGCTTTACCATCAAAGATTGCATCACTGCTTACCATCAGGCGGGATTGCAGTCAAGCACTAATTTATGATTATTAAAAAAGAAATATATATATATATATATATATATATATATATATATATATATATATATGGACTACGTTCGAGACTTGTGTTATGGGATACTAACTCAACGATACTATATTTACAATAGATACATATATAGATAAACATCCAAGACCCAGGCCAATCAGGAAAAGATCGTTTTCCATCATGAACTGGCCGGGGTTCGAACCCGGGACCTCCACGTCACAGGCAGGCTATATAAAATCGTTGTTCAATAAGTTATAAAGAGTTTATGTAAAAAATCATCTTTATTTAAATACAACATGTTTTTTTAAATCCCATAACTCTAGGGTTTATATTCTATATTCTCTAAGTAAAATTATACAATAAGTCCTAGAATATGTGATTCAAAAACGCATAGCTTTAAAGATATAAGAGTCTGTAGATATGTATCTGTTCAATGATACTTTTTTATATTGATTCAGCATTTCGGCAGCTGACGCGCAGCCGACTTCAAATATTGTTATAATTGCAAATTATACGCATAGAATACGAAGACGTTTGTACATTTGTGTGTGTTGGGAAAAAGTATAAGCTGTAATATTGTGATTAGAATTTATTCTTGTCTCATTACCCCTCACTGTGGCCAAAACACCTTTAGCCATCTCTGATCAGTCCTGTGTCTGCTGGACTAGCAGTGAGTTTACCCTTCACCCTTACCTGGAAATCCTACCTACTATCCGTCTGTTACCTTAGGTCTCTTGGTGCAGTCATTCCGCACTTATTTATATATTTATTTATTTATTACAAACTATATGGTAGGTCAGGGCTGTAGGGCTTATAGGACTTAGGGTCGTAGGGACTGTAGGATTTATAGGTCTTAGTTTAGGTTCTGTTAATTTGCCATATAGGCGCATATACTACCGATATTAGAGGTGGTCGTACAGTATCTATATTTCATTAATAATATAATTGGTTATATATGCTTTCTAAGTATACCTTGGACACCAATGACTGAAGGTGAAGGAAAACATCTTGAGGAACCCTGGACTTATATAAGTCTGAAATCGCCAACCCGCATTGAGCAAGCGTGGTGATTACGCTCAATCCTTCTCTGTATGAGAGGAGACCTGTGTCCAGCAGTGGGACGATAAAAAGGTCGATGATGATTGATAAATACGAGAAATTCATTTGAATTTTGGTTTCATATTTACATCAAACCAAAAGTTAATAAAATGCTACGTTATCATATTTCATGAAAGGGGACATTTATAATCGTGATTTTATTGTATTATTTGTTTTAAAAATTTAATGAAATAAAAATATTATAATTGAAAGATAATTCATTAAGCAGTTAATTATTTTATATCTCATTCATAATGAGGTATGCAAAAATATATCATGCATAATATCAAAATGTACACACGAGCTTTGAAACGTTTTTTTTTAACACACATACTAAAAGATAAGAACATTAACTAATTTACCCTAACACAGAAGCGGGTAAAATTATTCAAAAGTTAACTAGAAAAGTTAGTAAGAACAATGCACTATTTTAGTAACACTACTTGACACCACAGTGTAGGTAATTCTTAACCACGAGGGTGGAAAATTGTTACACGGACATGGAGCTGCGTCATTCCCTAAATATGCAATATTTAAGTATTTATGTACTATAGAAAATAAACACTATTTATTACAGTAATTATTATACTATTACTAAGGTTAGGCACAAAAAAAAATATATATAAGAGTAACAATATAATACATAAATAATATGTCGTCCTCCGTGGCGCAGCGGTCAACACGCCTGCTTGCGACGTGGAGGCCCCGGGTTCGATCCCCGGCCAGGTCATGATGGACAAAACGATCATTTCCTGATTGGCCTGGGTCTTGGATGTTTATTTATATATGTATCTATTATAAATATAGTAGCGTTGAGTTAGTATCCCATAACACAAGTCTCGAACTTACTTTGGGGCTAGCTCAATCTGTGTGTTTTGTCCGTAAGAAAACAAAATAAATAAAATAATACATAAATAAGAATAATAAATTAATCATAGGAATCATCATAAGGAATGATCTTTAAAAATTTTGACGACAAGGTTGGTACTGTGGCTGAGCGATCGACTGCTGCGCTGAATATCGCGGCTTCGGTTCTCGCACCGAACAAATATTTGTATGGCCTACAGGTTGTTATTCCAAGGCTTGTGTATATAAGTTCAAATGATTGTATACGCACCCACGCCATAGGAGTAAATACCAGCGTGGGGCAGCGTTTAAAAAAAAATGGCTTTATAAGTTACGACACTCGTAAGTCCCAAAGCTACTAATGTTCGACAGACTTCATAGCACAAACGTGTAGAGGGTCTCAGTACCTCTAGCTATTGAGAAAAACGGTTCAGAATCGTATGAATAATTTATCAATTAGAGGCAAACTCAAAACGCGCCGGTTATTTTGACGCAGCCCCGGTTCGCCAGATAAATAAAATAAGACTATTAGATTTTGATCTCTCGGCAAATCCTACAGTGTATTAAACGGGCAAAGTATAGTTGACCCAATTATCAATTTCATATATCCATATCTATCTAATGGAAGCTTTAATCTACTCACAGTCAACTACTTTATATTCACTCCAATCCTGAACTACTTTTCCAGAACCACCCATCATCGGTTTTAGCTCACATTAATAATTCCTATCCATCAACAAAAGGTAATGGCTCTATACCCACAGTTCCCATGTGGTCAACGACTACTTTACCTGCTTCGGATAACAAGGGAAGTGAATTTGAGGGACTCGAGGGTCTGAAGTAATGATATTGGGGTGTGGTGTGCGAGGTCTTAAGATTGGGTCAAGGTGGGTAAAGATAAGATGGGTGAAAGTGGTATATAGGTACTTAGAAATATTTCGTAGGTGCGGTATATTATATTGTCTAAAGTCTGATTTTCCATTGCATAACTTTTATATGAGGATTAACATTGACTTTTAAAGGCCTATTAGGTAAATTCATGTAAAAATTGCTCAATGACAGTTTTATTACTCAGAAAGTTATTTGGCGATATGATATTTTTACATTTATCGTAGATCATAAAATTTTTAACGAATGAAGCAATAAAGATTTGAGGTTAAAAAAAGTAGGTATTATTTTCTATTCTGAAGACTTAGTTTTGATCGTAATGGTTACCAAAGGTTATAAGCAACCAGGGTCTTCGGATATAGTTGAAATTAGGGTTGTAACGGAGCTTCGCCACCGCTTCCGTTACTGCGGAAGTTCCGCAAGAAATCGTATCTTCGCTTCCGCCTCCGCCTCCGCACAATTTTTGCGGAGTTATAACGGAGGTTTATTTACGTACCTATTTATAAAATAAATAACGCGCAAGCTGCGACGCTCGATAACCGTCCGGCCGCGTTTGAGCGCGAAATGGTCAAGAATCAACTAGTGCGAGGCGGGAATGCGGCAAACACAATTTGTTTCTCCTTAATTTTCATTACAAGAATTTATAATTTTTTTTAACAAGTATACTACTATTAATGTACGCATTTAAAATTAAAAAAAAAAAAATTTTTTTTCTCTATGCACTTTCACCTCCGCCTCCGTTAAGCTCCGCATCCGCGGAGGTGACACTCGTCGCCTCCGCATCCGCCTCCGCCTCCGCTAACAAGCCTCCGTTACAACCCTAGTTGAAATATACTAAGAAAGTGTTGAAGAATATCGAATGAAATTAAATTTGAAAAATCAGCTATCTGTTTTCTATTTAAATTAAGTTTTATTCAAAAATATCCATCGGTTCTTAATAAACTTTAACTGTCTTCAAAAACATGTTATGTAATTAACGCACACCCACAAAAACCCCAATTAAAAATATTTTAATTGGGGTTTGGTTTTTGATTGGATAATAATCCATACTAATATTATAAATGCGAAAGTAACTCTGTCTGTCTGTCTGTCTATCTGTCTGTCTGTCTGTCTGTCTGTTACGCTTTCCCGCTTAAACCTCTCAACCGATTTTGATGAAATTTGGCACAGACAATCTTTAGACCCTGAGAAAGAACATAGGCTATCTTTTATCCCGGAAAAATTTGATGTTCCCGAGGAAAATCTAAAAAGCCCGATATAACCGAACTCCACGCGGGCGAAGCCGCGGGCGGAAAGCTAGTAATATTATAATCATATTACGTACACTGATTTTTAATATAACATGTACATGCATTGTTATTTAATAAATTAGTTACACCAATTCTTGGAGAATGAAGACCCTAATGTTCTTGGAGTAAGGTCTTTTTCTTCATTTTGTATTGAATTATTAAATTTGTATGTATGCAATTAAAACTGCGATTTTAAAAGTCTGAATAAATAATAGGGTTAATATGACAATAATGTCCGTAGTTTTAATTATTTTTGGGATAAAAATTACCTACCTAACTAAACTAAGTCTAACTAAACCTAAACCTGTTTATTAAATACAACCCCTAATCGCACAACGTTTTATTACTATCAGTTTGAATAATTTTGAAGCATATTGCTAATTCATTGCTCCATTTGTCCGAAAAATGTGTTTGCTCAACAAAGTAATTAACGCAATGACTGTTGTTGCACTATCAAAACGAAACCCATTGCTAGTGTGTTACGTAATTACCCTGCAGGTCAGGTGATCAAGGTCAGAAAGTCTTTAAAAGGAACACTGTAATGGAGGTGATTTATGTAATATTTGTACTTATTTCCTATTACGTCGCAGTATAAACTTCAAACTAATATAATTTTCTAATTCATACCCAACCTTGACCACTACAACTTCGCAATATTGACAAAGTAATTCTCAAACCCACACCAGCTATTACTACACTACCACTACGACCCAGAAACAATTCAACCAAAAACTAAACAACAACCGGCAAGATCAACTAAAACTTCTTACAATAACAATAATACCATTATCTTAAAGTCGGTTAATATCTTTTAGACTTTTAATATATTCACTTCTCTTAATAAATTAACAACGTTAATAAGAGTTTTCAAACAGTCATAACTGCCGGCGGGTTTCAGGCAAACTTCGGGGTATTTAGACACTTTTTCCAACTTTGAACGTGTAATTTAGAAGCTAGATGAAACGTGAAATTTAATCATTTTGTTCTGACCCCAAAATGAAGAAGAATTTTATGATCCGAAAGAAAGAAGCTTCGCGCGAGATGGAAATACCATTATTGCCGAATGGTTTAATTTAAGTGATGGAGTTTGAAGTTTTATAAAGCAAGTTTATTACAAGTAAAATTCGTCGTGCATTTACGCGGTTCGATAAATTATAAATAATAAATAAATAAATTTATTCACGAATAAAAATACAAACTACAAAACGACATAAAACATAGTAACTCTAAAGGTAAAATATACGGTACATAATAGGAGCATCTGCAACCGAACTAGGTAAAACCTGTATCTCGGCGTGCAGCGCCAAACCTCTCAGCAAGTTAATATAAGAAATTAAGCTATCGCGAACAGCTTTATGTCGATAAAAGGAAAAGCAAAATACAACAAAATAAAGTAAACTAAGCTAAAAACTAAGTTTGTTAGAACAATTTTACAAAAAAACAAAATACTGTGAATGAAGCTCAAACTTAGTTAAAACAAATACAAGGAAAGGTAAGTGAGTTGGTGTTTATGTATGGAGAAGGGTGCATGAATGTGTACACGGTGGTGAGTGTTAGAGTGAGTGTGTGTGCATGTTTGGTGTGAAAAGTTGAGTGTACTCAGCTATGTGTGTTTAAGTAATATGAAAATGAAGAGCAATAAAAAAAATAAAATACAATAAAATATCTGAAAAGTTGCCCAAAGGAGCCTATTTACTCTGGTACAATTAACAATTTTTCAGTGTCATCATATGTTAAAGTCAGCAAGTACTTCTTCACTCTGTCTTTACAACGATCCCTAGTGAGAGGGTAAACGTCTAGAATGTAGTTGATTTTATTATAGACATAGGGACCCAAAAATACAAAGAATCTTCTGATAAAGGAAGTTGCAGGTTTATGTTCACGAGTGCAAACTATTTGTTTCCTACGCCTATGTTTGTAGTTGGGGTCATATGCCATGTTTCGATGTTGCTTTAGAATTACTGTCAGTATATAGAGCTGTCTAACCGTAAGCACTTCACAATATTTATAAAGCAACGTCGTAGAAAATAGTCGAGGCTTGTAAGTGCAAATCTTTAGTATTGCGCGTTGAGCAATCTCAATAGGTTTAATGATTGTTTTGGGAGCTCCTCCCCATGACGAAATGCAATACGTTAAAACTGACTGACACAAGGCAAAATAGATTTGTTTCAATACCATAGGATCAGCCACATGACGCAACCTCTTAAACACATAAATAAGTTTTCTGACTCGAGCGCTGAGTAATTTTATGTGGTCTTTGAAACTAAGATGACGGTCGAAGAGGATCCCTAAATATTTTATTGTAACAACGCGTTCGATTGGATTACAGGTACAGTGTGTGTCTAGGGAACATTGGTGAGGGACTATGTTATAGTTGCACCCTGCTTGTGTTGATTGTCGTATACTGAAAGTTAGGTATTTCGTTTTAACAGTATTCAAGGTCAAAAGATGAAGCCTGAGCCATTGGTTTACTACATTAAACCCATTCTGGGCAGCATTAAAGGCCTCATCCCAAGTATTGGCAGAGAAAAGAAGAGCTGTGTCATCAGCGTAAGATATGATGTCGCCATTGGGTACGATGATGCTAGTAAGATCGTTTATGTAAATAAGAAAGAGAGTAGGCCCCAAAATACTGCCCTGGGGAATGCCAAAAGACACTGGAAGATCAGCGCTAACATGACGCCCTATTCGAACACACTGCGTCCGCCCAGTTAGATAGCTTTCGAAAAGCCGGAGTTGAATTCCTCTAACTCCAAGCTTTTCTAGCTTGGTAATTAAGATGGGAATAGAAATAGTATCGAAAGCTTTTTTTAGGTCTAGAAAGATGGCTAAACATTTTTGCCCTCGGTCCAAGTTAGTACTAACATATTTAGTTAAATAATAAACAGCATCATCGGTAGATCTATTTGTTCTAAAGCCAAACTGATTGTTTGCAAGCAATTTATTTTTTTCCAGGTATTTTGTGAGTCTATTATTAATTATCTTTTCCAGGAGTTTTGAGATAGCGGGTAAAATAGAGATTGGGCGATAATTAGAGATGTCCTTTTTATCACCACCTTTAAAAATCGGGCGGACTTCAGAACTTTTCAATTGGGAAGGGAACTGACCCGTCTGAAGGCATTGATTAAAAATGTAAGTAAGCGGCGGGACAAAGAAGTGAACGTGTTTCTTCAAAAGTTTATTTGACACATTATCGCGGCCCACCGAACATTCTGTCTTTAGACTCATCACCAGACGAAAGACCTCATCTTCATCCGCTTCCTCTAACACAAACGAGTTTAGTTGAGTACTAGTATTGAGGGAATCCGTCAGCAGCGGGGATGCAGCATCAACTGTATTGTGAAGGTTCAAGCATTCTTCAGCTAAGGTCCGGCCTATATTTACAAAATACTGATTTATATAGTCCATGGACTTTTCAGGTGAGGAGCCAACCTTCAGAAGATGGGTCGGGTGACTAGGGACTTTATTTAAGCTAGAGATCTCTTTAAGAACTTTCCAAAGCTTTTTTGGATCGTTTTTTGTTTTTTCAACCTCCGATTTCTCATACTCATGTTTGACTTTCTTTAAAATGTTAGTGCAAAAATTCCGATATCGCATATAGGTAACCTTTAGAGTTTCATTGTCTGGTGAGGACTTCAATTCATAGTGTAGTCTGTCTCTATTTCTCATACACCTCAATAACCCTGGAGTTACCCAAGGTTTGATGATCCTTTTACGCCTTGATATTTTGACAACAACGGTGTTATTATTTGTTGCGGCCTGTATTGAGCTGGTTAGGTAGTTGATAGAGAATTCAGGATCATTAGACTGGAATATCGGAGTTAGATCGATTTTTAGGATGTCCTGTGTTAAGGCTTCCTCATTGGTTACCGTATATGTACTGTTTATAAGGGCTTGAGATAAATTAAGATCTAAACATACTATCACAGGGTAATGATCCGTTAAAGTAGTAGTAGGAATCAAAGTATGTGAGCAGTAGGTACTTCTTAGTAATATATGGTCCAGACATGTTCCACTCGCACTGCGAGTAATTTCTGTGTGGGCAGGTAGTAACCCGTGAGACGCAGTAAGAGTCAAATACTTCTCTCCAGTTAAATCAATTTTAGAATTGTTGATGGGAATATTAATGTCACCCAGTAACATCAAGTTTTTGCATCCTTCTACTTTTAAAAGAGTCTCATGTAATGAGTCAAGAAAGGGATCAACGTTTTTGTATGAGGGAGAGCGGTATATAGAAACGATCGTCAACTGCTTGCCAAATCGAGTTATAAGGCAGTTTCCTTCTTGAAAGAATGGTTCCTCAAACACTAAATCAATATGTTCTTTGTAATAAACAATTACTCCATCATTTTGCTTTAAATTTTTTAAAGTAGAGTACGATTGGAATCCTGATAGATTAGGAATAACATTAGTTTTTAATAACCAACATTCCGTGAGAACAATTATGTCACAATTCATTTTTAACCTATCCAGTAACAATATAAGTCCAGGGAGGTTACAATTAACGCTACGGATATTTTGCGTAAGTATGGTCAGACGTTTGTCAGGCGAAAAAGATATCACCTCATGACAGTCTTCAAGATCACAAACTGATACTTTTGAGACAGAGCTATTATCTATGTCGTTTGTTAAGCTATTTAAGTCACCAAAAATGATTCTCTATAGGAAATGGGACAAAGTAACAAATGGCAACCAGAAGTAAAGGTTAAATAAAAATAGTAAGCTAGTGAAGTGATACTCTTCAGCTCATAAAAAATGTTTAAGTGTGTGTAAAGATTCTTGTTTAGTGTAGATTGGCAATAATTAAAGAAAGTTAATAAAAAAATTGAAGCATGCATAAACAATATATCAGAAATACAATATGACAAGATAGTTTCCAAGATTAGTCACTCGTTAGAAATCAATTTTTCCACGTCAGATTCTGAAGTTATTCTGATTTGCGGATCATTGACCTTTTTTCGAAGGTACACTATCCCATTTGCAGTCCAGCAAAACTGGTAACCATGGCTCCGTTGGAAACCCCTGGCAAGATAAAAAAGCTTTTGTGCTTTGTATGTGAGGCATTCTCCAACGTAAACCGGCATCACAGGGCCATTTAGTTTAAAGTGAGAGGTATTAAGTTTCGCCTCCTTAGCCTTTAATTTATTGAAATTTTTAACTCCACTGATGACTTTTTCTTTAGTGAGAGTCGTGGTAAAATCCACAATGATTGGGTGGGACTTGTCTTTTGACTTAAGTCGGTAAATATCTTTTATCTTATAGTTTTCGATATCCACTTTCAGTGACGTTCCCATATTGGCAACTAGGCTGCAAAGATCTTCCTTTGTCTCTTTATCGGTCTTGGGTATGTTTCTGATTTCAATACCCGTCGAACGAGATTTCCGCTCAAATTGTTCCAACTTTTCTTCTAATAGTTGAATCTTTTTTTTATCATTTGCCCGTTCCACCTCTAACGTGGCAATACGTCCCAGGAACTCATCGTACTTACACGACATGAGCTCGACACTGTGCTTTAACTCTGAGTTTTGTACAATAATGCTACCGATCTTTTCCATTAACTCCTCAAATCGAAGTTCCTGCTTGCCAGAGAACGTTTTAAACGTAGACAAAGTCACAGGCGTGATGTTTTCTTCACCATCAAACTTCCTCTTTTTACGCTCCGTAGTATTTGCTATTAAGGAAAGATCAGGCGCAGACTTACATTGGTGTATTATTGCTTCCTGCGCCAGTACAGGCGCTAAGGTTTCAGTCGAAGACGTAGTTGACATTGGGGTTGATGCCGGTGGAGGTGTACGATTTATAGGCATGATTCTGTGTAGCTCACCACGTAGTTACCAGGAGAACAGGTTTAAGGGGAGGTAGAGA
This sequence comes from Sesamia nonagrioides, assembly GCA_017933935.1. Lineage (NCBI taxonomy): Eukaryota > Metazoa > Arthropoda > Insecta > Lepidoptera > Noctuidae > Sesamia > Sesamia nonagrioides. The sequence continues at coordinate 1,593,041 of JADWQK010001324.1, read as the reverse complement.
ACAAAATTTTGCTTGATTTTGAACAAGTTGCGAAGAGACTAATAAAATCCAATTCGTTCCTCTTTCATCAACAGCACAATAAAGATCAATTAATGCGCCAAGCTAATTCGTCAAAAGTTGAACCACTCAAACACTGCCAGGTACCAGGGGCTCATGGAAACAGTGACAAGCAGTGTACATCAGCAATGACGTTAACAAAGGGGTGGAGCCAGACTGGCGAGTATTGTACCTTCTATTGGCTTCGTTAGTGAGCGGGACGCACGTTGTCCGAATGAGATGGCAGTATCCCGGCAGCGAGGTCTCGCGCAGCAGGGCGGAGCTTGTCTTTCCACAGGATAACACCGCGTTGCGTAGATCAACTCCTCACGATTATGCACTCCTATTTTTTTACGTCGAATTAAATTTTTAAAAATCTTTATTATTAATTAAATTAAAACTTTGTGTCGTGCCAAAACACGTCTGCTCGTATTCGAGGTCCGAGAGGAGGGGGATTTCTTCCAGTTTAAGAAATGTACTACTTCGCTGGTCTGGTAAAGCGAATACTGTAAAGCATGAAACCCTGGTTTTTTTTCCCAGATTGAAAAATGGGTTTTTGAGTTTTTGCATCAAAAACTTTTATTACTATTACTACTCCACCAGTAGATGGGACATTACATGACTACCGAAATGTAAGTGTCCTAGCAAAATAGAGTACATATCTATGTTCTAAATTTTAGCCTCCGTGGCGTAGCGGTAGCGAACGCGGCCGCTGCGCAAGGAGGCTCGGGTTCAATTCCCGCACAGTGCAAATATTTGTATGCATGAATATGAATATTTGCAGTGGTCTGGTCGTGCCTCGGAAAGCACGTTAAGCAGTTGGTTCCGGTTGTCATATGAACGTCTAGTGGCAGTCGATACTGGTTGTTGGAGCCCTCAAAAGTCTAACAATTGGTCTAGCTGCAATGCTTCGATATCGCCTTCGGGTGGTGGAGGTCAGACGGTAGTCGCTTCACAGTAAATATCGAAGTTTAGCCAACATCAGCAGTTAGACTAGTAAAGCGGACCCCAGACTCCAAAGCTGAAAGCTCCGGATGCGACTGGGATTAACGCTGAGATGATGATGATGATCTATGTTCTATAATTTATACGGTATACATAATAAAGAGTATTCTATTCTTTTCTACACCTCTATTCAACCGTTCAAGGATTACACGCGTGATTTTGGAACGAACTTTCGTACGAGATATAAACTCCATTATTGCTGGATGTTTAAATTTAGTTTAATCTAGTTTTAAGTTTTATCCGTCAAGTTAAAATGATGTAGATTTGCATGGTGCATTCGCGTGGTTTCGTAATTCACTATTTCATCCAGCAATGATAATAAAATACTTTGTTTCTTAATCGATTCTATACTTTCCTCAATTTCCATTAAAAGGTGAATCTGGATTTTTTAAATCAATCAAGTCGAAACCATAATAATTTCAACAACAACTAAATCTATACTAACACTAGCTGACCCGGCGAACTTCGTTCCGCCTTAAAGGCAATATCACATAACTACTTTTTAAATTAGGATAATTTTAATTCTATGATTCTTTATTTGGGAGCACAATCTTGGCGGTTCTCCGGAAATCTTTAATGTGCTACAATACTCGCAAACAACATCCATTGGTCCAATGCGAACGCCATTGCGCTATATTATATGCGTATAGAAACGCTGCCCGATTCAAATCAGCATTTGATGAATTTCTTCTTGTGCTTCGTAAATTATCTAGCGCTCGAGGATTTCGCATTCCCTTTGCTCTAGTGAGTGAGAAGCACGAAGTCGAGCCATACTAAGGCTGCGCTCTTCAAGTGCAATTTTTTTGGTCTTCTTCAGTTCTTTTTTTTTTTTTGTTATGTATGGGAAATCATCAAATGACCTCTCCCGCTCTGGGCGGAGCGGAAGGGCGTGTCACAGTTTTATTGACTAAAACCCACCCGTGTTCCTTCACTTGCCTGTGCAACGGCCAGTGCCATGGTTTCTTTTTTAACCAACCCGCAACCCTGTGGACCAGTCCTCGTGGACCCCGTCAAGGTGTTCTGACATCTCTTTGAGGCGCGTGTGAAACACAACGCGCCGTCAACTCGGGCCTGGTTCTTACTAGGAGGCTAGCTGCCTATCGCTCGCCGCCCGCAAGCCCGCGCCTACGGTGGTCGGGAGTCCGATGTTGCCTCCCGACCAGGGCGCTTCCTGCGGCGGTTTGAGGCGTGAGGGTAGTGGGATTTCCGCTCCCTCACGCGCTCCACCTCCTCCTTTGCCAGCATCACTGCTTCACGGATGCAGTTGAAAGCTTGCCATGCACTCTTGCTCCGAACTATGGCCCGGACCAGGATCGGACGCGAGAGATCGCCGCCGATCGCCGCCACGAGGACACGGCTGTGCTCTACCCAAGCCGGGCAGACCTCCACCATTTGCTCCACCGTGTCCTCAGGGCGATGCACACAGTGGTCACCCTGGCGTTTCCTCCCGCCTTATAAGGAACAGGAACCTCCCAAAACAGCCGTGTCCGGTGAGAACCTACGTAAGTCGGAAGGTGAGCACGCCGTGGCGCCTCTCTAGCTACTCCTCAAAGAGAGGACTTACCGCCGCTATTGTGGCGTGCTCAGTGCTGGTGGTTGCGACAATCACACTTTCCATGTCGCCATGAGATCCCGCCGGAGTTCTGTCCGCTGTACTGCGATTTTTCGCGGCAACGGAGTTATGCCTCCTCTCGTCACTTCCACATGTGGGCGAGGGATAGTGTTTCTCCACAATTTAATGGATGTAATTATACATATAAACGCTTCTTTTTAATCTTTATATATATAATTCTGCTGTACGTGTGTATGTCATCGAACTCCTCCTAAACGGCTTGACCGCTTTTAATGATTTTTTCTCTATGCGTTAGAGTGGCGACTTGGATGGTTTAGATTCACAAATCAGCCCGGCAGATGGCGCTGTGTGATCTCGGAAACGGCCCTAACGATTTCACTGAAATTTAATATGTGGGGGTTTTCGGGGACGAGAAATCGATCTAGATCAGTCTTATGTCTGGGAAAGCGCATGTTTTCGAGTCTTCTCTTTCGCAATATTTCACGCATAATATGGGCGCTAATTTCGCCCGGCTCGACATAGCGCCTGTGGCGTAGTCGATAGTGGTATGGTCTACTCGCGATGGCTGGTGTTCCTTGGTTCAAACCCGGGCAATCACAAGTTTTCTTTTTTGCTTTAGACAAGTTTATATTTTTTTTAATTTTTGTAGTTACTTAAAAAGGAGATTGTACATATGAACTAAAAGAAAAAAAAATAGAAATAAATATTTTTTATTTAACTTAAAGAGACTGAAACAAGAGCTCTAGGGGTAGAGAGAGGTATGATATCTTTGTTACAAATGTATATGTAATTGGTATATTCCTAAATCTGCTGTACGTGTGTACGTCACTGAATTCCTCCTAAAGGGCTGGTCCGATTTGAATGAAGTCTATGTATATAAATGAAAGTCGTGTTAGTTACTCTATTTATAACTCAAGAACCGCTTAACCAGTATGGCTCAAAATTGTTAGGAAGGTAGATAAGAACTGGGCGAAGGACATATCACATAGTATACTTTTTATCCCGTTCCCGTTGTTCCCGTCGTTCCCGTATGACGTGACATAAGACATGGTATAACAAAACGCAACTGACATGGAGTAACAAAACAACTCAGTCAAAATAGAAGTTAGCGGTTCATTTGTTAAAAATGGTACAAACACACTGCTGCACTACTCAGCATATTAAAAAAAAATCTTACCGGTTTAATGTTGATGCATCCCTTTAAAGCAAGGAATATAAATACTCTGTGTCGGTTTAATGGTTTAATAAAAAGCCCCAAAGCAAACTTCAACTTCAAACTAATATTGTATTGCTGTGCCATTTACCACTTCACTACATACTATAAAACAAAGTTACTTTCTCTTTCCCTATGTCCCTTTGTATGATTAAATCTTTAAAATTGCGAAACAGATTTTGATGAGGTTTCTTTTAATAGATAGAGTAATTAAAAAGAAGCGTTTATATGTATAATAACATCCATTAAATTGTGGAGAAACACTATCCCTCGCCCACATGTGGAAGTGACGAGAGGAGGCATAACTCCGTTGCCGCGAAAAATCGCAGTACAGCGGACAGAACTCCAGCGGGATCTCATGGCGACATGGAAAGTGTGATTGTCGCAACCACCAGCACTGAGCACGCCACAATAGCGGCGGTAAGTCCTCTCTTTGAGGAGTAGCTAGAGAGGCGCCACGGCATCCTCACCTTCCGACTTACGTAGGTCCTCACCGGACACGGCTGTTTCGGGAGGTTCCTGTTCCTTATAAGGCGGGAGGAAACGCCAGGGTGACCACTGTGTGCATCACCCTGAGGACACGGTGGAGCAAATGGTGGAGGTCTGCCCGGCTTGGGTAGAGCACAGCCGTGTCCTCGTGGCGGCGATCGGCGGCGATCTCTCGCGTCCGATCCTGGTCCGGGCCATAGTTCGGAGCAAGAGTGCATGGCAAACTTTCAACTGCATCCGTGAAGCAGTGATGCTGGCAAAGGAGGAGGTGGAGCGCGTGAGGGAGCGGAAATCCCACTACCCTCACGCCTCAAACAGCCGCAGGAAGCGCCCTGGTCGGGAGGCAACATCGGACTCCCGACCACCGTAGGCGCGGGCTTGCGGGCGGCGAGCGATAGGCGCGTTGTGTTTCACACGCGCCTCAAAGAGATGTCAGAACACCTTGACGGGGTCCACGAGGACTGGTCCACAGGGTTGCGGGTTGGTTAAAAAAGAAACCATGGCACTGGCCGTTGCACAGGCAAGTGAAGGAACACGGGTGGGTTTTAGTCAATAAAACTGTGACACGCCCTTCCGCTCCGCCCAGAGCGGGAGAGGTCATTTGATGATTTCCCATACATAACAAAAAAAAAAAAAGAACTGAAGAAGACCAAAAAAATTGCACTTGAAGAGCGTAGCCTTAGTATGGCTCGACTTCGTGCTTCTCACTCACTAGAGCAAAGGGAATGCGAAATCCTCGAGCGCTAGATAATTTACGAAGCACAAGAAGAAATTCATCAAATGCTGATTTGAATCGGGCAGCGTTTCTATACGCATATAATATAGCGCAATGGCGTTCGCATTGGACCAATGGATGTTGTTTGCGAGTATTGTAGCACATTAAAGATTTCCGGAGAACCGCCAAGATTGTGCTCCCAAATAAAGAATCATAGAATTAAAATTATCCTAATTTAAAAAGTAGTTATGTGATATTGCCTTTAAGGCGGAACGAAGTTCGCCGGGTCAGCTAGTTATTCTATATAATTAAAAGAAACCTCATCAAAATCTGTTTCGCAGTTTTAAAGATTTAATCATACAAAGGGACATAGGGAAAGAGAAAGTAACTTTGTTTTATAGTATGTAGTGAAGTGGTAAATGGCACAGCAATACAATATTAGTTTGAAGTTGAAGTTTGCTTTGGGGCTTTTTATTAAACCATTAAACCGACACACAGTATTTATATTCCTTGCTTTAAAGGGATGCATCAACATTAAACCGGTAAGATTTTTTTTTAATATGCTGAGTAGTGCAGCAGTGTGTTTGTACCATTTTTAACAAATGAACCGCTAACTTCTATTTTGACTGAGTTGTTTTGTTATTCCATGTCAGTTGCGTTTTGTTATACCATATTGTCTTATGTCACGTCACACGGGAACGACGGGAACAACGGGAACGGGATAAAAAGTATACTATGTGATATGTCCTTCGCCCAGTTCTTATCTACCTTCCTAACAATTTTGAGCCATACTGGTTAAGCGGTTCTTGAGTTATAAATAGAGTAACTAACACGACTTTCATTTATATACATAGACTTCATTCAAATCGGACCAGCCCTTTAGGAGGAATTCAGTGACGTACACACGTACAGCAGATTTAGGAATATACCAATTACATATACATTTGTAACAAAGATATCATACCTCTCTCTACCCCTAGAGCTCTTGTTTCAGTCTCTTTAAGTTAAATAAAAAATATTTATTTCTATTTTTTTTTCTTTTAGTTCATATGTACAATCTCCTTTTTAAGTAACTACAAAAATTAAAAAAAATATAAACTTGTCTAAAGCAAAAAAGAAAACTTGTGATTGCCCGGGTTTGAACCAAGGAACACCAGCCATCGCGAGTAGACCATACCACTATCGACTACGCCACAGGCGCTATGTCGAGCCGGGCGAAATTAGCGCCCATATTATGCGTGAAATATTGCGAAAGAGAAGACTCGAAAACATGCGCTTTCCCAGACATAAGACTGATCTAGATCGATTTCTCGTCCCCGAAAACCCCCACATATTAAATTTCAGTGAAATCGTTAGGGCCGTTTCCGAGATCACACAGCGCCATCTGCCGGGCTGATTTGTGAATCTAAACCATCCAAGTCGCCACTCTAACGCATAGAGAAAAAATCATTAAAAGCGGTCAAGCCGTTTAGGAGGAGTTCAATGACATACACACGTACAGCAGAATTATATATATAAAGATATAAAGCTAAAGAGTTTTTTATTTGTTTGAACGCGCTAATCTCAGGAACTACTGGTCCAATTAAAAAAAAATAATTTGCGTTGGATAGCCCATTAATCCAGGAAGGCTTTAGGCTATATAACATCACGCTGCGACCAATAGGAGCGGGGCATATTAAAAAAGAAACGCATGTGAAACCGCGTGGCGCAGGTAGTATAATCTAAAATTGTGATACATTTAGTAGACAAATGCGTTTATGCAAAAATGACTTTAACTCCTACATAATAAAGTCAAGTTTACGCTCCAACTTCAAACATTTTTTAACTCTTTCAATAGTGCTATTCACTGAGAAATCGACACTGTTGCCATTGAATTAAAGTTGATATTTGGTCGACTTGAAATAAGGCGGGAGTGTGCGGCATTGCGCACTTTTAACATAGGTATACACATACAATATTATTCCCAAGTTCCTCCCAAACTATTCCTGGCTCAGCCTCCACTTATGTGTGTCAAAATCAGTCCAATTTTATAGAGGTCTCCATTTAGACCCGTATAATTTTACATTTGATAGCCGCTGTTACTCACCCTTGACCGGTGGAATGTAGACTTCGGAATAGATTAATACCCGATGATACTTGAATCCTTTCAAATAAAATATAGCTTTGAAATGGTGACATTTTCATTGGATTGGAAACATTTTTCATTGATTGAAAAGAATTGTCAGTGAAATTGATAATTGAGTTTGATTTCATTCAATACAATTTCAGCAACAGTTTTTTTCTGATTATTACTTTTCTAGTCTTAACTTTTTGCTTAAAATTTCTCAAATTGGCTTAATATTGACCATATAATTCCAGTTTTTTTTACGTTCATAATCATAAGCAATAAGGTAAATAATCTGGTCAAAAGTCAAATAAAAACCTTTTCTTAATAATATTTTTTTTAAATAATAGTAATTTATTGACATATACATTAGTATAAACAAATTAACTAAATGCTTACAAATTGAAGCTATATTTTTTACCTATAAAATGATTACCAAATTAGGAAACAGTCCTGCTTATCTCCGCAAAGTTGTCGCCGTAAAACATTCATATCAAAATGAAATCAAGCCCAAGACATGAAGAACTCTAAACAAATTAACCTTTTTCACAAGAAACGCGCCAATCACACTTTTTTCCGAAACGCCGAGAAAATACATTTCATCAAACCTCTTCGTTCAAACTCTCGGACACGACTTCCAGGTATCTCCTCAACTTTTTCACTTAGAACTTTAGTTTAACTGATACTGCTAAGTTGAGGGGTTGTTTTAATTAAAAATCTGTTTTAATCAGAATCTAGTGTAGTCTTGGTTCATAAGTCAACGCAGCGGAAAAAAGCTGAGATTGTAAAAAAAGTAAGAAAACGTTCTTAATCGTCATTGTTCTAGAAAATAATCTTTGTATTATACTTAAATCTAAATTGAATCTATAATTGAAGACAGTTTATTTAAAGTGCGACTAAAAGAGGTGGAATAATTAATTTTCTTTGTAGTTGATGGTTGTGTTTGTTGTGGCATTTAGCTTTATTATTCGAAGACGAACAGCAACTATTTTTGATAAATAAAATCTTAACTAATATTATAAAGAGCTAAGATATGATTTTATAAATGATTGTTTATTACTTTTTCACAAAAAAAGGGATTAAAGGGATTTATATGAAATTTTTATTTGTGACTGCAATCAATGGCATAGTTATTAGGGATTACGTTAAAAAAAAAACACAGCGAAATTAAGAAATTTGTGATCACAGCACCTAAATATGTGATCGAAGGTGTGGATTTTCAAACATTATCAAAGTATTCCTTTTACCGCTTAACCAAGTAACATAGATTATATTTTTTTATTTTTACCAGAACTAACCTAACCTATCGCCCCATGCCCGCTTGACGTTGAGTTTCGGGACACCCTGTATGTACATCATCATCATCATCATCATCAACCTTTTTTTATCGTCCCACTACAGGGCAGAGGCCTCCTCTCATACAGAAAAGGATTGAGCGTAATATCCACGCTTGCTCAATGCGGTGATTTTAGACTTAAAGTCCAGGTTTCCTCAATATGTTTTCTGAAGGAAAGGAAAGGAGGTGAAGCCTTGTAATGAATCATTGGTGTCCAAGTAGATGAACCATAACTTGGATAAGAGTATAGGAAACTTTGTATCCCGATGTTTTCAAAGGATTGCGAGTGATTTTGGTGAACCGGCGGAGTGCAGCTGGTCGCGCAATATTTAGGTACGATAGGCCCAGTTGGAAAGGCATATGTAAATTTCATGCAGTTTTTGGTTCATGATATTAGGCATATTTTTAAGACAAAAGTATATACAGCTGTGTTGCATGCTGTACAGTTTACTGTGTTGCGTGATGTGCTATATTAAAATACCTAAGAGACCAGAAAACTTCAAAAAATTGTATTCAAAAATCTCGTAAATTAATTTATGAATTTTATCTATTCATTTTCTATTTTATTATTCTATTCCTTCTCTGTATGAGGGGGGACCTGTGCCCAGCAGTGGGACGGTAAAACGGTTGATAATGATGATGATGATTTATTCATAAAACTAACATAAAACGCTTGAAGTGTTTCACAGAAAAATACATCGGATTTCCATAAAATTTCTTCACCAAGACAGCTTAGAAAGCTCTTGGAGTGCTAAATATTAATTATCTCGGTGCAAGTCGTCTAGGAAAGTTAAAAAATAAAAAGTGGTGATGGAAACGATAAATTATCACCGGAATCTGGGAATTAATGAAAAATAGCCCGTGTTGCCGAGATGGTGTTAATTTAGAACGTTAACTGTGGAAAGCTGTTTGGTCTTGCGGCCACTAATGTGAAAAGTGCCTGTTAATGGACTAATTATTATAACGGATTTGACTTCAACTTTTAAATTGTTGAAAATAGGTTTCGGAATTTATCGTTTTTCCCAGCAAGAGGTTGGGGAGACAGATAGGTAGTAATTCCATGTAAAATATTAGTACTCAGCTGCATGTAGTTAGACTGGTAGCTGACCCTAACATAGGACGTGGCCGATAATAAGCCACATATAAATGTCGTAACTGAGTGATTGAAAACTGAAGTCTAAAATACAAAAAAGAAATACTACGTAGGCCACGATGATTCCTAAAAATTGAACAAATAAGAGGTGAACCTATACATTTTATTATTATGGATTGCTAAAAATGTGTTCTCATATTTTTTTTTTATTTTAAGAAAAAACGATGCCCTAGGAATGTCTCCTGTATCGTGGGTGCGTTTACAAACATATAGACTCACATACACACATAATAGCTAGACCCGGAACAACTACTTGTAGGTTACACAAATATTTGTTTCGTTCGGCAATCGAACCAGCGACACGTAGCGCGGCAGTCAATTGCTTCATCATCATCAGCCTCTACTCGTCCACTGCTGGACATAGGCCTCCTCCATGGCACGCTAACAAGCTCCATCCTGAGCAGTTCTCCGTCAGCCACTACCAGCCACCTCTTTGATTTCGTCGCTCCATCTCGCCCAAGGGCGTCCTACGCTAAGTTTGCCGAGGCTCAATTGCTTAACCAGCAAAAATTTCGATTCTTGATCAAATTAGACACGAGCTACGGACAATAGTTAAAGCAACTAAAAACTGCAACCACACAAAGTTCCAAAAAAACAACGGCACAAAACTTTGCAGAATTGTTTCAGAACATCGCAGATAGTTTCGAAATAAAAATCACCTCGAATAGCCAAGTCAAACAGTCGCACCTCTCAACATAAATAAAAATAAACGACTACATTTAACAGCCAGTGTTAATCAATTAATTGATCAATTAATTGAATTTATATTCAGTCGTTCAAACATCAATCTAAATTGAAGTCATTCGAGCAGTGGAAACGATTTTATTTTTACCAGAATGCAAATAGACAATTAACTGACTGGTTTGCGTCTACATTAAATTAGACTTATTTATTTGTATACACTTTTAACCAGTGAATGCTTACTTCGTCAGCCAATTAGATACTAATTGGATCTCGAAGAAATTAAACAAATGGGATCCTTGTCTCTGGGCAGGGTTCTCCTTTTCTTTCTCGAGAATATTTTAAGAAGCGGCAAACCTACATTACTTTCTAGAAATAATGTACTAGTTCATCATCAACTCAGTATAACTAAGGCTCAAGCCAAGTGGATAATAAACTATTATTTTCGAAAATAATTACATCGAAGTTTTGAAAAGTACAGACGACAGAACATCAAGCTACTACAATCTGTCAGATCATCTTATTAGATTTTCAACTTTATCTCTAAAGCATTAAGGCTCAAGGTTGATTGGGCATATCTGACAGTTTGGGGTAGCTTGATCTGCTGTCGTCCGTAAAATTGTCTAGAGTTATATTTAACAGCCAAAATAGCTTAGAACAAATTTCGATTTGAAACTAAGCTGTAAACATTGCTCGTATCTTATTAATAAAATAGATAAAAAAAGTTCCCGTAATTACATACCCAAAACAAGACAAAATTACAATTAACAGTCCACAATAAAGCCGCCACAAAATGCCGCAGCCCAACCCTCTAAATGCCGAGGCGTAATACAATTTTTCCAAGAATGCAACTTAACCCATTTGAGGGCTATTACTGTGGACTACAAACGGTCCCATTTCATTTGACCTTGAATTTACGTTATCTGGTTTTACTGTGAAATGGTACAACTTAATTTTATCTTTCTATTTTCATAAATGGAATGTTTACTTTACTAACTGGCTGACTGTTGACCGATGCACACCACTGCAGATGATAATAAATGAACAAATTTATGGAGGAAAAATAAATTGTGGAGTTCGGTTATATCGCGCTTTTTAGATTTCCCTCGGGAATATCAAATTTTTCCGGGATAAAAGTAGCCTATGTTCTTTCTCAGGGTCTAAAGATAAGAAGAAGAGAAGAAGAAGAAGAAGAAGGACGAGTGCTTTGGAGGGGTTGCCTCTTGTTATTTTAAAGATCGAAAAGAACTGAACCTAAGCACAATATGAATACTAACACAGTATAAAAAAAAAGACTAGGAAGATTGTTTGTCCCTATATCGTGATTTTTATGGGAAATGCGTGCTCAAACTGTGTCGACTTTTAAAACAACAGATGATAAAAAGAACACTTCCACTGTCTTTAAACATTGTCATTAAATTTAATTAAATTAATTTATTTAATTTAATTGTGCCAAATTTCATCAAAATCGCTTGAGAGGTTTAAGAAATGAAATGAAATGAAATCGTTTATTAAGCAAATAGGATCACTGATCACTTTTACACGTCATGTTTATTTTTTATTTTATTTTTTTAACTAGATGAAGCCGGCATTTCCTAACTGACTACCTCTGAGAAGAAATGGCCGAAACAAACTCAGGGATCATCGTCTTTTTTCAAGTCCAGACATTAAAAATGAAAATGTTTACAATAATTTACCTTATAATTACGCATATTGCTTAATAAAATTAACAATGCTTAACAGAGCGAGCAGCTCAATCCCAAGCTTTTTTGTCTTCTAAATAATCTGTGATTTTATAATACCCCTTTTTGCAAAGTTTGGCCTTTATATGGTTCTTAAATCGTTTAATGGGTAAGTTTCGAACGTCCATGGGAAGCTTGTTGTAAAAGTGTATACATTGACCCATGAACGAGTTGCCTACTCTGTGGAGACGAGTGTGATGTAAAGCAAGATTGTGTTTGTTCCTGGTATTTACATTATGAATATCGCTTATCTTCTTAAAATTCGAGATATTTTTATGAACATACATAAGATTTTCAAATATATATTGTGAAGCTACAGTCAGAATGTTCACCTCTTTGAACTTTTCTCTAAGAGATTCTCTAGGACCAAGGTTATAAATGGCTCGAACAGCCCTCTTCTGTAAAACAAAGATGGTATTGATGTCCGCACAAGTTCCCCAGAGAAGAATCCCATAAGTCATAAGACTATGAAAATAACTAAAATAAACAATTCTGGCTGTATCCACATCAGTTATCTGTCTAATTTTCTTAACAGCAAAGGCGGCAGAACTGAGTCTACCCGACAGCTTCTCAATGTGAGGACCCCATTGTAACTTGGCGTCAATAGTTAATCCAAGAAAAACTGTCGACTCGACAGGGATCAACTCTACTCCATTCAGTTGAACATTGGTACTTAGCTGCCTGACATTTGGCGTAGAAAATTTAATGACTTTAGTTTTTTTTTCATTTAAAAGGAGGTTATTTACATTAAACCAATGGACAACTTTAGAGAGTGCATTGTTAACTTCGTCAAAGTTTGTTAGCTGACGCTTGACTTTAAAAATAAGAGAAGTGTCATCCGCGAACAATACTATGTTGTGATTATCCCTCACGTGATGAGGTAAGTCATTAATATAAATTAAAAACAAGAATGGACCTAGAATTGAGCCCTGCGGAACGCCCATGGTGACCACAGATCCTGCAGATCTCTTGCCATTAACATCAACCCTCTGAATTCGATTATTCAGATAAGAAGTCAGAAGGTCGAGAGCTCTGTCCCTCAAACCATAATGGTACAATTTCCTGATAAGAGTATCATGATGTACGCAATCAAAGGCCTTGGACAAATCACAAAAAATACCAAGAGCATCTTGCGATTCCTCCCAGGCCCCAAATATGTTCTTTAATATGTTCTTAAGCGGGAAAGCGTAACAGACAGACAGACAGACAGACTGTCAGACAGACAGACCGACAGACAGACAGACAGAGTTACTTTCGCATTTATAATATTAGTATGGATTACATATAAAGATGTTCTTCCCAGCAGATTCCTTACCAATAATGGTGGTTCTAGGTTGGTCACAAATGGAGTCCAAGCATGCCATTGGGCCACTATTTTAAATATTGTATTTTTTATATTCAAAAACTGCAATAAATTTAAACGGTCTTAAAATGCATAAAATAAAGGCAGTAAAGTTAGATAATACATGTTTTATTGATAAATAAATGGAGTTGCACTTTAATTATTTGAAACGCTGAATCCTACGCAAAGTGGTATAGAAAGGAGGAAGGTACATGGTAGTTTTGACTTTTTGCTTTCATTGACGGGAAAAAAATAGCACTCAAGCGGTATCAGTCACAGTAAAACTATTCAAACTTCAGTGATAATACCCTTAAGCTAAGGACGGTGATTAATATCCTTTCCTATTGAGGTCGTAGTTAATATCAAACACCAATGAATTATTGTGGTAGAATTTCTTTAGCGCCTTTGAAGATTGGTTAAAGATTAAAAGATGTATGAATTATATATTTTCCCGATCACAAATTGCAATCACTTTTGAATGTAAATGTGAAATATTGTGGACTAGTGTTAGCTTCAAGCCACCTATCAATATTACGTCCCTATTCATTTAAAGATGCCCAGAATTAAACTGTTAATGAAACTGTTTATCTATTCAATCATTCCAAATTACCGTTATGACGTAATAAAACATAAACTGTCATCAAAATTACAGTCCATATCACACCTGATTTTACAGAGCACTCGCGAACCATCTATCTTAAGACTCATAAACTTTAATGTCGGTCGTAATACAAAGCTGGGGTCACATCTTTACACCCCAATCTTACACTAAAGCGTTTAAGATTAACATAACCGAGTATAAACGATAAATTAGCACTGCGAGTGGACTAATTAAGATCAACGAGATTCACGGTTAGGGAAAAAAACACATTTTTTTCATAACTCTTAAAAATTAGGCTTTAATTTCGCGCCATTTGCCATCCCCCCATCTCAGGGCATTTGTCACTTCCTCGAATGAAGAATGGAAAAGATTTCTGTAGTTTTTTTCCCCTCGTCAGCTTTCCGTTTTTGTTCGAATGGACAAATTAGCTCTTTTGTTTTCGGCCCGTTTGGAATTTGAAAAGAGTTCGATGCCGAAAGGTTTTTGCGGTCGCCGCGGACGGGTTAAGTTGAAAACGTATTGCATTTTTTATTGGTTGTGTTGGTTCGAATGTTAAATTTGTTTTGTTTTTTCATTCAGTTTTTTACCTTGTTATCCGATTTAAAGAGAAAGTAATTATATCTGAACGATGTTGTTGACTGTCTGAATACCATTCAATTTATGGCTTTTGTAAATCCGTTTTCGCCTCTTCTCTTACAATAACGCGGTAAATTATATTTAATCCGAAATGAAAAATTCGAATTTAATAAACAATGGTACAAGTTTTTATTTCGCTTGTCATCATGTTTAAACTTCCTTAAATGTAATAAACAATGGTACTAGTTTTTATTTCGCTTGTCATCATATTTAAATTTCCTTAAATTTCTCGGCTGTTATTTGTTGATCTTTGAAAGTCCTTACAGTTCGTCAGAAGTCCGAATGTCTGACCATTAGTCTTATCAAGGAGTATTGTATTATCCAATAATTGGGTTGTGGAAGTCAGATAGGCACTCGCTACATGTAAAATACTGGTATTCTGCTGATTACGGTAAGACTGGAAGCTGACCCCAAATAGTTGGAATAAAAACTAGGTAGGTGATGATAAATGTCGTGTAACTTTTTTTAATAGCGGAGATATTGTCGCAACAGACAAGATGCAATACACTAATGCGTTCAGGGTGCTGGTGGAGTTTCCACGTTACTGTAGCCACTTACGCCACGGTTTTTTTTTTTAACCAACCCACAACCCTGCCTCTGGAGGCATCGGTTTTCATGGACCCCGTCATGATGTGCTGACATCTCTTTGAAGCAAGCGTGAAACACAACGCGCCGTCGACTCGGGTCTGATCCTTCACTGCTCACCGCCCGCATGCCCGCGCCTACGGTGGCCGGGAGCTCGATATTGTCTCACCCCACCAGGGCGTCTCCTGCGGCCCCTAGACGCGTGAGAGCGCTGGGATTCCCACTCCCTCACGCGCTTCTCCTGCTTCTTTGCTAGCATCACTGCGTCGCAGAAGAAGGAGATGGCCTGTCATGCAGTCTTTTCTCGGTGGTAGGCAACAACATCAGCCGCCGGCATAAGTTACCACCCACCAGACAAAGTCTTGCCGCCAAGCGATTCGTCGTGTTCCGGCATGATGTCTGGTGAAGCCGTACGGAGAACGGGTCTGAGCAGTTGTGTTGCGATGTGTGCCGGGTACGATGTGCCTAATGTTGTTGTGTCGGGAGTTTCGCCGTCTTCCTTCCTATTCACTCAGTTTTTTTGAGTGAATAGGCTTAATAAGCTAGTGTGCTTTACCATCAACGATTGCATCACTGCTTACCATCAGGCGGGATTGCAGTCAAGCACTAGTTTATAACTATTAAAAAAAAAAAAAAAAAAGTCTCGACATTTGTTATGCATGAGAATAGGTTTTTTTCTGTTTTTTATATGACTACTTACGCGAGTGATACCCCGGGGCGCAGCTAGTAATAACATAAAATTAAACCTCAAGTCACAAGCCAGCTGACATGCTAACTTAACAAAATTATTTGCTCTAACAAGATGTGACGTCACCAACAAGATTTATCGTTTTTAATTTAATTTTTTTTATCAGTAAAAAAGTTTTGCTCACCAAGATAAGGGTGACAGAATTAAATTTATTACGTAAATTAGTTTTCGCGGCGAGTGTACATGTTTTTGTGAACTTAGGGGTGTTTTGTGAAAGCGTTGAGCGCACTCTTTTTAATGCACCCCAGTTTATTATGCGTTTCGTAATATTTATGCTGTTTTTAACAAATAAACGGGGCAAATTGGATTTTTGTAAAAGTCTTCGCAAATTACTTCGGTAAATCCCTTTACGTTTTATTTGTGATTTGAAAACATTGCAAAAGCCAATTATTTTTAACAAACTAACGGCGGTGTTGTTGGCTGGCTCTTCTCTTCTTGGAAAAGACTATTTGGAACAGAAATAAATCCTTTGACGTTTCATATTGATGAATTCCATACTGGTTTATGTGAGACAAAATATTTTGATTTGATTGATGGCTTTACTTTTAAGCAGGCTGCGGTGATGCCATGGTTTTAGGATAGGAGTGGTGGTCTAGTGGTGTCGGCAGCGGCTCACAAGTAGATACGACCTTCAACTTGTTGTAGTTCGAACCCCGTCAGGCTCTTTACTTTCTGTAAATTATTTCGTAAAGGAAAACATCGTGGCGAAACCGGCATAATAAATTAATAAAATAAAAAAATATAAAATAAAATAAAATCATTTTAATTCAGATTTTTTTTTAAGTTTAGCCCAGCTTTGTAGGCATTATTAGAATCAGTTAACGATACCTAACAATACCTTCACGGATCGGACAGGGTTTTCTTTACATATTGTATAGGCATATCGCAGTGCCGAACGTTTCGAAGACTTGTGACATCTATCAACCCGCACTGGGCCCATGTGGTAGATTACGGCCCACTCCCTCTCACCAAGGGAAGGCCTGTGACTAAAGCGGTACCAGAAAATATCATGAGGAACAGCTCGTCATTGAAACAAAACATCCAAAGATATGTGTCGTGTAACCACTCGAACTGGGCCCGCAGTCCAGTTCTTCTTGAAGATGGAGGCGTGTGTCGCAGCAGGAGGTAATCTGCTTATAAGTGAAAGTAAATGAACCTTGTGTATTACAATAAGAAAGAAAATGCGTTTATTAACGGTAAACATGACGCAAAAAAGAACATAAAACACATAAAAAGAAATGCTTGAAGGAAACAGGCGTCACATCCACGCAAAACGGCTACGAGCAAAATTGTAGCTGTATATATTTCTTTTCTACCTATAACCGGTGTTAATCAATACTTTGATCACCCTGAACACGTTTGAACAGGAAAACATAAAAGTTAAGTGTCACTTGCATGCTGCGGAACAGGGAAATAAACATAAAATGTACTACGCAGCTTTGACAAACGGTTTTAGCGTTAAAAATAACACAAAAACTTTTCGGTCTTGAAGCACGTGTTTCATATAATTTTCAAACAAGTACCTAACATACAAAACGAAAGTCTTAGAATAACTCTCACGACGGGGTGCAGATATCGAGCCACCGCACGTGATTTTTTTATAGACAAATTCTATTCAAATTTACCTCCGTTTCTCGCGCTCCATCGCGTGGCACGTTGTAATGTGATCCACTTTATTCAAGCGCTGAAATAGTCAACAAACACTCGCTTCCGAAACGATTGTAACTTGAAAGAGTTACATAAATTACCAGTAGGTATTTGAAAACTCGGTGGTAGGCCATAACATCGGCTGCCGGCAGAAGTTACCACCCACCAGACAAGGTCTTGCCGCCAAGCGATTCGTCGTGTTCCGGCATGATGTCTGGTGAAGCGGTACGGAGGACGGATCTGAGCAGTTGTGTTGCGATGTATGCCGGGTACGATGCGCCAAATGTTGTTGTGTCGGGAGTTTGGTCGTGGGGAGTCTCCAGATCAATTTCCCTCTGGCGCAGCATCGTTGGTCGTGTTGGTCTTGGGTTTAACATTGCATCACCTCGCTCAACTGCCGTCATCCTTCCTATTCCTAAGTTTTTTAAGTGAGTAGGCTTAATAAACTAGTGTGCTTTACCATCGACGATTGCATCACTGCTTACCATCAGGCGGGATTGCAGTCAAGTACTAGTTTATAATTATAAAAAAAAAAAACATTTTGAAAACCTCGTGAGCAAACCGGCATTTCTTACACATAAAAGAAAACATGTGACATCAATCAACCTGCGCATTAGATTATAGCCTATACACATGTGCCAGCAATGGGAACAGCCTGGAGTTTACAAATTCGTACTACGATACCCGCGTGATCTTTCTCTGGTTATGTCAGATTGCCTTTCCAACAGACTGGGAGAAAGAGAGACTGCCCTGGTGTTCGGTACGTATAAGGCAGCTGCCTCGAATCTTGCGGGCAGCGAGGTGGCGGCGGCGGCGGCGCGGGAGCCGAGCGGGCATCGAAGACCCGTTCTCGAAACTAGCGGGCAGATCGCGCGTCACTATAGCCGCGTAGTGTTGTGTTCACGATTGTGTCGACGAGATATTTGTTTTTATTCGCGAAAGAAATGTCTGAACAATGGCGGTAACATCTTTTTGATTCAAATTTATTTTTAACGCTCGATCACCACTCGCTGCCCGCCTGCTGCCCGCAAGATTCGAACGCGAGAAGTACACCGCTCGCTACCCGCCAACGCCCCGCTGCCGCGCCGCTGTTTTCGAGAACCGGTCCGTTTGATTTTACGCATAAGATCCTGCTGCTCACTCGCAGCCGCCGCCGCCGCCCCGCTACCCGCAAGATTCGAGGCAGCGGCCTAACCTTTGCCATAAGCTAGTTTTCACAGATAGCGGTCACCAGCACCACAGTCGAAATCCGGCCTGGGTTACCTTATTCCGAATCCTTTCATTCCGGATACCATTTGATGAGATAAGAGAAGCATTATTTTAGTTTTGTTTCCTAATGAAAATCCCTCTATTGAGTGATGACAGAAGAAAATGCTTGCTTAACTCTATTTGTATGCTCATAAAAATATAAAATTGTTTAAGAAAATCAGTGATGTCCATAATATAAATACTAGGAACAGGCACAAATTTATTGTACCTACAACAAGGCTCAAGAAAATAGGTGGCTCTTTCAGATGCCAATGTATACATTTTTACAATGGACTTCCAGAGGTGGTTCAAGATCTGAGCCTGAATAAATTCAAATCCTTCATTAAACGTAAGTTGTGTCAGAAAGCATTTTATACTGTGAAGGATTATATTAAGGACAAAAAGGCTTGGGCTTGAGCTGCGTCCGATTTCTATACACTGATTGTTCTTTGATTTTTCCTCTTGTAGTTTTAATATGTAATTGTTTATGTTATTAATTAAAAGCCTGTAGCCGTTAAAAAACTATGTAGCCAAGCATATTGTACGTTACAGAATTGTATCGCTGATAGAGGTGTTCGGCACTTGTACAGCTACACAGGAGCTAAACTTAGTATTCGGGAACACTGTTGGAGCTGCTGAACCTTAGACAAAACTATCTTAGCATTGTCTAGATTCAGTTTCTTAGTTTTGTATAACTGCATGGCAAACGTGTGAGCACAATGTACGAATGTGCTGTAAGGCACTTTTTTGTTGGGTTAGTCTTTTTTATTGACTTGATAGTGCTCTGGCTGTTGAGAGTATGTCATGCTCACTCAAATGTCTCGCTGATGGTGGTGTGTGTGTTGGGTCATTAGGTTCCCTTCAATATGGTTGAGCTGAATGATGCTGATCCATGCGTCATGTTCGTGAACGGACGCCGTCGGAGGGGACTGGTTGTCTCTTAGCTGCCACGGCGTATTTTAATTTCTGAATTGATTTTTGTGTGTTTTCCATAATGAACGCTCTCGGCGTACAATTTATTTCTGCATCGTTCTCACACGGTTGATTTCAACATGAATGATGTAATCAAATATTTGTAACAATAGCTTGAAAATTTAAAGAGTGTCCATGGAGTTTCTTGCCCGTTCTTCTCCATAGGTACCTACTCTTTGGAATGGGCGACTAGCTTCATCTTATTGACTGACCGACATTCTGACAATTCAAAAGTGCCTGTAACTGGTTTATTTGAAATAAATGCTTTGATTTTGATTTTATTCTTAATCATACGAACTAAAACCACCGCGCTGTTCCACTTCTCTTTTCTCCGGAGGTGCAGAATTCACCGTTCTCCAAAGGCTTCGATCCGCTTTTCCTCAGCGTGTTTCACATCCCTTTGCGGCCATTTCCATAACATCTCGAGATAACAGGAGCCTAAACTACACAACCAGCTATGGCTCGTTCTTTTTCTTTTTTTTTTCTTTTTAATTATTATAAACTAGTGCTTGACTGCAATCCCGCCGGATGGTAAGCAGTGATGCAATCGTTGATGGTAAAGCGCACTAGTTTATTAAGACTATTCACTTAAAAAACTTAGGAATAGGAAGGATGACAGCAGTTGAGCGAGGTGATGCAATGTTAAACCCAAGACTAACACGACCAAACGATGCTGCGCTAGAGGGAGATTGATCTGGAGACTCTCCACAACTAAACTTCCGACACAAAAACATTTGGCGCATCGTACCCGCCACACATCGCAACACAGCTGCTCAGACCAGTCCTCCATACGACTTCACCGGACATCATGCCGGAACACGACGAATCACTTGGCGGCAAGACTTTGTCTGGTGGGTGGTAACTTAGAGAGGACGAGAGGACACTTTATATACATTTAATTTTGCGCGATCATCATAACCTAATTAAAAAACGCCCGTCGCGATCGTGGCGTACGATTGTCGGTTAGAACACCTAATAGAGTTCAATACGTTTACTCGCGCGTCCATATGAATAAAATTCGCTCGAACCTACGATGACCGCACATTCGGTTTCTTTTAGGACGATGCCTTATGCAGGTGCAATCGCGCGGACCTTAGTTAGTATAGAACTGTGTTTATAAACTATCTGTGTACCATATTTCATTCACCTCCGTCCAGCAATTTTTACGCGAAAGAGTAAGAAACATTCACCCATCATCATCATAAACATGCATCCTTATAAATTTCGCAATTATAATATAATATTGTAGAATAGAATAGGAAGGAAAATTGACAGTCTTCCCACGATATACGTATATTTTAGATGAACGTTATTAAACTCGACATTATATTAAAATACTGTTCTAAGCAACACTCAATTAGGTAGACGAAAAGATCTAAGACTACGCAAACGTTAATTAATTTTCGTAAATTAATATATGTAGGTATATGTATATAGCTAAATAGGAGAACTTCGCAAATTCCAATAAAAGTGCTTTACCGCGGAGTAACAAGCTACAGGGTAAAGCGACACGCGTCCTCCTCGTCGACTACGTAAAACAACAAATAAAAAAAGTTGTTATGAGTACGCTACGAGTCACGGAAAAAAACAAATGAAAGTTGTTTAGAACATGCCACGATTTACCGAGATGCTACTTTCAGAGGGACGGTACCGAGGAACCACTAACTGGGTTTGGTTACCGCAATTATTCGTTCAAGGGGACCATTGTGCATGAAACATGTCGGCTGTTGATGGTTCCACCAGGCACCTTCCTCTAAAAGAGGATGGGTAAGGCCTGGCCGACGATGACAGATTATTAGGAGTTAAAGTTCCTAATAACGTATGTATTGTCATATAGCTACTAATTGTAGCCAGCAAAATTATAACTGTCAGTATAGTATAATACAGTAGCAGCAGTAGAGAGAGGAGAGGGACAGAGAAAGACAGGGAAAGAGGACGAAGGAGGGGAGAGCAATATATAGTACATACCACAGTATGTACTATATATTGAGCTCGTCTTCCAGCCTACCTGAATGTAGCTGAATACCAACATTTTACATGGAGCCACTGACTTGAACACGCTGGTTAGATACCTGCGTAACTCAGTTACTGGGCAGTTAACCCTTGGTAAGACTAGTTATCGAACTTCTTGGCTTCTGAATACACATAGTGAGAATTAAAGATTGACCCAGGTGACTAGTTATTATTTAGCCATCGTTCCTGACTCATCACCCTTGTGGTGGTCCACTCCAGGGCAAAGGAACCACTTTATTTCCACTTATCTCTGTTTAAAGCTACAAAGGTCGGGTTCTTGTAGAACGTGCTATGGCAACTTTGAATTCTGTGGAGAGTGCCATCATCATCATCACAGCGTAAATCCCAGTCGCATCTGAAGCCATTTCAGCTTTGGAGCCTGGGGTCCGCTTTCCCAGTCCAACTGATGAAATGGCTAAACTTCGACATTTTCCGTGAAGCGACTGCCATCTGACCTCCACAACCCGAAGACGACATCGAAGCATTGCAGTTAGACCAATTGTTGGACTTTTGAGGGCTTCAACAACCCGTAACGACTGCCACTAGATGTTTGTATGGCAACCGGGACCAACGGCTTAACGTGCTTTCCGAGGCACGACCAGACCAGAGCAAGTATTCATATTCATGCATACAAATACTTGCACTGTGCGGGGATCGAACCCGCGCCAGCTTGCGCAGCGACCGCGTCCGGCTACCGCTACGCCACGGAGGCTGTCTTGGCTGAATTCGGTGGAGAGCGCGAAGAGGCTAATTGGTGACCCAGATTTAGTTCAAAACGGTGTCAGGCGTAGAGTAGCCTGCCTGTCGGTGTTCTATAGGATATAGAGGCGGGTTACTCAGCATTTTGTGGAGTGACTTAATTCCGCCATTTCAGCCTCCGTGGCGTAGCGGTAGCGGACGCGGCCGCTGAGCAAGGTGGCGCGGGTTCGATCCTCGCACAGTGCAAGTATTTGTATGCATGAATATGAATATTTGTACTGGTCTGGTCGTGCCTCGGAAAGCACGTTTAAGCCGTTGGTCCCGGTTGCCCTACGAACATCTAGTGGCAGTCGTTACGGGTTGTTGGAGCCCTCAAAAGTCCTACAATTGGTCTAACTGCAATGCTTCGATGTGCCTTCGGGTTGTGGAGGTCAGACGGCAGTCGCTTCATGGAAAATGTCGAAGTTTAGCCATATCAGCAGTTGGACTGGTAAGACGAACCCCAGACTCCAAAGCTGAAAAGGCTTCGGATGCGACTGGGATTAACGCCTGGGATGATGATGATGATGACTTAATTTCGCCATTTCCTTTCCATCATCGGACTACCCGTCGTACGGAGAGTTTTCACCCTTACGTTGTTGACGTCACTACGATCCGGGCGAAGCGTTTTACCTCGTTTCTTATACCGCGGACATTGAATTACTCGAACAATTTGCTTGCTACGGTCTTTCCGACGGCAGGTCCATTAATTCAAGGTTGCTCAGCGAGCTTTGGAACTGGCTATGTTTGGAGTCTCTCTGAGGCATCGAATCCGCAACCAGGTAATCCGGCAGAGAACCAAAGAGTATAGGCAAGGAGTAAGCGAACTGAAGTGGCAATGGGCCGGCCATATTAGCCGTAGAACCAATGACCGTTGGAGTAGACGTGTTCTAGAGAGGAGACCGCGAATCAGTAAACGTAAGGTGGGACGCCCTCAGGCTAAGTGGAGCGACGATCTTCGTGAGATGGCTGATAGTAACTGGATAAGAGTTGCCGAGAATCGAGTTGAATGGCGTGAAATTGGAGAAGCCAATGTCCAGTAGCCAGCCCAAAGTAGCCAGGCAGTAGTAAGTAGGTAGTATGTGTAGCCAGGCTCAAAGTCACTCAAAGAGCAATGGAGAGGGCTATGCTTGGGGTCTCACTGCGCGATCGAATCAAGAATGATAAGATCCGCAGAAGAACGAGAGTAACCGACCTAGCCCGAAGAATTGCAACACCAAAGTGGCAGTGGGCTGGATGCCTGATGGGGCCGACAGGTTCTCGAGTGGCGACCACGCACCGGAAGACGTAGCGTGGGTAGGCCCCCGACAAGGTGGATCGACGACCTGGTGAATGTCGCAGGAAACCGCTGGATGCGGGAGGCGCAGGACCGGTCGTCGTGGAGAACCTTGGGGGAGGCCTATGTCCAGCAGTGGACGTCTTTCGGCTGAAATGATGATGATGATGGTACTGGACTGCTATATGCTGATGATGATGCTGCTTACCATCAGGCGGGATCGCGTTCAAACTCTAGTAAAGGAGCCTAGCTCATCAGGCCATCTCCATCTGAGCCTCCCGCGATGTCGTATGCCATTAAGAGGGATCCTTTGGGTAGTATGTTTTTGCCATACCAAAAAGCTTCGTAGAAAAAATCATTCGACTTTAAACCGTTTGGCAACGTCATAGTACACAATTTTAAAATATTCCACTGCTTACCGCCATTACTCAATTTAACAACTACAATAAAAACAAAATTTTCCTTTACCAACAGTGATTTAATCAGCGAACAATACGGCAACTTTTTTTTATCTGTTACTTAAATAAGTTCAACTAGCAGAGTAACCTTTGTTTTAATACTCAACGAGGGTCGAGTTTAAAAAATCACTTAGTGTTTAGAAAGTACAAAAGTTTGTTAAATGAAATCTTACCACAGCTTGGTTTTATTAAGGCTATTTTGTGTTAATTAAGTGAGGCGAGATCGGAATGAGTATTTATAATAAATCAGCTTGATTCCCTCTCTTTTTGGAGTCAAAGTAGGAACAAGGACTCGCTCAACTAGCCCGTTTGTCTCGCGGTCGCAAGCGGGAATGCAGATCGTGCCGAGCCTGGCTTCGCGATCCAGGACGGGCAAAGATTTATAAGGCTTTGATCTTCTCAGGGTGTTACACGAATGCATAGAATAAGAAATGAGTATATAAGAGGATGTCTGAAAGTGCCATCGGTAAATGAAAACTAGGGTGGAAATCGATATTTAGGTACACAAAAACCAAACAAAATATTTGTCCCGTGCAGGAATCGAACCCGTGACACTCAGCGCAGTAGTCAATCGGATAACCACTGTACCAATCATGTCTTCAATTGCCATAATTCTGTTTGAAATGCTATAACTTCGTTTCAATCAACTGCCTTTGCATACATTTTTCAATTAATTTTTAAATATAAGTAAGTTATTAATTAATTTACGAAAGTAATCAAGCAATCGCTTAGGAGTAAATAACTTTAAAAAAAAAAAACCGTGAAAATAGTGACATCACAGCTGAAGTGGAATATTGTCGCCGATTCTGTTGAAATTTTTCTTTCTATTAAGAAAAAACTTTTTTACAAAAAAACAACCGACTTCTAAAAACCACTAGAAAGTGAAAAATAACTAATTTCGGAAGTCGGTGTGTTTGGTTTTTGTATAGGTATTAGTTTTTGACACCGACTTCCGAAATTAGTTATTTTTCACTTTCTAGTGGTTTTTAGAAGTCGGTTGTTTTTTTGTAAAAAAGTTTTTATTTTACACTTTTTAGTTGTGAAAAGTAGGTACTATGTATTCAGTTACATCCGGTCAGACTGGAAGCTGACGCAAATATAGTTGGGAAATGACGTAATTTTGTTTACTTTAATTTTTACCCGTAATTTTGAAGAATTCTCTCGACAGCCTATTTTCTTAATCATCAGATTTAGGTACTGCAGACCATTATTTTAACCCAATGGGTGCAAAGTTCTCATCAATATATACGAATTAAAACCAAACACAAAGTAGCTACTGCAAACCGTTGAGGAGTTCCCGGAACTGGCCTTTGTCTTCATCATCAGAGCTCTTATGACAGTCACAACCCATCTAGGTGTAAAGTTCTTATCAATACAAATTAATCAAGCCCAAACACAAGGTAGCTGCTGTGAATTATTGAGGAGTTCCTTCGACTCTCTTCCGGCTCCATCATCAGATCTACTCCAGACCTTTATCAAATTGTAGTGCTTTAAATACTTAATGAAAATACTAAGAAATGCACTAATCGCCCCTACGATTTTTGAAAGTTCCCCTTGATTTCTCTGGTCTTCCATCATCAGATCCTGATGTTCTTATCATTGGACCACCTTGGGAATGTCTTCTTTCCAACAAAAAAAGAATTATCAAAATCGGTTCATAAACGACGAAGTTATGCGCGAACAAACATAAAAAAAAAGCATATATACGGTCGAATTGAGTAACCTCCTCCTTTTTGAAGTCGGTTAAATAGGACAGAAGATAAAATGTCAGCTTAGACTTGTCTCATTAGAGCGCTCCTGACGTAAACAGGCGTATTTTTAGTCGCCATGTTTATAATAGCGTCTAAACTGTCTATGGAGTATCTTAATTTGACAGGATTAAACTAAAATGTCATCTTCTGTCCTTTTCTTAACGAAATGGAATGAAAAAGAAGCAATTAACTTAAAATTAATTTAGTTTGTGAACAACAGGATCAGCACCGATGTCATCTTTTGGTCATCTTTTGGAAGTCACTGTAAATACAGCCACTCGTGGGTACGTAGAAGGGTCACAAACGTGATTTTAAAGCACCATGCTTACAAGATTATCCCTACGAACGTTTGTAGCAATTATTGGTAAGACTTTGACTCCCTTTGGGATAGCCAAAGTTAGCATAAGTAAATTAACACTCCTTGATAAATATTAATGCTTTTTAAACCTTTAGCAGTCAATTTACAGTTAAATCTATGGTGTTTAATGAGGTTTATCGAATTAAATATTAAAAAAACAACAAAAAACTACTAAAATTTACTAAATGTGATTATTGATAAAACCTTATACATAGGTGGAGTACAGTTAGTATGAGGTGAGAAATTGCTGATAAATTAATGGAAAACGAACATATAAGAGCGACTTTACTAAAACAGTGGCTAATTCTTTTTTTTTTTAGGAATTATAAACTAATGCTACTAAGCAGAGATGCAATTGTTGATGGTAAAGCGCACTAGTTTATGAAGTCTATTCACGCAAAAAAAAAAAAACTGACTGAATAGGAAGGAAGACGGCAGTTGGGCGAGGTGATGCAATGTTATATCTAACAACACGACTAACGATGTTGTGCCAGAGGGAGATTGATCTGGAGACCTTCCACGACCAAACTCCTGACACAACAAAATTTGGCGCATCATACCCGGCACCCATCGCAACATAACTGCTCAGATCCGTCCTTCGTACGGCTTCACCAGACATCATGCCGGAACAGCATTCGTTAGTCAAATTAATACCAAGTGTATTTATTTAACTACTAGCTTTCCACCCGCGGCTTTTCTCTAAAGTGGAGTTCGGTTATATCGCGTTTCCAAGAGATCAAAACTATCCTATGTTATTTCTCAAGGTCAACTCTATCTTTGTAACAAATTTCAATAAAATCAGTTCACTGGTTTAGACTTGAAAGCGTAACAGACGTTACTTACGCATTTATAATATTAGTAGAGAAGTAGGTATAGTACGGATATTACAATTATTACAAGTATAGTAGATAACATAGATCGAATAAACTTAAATGTTACATTGAATCTTGTTTTTAAGGAACATTCAAAAAATACTTTGCTTATGCCAAACCTAAAACAGTAAAACCCAAAGGATTAATTATTTTACTCAACAACGTAATAAAAATAAACGGTCGAGAGAAAATCTATGCCGAAAAGAATAGTCTACCTAAGATTCCAAGTCGAATAACAATCTAATCTATTCACCACTCTTGGTTGACTGGGCATGAATGCCTAGGGCATTAAGTCCGCCTCTCTTCCTTTTTTTTTTTTTGTGGAAAAAGTTTTAATAAATAAGTAAATAACTAAGATGGCTCTATACCCCAGCTTCCTCGTTAATAAAATAAAACTGATTTTAGGGTAAAGACCCTTCGACACTCTTTTATAAGACCAGATTAGCGAGCATGAATTGTTGACGTCTAGTGTGGAAATGACTTAGCAGGGGACCATTTTTTTGTACAGCACGCCTCTTAAGGGGCGGAGAATATTCGATTCTTCTGACAAATGCAGTTTGGGATATTTAATTGACTTCGTTCTGAGTTTTAGAGTGTCGCGTGTCTGATGTGAATTGGGAATAGAATTGGTCGAATGGCTCGTGTCGGTTATGTGTTCTCAATAGGGCGATTGAATACTATTACCAGTAATGACGTTAGGAGCTGATTTTTCTAATGCCAGATACTTTTATCTGGCGTGAGAAATAGTTTCAAATTTTTGATATTTGTTCAATACAAAAACTGTTCATCAGTATTAATCCCAGTCGCATCCGAAGCTTTTTCGGCTTTGGAGTCTGGGGTCCGCTTTATCAGTGTAACTGCTGAATTTGGTTAAATTCGATATTTTCCGTGAAGCGACTGCGGTCTGACCTCCACATCCCGAAGGCGATATTGAAGCATTACAGTTAGACCAATTGTTAGACTTTTGAGGGTTCCAACAACCCGTAACGACTGCCATTAGATGTTCATATGGCAACCGGGACCAACGGCTTAACGTGCTTTCCAAGGCACGACCAGACCAATGTAGATATTCATATTCATGCATACAAATATTGGCACTGCGTGGGGATCGAACCCGCGTCTCCTTGCGCAGCGGCCGCGTTCGCTACCGCTACGCCACGGAGGCTGTCAAAAACTGTTAGCAACTTACTAGCACAAAATAGTGCTTAGCAGTTGATTAGCCTAATATAATTTAAATACGACATTACTGTACGGACTTTGACATAACACTGACACCAGACATGCATTGAACAAGCGGTTAAGTTTTAGTGACCTTTAGACGTCATTTTTATTCCACAATTAACCGTTATCTGTCCATTGAAAAGTTACCGATATACTTTTACACGTTAAATGCTACTATAAAATTTGGCACACATGTGGTATTTAACCTGGATTAAGACATACGAGTCTTTTTGTCTCGATTTCCCCTCAGGATCGAAACTTACACTTAAATACTAAAAGTTAAATAGGCTAGGTCGGCGTTTCCTGTCTGACTACACTAAGGAAAAAAGCCGACACAAACTCAGAGGTAAAGTCCTGACTCAAAGACAAAATTTTTATTGTACAAAGCAAATAAATAAAGAAAAGACGTACATAAAACATGTTAAAAAATACAAAATGGTTGAACATGCACAACTACGCAATGAAATAAGAGAATAGAATTAATTCCAGTCATCTTACTGTTGTGGAATAAGGAACATTGACGTCCGCCGCCGTCGATGTCGAAGCTAGTTTAATGTCTGGTTCTTTCTCCTGCAACACGGTGACTCGCAGCGCTTCGCCTTGTCACCATAACGAAAATTATATCGACACTGCCATGTCGGATCACCAGGCTTGAGTGAATTCTTGTTATCTTGGCGACGTCGTTGTGGTCATCGTAGCAATCACTGCCGGTTCTGAGTACTCGGACATCTTGTCAGCCATCGCGGTGAGGGTATCTAAAGATGACTCGGTGTTTACCGAAAGCACAACGCGCATTTGTGCGGGTAGGTGGTTGAGCCATCCAATTTTTAGGCCTTCTTCTGTTATCATGACGTCATACACTTTTGGTCGATCGAGTACTTGACGTAAGAGTAGCCCTAGAAGCACAGAAAATCAACGACGATCGGAAACCTTTTGCATATTTTTCCAAGACGATGAGAGAAATACAGCGTCGTTACAGTACCAAATTATAGTTATCGCATGGAGAAAAATGGCTACGAACTTAAACTGTTACTCGTCTTTAATATACTAGCGGCCGCCAGCGACTTCGTTCGCGTGGTTTAGATTTGCTCCGCTCCTGTTGGTCGCAGCGTAATGTTATATAGCCTTCCTGGATTAATGGGCTATTCAAGGCAAAAAGAATTTTTCAAATCGGACCCGTAGTTCCCGAGATTAGCGCGAACAAACAAACAAACTCTTCAGCTTTATATATTAGTATAGATGTGAAGACTATTTAGACTGAGAAAATAACTCACAAATTTCAATTGACAAAGTACACACATTTGTCAGTAATCAAATAACTTAAATGAAAACTTGAGTACAAAATCTCTTAAAAAAAGAGAGAAATTCAATTTCCAAATCGATGAACTAGGCGGGCTTTTTTCTTGGACAGTCCGTACTAAGTACTTCTTTGTACTATTGTATCACTTTAGTTAATGATTACTTTATAGATAGGTACTTAAATTCACGAGCACTCGGTTTTATTCTAAACGGATTTACTCCTTTAGTTTTTAATGCAATTCTATATCAGTATGGCTGTGAGATGTCATCATCAACCTTTTTATCGTCCCACTGCTGGGCACAGGTCTCCTCTCATAGAGAAGGATTGCGCGTAATCACCACGCTTGCTCAATGCGGGTTGACGGTTTTAGACTTAAAGTCCAGGTTTCCTCAAGATTTTTTACCTCCACCTTGTAAGCAGTCACTGGTATCCAAGATATACTTAGAAAGTACATATAACTCAGAAAAGCTACACTGGTACTTGCCTTGACCTGAAATCGAACCCGCACCCTCATGCTTGGGACGCTGGTGTTTTAACCACTGGGCCACCACGACTGTGAGACGTGAAAGGTCAAAAAAGACAACTTGCAAAAACTCCAGGTCGTTGTCAACCCTATTCTCGGGCCAGTAGTGGGAAACTACGATCGACCAGCAGATGAAACGCACAGTCACACAAGTCGCAAATGGAACTGGATCGGCCACACGCTCCGAAGGGATCCTGAACATATACCAACGTAAGCTCTAGACGGGAATCCTCAAGGAAAGTGTAAATGTGTGTCGCCCTAAACAGACCTGGCTGCAGAAGCGAAGAACATAGAGATGATCTGGATTGAAATAAAACGCGAAGCTAAAGCGAACCGCCCTCTGCCCTATCTAGGGGGATACAGGATCTTAAGTAAGTGAAACGAACATCGCATTTTTCAGCTCACAGGTTTAATACTAGGTTTCCGCCCGCGGCTTCGCCCTCGTGGAGTTCGGTTATATCGCGCTTTTTAGATGTCCCTCGGGAACATCAAATTTTTCCGGGATTAAAGGTAGCCTAAGTTTTTTCTCAGGGTCTAAAGATTGTCTGTACCAAATTTCATCAAAATCGGTTGAGATATTTAAACGGGAAAGCGTAATAGACAGACAGACAGAGTTACTTTCGCATTTATAATATTAGTATGTTTTTTTTTTTTTTTTTTTGATGAAATATCGTAACAACTGGCCAAATGTTTCTGTAATAAGTAATCTAACTACCTTTTAGAAAATCTATGAAAAGCAGGGAGTAATGTAAGCTTCCCTAATAACAACATTATTAGTTTTCTTCCTTAGTTCTGGGTCTTTGATAAAATGCTTTGAAAGGACCCGTTTGTATCTCCCGGGGAATTATTTATCCCACAAAGGATAAAAACTTGGAGCTATTTCAAGGAAAAAAAAAATATAAGTATTAGTTCCCCTTACATTCTTATTTAATATTATCTTTTTGTATTTTGGCGAAGTGTGTAAAGATTTTCAGTAAAGAAAATAACAAAAAATTAATGACTGGAATTTTATTTTGTTTTACTATCTTTTTAAAACGTGAACGTCTTCGAGTCGCTAAAATTAAGTGGCAGTAGGCGCGGCACATTGCTCGTAGAACCTATGGCTGATGGGGCAGTAAGGTTCCGGAGTGGAGGCCACGTACCAGAACGCACCGTAGGGAGGCCCCCAACAAGGCGGACCGTTGACTTGGTGAGGTCGCGGGAAGCCGATGGATGCGGGCAGCACAAGACCGGTCATCGTGGAAAGTCTTGGGGGAGGCCTTTGTTCAGCAGTGGACCTATATAGACTAAAAAAGAAAAAGAACGTTTATAGCGATGGATCGATGATTGGATTTAAGTGTCTTCAAGGCTGCAGTGAATAGGCTCTTAATAAACTAACGCGCTTCACTGTCAACGATTACATTAGGTACAGCTTACCACCAGGCGGGATTACGGTCAAGCTCTTGTTTATAATATTTAGGTAAAATGAAAAATGTATTTGTTACTCTTTCACGGAAAAACAACTGAACAGATTTGAATGAAATTTGCCACCACCCATGTGGTAAATAAGCAGTATTACATAAATTATACTTTTTATGTAGATATTTTTACGCGATTGAGACTAACGCTGGCGCAGCTATCAATTAATAGATACAGTTTATAAGTATAAATACTATTAAGTTTTTTGTATACATAAACCTCTTTGAATTGTTGGAAAACTATAGAAATTAGATAGTCCTTCAACCTTAGATAGTAGTTAATAAACTTATTAAAACTAATTAATCGAAATTCTGCTAAGATGAACTACATATGTTTTATATAATTAACAAATAAAATTATTAACATAATCATTACCATTGCGAGAGAATTACGGTGCCCGTAATAATCCATACTATCCATACTAATATTATAAATGCGAAAGTAACTCTGTCTGTCTGTCTGTCTGTCTGTTACGCTTTTCCGCTTAAACCTCTCCACCGATTTTGATGAAATTTGGCGCAGACAATCTTTAGACCCTGAGAAAGGACATAGGCTACCTCTTATACCGGAAAATTTTTGATATTGCCGAGGGAAATCTAAATCGCAGCTACGTATTTTGGTGGCGCCCATTATAACCCGACAAAATAAAATAAAAACGTGCTACCACAACGGATGACCGAATTCGGAAACTTTTCAAATTTGGTAGACTTATAGTAAAATATAAAGCGTTTCAGATCACCTCTAATTCTTTTAGGTTTTTAGCATGGACACTAGTAGTTTCCCAAAAATAATTTATTTAATCATAAATTAGGCTTCTTTAATAAATTCAGAAGATAGATAGCCAATTCAAGTACATATAACAGTTTACGTACAAGTTGATTATAATAAATTCAGCATACATCTTTACTGTAACAGAGCTCAACATAATACATATTAATTATTACCTTAAAACAACACAACCTATTTAGCAAATCAAATAAAATCAATCAAATTTATTTATTCAAATTAGGCTGAGAATCAGCACTTTTTGAACGTCAATAAGACAGAACCCCAAAACGCTACTTTCTCTTGGAAGAAGAAGTGGTGAAACAAACTCCCCAGCAGCACAGCTGTCTGTTCATTAAAAAAAAAAAACACATGACTTCATACAATACTATCTATAGTTATAATGAATACAAGAAAACATTACAGCAATGAAATTATTTACTATATGCCAGCTAGCTACGCCAAAATAGCAGCAAAGCAAAAAAAAAAACATTAAAAATGGAAATGTAATTAAGTAAAAATTTATTACCTAAATAAGAGCCCCAGGTATAAAGGGCATGACAGCTCACATATTTTAGGCATTGTAAAAAAAAAAGATAATTATTATGAAATCATGTAACCAGCCAGTAAGGCAATTCTGAAGGAAAAATACAAACATTGTTTTGAGTTAATCAGAGCGACCAGCTATTCTTATAATTTAAATAGCCGTTTACGTAATAATGTGAGTACGGAAAAATAACCTCTGTCTAATGCTTTTACGTATGGATAATAGTCATAAAAACTTATACTCAAGCGAAACTAAACACAGCCAGTCTACTTAGCAATTCAGTACATTAAGGTCACCACTTCATTGTTACCCAACTTTATACTAGAAGAGCCTTAACGGTCGGTTTACATGGTTGCCCTATTGCAGCCCTATTTTAGGTGCATCAACACTCATCGAAAGCTCGCTCTTTCGCATCGAAGATCGAAATATAAAAAAAATGGTGAAAGAGAACAGGCCCCTTTTCAGGCACAGATTTCTTTCACCAGAAGCTAATCAATTATTGCTTTTGCTACTTGACGACGCGGTTGGTGATGTGGCTGAGCTCGACTGCTGCACTGCGCGTCACGGGTTCGATCCCCGCACGGAACAAAATATGGCTTACAGGTAATTGTTCCGGGTCTGGCTGTTTGTGAGTTTAAATCATTGTAAACGTACCCACGATACAGGAGTAAGTCCTAGTGTAGGGCAACGCTTAAAACAATCACGTACATTATATGGGAGCCCCCCTTCAATATTTATTTCATTTTAATTATTCATTTATAATTTTAATATGACAGCCTCCGTGGCGTAGCGGTAGCGAACGCGGCCGTTGCGCAAGGAGGCGCGGGTTCGATCCCCGTACAGTGCAAATATTTGTATGCATGAATATGAATATTTGCACTGGTCTGGTCGTGCCTCGGAAAGCACGTTAAGCCGTTGGTCCCGGTTGCCATGCGAACATCTAATGGCAGTCGTTACGGGTTGTTGGAGCCCTCAAAGGTCTAACAATTGGTCTAACTGCAATGCTTAGATATCGCCTTCGCGTTGTGGAGGTCAGACGGCAGTCGCTTCACGGAAAATATCGAAGTTTAGCCAAAATCAGCAGTTAGACTGGTAAAGCGGACCCCAGACTCCAAAGCTGAAAAGCTATGGATGCGACTGGGATAAACGCTGAGATGATGATGATGATTTATAATTTTAATATATAACCAAATGTTCTGTGAACACTTCAGGCGTCTATTTCCGTTATTAATATGGAGCAAGAAACGGCAAAAAAATCACGTTTGTTGTATGGGAGCCCCCCTTTAATATATATATTTTTATTTTTAGTATTTATTGTAATAGTGGCAATAGAAGTACACAATCTCTTAAAATGTCAACTGTCTAGCTATTATGGTTCATGAGATACAGCCTGGTGACAGACGGACGGACACACTGACAGCGAAGTCTCATGAATAGAGTTCCGTTTTAACTTTTAGGTACGGAACCCTAAAAAGAATACGGTTTATTAAGTACAGCATATAAATTACACATCATGAATATGAAGATTTTACAAAGAGTGACACAATATTTTACAGACAACCTTTACGCATCTCTACCAAATAAGTTTTTTTTCTATAAAATATTTAAAACTAGTGCTTGACTCCAATCCCGACTGACGGTAAGCAGTGATGCAATCAATTCCAACATAAGTACCAACTTATAATTAACTGCAACTGAGTTATCAATATCAGTTCATTAATAACTAGTTAATAATGCTGTGTGAGCAGATTTCATAGCTTTGATAAAGTTATGTAAACTGAAAAGCAATCCTGTCTTAGTCTATTGAAAGGAGTCCTCAATATTCAGTTGCGTCCCGCGGTGGCATCCGCGTAAATTTAGATCCTGTAGGAATATTGGGATAAAAAGAATCTTATGTGTTATAAAGCAAATATGTGCCAAATTTCATTCAAATCCGGTTGAACCATATTCGTTTTTGCGTGAAAGAGAAACAAACATCCATTCCCAAAAATATTTGTCATTAGTAGCCTGAAGTTTGGAGTATACAGACTACATGCTCATCTCTACCAGTTACCAGACCATACCAGACCCCCAGACCAGACCTGAGTTACAGTTCCAGTTAACCGGATAAAGCGGAAAACCAGGATTTTAGTTGGAGCGAACATTAATTTTCTTTAGTAAAACTCGTTGGCAGACCGTGTCAACCTGTGTGTTGTTCTAGCGAAAATGCTTCGCTTTTTACGCGATGGATCTCATCACTCAACGCTAAGAATTCACGTGTAGCAGACAGAATTTTTACAACTACATGAATAGCTATGTCCCAAGCATATTTTTCTGTATTTGGAGCAAAGATATTGACTTACATGTTTGTAGAAACACGAACTTCAACCACAGTACCTACATAATGTGAAATGATTACTATGTCCAATGCAGAGATACCCTTATCCAATTCAGATTCAAAATCATTTATTTTCTAATATGGGTAAACAATGTGCAAATGTTTTAACTTCAAGTTACAATGGTATACATATAAAGTCTTGGCATCACTAAATTTTACTCTTTGGCATGCAAAGTACATACCTACAAAACGAAATAAAATTTAGAATGAGATCAGTAGAACTTATTTAGAAAATGAATCCTATAGTTTACCCTGTAAATATTAAAAAATACTGGAATAGGTATGCTTTATTTATCTAAAAAGAATTAAGATTCTGTTTTTGTATTAGTCGATGTTTTCTACATTAAATATTTAGGTAGATAATCGTCTCGTTTCAACATTAAATTCTAATCTATGACGCTTAGAATAAGATTTTTAATTGAGTAAAGGTTAATAATTTATTGTCAAACTGAAGAATAAGATTATCGGTGTCATCCAATTGTGTAGTTTGTACCTATTTCCAAGCTAGAGCTTGTTGTTGTAGAGTTGCTAGTTCTAAATAGATTCTACTTAGAAGTAGGACCTATTTAGAACTGTGTAAGATGATGTGTTTTTCCATTTATGTTACAATCATCATCATCATCAACCTTTTATCGTCCCAATGCTGGGCACAGGTCTCCTCTCATCAGAGATGGATTGAGCGTAATCACCACGCTTGCTCAATGCGGGTTGGCGATTTCAGACTTGGAAAGTCCAGGTTTCCTCAAGATGTTTTCCTTCACCTTCAGTCATTGATGTCCAAGATATACTTAGAAAGTACATATAACTTTAGAAAAGTTACATAGGTACTTGCCTGACCTGGAATCGAACCCGCGCACTCATACTTGAGAGGCTGGTGTTTTAACCACTAAGCCACCACGACTACTACACTATTACTTATGTTACAATACATTTTTGTATTCAATTCAGGATATACTTAAAATAAAATTAAAATCATTTATTTGCACGTTAAAGTAAATAAACACACAAACAATTGTTTTAAAATAAAAATAGTTTTCAGGTAAGGAAAGTTGTAATTTAGGTCCGTATTCCAGAACGAAACTCAAGCATTGATCTCTGTTTAAACATTACTTAAAACTGGTTTCAACCAATCAAAAGGCATCAAACGAGACATAAGTAGAGCTTGAGTTTTGAGTGACGTTCTGTAATACGCACCTTAGAGTTGTAACCAAAACCTAAGCTAACTTAATATCTTGTAATAAAAGGCATCAGCGCCCACCTTCGGAAACAATTGTAGCCAAATAATCAAAATAACATAAAAACTATGTTCTTTACTCAATTAAATAATTTTCGTTTACTAGATGAGTTTAAGTTATAATTAGTTGGATTTTAGATACAAGGCAAAATAATTAATATTACTGTTTAGGTGCAAAACTAGAAACCAACAAAAAATAATTAAAAAATTGCGGCACAGTCACGTAAAATTTACCGCAATTATAACAGGCTAAAAATGTTGATCTGTAAATCTTAAATAACTATACGACTATGTGTTTCCTACTACTGTAGTCAATAATCCCTAAATGATATTTCGGTTTTGTTCACTCTAAAATACACTTGCAATTTACAAATTAAATGAAGTATGGCTTTAAAAATCGTTTTAGCTATGAGGTATGTACCTAGTTACTTAAATCTGAAGTACACGAGTTCATTACTATTTCGGATTAAGTTAAGCATTAAATAAAAACAGAAATAGAAGAGACAGTACACTTACTTGTGTACAATTAAAATACGCTAATAATTCTTATTTGATTGCTTATTTTTTAAAGTCTTCTCTTTTATAGTTTCCAACATGTTTATGGCAATTTCGCATGAAAGTTAGGTAAGGAATTATAGATTATCATATCGTGTTAATTTAAAGGTCAATGCTTAGGACTTTCAATGCCATTAAAATATTGTTAAAAATCACTGGGATTAAACCATATTTTTTAAACATTGTTTTAGTAAAAGTTTCTATATAGAATTAAAGCCACAAAACTATTTAACTCCTATCAAAAACGCACGAAAGTTCTTGTAAAGTTGTCTAAAGCACACAAAAACACATTTAAAAAAATTCGAACTGACTCACCTCAAAGAAACTTGATCTAAACCATCCATCAGAACTCACACACAAAAAAACATCAACAGAAAAATAAAATAGTGAACTCGCGAAACTTGGAACGCTCCAAACTGACCGAACGACTACTCCCGACCGCGTCTTGTGTGGAACTGGGGTTGTACCAGACACGCTACATTTTCGGTAGGTACATACATATCGACAGATATCCCTTCCTAGAGTGCTGCCATCTGGCGAGACAAAACTTATGCATTAACTTAGGCTTTAAGAGTTAAAAAGTTTTGATAGCGAAGCGTTCGAACCGGTAATGCTATATTAAATTTTTTAATGGTTTAATTGCAAAGTTTTTAAGACAGGCTTTTTAGGGGTTGTTCTGCCTGTTCATAGTATTTTTAGTGATGTTTAACATCAGCTGTTGTGGACGTTAAAATGAAGTTCACGCAATAAATTAAAAGCTTGTTAGTTGTACAATGTGGTAATTGGAGGAGGGATGATCTTTTGAGAATATGGAAGATATTTTTCGACGATCTAAATCAAAAGTGGTTTGTGATGTTAAAAATTATTTATAAGTTTTTGAATGCCAAGGGTCACGGGAATCATTTTCCAGAAGGATTTACAAGTCTTTGACCCAGTAGTGGGATTTCTTAAAATCTACAAAAAATATATCCTGTATCTGTATAGATGAGACGAGCACGTAGAGCCGCAGCCGGTCCTTTAAGAGGCTATCTGTACGAGATCCCTCAGTGTCTTAGAATGCACGCAAAACCGTCGGTCCTGCCTCACATTCTTCGCATATTCGGTATGGATCATCAGCAAACTGAAAGTTTACTACTAGTCTTTACAGATAAAATATACAAATATATTTATTCGTCGAATATGGTAAATACAGGTTTGTATATAAGTATAGATAAGTTCAGGACATATTTACCACTAATAGCGGCATGCAAATATTTACAATATACACATGGGTATAAACCCAAACTACTATACTACTTATATTCTAATAAACACTACAGATGGGATAAGTAATATCTAAAACCCATATTAAACAACAAACAATGGCCAATCTACCCGTTTATAAACGGTTCGTACTTCAAGATAATAGTCTACAGAGAACCATTGTGCTAGGCGCCTATAAATTGTAAGGGAATTATAATAAATATCGAACTTCGACTCGAATTGAATTACGTATGCACTACGTTTATTGAATACGGTTCACTTGCACCAAATAGAACTTAATTAGTTTAGGGTTGCACGAATTTTAACGTGTTAATTCTTTGATGAAGGTACAAAAATAATGATGTTAAATTGGAAAGCTATGTATTTATCTATACTAATATATAAAGCTGAAGAGTTTGTTTGTTTGAACGCGCTAATCTCAGGAACTACTAGTCCGATTTAAAAAATTATTTTTGAGTTGGATAGCCCATTAATCCAGGAAGGCTTTAGGCTATATAACATCACGCTGCGACCAATAGGAGCGGAGTATATATAAAAAAAAAACATATCGAAACCTACGCGAGTGACACCGCCGGACACAGCTAGTAATATATAACAATACTTAAGGTCAACCGGGGAAATAATTTTAAATCTATTTGAAAACCTACCTCTCCTGCCATCTTGTTTTGTTTACTTTGAGTAAAAAACTATAACGTATAGATGGCAGGAGGTTTTTTTTTTTTAATTATTTCGATGAGACGCAATTGCCCCAAAGACGCAATTGCCCTGGTTGACTATATATAATATTTTACTATGTTTACATTTAATAAAAGAAATACATTTAAGTATACCACATATTTTTTGGGACCGCTAGTAATGTGATGAAGTAAGGTCAACGTACCGAATGAGCCCCTCGGATCCCATAAGGTATAAGTAATCCCCTTCGCCCTTGAGAGTCATAGAATGTGACAAGAGGAAAGGCAGTGTAGTGTGCTCTGTCTGCAAATTGTAAGTATTTATCGCCACAAAGTGTAATGTTTTGACAACACGTATTGGGGGGCCGTGTCCAGTTGTTGGCTTGAAATAAATGACTGAGTCAGAAGACTCTATCCGTAACTAGCAAAGTCCCTTTTTCTTTCGGATCATCAAATGACCTCCTTACATTAACTATACATAAATTTAATTAAGATTACAATAAAAATGGTTTTATCAAATTAAATATTGCTTTTTTTTTAATTAAAATACGAATCGTAATATACATTCTTCTTTTTTAGAAAGTAATTTTAGACGTAAATCAGTTTGTTAATTTTTTGTTAACCTTGATGTATAAAACTGATATTAATAGGTATAATCATAGACAATGAAATCCTAAATCTATGGGTATAATAAATGAGCATATTTTGACAGCCTCCGTGGCGTAACGGTAGCGAACGCGGCCGCTGCGCAAGGAGGCGTGGTTTCGATCCCCGCGCAGTGCAAATATTTGTATGCATGAATATGAAAATTGCTCTAACTGTAACTGGTCTAACTGTAATGCTTCGATATCGCCTTCGGGTTGTGGAGGTCAGACGGCAGTCGCTTCACGGAAAATAACGAAGTTTAGCTAAAATCAGCCGTTGGACTGGTAAAGCGGATCCCAGACTCCAAAGCTTCGGATGCGACTGGGATTAACGCTGAGATGATGATGATCAAATGACCTCCCTCGCTCTCGGCGGAGCGGTGTCAGACTTTTACTGACTAAAACTTACCCGTGATCCTTCACTTGCCTGTGTGCCAGGGCCACAATGTCTCCTAGCGCTTGACCGCAATCCCGCCTGATGGTAAGCAGTGATGCGATCATTGATGGTAAAGCGCGCTAGTTTATTAAGAGCCTATTCACTCTAGCCCTGAAGACACTCAAATTGTAATGTGACGGAAACACCGTCGCCGGCAAATTGTTCCAGTCCCTCGATGTACGCGGTATAAAAGAGGAATCGAAACGCTTCGTCCGGGTCGCAGTGGTGTCAACAATGTAAGGGTGGAAACTCGCCGTACGATGGGTCGTCCGATGGTGGAACGGAGATGGGGGAATTAAATCATGCAATTCCCTTGCACACTCACCAGAATGAAACCTATAGAAGACCGAAAGGCAGGCTACTCTACGCCTGTGCTTCAGGCTTTGGAGACCGTTTCGAGTTAAGTCTGGGTCGATAATCAGTCTCTTCGCACGCCTCTCCACTGAATCCAAAGTAGCGAGATGACATTTCGCAGGGCCAGCATAGGGGCGGCGCGACGTAAACTGCTTCAAAGCCAACGTTTGGCATTGATATTTTTATGCAAGGCGTATAGAACAGTCAGTACTGAAGCCTTACCCGTTCTGGCAGGTTCCAGTCGATCTTGAAGTACAGTGACATGCTTCAATGTACTACTCCGCGAGGGGAGAGGCCATGGACACTAACTTTGTTACACAACGCGACCTCAATAGAATTTCTAGATTATTTAAACCTCAGACTGACGTCTGGGAGGACCTCTTATCCGAATGGCAAAGTAGGTGGGATAATTCCATCAAGGGCCACCTCCATCTGTTCTTTCCATCCATTGGCGATCGGCTGGCTAAGACATGGCTGGGGGTTGACCACTGCGTTGCCCAATTTCTCACAGGTCATGGCAACTTTAAAAGTAAACTGTATTCTTTTAAACTTGTTCCTTCGCCTTTGTGTCAGTGTTCTACATCGAACTGTGAATTTGAACAGTCCGCACATCACATCTTGTGGGAGTGTATTCTTTGGCAGAATGAACGCAATATTATGTTGGATAGTGTACAAGTTACATCCGGAGTTGTTAATTATACGGACCTTGTAGAAACTAGAACTAATTTCCGTGCGTTCAGGCGCTTTTGCCATACCTATTATTGGAATCAATTGTAACAGCAAATACCTACTTCTTAGGATCCATTAACTTAATCAAATGTTATTCCATGGTGCTTGGCAATCCGGGCTTCTCCCAGTTGCAAAAATGTCCCTTTGTGCCGATTGGCCTAGTTCTGTTCTGTCTCCTGCTTATTATGGAGGTAAGTGGAAAAAATATCTTTTTTCTTACTCCTCCGCTATTCTTTTCTGATTAATTTCGTTACGGGACCCAAGACAGTTGAATCGTTTCTCCGGGACTCGTTGAGCTTCATTGCTCGGCGTTTTTCTGGCGGTCTCCACTGTTGATTCTGGCTTTCAGGAGTTGCAGTGGGTTGGGA
Organism: Sesamia nonagrioides; assembly: GCA_017933935.1. NCBI lineage: Eukaryota > Metazoa > Arthropoda > Insecta > Lepidoptera > Noctuidae > Sesamia > Sesamia nonagrioides. Next base: position 1,551,301 of record JADWQK010001324.1, on the reverse strand, counting down.
ACAGTGTGGCGAGCACCAGCCCAAATGTGGCTGCAGTACTCCATACACGAGCGGACCTGTACTTTGTACAACATTAGAAGCTGCCCCGGTGTAAAGTACCGCCGGACCTTTGTGATAACGCCAAGTTTTCTGGCAGCCACCTTAGCCTTGGACTCAATGAACCGCCCAAAGTTAGGGTTCTAGGAAATCTCAACTCCCAAAAGCTGAAGGCGGTTGGTGCACACCAAGGATACATTCTGAAAAGTAGGAGCCAAGATGATCGGGCTCCTTTTGGCGGTGAAAAGACACGCCTGTGTTTTGGTGGCATTGAATGCTACAAGATTGGCTTTGCCCCATTCAGAGACTGCCTGTAGTGCAGCACTCGTACGCTCTACCATAGCCTCTCTTTCGGACCGGATTGTTTCCTTACTAGCCCGAGCTTCCGGCAAGTATCTCTCCACAACTGTGCTTTCATCTGCATACCCATAGATACCGGGCCTCAGCAGATCGTTAATATGCAGTAGGAACAGAGTTGCAGAGAGAACAGACCCCTGAGGAACACCGGCATTGGTCGACATGGGCTCCGATGAGCATCCGTCGACAACAACTCAGAGGGACCGTTCAATCAGGAAGTCTTTTACCCAGCCAGTCAGGCCAGCGGAAACGCCGTACGCTGGAAGCTTACTCAAAAGGCCAGCGTGCCATACCCGGTCGAAGGCCTTCGAGACATCAAGGGAGACGGCAATCGCTTCCCCTTTTTTCTCGAGGGCCTCGCCCCACAAGTGAGTGGCATACACTAGTAGGTCCCCAGTTGACCGATTGCGCCAAAAACCGTATTGTCGGTCACTGAGGAGATCGTTACCTTCCAGGTAAGCCAAGAGGCACCAGTTCAACACACGCTCCATAATCTTGCAGAGTATGGAGGTTACCGAAATCGGCTGATAGTTGGTAGGATCGGCACGACTACCCTTTTTGGGCACGGGCTGCACGTTGGCAAGCTTCCAGGTCTTGGGCACTATACAGTCCCTAATGAGAGGCGATACAGGCGCGTCAATACAGGAGACAACTCGGGCGCACATGCCTTAAGAACAATCGCTGGTATACCATCTGGACCACTACACTACTCTGGACACTGGACATATCTCGAATTTTAAGAAAATAAGCGATATTCATAATAGAAATACCAGGAACAAACACAATCTTGCTGTACATCACACTCGTCTCCACAGAGTAGGCAACTCGTTCATGGGTCAATGTATACACTTTTACAACAAGCTTCCCATGGATGTTCGAAACTTACCCATTAAACGATTTAAGAACCATATAAAGGCCAAACTTTGCAAAAAGGGGTATTATAAAATCACAGATTATTTAGAAGACAAAAAAGCTTGGGACTGAGCTGCTCGCTCTGTTAAGCATTGTTAATTGTTATTAAGCAATATGCGTAATTATAAGGTAAATTATTGTAAACATTTTCATTTTTAATGTCTGGACTTGAAAAAGACGATGATCCCTGAGTTTGTTTCGGCTATTTCTTCTCAGAGGTAGTCAGTTAGGAAATGCCGGCTTCATCTAGTTAAAAAAATAAACATGACGTGTAAAAGTGATCAGTGATCCTACTTGCTTAATAAACGATTTCATTTCATTTCATTTCATTTCACTAGCCTTATTCACGCCCAGACGACACAGTGCTCTCAGGACCTCCTTGTTCCGAATGCGAACCTCCGGCATGGAAGCTCCGCAATGAGGAGCTATATTTCACCCACAGTCCTGGCAAAAATCATTCCCGTAAGTAAGAATGAATTGTTATCATTGTGAAAACTACTAGTAGAAATCGTATACTTAGATAATTTGATAAATATTTAGCTAGAACTATTTTAGGTTGGAAAATTCTATACCTATAGATTAGATTAGAGACATAGTTGTTTTTGTATGTCAAAATAACAGCATATCCTGTAGACTACGTTGCAGTTTTTTTTTATTCTGTCTCCTTCTTTTTTCTACGCATTAAGTTATTAGTATTTAAAGATTTTAAAGGTAGGAAAGAAAGTTAATTTATATATTTTCATGATCACTGGTAAAAAATAACTCATGTTTAGCCCAGCGCGAGAGTCTTTGATAATTTATTTTATACCAAGCTATTCGCTTACTTAAATTAAATATCACTGTGTAACTTTGCATTATTGTCAAATAAAATTGTATCATTATTTCGTTTATTTAATTAATTAATTACATTTTTTAAATCATAAACATTTTTTTTTGGAAAGTTTGATGTCCGAGCTACCGTTGGTTAGAGCTCCAGAGACAGGAACCTCCTCACAATGCGAGCCGTATCAGGGAATCGTCAAGATCCTTTGCATCAGGTCCAGACTGATACGAAAATCGATATAATGACAGCTAAGTTCCCATTCCGTATATCAACAACCTCGTGGGCTTAGTCAAGGTATTTTATTAATATAATAAGCGGGCCGCGAGCATTGGGCAGCTGGCCGTCCGGTAAGGACCAGGCCCGGGTCGACGGCGCGTTGTGTTTCACGCGCGCCTCAAAGAGATGTCAGCACATCGTGACGGGGTCCACGCTGACCGATGTGTCTTGGGTCAAGGTTGCGGGTTGGTTTAAAAAGAAACCGTGGCTGGCGTACATGCAAGTAAAGAAACACGGGTGGGTTTTAGTCAGTAAAAGTCCGACACGCCCTTCCGCTCCGTCCAGAGCAGGAGAGGTGATTTGTTGATTACCCATCCTGGACAAAAAAAAAAAGATATTTATTATTACTTATTATATAGTGTTAATATTAAAAACAATTACGTATATGTATTAGCTTCATTACCCTTATGGTATCTAGTTTCTCCTTTGTAACTTCGTCCAAAGGAATTTCATGACGCGAGTATTTGAATACGATCTTTTATCAAAGATTTTAACAAAGAACCTTTACAATTTACATTCTGTTATACGTCATTTTTGGATATCTCATATTGATAGGCACTGATTAATCTCTGTATGAGAAACAGTAGCCTGGTTTCTATGTTCATAAAGGTTGCAGTTTTGCCCACATTATGGTCGGATTATCGTTCAGGGACGTACCAGCCTACGTACGGAGCTGGTCGCTCTGATTAACTCAAGACAATGTTTGTGTTCCTTCTCCAGAATTTGCTTACTGACACATTATATGAGTAAATATAATTTACTTTTTTTTTTGCAATGCATAAATATGTGAGCTGTCACGCCGTTTATACCTGGGGCCTACCTTATTAACATTTCCATTTTAACGATATTTTATTTTTTGTTTTTGCTTTTCTGGTATTTTGGCGTGGCTAGCTGGCATATATAAATAATACAAATAATTTCATTCAAATATTTTCTTGTGTATACATAGTATTATACATGTGTCATAGTCATTAGTAATGTGTGTTATACACGTAGTATACATGTGTTTTTTTAAATGAACAGACAGCTGTGCTGCTGGGGAGTTTGTTCCGTCACTTCTTCTTCCCAGCGAAAGCATTAGGAAGTGTCGATGGGTGGGCATAATTTTGTGTTTTTATCTTTTTGAATTTCGTATATAGATTCTTAACTTTAAAATACTGGACACGTGTTTCGCGTTTCGCTTAAACAAAAAATAATGTTGTATATATACACATGCGTACTATTACCAAAATATACAATATGTAAAGAAACCCCTGTCCGACCCATAAGGATAATAAAGGTTAGGTAAACACTTGACCAAATATAATATAAAATTTTACATAATCATCACAGTAACAATAATAATGAATTTTGAAATAATCTTTTTTTCCCGGGTATTAATTCCAATTTCCCCGAAATTTGGTCATTTTTAAAAAACTGACAACACCATTTGTGACGGAGCGAATAGCGATGCGACCACGTGCCGCATGCCCCGCCTCCCTTCACCCGCGCATACATGCGCGGGTGAAGGGGGGCGGGGCTATCGGGTTGTCTACCGCACATGCATTAAGTTACCTTGCTTTTTCGAAATAATATTTATTTTTTTTGGGGGATTTTTTTTTTAAGTTTAGCCCAGCTTTGTAGGCATTATTAGATTTAGTTAACGATACCTAACAATACCTTCACGGATCGGACAGGGTTTTCTTTACATATTGTATACTTATATTATATACAAAACTAAAACTTGGTATTGAGATGCCTCTATGCTACATAACAGCGCATAAAAAATATTTAATATAATAAGCTATAACATACTATAACTAATAATTAATCATAGTAATAAATACTTTTTTATAATATTAGTAAAATAATAGAACTACTACTATACCTACAACTAATGCAGTTAGTAAAGCAAAAGTAATTGAAAAGATAATTTACAGGAAGTTAATGTTCATTACCTCACATGCATCTACCAGGAATTCATGAATTACAACGATATAAATTAAATTTCGTTAGTTGAACACATAGTGGAAAGTTGGAAACTTTGCGCGCGCTACGGAACTCTGTTAGTGTTACAGAGCTAAACATTTTGCAATAAATTTGACCTTCACACAGCTGCTAGTAAGCTTTAATGAGAAAAGTAGCAAATTTTGGTGTTAAATTATGAAAATTTTGGTTACATTTTATAGATTTTTTAAAGATTCTTAACAGTTCTAGAAGCTTGTGGTGACACGCACGGGGCACAAGCTGTCTTCGTAACCTGCAGTGTGGTACTGGAAGCATTTCACCCTGGAAACTAAGGTGAACTGAGTGTGGAGTTTGCTGCCATTCAACTGAAACTAAGTCCTGGTTTCTGTAGGCATTATCATAATAGGCTCATTTTATGCTCACTTTACTGAACTTGGTCGAAATTTTTATAGAATCGATCTCCTGGTCTCCTGATATGGGAAATTATCCCATGTATTAAAAAGCTTGTATTAATTCTTATGACCTTAGCTATCTGCCAGTGATAATCTTGACAAATTCCGTTCATCCCTTTCAGTAAAATAGACAAACGAAAATGTTAATAAATGTTTATTTTTTATAGAATGTATTTCATACAAAGTGGTGCTGACAATACGACAATAAATGAAAACACGAACAATGCTGGTTCATAGGAATAATCCTAAACCATAGAAAAACCCGGCATGAAAACTAAAAAAAAAAAAAAATTGAAAATTTCAAATAAAATAAATCGCATAAAATTGCAAACGGAATAGAACATCCTTTAAAAATATTGGTCCATTGACCTCTGATCGGCGACAGCGCGATCCTGTATCGACATGCTTTTTCGCGCCATTATTATTAAAGAATTGTGCCGCAGGATGCGGCGATCATTAACCTGTAAGCGCTTCCTTATCAACGTGTCATGTAGAAAATGAAAAATATTTTCCTGTGACTAAACTAATGAACATATTTATATGATTTTTATGGATAAACTGAGAATGTGTTGAGGTACACGATGTTTAATTTATTGTCCTATTGTCAGCACCACGCTGTATACCTTAATATTTTGATTAAACTTCGGCCAGCACTAGGAATTACTTCTGTATCGTGGTTAAGTTTACAATACAAACATTTAAACTTACATACATAAACTGAGCCAGAAAGAAATCCTACCTGTAGGTCATACAAAATAAAATCCTAAATCTATGGGAACTATAGCCACTTGGCCTTTTCTTGACGTTTTTTCTTTCTTTTATATATATGTATTCTAATAGCGACCTGCCCCGGCTTCGCACGACGTGTGCAATGCTGATACTAAATACACTACAGAAAAATTACTGAACGTATAAAAAACATAACCGCCGCCGCTCCTGCTGGCCCGACTCTCTGCTTCTGCCCGCAATTTTTAAATCCGTAATATCTTCGAAAATGTTCATTTAAATCACATACTATAAAGGGCAAGATAGATCTATATTAAATCAACTCTAATTGGACAACAAAAACAAAACTAAATTGGATAAGGATTAATGCTGTATTGGTTAAAATCGCTTTGAAAATTAGCCGGTATTTGTCGTAAAAAGTAAATGACAATAAATTTTATTTTGGGATATCCATAAGATATACCATCGCGGACTTTTTTGTAGACCTTTTCAATATGTACAATATTTAGTACATTATTTTGATAAGCAAATCTAGTATCTATCTGCCTGGGTTTCATTGCAAACGCGGAAAAATGTAAATAATTATTTACGACATCACATTAGAAACCTCAAAACTAATAGTATTTCTTCACAGTTTGATGGATGTTACAATATAAACCTTCCTCTTTAATGACTGCATCTATCAAAAAAAAACGCATCAAAATCCGTTTTGGAGTTTTTGATTTTTTTTCTATTTTCATACCTTGAATACATCCCTATTAGATATTTTCTAAAATCTATATCCTCCATCTTGAATTTTAAAATTAATGTCATCTATAATTTTTATCATAAGTATAGAAGACTAGCAAAAATTACTAGTTTAATGAATGCTTTGAGTTGCGCTTAGCCGAGTCTTACCCAAAACATAAAATTAACAGTATGATTACATTACATACCTTTTCATTATAATTTAAAAAATATTTATTTTGTGTTCAAAGTACAGACGGATAATCCGACTCGCACTTTGCCAATTTTTAACTGGCCTTTTTGCGTTTACTGTGTACTCGTAAATCAAACCATGGCGCGGTAACGTTTTCGATGCGTTGGACGAGTGCGGGGCATGTGAAGCGCGCGGGTGAAATCCGATTTTTTTCTAGCTTTATGCGCCCTCTTAAAGATTTAATCATACAAACGGACATAGGGAATGGGAAAGTGACTTTGTTTTATAATATGTAGTGATGACCATAAAATCTGGCTGTAATAATCCATTTTAGCAAATAATGTTTTAATATTATTGATATACAATATGTAAAGAAAACCCTGTCCGACCCATAAGGATAATAAAGGTTAGGTAAACCCATGACCAAATAAAATATGAAATTTTACATAATCGTCATAATAACAATACTAATGAATTTTGAAATAATCATTTTTTTTCCGCTAATTAATTCCAACTTCCCCAAAATACGGTATTTTTTTTAAAAGTGACAACACGTTTTGCGCTGGTATTATTGCGAAACGACCGCGTGCCGCGTGCCCTGCCCCCCTTTGCCCGCGGATGTATTGCCTACCGCACATGTATTAAGTTACCGCCTTTTGCAAAATCATATTTATGTTGTTAGAGATATTTTTTTTGTAACTTTAGCCGGCTTTTTGGGCGTTAGTAGAATCAGTTATCGATATCTAACAATACCTTCACGGATCGGACAAGGTTTTCTTTACATATTGCATTCGCCTCAGTTAGTACCTAAATCTCACTGAGATTATTCATGAGACTAGGTATTCATCGTTTAAAATACTTTATTTATCCTTACATTATGTTACGATAAATAACTCTATTTGCATAACAAATAAACTTATGTAGAGAAAATCACAATTTAATAGACTTCAGTTACTTCAATCATAAGAAGAACTATAATTTCCATTTGTTTGGCCAAAATTCAAAACACGATTTCAATTTTAACATTAATATTTTATACATACAAAAGAAAATTAACAAAAGCCGACTAGAAAATTTGAAGCCCGTTACATAAAAAAGAAGTTATGCAAACAGTCTTGTTTATGCAAAAAAAAAAACACCGCGGTTCGATAGTCAATTACTTTTAAAACTCTCCTAAAGAAGGTATATCTTTTTTATAGTTCTCTAGGGTGGAATTCTTATAGGTCCAAAAGGGCTGAAGGGATGTTCGTAGGGTCCCCAAACGGCCTTTGTAGATGGCTCATTAATTAATTCCTTGGCCAATCCTGATAAATAAGGGATTCTAGAGAGCTTTGAGATACATGCGTAAATACGTTCTGAAGTTTTATGTATTCTGTTTGAGTGAACTTTTGGTATGTATTTTCTGTTTGATAGGTAAAATTAGTGCTTTGTTCCCTATGACTTATTTATTTATTCAAAATTCGTTACCTTAACAGCTGTAAATAACGCTAATGTGATGTTTTCGATGTCGATGTTTTAGTTTAGTATAAATTATTTGTGTAAGCATTAACTATCCTAATAATTTATCCATGCATTTCCATTTTCCATCCTTGTTGCGTCAACGACGATTTAAATAAGCGCGGGCTTCTCTTAACTCGTGCTGGTGGCGCCTCTCTCAAGAGTGCCAAGAAAAGTAAAAAAAAGTATGGCGGCCTCAGCGCATACAACGCCGCGTCTATTCTAAATAATTTCGAATATCTGACTTTCTAAGGGCTTCACTGGCCAAATAAACCCTCAGTTTCCATATTGGTGGTGTGTCTGTGCTTGACGAGTGTAGGCAGTGAACAAGCAGCATCAAGTCCACATAAAGAAGATAGCTGACCGGCCGGCGTGTGCCCCGTCGTTGGTGATGCCTCTTTTCCTGTCCTGTTGGATCCAGGTTAGTGCTTTGCATGTTTGTTTTCCCTGCTTTGAGACCCTGGGGTTGATAGGAGAATGCAGTGACCCTTCCAGAAAGCATCAACATTAATTATGGTGCCTCCTGTGAGGAATCTTCCTCGCGTAGTTATTTCAAAAATACCTACTATCGGAAATTAAATCTTTCCATTCTCGTTATTACGTTAAATACGTAATCCCAATCATAATTTGTTTGTATACTTACCTACTTAAGGCAATTTCAATTTGCCTTTCAAGTTCTAAGTGTCTAAATAAAACCTAGGTCATTCCATGATACCTAGTTATTGTTTCCTATTTGAGACCGATTGACTATTCAATCGTACATTCATACCTCGTTAATTCCCTTGTAATAAGCTGCATTTATTTGTATTCAATAACAAATTGCATAAATTACTTTTAAAAACGTGAGTTCGAAGTTTCTCGAATTTAGTACCGAGTTACCTACACTCGTAGTACTTGTCTCCGGCGGGAGACGGATTAGCTTTGAACTACCGCAAAGTCAAAACTTATATTCTAACAAATAACTTTAAGACGTGTGTGCTTGTATTTCATTTGCGTAATTTTGTATGACTCACGCCACGAAAGGGAGTTGCTACGTTTACGTTACGTCGTTACGTCAGTCAATACGTTCGCGCGTGCATTGCTGCCTACCTACCGGCTTACGCTTTTTCCGTTTTACCTACTTTTATAACTTTTATCCTTTTGAGCGTGCGGATATCGTATACCAAGTGAACTATGAGCGAAGCGGAATTAATAACCGCTATTAAAAGGCGGGAATATGAGTTTAAAAGTATGCAGATACTTTACGATTTAGCCAGAACAGTTAAAGAAACTAAAACTAAATTTGCAGCTTTTCGAGCTAGGTACAAAAAGATTGACGAGATTCGTAATAGATTTTTGGAATGCAACGATGATGTTAACCAGTTGCAATTAAAGCTTAACCCTTCGTTTGTTATCGATCATAAAGTGTTACTGTCATTCGATGAGTTGTATTACTATGTTATTGAGTTTGCGGATTCTCTCGATGCGAGCGCAGGCAGCGGCTGTCGCTCGGAATTAGGTCAAGGTCACGTGCGTTCGCAAGTGAAGTTGCCTAAGCTGGAAATTCCAAAGTTTGATGGTAATATAGAAAAGTGGCAAACATTTAAAGATAGTTATACAACACTTGTTCATAATAATAGTTCATTATCCGACACTGAGAAATTTCACTATTTGCTGTCATGTTTATCTGGTTATGCACTGACATTAGCGAAGGGCGTGCCTGTGACATCGGCAAATTATTCAGTGGTTTTTGCAACTTTACTGGACAGATATGACAACAAGCGTATTCTTGCAAGAGCTTATTTAGAAAAAATAATTAAAATTAATCCCATACAAAAACCATCTTTGTCTAACTTATCTGAGTTATCTAACACACTTTATGAATGCGTTAATGCCTTGCGCGGTTTGTGTATTGATGATTTATGCGAATTTATTTTATTTTACATTGCGTCTAGGCCTTTAGATACAGAAACAAAAAAAAGGTTTGAATTACAAAACACTGAAGAAATTCCGAAATTTAATAACTTCATTACTTATTTACAAAATTACATAAAAGTATTAGAAGTTAGCCAACCAGTTAATATTCCATCATCAAATTCTACAAGCAAACAAAATCGGCCTAATACAAATAAAGATTATTTATCGCGTCAACCAAAATCATCTCTAATTTCTTCCAACAATAACAATAAAGTTAGTCAGATTGTTTGTGTGTGTTGTAATGAAAATCATTCAATCTACCGTTGTAGTAAATTGCATTCTATGAATATGACACAGCGACAACAATTAGTTAAAGATTTAAAATTATGTCAAAACTGCTTAAGGCCGGGTCACACTGTTACCGATTGTAAATCTAAGTCAACATGTTTCATTTGTAATGCAAAGCATAATACTTTGTTACATGAAGAGCATAAGAGTTTACTGTCTCATACTAGTGAACTGGATTCATCCCAGCATCCCGATATGAACACTACTCTAACTGGTGCTACCCAGTCAAACATTTCAAATCAACCTATTAGCACAAAAATTCTTGGTACAGCAGTAGTTCGTTTGAAGCGATCGGATGGTTCGTGGCAGTATGTCCGTACAATTACGTGGCTCGATGGATTCATTTGTTACAAGTAGCTGTGCGCGACAATTAGGTTTACATATCAAGAAATGTAAATTAAATGTAAGTGGCATCGGTCAAAATTATGTGTGTAGCATTAAAGGTCACACCTTCGGTTCAATAATACCTCGATTGAGTGACACTCCTCAGTTTGATATTCAATTAGTGGTTCTACCTAAAATCACATCCCTGATTCCTTCGGTGTCGTTGCCGACAATCGTCAAGGATAAGTTTACACATCTGGATCTCCCCGACCAGGACTTTGATAAATCCGGTCCGATCGATCTGTTGTTAGGAGTAGACTGTTTTGACCAGATATATACTGGCTCACGTTTCAGTCCAGGCCCGGGCTTTCCATGCGCACTCTCTAGTGTATTCGGCTGGGTGATAAGTGGTCAGTTTCTTCAAAACGTGGTAGCTAAAACTCCGGCTACACCCGTTACGCTACTCGTCGCGTCTTCTAGTGCGCTCGACGAGATCGTTCAACGGTTTTGGGAGTCCGAGGAGCCGCCGAAATGTAAAATTTCCGGTCCCGAGGATGAAATATGCGAACAAAAATATAAAGAAGGCACGTATCGCACCTCCGATGGGCGTTATGTTGTACCAATTATGCTTAAAGATGATGCTCCAGCCTTAGGAGAATCATATAAACAAGCGTTTAATCGTTTTCTAAATTTGGAAAAAAGACTTGCTAGTCAAAATGAGTTAAAAACTGAATACAAAGAATTTATGCAACAGTACGAGGATCTCGGACATATGCAGCCAGTGCAGTCCTCGTCTACTGACTGTTATATAATTCCCCACCATTGTGTAATCCGACCTGAGAGTACCACGACACGATTACGAGTGGTCTTCGATGCTAGTAGTCGGACTTCGAGTGACCTGTCACTAAATAATATTGTTCATGTGGGTCCAAAACTTCAAGTAGACATCGTTGATCTAATCACAAAATTCAGAATTCACAAAGTTGTTTTTACTGCGGATATTCGTCGCATGTATAGACAAATATTGATAAGACCGCAAGAAAGATGTTATCAACACGTTCTTTGGCGTAATGACCCAACTGAGGTTTTAAAGGAATACGAACTCAATACCGTTACGTACGGAGTTAGTAGTTCTCCTTACTTAGCCATTCGAACACTTCATCAATTTGCTGAAGACCACGGTGCTGAGTATTCTAGTCGTGCAGCACAGGTTATCCGAGAGGAGACATTTATGGACGATATCACCCCTGGCGGATCTTCTCTCGAAGAAACTATTGCATTAAAAAACGATATTATATCGTTACTATCAAAGGCTCAGTTTGAACTACGGAAATGGACCTCTAATGATCCTCGTCTTCTGACAGATATCCCTCAAGAATTCTGTCAAACTTCCAAATCTTTTGATGAATCGGGAAGTGAGTTTGTCAAAATATTGGGCGTTCGTTGGAATCCTGTTAACGATACCTTTTCTTATACGTTTGCTGACTCGTTCGAATGGAAATTCACAAAACGGTCCATACTCTCATTGGTAGCTCGCATTTTTGACCCTCTTGGATGGATTTGTCCTGTCGTTTTTGCCGCTAAATCTTTGCTACAAGATCTATGGCGTTTAAATTTATCATGGGATGAAACTATTCCCCAAAATTTAGTCAAACAATGGCATTTAATAGCTGCAATTTTGTCCGATTTACAAAATATTACTCTCCCGCGTTTAATCATACCTTCGAATCCTATTCAAGTACATTTAGTTGGCTTTTGTGATGGATCTTTGAAAGGTTATGGTTGTTGTGTTTATATCTGTGTAGTTACCAATGAACCCGGTAATGTAACCACGACCAGTTTGTTAATAGGGAAATCTAGAGTTGCCCCCTTAAAACCAACAACGGTGAATCGACTTGAGCTAAGCGCAGCTGTGCTTCTAGCAAAAGTTCTATCACACATGTATAATTTACTTAAAGATAAAATTTCCATCGATTCCATTCGAGCTTATTCAGACAGCAGCACTACCTTGTCTTGGCTTAACACTGACCCTCATTTACTAAAAATGTATGTAGCCAATCGTGCGGTTCAGACAACTGATTTAATTAGTCGAGATGGCTGGTACTTTGTATCAACAAATGATAACCCCGCCGACTGTTTTAGCCGCGGAGTATCATGTCCAGAGATTCTAGATCACCCGCTTTGGTGGACAGGGCCTTCTTGGCTGAAAGAATCACCTGAGCAATGGCCTAAAAGGCAGGTATTACTTCCGAAGGAGAACTTGCCTGAACTTAAATCAGTAGAAAGTAGAAGTCTTCTTGCGACGGATGATGAGAATCCACTTTTGAACTTAATTTCTAAACATTCTTCATTTACAAAAATTCAAAGAATGGTAGCATGGTGTAATCGTTTTGTTTCTAACTCTAAAACGGCCAGGCAAGACCGAAATCTCTCTCCTCTTAGTGGTGCTGAGCTTGAAAAAGCAATGAAAGTGCTAGTTAAATTCAGTCAAGATAATTACATGACTTCGGAAGTTGACCGGGTGCGTAAAAATGAACCTTGTGTAAAATCTATTCAAAAGCTGTCACCTTTCCTAGACGATGATGGTATTTTGCGAGTAGGTGGACGCATCGATGAGGCTCAACTGTCGCCATCTGCGTTACACCCTTTCTTGTTACTTAAACAATGTCCTATCTCTCGAAAGATAGTCGAATATTTCCATATAAAATATTTGCATTGTGGCCCTCGCTCTTTACAATCTTTTATTCAAAGAAAATTTTGGATAACCGGATTAAGGCTCCTGATACGGACCGTGTTATCCAAATGTGTCAAATGTTTTAAAGTGAATCCAGTTGCTTGTCAACCAATGATGGGCAAGCTACCTGCAGCCAGGATTCAACCAGCTCGCTGCTTTAGTACCACGGGAATAGATCTGGGGGGTCCCTTTATCATTAAAGAGAGTCGCCGTCGTGGCGCAAAAACTTACAAAGCTTATTTATGTTTATTTGTGTGCCTAAGCTCAAAGGCTGTACACTTAGAAGCCGTAACAGAATTGAGTGCTGAAGCATTTCTTGCCGCTTTAGACCGCTTTGTCTCTCGTCGTGGCATATGCCATACAATAGTAACAGACTGTGGGACAAATTTCGTAGGCGCGAATAAATATTTAAATGTGGTTGCGAATCTGCTTCATCAGCATTATCCAGAAATTTCAAATGGTTTAGCGAATCGCCACATTACCTGGAAATTCAATCCAGCTGGAGCACCGCATTTCGGCGGAATATTTGAAAGTGGTATAAAATCAACAAAGTATCATTTGAACCAGGTAGTTAGAGTCGTTACTCTCCAAACTGCTAACGGAAAGACGTTTCGTAGGCCGGTGGTAAAGGTTTGTCCCTTACCAATTAATTAGTTTCTTTTCCTTTTATATACCTAACTAGAGTATAAGTACACACTGTCTTTAGGTTATTTAAAATAAGTCTCCATATTATCTACACTTATTAACTAGATTTTTATGCATTTTTTCGGCAGTAGCTCATAGTCCAGCTATTGCTGATTTCACTCTTAATTTTTCGCATTCTTCTTGAAACCCTTGTGGATTTCAGGTGGGGGGAAATGTGTAAGCATTAACTATCCTAATAATTTATCCATGCATTTCCATTTTCCATCCTTGTTGCGTCAACGACGATTTAAATAAGCGCGGGCTTCTCTTAACTCGTGCTGGTGGCGCCTCTCTCAAGAGTGCCAAGAAAAAGAACAAAAAAAAAAAGTATGGCGGCCTCAGCGCATACAACGCCGCGTCTATTCTAAATAATTTCGAATATCTGACTTTCTAAGGGCTTCACTGGCCAAATAAACCCTCAGTTTCCATATTGGTGGTGTGTCTGTGCTTGACGAGTGTAGGCAGTGAACAAGCAGCATCAAGTCCACATAAAGAAGATAGCTGACCGGCCGGCGTGTGCCCCGTCGTTGGTGATTCCTCTTTTCCTGTCCTGTTGGATCCAGGTTAGTGCTTTGCATGTTTGTTTTCCCTGCTTTGAGACCCTGGGGTTGATAGGAGAATGCAGTGACCCTTCCAGAAAGCATCAACATTATTATATGTACTTATTTGGGTAATAGCATGTCAGATACATGCTATTTATTACCTAGACATTTGTGTAACTAGAGTTAAGAGTTATTTTTATCATTGTTTTTTGTTTTCGGGTCTTTCTTCTTTTTTATCGACAATGACTTGTCTTCTTCGCAAAAAAAAATAATATTTTGATCATAAACATTAAATTACTTATTTTTTTTATATAAAAATATACTTGACAATGCAATAATTTTAATATCCTCAAAACTAGATTGTATTCATAATTATTTTTTACAAAATCAGTGTGACAGATTATACAAAAAGCGTGACGGAGGTGTTATACATACAAATAAAGTGTGTCCCTTTATGACTAGTTATGTAAACAAACTGCTCTCGTAAAAAAAAAACACATTGAAAGTTTCTATCCCAGAACATTTACTGAACTACTTAACATTTTTTATTACATTAATAAGAAGAAATAATTTTAAATGTTTATATTATTAAATAAAATAATATTTTATTGGCTGTCTCCCAATGTATATGATTTTAGTTGCTACCTTCTGTCACTCATTTTACGGTACAAAATAGTGTGCGTTAGAAACTTTGAGCTTGGTCACTAGTTTCGAGAATAGTTCCTATCCACCCCGCACTCGCACTATACGGTCCCACGCCCCAGCAATACCAGTCAGTCGCTCGCAAACAGTAAAAAGAGGTGCGTGTGTTTATTTAGCGACCGCTCTGTCACTTAAGTTACGACTTCCAAATGTTATTCTAATTTCGGGGTTTTAATATTATTTGATTAATTTATGATAAATATTTAATATATACCCAGTTTTATGCGTAAATTATAACTAGGAAAATGCTGAACATCTCGAACACTACTATTTTACACCTCTGTCACGTAGCACCTCTGTCACGAAAATGTGTGACGGAGTGGTATAACTCGTGACGGGGGGGTCATTTTTGTATGGAACTTAGAGCCTTAGTTAATATCAATAATAGATGATTGCTAGTTTTTTTATGTTGGTTATTCTATCGTCAACCATTTTGTTAATATAAGGTATTACCATCAAATAAATGAAAAAATGGCATTATCTGCGGCTGAAAGACAGCGACGGTGTCGTGAAAAAATAAAGCTTAACCCTGAACTTGTTGCAGAAGTAAAACGTAAAGATTTAGAAAGATATCATGCTCGCAAAACGATTAGTTGAGGATATGACACTAAAAGAACATAAAAAATAAAAAGACAATGGCAGATTAGAAATAAAAAGAGAAGAGAAAGACAGAAAACTATGCATAACGTTTTGATTAACAGTCCGGCTTCTACACCGCCTCTTTCAAGTTCTAGACTACTTCTATGAAGTCCCAGATCTCGTTCACTGACTCCAGCCTCGTCTGTTGCCAGTAGCAGGGGAAGAAAACAAGTGCGTGTGTTATAGACAAAATATTCACCTTCAAAACCAAATACTAGAATTACTAAGAAAAGTATAGAAATACAAGAAAAAACTTCAGCGACAGAAAAAGAAACAAAATAAAGTGCTTACAACAACAACTCATACTAAGAAAGAAAATTAAAATGGCAAAAAAGAATAAAGAAAATATACTATCTTATCAAATACCATTAAGAAACATTACAAGCACACAAAAGAACACAAAATAAAACGCTATGTTAAAAGTATACTTGAAGACCCAGCAATTCAACGTTCCAGACAAAAACTTCAATTGGTAATGAAGTATAGTTCAATGAATTCCATCTTGCCAAAACATACTATATTAAACAATGAATTCATGATTATCATCTCAGGGATGATGTGTCACGCTCACGGGCCACTGTTGGAAAAAAAGGAAGATGAAGAAAAGAATTTTGTTGGACACTAAGAAAAATCTCAATAAGTCATTTCTAAAAGAGGACCCTAACGTTAAATTTCAATACAGTTATTTTTAAAAATTTAAGCTGTTTTATGTCGTACCACCTTCAGTTGACAGTCGTGAAACCTGTATGTGCAAGTTACACATCATCATCATCATCATCAGCCCCTACTCGTCCACTGCTGGACATAAGCCTCCTTCATGGCACGCCAACAAGCTCGATCCTGAGCAGTTTTCCGCCAGCCACTACCAGCCATCTTTTTGATGTCGTCGCTCCATCTAGCCCAAGGGCGTCCCACGCTACGTTTGCCGAGACGCGGTCTCCACTCGAGGACTCGTTTACCCCAACGGTTGTCGGTCCTGCGGCATATGTGACCAGCCCATTGCCACCTCAGCTTGCTAATCCTCTCAGCTATGTCGGTGACTCTGGTCCTCTGTCGAATCACTTCATTTCTGATGCGGTCCTTCAGAGAGACGCCCAACATAGCCCGCTCCATAGCTCGCTGAGTGACTTTAAACTTATGGACTAGTCCACGTCTCGGCTCCGTAAGTCATGACGGGTAGGACGCACTGGTTGAAGATTTTTGTCTTCAAACATTGGGGTATGGGCGACTAAAATACCCGACGAAGTTTACCAAACGCTGCCCATCCCAGCTGGATCCTTCTATTTGCCTCCTTCTCGAAGTTGTTTTTCCCTAAACGCAAGTTACACGCAAACATTGAATTCATGAGAGTTATTTTGTATAAAAATGACAAATGACATGAACCAGATAATCTTACAAATTGTATGCGATATTAATTCATTACCACTCCGTCACTTCGTTAACCACTCTGTCACAATTTTGTCCCCCTTAAAATTTTAGTTCAAAGTAAGTTATGAACCACTTTATTGTTAGTATTTACAAAAATAGCGTTTTCTAGTATTATATGCCAAATAATAAAGGTGTTCACAAGATTTTTAAGCGACTTTATTGGGCGAATTTCATAATATTAAAAAGTTTTATGTCTTATGAAGCAAAAATGTGACAGAGTGGTATTGGATAATTTAAAAAAAAAATATTATTTAAAAATTCCGTCCAATGAAACTAGATAATAGTAAATATTTATATTCTTGATAGGAAAGTAATAAGAAACAGATATTCTGATTTAAAATGAAACATAAAAAAAAATACTTTTGTGACTGAGGTGTTATTTTTTTCATACCATTCCTATGAAATTTGAAATAAAACGGAAATTACATGAAATACTTCGCTGCATTAAATGTTTTTGTAATCTACAATAATGAGGCAATAATTTAAATCACATTTCACTAAATAAATCACAAGTTTAGTTTTTTATCAAATATAAAAAATTTGCCGGTCAGATTGTCGATAAAAAAGGAGAACGCCCCTTTCAAAAAAAGCACCTGCCGTCTAAGCTCTTCATCACCCGTGGTTGACTGGTAGATAATGCCTAAGGCCGCTGCCTCGAATCTTGCGAGCAGCGGGGCGGCGGCGACAGCGGCGCGGGAGCCGAGCGGGCATCGAAGACCCGTTCTCGAAACTAGCGGGCAGATCGCGCGTCACTATAGCCGCGTAGTTTGTGTTCACGATTGTGTAGACGAGATATTTATTTTTATTCGCGAAAGAAATGTCTGAACAATGGCGGCAACATCTTTTTGATTCAAATTTATTCCTAACGCTCGATCACCGCTCGCTGCCCGCCCACAGCCCGCAAGATTCGAGCGCGAGAAATACACCGCTCGCTACCAGCCACCGCCCCGCTGCCGCGCCGCTGTTTTCGAGAACCGGTCCGTTTGATTGTACGCATAAGATCTTGCCGCTCACTCGCCGCCGCCGCCGCCACCCCGCTGCCCGCAAAATTCGAGGCAGCGGCCTAAGGCATTAAGTCCGCCTTTGTGCCTTTTTGGGCTAAAATTTTAAATAAAAACACGTTGTTGTGTAAACAGAAATTCAGCTCTTTCTTTCAGCTTTAATATGTAAGTTTATCAAATTGCCTCAGAACTTAAATTGTTCGTATATTTAAGCTTTTGTCTGTTACACAAGCTCATTAAGCTCGGTAACAATAGAAAATGTAATTGTAACAAACTTTTTTTTATAATTGTAAAATAATGCTTGACCGCAATCCCGCCTTACGACAAGCAGTGTTGCAATTATTGATGGTAAAGCACTTTAGTTTATTAAAGGCATACAATCTCTCTAGAGGCAAAACGGATCGTAGTAGTATCGTGTATAATGTTACTATCACAAATACCTATTTAACTTATATTAACTATCCACAAATTTAATTAAGAATACAATAAAAATGGTTTTATTAAATTAAGTATTATATTTATGTTTTTTTTTTATTACTTTACAAATCACATACATTCATATTTTTTAGAAAGTAATTTTAGACGTAAATCAGTTTGTTAATTTTTTGTTGACTTTGATGTATAAAACAGGTATTTTATATAATAGCTGTTTTATACATCAAAGTCAACAAAAAAAAAAACATAAATATAATACTTAATTTAATAAAACCATTTTTAGGTATGACAGCCAATGGCTTAATAGCGACCAACACCTCAGGAGGCTCTCGTCAGGCTGCTGGATCAAAGGCTTGATTCAGAAAGAGGTACTTCTGGACACGAATCATATTGTCAGGATGTGCCTTTTTCTGGAGCCTTGACTGCTGGTAGTTTGGACCCTGTTCCCGATACGGGCCAGCTACTTTTTCTTTTATTTATTTAAGTTTTTTATATTTTAATATTTAAAAATATATAGTCGTGACAAGACTTACCTGTTTGATTTCCATTTATCTAAAATTAAACTCTACTTGGCTAGAGTCGAAACATGATAAATGAGCATATTTTGACTTTGATAGAAGTATGAAATTGTGTGCTATAATCATAAAATTTTAATTTTCTTTAAAGAAACTTTTGCCAGTTTCGGGTAGCTTGACTTCATGGCGTCTGAAATCGTGACAGGCCTTTTATAAACAGAACTATTGTGGGATAAAATATATATATGACGATAGCGACTGCGGAGCGATAGGGTCGTCAGTACCTATCTTGGTGTGGTAGTAAGGGGTCCATTTCGTAGGTGCAGTTTTGAAGTAAAGCACAAAGTGTAAATATACCCTCCAATCTTGACAATAACAATTTAAATAGGCAAACTGACAGTTTCGCCCCGGAGAAGTGCCTTGGTCCGCGCCTCAATGCAAAGTGACCGTTCAACAATCCCCACTTTCCAAAACGACTCTTCCACGTGCCGCCATTACAAAATAACATGACAGCGTGTTCTCGGTGGTAGGCCATAACATCGGCTGCCGGCAAAAGCACTAGTTAATAATTATAAGAAAAAAAAACAGCGTTTGCCCGTTTTGAAAATAGACTTTCTTTGGTTATGATTGAACGTTGTTTGTCAACGAGCTGATTTACATATTTTATATACTAATTCTATTATATAATACTTCACAGCTCATAGACACACTTTTTTTATTTAATAATTATAAACTTGTGCTTAACTGCAATCCCGCCTGATGGTAAGCAGGATGCAATCGTTGATGGTAAAGCGCGCAAGTTTATTATGCCTATTCACTTAAAAATCTTAGTGAGTAGGAAGGAAGATGGCAGTTGAGCGAGGTGATGCAATGTTAAACCCAACAACACGACCAACGATGCTGCGCCAGAGGGAGATTAATCTGGAGACCCTCCACAATCAAACTCTCGACCCAATAACATTTGGCGCATCGTACCCGGTACGCATCGCAACACAACTGCTCAGATCCGCCCTCCGTACGGCTTCACCAGACATCAAGCCGGCACACGACGAATCGCTTGGCGGCAAGACTTTGTCTGGTGGGTGGTAACTTCTGCGGGCAGCCGATATTATGGCCTACCACCGAGAAAACACACATCACATTACATCTACACTTTGAATCATTAATGATTCAAAGGTTTTTTTTTTTTACCAAATGTTCGGTTAACCGAACATTTGGTAAAAAAAAAAAACAGTTACGCATTACAAGATTTACAAAAGGTAGTTAAATTACAGTCGAGTAAAAGTATAATCCACTACTGTCCACATGACACCGGAGTATGAACTTGACCGTAGTTAAAATGAAAAAAAAACCTAATTTAACAAAAAATAGATCAGAAGAAAGTCAGACTTATGGACAACTTGTTAGAGATTGTGAAGCCATTGATGAGTTATGACATACACCACGACCAAATTTTTTAAGAAAAGCCAAAGATGCATCCATGTAAAAACTCTGAAGGCCGCATTAATTAAAGAAAAAATAGGAAACGGTACTCAAACGTCGAATGATGATACATCAATTTTATTTGAATACAAAAGTAATCTACTGCTTCATTAGGTGCTCACTCTTTAACCATTCAGTCAATAATTGAAAGACCCAAAAATTCCTTAATAAAAATTCAATATTACGTACATTTTCTTTTGGAAGTCTTTCATTAAACCCAGTCTTTAGAATCCAGAAACACAGCCCGCCTTCTCCTTATTTTCGCCACATAATTTTGGGCACGAATAAATTTTATTTTATTTTCGCAGAATCAGCGATCACTAATCAAGTATTCGTTCAATCATAATCTCGGCCTCCAATACGCTCCTTTTTTTTAATATTCATGAAATTTTTCGTAATCTACGTGTACAAAAACTCGGCTTGAAGGTAAACCTTTGGTATCTTGGGTTTCCTTGGAATAGAGCAAAGCGGACAAGAAAGTTTTAATAAAAAAATGTATGTATATAAATAAAATTTTGATAACCCCGATTTTGATTTTGTCCCGTGTGATACCGAGTATAGAATATTCCACCACATATCCTACCGTGGGTGTCGTAAGAGGCGACTAAGGGAACTCTCACCAGGGAAGCGGACAGCAGCGCTTCTCCTGTGGAATATCAAAACTGCGATCCCCAACCGGCCTGCCAAGCGTGAGGATTACGGCAAACGCAAATATGCGATTGATGGAAATTAAGAAGACCGAAGTATTCGAAACATATACATAATCTCCTTCTGATGTTTGAAAACAAACCTCAATATCTCCCAGAATTTGAAGATCATCTTTAGTTAAAAACGTTAAAAGTCGCAATCAACTCAGCGATAACCAATATCAAAAATGTAGGGAAATCAAAATAGTTATTAAATCAAAATCTATCAACCCGCACTGGGCCAACGTGGTGGATTACAGCCCACTCCCTCTCACTGACAGGAGGCCTGCTTCTCAACAGCGGGAACATTATAGGCTGATTTTGTATGTACTGAATCAAAATAAGGAAATAAATATTTTTGTCATCTGACAGTGAAAATTCTTTAAATCATGAATTTTCCCTTTGGTTTTATCAAACCTTCCATTTGCAAGTTGTATCAAACAACTCAAACAAATTGTTCTTCTTGTTTAGCCTTTAGAAGTTCACTGCTAGACTAAATAATATAGCTTCCCTCAAGGCTTTTACAATGAGCGGTCTTGTGCTGCTCGCGTCCATCGTCTTCCGGCGACCTTCACCAGGTTATCGGTCTGCCTTGTTGGGGGCCTACCTACGCTGCATCTTCCGGTACCTGGCCGAAACTTCAGAACTTTACTGGCCCATCGGCCATCGGCTCTACGAGCAAGTGTCACGCCCACAGCCACTTAATTTTAGCGACTGCAAGAGCTATGTCGACTTTGGTTCTTATGCGGATTTTCCCATTTCTGATACGATCGCGCAGAGAAATTTCGAGTATAGCTGTTTCCTTCAAAAACTACTTATCTTGATTCTAAAATCTACGACCAAAATAAGAAAACAGGGGACCAAGGGATTGCGTCTTTTAAACCAAAACGCGATGATTTACTAAGCAATCTTAACGAATGGCGATTTGTTAAAAAATAAATATTTTTCTTCAGAGAACTGATTTGTATGTTTACTCCTAGATTAGATGGTGTTATTTTATTGATTTAGGATCAACTTGATGTGTTTGGCCCAAATTCGTTTATGGTGTGGTAGGTATATGGCTGGATTTTGATGACGAGTGTATCGCGTTTGGCGATATTTCTTGGATAGTAAACAAAATATTTTGATGAAACTTGTGTGGAAGTTTTGTTGTTCTGGGTTTATTTTTTAGGAAATAAAAGAGAAAGTATCAGGAGTTTGACATATCAAGACTTTGTTCCGGTGGAAAGCTAAAGTAAGAAATTATATCAGAGACTTTTACTTTGATGGTTCTTTTATCAAGATTCAAACTTCAAACCGATAATTCAAATCAACACAAATAACCAACATTAATCATCGTCAACATCTGCCTAGCCTTTTCCCAACCATGTTGGAATCAGCTTCTAGTCTAACCGAGTCCAACTTAATACCAGTCCTTTACATGAAGTGACTACCTATCCTCATACGATATGCCTTATACGAAGGCTCAGAGTCACACAAAGGGCAATGGAAAGAGCTATGCTCGGAGTTTCTCTGCGTGATCGAATTAGAAATGAGGAGATCCGCAGAAGAATCAAAGTCACCGACATAGCTCTTCGAGTCGCTAAACTTAGTGGCAGTGGGTAGGGCACATTGCTCGTAGAACCGATGGCCGATGGGGCAGTAAGGTTCTGGAGTGGCGACCACGTACTGGAAGACGCAGCGTAGGGAGGCCTCCAACAAGGTAGACTGATGACCTGACGAAGGTCGCGGGTAGCCGGTGGATACGGGCAGCACAAGACACATTAATTTAGTCCTGTCAAATATGATACTCCATATACGGTTTCGAAGCGATAAAAATACCGTAGTCGTAGTCTTATCTCCTGCATCGAAGGCTCTGCTGAGATAACCCCTTGCCCGCTATATCATCTTTCCCACTATACCATCTTTCACACTTTGTCGTTTGTAAAAGGTTAGATTTAAAAACTTTTCACTCTCAAGTTTTTTATTGCAACATCAAATTTAATTAAACAAAATTTCATTTAATTACACAACAAAACGGCTTAGACCTAAATTAGTTCATACACATAATATTAGAAGAACCGACAGTCATACCTGTCAGCAATCACACTCAGGATACCATTGCTATTCACATGGACTCTGTGCAGCAGTGACGCTGCTTCCTTGCGTAAGATCACCCCCAAAAGCATCAGTGCGTGTCTCTACCAACATGTTCAACACGCTGCAGTACGGAGGGAACCTCAGCAACATCCTGAATGCGTTGTTATATTAGACCCACAGAGCATTGACTGCCTTAAACAACTTAATTTACCTCTCTTGTACAGCAGGCAAACCAGCGAACCAGCATAATATTAGCCCTGACCGTCAACGCTCTGCTGTAGAAATTAAGGTCATTTTACCACTCACATATATTTATTAACATTTTTTTGCAAATACATAACTCCCGGTAGCAGACAACATCAAAACAGCTTTCAAAGCAAAGGTGAATAGGCTTCTTCTGTGCTGGTGTGTTCCATAATAGACCTCATCCATCGCTTTCCAGTAGACAAGATCTAGGTCAAGAGCTGACCTATTTCACAATAAAAAAGCATCGCATTTTCAGTAATAGGTGGCGATTTCTGTTCAATAGGCCAAACTTTAGACTCGGTAGATCGCCGGTCCAATTTGAAGATGGCATAGATAACAGCATAGGTGAGAATTACATACAAGTGACTGGCAAATATCAATTAGTTTCTTCACTATTCACACAGGCCTGTACGGACGACATCAGATTAAGCTAACCTAAACTGTCAAATATTCCTAAACAACGTTGAGCCTTAATGCTTTAGCGATAAAGTTGAAAATGTATTAAAGAAATTTGACAGATTGAAGTAGCTCGATGTACTGTCGTCTGTACATGAATAATTATGCAACCTCCAATAGATTGGTCTTTGGCAGCTCTGGACAAAGACCGGTAGAAAGGAATAGAGCTGCTTTTGCCCAGTGGTGGAACATTAACGACTACTAATAAAAAATTCAAGAAGGAAGAATGAACACCGTGAATAAAGAAAGAAATCTTTCAATCATAGAAATGCGCAAACTGCACCATAGCCACAGAGTAGGTGACGATCAGAGAGATCACGTTGAGTACCATGGGCATGTCCAATGTGAACAGCCGCCATATTGAGAACTTGAATGGATGTTGACGTAAGTACATTAAGGCGTCGTCGATTGCGTCACGTGCCTCGTCTCCTGCAATGATTTTTTTCTTTACTACATAGTTAAATTAAAGTATGAAATTTGACACAACTATACCTATATATATAACCAGGATTATCGTATAGGATACTATTCATATCGATATTCCCAAGAAATGGAGCGATGATAGTTCGAAATAACATTAAAGTGAATTTACCTCGATATACAAGAGACTGTGTAACAATACATGACTTAATTTTGTCTATCTCTCTGTGGACCATCTCGGATAGCAGTGCGGGTGACATGGTAGCTGTAAAGTCCATCAGTGCTTCAAATGCATAGACAAAGCTCGTCTGTAAAAAAACAAAAAACTAACTATAGAGATGATACCTATGCTATCTGAAGGTCCTTAAAAAAACCTTTCAAAATCTAGTCACAATCTATCTCATTGACAATCTATGTCGAACATTACTAGTTAAATTAAAGTAGCCAGTGAATCCCACCAACGTGATAGGGTTTCGATATTTAGGCAGAAAAATCTATGTCAAACACTTGTCAAAACTTTTACGTACATAATATCCGTATGTTTCAGTAATGGATACATAAATAGAGTTCATCAGCTTAGCCATGAGCAGTACTATGGAGATAAATATCTGGAACAGAGAATAAATAAAATGCTCAACGGATTAAAAAAATGACATTCTGTTATCTTATAGAAACTTACAATATCTACGAGTTCTTTTTTTAAATCGTAACTTTTTCTCAAGTACACCTTAGACGTGGCACGTTGTAGACGTGCAATTAACGCGTGTCAAACTGTCGACTGCACGTCGTGTCATAGTTACCTCTAGCACTACGCCGGGACCGGTCGCTAGTAATATTCGAGTAGTCATTCAGCTACAGTTATTTTCTCGGTGGCACACCTCAACATCGGCCGCCAGCGTAAGTTATCACCCACCAGACAAAGTCGTGCCGCCAAGCGATTCGTCGTGTTCCGGCACGATGTTTGGTGAAACCGTACGGAGGACGGATCTGAACAGTTGTTGCGATGTCTGCCGGGTAGGATGCGCCAAATGTTGTTGTGTAGGGAGTTTGATCCTGGAGGGTAGCGGGATTCGAATCACGGTGCTCCGCTGGCCGACCGCAGGTAGTTGGGGCCCAAGTAGTGTGCCAGCTATATACGAAAGACTGCCCCGCTAACTGCGAAAAATCTTAGGGTGGCCTCACTGTGCCGGTTGGCGAACGAGAGGACCCGATCGCGATCGCTGGGGGGGTTCGGGCGTCCGCAGTCTCCAGATTAACCTCGCTCTGGCGCAGCATCGTTGGTCGTGTTGTTGTTGTTGTTGTTGCATCACCTCGCTCAACTGCTGTCTTCCTAAGTACTATTTACTAAGTACCTACTTATAAAACGAAAAGTCTCAAAAGGAAAAGTAGGTGTGCACAGGGGACGCACGTCCTCTCGTTTAAAGTGCAACTCTCAAACATTCGAGATTTGGCACTCCAATATCGATGCAGTCCATCACCACCTTAAGAGTGAGAAGCCCCACCTACTTTTCTTGACAAAGACCTAGATCAGATGTGTGTCTGATGCGGTATACCTCGGCTACCCGGGATACTCTTTGGAGCATCATTTCCTGCAGCGTGCCTGGGTCTATGTGTATGTTCGCAATGACATCTGTTGCCGGCCTCTCCGTCACCTCGAAGACCCTAATTTTTCGTCCTTATGGCTGTTGGTGGACACTGGTGTGGACATAATTGTTAACACCTGTTTCTACCGATCGCACAGCGGTGATCAGACGACTCGATTGTTTGATCACCTCAGTGAAGCTGCTGCCAATGCGCTGCATCGGCACCCTGACGCACAGTTCGTCGCTCTGGGGGACTTCAATGCCTGCCACCAAGACTGGCTTTTCCCATAACAGAAGACCGACAAAGCCTGGAGGACAGGCGTAGAGTAGCCAGCCTTTCGGTTTTCTATAGGATGCATTCAGCTGGTGAGTACGCAAGGGAATTGCATGATTTAATTCCCCCATCTCCGTTCCACTATCGGATGACCCGTCGTACGGTGACTTTCCACCCTTACGTTGTTAACACTACTATGATCCGGACGAAGCATTTCGCTTCTTCTTTTATACCGCGTACATCGAGGGACTGGAACAATTTGTGTTTCCGTCACACTACAATTTGAATGTCTTCAAGGCTAGAGTGAATAAGCTCTTAATAAAATAACGCGCTTTACCATCAACGATCGCACCACTGCTTACCATCAGGCGGGATTGCAGTCAAGTGCTAGTTTATAATTTATAAAAAAAAATAATAATAAGATAGTTGATAGTTTACCATAAACTTCATTGGTGCAGCAGTCTCTTGAGTCGTGTCCAGTAACTCCTTATAAGTATTCATGTATGTTCTTAATTTTATCTTTACTACTTCTTCGCCTTCTTGAAATCTTCGCACGGTTAACAAGTCCTTCTCGAGTTGTTTGCGAAGCATAGCCATGCGGTGCCACAGTACTTCGAACATAATTATTCGAGTAAAGTGGGACGTAAAATTGGACATATCTATTGCCAATGCGAGCGATCCAACAGAAAATATATATTTTAATAGATCGGGGGACACAATAATGCCGTAGGAAATATGAGTCATTAGTCTACAACCCAGGAGAAAAATAAATAAAATTCTGGATAACGGTGTTTCTGCATTTGGTTTCAAAGCTGGCTGGATGTTTCTAACTTTTTTCAAGAACAGGAATAAGTTTTCGCCAGGATAAAGTAAACTTATGAAAACGTTTATGCCAGCCCCAAACACCAGAATCGTAAAACGCACGTTCAAATAAATGGGATAAAACTTAGTTAATATAAAAAATTGTGAGAGGTGCACAGTGGCGATAATCACACAGTAAGCTCTCATTAAGACATTAACTCGTTTATTGGAAAAAATGTTGCAGTAAAAACCGAAAAACAACCGAATTGACATGATGGCTCTTATGGATATAAATGAAGTTATAACACACATTGTTCAAATAAAATACACTGTTATTATATTGAGTTCCAACAGGGTAGTGGACAATGAAAATAATACAAACACTGACGTGGCTTCCTTATATATAGGTACTATTTTAATGCATCATTAGCTTAATGATGAAGTTTCATCGACTATTTTAAAAATAACAAATAGTAATTAGGTGTATTACCATTATTACCAACCCGAATTAGGAATTTGTGGAGGTATGGAAAATAGGTCGCTGAAACGTGGTCGCTCACAATAGGCCTCATACGAAGGCTCAGAGTCATACAAAGGGCAATGGAAAGAGCTATGCTAGGAGTTTCTCTGCGTGATCGAATCAGAAATGAGGAGATCCGCAGAAGAACCAAAATCACCGACATAGCTCTGCGAGTCGCTAAATTTAAGTGGCAGTGGGCAGGGCACATTGCTCGTAGAACCGATGGCCGATGGGTCAGTATCACGTGTTGTTTCTTTGTGGCGTTTGTGGGTACCGCTACAGAGTTCATAATTATTTTACTGCATTTGAATTAACTCTTTCATTTCACAAAAATTGTGTGTTGCAAGTCTATCTTAGCAATGTTCGGGATAACTTTCAAGACATCGTCAAGCGGCTGGTCTAACTTTTCAAGTGACCTGAACCAATGACCTAACTATTGTTCTAAGACCTAAGAATCACCATTACTTTACCACGTGGAAAATGCTGCTAAAATTTTACTGCACTGTCCTTGGATGCAATGCGGACAATTTTATGTACCACTCATAGAAATGCAGCACCCACATTTCTATAATTAACGAATATTGAGCACCTGAACGGGTACTGGCAGAAATACTTCATGGGACACCATGAAGTATTTCTGCATAGATAAAAAAAATAAAAAAAACAACCGACTTCCACAAAAAAAACAGTACAAAGTGAAAAATAACTAATTTCGGAAGTCGGTAGCAAAAAGGAATATACAAAAACCAAAGACACCATGACCACGAACATGTATATTCATTTATGCCACTAACTCCCGAAATTAGTTATTATTCACTATGTGTTTTTTTTTTTTTTGCAAAAATGTTTTTATTTTACAATTTTTAGTTGCAAAAAGTACTGTTCAGCTGTATCCAGTCAGACTGGACGCTGCCACCAACATAGTTGGGAATAGGCTAACAAACAAATGGCGCCTTATTTTTATTTGAATTTTTACCCATAATTTTGGTTTAAATACCAAACTATTGAACCGATTTTTATAAAATTTCTCTGGGACCAAAATAACACGATTACGCAACTTAATTTTAGTCTCATGATTTTTTTTATTGTCTCATCAGCAAGGCGAGTAGCAGTGGCTAGTGGTTGTCCTACGTTAAACATCAATGCTGTAAATTGTTGAGGTCTTTATTATCCAATCTCCTGCAGAATTTCGTTATAACCCACATGAATGCAAACTTCTCATCAATATAAATGAATTAATTCCAAACACAAGGTAGGTAATTACTGTAAAGTGTTGAGGAGTTCCCTGAACTGACTTTTGCCTCCATCATCAGCTCCCTAATGACAGTCACAACCTATCTTGACGAAAGGTTCTTATCAATACAAATTAATCAAACACGAACATAACGTAGCTGCCGTGAATCGTTGAGGAGTGCCCTCGACTGTCCCTCGGCTCCATCGTGAGATCTACTGCAGACTTTCATTATAACCCATATGGATGCAAAGTTCTCATTAATATAAATGAATTGAGTTCAAACACAAGGTAACTACTGTAAATCGTTGAGGAGTTCCCTGAATTGGCCTTTGTCTACATCATCAGCTTCCTAATAACAGTCACCACCCATCTAGGTGTAAGGTTTTCATCAATACAAATTATTCAAGCACAAACACAAGGATGCTGCTGTGAATCCTTGACGAGTTCCCTCGCCTGTCCCACGGTTTCATCATCAGATCTACTCCAGACCCATATTAAATTGTAGTGCTTTAAAATACCTAACAAAAAAATACAAATGCACTAGCCGTCCCTACAATTTCTGAAAGTTCCCCTTGATTTCTCTGGTCTTCCACCATCAAACTCTGATGTCTTTATCATGGGACCACTTTGGGAATGTCTTCTTTTTAACAAAAGCAGAATTATCAGAATCGGTTCATAAACGATGAAGTTATGCGCGAACAAACATAAAAAAAAACATATTATATACGGTCGAATTGAGTAACCTCCTCCTTTTTGAAGTCGGTTAAAAAACCAAAGACCGTGATCGTGAACATGTGTATTCGAGGATACCTAAATTAAATTTTGTCCACTCTTGTCTTTGCCATTTTTGTCCAAAAATTTTAAATTTAGGTTAACTATTGAACGCGCTAATCTTAGGAATTACTGGTTCGATTGGAAAAAATCTTTTTGCGTTGGATAGTCCATTAATCCAGGAAGGCTTTAAGCTATATAATATCACGCTGGGATCAATAGGAGCGGAGCATAACTAACTCAACGCGAAAGAATTCGCTGGCGGCCGCTAGTAATAAATAAGCCCGTAAACATTGATAAAATATTAAACTAAGGTAGATATGTCACTAGCGCACTAAAAATGAAGCGTACAAAAGGTAGTAAGTCCTGTATCTCGCTTTAGTCACTCTTGATACACTCGTAAAAACAAACGACAAACACTATCAGCGCAAACGACAAACACTAGCCATCTTTTTCTTCTCTATGCTTTAGATTGCGCCCCATCTCACTCACACTGTACCAATGTATGCCGAATAAAAATATGCATGTGTGCTGCTGCTGTGTTCAGCACATTTTTTTTGGTCAGTTTGTTAGAATATATCGTATCTGTTTAATATTTTATCAATGCCCGTAAAGTATCTTTAAATAAATAAAAAGGCACCTTATTTCGCCCTCACATACCTTTCTTAACGAAAAAAATACTTTTTCCAATTTAAAGTTCGTCAAACCTATCAAATAATATTACGATATAACTTTTCCTAACGTGCAAGTCTGTGAATTCCATCATTAACTTTGACACACTTCTCCCTACTACGTTTGACTTATTACGAATGGACTCAAGTTGCGAACAACTTTTAATAGGGCCTCCATCAAACGCCAGTTTGTAGGAAAAAAATAATTGTCGTCAAAAGGGAGTATACCCTGGGTGTGTTTGCAGTAGGTGAACTTCATATTTTCTTGTTAGGACTACTTTCAAATAATCTATCAACTTGGTTCTGACAAAAACTACTGCAGAAAAAAATAGTTTTTGAGTTGCATCACAACGTACTTTCTTTCTTCTTCTTTCTTTCTTTTCCTTTCAATATGGCTATATAGAAATCCATATAGCCATTAACCATATCAAAATTTTTATTTAATAAAAAGCTATGTCGACGCTTGAAAGGCAATCATATCTAAGCAACAAAAATTCGTAAATTGAGTTATATATACCAAACGACGCAGAAAAATCTGGCGGTTCGAATGGTGTATATAACTCAATTTATGAATTTTTGTCGCTTAGATATGATTGCCTTTCAAGCTTCGGTACGGAATGGCTTTTTGAATGGGAAGAAAGTGTGTTAGCATCGGTTATAGAAGGCAGAGAACCTGTTGTTCAAACTATGAGATTACAATAAAATAACAACATTTATTTACGACCTATAAAATAATTACCCTTACCATTAAAAGTCAAGATAAGTTATAAAAAATTTCGTCAACACGAAATTAGTCAACGGTGTAGTAATGTTTGTAAATGAGAAAAATATTAAGGGGGTGTTTGAATTGAGTCAAGTTTTATGTCAATTGGTAGCTTATTAAAAATGATCAAAGCCATACAAAGTATGCTGTTTTAGATAAGGTTTTTGATCCTTGGCATAATTCATGTCGGTGTTGGTCTTATACTCGTAGATCGACAACTTTGCTCTTTTTTATGTTCTGGATGGGAAATTATCAAATGACCTCTCCCGCCCTGGGCAAAGTAGAAGGGCGTGTCAGACTTTTACTGACTAAAACCCACCCGTGTTCCTTCACTTGCCTGTGCGCCAGGGCCACGGTTTCATTTAACCAGCCCTCTACCCTGATCTAGGAGGCATCGGTCTTCGTGGAATCCGTCACGATGTGCTGACATATGAGGCGCGCGTGAAACACAACGCGCCGTCGACTCCGTCGCCTGTTCCTTACCGGACGGCAAGCTGCCCACAACTCGCCGCCCGCAAGCCCGCGCCTGCTGTGCCCGGGAGTTTGATGTTTTCTCCCGACCACGGCGTCTCGTGCGGCGGCTAGAGTAGGGTGCTGGGATTCCTGCTCCCTCCCGCGCTCCACCTCCTCCTTTGCCAGCATCACTGCTTTGCAGAAGGAGGGCAAACAATTCGGTCCTGTAAATGTAAAGACAAGGTAGTGTTAATATTTTGATGAAAGTAAAATATGTTTTGCAACTTTCTGTTTTTTTTTTTTAATAATTATAAACTAGTGCTTGACTGCGATACCGCCTGATGGTAAGCAGTGATGCAATCGTTGATGGTAAAGCGCACTAGTTTATTAAGGCTATTCACTTAAAAAACTTAGGAATAGGAAGGATGACGACAGTTGAGCGAGGTGATGCAATGTTAAACCCAAGACCAACACGACCAAACGATGCTGCGCTAGAGAGAGATTGACCAAACTCCCGACACAACAACATTTGGCGCATCGTACCCGCCACACATCGTAATACAACTGCTCAGACCCTTCCTCCGTACGGCTTCACCAGACATCACGCCGGAACACGACGAATCGCTTGGCGGCAAGACTTTGTCTGGAGGGTGGTAACTTCTGCCGGCAGCCGATGTTATGGCCTACCACCGAGAAGAATGCACATAACAGGCCTATGCTAAGTGTGTATTATAGAATTCCGTAAGGAGCTCTCTGTATACTTGTCAAGTGTGTTGGTAATGGTAGTGGCGGGTGTTGTGTAAGTAAGTGGCTAGAGTGGAGTGTGATAGTTGTGGAGTGGGGGTTTGTAGGTTTGTTGAGTTAATATCCAAATACGTGAATAATCTCTGGATCTAATAGAGACCCATGTTAATAGTCAGCGTCATAGGCATATATTAAACAGTAGGGTAATTGCGTAACACACTATAAGAAGCAATGGGTTTCATTTTGACAGTTGAACAACATCCATTGCGTTATTTACGTTGTTCAACAGATACATTTTTTGAACTCCCGGAGCAATGGATTAGCAATATGATTCAAATTGATGATAACAGTGTATTACGTAATTAGGGTGCCGAATAATGAAAAGACTTTTACGTGGAGTTGGATTTCATTATAAGTAAAACTGCTTACCGCAATGTAGTGGGTAGGGTCCACTCATGGATATTATAAGCCTTACTAAAATTTAATAAATTTTCGAACAAACCAGAATTATCGCACAGACAGGATCAGAAATAGCGAGAAAACTGTAAGTGATGAGTGATGATATGACAGCCTGCGTGGCGAACGCGAATACGGCCACTGCGCAAGGAGGCGCGGGTTCGGTTGCAAACAATTGGTGTAACTGCAATGCTTCTATATTGCCATCGGGTTGTGAAGGTCAGACGGCAGTCGCTTCACGGAAAATATCGAAGTTTAGTCAAAATCAGCAGTTAGACTGGTAAAGCGGACCCCAGATTCCAAAGCTGAAAAAGCTTCGGATGCGACTGGGATTAACGCTGAGATGATAATGACTAAAATTTAATAAATTTGTAGGATCCTATTCATTATCATCCATTTGCAGCTCGCGCCTGTATTTTATTAAATGTAGTTTTTGTGTGGGCTGACTGTCTGTGTTTATATCACAGTTGCTATATTTTTTGGGACAAAACCCAGCCAGAAAAGAAAAGAAAAGCCAGAATCAACAGTGCAGAAAAACGCCGAGCAATGAAGATCGACGAGTCCCGGAGAAACGATTCAACTGTCTTGGGTCCCGCAACGAAATTAATCAGAAAAGAATAGCAGAGGAGTAAGAAAAAATATATTTTTCCACTTCCCTCTATAACAAGCAGGAGACAGAACAGAACTAGGCCAATCGGCACAAAGGGATATTATTGCAACTGGGAGAAGCCGAGATTGCCAAGCACCACGGAATAAAATTTGATTAAGTGAATGGGTCCTAAGTAGGTATGTGCTGTTACAATTGATTCCAATAATAGGTATGGCAAAAGCGCCTGAACGCACGGAAATTAGTTCTAGTTTCTACAAGGTCCGTATAATAAACAACTCCGGATGTAACTTGTACACTATCCAACATAATATTGCGTTCATTCTGCCAAAGAATACACTCCCACAAGATGTGATGTGCGGACTGTTCAAATTCACAGTTCGATGTAGAACATTGACACAAAGGCGAAGGAACAAGTTTAAAAGAATACAGTTTACTTTTAAAGTTGCCATGACCTGTGAGAAATTGGGCAACGCAGTGGTCAACCTCCAGCCATGTCTTAGCCAGCCGATCGCCAACGGATGGAAAGAACAGATGGAGGGAATTATCCCACCTACTTTGCCATTCGGATAAGAGGTCCTCCCAGACGTCAGTCTGAGGTTTAAATAATCTAGAAATTCTATTGAGGTCGCGTTGTGTAACAAAGCTAGCGTCCATGGCCTCCCCCCACACGGAGTAGTACATTGAAGTACGTCGCTGTACTTCAAGATCGACTGGAAGTACACCTGCCAGAACGGGTAAGGTTTCGGTACTGACTGTTCTATACGCCTTGCATAAAAATATCAATGCCAAACGTTGGCTTTGAAGCAGTTTACGTCGCGCCACCCCTATGCTGGCCTATCGGCCCAAACACGTGCACCGTAGCACATACATCCTAAGTAGGTAGCTCCATATATAGTTTTTATAGTTTGGAATGATAGACCCCAAGTTGCTTTGGATATTCTAGTTAGGGCATAAAAGTTCCTTTTAGCTTTTTCGCCAACTATTTTTATATGTTCGATAAATGAAAAATTCCTTTCTTAGACCATACCAAGGTAGCATACGGATTGCTGTTTTTTAACGGGAACGTTATTAAATTTAATAGTAGGCAATGATTTAAGATTACCTTTTAGTAGAAGTTGATAGGTTTTATGCGGCGCAAACGCTAGGAGGTTACGATAACCCCACTGAGATATTAGATTTAGGCAAGTATTGGCCAAGTTCTCAAGTCCAGCTCGGGTACTTGACTGAATGAGCAGTAGGCCATTGTCCGCGTAACCAGTAAGTAAACAGCCGCAAGGAAGCGGGATCGCGAGGAAATCATCAAAACCCAAATTCCATAAATAGGGACCGACAACTGAACCCTGAGGGCATCCCATGGTTAGTGCTTTAGTACTAGAAAAATGACCGAGCTTAAGTACCGCGGAACCGTTTATAAAGTAGGAGTAAACGAGATTATATATGTTTCTATAGCAACCGCGGGTTTTTAATTTTAACAACAGCATAGGCCACCAAGCGTTATCAAAAGCCCCAGAAATATCACAGTTGCTAAGTAACACTATATAAATATGCCCAGGAAACAGCGGTGACGTACAGCCGTACACAGCGAGGCCTAGGGGAAGCCCAATTACTGTCTCTCCAGGGAAGTGTTGTATAGGCGTTGCACAGAGGCAGTTCGGGAATTGGTCTTCTAAGACAAACCGGGACCAGCACTATTTGCGGATGGCAGTACATTCGTTACCTCTTAATCTACGAGGTAACCACCCCGATGAGCGTAAGTCATACGTGAGTTGAAAAATCTCACACTACGACCTCACACAGGGGTCGTGAGCTTTTGAAGGTTTTGTTTTTTTAATTATAAACTAGTCATCATCATCATCAGCCCCCACTCGTCCACTGCTGGACATAGGCCTCCTTCATGGCACGCCAACAAGCTCGATCCTGAGCAGTTCTCCGTCAGCCACTACTAGCCACCTTTTTGATGTCGTCGCTCCATCTCGCCCAAGGGCGTCCCACGCTACGTTTGC
The DNA here is from genome assembly GCA_017933935.1 of Sesamia nonagrioides. NCBI lineage: Eukaryota > Metazoa > Arthropoda > Insecta > Lepidoptera > Noctuidae > Sesamia > Sesamia nonagrioides. The sequence goes on along the minus strand of JADWQK010001324.1, from coordinate 1,515,856 downwards.
CGAGACGCGGTCTCCACTCGAGGACTCGTTTACCCCAACGGTTGTCGGTCCTGCGGCATATGTGACCAGCCCATGGCCACTTCAGCTTGCTAATCCTCTCAGCTATGTCGGTGACTCTGGTCCTCTGTCGGATCACCTCATTTCTGATGCGGTCCTTCAGAGAGACGCCCAACATAGCCTGCTCCATAGCTCGCTGAGCGACTTTAAACTTACGGACTAGAGCTTGACCGCAATCCCGCTTGATGGAAAGTGGTGATACAATATTTGATGGGAATGCGCTCTAGTTTATTAAAGGTCTATTTACTCTAGTCTTGAGGACACCTAAGTTGTAGTCAGACGGTAACACCGCCGCTGGCAAATTTTTGCAATATCTCGGTCTATGCGGAAAACGCCAAAAAACCGAGGCGAAACGCTTCGTCCGCATCGTAGTTGTATCAATAATGTAAGGATACTCGCCGTACAACGGGTCGTCCGATGATAGAACGGAGATGGGGGAATCAAGTCATGCAATTCCCTCGCACACTCTTCAAAATGCTTCTTTTAGAACACCGACAAGCTGGCTGCTCTTTGCCTGTGCTCCAGGCTTTGGAGACCGTTTTAAACTAAAAGGTTTCCCCCGAGAACATAAAAGGTGAGTAACACTAAACTTTTGGTAGTGGGAAAGTCAGAAAAGAATAAATAGTAGTATGTATTACGCTTTTGACTCTCCGTAGCAATAGCAAGTCACAGATCTTTGTAAGACAAGATCCGCCTCATACATATATCCATACTAATATTATAAATGCGAAAGTAACTCTGTCTGTCTGTCTGTCGGTCTGTCTGTCTGTCTGTCTGTCTGTCTGTCTGTCTGTCTGTCTGTCTGTCTGTTACGCTTTCCTGCTTAAACCTCTCAACCGATTTTGATGAAATTTGGCACAGACAATCTTTGGACCCTGAGAAAGAACATAGGCTACCTTTTATCCCGGAAAAATATGATGTTCCTGAGGGAAAACTAAAAAGCGCGATATAACCGAACTCCACGCGGGCGAAGACATGGGCGGAAAGCACACAATCTTTAGACCCTGAGAAAGGACATAGGCTACCTTTTATCCCGGAAAAATTTGATGTTCCCGAGGGAAATCTAAAAAGCGCGATATAACCGAAATTTACGCGGGCGAAGCCGCGGGCGGAAAGCTAGTTATTAATATATCTGAGAAGTTTTGTTAGTTTTCTTACATAAAAAGCTGAGCCCATTGAAGATGACCCTTGATATTGATACATAATTTATTTCTATCAACTAGTTTTTCTTTGTCCACGGATACATCAAAGTCCAGATTTATGTATTTTTTTTATCATTGTTCTTGTCAACCAAAGTACCTGTAATCTAATCTCTTCCCTACCTTGGGTTGACTGGTGGAGAATGCCGCAGGCATTAAGTCCACCTTTATACCTTTTCTGTGCGAAAAGATTAAAAAAAAACACGTTGGTATGTAAAGATCAATTCACCTATTTCATTCAGCTTAGTTAAGTAAGTTTATTAAATTTCCTCAGAACTTTAATTGTTTGTATCTGCTTTTGTCTGTTGTGCAAGCTTATTAAATTCGGTAACAAGAGAAAATGTATTTGTAACAAATCTTTTTTTTATATAATTACCGCTTGACCGCAATCCCGCCTGATAGTGAGCAGTGATGTAATCGTCGATGGCAAAGCGCTCTTGTTTATTAAAATCCTGTTCACTCTAGCCTTGAAGACAAACACCGCCGCTGGCAAATTCTTCAACAAATCAATACAATCATACAATACAATCAATCAATGTACGCGATATAAAAGACGAGGCGAAACGCTTTGTCCGGATCGTAGTGGTGTCAACAACTTAAAGGTGGATACTTCCCGTATAATGGGTCGGCCGATGATGGGACGGAGATGAGGGAATTAAGTCATGCTATTCCCTCGCACACTCTCCATAATACATCCTATAGAAGACGAACAAGCTGGCCTTCGCCTGTGCTCCAAGGATTGGAGACCGTTTTGACCGGTTTTAAAGTTGCCAGTAAACAAATGTCAGTGTTATTTTGAGTTTTGTTTACAAAGCGATAGGGGGTAACAGAGCCGCTCGAAACCAAACCTGATTTCGAATAAACAGGGTCCAGAGAAGGACACGTGCGACAAGGATGTTTTTATCATGGTAAAGAAGAAGAAGAAGCCTCCTTGTCGGAACCAGTGCGGTACTGCGCTGGCAGGACCTAACATGCTGCTGCTTCCAGCAGTACCAACGACGATGCTGTACGTGTCCAGACTACACCACTCTAGGAAGCCTGAGGCGATGGTGGAGTACTTGCGCGTCAAGACTAAATGGACTGTGAGATACTTCACGTCGTCCGTGGTACATGTTCCGACAAATAACTAGGGGTAAAAATCACCTTAGTACTTAGACTCCAGTATTTTGTTACCCTATAGTACCTCATGAATCATGATAGTTAGACAGTTGATATTTACACAGACGGTGTATTTCTGTTACCGCTTATACAAGAGACACTAAAAATGGTCTTAATTCATTTATTTCTAAAGATTACAAATCATTGTACAGAAATAAATACTTAATATGACTAAATTAGGTACAATTTTGTAGTCCAGGAGTAACAAGAGCTTACAATGTTAACAATTTGTTAATAATATTATAAAGTAAGAAGGTAGTTTGTAAAAGTTTTGTGATAAACCTATCTCATATAGTCTATAAAGTCGTGAATATGAATGTTTATTGAACTAAAATGTTTAAAAGTAAGGCTACACTAAATACATCCATCACTAAGTACATCGAATGTCATCGGCAGTCATCGATTTGTTTTGTGATTTGTATTAATTTTTAATTCTATATAGACAAAACATCGAAGAAATTTTTGTAAAAAACTGATTACATTTATATAAAAAATAGAATATGTACATATAAATGTTTTATTTTGTATAAATTAAAGTAAGAAATGAGAGTCTAATTCGCACTTGGCCGGTTGTTTAGGGATCAAGTTTACAATTTGAAACCCTTTAGTTTCGCTATGTCCGCCTTTGGCTTACCTCCCAAACAGCGATAGAAAGGTGAATGAATGGATGGATATGTGTATTTAAAATATTTTTTGGAGTGCCTCCCCTAAACGTATAAAGTGGGTTTCATGTTTTTCGTCTACTACATAGTGTGGGGTATCCTTTAGATAGGTATTATAAAAACAGTGACGGGTTGCATAGACAATGTCCTGATTTAAGCATGTGCATTTTTTTTATGAAAATCGTTTGTACCCCCTTCTAAAAGCTAAACACCTGACTCGAAAAATTTATAATGATAGTCTATGTGAAGAACTTTGAAGGAAAACTATACCTAACGACTTGGATAACTGTGTTAGTTCAGAAGTTGTAGAGGTCTTTACGGAAACCTTCGTGCGCAACTTCACATCTACACATATGGATTTTTTTGGTTGTTTGAAGTGAATGTTCGTTGTGAAGAAACCAGCTTATCTTAGAACGGAAAATTCTAAGATGTGTGATTTCCACAAACATACACTTCACGTGTGCGAGCAGTAGAATATTTCTAGGCCGCGTGTGTCAATTTAATAAACATAGAAATCCATCATCATACATACATATATTGCAGCCAACTGATGTAATTAACCGCTTAGTCTTTTTTTTTAATTATAAACTAGGGCTTGACCGCAATCCCGCCTTGTGGTAAGCCGTGATGCAATCGTTGATGGTACAGCGTGCTAGTTTATTAAGAGCTTATTCAGCTAAGCCTTGAAAACACTTGAATATTGCAGTCAAACAGAAACACCTTTCGCCAGTACGTCGATGTACAGTAGGGGTCAACAGTGAATTATCACTTTTGAACTTTATTGCAATTACAATAAGTTTCAAAAGTGGTACTCCACTTTTGACCCTTAACTGTACGCGGTATAAAGAAGGAGGCGAAACGCTTCGTCCGAATCGTAGTGGCGTTAACAACGTAAGGGTGGAAACTTGCCGTGCGACGGGTCGTCTGATGGTGGAACGGAGATGGGGGAATTAAATCATCAGTCTTTTATCTAACTGGCAGCCATTTGCCTAAAATCTAAATGATAACCTGCCCAGCCTTTTCCTATCGGGAGCGACTATCTTCACAACCCAGCTACTGAGTATGTAAAACGATACATCTTGGTAAAGCTGAATGTCAGAATATTAGTGCTGCACGTATCGATCGATTAGGTTAAGCTACGCTTGCCGCGGTTGGTATATGGGTGAGTGACCATCTTTACATACTAAAACCCCTCGTGCCTCGGAAAGCTCACTAGGCCATCAGTCCTGGCTGTCAAGAATGGTTTTTTGACAGTCCTCTCTTCTTCTTCTTCAGCTTATAGATGTCCACTGCTGGACAAAGGCTTCCCCCAAGGCTTTCCTCGATGACCGGTCTTGTGCTGCCCGTATCCATCGGCTTCCCGCGACCTTCACCAGGTCATCAGTCCACCTTGTTGGGGGCCTCCCTACGCTGCGTCTTCCGGTACATGGCCACCACTCCAGAACCTTACTGACCCATCGGCCATCGGTTCTACGAGCAATGTGCCCTGCCCACTGCCACTTAATTTTAGCGACTCAAAGAGCTATGTCGGTGACTTTGGTACTTCTGCGGATCTCCTCATTTCTGATTCGATCACGCAGAGAAACTCCTAGCATAGCTCTTTCCATTGCCCTTCGTGTGACTCTGAGCCAACAAAAAAGGAGAAAACAAAATATTTAATTAAAATTCAATAGGCTTTTAGATTTGACTTCTTTTCTCTTTATACTGTGACCCCAGGAATTTCAGGAGTTTCAGGGCAATATCATGTGAAAAAAATGATCGGTAATCCGACTGACGTGGCGGAAGAATAAGTATCTGCCAAAATTTGTCCGAATTTGTTAAATAAATAGCCACTTTTATTTGCTTTGGCAAGAGCATAATGTTCAGAGTGTTTTTGAGATAAACTTTGTAGAAGTTGTTTTGTCTTAAGCTCACTGGATCATAAGATTTTCTTGGAATACTTTGTATCTTAAAGCTTCTTCAAGAATATAAAACAAGAGTAAAGTATTAAAAAAACAACTAATAAAGCTTATAAAGTAGTATAATTAAATGGGATCTAAGTACGCGTCTCGTTTTGAGAACATTTGTCAAACTCTTCCACTGGTCTTGATTAAAGACTTCACGTGACCTGATAGGTAATTATCGTAATTAAAAAAAAAACGTTTAGACGACAGAACATCAAGTTACTACAATATGTTAAATTTCTTTATTAGATTTTCAACTTTATCACTACAGAATTAAGGCTTAAGGGAATATATGTCAGTTTCTAGTGGCTTGACATGTTGTCGTCCGTACATAGTCAGAAAGCCAATTTTAGTAATTTAAAACGTTCTAAATTAGTCTCAGTCTCATCTCGGTGAAAAACAAATGTCAAAACTTGTCAAGATTAACGGATATCAGTTTTCATGTTATTTTTCGGAAAGAGACCTATATTTTGACAAGTTTTTGTTATTGAACGTCGAATTACGATAAATGGCCCTCACAGGACTGGCTCGATCGGTTTCCAAAAAAATATGGCTATTGCACGTGGCAATGCTGCCAATCTTCTGAACACATGATTTTCAGGACGCATGACAGTAATGCAGACTGGTACTTCGTCGCCTAAGATGTTAGTCTATAAGTTTTTCCTAATATTGTTTAGAGTTTTTTAATATTTTTATAAGTTCATAATATTTAGGGAATTGCATGATTTAATCCCGCCATCTCCGTTCCACCATCGGATCCGTCGCACAGCGAGTTTCCACACTTACGTTGTCAACACCAGTACGATCCAAACAAAGAGTTTCGCCTCCTCTTTTATATTCTTTTGTACATCGAGGAACAATTTGCCAGCGGCGGTGTTAAAATTGTAGTGTCTTCAAGGCTAGAGCGAATATGTTCTTAATAAACTAGAGCGCTTTACCATCGACGATTGCATCACTGCTTACCATCAGGGATTATGGTCAAGTACTAATTTATAAATTATAAAAAAAATCTACCGTTTTATAGATATACTACATTATTATTATTAAAAATTTAATACATTTTCAGAAATTCGGTAAGGTTGTTAGAATACTTTGAATTAAAATAATAATATAAGCTTAACGTTTAAAATTAGGAATGGAAATGTCAAAAAGATTAAATTAAGTCAAAGAGATAATGAGAACAGAATATAATAATTTTCTAATATTTGACTCAACTTTTCATTTCATTCATAAGATCATTAGTCGAGCATTTACATAAAAGGTAATTGAATAATTTTGGTTTAAATATCCAAAGTTCAATGTTTTAATCTGGTAGTTTATTATCCGAAATTAGAATTAGGTAGAGTAAGATTAGGGTTTTGACGGGATTAGAAGTTGTGTTAGGTGGGGTAGGATTTATATGGAGTACATCATAAAAAGTAATCTACTCTATTTTGTTCTGTTATATTCTATTCTGTTCTATTCCGTTCCATTCCTTTCCCTTAGTTTTCATTTATTTATTTCCATTCAGCTTTCTCGTATGTCGCTCACACCTCAATCTCTATTCTCTTGTTTCCTTTAAAAAGTAAAATGCTCGACTACAATAAAATTGACTCATGCTTAACCAATTTTGTTTCTGTCCTCTGTACGGTATCCATAATGTTACTGAGGCTACTAAATCCATACTAATATTATAAATGCAAAAGTAACTCTGTCTGTCTGTCTGTCGGTCTGTCTGTCTGTCTGTCTGTCTGTCTGTCTGTCTATCTGTCTGTCTGTCTGTCTGTTACGCTTTCACGCTTAAACCTCTCAACCGATTTTGATGAAATTTGGCACAGACAATCTTTAGACCCTGAGAAAGAACATAGGCTACCTTTTATCCCGGAAAAATTTGATATTCCCGAGGCAAATCTAAAAAGCGCGATATAACCGAACTGTACGCGGGCGAAGCCGCGGGCGGAAAGCTAGTACTTCATAAATACACTAATATAATCAATAATCAAGCCACAAAAAATTATCCACAAAGTTGTGCTATATCGGAAACAGCTGAGAAAGGCGTAGATGACCCCAGGTCTCTTAACATGTCTTCGAAACCGTGATAAGTTGCATCTAAAATTACACAAATTTCCGGAAAAAGATATTCTCAAAATTTTATTTCTAAGGCACAGGAATTAATGTTCCATGCTGGTTCAAAATCATCTGGAGAAGTTCCTGAAAGTTCTGGCCAAAGGTTTTGTGTACCGCCGGTTTTGTGGCCAGCTATATGATACCAGTCAGCGAAACACGACGCCGACACTTCGTGTAGTGTAATCAATAATGTCATATGTATTTATAGTATTATAAGTTTTTATGTTATAGTACGTACTGTATAATTATTTTTATATGGGCCTTGATACCTGAAATAAATAACTAAAATTACTTTTTTTATAATTATAAACTAGTGCTTGAGAGCAATCCCGCCTGATGGCGCAGTGATGCGATCGTTGATGTTAAAGCGTGCTTGTTTATTAAGAGCCTATTCATAAAAAAAAAAAAAAACTGAGTGTATAGGAAGGAAGACGGCAATTGGGCAAGGTGATGCAATGTTAAAACCTACAACACGACCAACGATGCTGCGGCAGAGGGAGATTGATCTGGAGACCCTCCACGACCAAACTCCCGGCACAACAACATTGGACGCATCGTACCCGGCACACATCGCATCACAACTGCTCAAACTCGTCCTCCGTACGGCAGCACCAGACATCTTGCTGTTACACGACGAATCTAATGTTAAAAGACTTATTAATTACTCACAAAACAACGCACAAAAAAGTTATAGAAGACAAGTCTTCATCCAGGCATAAATCCATTCCATTATGTGCTATTTACATTCTTCTATTCTTTATACCGAATTAAAACTTCCATCAAAATACTGGAAAGATCTATATTAATATGAATATTTCGATGCAGGTACATAAATAACGCTACCTAATTCGGCCTTTTTATTTTAGACGCCATTCAAAATACTTTATTTTTGTACCTGTCCGTACGTTTAGTTCACTTAATCAAATAGTACAGTTTTGTTTTGCGCAGCGGAACTTGTGACAGAATTAACTTAATAATCTTGCGAGCTAACAGGTTATTAAAAACAAAACACGGCTGCGTACAATCAAGTTATTGCTTGTTAGTTTTTTTGTTGTTACATTGCTAACATCAACAATTGCATAAATCATCATAGTCATTTCACAACTATATTGGGGTTAGTTTTCAGTCTAACCAGATAGCTGAGTATTTTACATGGAGCGAATATCTATCTGACCTCTACCATCCTCTTACTTATGTACGATACCTCTTGGCAAAAAGTTTGGGTTTTTAACCACCTGTAACGACTATCAAATATCATCATCGTATGGCAAGCATAGCTTTACCTACCTGATCAATCAACGCGTGTGACTGTTACAACTTAGCCATATTAATAATATTACATAGTTTCACGCCTGTAATCAGCCTGTGACAGCCTCCGTGGCATAGTGGCAACGAACGCCGGCCGCTGCGCAAGGAGGCGCGGGTTCAATCCTCGCGCAGTGCATCATTCTCCTGCCCTTATCCCAATTTATTTGGGGTCGGCGCAACATGTCTTTTTCTTCCATGCATCCCTATCAGAAGCCATCTCCGCAGTCACTCCCTTCTTAGTCATATCATCCTTCACACATTCCGTCCATCGTTTCTTTGGTCTTCCCCTACTCTTATAGCCATCAACATTCATAATTAAGGCTCTCCTCACGACATTCTCCTCAGTTCTCCGTAACACATGCCCGTACCATGACAACCGATTTCCACACAACTTTTCAGCTACCGGTGCCACTTTCAGACTTCCTCTTATGTACTCATTTCTTATTCTATCCATTCGTGTAACACCACACATCCCTCTTAGCATTCTCATCTCGGCTGCATGCAATTGCCTTTCATTCATCCCTTTCGTAGCCCAACATTCTGATCCATACAAGACAGCAGGTCGGATCATGGTTTTATATATTTTCCCCTTAAGTTTAAGGGGAATGCGGGAGTCGCAGATTGTTCCCGTGACCTGCCGCCATTTCATCCACCCAGTGTTAATTCTGTGCTTAACCGTCCGATCTATTTCGCCATCGCTTTGTACGAGTGAACCGAGATACCGAAAGTCGGAGCAAATTGGTAGGAGTGCGCCATCAAACGCTATGGCTCCAGAAGTGGAGAGACCGCCGAAATCGCAGAACATATATTCGGTTTTGGTTCTGCTGATTTTCAAGCCAACATTCTCCAGCTTCTGTTGCCATTTCTCCAATCTGCTCTGGATCTCAGGTCCATCTTCACCGACGAGAACAATGTCATCGGCGAACAGCATGCACCAGGGTGCCTCCTCCTGGATGGCCGACGTAAGAGCGTCCATAATCAACAGGAAGAGGTACGGACTTAAAGCCGATCCCTGGTGCAAGCCTACCACCACACTGAACTCGTCGGTATTGCCAGCAGCCGACCGGACGTAGGTACGAGATCGACTGTACATAGCACGAATTAACTCTACATACTTCCCAGGACAGCCTCCGTGGCGTAGCGGTAGCGGACGCGGCCGCTGCGCAAGGTGGCGCGGGTTCGATCCCCGCACAGTGCAAGTATTTGTATGCATGAATATGAATATTTGCACTGGTCTGGTCGTGCCTCGGAAAGCACGTTAAGCCGTTGGTCCCGGTTGCCATGCGAACATCTAGTGGCAGTCGTTACGGGTTGTTGGAGCCCTCAAAAGTCCAACAATTGGTCTAACTGCAATACTTCGATGTCGCCTTCGGGTTGTGGAGGTCAGACGGCAGTCGCTTCACGGAAAATGTCGAAGTTTAGCCATATCAGCAGTTGGACTAGTAAAGCGGACCCCAGACTCCAAAGCTGAAAAGGCTGCGGATGCGACTGGGATTAACGCTGGGATGATGATGATGACTTCCCAGGCAAACCTTTCTCTTTCAGGGCCCACCACAGCACATCACGAGGTACCCTATCATACGCTTTCTCCAGATCAATGAACACCATGTGCAAGTTCTTGTGTGCACGTCTGTACTTCTCGCACACTTGGCGGAGTGCAAAAGTGGCGTCCATTGTTCCTCGACCTGGCATAAACCCAAACTGGTTTGGGGTAATCTCACTCTCCTCTCGCAATCTTTTCTCAATCACTTTCTCCCATACCTTCATACTATGTGACATGAGCTTTATCCCTCGATAGTTGTTACAGTCCTGTACATCACCTTTATTCTTAAAGATGGGCACTAGTGAACTATTGCACCATTCTTGTGGGATCTCTCCTTCATGCAACAACTTATTGAAGAATAAAGTCAGCCACATACATCCATCTCCTTTTAAACACTTCCATACTTCTACTGGTATATCATCTGGGCCCATAGCTTTTCCATTTTTCATACCTTGAACTGCTATTCTTACTTCATCCATGCTAATTTCTCTTACTAAACCCATATTCTCTTGTACCTCTTTGAGCACGCCACTCCATTTATTCTCTTCGTTCATTAGCTTTTCAAAATAAACCTTCCATCGCTCTTTTATTTCGTCATCCCTGGACAGAACCTTACCAGCATCGTCTTTCATACATTTGATATTACTTATATCTCTCGTTCTCCTTTCTCTTGCTTTTGTAATCCGGTAGAGCTCCTTCTGGCCTCTAGGGCTGTCCAGTGAGTCATACAACTTCTCCTGCGCCTTAGCCCTCGAAACTGCTACCGCCTTTTTTACCTTCCTCTTCCATTCATTATAAATCTTCTTCTTGTCTTCTTTTAAACTATCATTCCCGTTTTCTACACCTTGCCATTCTTTAAAAGCTATTTTCTTTTCTTTGAGTATCTTTTGCACATCTTCATTCCACCACCATGTATCCTTTTCTATCACACCTTTCCCTTTGAATTCTCCAAACACATCTTTAGCTACTCTCCTTATATAGTCCGCCATCTCTTTCCAACATTCATTCACAGATTTTCCTTCCATATCCCCCATTTCAATCATCTTATCTACCACTTGGCTCTTAAACATACTAGCATATTCCTCTTTTTCTATCATACGCCATCTAGTTTTGGGCGAGGGCCGTTCCTTGTTCTTTCTGGATAAGACACTGACTTTAACCTCCATTATCAATAGTCTATGTTGTGAGACTAAGTCTTCACCTGGTAGCACTTTACAGTTTTTGACACTTTTAAGACTGTTTCGTCTTACTAAAAAGTAATCGATTTGTGTCGCGTGGCGGCCGCTTTTATAGCTTATGAGATGCTCATTTTGTTTTTTGAACCACGTATTTGTTATTGCCAGGTTAATAAAGGCCGTAGCAGCTTGCAGTAGTGTCTCACCATCAGTGTTACGGTTTCCGTATCCCCATGCACTCTTTCATACCCATCCTTCTGCTTTAAATATTTGTATGTATGAATATGAATATTTGCACTGGTCTGGTCGTGCCTCGGAAAGCACGTTAAGCCGTTGGTTCCGGTTGCTATACGAACATCTAATGGCAGTCGTTATGGGTTGTTGGAGCCCTCAAAATTTCAACAATTGGTCTAACTGCAATGCTTCAATATCGCCTTCGGGTTATGGAGGTCAGACGGCAGTGGCTTTACGGAAAATATTGAAGTATAGCTAAAATCAGCAGTTAGACTGGTAAGTGGTAAAGCGGACCCCAGGCTCCAAAAGCTGAAAACTGCTTTGGATGCGACTGGGATTAACGATGAGATGATGGTGATGATGATAAGTTTCACGCCTGTAATTGCCAAGGGCAGACACAGAGATGTCCAAATAGTATGCATGTGATGTGTGAGTGTGATGGTGAAATGCGGGTGCATTTTACCATCTTGTTTGATTCCTAAGTAATAGAGAGGTATTGGTTTCACCCAGGCATAAATCAAGTCTCTGGGCTGCTTCAGAAATTCCAGATGGAAAAGCTTAAACTGATTTATTTCGGTTTGATCCTCGGGAGGATCAAACCGAAATAAATCAGTGGAGGCGATTGCAGCCCACGAGCAACGGCAGTCTAGTGGTATCAGCCGCGACTTACAAATTGTTCGAACCCCATTAGGCGCTTTACTTTGAGTAAATTATCTCATCAACATTGCTCTTAAAACGGTGAAGGAAAACTACTTGAGCAAACTAGCATATCCTAGAGAAGACCTGTGACATCTACCAACCCGCACTGGGCCACCGTGGTAGATTATAGCCCGCTCCTTCGCACTGAAAGGAGGCCTTTATAGGCTGAATATGATGATGATTATGATGCTTGCGGCCTTCTAAGGACGTCATGCACAAGTCCGTGTGTAGACTCCGGCGCACTCACACTTTTAGTTTGATGAGAAGATAATCCGACAGGTCCAGAGAAAAATCAGGCCAGGCTAAGCATAACGTGCTTTACTCGGCACAATTAAATTCCAATCTTCGGGCTGTTAATGAAAAATGTGTAATAGAGAAACCTAATAACGCTTTGCCTGGGCATCGAGACCACCCACAGTATGCCTACACTCAGCACTCGCACTTGTGACCACAAGACCAACGGACCAGTAGCGGTACTCACAGATATACCTACAGCCTTTTTTTTTCGTTCGAGCGGGAGAGGTCATTTGATGATTATTAAATCATCAAATGACCTCTCCCGCTCTGGGCAGAGCGTGTCAGACTTTTACTAACTAAAACCCACCCGTGTTTCTTCACTTGCCTGTGCGCCAGGGTGACGGTTTCTTTTTTAAACCTGGCACCTGTGTTTCATGCGCGCCTCGAAGAGATGTCAGCACATCGTGACGGGGTCCACGAAGACCGATGCCTCTTTTTTTTTAAATAAAAAGAAGATTCACGAAGACTGATGCGATGCGCCGTCAACCTAGGCATGATCCTTACCAAACGGCGAGCTGCCTACTGCTCGCCCGCACCTACGGTAGTCGGGAGTTCGATGTTGTCTTCCGACCAGGGCGTCTCCTGATCCTCTAAACAACCTTAAATCGTGTTCTTGTGTGTTTGTGTGTATTTTGTTTCTTTGTTGATAAAGGTTGAATTGAACGGTTTTTTTTTATCATACAATGTGGTAGGTATTGCTGTTGCAGCTGGTTAGGTTAGTCTTTTAATCAACCTCCTTTTTTTTGACGCTGTAGATGCCTTTACTCACCATACCCCGAAGGGCGTGTGTGAGACTCACCCAGCCAAAGCCGGGAATACCCACTAAAACCACAGCGGCACATCGACATCGTCTTAGTGGCGGGGTCATGGGAAATGGAAGAGCCTGCACTACCAAACCCCCGCCGGCGATTCCCATCTAAAACGCAGGCCCGCAGTGGTCCCCCATACGGAGGGGCGAGCTCGGTACGTCTACTTGTGCGAGAAGACGCAGCAGCCAAGAGCCTCTTGGCCTTACTCGTTAGCACGAATGCAAACGGGGCCCCCAGCTCCTCTCAGTGAGGAGTCCGGGTTGCCCGACGGTGACCCGGGGTTCGGGTCACGTCAGCCACCTGGAGTGGTGGCCGCGATCATGACCGCCGAACCGTTCCCACGTCTGGTTTTGATTCGCGCCTGTAAACCGGTAACCCCCATATCTGGGGGCTGTTCCCTTATCCGTCACCTGGGGACGCGTCCGATGGCAGGCCAGAAACTGCACAAGGTGTTTAATCAACCTCCTGCCTTTAGAAGTAGTGCTCATTTTCTCTCACTTCGCGTTCTCGGCTCGCACGCCCTTGAACGTAGTTCTGTTCGATTTGATTGGTGTGTTCTGACTTAGTCACCGCAATCAAATCGATTCGCACGTGATCGCAGTTCTAACCTAAACTATAATTAATTGTATAACATTCAGGCCGATATCGCCGTTTTATAATACCGCTCAGTCATTTGAATCTTTCACAGTACATTATAATAAGCAACACAGCGACAGCGTATTATTAATTCAGTAATAATTATTGACCAAGACCGGGTTCCAAACAGATTTCGGAGAAGTTGTTGAAATTATAATTTCAAATAATTTATTCGGAAAACCACTCATCCGTAATTAATTTCAAACGGACTGAGGACTGAAATAGAAATGCCATATTTTACGTTAATTGGATTTAATCTACTGAATAATTTACAGGTTTTGAGGGTGAGCCAAGTATCGTACAAACAAATTAGATTTAGTTCGCGAGGTAGTATTACCACATTGTATATTTCTGTTAGAAAATTTTAGGATCATTAAATATTGCTCATCATCATCTCAGCGTTAATCGTAGTCGCAACCGCAGCTTTTTCAGCTTTGGAGTCTGGGGTCCGCTTTACCAGTCTGAATTGCTGAGTTTGGCTAAACTTCGATATTTTCCATGAAGCGACTGCCGTCTGACCTCCACAACCCGAAGGCGATATCTAAGCATTGCAGTTAGAACAATTGCTAGACTTTTGTGGGCTCCGGAAACCCGTAACGACTGCCACTAGATGTTCGTATGGCAACCGGGACCAACGGCTTAACGTGCTTTCCGAGGCACGACCAGACCAGTGCAAATATTCATATTCATGCATACAAATATTTACACTGTGCGGGGATCGAACCCGCGCCTCCTTACGCAACGGCCGCGTTCGCTACCGCTACGCCACGGAGGCTGTCGATCATTTAATATTACTGATACTGTAGAAATCAATACGCCTTCTGTAGTCTCCCTATGTATCTCTTTTACAAACCTTTGAGTTGATGAGTACCTACCTATTTACTGACAATTTGTTAGGTTGATTAACTAGTGATTCTAGTCAACACCGCAGCGTTTGCTGTGTTTCGGGCATCTTATGGGAGTCTATATACAATGATAACAATAATAATAGTGGAATATTTTTACTAATAAGACTTCCACCTTTCTTTGTTACATAAATATGAATTATTGGAAAAATAACTTTTAAACTTACACAGTAAAGCTTGTTTTAAACAACAATTTTCAAAAATTTTATAACTTTTCCCATACTGCTGGTCACTCTAAAACCAATTTAATTGTTATTGAAATAAAATTGATATTGATAATAGAGTGGGGATCTGCAGCACTCCCAGCTTGTACTATATCTGTTTCTTCGTACCTATTGCAGAAGTCAATAGTCCTTCTTAAAAATATCATAAAACATTTCCCGATTTACCTTGTTTCTAATATTATTTCGCTGTGGGCGAAATAATGATGGAATGAAACTTGATTTGCAAGTTGATATAATTTATCTTAGACTAGCGTCCGCCAGCGAGTTCGTTCGCGTGGAGTTAGTTAGGACGCTCCTATTAGACGCAGCGTGATGTTGTTGTTAGCCTAAAGCTTTTCTGGATTAATAGACTTTCCAACGCTAAAATAATTTTTCAAAAGGGACCAGTAGTTCCTGAGATTAGCGCGTTCAAACAAACAAGCTCTTCAGCTTTATATATTAGTATAGATCAGGGCTTCCCGAACTGTGAGTCGCGACGCCCTGGGGCGTCGCGTCTTTATCCCAGGGGCGTCGCGTGTCGATACGTTGATGCGACTGAGTTGAGTGAGCGAAAGCGAGCGTGAAATCTATTCTATAGATTTAAAAAATAGTTTACGAGGAGTGGTGATCCAACGATAACCGTCTTGACTTTATAGCGTTTAGGTCGTAGATTGGAATCCAGATGGGAACATTACTTTGTCTAATTTATTTCATCACCACAGGTCTCCAAACGGTGAAGAAAAATCGTGAGTTAACTTGTCCCAGAACTTAAAAATTTTAAAGTAGGTATGTCATAAGTATAGCATACAGAATCGGTTCACGACTTTCAACCGACATGGTTTAAAAGTACCATGAAAGTAGCACGACTTAGACCAACATCAACCCATGACAAAGAAATGCCGTCACACCGCAGTCTAAGTAGCTAGGAACAAGTAAACTCGACGCGTATTCAAAGAGAGATTACATCTTCTGAATTGTGCATATGAGCGAGTGGCTTAGTGCCTCCATAGACGGTTCAATGTACACAGTTACGTTAGTTCACGTTAATGTTGAATAATGTTTCGTGTATGGCTTGGGTATGTTTATTAGCATCATTCTCCTGCCCTTGTCCCAGCGCAATGTGTTATGTACACCAGTATTAGTGCAAAGTACGGTAGTTGAATAACAAGAGTGGAAAAGTTATAATAAACACAGAAAGTAATGACAAGAGTGGAAAAGTTATAATAAACACAGAAAGTAATGATAACACTGCACTGGTCGTATTCTGATTACTTTTTCTCTAAATCCATCCAAACTCGGACTCACGCACAAAGAGTTCCATACCATTGATTTATGAAATTAAAGGATTTAAGTTATTTGTACAAAAGATTACGCGGTAATAAGCGGTTTACGATTTATTAAAAAAAACTACTTACTAGATTTCGTTCAAGACAATTTTCGTTGGTAGTTTTATAATAAAGTACATAATATGTTTTATTTTAGATTTTTTATTTTCTTATTTGGGAATTTAGAGGGGGAGGACAAACTTTTTTCCACTTTGAAAGCGTCTGTCACGCCAACTATTCGGTTTAGAAAAAAAATATTTTAGAAACCTCAATATCATTTTTGAAGACCTATCCATAGATACCCCACACGAATGTGTTTGAAGCAAAAAAAATTTGAGTTTCAGTTCTAAGTATGGGGAGCCCGTAATATTTATTATTATTTTGTTATTTTTGCATCAAAATCTTAATGCGGTTCAAAGAATACATCTACCTACCAAGTTTCAACAGTATAGCTCTTATAGTTTCGGAAAAAAATGGCTGTCGCATACGGACGGACAGATGGACAGACGGACAGACGGACAGACAGACATGGCGAATCTATAAGGGTTCCGTTTTATGCCATTTGGCTACGGAACCCTAAAAAGTCGCTTTTATTGCAATAAGACTACGTACTGTCTACGCTCAAAATCTGTAATATGTTAAAGAATATTTTATTCTATTGTCCCTAACATAGAGCGCAGATTTATTATAAAGAGATTATTCTTATGAGCTTACAAGTCAGAAAGAAATAAGTTTTCGTAATACTATTAAGTTATTTTTAAAAAAGTGACCATGAAGTTTGTTCCTGGGTCTACAACCAATTGGAATCGTGCACCTAACTTCAAAATTGCCTCTGTAGGTCTATATGAATGTGAGCTCACGAAAAAACAAGTTAAAACTATAATTTTTGCTCAGCTACAGGGCAGATCATCATCATCATCATCATTTCAGCCGAAAGACATCCACTGCTGGACATAGGCCTCCCCCAAGGATCTGCACGACGACCGGTCCTGCGCCTCCTGCATCCAGCGGTTTTCCGCGACCATCACTAGGTCGTCGGTCCACCTTGTCGGGGGCCTACCCACGCTGTGTCTTCCGGTGCGTGGTCGCTATTCGAGAACCCGTCGGTCCCATCGGGCATCGGTTCTACGGGCAATGGGCCCGGCCAACTGCCACTTTAGTGTTGCAATTCTTCGGGCTATCTCGTTACTCTCAGGGCGCACTCTTTGCTGTTTTCTTACATCGGTGTTCATACTTATTATTTGACTTTTATTTGAAGCCTCTGAAGATCTGTGTATCTGTTGTATTGTGTGTATTTTAATCTGTGCTAAATAAATATATTTCCTTTCTTTCTTTAAAGTCGTACAGAGGACGGGTCTGAACAGTTGTGTTGCGATGTGTGACGGATACGATGCGCCAAATGTTGTTGTGTCGGGAGTTTAGTCGTGGAGAGTCTCCAGATCAATCTCCCTCTAGCGCAGCTTCGTTTGGTAGTATTGGTCTTGGGTTTAACACAAATCTGCATTATTAGTTTAAAATAAAAAATCATGTTTTTGTCCGCCCTAAAATCAGCAAATGAGAGACACCAATTATTCATATCAATATCGTAGTATTAGCATATGGCCGCGTAGTGAACATGAGGGCGGCGCGGGCGCGCGGGGGTCCTGTGATGTTCCCGCCGTCCCCACTCCGCCGAACAAGAATGGGACCGCGTGCGGTGACCATAACATCGATTTCATAATAAACATCTTTCGTTATCAATAACTATTTTTTTTTTTTACTAAAACATATCAAAGTAATAATATTTTTATCTATAAAACTTATTTAGCTATAAGTTGACAAAGTTTGCGCACTGGATAAAATTTTATCCTGTATACGCAAATTTGCGTCTGGCGTTGACTTATTTGACATGACGAGACTTAAACTTGTTTTCTGTCTTTTCTAAATGAAAGAAAAATATACACTGAATTTAAATTTAGTTTCGTTTTGACAGGTCTAAACTAACATATTATCTTCTGTCCTTTTCTTAATGAACGCGTAAAGACAAGATGCATTGCACTTAAATTTAATTTAGTTTGTGAACAAGGGATTCCCGCCCATTATCATTTTTAAAGCAGGTAAAGGAAAAAAGGTAAATTTTAATTAGGTGTTTGTATACATTCATTTAAGTTAAGCCTATTAAGAAATGTTTTAAAAAGACAGATCTTTTTAAAACATAGATTAAAAATAAATAATATAGATTAAATATAGATTTACAGACACAGATGTCTGTAAATCTATACTCTATATTAATATATAAAGCTGAAGAGTTGGTTTGTTTGTTTGTTTCAACGCGCTCAGAAACTACTGATCCAATTTGGAAAATTCTTTTTGCGTTGGATAGCCCATTAAGAAAGGAAGGCTTTAGATTATATAACATCAAGCTGCGAGCAGTAGGAGCGTATAGTACTCTCTATATAAAGAACGTTATACTCCACTCCAGAAAATGTGTCGAAAGAAAACTGAATCATGGGTGCGTTTAAAAACAACTAGCAGCTGCGCGTCGCGATTTCACTCGCGTTTTTTTTATATGCTCCGCTCCTATTAGACCCAGCGTGATGTTGTATAATATAATCCTAGATTAATGGGCTGTCCAACGCAAAAAGAATTTTTCAAATCGGACCAGTAGTTCCTGAGATTAGCATGTTCAAACAAACAAACAAACATACAAATAAACAAACAAACTCTTCAGCTTATATATTAGTATAGATTTAACTCACATACACAAACAGCCACAGCCGGAACAACCACTTGTAGTTCATACAAATATTTGTTCCCTGCGAGAATTGAACCCGCAAAACACAGCGCAACAGTCGATCGTTCAGTCATTACACCAAAAATGCTGTCTGTTTTTGTAATTATTAGTAGAACGGTATAAAATGGGTGACAAGATGAGTACATCGGCTGCCGGCTGAAGTTACCACCCACCAGACCAAGTCTTGCCGCCAAGCGAATGTCGTGTTCCGGCATGATATCTGGTGAAGCCGTACGGAGGACTGGTCTAAGCAGTTGTGTTGCGATCTGTGGCGGGTACGATGCGCCACATGTTATTGTGTCGGGAGGTTGGTCGTAGAGGTCTCCAAATCAATCTTCCTCCGGCGCAACATCGTTGGTCGTGTTGTGGAGTTTAACATTGCATCACCGCGCTCAACTGCCGTCTTCCTTCCTATTCACGTAGCTTTTTTAAGTGAATAGGCTTAATAAACTAACACGCTTTACCATCAACGATTGCATCACGGTGAAGCACTGGTTTTTAATTATTAAAAAAAAATGGGTAATAGCATCACGATTGCTATCCAACGTGGCAAGGAACACGTAACATATCAGTTTTATAGACCGTTATATAGTTTTCAAGTCCGGAGTTGGGTCTAGTCAAGTATCTAATTACTAAGCTACAATAAGCCATAGTAACGGAGACTTAACATCTTGGCCAGACATAGTTTCTAAGAAGTTTCAGGGAAGTATGAACTGATCGATCCTGCTGTAACTGAAGATGTTACCTGACAGTCAAGATATACGTGAAGTCGATATTTAACATAACGAACTCAGTTTTAAAGGCTCGGTTGGCGCAGTAGTTAAGCTATTGGTTCTTTTTCTTCGTTTTGCAAGGTGAGATTCAACCTCAACTCTTCATCAGTGGCCTCTGTGGAATAGATACCACAATTTTGCCAATAACACGTGTAACAATTTACAGAAATTCTCCGAAAATTTAATGTCACAATAATGGCGGATATCGCCAATGACAGTTGAAAAAGACGGCCGCGTGAACCGTCCATGAGGGAGGTTTGAGGCAATATCATGATGTGGCTACTATGCTGCGATATTTCAATGTTCTTTATGTATTATTTACCGAATGCACTTTTTACTTCATAAATCACGCGCTTTTATTTAGTAAACAACACAATAAATAATTTTAAAAGTTCAATGAAAAATGCGCGTGACACTCATCTTAGCATTCCCTTCAAAACTCCCGTTCTAAGCTATTGGTTGTTGCGATGCGTGTTGTGGGTCCGATTCCCGCACCAGACAAATACTTGTATGACGTATCTAGAAGCAATAGTTCCGAGCCCTTCCAATCCTGACGTCCTTGCCATCGAGTCCAATATCTGTTAATAGACCCAGGAGGTGCTGGTGCTTAACTCGGTTGAATGCCTTTTCATAATCTATGAAGCACAGCAGTACGTCAGTTTGCATATCCCTGCATTTTTGTACGAGAACGTTGAGGGCAAAAAGTTCTTCACGAGTACCGACATCAGAGCGAAATCCGAATTAACTGTTTCCCAGTTGTTTGTCACATTTCGATCTCGCCCTGTTTTGTATCATGTTTAAGAACGCTTCGTCTGTACATACCTTCGTATATATCTTTTTTTGGGTAAGGGAATTTGAAGGTCCTAAGCTTCGTAAGTCTAAGGTCTAAGCGTTTTGTTTTGTTTCCTGATTGGAAATCCCTCATGGATGTCCGCCGCTCTGGGGCGCGCGAAGGTGTCTGACAGATTTTTACTGACTAAAAACCACCCCGGTGTTCCACTTCACTGCCGACCATCGACTCGACTACGGCCGGCAGCAACAAGTCACTGCCTAGTGTATGTGAGTTTAAATTTTTGTAAACGAATCCATGATACAGGAGAAATATCTAATGCTGATTCCATTATCCAATTCCAGAGAATTTTATAGCAAGAATAATTTTGATTTTTTGACAGCTTCTCCGTACAAAAACTGTCAGACATCTAATTTGTTTCACGAATATGAATGATGTATCGACAGAAAAATCAGTCTTAACAAATGTGAAAGAAACTCTGCGTGTGCATTAACTTTTAAGATAAGATAAGATAATTTTATTTGTAAAAACATATATATTATGTAGGTGATAATAATACATGGCTGTGATCATTACAGGTGGAATGGTTAGTTCGCTTGAACATATTTGACCATGACTTGCGTACAAAAAATATACTTAGATCTAATAAGATTAATTTAGAATACATTATCTTACAATTATGAATTTTAATTTACACTAATAAGTTGAACAATATAATAATTAATTTACAATAACAACATGATTACATCTTTGTAAAATATATATTAGCATGTAATTAATAACTTAAATGTAATTTAAGTTTAAAGTTAGGAATAATTCTGATATTCTGAAAAAGTCATCAATATTATAAAAAAAAAATTCGGTCAATATTTTTTTTTAAATTTAATATTTAATTGCTTCACGTGTTTTGGAATTGTATTATAGATACTTGGAGCCTTACATACGACACTTTTACGCATTAGCGCTGTTTTAGCAGAGGGAACACAGAGCTTGCTATTATCATGGCGATTACGTTCTATAATCTATACTAATATAAAAAGCTGAAGAGTTTGTTTGTTTGTTTGTTCGCGCTAATTTCGGGAACTACAGGTGCGATTTGAAAAATTATTTCTGCGTTGAATAGCCCATTAATCCAAGAAGGCTTTAGGCTACATAACATCCCGCTGTGACCAATAGGAGCTGAGCATAACTAATTCCACGCGAACGAAGTCGCTGGCGGCCGCTAGTATTAGATATGCGAGGAAAAAGATACAGGTTTACGTTTATTTTTAACGCATTAACACATTTGGATTTTGGCGGAGAGACCCCGGTTATGTTATAAGTTTCGTGAACAAAAGCCAGAGAAAACTTAACATAACGCCTATAATTCTCAAAGGTAGTGGGCACTTACGGTACACTAACATAAATGTTTCAGTCTCATGTAATGGGGGCAAAGCTATTGACATCAACCGAGCACATACTCAGATTTCAAAAAATCTAATATCACATTCGCACACCTAGAAATGAAACCCAGTAACTCAAAGTCAGATAAACATTGCTATGAATAAACTTTCACAAACCAGTAACTAAGCTACGGCGTAGTAATAGCTACGGCGTAGCATTAGCTACGCCGTAGACTATAACCGTAGCCAAGCCTACAAAGCTGTAGAAAGTTATTGCTTAAACTGCGGCGCACAGTAAACTACATTATAAAGTAAAATATACATTCAAAAGTTTAAATAATAAATAGGTTAAGTGCGAGCGCTGGTAAACCAAGACTTTTCTTGTAAAACGACCATTTTAGCTAGTCTGCTTCCTGAAAGGGTGCAGATATAAAAGAGGTTTACTGTAAAAATATTTACGTTTTGTAGAAAGAAATTGTTAACTGAAGCTACAAACAAAAACAGGTTACCTACCGAGATTCTAGTGCAGGGAACGATACTCACGTCAAAAATTCATTATGTTTTCTGAACGTTAAGTTCAAAAAACTTAATGAATTTTTGAATTCTTTGCATATAAGAATTTTCACTTGCTTACATATTTTGGATCATTATTATAGCTTATAAACATACAACGTATGCTGTCGGTGTTCTATAGGATATATTTTAGAGAGTCTGCGCGGGAATTGTATGACTTAATTCCCCCATCTCCGTTCCAACATCGGACGACCCGTCGTACGGCGAGTATCCCTTACGCTGTTGACACCACTGCGATCCGGACAAAGCGTTTCGCCTCGTGTTTTATATCGCGTACACCGAGGGACTGGAACAATTAGCCAGTGGCGGTGAGTCCCTCTGACTACAAATTAAGTGCCTTTAAGGCTAGAGTTAAGTCTTTTACAAAATACATAGCTCTGCGAGTCGCTAAACTTAAGTGGCAGTGGGCAGGGCACATTGCTAGTAGAACCTATGGCCGATGGAGCAGTAAGGTTCTGGAGTGGCGGCCACATACTGGAAGACGCAGCGTAGGGAGGCCCCCAACAAGGTGGACCGATGACCTGGTAAAGGTTGCGGGAAGCCGATGGATACGGGCAGCGCAAGACCGGTCAGCGTGGAAAGCCTCGGGGGAGGCGTTTGTCCAGCAGTGGACATCTATAGGCTGAAGAAGAAGAGAAGAAATAAAATAGCATGCTTTACCATCAATGATGGCATCACTGCTTACTATCAGGCAAGCACTAGTTTATAATAACGATCTAAAAATAAAAAGACTGAGAATAGATTTTGAACATTTTAACATTTTATATGACCTTCAGAATAAATATATTAATTCCATACGTTTTGCAGACTGGTAATTTTCTAGTTACGTTTCTGTGCCAAAGAGCTATCCCAAGCACTAAAACTAAAGAGCACCAAAATCCATGATTACGTACGTCCTAAGCATGTGGGTAAGTCCGTACGAATAAAACCCTTACAAGTAGCCTAAGACCGGTCGTGAATCTGAAATAAATCTTCGTTCTCGGCACTTATTTTCATGTTTCTTGAACTCAAGTAAAGCAGATTTTGGATGATGTTAAGAGGGATTCGTTAAATTATGGTAATCTTGATGACTATCTCGGCAGTCCGGCGGTCGGGAGGGTAACTGCTTAGCTATAAATTAAACCCAATGAAGAACATTGAACAATAGAAGTTTTATTGTAATCGCTTTTGGAAGCTTTCAGTGTTAGGTAAAAAGTAATTAAATTTTATCTAAACTTCGATTTCAACCAGACAGTTATCTGTTTTTAGTTTAAAGCCCTTCTTAATCTATACTAATATATAAAACTGAAGAGTTTGTTTATATGTTTGTTTGTTCGCGCTAATCTCAGAAACTACTGGTCCGATTTGAAAAAATCTTTTTGCGTTGGATAGCTCATTAATCCAGGAAGGCTTTAGGCTATATAACATCACGCTGCGACCAATAGGAGCGGAGCATAACTAACTCCACGCGAACGAAGTCGCTGGCGGCTGCTAGTATATAATAAACTGCATCACTGCTTACCATCAGGCGGGATCGCGGTTAAGTACTAGTTAATGATGTTTAAAAAATCGTGGCGGTCTAGTGCTAACGGCCCTGATTTACGAGTTAAAGGTCGTGGATTCGAACCCAAACAGGCGCTTTTTTACATTGTGTAAATTATTTCATCACCACAGCTCTCAGAACTCGAAAGGGTAAGATTGTAGACAACTGAACCCGATCGTAGATCCGAACATCTGCTTACCCGCACTGGAATCGTGCTGAACATTGTAGCCTACTCCCACTCTAAGAAGAGGTATGATTCCCAGCAATAGAACTATTATAGGTTGTGTATTATGTATATGTTTAAGCAATAGACCGGCAAATTGCGTAACACATTATCAGTAGCAATGGGTTTTATTTTGACAGTTCAATAACAATCATTGCGTTATTTACGTTGTTGAGCAGATACGTGTACGAATAGAGAGCAATGGAATAGCAATAAGCTTCAAAATAATTTCAACTGATAGTAATAGCATGTTACGCAATCAGGGAGGCTTAGAATTTTTGGCACAGAGTATTCTAATTAAACAAACATTATGCTGAGCCCTCTAATTGCACCTCTCGACTCAATTATCTATCTAAGAAATCTTCCGGTCTGCGACTCCATCCAGTGTTGTTCTGCAAATACTCTTCACCATTTCTCATTACTTAGCTAATTACTCTTTCCTTTTATACATTGGTTAATTAATAACTATACGTTGATCATATTTGACGTTAGTATATGTGGACTAAGAATTTCGCCTCGGCTTTTATACCGCAAACATCGAAGGGTTGATACCTATTCGCCTGCGGTGGTCTCCCCGTCTAACTAATCGCTTTTAGGTTAGAGTAAATAGGCCTATCTAAAACTGCATTTTATCATCAACGATTTTATCACTGCTTACCTTTTGTTTGTGTGGATAGGAAATCATAAAATGACCTCTCCCGTTCTGAGTGCAGCGGAAGGGCGTGTCAGACTTTTACTGACTATAACCCACGCGTGTTCCTTCACTTACCTATGCACCAGGGCCACAGTCTGTCTTTTGACCAACCCACAACCCTGGACTTCGGTCTTCGTGGACCCCATCACGATGCTCTGATATCTCTATGAGGCGCGCGGGAAACACAACGTGCTATTAACCCGGGCCTAGTCTTTAACAGGCGAGCTGTCCACTGGTCTCCGCCCGCAAGACCGCGCCTACTGTGGCCAGGAGTTCGATGTTGTCTCCCAACCAGGGCGTCTCCTTCGGAGGCTACAGGTCACGCCTCTGGGCGCTGAGATTCCCACTTCCTCAGTCGCTCCGCTTCCTTCAGCTGCCAGATTGCCAGCATCACTGCTTCGCAGAAGAAGACGGCGGCCTGCAGTGCACTCTTGCGCGGGACCATAGCCTGGTCCGGGGCCAGTCGTGAGAGATCGCCGCGGATCGCCGCCACGAGGCACAGCGGTTCCCCGCCCAAACCGGGCAGACCTCCACCGTATGCATCACCGTGTCCTCAGACCGATCCCCATAGTGGTGACACCCTGGCGGTTCGTTACCTCCTAACAGTAGGAACTGGCTTTCAAACGTTTTGAATTACAGAATTTGGTCTACCAGTGTACGTACTGTCTAATGACAGCCTCCGTGGCGTAGCGGTAGCGGACACGGCCGCTGCGCAAGGCGGCGCGGGTTCGATCCTCGCACAGTGCAAATATTTTTATGCATGAATATGAATATTTGCACTGGTCTGGTCGTGCCTCGGAAAGCACGTTAAGCCATTGGTCCCGGTTGCCATACGAACATCCAGTGGCAGTCGTTAAAGGGTTGTTGGAGCCCTCAAAAAGTCCAACAATTAGTCAGCTGCAATGCTTCGATGTCGCCTTCGGGTTGTGGAGGTCAGACGGCAGTCGCTTCACGGAAAATGTCGAAGTTTAGCCATATCAGCAGTTAGACTGGTAAAAGCGGACCTCAGACTCTAAAACTGAAAAGGCTTCGGATGCGACTGGGATAAACGCTGAGATGATGATGATGAGTGTACTTACTGTCTAAACAGCATAGGGACAGTTGCGTAAACTTCCAATGGCGTTTCATTTTGATAATTCCATAAAATTCGTAACGTGATTTACTCTATCGCAAAGCTGAATCTATTCGACATATGAAGCAATGAATTGCCAATTTCTTCCAAAATCCTTCAGATTCCCCTCGAAATTGACATGCTAGCCTGCAAAGCTTGAAGGTATTATGCATAAGTACTTTATTCCCAACAAAATATAATTAAATTTTGTTTTTCATCGATAAAAACCTTTTTAAATTTGCAATCCTCAGAGGAACCAGGTGCTTCGTTATTGTGGGCATTCTTAAGTTACTTTAAGAGTCGGCACGTTGTTTTAATATCGTGTTCGCTCGTTCAGTATTAAACAGTAATCCTTATTTTGGCTCTTTAGTAGATATGTTTCCACATTTTGTGGAAGACACGTTCTTTGTATTTCTGGTAATCTTTAGTGCGTGGTTTTTGGAACGTAGAGCCATATTGATAATTTTCAATCCGACTTTTACGCAGTTCTGAGAAAAGTCACACGTCTCCTTGAAAAATAATAATATATGCGACGATTAAATGTTACAGGCCACTAACACTGACTGATAGTACTAAGCGCTACAAAGCGATATAAATAGCTAGTGTTAATACACCAGCTATTTATATCGCTTTTCGCGATAAAATCGCCCACCATATCACCGCTTGAAAAATTTCTACGTTGATATCTGTAATATGTATAGTGTACATTATAAAGAGTATCCTATTCTATTCCGTTCTAATATCCCACCTATAATAATAATCTGTAGTTTCGTTGCAATTTAATATCGCTTTGTAATTTGGTGTCCATTTTATTTTGGATTTATTGTTAAAATAAATTATTTTTAATATTATTTCGGCATGACCATATATATGAACGTAAACGAAATGCAGGTACTTTCTGTCATTTCTGCCTATTCACATGTAAGCGAACGTACGTTATATTATCTTCTAGATGTCGCAGCCAACTGGTAGAATTAGCTCTTTAGGCAACCGCCTGACTTTTGATAGTATTGCTCACTTGCGCGAGGTTGATCAAAGTTCTAACCCATTTGGTCGGGGTGCCCTGGCTTAGCCAGCAATTCGGTTCACACGTTATTGATTACATTTCAACCTAATGTAATTTTAGTGACTTTCATTCATGCCGTTGGTTGAACGGCCCAGGCGGTTAACTAAGTGGCTAATTAAACCAACTAGCGGCTATACAACGTCATTATTTGTTTATGCGAAACCTGAATATAGTTTCTTCAGAATAAGCAACTGAATCGATTCCAATCATTTTTGCACCATGTTATGTTTTTTCCCAAATTTATATAAAAAATATTGCAGTATGGTTATCGAGCGCAACAATACAGTTCACAACGGAACATACTGTACTAGGGCACCCGCACCCTAGGGCCGCGTACTAGGGCAGCCGCGCCCCGTCGCTGTGGGCGGCGTGGCGCGGCACGAGGCACGAGCGGCTCGTTGACCATAATTATTTTTATAGGGACAACCAAGTAACATAACAAGCTCATAACTTTGTGATTTTTTATGACAGCTTCTTGAAATTCTGTACATAAATTCTTTACATTAAAATACTAGACACGTGTTTTGGGTTTCTAATATAAAAAATAACGTTTTAAAAATATCATAGAAATGAAAGACGCTCACTCACGACACCACCACCCAACAATACGTACTAACAAGCAATCAACACGAGCGCATCACAAAATCCGTGCCACGACAACTTTGGACATGACGAGTCTCCGTCATATTTGAATTGCTAATACCGACAGCCTTGCAAAGAACACGACAATTAATTCGGAAACACTTCAATGTTGATGTTTAATCAGTTAAGTAGAAACGTTTCTGTTGTTTTCCTATGGATTCGCAAGTTTATACGCACGTATTTTGGTACGTGTTTGTGGTGCGGTTTAGTGGTAGATGTGTCGCAGGTTTGTTAGTGTAAATGCCTATTTGAGAGTGTTTGGAGGATCGATGTGATACGTAAATAGCTGATTAGGTTTACATTCGGCACTATGTTAGTACACATTTGGCTTCTTCCGGATTATACAAGAATGTCGTAAGTGTGAATTGATGCTATAGGAATCGAGAACTACTGCCAAAATGAGTAAATACTCACTGGTCATTGCAAAAAACTCAATAGATTGTCCAAAACCTAAACACTGAGACTATGTCATGCTCCCTATAAAAAAAAAAACATTTTAATTCAGACTTTACAATCCATAACCAATCCAATCCAATTCTTTATATCCATCTATAATGTCTTGCTGGTGGTGGAGTGTGTCTAGGGCTTTTGAGCGTTTCTTTAAAAAAAAAAACCGGCCAAATGCGAGTCGGACTCGCACACCGAGGGTTCCGCCGTACAAACGTAGCGGTTTACAATTTATGACGTACTAGTTTTCCGCCAGCGGCTTCGCCCGCGTGGAGTTCGGTTATATCGCGCTGTTTAAATTCCCCTCGGGAACATCAAATTTTTCCGGGATAAAAGGTAGCCTATGTTCTTTCTCAGGGTCTAAAGATTGTCTGTGCCAAACTTCATCAAAATCGATTGAGAGGTTTAGGCGGGAAAGCGTAACAGACAGACAGAGTTACTTTCGCATTTATAATACTAGCATTGATTTAGAATTTTTCACAGTTTAGAGGCAATTAGATTTAAGAAGTGTTTGATATGAATTTCAACTTTAATATCTCTACGCGTTCATGTGAAAAAGGGTAGGTAGTAAGTTTATAATTATTAAAAAATATTTTATGTCATGTAAGCAAAAATAATATTTTAATATTTTATGTAACTTCAAATTTATCATTTTCACAATTTTTCCTTTATCTGTCTGTACTATAATAAAACGACAGCCTCCGTGGCGTAGCGGTAGCGGACGCGGCCGCTGCGCAAGGTGGCGCGGGTTCGATCCCCGCACAGTGCAAGTATTTGTATGTATGAATATGAATATTTGCACTGGTCTGGTCGTGCCTCGGAAAGCACGTTAATCCGTTGGTCCCGGTTGCCATACGAACATCTAGTGGCAGTCGTTACGGGTTGTTGGAGCCCTCAAAACTCCAACAATTGGTCTAACTGCAATGCTTCGACGTCGCCTTCGGGTTGTGGAGGTCAGACGGCAGTCGCTTCACGAAAAATGTCGAAGTTTAGCCATATCAGCAGTTGGACTGGTAAAGCGGACCCCAGACTCCAAAGCTGAAAAGGCTTCGGATGCGACTGGGATTAACGATGGGATGATGATGACTATAATATAACGTTGCTTCAAGATTCTGAGTTCACGGGAAGTACCTTGTAGGTTTTGATTCCCTAGCGTGTGACGGAAATTCGTCTAAGGTGTCGGTATAAACTGCTGTATCTTTTGATCGCTTCAACTTAGAAGTTTGATTTTTTCACAGCTTAAAGGGACAATAGACCTAGGTATTTGGCATAAATTTCAATTTGATAACTTTATTCGTTCGTGAGAAATAAGGTAGTAAGTTCCATTTTATTAAAATATGTTTATTATATTAATTAATTATTAAAATAATTATTAAATTAATTATTAAAATATGTTTATTATATTTGATTTACGTAAACAATTAGTCATCATCATCATCATCACAGCGTTAATCCCAGTCGCATCCGAAGCCTTTTCAGCTTTGGAGTCTGGGGTCCGCTTTACCAGTCCAACTGATGAAATGGCTAAACTTCGACATTTTTCCGTGAAGCGACTGCCGTCTGACCTCCACAACCCGAAGGCGACATCGAAGCATTGCAGTTAGACCAATTGTTGGACTTTTGAGGGCTCCAACAACCCGCAACGACTGCCACTAGATGTTTGTATGGCAACCGGGACCAACGGCTTAACGTGCTTTCCGAGGCACGACCAGACCAGTGCAAATATTGATATTCATGCATACAAACATTTACACTGTGCGGGGATCGAACCCGCGCCACGTTGCGCAGCGGCTGCGTCCGCTACCGCTACGCCACGGAGGCTATCCACGTAAACAATTAGTGGATAGCCTAATTTTATCAAGGCTTAATTACTGTGATACGGTGTACGGCCCATGCCTGTTAGCAAGAACAGAGAAGCTAATTTAGCGCATACAGAATGCTTGTACACGATTCTGTGTAAAGATACCTCCTAGAAGTCATGTAACACCTTTTATAAATGAAATTAATATATTGAAAATGGCTGCTAGGAGAAGGTTACATATGGCTGGTCTGCTTTTTGGAGTAGTTACTACACAGAGACCTCACTACCTGTTTGAAAAATTAAGTTGGAGACAGAGCAAATATGAACCACGTTCCTCTGCCAAACCTCTTTGTACAGTGGCCCATAGGACAGCAGCATTCAGGGGGAGTTTCAGGTATGCCGCCACGCACTGTTGGAATAACCTTCCTCCACCAGTAAGAGTCCTGAGAACAAAGAGTCATTTTTTAAATGTTTTAAAGAAATATTTCTTACAGATACAGCAAACCACATAGTTTTAATTGAACTTACCTCAAGGATTATGGTCTTCTGGCAATGGATATGGTTTTCCGGCGGTGCGGGTGGCATTGATTCCTCCCTGTTTGATTAGTGTTATTGCCACGGGAGAGGAAGTACTCTTCAGTTTTCTGGGGCTAGTTTGTTGTTTTTTTTTTTTTCTGAGGCTGCGTTATGGAAATTCGATAATTAGTTAAATATAGAATTGGGTTTCACAATTGCCGATATTTATTTTTATTTTCTCGACATGAGGCTTTGTTACTACATTTAATATTAATGCACTGCTAATACTTACCATCACAGTCATGTGGGCGTTGAAGGCGGTATAGTTTTCAATTCCTTTCAGTAGGTATGTCGAAAAAGCATGGTTGTCGTTTGCCGTCGCCACGCCATTACATTATGCAAATGTGCACCATCACACACACTGAACATTCCTGTTTTCTATACACGCCTAGATGCATATTTTCACCATATTTATTTATTTGTATGTATTGTATCACTTATTCCAGCGGAAAATTAAACTAATTCAATTTATTGTCGCACACAGTGGGACGTCATTACGTCATTCGAGAGGTAGTTGCTGAAAATCAGCGCTGTTGACAACAGGTTCGTCTGACTGAAGTCACAGCATTTTGCTGAGCAACGACCTGTTCCTGCACAGATGCGACGCACAGCTCAATTGCTGTTTGTTTTGTAACACGAACAGTTGGTTCCCAACACTGTTATTGCCTTTTTATTTCATTTTGTACTTATGTCATAATTGTTGTTGTTGTATATATGTTGTCATTTACCGGTGGCGCGGGCGCAACATGATGATTGATGTGTGTGTGACAGATCATTGACGTTAATACATGTGACAGTCGGATGTTTTGATTTTTTAAACTGTCAATGTCTAATTGTCAAATACATGTGTGTCTTTGACCCGGGTTATGACATCAGATTTTTTTTTATTTTTATATTGAGTAAGAGGCTTTTTAGTGGGCTATATTTCTTTGTTCTTTTTTTTCTTTATTACGTGTTTATTATTATTTAAGTGTATCAGTATTGTTATGTGCGTTCTGTTTGTGCGGAATAAACAATTTTTCTTTCTTTCTTTATATTATATAACTAAAAAAATGTGATTTTCGCAATTTTTCCTATATTTGCATTATATGACAATCCTTCATGCCAAATTTCAAGATTCTGAGTTTACGGGAAGTATCCTGTAGGTTTTGATTCCTTTGCGAGTGTCGAAAATTAGTTGAAAATATCGACATATCGGCTGTATCTTTTGATTGGCTTGGCTTAGAAGTTTGATATTTTCACAGCTTAAAGAGACAATAGACCTAGGTATTTGGTATAAATTTCAATTTGATAACTTTATTCGTTCGTGAGAAATAAGGTAGTAAGTTCAATTTTATTAAAATATGTTTATTATATTATATAACTAAAAAAATGTGATTTTCGCAATTTTCCTATATTTGCATTACATGACAATGCTTCATGCCAATTTTCAAGATTCTGAGTTTACGGGAAGTATCCTGTAGGTTTTGATTCCTTTGCGAGTGTCGAAAATTTGTTGAAAATATAGACATAATCGGCTGTATCTTTTGATTTTCTTGGCTTAGAGGTGTGATATTTTTACAGCTTAAAGGGACAATAGACCCGAGTATTTCATGTGAATTTCAGCTTGATACGTCTACACGTTCTTGAGATAAAGGGTCTTGACAGACAGACAGACAGACAGACAGACAGACAGACAGACGGACAACAAAGTGATCCTATAAGGGTTCCGTTTTTTCCTTTTGAGGTGCGGGAATCGAACCCGCGACACGCAGCGCAGCAGTCAATTGTTTATAGTTTTGGTAGTTTGCATGTTCGAGTACGAGACAGGTGATAATATTTCTTTTTTAGGTACTCAATTCGACCGTATATATGCTTTTTTTTATGTTTGTTCGCGCATAACTTCGTCGTTTATGAACCGATTTTGATGATTCTTTTTCTGTTGGAAAGAAGACATTCCCAAGGTGGTCCCATGATAAGGATATCAGGGTTTGATGGTGGAAGACCAGAGAAAACAAGGGGAACTTTAAAAAATTGCAGGGGCGACAAGTGCATTTCTTAACATTTCATTAAGTATTTTAAAGCACTACAATTTAATAAAGGTCTGGAGTAGATCTGATGATGGAGCCGGGAGACAGTCGAAGGAACTCCTCAACAATTCACAGCAGCTACCTTGTGTTTGGGCTCGATTAATTTGTATTGATAAGAACTTTACACCTAGATGAGTTGTGACTGTCATAAGAGCTGTCTGTGATGATGAAGACAAAGGCCAGTTCCGGGAACTCCTCAACGGTTTACAGTAGCTACTTTGTGGTTGGACTTCATTCATTTATATTGATGAGACCTTTGCACCTATTGGGTTAAAATAATGGTCTGCAGTAAATTTGATGATGAAGACCATAGGCAGTTGAGGGAATACTTACGGGTAAAAATTAAAGTAAACAAAATTACGTCGTTTCCCAACTATATTGGCGCCAGCTTCCAGTCTGACGGATGCAACTGAATACATAGTATTTTAACAACTAAAAAGTGTAAAATAAAAACTTTTTTACAAAAAAATAACCGACTTCCAAAAACCACTACAAAGTGAAAAATAACTAATTTCGGAAGTCGGTGTCAAAAAAGAAATATACAAAACCAAAGACACCGACTTCCGAAATTAGTTATTTTTCACTTTGTAGTGGTTTTTGGAAGTCGGTTATTTTTTGTAAAAAAGTTTTTATATGGTATCTAGTTGTAATGAGCAACCCGCATTGAGCAAGCTTGGTGATTACGCTCAATCCTTCTCTGTATGAGAGGAGACACCTGTGCCCAGCAGTGGGATGATGAAAAGGTTGATGATTATGATCTAGTTGTAATGTGCGTTTTGTTTGTGCGGAATAAAAATATTTCTTTCTTACTTTCTTTAATACCTTAACCACTACGCTAATCGTGCAATGAAAGTCAGTCAAGTTTCCTTCAAAATGGTTGAGCTGAAAGGTGCTGATCCATACGTCTTGTTCGTAAACGGACATCGTCACTGGAGACTGGTCAACTCTCAACTGCAACGGCTTATTTTAACTTCTGAGTTGTTTTTATGTTTTCTATAATGGACGCTTTTAATGTGCACAACTTTTTGCATCGTTCTTATTTGAGTTGTGTCTGTGGAATTTCTTGCCCTTTTTTTTCCATAGATGGAGATGAGATCCAGAGATACTATGTTACTCGGTACTCGGTGGTAGATCATAACATCGGCTGCCGGCAGAAGTTACCACCCACCAGACAAAGTCTTGCCGCCAAGCGATTCGTCGTGTTCCGGCATGATGTCTGGTGAAGCCGTACGGAGGACAGGTCTGAGCAGTTGTGTTGCGATGTGTAGCGGGTATGATGCGCCAAATGTTGTTGTGTCGGGAGCTTGGTCGTGGAGAGTCTCCAGATCAATCTCCCTCTAGTGCAGCATCATTTGGTCGTGTTGGTCTTAGGTTTAACAGTGCATCACCTCGCTCAACTGCTGTCATCCTTCCTATTCCTAAGTTTTTTAAGTGAATAGGCATAATAAACTAGTGCGCTTTACCATCAACGATTGCATCACTACTTACGATCATGCGGGATTGCAGTCAAGCATTAGTTTATAATTATTAAAAAAAAAAAAGATTCCATAGATAGATGATGATGAGATGAATCTAGTCGCCCATTCAAAGCAGTACCTACTCCTTCATCTTACTGAAAGCCCTTTTGACAAAAATTCAAAAGTACAGACGACAGCACATCAAGCTACTACGATCTGTCAGATTCCTTTATCCGATTTTCAACTTTATCTCTGAAGCATGAAGGCTCAAGCTTGATTGGGAAAATCCATACGAACATCTAATGGCAGTCGTTAGGGGTTGTTGGAGCCCTCAAGAGTTCAACAATAAGACAAGTTTCTCACATTGATTGTGATAAAAATTTACAGTTAAAGTGACACGATTGGCGCAGTGGCGACAGTTTGGGGTAGCTTGACGTGCTGTCGTACGTACCTATAATTAATTATTTTTTTTATGTTAGTAACTGTACTGTAACCGTTCTTTTTTTTGTTAACTAGTACATCGTCGCGAATCCACCTAATGGTAAGCCATTAGGTGGGTTCGCAACGATGATGATACTACGAGCCATCAACGATTGCTTACAGTGATGCAATCGTTGATGGCAAAGCACTCATGTTATTATAAGTAGCGACTTAGATAGGTACTTTACAAAAAAACAAAATAAAACTAACCTAACCTAATACCTAATAGAGTATCACCTCCTTTTGCGAAGCAGTGATGGTAGCAAAGGAGGAGGCGGAGCTCGTGAGGGAGCGGGAATCCCAGCGTCCTGATGCCTTTAGCCGCTGCAGGCGACGCCCTGGTCGGGAGACGGCGAGAGAGCTCGCCGCCTGGTAATGACCAGGCCCGAGTGGACGGCGCGTTGTGTTTCACGCGCGCCTCAAAGAGTTGTCAGCACATCGTGACGGGGTTCACGAAGACCGATGCCTCCTGGGTCAGGGTTGCGGGTTGTTTAAAAATAAACCGTGGCCCTGGCCTACAGGCAATTGAAGGAACAAATTTGGAAGAACGAGCAATTTTAAAAGAAAGTTGGAGAGGTCAGACGATGCTATGTACAATATTATATTTTATTTATGCGAACACGTGTCCAGTATTTTTAAGTAAAGAATCTATGTAAAAAAATTAAAAAAGATATGATGAAAAACCACAAAGTTATGATCTTGTTATCTTACTTGGTTGTTCCAACAAAAAAACGGTCAACGCACAGCTCGCCCGCACGCGCGTGAAGCAGCGCAGCGCGAGGGGCCCTGTCTCAGTGTCCCTGTGCGGTGGGTAAACTGCAACAATTTGTAAATGAAGTTGCGAAAAAATATAACACGGTGTAAAAATTATTAGAATCTATTCAGTTGCTTATTCTGAACAAACTATATTCTGGAAACCCCTGTCTCTAAACAGGATTCAGACGATGCTATATTTTATTATTGTAATTTTATTTTATACCATAGGAAGAAACTTCCATTGTGTAAACTGGCTTAAAGCATCCGATAGTTCGCATACCTTTGAAAATCGACTTTGGTCAATCATCATCATCATCAACCTCTTTATCGTCCCACTGCTGGGCATAGGTCCCCTCTCATACTGAGAAGGATTTTGCGTAATCACCACGCTTGCTTAATACGGGTTGGCGAGTTCAGACTTGAAAGTCCAGGTTTCCTCAAGATATTTTCCTTCATTTTTTTTAATCAGTCATTGATGTCAAAGACATACTTAGAAATTACAATTATGACTTAGAAAAGCTACATTCGTACTTGCCTGACCTGCAATCGAACCCGCACACTCATACTTGAGAGGCTGGTGTTTTAACCACTAGGCCACCACAACTGTCAATCGTCTTGTAATGGACTTCGGTCAATGCTTGGCCTTAATTCGTCACTTATGTACACTCCTTCTTAACTACAAGATTAGCCACTTCACACACAATAGGGAGATGTTCCTTCCAGGAACTATCTATATTTAAACTGACCAAATCCCAAACACAATTTTTGCTGACATCTGCGCACTCCAAAGGTCTAATGAAGGGATCAGTTCAAAGGGAACCCTACTCAGTCCCATTACACGAAGACAGTTCCAGAATAAATCATCATTTACAATGGAAACAAAATTCATTGCGTATTAATATTGTAAACTCGTAAAACAATGAATAAAGATAGGGAATTCGCTGAATAGACAATGGTGGGCCTAAATAAACCAATCCTTGGAGGAGGCTATGTAAAATAACTGTTCTCAAAACTAGCGTTTGCTGGAGCCTTATTCTGGTATATTTGAACTATAACGTTTTCGTCAAGTAAAAATATTACTTCTTCAGTATCATTAATTATTTTAACGGCAAGAAAATGTTGTGTGATTAAAAAGTAGGTACTGTTGAGATTAAAGCCTATTTGGTGCTTACAATCAACGTAAAAAAACATTTTGAGTTTGCAAACCTCGCTAAGATTTGCAAGGTCAAAATGGTTGGAGGTTACTCAAGGAAGAGCAGAAAAGAAAGAAGAGTGTGAGAGAAAAAGGAGAGGTCTTGGCACATTTGTCTTTATTTAATTAATGTTTACAATATAATATTGTGACACATTTTAAAAAGCAACTGTGGGGGTTTTTAAACGTTGTTCTCCATATGGAACTTGACAGCCTCCGTGGCGTAGCGGTAGCGGACGCGGCCGCTGAGAAAGGAAGCGCGGTCGGTCCCCGCGTAGTGCAAATATTTGTATGCCTGGTCTGGTCGTGCCTTGGAAAGCACGTTAAGCTGTTGGTCCCGGCTGCCATACGAACATCTAATGCAGTGTTTACGGGTTTTTGGAGCCCTCAAAAGTCCAACAATTGGTCTAACTACAATGCTTCGATATCGCCTTCGGGTTGTGGAGGTCAGACGGCAGTCGTTTCTCGAAAGATATCGAAGTTTAACCAAAAATCAGCAGTTAGACTAGTAAAGCGGACTCCAGACTCCAAAGCTGAAAAAGCTTCGGATGCGACTGGGATTAACGCTGGGATGATGATGATGATGATGTTCTACATGTTGGAGATGTAAACTTCGCCAATATCAAACCAAAGAGGATTGTAATTAGATATTTTTATAATTCTCTATATTGTCTGTGTGTGTCACTTACTTCTCGTTGTCATGTGAACGATGGTGTCGTCTAATAAATAAATTCATTAAAACATCTCCTGGGTAATTACTTTTTTTCCATCATAACCCAACAGGTTATGGGCCCAGGACGTTAGTCTCGCGTCGAAATTATTATTTTCGCGTGTTTTGGTGGAAATAAGTATTATTTCAAAATTTCACGTCAGTTACGTTTTTCAACAAAATGGCTTCAGGGGTTTCAGGATCTTCAGTGGGCATTCCAATAGACAAATTAAAAGGGATGGAGGATTATAATAATCGGAAATTTATTATGAAGATGATCCTAATACACGAAGACCTGTACGAAACCATTGAATCGGAAGATTGCAAAGATGAACGTAAGAAACAAAAGGCACTCGCGAAAATTTGTCTGTCTGTTGGACCGTCTGCTTTGCAGCATGTGCGCAACGCTAAAACTGCTTATGAAGCTTGGACATGTTTGCAAAAAGCTTATGAAGATAGGGGCCTATGCAGAAGACTAGGGTTGCTGAGATCGCTTTTTGGGGTGAAATTGAAGGAGATGGAAGGCATGCAGGCGTACATAACGAGAGTCACAGAGTTAGCACAACAATTGGCTGATATTGGTTCACCTTTAGATGATGAGTTTGTTGCTGTCATTTTATTAAGTGGGCTAACAAGCGATTTTGACCCACTAATAATGGTTCTAGAAAATTCTGACAGTAAGTTGACCAGTGAAGTCGTGAAGTCTAAACTGATGCTGGAACAGTTGCGTAGGGATGACAAAGAGGTACCAGATGTGAGCGCATTGGCTACAAAGAAAGTGTACAAGTGCTTCAGATGCAAGAAGGCAGGCCATATGAAAAAGGATTGTCCAATGAAGGGTTCATATTCTGTTGGAAAAGATAAGCCGAAGAAGGATAGCAGTACTCTTTTGACAGCATTGTCAGTGTATCCAAAACGTCAAATTTGGTATGTTGATTCCGGTTGTACAAACCATATGTGTAACAGCAAGGATCAGATGATGGACTTGGAGCGATCCAGGTCTACAGAGGTGAATGTGGCTAACGGAGAGAGCATATTTATGGAAGGAAAAGGCAGAGTTTGTGTAAATTTAAAGAAATTAGGTTACAAAACAATAAGTAATGTGTATTATGTTCCTGCATTATCTACCAATTTGCTATCTGTAAGTGAATTGTCTAGAAAGGGATATAGGGTATTAATTACTTCTACAGAATGTAGGATTTTGGATGGAGGTAGGGTTGTAGCTACTGCTACATGTAACAACGGCCTATACGAATTGGATTGTTACAAAGCAGGCAAGCGACAGTCAGAGAGGGCCATGACTTCTTTCTGTGTGGATGGGGAACCGGATGCTGGCTTACAAGGTGGTCTTGAGGCGGCATGTGGCATCGGACATAAAGTAAGTCAGGAGATTTGGCATCGGAGACTGGCACATCTCAACTCCAGAAGTATGAACCTAATGAAGAATGGATTAGTCACAGGTATGGATTATGATGTTTCTACTTTTAATCCTTGTGTTCCATGTATTGAGGGCAAACAACCTAAGCTGCCGATCTCTAAGAAAAGTTATAGTAGGTCAAAGGAGCTATTAGGGCTTGTACATACGGATGTATGTGGACCTATGCAGGTACCATCGCTAGGTGGGATGCGTTATTTTGTAACTTTTATAGATGATTTTTCTAGAAAAACATTTATTTATTTTCTAAAAAGGAAAGTTCAGGTTTTTGAAAAATTTAAATTATTTAAGGCTTTAGCCGAGAATCAGACGGGAAAGAAACTAAAGGTCCTTAGGAGTGACAATGGGGGTGAATATGTCAATCATGTTTTTCAAGAGTATCTAGAAAACTGTGGGGTAAAACATGAAACTACTAACTTCTCGTTGTCATGTGAACGATGGTGTCGTCTAATAAATAAATTCATTAAAACATCTCCTGGGTAATTACTTTTTTCCATCATAACCCAACACTCCATACGCAAATAAATTTTGGAAGGGACAACTACAATCAATTCAACTTTGAATTTGAAACATTTGATTTTGACTTAATTATTTTATGAACATCCTAAAATCACACCCATTTACTCCTAAACTCTAAACTTCATAACATCCACAAACACCCACAAACACCCCTTACGGCGTCACATCCTTTATTTTCCTTACAAAGTGAGCTCCTACCACCAACTTCGTAGACACGGCCCCAGGCTACTTGCGGCACCAATATGTCGCCTAAATTGGATTAAGATGCAAGACCTTGCCGTAACACCCTTCAGACAAGTTAACACTCTGACTTGAGAATTAACTCCTTGTATTTTAAGCAATTTGGCAGTATACAAACGTACTTGGATTGTTTGTTTCATACATCAGGAACTCCGAGGTATGGAAAAATTAAGTAAACATTGTGATTCTGTTTGAATGTTAAAAGTGGTTAAGAATGGTAAAAAAGAAAATTAATCATTTTCACTTTGCATTACACCCTTTCACTCTGCTTTGTATGTCTGCATTTGCCAGTAAATGCAATGTTTATTTTGTCTTTGGTTTGACGAAGACCAGGGGCCTTATTCTGCTATTTTTATAACTTTATCATTCCAACACACTTCCGTAGTCATTTCATTGTTATTGTGCTTAATAATTCGTAATCTGCTAAATTCATAATGATCGATCAATTATCTCAGTTGTCTCGTAATGTAATGGCGATAGAATGATATTGCTGTATTGCCATTATTATAAAACTCGTTAATAGAAATGATTTTCTAGAAACTAATACTCACTTTGAAAATTCCTTATTATGAAGTAAATTGTCAGTGATTGACCACTGGAAAGTTGTAAAGACGCCATTTTGTTAGTAGATTACGAAACTTGTCAACATCGATCACTATAAGATCACTGATTGATCATCATCAACCTTTTTATCGTCCCACTGGTGGGCACAGGTCTCCTCTCATACAGAGAAGGATTGAGCGTAATCACCACGCTTGCTCAATGCGGGTTGGCGATTTCAGACTTAAAGTCCAGGTTTCCTCAAGATGTTTTCCTTCACCTTCAGTCATTGGTGTCCAAGATATACTTAGAAAGTACATATAACTTTAGAAAAGTTACATTGGTACTTGCCTGACCTGGAAACTAGTGCGCTTTACCATCAACGATTGCGTCACTGCTTACCATCAGGCAGGATTGCGGTCAAGCGCTGGTTTATAAATTATAAAAAAAAAAAAAAAGAATCGAACCCGCGCACTCATACTTGAGAGGCTGGTGTTTTAACCACTAGGCAACCACGACACAATTTCTCACACACACGTTTTCACACGTTTTCTGATTGATCAATTTGAGACTATTGTAATAGCAGACTAGAGCCCCAGTCGATATACCTGTAAGATAGTTGCGTAACACTATTAGAGGCAATTTCATTTTGACAGTTCAACAACATTCATTCCGTTCTTTACATTGTTGAGCAGACAAAGTTTTCGAACATTATGGAGCGATGGATTAGTAATCTGCTTGAAAATGATTTTAATTGGTAATAATAGTGTGTTCTGCGGTTAGGGTACTTTCTTTTTTTTTTCGGGGTGGAAATCCTCATAGGATGTCCGCCGCCCTAGGGTGGGCGACGGGGTCTGTCGTCCGTCAGACTTTTACTGACTAAAACCACCCCGGTGTCTCTTCTATCACGAGCGCGCGTGGGGCCGCGGGAGCCTAAATTCTTCCGCAGCCCCACACTCTCGTGCTGGCCCGGTCTGTCCGGCCCTCGTCTCCGGCACGGGGTAGTGGGGTGTTAAACTACCCCGTGCATCGCCTCATAGGCGCGCGCTGACACTCACGCGCACCTCCGCCGCGAGGTCCATCGAATAGGGGGCGGGGACTTCCCCATGTCCCTCGCCCCTGTACCCATTCATGGGGGGCGGAAGAGGGCGTTATCCGCCCTTCTTCGGCGCCCGGTCCGTCTTCTGCGGCCCGGGAAGGGAGTTGAGATCTCCCTCTCACGTTCCGCAGCTTCCTTCTGCGACATCACGTCCTCGCAGAAGGACACTGGGTACTGGGTACTGGTAAATATAGGGTACTGCCCTGACTTATTGTTTTGTAATACTTGGCTTTTGGCTAATTTGGTGATGTATTTTGTATTTTTTTTTATGCAGATAAATCAATTTCTTCATTCTTTCTTTCTTTCTAATTCAACCAATTACTAACTAGAGACAAATTACATAAATTATGAATAATTGGCGACTTCAAAAACTAGCGATGTAAAACATGTTAAGTTTTTATTGCTGCAATTCTTCTGGGAAAATGACCATAATTCCTTTATATCCATTCGAAAATTCCACTGCTTTCCACTGCAACATCAATGGTACAATGAAAATGCACAGCAGCTTATTGCATTTGTAGTTCATTTGTAAATAATTAATGTACGATATACTGCGACTGTTTATTTTCCGTTTAATACAACACATTACAACTTTCCCAGAATAACAAGCAACCCGTTTATCCTCGAATCCTCGAAATTTAAATAAAGTATTTGCTTTAAAATCGGATTCAACGACAACATGAAATTTCTTGTAACACAATAAAAATCATTGTTGTCATTCCTTTGCATACGAATTCCGGACAAAATAACGTTTTAAACTTTCGTGCAACGATGATCATAGGAAAATTAATTATCTGTTTCATGGATGATGTAAACAATTGAAAATCAGAGAAAATATCGAGCATTTTCAGATGATATTGATCGCGAGTAGTTGGAATCAGTTGGG
Organism: Sesamia nonagrioides; assembly: GCA_017933935.1. Lineage (NCBI taxonomy): Eukaryota > Metazoa > Arthropoda > Insecta > Lepidoptera > Noctuidae > Sesamia > Sesamia nonagrioides. The sequence goes on along the minus strand of JADWQK010001324.1, from coordinate 1,473,842 downwards.
ATCGTTCGGACCGCCCATTAGTCCGTTCGGTCCAAACGATTCCGACTAGTCGCAATCATTTGACAAAAATGTGTTCGCCGATTAGGGGGCAGGTTTGAGGTCATGTCTAACTAACGTGAGCAATGGTGGTGCAGTGGAGGCGTTCAAATCACTATATTCATGGCACTACTTTACAATCTGTAGGTAAGTCGTTTGCCATCGATATGCTAAGAAGGAGATGATGTCTAGATTTCCTTTTGGTATTTATTTCACCAGAAGTTGCCAAAGTGCTGTCTGCGAAGTTTGGAAACCAACCAATTTCTAAGTGGCTGATGAACAACCGGATTCAAAAATATTTGCTAGCTTAACTGTTGTCGATATTGAGATGAACTTTTATTTAATTTAAAAATACTTCTTGAAAAGATAATCACGTTCGCTAGGAAAGAATAAAGGGCTGTATTTTAAAGGCATTGCAATCAAATTTAGACCTAAGGGACTTAGAGCTAACTCTTCACAAACGACCATCAATTCCACAATAACACGTCCCCAAAATTTTTCGTTCTCGTTGTTTTCGATAACATAGTTAACGTTTCACGTTTCGAATGTCGACCGATTCCGAATCGGCACATCATTCTACGACATTTGCAATGCAGATATAACCATTTTCATTTTACAATCAACAGAACAAAATTAATTCAATAGGTTCCTGTGAAGAATGTTTTTGGTGTTTTGAGAAAGGATCTTCTTGGTTGGTAGGTATGAATTTATAATGTCATTTAGATTTATCGAGTGTAGTTACTGTTTATTTTTGTAAGTCCAATAAACAAGGATTGGATTCCCTTTTGTATTTCGAATTGAAGTTCACTTTTGTGGGGAATTGGTATTTAACATGTTACTAAATATTATGTATGTGCTAGCGAGATTTGGGAGAAGGGTCTTGTAGGGAAGTAACAACAGCCAGATGACTGGTCATCTGGCTGTTATTACTTTCCTGGTTAGGCGACACTTGCCGTGGTTGGTTCTATCAAGTTATGATATATTAGAGCCTTTTATGCCTCAGACAGCACGTAAAGCATTGATCCTGGCTGCCATTCCTGGATCTCTAACAATCGTTATAGGGTGTCAGAATCCTGAAAGTCCGACAACTCTGGTGTTACTAAGAAGTATCATATTAATCAGTAAATGAAAAATGGAGGTTAGATAGGCAGTTGTCCCATATAAAATACTTATTCAGTAAGTTCCTGAGAAACGTTTTTTTTTCAATAATTTGACTTTAAGCTTTTCTTTCAATATGCGAAGAACGCTGCGGTCGCTCACCTTGAGATCCTGTGAGAGCTGATTTGCTGAGCGTGCTGGATTTTTGTGTAATCGATAACGCAAGGTCCGTTATCAACAATAGGGTAGTTGACTAAAAAAACGAATTAGTCCGTCAGTCAGATTTCCAAAAAACAACTAGACACGTATTTTTTCTTTTTCATATAAACAAAAAATTTACACGACGCAGTGCGTTGAAAACTAGTATGACGTCACTGCTTGCTACACTTTTTAGCAACCAGTGACGTCACCAGCCACCACTCCTGATCTTTGATGCCTTTTATATTCGTATTTTTTTATTGATTTGGTAAAACAAAATATACGTATCCAATATTTATTCTACAACCTGAATGACTGACTAAATAGAATCATTTTTTTTTTACCCACGAAACATCCCTATTGCTGGAGTCATTGCAGTATAACATCCCTATCTCCTCACCTACCATTCTCATTATAACGTTGAATAGTGCGATGAACAAATTTCTCGTTGTACTGCAGATTTGACAGCGCTCGACGATTTTCGATTTTCCCTCCAAATGAAGAGCAATTACTGAATTACGTTTTAAACCCATAGTTCAAAATTAGAATGTGTTTTTCTCACAACAGAATCACTTCAAATGATGATAGCAAACATGTCAAACTGCACCTAGTAAAATTTTGAATTCGTTCGATTCAGTAGTTTGAATTTTAAAACAGTTCGATTGAGACGGACGGACAGTTCAATCGCCGTACTAACTACCGGGTAGTTAGACATGAAGCGGATACCAACATATCGAGTTGGGAAAAGACTATTCAATAAATTACATGAAACTACCGACAGATAGCGAGTGTTTTAAATAGCTATAAATGTAGATTAATTTAATGGATAGATCAGAGAGACCTGATTCTGACCTCGCCGGCTACAAATAATTTTCAGATTATAAAACATTATAAAATTCTCAGTCTTGCAAAATTTTCAGAATTTCATAGAGGAAAAACATAAAATCACTTACTTTTTATACAGATATAAAAGCTTACTGTCTTAAAATAAAAATAATAGCTGCCTGGAAAATTTGAGGTTATTTTCATAAAATTATATAATCTTTGTTTACATCATAATCCCAATGCTGGAGTATCCGCCGCGGCTACACATCACTCGTTACCATACCCCATTTCGAACGTTATGGGTTGTTGAAGATATTTAAACTTAGACAATGTTTCTATTACGTCTCTCCCCTTCTACCATAGCTATAACGTTTCCACTGCTGAGTGCAGACCTCCTCTTAATGAGAGAGTATCGTGCGGTTTTTGGATGACAAATGTCTTCGAATTTTCGGTTCTGGCATGTGCCAGTATCTTCAAGATGTCTTAAACAAATAACCACACCTTCATCGTGATCAATTTCAAATTTTAATTGATTATCTCTCAATACTTGAACATAATACAAAGAAAGTAATTTTAGACGTAAATCAGTTTGTTAATTTTTTGTTAACCTTGATGTATAAAACTGATATTAATAAGTATAATCATAGACAATGAAATCCTAAATCTATGGGTATAATAAATGAGCATATTTTGACAGCCTCCGTGGCGTAGCGGCAGCAGACGCGGCCGCTGCGCAAGGTGGCGCGGGTTCGATCCCCGCACAGTGCAAGTATTTATATGCATGAATATAAATATTTGCACTGGTCTGGTCGTGCCTCGGAAAGCACGTTAAGCCGTTGGTCCCGGTTGCCATACGAACATCTAGTGGCAGTCGTTACGGGTCGTTGGAGCCCTCAAAAGTCCAACAATTGGTCTAACTGCAATGCTTCGATGTCGCCTTCGGGTTGTGGAGGTCGGACGGCAGTCGCTTCACGGAAAATGTCGAAGTTTAGCCATATCAGCAGTTGGACTGGTAAAGCGGACCCCAGACTTCAAAGCTGAAAAGGCTTCGGATGCGACTGGGATAAACGCTGGGATGATGATGACTTGAACATAATACAAGATTAAAATACAAAAGGAATAAGAAGTATTTACCGTCATCAAAACCGACACCACTCGATTATTTAAATTATAAAAATACCCCCCTTATTCATAAACGTTGCTTACAGTGAACTAGTTATTAGCGATTCTTTAACTATACATTTATGACCGTTTAACGTCACTTAACTTTAATCATCATTTATGAATAAACACCACAGCGTTTGACGTGACGTGACGTGCAAACGTCTAAAATCCATACATTTCCTAAACAATCAATAATCTACTAAAAACTAGTTAACTTTAAGCTTTTTTTTTTGAATAATCGAGACCAACACGAATTCCTACTGACACATGCCATTCGTCTCTTTTGCGTAATGATACAACTAATTTAAAAATGCGGACCGTCATAAAAGAAACACAGCTGTCGTAAACCGCGACTCAAAAAAAAAAAATACAACATGTAAAAGGGAATTTCTCAAATACCCCTTCACGAAATGCGATCCCACTTATAGGATAAAAATCTCATAAAAATGCTATAAAACATTGTTCATTCCGACACTACTGCCGCCGGCCGTCGCGGTAGGGACGTGCATCGGAATCGAATGTCATAAATCGATTAATTGTCTGAATCGATTGCATTACCGATATTATTGTATGTACGCTCGCTGCTATTACGCGGAATTGTTAAATGTTGCAGTGTGCATTACATAATGATTATAGCTTATTTCAGCGCTATTTTGTTTCATAACTTGAAGTAATGAATGTTGTTTAATACCTGTAGGAAAACTTTAAAAGAAAAATTTCGCCATTAATTTTTTCAGTAGGTTATCTAAGTTTGATCAGAAAACCAATATCCGTAATTAAAACAGTTTAAAATTTAGTCGCAACTTGCTCTCAGCGACAGATAATTTCAAAAGCTTGTCAAAAATGTATGATATTTAGAATTATTTTTTACAAATTGGGACTGAGATCAGAAGTATGAAAATACGGTTAGATTAACGTTTTCTAATTCTAGTTGCTTTCAAAAACATTTCAAAATGTTGTGGAGATTCAAGGATTTTTTTAAATATGAGAATTTTTTCTCGGTTATAAAGTTGAATTTATTGTGAAAAAACAAAGAAATGACGAAGATAAGAGAAGACAGCTGTTAAAAGTGAGGAGGACCAACTCGAAAATAAGAACTGTCCAATCAGACCCATATTAGAGCCAGTACGCTCCGCGCAATTCAAAGCTTCGAATTGCAATTGTAGCTTTGAATTGCGTTTTTCTATAAATCGATCCAGGATTTCCCTTGCTACTTGACTTCTCCTCCAGTTGAGTTGAGAAGTTAAGGTCCGTACCCGTGCTTAGCGTGTAGTTGCTAAGATTTTAAGGCCCGTCTTTTTTTTTATACAGTATGTTAAATAACAGAGGGCGTTCCCTTAAACTCGTTAATATATATTATTAATAGATTAAAATAAAAATATCAGCATAGAAAAATAAGCATAAGAAAATCCGAATAAAAGAAAAATCTAATTGGAAATAAATTTGAAACCTCCTGTTTTAAATCAAAATAGTAGTCGTCATGTATAAATAAATTGCGACGTTGCCGTCTTTCATGTTCGCGTGTACAGTGTGTTTCTTTTACATGTCAATTTAAAATTTTTATTGAATATTTTCATATTGGAAAAAAATTTAAAACATTTTGTTTTCGAATGGAAATATTTTTTTTAGCATGTATGTATGCTATACTATTTCGAGTTAACAGGAACGCCCTCTGTTAGTTAACATACTGTATATATATTATAAACTAGCGCTTGACCGCAATCCTGCCTGATGGTAAGCAGTGACGCAATCGTTGATGGTAAAGCGCACTAGTTTATTAGGAGCCTATTCACTCTAGCCTTGAAGACACTCAATTTGTAGTCCGACGGAAACACCGCCGCTGGCAAATTGTTCCAGTCCCTCGATGTACGCGGTATAAAGGAGGTGGCGAAACGCTTCGTCCGGATCGTAGTGGTGTTAACAACGTAAGGGTGGAAACCAGCCGTACGACGGGTCGTCCGATGGTGGAACGGAGATGGGGGAATTAAATCATGCATCCGTCTAGTGGGCGCTATGCTTTATTGAGGCACACCAGAAAAAAAAAAACAGTCGAGGCCAAGTAGTCAATGGTGCTGATTCTATTGTTTACAAACTAATTTCAACTTCAAAGACTCTTTATCTTTCTATTTTTTTAATAAAGGGATAGAAGATAACATATTATTATTATTTATTAGTCGTCGTCTGTGGCGCAGCAGTCAACACGCCTGCCAGCGACGTGGAGGCCCCGGGTTCGATCCCCGGCTAGGTAATGATGAAAAACGATCTTTTCCTGATTGGCCTGGGTCTTGGATGTTTATCTATATATGTATCTATTATAAATATAGTATCGTTGAGTTAGTATCCCATAACACAGGTCTCGAACTTACTTTGGGGCTAGCTCAATCTGTGTGATTTGTCCGTATATATTTATTTTATTTCATCATCATCATCATCATCTCAACGTTTGTCCCGGTCGCATCCGCGGCTTTCGCGTTGGAGCCAGGGGTCCGCTTTCCTGCACATTCTCCTCCATTTCGCACGATCTTTAGCATCCTGTGGTAAGAGCTTGTTGGCACGCATATCATCTCTTACAATATCAAGCCAGCACTTCTTTGGTCTACCTCGCTTGTTCCGGCCCGGCGGAGGCGCCATGGCAAGACATTTGTTACCCACGTAACCTGCCGGTTTACGTAAGACGTGACCGTACCAGCGCAGACGACTCTCTTGCAGTTTGTCTGCTATGTCACGGACACGGAGACTGCCATGGATGCGGGAGTTTCTAATGCGGTCTTTCCGCGTAACTCCACACATCCACCGCAGCATATTCATCTCCGTGACACGCAGCTCCTGCTTGAGTCGCTCAAGCACAGGCCACGCCTCACTGCCATACAGAAGCACAGGTCTAATGATGGTCTTATAGACCTGTCCCTTAAGCTTAACCGGCATTTTGGGGTCACAAATGACACCTGTCCCCCACGCCATTTTGCCCAAGCTGCGGAAATGCGTGCTTTAACGTCGCAATCAATATTTTATTTTCTTATATTTATTTAAGTTCTGTCAAATTAAGATACTATGTACAATTTAGAAGAGATAAAAAAGATGGCGACTAAAAATACGTCGATTTACGTCAGGCACGGCCGCCCTAAATTGACAGGACAAAAATAATATTTCTCTTCTGTCCTTCTCTTACTGAAATAAAAAGAAAAATATGCACTGAACTTAAATTAAATTTAGTTCTTGAATAAACGAATCCCGGCCCGTGATTTAACTCATTGAATTGAAACTACATATCAAAACACCATATAAAAAAAAAAAAACATATAGGTATTGCCCCACACTAGGAATTTCTCCTATGTCGTGGGTGTTACACAAACCGGAACAGGGTGGTAGGCCATAACATTGGCTGCCGGCAGAATTTACCACCCACCAGACAAGGTCTTGCCGCCAAGCGATTCGTCTTGTTCCGGCATGATGTCTGGTGAAGCCGTACGGAGGACGGGTCTGAGCAGTTGTGTTGCGATGTTTGCCGGGTTCGATGCGCCAAATGTTGTTTTATCGGGAGTTTGGTCGTGGAGAGTCTCCAGATCAATCTTCCTTCGCTGGTCGTGTTGGTCTTGGGTTTAACATTGCATCACCTCACTCAATTGCCGTCATCCTTCCTATTCCTAAGTTTTTTTAAGTGAATAGGCTTAATAAACTAGTGCGCTTTACCATCAACGATTGCATCACTGCTTACCATCAGGCGGGATTGCGGTCAAGCACTAGTTTATAATTATTAAAAAAAAACAACTACTTTTAGGTCATACAAATATTTGTTCCGTGCGGGAATCGAACCCGCAATACGCAGCGCAGCAGTAGCTTGACCACTGCGCTAACCGTGCAGCCAACCAATTGATATTGTTGATGCAAAAAAAATGTTACATTGAAGAATGGCCAACGAAGTTCCATAAGATTAAAGTATTCAATTACATTATTGGGCGGGATCACAACTTTCTTTAATCCTGGCTTCATTTAAAGTAATGGCCTAATTCTTCAAAGTAAATGGAAGTTCCAAACTTGTGATAATGAGAGTCGATTTCAAGATCTTTGAACTTTAATATCACTTTCGTGAAACAACTTTAGGGTGAGCTGTTTACGCCTTTTTTGGTCAAGTAATGAATCCATTGTATATTATTCATAGAAAAGTAGGTAAGACAATAATTTTACAACATGTAAATTAATTAACGCACATCCTGAAAATAGTTTGTTCAGAATAGTTTAATCATTTTTTAATATAGGTAAATTTAATCCCAAAAATAATTAAAACTACGGAAATTATTGTCATATTAACCCTGTTTACAAACAACAAAAGAGCGTGGGTCTCTTGGCTAATTTATCATACATTTTTCATTCGGTATCGGACCGTATTTGTTATACAAACGAGAGCGAAGGATTTATTGTTGATTTTAATATCTTCAGGCTTCAAAAGTCATTATGCTGTTAAAATACTGAAAACAATATGATACCAAGAATTCCACTTTTAGAATTTGAATAGTGACAAGGTCCGTACAACATCTCAGCTACGATGTAGCTAATTAGCTATCGGTTCGTAGCGAATACGCGGAATTGCTATAAACCTACGCATCGATCTTAACTTTGAATTATTAATATTAGCTGTAGATGAGTTGTTAACATAATTTTATTAAGGTTATTTTTGGGTTTAAAAGGATGCTGAGATTTTAATTAGCACAGTCATCCGTTTCAATTTACTCAGAAAGACCCTTATCTCAGACGGGAAAACTGTCAAAAATTACAAACATCGACAGATAAATGACGTATGACGGCTGAAGTCGACGTCCCCCATCACTACGCAAACGCGTGTGAAACGATTCGGAAAAATAATTTCCTTTCAATGTACGACGTATACTTTCCGTAACAGATGTCATATCCGCAAAGCAATTTATACTTTATAATGAATGTGGTAGGGTTTATAATTAGATGCGCGGAGTGAAGAGAATACTGTAATTAAATAGCTTTGGAGTTTGTTAATTGTAACAATTTGATGACGTCACGTGTAGCAGGGTGTTTGCGATGGCTCGGTTGAATCGTGTCTCTCATGTCCTGATTAGTTCAATTACTTTGAGGAACATGATCAAGTGTTATGTGTTCTTTAATTTGTGGGAGTGAACGCTAATTGGGGGTGGTTTGATTAAAGGAAACAATTTAGAAAGTTAATAAAAACACAAATATTAAGAAGATTCTCGGTGGTAGGCCATAACAACGGCTGCCGGCAGAAGTTACCACCCACCAGACAAAGTCTTGCCGCCAAGCGATTCGTCGTGTTCCAGCATGATGGCTGGTGAAGCCGTGCGAAGGACGGGTCTGAGCGGCTGTGTTGTGATGTGTACCGGGTACGATGCGCCAAATGTTGTTGTGTCGGGAGTTTGCTCATGGAGGGCCTCTAGATCAATTTCCCTCTGGCGCAGCATCTTTGGTCATGTCGTTGGGTTTAACATTGCATCACCTCGCTCAACTGCCGTCATCCTTCCTATTCCTTAGTTTTTTAAGTGAATAGGCTTAATAAATTAGTGCGTTTTACCATCAACGATTGCATCACTGCTTACCATCAGGCGGGATTGCAGTCAAGCCTAGTGCTTGACTGCAACTATTATTGTATTATAATTATTAAAAAAAAAGTTTAAGTGCATTTTTGTTACAAATAGCCTTCTTCATTTTCTTCAGCCTATAGCGGTCCACTGCTGGACAAAGGCCTCCCCCAAGGCTTTCCACGATGACCGGTCTTATGCTGCCCACATCCATCGGCTTCCCGCGACCTTCACCAGGTCATCGGTCCCCCTTTCTGGGGGTCTCACTAGACTTCGTCTTCGGGCCTACATGGCCGCCATTCCGGAATCTTACTGCCCCATCGGCCATCGGTTCTACGAGCAATGTGCCCCACCCACTGCCACTTAATTTTAGCGACTCGAAGAGCTATCTCGATGACTTTGGTTGGACTGCGGATCTCCTCATTTCTGATTAGATCGCGCAGGGAAACTCCGAGCATAGCTCTTTCCATCGACCTTGTGTGACTCTGAGCCTTCGTATGAGGCCCATTGTGAGCGATCACGTTTCATTCATCACTGGCAACACACTGGTCAAAGACTTTAGTCTTGAGAGACTGGTATCTGGGACGACGAAAAGATGCAGTACTAGCTTCCCGAACGACGAGACACCTCTTTCTCGATGTTGGATCTGCCTAGTTGGACTGTTTGTCCCAGATATATATGAATATACTCGTCAACAACTTTGAGTGCAGAGCAACCATCTAGAATTGGAGTGGGTACGACATGAGAAATAGCCTTGAAGACACTTAAATTGTAATCAGACGGGAAGACCGCCGCAGGCAAATTGTTCCAGTCCTTCAATGTATGTACGTGGTACAAAAGTAACTTAATTATCCATACTAATATTATAAATGCGAAAGTAACTCTGTCTGTCTGTCTGTCGGTCTGTCTGTCTGTCTGTCTGTCTGTCTCTCTGTCTGTTACGCTTTCCCGCTTAAACCTCTCAACCGATTTTGATGAAATTTGGCACAGACAATCTTTAGACCCTGAGAAAGAACATAGGCTACCTTTTATCCCGGAAAAATTTTATGTTCCCGAGGGAAATCTAAAAAGCGCGATATAACCGAACTCCACGCGGGCGAAGCCGCGGGCGGAAAGCTAGTAATATATAAATTATATAGAATATAGCGATATGGTATCTAAAGTGTAATATGTCGACTTTGAAGCTATTTTAGCTTTGCTTCCAAGCTAAAATAGCTGCAAAGTCGACACATAAAAAGAAAAAGAAATACACATCCATCCTTACAGTACGTCATGTCAGTTTTATCTCATCAAAGTTATATTCAAACTCTGAAGAAATTAAATTTTCACTCCCGTCCAATTTAGAAGACCTCTTCAGCCGTACAAATCTATAAGAATTCTCGACATTTCTTCTAAAACGACAGATCTTCATAAATTGTGGAGTATGATAAAAAGTAGAGTGTCATTTCACTGGGATTGACGTTTGTAAAGTCTGAGATTATGTCAGGAAAGCTTAGACTGAATTTATTAAAAACTTTCCTGGCTGTATTAGGTTATTCATATGACTTGGTTCTGTATGATATTTTGCCTGCACGCAAAGTTTTCTTGTTTATAAGGTCTATAACAAAAGTTCTCACATGTATACAACCTTTTCTTGTCATGGCAAGGTTAGTTTATTAATAGTTATAGAGTGTAGAGCATTGATATAATATTAAACTAAGGTAGATAAGTCACTAGCGCATTGAACTTGAAGCGTACAAAAGATTATAATTCTAATCTCTTGCCTTAGTCACTCTCGATACACTCTTAAAAACAAACGACAAACACTAACAGCGCAAATGACAAACACTAGCCATCTTTTTCTTCTTTAGGCTTTAGATTGCGCCCCATCTCACTCACACTGTACCAACGTGTGAAATGTATGCAGAATAAAAAAATTGCATCTGTGTGCTGCTGCTCCGATCGGCACATTTATTTCGGTTAATTTGTTAGAGTATATCATATCTGTTTAATATTATATCAATGGTGTAGAGTTTAATTCTTTTGAACGAAGAACGAGTCGTTAAAATAAATTAAAAAGAAGGTTTAGAAAAGAAAGACTTTTTTGTGGTCGGGAGACCTCTGTCTGAGAAAAATGTTGTTACACGATACTCGCACGTACTTCGTACGTTTACATGTAAACTTGGTTTTTTTTTTAATGACAGTCGTGCTCTCCAGATCCACGAAATTTATTTCGCGGGTCTGGAGAGCCCGGTTGTCGGTACTTTTTGAACAGACCTCTTATAACAGAAGGAGCGAGACAAAGTTGCATGGAGGAAGTAGAAATTTTGAGAGTTGCACATTTTAACTCTGAACTCTTTTTCCTTGCATATCGATATTCACCAGTTTCTTCATACGGTAAGCCACTTTATACAATTTTGATCTAATTATTTCTTTAAACAAAACACTTTGTAAAATCCGCTTCCAGATTTCTACATTTCGATCCTGCTAGTCCATACTAATATTATAAATGCGAAAGTAACTCTGTCTGTCTGTCTGTCTGTCTGTTACGCTTTCCCGCTTAAACCTCTCAACCGATTTTGATGAAATTTGGCTCAGACAATCTTTAGACCCTGAGGAGGGTCAAAGGCAAAGGAAAGGACATAGGCTACCTTTTATGGAAAATTTTGATATTCCCGAGGGAAATCTAAAAAGCGCGATATAACCGAATTCCACGCGGGCGAAGCCCCGGGCGGAAAGCTAGTTGTCTATAAATATTCGCAAGAAGTTATCATCTTCATCCGGATTCAGCTGAATACTAGTATTTTACATGGAGCGAGCGCCTTTCTGACCTCTACAACCCAGTTACTGGGCAAAACAACACCCCCTGGTAATACTGGTGACCAAAACTTCGGACTTCTGACATCTAGTAGTGACTGTTAAAGATCAACCAATGACAACCGCGATGAAAGCCTTAATGTGCTTTCTGAGGCACAATGGGCTCTAGGTATGTAAAGTTGGCCACCCCTCCCTAGAGCAACCGCGGCAACCGTCGCTTAACCTGATCAATCGACCTGGACGTCTGTAATTATGTAGTCACGAGCGCCATTCTTCGCTACTTTCTAGTCCTTCAAGTTCTTTATTTTCATACCAAAAATACATTTGTGTTGAAATGTTTACATTAGGTAGGTATACAAGAAAAAGCAACATAAATATTAAAATATAAGCAATCTCAAAGTGCAGCATTTATACATAGTAAACATATTAATTGTACATAGCAATTTATACATTGCTCCTAGCAATACCACTAAATTACAATTAAGTCGGATAGTTAATTAGCCAAAGAAAACAATATTTATAAGTCAAACAATGTCAAACAAAAAAAATCAAACAATTCAAACAAAGAGTACACACAAATATAGTTTAATCTATACATTAGTATAGATTTTATTTTGTATTTGTACGACCACCCTTACTAGCGGCAGTACATGCGCCTATATGGAAAGGTAACAGAACCTAAACTAAGACCTATAAGCCCTACAGTCCCTACGACCCTAAGTCCTATGAGCCCTACAGCCCTGACCTACCATATAGTTCGTAATAAATAAATATATAAATAAGTGCGGGATGTCTGCACCAAGAGACCTAAGGTAACAGACGGATAGTAGGTAGGATTTCCAGGTAAGGGTGAAGGGTAAACTCACTGCCAGTCCAGCAGACTCACAGGACTGATCAGAGATGGCTAAGGGTGTCTTGGCCACAGTGAGGGGTAATGAGACCAGAATAAATTCTAATCTGATTTATTTTTACAATATTACAGCTTATATACTACTTTTTCCCAACACACACAAATACACAAAAGTCTTGGTATTCCATACGTGAAATCTGCAATTTCAACAATTTTAGAAGTAGGTCGCGCGTGCGCTGCCGAAATGCTGAATCACTTTTCAAAGGTAGCATTGAACAGTATTAATAATATATAAAGCTGAAGCTGAGGAGTTTGTTTGTTTGTATGAACGCGCGAATCTCAGGAACTACTGGTCCGAATTAAAAAAAATATATGACATCACGTGCGACCAATAGGAGCGGAGCATATCGAAATCTACGCGGGTAAAACCGTGTGGTGCAGCTAGTGTCAATATAACGCTAATTTAAGATTTTGTCATTACAAAATTCGTCAATACTGTAATAGGCTTTCTTGATTAACAAATCCTCGAATTTATTTTTGAATATGTTCACATTCTGAATATTCTTCAATTCTGTTGGTAATTTGTTAAACAGATTGACCAATACTAAACTATATAATATTGCTAAATGGAGTCTTCATCTCGATTACGCCTAATATTATATTGCATTATTTTTTAATTCCCCAGTGGGATCAATAGATAGCCTGTAAATGTGTATTTAAGCAAGAAGCTCTGTATTTTTCTCTCTTTCTTGCAGATAGATAAAAGCATTTTTGACCTGGCACAGGCCTTATTTACCATTTCTTTTATTTCATTATATTCTTTCTCTCTCCACGTAAAATATTGTTAATATTTCAAAACAATCAAAGTATTATTTACCACTTGACAAACTACCAATAATTTTATTTATTTGGGACAAAAACAGTTACATGTTACAATAATAATAGTCGGCTAAGGCATACAAAACCCGCCACATATTTCCCACCCACTGCAACTGCTGAAAGCCAGAATCAACAGTGGAGACCGCCAAAAAAACGCCGAGCAATGAAACTCGACGAGTCCCGGAGAAACGATTCAACTGTCTTGGGTCCCGCAACGAAATTAATCAGAAAAGAATAGCGGAGGAGTAAGAACAAATATATAACCCACACCAATGTCCACGGAAACATATTGCTTTTACAAGAAATAAAGAAACTGACGTTTACAGAAAGGAACAGTGAGATAATAATGAATGATAAAAGTAAAAGGTCACACAAACCACATATTTATTTATTTATCTTTAAACTCAAACGCTATACTGCAATTACACTTACGGAGACAAAAAATACTTCAAATCAAATCAAAAATCATTTATCCAAATTAGGCTGAGAATCAGCACTTTTTGAACGTCAATATTACATAAGACAATCCCCCAAAACGCCCACCCATCGACACTTCTTAGTGCTTTCGCTGGGAAAAAGAAGAGGCGGAACAAACTCACCAGCAGCACAGCTGTCTGTTCATTTTAAAAAACACAATTTGCCCGCGGCGGTGTTTCCGTCGGACTACAATTTGAGTGTCTTCAAGGCTAGAGTGAATAGGCTCTTAATAAACTAGTGCGCTTTACCATCAACGATTGCGTCACTGCTTACCATCAGGCAGGATTGCGGTCAAGCGCTGGTTTATAATATTTAAAAAAAAAAAAAAAAAACACATTCATGTAGTAGATCCATCCTGTACGCGGTAGACAACGAGTGAGCGGCGATGGACGAACGCTTGCGCAATTCCAAATAAATAAATTATTATAAAAAGAGACCGTACCCTAAAAATATTCACAGCAAATAACTTCAGCGGTCCCATTGAGTTCGCTTTAAATTGGCAACTTCGATGATTTTAACGTCAAGATTATGACTTTTCCCCCACAAGTCGAGGACTTTAATAAAAATTGAGTTTGAGTCGACGAGCTGGTGGCGTCATTTCCTGTTCCCGTTTCTATATCGGCCTTCTTATTAAATTAATATTCGGATTTTTTACTTTTCTTATTAAGTAGGTGAGTAATATGACGGTACCTTTGCCAACTCGATTACAATGGAGAGGGGGTGTGGTTTTTTTGTATTATATTTTCGTGTATCTTTAATAACAGCCACAGCGATCGATCAGATAAAACTAGGACAGCTTCGGTCAACGGGCGTTAGCGGAGGGCCTCTTCCAGCCCCCCTAAATGGGTCCAGGATTGAGAGACTCGGTGACATCTGTCGCCCCCCAAACATCAGGACCCGAGGTGGCGCGAAGTGTTCCTCGCGCGCAACTCTTAGACAGTGGCGGGCCAGCATCAATGGGGGGTTGCGGATGCAGTGTTTATTCTCGCAACGATTTTTAGTCAGTAAGAGTCTGACAGACCCCATAGCCCACCCCAGGGTGGCGGATATCCATTAGAATTTCGCACCCCGGAAAAAAAGGGGGTGCCGCGGTGTAACTCCGATGCCAGGAGAAATCGTCGTACAGAGCCGCGACGGAATCTCATAGCAATATGGAAAATGGCAATTGTCATGATCTAGTGCTAGCACGCCATAGTAGCGGCGATAAGTCCCCACTTTGAGGATTGGCTTGAGAAGTGCCACGGTGCCTTTGCCTTCCGCCTAACACAGGTTCTCACCGAACACGGCGGTTTCGGGTGGTTCGCCGTGAGGACACGGTGGAGCCATACGGTTGTGTTCCGCCCGGCTTGAAGGGAGCACCGCTGTGTCCTCGTGGTGGCGATCTCTCGTGTCCGGTCCTGGACCAGGCCATGGTCCGGAGCGAGAGTGCATGACTAATAACGACATACGAATATTAAGGTTTGTTACTCATTTACGTAAAATGCACTAAACGAATTTGAATGAAATTTTGCACACAGATTAATTATAATTAATTATCACACACAAATTTTATAACCTGGGATAATATAGGATATTTATATCCCGATACACTACGGGATCAAAAATTATACGAGAGAACCCGCAAGGCGCAGCTAGCATATTGTAAATGTACGTGTTTATTGGGTATTGTGAATTATGCAAGCACCTAGCTGGTCATTGATTATTTGTTTCACTAAAGTATTTGAACAAAATATAAACATTTATTGACGATGCACTACAATTTATACAGGTACACTTATAATTTAATACCAATTGTTCAATGCTATCTTTGAACATTGATTCAGCATTTCGGCAGCTGACGCGCGGCCTACTTCAAATATTGTTAAAATTGCAGATTTCGCATAGAATACCAATACGTTTGTACATTTGTGTGTATTGGGAAGAAGTAGTATATAAGCTGTAATATTGTGTAAATAAATCAGATTAGAATTAATTCTTATCTCATTACCCCTCTCTGTGGCCAAGACACGTCCTTTAGCTATCTCTGATCAGTCCTGTGAGTCTGCTGGACTGGCAGTGAATTTACCCTTCACACTTACTTGGAAATCCTACCCACTATCCCTCCGTTACCTTAGGTCTCTTGGAGCAGACATTCCGCACTTATTTATGTTTTTATTTATTTATTACAAACTATATGGTAGGTCAGGGCTGTAAGGATTATAGGACTTAGAGTCGTAGGGACTGTAGGGCTTATAGGTCTTAGTTTAGGTTCTGTTAATTTGCCATATAGGCGCAATGTGCTACAGCTACCTTTATTAGGGGTCGTACACCAATGTTGAAAAGCAAAAACATGTTGCGCCACTACGGACTGACTCGGAAGGCGTACAAATATTACTTGCCAATAAGATAATGGATGTATGTAAGAAATATAACTGGTTCAAATGATAAGTTATACACAGAACATAAACCAGGAAAATACAGTACAGATTTAAAAAAAAGCAATAATGAAATCGGAAACAACAGACAGGAAACACCACTCTTACTAACGAAAACGCCGAGGCAATTGGGTAAAAGCCCTCATACGATAAACAAGACCAATCTAATTGAATACTATGAGTATTCAATTGAATTGGTATTGTTTATCGTTTCGGTCTGATAGAAGGCACGTCACAAAAAACTCAACAAAACTAATACAAAGTAGATCAAACACGGCACGGATTTACAATTGTATTCCAATATGAAGAGAACGCAATAAAAAACCTGTGGCAAAACAGCGCTTAGTAATTTTAGAACGATCAATGTTTGAGTTAAAACATACGGATATTTATTGACGACGGTCACGTTAAATGGGTTTACTAGTATAACTAATTTATTAACTCCTGTCCCCTACCTTGCCCCTTATGCCTGAAAGCTTTTATTTAGATAGTAAGTTTTTATATACATGCATTTTTTGGCTTTATTGAAATTTGGTATATACTTAGATTTTCCACAATGAGTGGTCTTGTGCTGCCCGCATTCATCGGGTTCCCGATCCTCAGTCTAATTTAAATAAATGACAAAAATGTTTTGTTACGCCGACCCATCTCGTTGCCTCTTAAGAGCCCTAGCGAGATATTAAATAGCATAGTCTTTCTCAAGGATTAGGCTAACAAGAGCGATGATATTTTTTTTAAATCTAAATAAGAGATTTACAGAGATTAGCGCGATCAAATAGTCTCTTAACTTAATTTAGCCTCTTCAGTTCTTTCTCTCTTGTCATCATTATCATCAGCAGCCTAAAGTAGTCCACTTCTGGATTTACGCCTCTCCTATTTCACGCCATTCAACTCGATTTTAGTGACCCTCATCCAGTTACCAGCCATCTTGCGAAGATCGTTGCTCAGACTATGCAGTCGCCTATCACATAATAGACGCGATAGTAACCAAGTGTGTCCCTTATAGCTAAAACGATAGTAATGCTCAAAAAAATCCACTCATTGCATGGCTTCGTTCATTTGTTATAATAATTGGTAATTCCAAAGCAATGCAAAGAGCCGCCATTATTGCTCAAAAGCAAGCTCCGAACATTTTTAACGCACAAAGCAGATATGCTTTGTGCGTTTCATTACATTTACGCTTAAATTTCATGACATTTTAGGTAGTAATAGATATATTACTACATATAATGTCATGAAATTTCTTCCTGGGAAAGAATTTTCTATCAAGATAGAAGGTCAGTTATAAGCCTTGGTTATAAGCCATCTTTGTGCCAAAGGAGACTGGCGAAATTTTTTAAATGCTAGTCACCAATCTTAATCTTTTTTAATCTTTTTTAACGTTTACTGCAACTACTGTCAACTTTTTGTGGATTATTGTTTTATTTATTTATATTCATTTAAATATTCTTTATTGTACACCAATCAAACATCGAATAAAATACATTCAACACAAAAAACATACAATGGGCGGCCTTATCGCTAATGCGATCTCTTCCAGGCAACCAAAGAATGGACAGATTCTCTCGAACCACAAATGGGACTGTCGTTGGTGCGAATATTATTAATACAATATACTAAAGCAGATACACAAAAACATACATATAAATAAATGCATAGATACTTAACAAAACAGGTAAGCAAATAAATTAGCCAAAAAGTGTTTGTTGAACAAGATCATAACGACAAGTTTTCATTATGATCATGTTCAACTGACTATTCCTTCACTGGTCTCTTCAATTCCTGCAACAACTGCGCGCGTTTTAACTATTCAAACTCAAATGTTTGCTAAGAACTTGCAATAAACGTATGTAAAGTTTTTCAGATTCTTGGCTTTGATAGTTTATGTGGGGTTATTTTCTCTAGTTTTTATTTGGTTGTAGTTATAATTGATTTAATGTAATTCTTTATTTTTGTATAAAGTAGAATATTTATTGGAAGCGTTTTGACAATGCTTATACTCACCTTATTTCGTATCCACATTCAATGCAAAACAAATGATTTCTGATTTCAAGATAAGACTACTTTAGCTCAAACCTGGGTCTGTCTTGATATCGCCGTATTTGTGACATAAAATAATCATTGACTGCTTACCATTAGGCGGGATTGTAGTCAAGCACTTTATTATATAATTTAGGAAATACTCTCATATTTCGTCTACCTTGTTTGTTACGCAAATGACGAATAATATCTATGTTACGTAAAAAGAATAAGATATCTATTTCATATTACAATAATAAAATAAAACCTCCTTGCCTGGAGCCTGTAATATAATAACCTTTTTTTTTGTTCTGGATGGGAAATGATCAAATGAGAGAGGGATAAAGTAGGTGATCACCCATCCATAGAGCAACCGCGGCAAGCGTAGCTTAACCTGATCGATCGACCTGTACAGCTATTATTATTTAGCCACGAGCTTCTAAATACATCATATTTGAAAATTGCCACTGTCTAGCTTTCACTGTTCATGAGAGAAAGACAGACTGACATACAGACAGTGATAGGGTCAAAATAGGGTCTACCAGTATTTTCATCTAAGTCACATCCACCGCAGCATATTCATCTCCGTGATACAAGCAGGAGCTGCGTGTCACGGAGATGAATATGCTGCGGTGAATGTGTGGAGTTATGCGATAAGACCGCATCAGGAACTCCCGCATCCGGGGCAGTCTTCATGTCCATGACATAGCAGACAAATTTCAAAAAAGAGTGTCTCCTACGTTGGTATGGGCACGTCTTACGAAAACATGTTACGTGAGTAACTAATGTCTTGCCATGGCGACTCCACCGGGCCAGAACAAGCGGGGTAGACCAAAGAAGTGCTGCCTTGAAGTTGTAAGAGATGACATGCGTGCCAACAATCTCACATCACGGGATGCCAGAGATTGTGCGAAATGGAGGCGAATGTGTAAGAAAGCGGACCCCGGGCTCCAAAATGAAATCCGCGGATACAACGCGGATTTTACGCTGAAATGATGATGATGATGAGTAACTTTGCCAAGTGTTCAGAGTTTAGCACGGGATGAGGAACATTGTTTCAACCACGACTCCAAACCAATTTTACACCCGTAAAATTCAAAAACTTGGGGAGCAAACGCACTGTCCTCTTTCATGTGCGTTCGACTGGAAAAATGAATTATTCTTCCAATTTATCGAATAGCCCCCTTCAGGCTGGTACCTATTTAGTTCGTTTCAATACCGAGGCTAAATGTGTTCAAATTGTTCACGATGCCCAAAGAAGATCATTCAGTATTTTTTCGAACGGAAAATTCGAAGAAGTGAACTGGATTCTAGTTTAAATTAACGTTTCATTTTGGGAGAAAGTGGTGATGAGTGAATTAGCTTTGAGTGAGTTGCCTACCCAATGTGTTTGCCTAGTGCTTTCAGCAAGTGAAGTGGCACTTTTACGATTTAATCCTCGGAAGTGGTTACACTTTTTGTGCTTAATTCATTTGGATGTCGATGTGAACGCGGTAGTATATATTTTTAAAGCGTTGTCAGAATGTGTTTTTGAAGCGTTTTTAGAATATATTTTTACTCCGCAAATATTAAGATATTAAATAGAAATAAGTCACCTCTTATGTAGGTCATGCCAACATTTATACAATTTTCACAGAACGAACGCTAAACAAAAGTTAGAAAGTATACTTTTTTGTAGTTGCTAAATTATTCCTCTTAAAATGTGGGTCCAATCTAAAGCATTTTGTCGAAACCAAAATCGGAGGCAACCAAAAAAATTATATCGTTTGATAGCGGTCTCCCAGCAACGATTCGTCATTTGGAATCTATTGTTCGATAACTTGTTTCTTAGATTATAAGTTTAAATATGACAAATAATTTGTATAATAAGGTAGAATTTGTATAAAAATGAGGAGTTGACTTGTGGACTACTGGATATCTGGATATTGATATTAGGACATAAGCCCCTTACTAAAATGTAGAGTTAAAAAAAAATCCTTATAAAATATTTTATGTCATTCTGTTACTTTAATGACTTGAGCTAAGTGTTTGAAATCGTCAAATATCTTAACAAAACATCATAACTATTACGGTCGGCGTCCACTGGAAGCAGGTCACGGTAATTTATTTTGATGAGACGAATAAAAAAATTGCTTAAAATGTGTAAGAAAATAACATTGAAATTTCAGTTATGGTGATAAAAGACGTCGCTGCATGCTGAAGGATACTGCAGTATCGTTGTCATTGAAATTCCAATTTTAACGTCATAATTATAGGTCATGTTTTCTAATCTTCGCGGGGCACCGGCCCTCAGTCAAATACACTACGATTATTCACCAAAAAAAAAACACGCCACACATATAACTGAGCTCTCAACAGTCTTTAACAAAAGAAAACTGAAAAATAAATATACAATGCTCTCTGCATTACAGAAAATACCTTACGTGCATAACTTTTAGTTGATACTGTACTGAATACATCTATAATGCAGCTACACACTGGATACGTACATCGTTAAAACTTGGACGCTCATAGAGGCAGAAAAATAAATTGCTATCCAACTTTTAATAGCGCGTTTAAGAATTTCGGTAGTAAGCAGGAGCACGTGCGCCTAATACGAGTATTATAAGCGATGCATGAATTTTGTGACTTTGATTTTTGTTATGTGACCCTTATCTGTGGGGTGGGCTTGCGAACATGATTTATTTATTCTTTGGCGTATGACGGTAAAATAATTATCCGGTGGATTCTGAATATTTTGTACTTTGAACAGAGACTTTTTCGCAATAGATAAAAATGAGATAATGCTTTTAAACGGTGAAATTTAAAACAATTAATTACGTACACTATAGGTAAGAATAGTAATAAGAAGAAAGGAATAAGTAGACAGCATCCGTGGTGTAGCGGTAGCGAACGCAACCGCTACGCAAGGAGGCGCGAGATTGATCCCCGCGTAGTACAAATATTTGTATACATGAATATAAATATTTGCACTGGTCTGGTCGTGCCTCGGAAAGCACGTCAACCCGTTGGTCCCGGTTGCCATACGAACATCCAATGGTAGTCGTTACTGATTGTTGGAGCCTTCAAAAGTCCAACGATTGGTCTAGTTGTAATGCTTCGATATCGCCATCGGGTTGTGGAGGTCAGATGACAGTCGCTTCACAAAAAATATCGAAGTTAAGCCAAAAATCATCAGTTTGACTGGCAATCGGACCCCAGACTCCAAAGCTGAAAAACTTTGGATGCGACTGGGATTAACGCTGAGATAATGATGATGACCATAGGATAAGTAATCAAAGGTATGGATATAGCACAATACCGATCATCTGGGAAGCCTTTGTCCAGCAGTGGGAGGTCCACTGCTGGACAAAGGCTGAAGAAGGAGAATACAGGCTGGTGTCCGCAAGTCCATGAAAATGCGCCTTCATGTTACTGAGCGTCTCACGTAGGGTACTTGGGTTACCGAACTATTTTGCCCTGTATGTGGCAACTACCGAAAAGTTTAGCAGCACACGCAGCGCTGTTTTGTCATCCTGTATGCAGGCCCTGTAACAGTGAGCTGTATGTAGCCCCTATGAGCAAGAGGTGTTTATCATACATGGCCAGTTAGAACTGTAATAACTATACGAAGCTTCTGTATATTTAGACGGAGAACTCCAGTGTCTATCGTAGAGGTCTCTAGTGCGTTTCCTTACCAGTATCTTACACTATCATAAAAATTACATAAAAAACAAATACTTGGGCAAAGGTACAGGCATTCATTCTGGACTCCAGACTAACTTTCGAGCATATATAATTACAAATTGGGCAAAGAAACTAAGAATTTATTTGTAGTATCTGGTAGATCAGGGTTTTATTGCAGCACCCTATATCACAGATGAACACAAATAAAGCTGATAATAAAAGCGCAAAATCAGCGTGTACCACTTTGTTTGTCTTAAACAAACTGGGGACAGACCTCTATTGGTTTTGGGAAAATAGAGACATCTGTGGCAAAAGATCAGGAGCGCTTATTGACCCGATCACAATTTATTTATTTTTTATTTTCCACTATAAACGACGTGTAAAATATTTTATTTCTGTTAGTACTTTTTTAAAACACTTTTAATATTATTTTAGAAGTCATTCAAAACATGACTTTATTCAAAATACGGCATTTAACGAGTGGTTCTGACTAATTGGACAACTAAACTATATGCAAACTTAACTAAACTATATATGGAAGACGCAGCGTAGGGAGGCCCCCAACAAGGTGGACCGATAATAATAATAAACTAATAATAATTTGGATGACCTGAAACTTTTTGCTCACACCGATTCACAACTGAAGGAGCTACTGAAAATTACTGAAACTTTCAGTAGCTGCATCAGGATGGAATTTGGTGTGGAAAAATGTGCAGTCATGCCTGTAAAGCGAGGAGAGATTATGGAATCCGTGGGAACCCAACTCACGAGTTCCATAAACCTTAGAGCTCTCTCCGCAACCGAAACCTATAAGTATTTGGGTATGTCGGTAGCGTTGGGTATCAATGTTACTGACATGAAGCAATCGTTGAAGGAACGCTTCTTTGGCCGCCTGAAAAAAGTACTTAATAGTCTTCTATCAGGCGGAAACAAGGTGCGCGCTTTCAACGGTTGGGTCATGCCGGTATTGATGTACTCTTTCGGCATACTCAAATGGACTCAAACCGAACTCGACGCCCTGGATAGGAGAGTCCGTACACTGCTGACTGCAAATCGATTGCATCACCCACGGTCATCGGTTATGAGGCTGTATATCCCGCGAAAATGTGGAGGTCGAGGCTTTTTAAACGCTAAGACACTCCACAATCGTGAGATATGCAGTCTCAGAGAATATTTCCTAACAACCGACGTGGGAATGCATCGAGATGTGGTCGCAGTTGACAAGGGCCTCACTCCGCTCTCCTTGGCGAAAGAGAACTGGCGCAAACCAGTAGTGCTTGACACCAATGATCGCATGGAGGTATGGAAGAGCAAGGAGCTTCACGGACGCTTTTTCAAAGCCCTACACGGGCCTGATGTAGACTTACAAGCGTCCGTGGCCTGGCTACGATTCGGTGACCTTTTTGGGGAAACCGAAGGTTTTGTATGTGCAATTACGGACGAAGTTATGATGACGAACAAATACCGGAGATTTATTGTGAAAGACGGCACAGTTGACATCTGTCGGGCATGTCACCGGCCTGGGGAATCAATAAGGCATATTATCTCCGGGTGTTCTCGTCTAGCTAACGGAGAGTACTTGCATAGACACAACCTTGTGGCCAGGATCATTCATCAGCAACTTGCTCTTAAATACAACCTTGTGGAATCGGAGGTGCCGTACTACAGGTATACGCCCGACCCAGTTCTCGAAAATGACCATATCACATTGTACTGGGATCGATCCATCATCACTGACAAGACTATTGTTGCCAATAAGCCTGATATAGTGCTGGTGGATCGATCAGAGCGGCGTGCAATGATTGTTGACATAACCATCCCACATAATGAGAACCTCGTGAAAGCTGAGAAGGATAAACAAATCAAGTATCTTGACTTGGCTCACGAGGTTGTCGACATGTGGGAGGTGGATTCAGCAATCATTGTACCGATAGTCGTGACAGCCAATGGCTTAATAGCCAAGAGCCTCGACCAACACCTCAGGAGGCTCTCGTTAGGCAGCTGGATCAAGGGCTTGATTCAGAAAGCGGTACTGTTGGACACGGCTCGCATCGTCAGGAAGTTTCTCTCTCTGAAGCCCTGACCGCCGGTAGCTTGGACCCTGTTCCCGATACCGGTGGGCTACTATTTTTTATATTTTTAAATGTTTTTTATATATATTTTTGTTATGTAGAAATATTTAAAAATATAATTTATAAGTGTATTTATTGGAATAAAGGAGATAATAATAATAATAATAATTTATTTGCAAGAATGTAGGTGTACAATAATAGTATGTTGTTCATAAAAATAAAAGTAGGCCCCTTTACATTCTACCATTAGATGTGGTGTGCAAATATTAAAATTTATCTAATTACAATGTTAAAGTCATCCCATTATATATTACTTATTAATGTCAATTTATAAAATGTCCATGATTTTTATTACAATGTCAAAAAATAAATAAAAACTATAGATATAATTACATCAATAAATACAATAATCCTAATTCAATGTCATCATTCAATAATATAATTAATGTCACAATTTCTAATAATAATAATAAATACATTACATAAAATAGTCAAACAAAATCTTTTTCCAACAAAAATTCTGCAACACTATAATAAGCCTTGTCTACTAAAAAATTACGAAGTCTTTTCTTGAACAATGACAATGTACAATCCTTCCAACTACTAGGTATTTTATTATAAATCAACGGTGCCATGCAGCAGACACCCTTGCGCATCAGAGTTGTTCTAGCACCAGGGATACATAGACTGCTATTGTCACGCCTATTCCTTGGGAATGCATCAGCCATTCGTGTGAAGCGACCTGGGTTTAATTTTACGAGCACTGCCATTTCCAAAATATACAAACATGGGAGGGTTAATAATTTATATTGTTTAAAATATGTCACGCAGCTGTCAGTAGTTTTTAATTTAAAAATAGATCGTATGCATCTTTTTTGGGCCTTAAATGCAGTTTCTTTTTCTGTTGAATTGCCCCAAAAGATAACTCCGTATCGCAGATGGCATTCAAAAATACCATAGTATGCAGTAAGGCATGCATCCAGATTTACAATCGCAGACAAGGTAGGTATATAGAGCATACGCAGATGAACTTAGTTTTTTGCAAAGCAACTCAATGTGTTGTTTCCAGCTAAGTTTTTTATCTATTTCTAGCCCTAGAAATTTAGTACTAACGACCTCGTTAATTTTATTACTGTTATATTGCACATTGAGATTATCTATATCTGTCATACGTTGGTTAAATTGAATTAATTTTGTTTTACTTAAATTTATTTTCAAATTATTTTCTTCTAACCATTTTATAATCAATTTTAACGAATTATTAATGTCACTTTCATATGTATCTACACTTTTCGAAGGTATTGTCAAGGTACTGTCATCTGCATATAAAGTCAAAGGTTGTTCAATCCATTTCGGTAAGTCATTGATATATATTATAAATAATAAAGGACCCAGCACACTACCCTGCGGCACCCCGTAACTCACTCTTCGCACTTCTGATCGAAACATCTCATCATGTTTATTAAATAAATTTATCCTGTTTATTTCGGTTATTTGTCGTCTATTTTGTAAATAAGATTAACATAGTGCTAAAACATTACCCCTTATACCATAAGCTTCTAATTTTTGTGCTAATGTAGG
The DNA here is from genome assembly GCA_017933935.1 of Sesamia nonagrioides. Lineage (NCBI taxonomy): Eukaryota > Metazoa > Arthropoda > Insecta > Lepidoptera > Noctuidae > Sesamia > Sesamia nonagrioides. The sequence continues at coordinate 1,448,203 of JADWQK010001324.1, read as the reverse complement.
ATGTAGGACATAATCAAATGCTTGTGTCATATCACAAAATATGGCGCAGACCGGGTTACGTTTATCAACATTATTAATGACATTGTATATAAAATCATATATCGCCATATTTATTGTTTTTCTTGGTCTAAATCCTTTTTGTTGGTCACAGAGAATATTATATTTGTCAAAGTATTTTAAAAGCTCTTTGTGAATATACTTTTCAAATATTTTTGAAATAATAGGAATCAGCGAGACTGGCCTGTAATTTTCTACAAGACTTCTATTGTCCTTTTTAAATACTGGTTTAACAATGGCAATTTTCAAAGCCTCTGGGTATACACCAGCACTTATACTGAGATTAAGTATATAACTTAAATGCACACATAATTTCACAGCTACAGATTTAATAATGTTTGTGGAGATGCCATCGTAACCTACGCTGTTTGTGTTTTTCAGTGACATTATTATTTTGAATATATCCTCTGGCACACTTGGTGCCATGAACATCGACTTACATCTTGTATCTATCTTACGTTGTGTGACATGCTGGATAGAATCATTAATTATAGGCTGTATTTTGTCCACAAAGTAATCATTAAAAGTATCACAAATTCGTTTGCCATCTAATATATTACTGTTTTTAACTTTGATGTTTATAATTTGTTGGTTAGGAGTGTTGAATTTTCTGCGATTTATTATTTGCCACGTAGTTTTTGCCTTATTTGTGGTTTTTTCTATTCTATGGTTGTTTTGTGCCTTTTGTGTAAGGTTGATAATTTGACCGACGACCTGGTGAAGGTCGCGGGAAGCCGATGGACGCGGGCAGCACAAGACCGGTCATCGTGGAAAGCCTTGGAGGAGGCCTTTGTCCAGCAGTGGACATCTATAGGTTGAGGAAGAAGAAGAAGAAGAAACTATATCCATATAAAATTAGACTTTAGGTTATCTTCTGTCGTTTTCTTAATGCAATAGATAGAAAGCACAAGATGCACTGAGCTTAAATGTAGTTTCATTTTTGAACAAGCGAATCGGCGTCATCGTCACCCTAGCGATATTTATTTTATACCAAAACCAAACACAATATTGACCTTAGGCGCACCCCCTCCGGCAAGGATTGCGACCCATCTTTCATTACTACCCAACCACCAAATAAACAATGTCTTCTGCGTTCCTTAACACACCATGAGTTGCATAAAAGTTATTCCTTTTCCAAGGACAAAAGATAAATAAATGGCACATAAAGCCGCGGGGCTAACAGTTGAATCAACAGACGCTTATTCAATATGTAGTAACATCTAGAAAATATTGTATAGGATCCTTTATAACGGAATTTTGTTAAGGAGAAGCGCGTACAAAGTCATTGAAATTTAATGACAATTTTGCTTTAAATCTTGATGTTATTATTGACAATTTAAGACAATTATAAATATCAAGCTTCTAGTATTTTTTTTTTAATTTAATTGAAGATAAGAGAAATCCGATATCATTATATTTCGATATCGATATTTAACTCAAAACGGTCTCCAACGCCTAGAGCACAAGCGTAGAATAGCCAGCCTTTCGGTGTTCTATAGGATGCATTTTGGTGAGTGGGAATTGCATGATTTAATTCCCCCATCTCCGTTCCATCATCAGACGAACGGTCGTACGGCGAGTTTCCATATTTACGTTGTTACCACCACTACGATCCAGACGAACAGTTTCGCTTCCTCTTTTATACTGCGTATATCGAGCGACTGGAACAATTTGCCAGCGGCGGTGTTTCCGTCGGACTACAATTTTAGTGTCTTCAAGGCTAGAGTGAATAGGCTCTTAATAAACTAGTGCGGTTTACCATCAACGATTGAGTCACTGCTTACCATTAGGCGGGATTGCGCTTTATAATTTATATAAAAAAAAAGAAACAAATTAGTTTGCATTTTTTTATATTCCGTATGAATTGATTGGTGATGCTGATGAATATTGAATTTGGGAAGTTAACTGTAGTTTTGCTGCTAATGGGAGTAGGAAGAATCCTTGATATGTGATTCGCAGAATCTAGGTTACAGTCTTCTCAACTCAGCTCATCGCAGACACTGAATGCGCTTGTAAAAGGCGTCTTCCAGGCTGCGTCACATCACACTGTCCTCCGCGTTCCTCATCCAGTCTGTCCCAGACACCTTCCTGAGGTCATCTGTCCTTCTAGCTGGGGGGCCACCGTGTGACGGCAAGAGTAGTATACTATGCTTGCCATTAGTTGTGGTGCGGTGGTGTCTTTTGCCAATATTTACTGAAAGAAAAAGGCTTTACTCAACTTAAACCACACTGTACTAGAAAACACAGATTGCTGACGTTGCTCAAAAACCTGCGGCACAAAATACCCACCAACTGGAGCCCTGATACTGTTAGAAGGCATACCGGTAGATTCCGTAGAAGACCACGGGACGTGCTGGACAAAACAAAAGACTAGTGGTTCACTTAAGCCCTGGATGAAAAGAGCTGAAAGTCATCCGATCAAGAGAGAGGGGCTTTTGCCCAGTAGTGAAATGATGCAGGCTAACAGTAACATTTTAAACACTTCTTCCCCTTACCTCCGTCGTCCTAAGAAAGGAAACCTGTAGCCTCGGTAAAACACCTCGGCATTGCTTTGTCGTATATTACACGAATATATTATTATCCTTTAATAAAACGTATTATTCTATTACGTAACCCGTTAATCTATAGTAATATATAAAGCTGAAGAGTTTGTTTGTTTGTTCGCGCTAATCTCAGGAACTACTGGTCCGATTTGAAAAATTCTTTTTGAGTTGGATAGCCCATTAATCCCGGAAGGCTTTAGGCTATATAATACAACGCTGCGACTAATAGATGCGGAGCATAATTAATTCCACGCGAACGAAGTCTCTGGCGCCTGCTAGTACTGTTTGGAAACTAAAGATAAATATTTTCTTTCGAAACCTGAGTGCCTTTGCCTTTTGTTTTTAAATCAAAGTGTATTTTACTCCATTTGTACTAAATCTATACTAATCTATACTAATATATTTATAAAGCTGAAGAGTATGTTTGTTTGTTTGAACGCGCTAATCTCAGGAAGTACTGGTCCGATTTGAAAAATTCTTTTTGCGTTAGATAGCCCATTAATCCAGGAAGGCTTTAGGCTATATAACTTCACGTGCGACCAATAGGAGCGGAGCATATCGAAATCGACGCGGATGAAACCGCGTGGTGTAGCTAGTGTCAATATAATACTAATTTAAGCTTTTGTCATTACAAAATCGTCAATACCGTAATAGGCTTTCTTGATCAACAAATTCCTGAGTTTATTTTTGAATATATACATATTCTGAATACTCTTCAATTCTGTTGGTAATTTGTTAAACAGATTGACCAATACTAAACTATATAATTATATATAACATCACGCTGCGACCAATTGAAACTGAGCATAACTAGCTCCACGCGAACGAAGTCGCTGGCGACCACTAGTAAATAATAAATATGGAACATTTCTATAATAATAATAAAAATGTTTTATTGAAAAGAAATTACAAATTATAACCTACGAAATATATTAAAGGAATTACGTTACAAACAATCAAAGTGAGCCCTAACGTCTAAACTAGGCCGAGCCTGTATCATAGACGTTAGTGTACATTACATACAAATGCAAAAGAACATGTGCGCTAAAAATAATTAGGTTATTAATACAAAATTTAATTTAGGTTTAAAATGGAGGTAAACATAAGCCACAAGGAAAAATAAACAGTTCGTTATCTTTACCGAGTACCTTCATTGAATTACTTTTCAAATAATCACACATAAAGTTTGAACTTAGGGAAAAATTGGATTGCTTCCGCTTCTATGCTACCAAATCTGTTTATGGATATGGAATAGAATTCTCCACACAACCTCCATAGAAAAGGATGGTTCCAAAGATCATACGAGTGTTGTAGTCTGACTAGTGCTTGACCGCAATTCCGCCTGGTGGAAAGCAGTGATGCAATTATTGATAGTAAAGCACGCTAGTTTATTAAGAGCCTAATCCTAAAGAAAATTGAGTGAATAGGAAGGAAGTCGGCAGTTGAGCGAGGTGATGCAATGTTAAACCCAACAACACGACCTCGAACTTCTGCCGGCAGCTGATTATTTTATTTATAGAAATATTAAACTGAATTAATCGACAGCCTCCGTGGCGCAGCCAGCGTAGCGGATGCGGCCGCTGCGCAAAGAGGCGCGGGCTCGAACCGAGCAGTGCAAATATTTGTAGGTATGTATGAATATGAATATTTGTACTGGTCTAATCATGCGTCGGAATGTCGGAAAGCATGTTAAGCCGTTGATCGCGGTTTTTGGTTTTGGAGGCCTCAAAAAAGTTCAACAATTGGTCTAACTGCAATGCTTCGATATCGTCTTTTTTGTTATGAAGGTCTGCGATGGACTGGAAGATCTGGACTGCGATTAACGATAAAATGATGATGATGATTTAACTGAATTAATGATAACTTGCTCTCTGCTACCTTGTTCAGCTGAGCATGATTCTTTAACCATCTGACAGTTAAAATTGAGGTGAAGTGAACGCTAAGAGATTGAGACTATTGACAGTTCGCAACTCACTTTACTTAACTTTTCACGGTGATATTTTTACGGAATCGATCGATCTTAGTCGTGGGGGCCTAGTGATTAAAACACCAGCCTCTGAAGTATGAGCGTGCGGGTTCGATTCCAGGTCAGGCAAGTACCAATGTAACTTTTCTAAGTTTATGTACTTTTTCAGTATAACTTGGATATCAATGATTGATTAAAAGGTAAAGGAAAACGTTTTGAGGAAACCTGGACATAAAGTCTGAAATCGCCAACCCGCATTGAGCAAGCGTGCTGATTACGTTCAATTCTTCTCTGTTTGAGAGGAGACCTGTACCCAGTAGTGGGACGATAAAAAAGGTTGATAATGATCTTTTTTTTTTTTTTTTTATATAAATTATAAACCAGCGCTTGACCGCAATCCTGCCTGATGGTAAGCAGTGACGCAATCGTTGATGGTAAAGCGCACTAGTTTATTAAGAGCCTATTCACTCTAGCCTTGAAGACACTCAAATTGTAGTCCGACGGAAACACCGCCGCGGGCAAATTGTTCCAGTCCCTCGATGTACGCGGTATAAAGGAGGAGGCGAAGCGCTTCGTCCGGATCGTAGTGGTGTTAACAACGTAAGGGTGGAAACCAGCCGTACGACGGGTCGTCCGCTGGTGGAACGGAGATGGGGGAATCAAATCAAATTCCCTCGCACACTCCCCGAAATGCATCCTATAGAACACCGAAAGGCTGGCTACTCTACGCCTGTGCTCTAGGCTTTGGAGACCAACTCGAGTTAGATCAGGGTCACCAATCAGCCGCACTTCACCCCGCCAATGATGGGCCCGCCAAGGGGAGCGGTCCTACCGGAGGAGGAAACTCCTCCTCCTCCGGTCTCAGAGGAGGAATTTGGCGCGGCGACTCTTCGTCTCCGCGCCAAAAAGACGGCTCCCGGCCCGGATGGTGTCCCCGCACGAGTGGTGGCCATCGCGGCCACCGAAATGGAGGGCAGGTTTCGGGACCTCTTCAGCGCGTGCTTCGCGTCGGGGAGGTTCCCGAAACCATGGCGGGAAGGCCAACTGTGCCTCCTCCGGAAGGAAGGGCGGCCGGCGGACTCCCCCTCGGCTTACCGGCCCATCGTTTTGCTCGATGAGGTCGGTAAAATGTTCGAGGGGATTATCGCCGGCCGTCTCAAGCGGCATCTGCGGAGCGTGGGACCGGACCTGTCGGACGCCCAGTTCGGATTTCGTGCTGGTCGTTCGACAGTGGACGCCCTGGCCCGTCTAAAGGGCCAGGTGACAGAGGCGGTGGGAGTGGGGGATGGAGTGTTGGCTGTGTCATTCGACATTGCGAACGCCTTCAATTCCGTCCCCCACTCCACCATCCTGGAAGCGCTCCGGTTCCACGGAGTGCCCCTGTACTTGCGGGGCCTCCTGGCCAGCTACTTGGAGGACCGTGCTGTCCTCCTCGTAGACGGGGCTGGCCAGCTCCGTCGATACGCTGTCGGAGCCGGCGTTCCACAGGGGTCCGTTCTAGGGCCTCTTCTGTGGAACGTCGGTTATGACTGGCTCCTGCGGGGAACCCTCCTTCGAGGCACGAGTGTCATCTGCTATGCAGATGACACTCTCCTCACTTCCCGCGGGAGCACCTTCCGGGAGGCGGCCAGTTTGGCATCGGCGGGCGGATCCTTAGTGGCGGGAAGGATCCGCCGCCTGGGCTTGAGGGTGGCGCTGCACAAAACAGAGGCCGTGTTCTTTCACGGCCCCCGGCAGCGCCCCCCGCCTGACGCCCACATTTATGTGGAGGGGGTGAGGGTCGGGGTTGAGGCCCAGATGAAATATCTGGGCCTCATCTTAGACAGCAGGTGGCGCTTCGGCCCGCACTTTAGCGGGCTGTCGTCGCGCCTGCTGAAGGCTGCGGGAGCCCTCTCATGGCTGATGCCAAACTTGGGAGGGCCCAGCATGCGGTGCCGGCGTCTATACGCCGGCATACTGCGGAGTATGGCCCTTTATGGGGCCCCGATTTGGGCGGACTCCCTCCATAGGAGGGAGAACCTCACCGCCCTTCGGTCGCCCCAAAGGGCCATCGCCCAGCGGGCATCGCGGGCCTACCGCACGGTGGGCTTCGCAGCGGCGTGCGCTCTGGCGGGCACCCCGCCTTGGGAGCTCGAGGCGTGGGTGCTCGCCAGAGTGTACGAGTGGACGGCGGGGCGCAGGGCGCTGGGCGAGCGTCCGGCCCCAGAATTGAGGGAGGCCGTCCGGCGGGAGGCGAGGGTCGCTCTTGTCCAGCAGTGGACACAGGACCTCGCCTCCGCCGTCTTCGGCCGCCGTACCCTCGACGCCATCGGGCCGGTCCTGGAGGACTGGCTCGACAGGCGTCACGGGTTCCTCTCCTTCCGTCTGGTGCAGGTACTCTCCGGTCACGGCTGCTTCGGCAGGTACCTGCACCGGATAGGACGAGAGGAGACACCGTCGTGCCACGGTTGTGGCGCGGCGGAGGACACGGCGGAACACACCCTCGCGGTGTGCCCGTCGTGGGCCGTGCCGCGCCGCGATCTTGTCACGGCGGTTGGAGAGGACCTCTCGCTGCCCGCCATCGTCAGAGAGATGGTGGGGAGCGAGGAAGCTTGGGTGGCGATGGCCTCCTTCTGCGAGGTCGTGATGTCGCAGAAGGAGGCAGCGGAGCGCGAGCGGGAGGAGGATCCCCTCGCTCCGGCGCTCCGCAGGCGGCGTAGGGGAAGGAGAAGGCGGGATTTCGCCCGCTTTCTCCCTCCCTGAGGTGAGCGGCGGGCGTGAGGCCGACGCCCGCCTTACATCGCTCACCATGCGGGAGCCACGGCCCCTCCCTAGGAGGGGCAATTGAGGGCCCGCCTTACTAGGCGGGTTTCGCCGGCGGGGGAGAGGTAGCTCAGGCTGCGCTAGTTTCCCACTCCCCCGCCACTATGGCGATGCCGGAGTGCCGCTGTGGGTTTAGTGGGTATTCCCGGCTTCGGCTGGGCGAGTCCCACACACGCCCTTCGGGGTAAGGTGCGTAAATGCATTCCCACAGCGTCAACAAAAAAAAAAAAAAAAAAAGGGTCACCAATCAGCCTCTTTGCACGTCTCTCCACTAACCCCCTCCCCCTTCCCCTTTTTGCCAGTTATTCGAGCTCCCTGTAATATGGTATTTGACTAAAAAAAACTAATTATTCCGTGAGTCAGATTTCCAAAAAATACTATACAGGTATTTTTTCTTTTTTCATATAAAAAAATACTGAAGACGATACAGTGAATTGAAAACTCGTGTGACGTCACTGCACGATACACTTTTTAGCGAGCAGTGACGTCACCAGCCACCACTCCTGATCTTTGATGCCTTTTATATTTGTCAATTTTTATTGATTTGATAAATCAAAATATACGTATCCAATATTTTTCTATAATCTGAATGACGGACTAAATAGAATCAATTTTTTACCCAGGAACATCCCTATAGTGGGCGCGAATATTGACATCGACGGGATATAGGGAACATTGCTTATCCTATTCAGAAATTAGCGTTATATTGTGTTATGATTATAAATCCTATGCTACAAATCAATGTGAAAGTTTGAATAGATACATGGAAGGATGGATGTTTGTTGTGGAATTTTTGCATGAAAGGCAAAAATTTCTGAACCAAATCGGATGAACTTTGACATGTAAATGGCTTATAACCAGTATTAACTTAAAAAGTTAGTTTTCGGAATCGTTCGAATCGTTTTTTAAAAGTTAGATTTTTTGTAGTAGGGTCGAAATTTATGCGGATGAAACTGTAGGCCGCAGCTGGTTTATTATATTTCAATGTCAAACTAAGTGTCTTAAAATCTACTAGATATTACTGTCGCATCTGCTGTTGACAGTGTTACTAAAACTTAGTAGTTAGCAATTTGAAGGGTTCATTAATAATAATATTGATAGCTGGTAGAGTAGAGGGAAACCTGTGTTTGAAGTCTTAGTTTTGATAAAGTTAGTTCTCTATTTAATCAATGAAAATATCTGTGATTAAATTTAATAGATATAAAGACCTAAATATGACTGTCAATCGTTATTATAAAGAGGTTTTAAATAAGGGGCACTCGCCCAACAGTTGATGTTGGGATATATGTGTAATGAAATAATATTTCATTAATTTAAATTTTCCGCGCTTCGCGCGTTTATGTCATTGAAAGTTGGTCGAGGGTGCAGCGTTCGGGACACGAGTGATTTCAATGGCGGATAAGATAATGTGTTGTATTACTGTAACGGCTTGTCAAATAAAACAAATCTTTATATTTTCAGAGAAACAAATTTTGGTTTATTTCGAAAATCCTTAATAACATATACAGTATGTAAAGCAAACCCTGTCCGATCCGTGAAGGTATTGTTAGGTATCGATAACTGATTCTACTAATGCCCACAAAGACAGGCTAAACTTAAAAAAAAAATCGCCCTAAAAAAATAAAATATTATTTCGCGAAAAGAGGTAACTTAATACATGTGCGGTACGCAACCCCTTCCGCGGGCGGCGGGAGGCAGGGCACGCGGCACCTGTGACGTGGTCGCGTCGCTATTCGCTTATAATAATAATACCGGCGTTGTCACTTTTTTCAAAATTACCAAATTTCGGGGAAATTGGAATTAATTCCCGGGAAAAAAGAGTTATTTCAAAATTCATTAGTATTGTTACTATGATGATTATGTAAAATTTTATATTATATTTGGTCAAGTGTTTACCTAACCTTTATTATCCTTATGGGTCGGACAGGGTTTTCTTAACATATTGTATATGTATGCTAGTTGCACTATAAACTTTGCTTGCGAGTTGCAAGATCTGTGTGACGTCAGTTTGACGCGTTGTACGCATGTGACGTTTTTAGATACCGCTACATTAATCACCAAAAAGACCATAATATCGGCTGCCGGTAGAAGTTACCACCCACCAGACAAAGTCTTGCTGCCAAGAGATTCGTCGCATTCCGGACGGGTCTGAGCAGTTGTGTTGTAATGTGGGCCGTACGATACGCCAAATGTTGTTTTGTCGGGAGTTTGGTCGTGGAGAGTTTCCAGATCAATCTCCCTCTAGCGCAGCATCGTTGGTCGTGTTGTTGGGTTTAACATTGCATCATCTCGTTCAAGTGCCGACTTCCTTCCTATTCACTCAGTTTGTTTAAGTGAATAGCCTCTTGATAAACTAGCGCGCTTTATCATTAACTATGGTATCACTGCTTGCCATCAGGCGGTTTTGCGGTCAAGAGCTAGTAAAGAGTTATAAAAAACATACACAACTAGAACTTTATAGTACCTTTTATGGTTTTTCAAAGTATTCACCACGTAGCTTAATACACTTTTCCATTCCCTGAAACCAGTGTTGTTATAACATTCCTTCCAATAAAAAAAGTAGGGATGTTCAAAATGGCTGACTTGAAGGTCTCAACCGCTTGTTCACCGGACTGGAATCTTTGAACACGAAGACTGTTCTTAATTTTATGAAATCGTTAGGACTTGGATCAGGACTGTATGGACGATGCTCAGGAATTAATACTTTTGTTGCAAAAAAAAGAAAACAATACATAATAAGCACGTATATGCCTGAAGCACAGTTTCTACCTAATTCAGGCAAATTATACATCAGTACTATTTAGAATTAAGCAAAATGTAATAAAAACATGTACGAAGCTGAGAAATAATTTCTTTATTTGTTCTTCTTTTTCTTCAGCCTATAGAGGTCCACTACTGGACAAAGGCTCCCCCAAGGCTTTCCATGATGACCGGTCTTGTGCTTTCCCGCATGCATTGGCTTTCCGCGATGGATGCGATTTATTTACAATTTCCATTTTCGTAAATTAATTTTTTGGCGATTTTTAACTATTGCAATAGAATACCTACACTATATCACCATACAAATTACAAAACATAAATATAAAGATTTTAAAACGAGTGACACAGTAAGAGCGATCTCTCAGCGATAAGATAAAATAGCTCTAGTATGTAATGTCTAGGTATAGATTTTTTTTCTGTCTGTGTGTTGTTCTGCTTCATTTTTCTTTTTGTCAGTCTTTTTGAATATATATTTTGGTTTATATTTTTGACTGTTTACTTTGTGGTCTTCTTTTACCAGTGATAATAATACATACTTTTTCTTTAGAGATTCTGAGTCAGTAACGCTAGTCAGTGTACAGTTACGAGACAAAGTCTGATGAAATGTAAACACTCTTAAAACATATAATATATATATATATATATATATTACGAATATAGCATTTAAATATTATAAATTTGTTCTTAAACGCAATCCCGTCTGATGGTAAGCAGTGATGCAATCGTTGATGGTAAAGCGCGCTAGTTTATTAAGAGCCTATTCACTCTAGCAGGCCAGGAGCTTGAAGACACCAAAATGGTGGTCAGGTAGAAACTGTAGAAAGAGCGCCGCTGGCAAATTGTTCCAGTTCTTCGATGAATGCGAAATAAAAGACGATGAGAAGAGCATCGTCCGGATCTTAGTGGTGTCAACAACGTGGATGGATACTCGCTGAACGACGAATCGTGCGATAATGGAGGAATTAAGTCACGCAACTCCCGCGCACACTGCCCAAAATACATCCTATAGAACACCGACAGGCTGGCTACTCTACACCTGTGCAGAAGGCTTTTGAGGCGCTTTCAACCAAATCTGAAACGCCAATTAGCCTCTTCGCCCAAGTCTTCACTTTTAGTACTCAATTACTATGAGATAGTAATAAAATAAATGTTTTGACTTTGATCTCTTTGACTTTGATCGTTAAATAAAGTTATTTTATTATTTATTTCTAAATTACATGCCAGCTTTTAATGTATTAAATATGCGAGTACCTACACGCTTCTGCCTACACACTATGGAGAAGCTCGCACCAAAATTAAAACATGGGATTTTGTATTAAAATATGGAAACGACAGATCTTTTAAGTTCTGTCGTTTCCATATTTTCCGGCAGTTTTGAATTTGGAACTGTTCTATATTCAAATATGTTTAAATTTTAATGTATTAGGATGAATGCTGTTGTTTAGTCACAGCGTCGATTGGAATCTGTTAGGTTACGTATGAAAATGAATCTTTCTAAAGAAAATGTTTGTGCAATAATTTTCTACGACTTTAGAAGAGGCCTGACGCGGCTTCAATGTTTTGAAGAGCTCACATCTTTGTTCCGTGTTGTAGCCCCCATGTCTGCGGACTGTCGGACTCTGGTATTTAGAATTCCAGCGTAGACATACTAGTAGTCTTATCGCTAAGAGCGAACTCTTAGCGATAAGACCGCCCATTGTGGACTTGTTCACAAATTAAAGTAATTTTAAATTAAGTGCATCTCTTTATTTCTAATTCATTAAGAAAAGGATAGAAGATAACATTTTAGTTTAATTCTGTCATAAGATATTCCATAGACAGTTCAGACATGATTATAAATATGGTGACCAAAAATAAATCAATTTTCAGGTCTAAACTAACATATTATATACAAACAATGATGCACTGTACTGAAATTTAGTATAAGTATGAACTGTATAATTATGAACAAGGGACTTGGGCTCATTGTCACTCTTTGTATAATCTTTATATTTATGTTTGTATAATTTGTATGGTGTATATAAAAAAAAGTATTCTATTCTACTCCTTATCCTTGTCCTTATCGAAAAATATTTTACGAATATGGACACAGTCCTAAATAAATAAAATAAAATATTTATTGGGAATAAATAAATTTTTCACTTTTTGTGTACATTAATACTGCATTACAAATAGGTAGGTACAATAGGTTTATCCTTGTCTCCTAAACTAGGCTAGGCCTGTATCTTAGGAGATGAAACGAATTGAATATGATAGCCTTATTCTACAAATCAAATCAAATCATCTTTATTCTGGACTATAAGTATACATCATACATACAGGCCTTAAATAATTAAAATAAGCTCAGCTAAGGGTTGTACACAACATGTACAACCATTAGGTATCACCCATATTCCTTCAGTTGCCCGAGCCAGAGGCCACGGCCTTTTTTTCGAACACACCACGACCCTCGTAGGCATCCGCCCTAGCGAACCTACGTCATTTTACGCTCACATCTCTAGGAGGCGCTCGTGGAAAACAACGTGCCGTCGACCCGGGCTGGTCCTTACTGAGATACCCATTGCTAGCCGCCCGCAAGCCCACATCTACGCTGGCCGGAAATTGGTTGTTGAATCCCGACGTCCAGGGGGACACCCTGCGGCGACTAAGGATGTGAGGGTGCAGGGATTTCCTCTCCCTCACGCACTCCACCTCTTCCTTTGCGAACGACCATGGACTCTAACAACAGGGCAAAATGTAAAAAGGCAGATACTTTTCTAAGAAAAAAGCAGTGATAGCGTGGGCAGGTGATGAAAACTCGTGAAACTCGATCGTGGGCAAAAGCTAGTGTAACATAAGATGCCTATAACAAAAGCAAAAGAAACACAATCTTATGTACTCGCTGTATGTAATAACTTACCTGTGTTAATTACCTTCTAAAGATAAATGAGCCTTAATTACATGTATAGTCTAAAAATAGAACGATAATTAGTTCCAAAATAGTTTGAATAATGCAGACCTTTATTAATTATTTATAATCTGTAGTTGTTTCAAAGTTCTTGGTAACCGGTCTACTTTAGCCACCCAAACGCATAATGTCACTTTTTAGGGTTCCGTACCTCAAAAGGAAAAAACGGAACCCTTATAGGATCACTTTGTTGTCCGTCTGTCTGTCTGTCTGTCTGTCTGTCACCACCCTTTATCTCAAGAACGCGTGGACGTATCAAGCTGAAATTCACATGAAATACTCAGGTCTATTGTCCCTTTAAGCTGTGAAAATATCAAACTTCTAAGCCAAGCCAATCAAAAGATACAGCCGATTATGTCGATATTTTCAACAAATTTTCGACACTCGCAAAGGAATCAAAACCTACAGGATACTTCCCGTAAACTCAGAATCTTGAAATTTGGCATGAAGGATTGCCATATAATGCAAATATAGGAAAAATTGCGAAAATCACATTTTTTCAGTTATATAATATAATAAACATATTTTAATAAAATGGAACTTACTACCTTATTTCTCACGAACGAATAAAGTTATCAAATTGAAATTTATACCAAATACCAAGGTCTATTGTCCCTTTAAGCTGTGAAAATATCAAACTTCTAAGCCAAGCCAATCAAAAGATACAGCCGATATGTCGATATTTTCAACAAATTTTCGACACTCGCAAAGGAATCAAAACCTACAGGATACTTCCCGTAAACTCAGAATCTTGAAATTTGGCATGAAGGATTGTCATATAATGCAAATATAGGAAAAATTGCGAAAATCACAATTTTTTAGTTATATAATATAATAAACATATTTTAATAAAATGAAACTTACTACCTTATTTCTCACGAACTAATAAAGGTATCAAATTGAAATTTATACCAAATACCTAGGTCTATTGTCCCTTTAAGCAGTGAAAAAATCAAACTTCTAAGTTAAAGCGATCAAAAGATACAGCAGTTTATACCGACACCTTAGACGAATTTCCGTCACACGCTAGGGAATCAAAACCTACAAGCAAAGACATTAAAATTATATTTACAATAGACAGGACATCACGAACAAAATCGTAAGCCAATACTTTTATCGACTTGGTTAAAAGTCGCTCAGTCTAGTCTGCGCGTCAGGACGTAATTTGTGTCCACCAAGAATAAACATTTTCTAAGGAAATATGCCATGTTGCGCTTTGTGTTACTGTACATCTCGTTATAGTAAAACGAGTGGACCTAACTTCGGAATGTTTTTCTATGAATTATTTATATTTCGTCTGAAATTCAAATTAAAAAAAAATCTTAGTTCTAGAAAATTTTCCATTATTGTAAAAGTGCCCTCTATTGTTGAGTAGTTTTACTATTTTCTTGTAGAGATGTAGTAATGTTGTTTATCGATTTAGTTATCGATAATACTTATTAAGATGAATACATTTTGTTGTATTTTATTGACATTTAAAATATAGCTAAATGAACTTAAAATATTACTATATTTCAAGTTTATTTATTATTAACTCTATTTAAACATAATCATATCATATTAATAATCAAAATTGAATGAACAATTACTATAAATTCATTTATCTAGGTTTTTGTTATTTTTGGTTTCCGAATAAAAATAATGTCGTAGGGAAAAAGTGGATACGATTTGTCCAGATAGACCGTAGAGAAGAAAATTGGCTTCCGTCTCATTCGTCGAAATTATGCTCAATGCATTTTAAAAGAGAAGTTATCTACTTTGGAAAGACTTGTCGATCAAATTTAAAAAAAAAGAATCGGTACCTTGTATTAGAAATGAAATAGTAAGTTATTAATTTCAGTACTTTTTTACTTAACCGTAAAAATTGGAATAAAATTTACGGTTAAGTGGATAAGTACATAGATTACATAACTTATTTATAATGAAATATATTCATAAAATATGTAGGTACGTATATGTAGTACAATGATTGCGAGCTACTTTGTGATTTTGAGGATTCCGTACCGAAAAGGTAAAACGAACCCTATTCATGAGACTTCTCTGTTCGTCTGTCCGTCTGTCACCAGGCTGTATCTCATAAACCGTAATAGCGAGACAGTTGTAATTTCCAGAGATTGTGTTAGTATTTCTGTTGCCGCTATAACAACAAGTACTAAGAATAAAAATAATAAAATATTTAAGGGGGCTCCCATACAACAAACGTGAATTTTTGCCGTTTTTTGCTCCATATTAATAACGGAAACAAATAGACGCTTAAAATGTTCACAGAATATTTGGTTATATATTCAAATTACAAATAAATAATTAAAATAAAATAAATCCTGAAGGCGGGCTCCCATACAATAACCGTGATTTTTTTGCCGTTTTAAAAGATAATGGCGTACGAATCTTGTAAACGTCTTGCTCCAGCAGACTACCATTTTTGTCGTGATTTGGACAATTATCTACGTGACAAGAAGTTTTCCTTCCAGGAGGCAGTTCTGCTTTCACACAGTTTGTGCAGTCTAGATCCTCAGAGTTAAATCACAAAGGCATAAACGACCTTCCTATGTATTGATTATAAATGAATTATTTAAAAATTAAAATGTAAGCAATTATTTAGATTTTCAGTACTAATCGGCAATTTTAAACTTTAACGCCTATTATATTAAAAGAATTATATAAATAAGAAACTTGTAAACTTGAAATTAGCCATAATTATTCTGCTTCCTAATTTTTTGTTTCAAGCTATCATAATGCGAAAAAACATCGTCGTAGTAACTTCTTTGAATATTATCGATAACTTTATATCGAAATGATACAAACCCTACCACAGTTTTTTGCATTGCCATTAAAAAATATTTGCAAACAAACGTGTAAAAAGAATAATTTTGCTAAAAACGAAATGCAAACGAAAATTGCAAAACAAAATGCGCTTTATGGCCTAAAAGGTCTATTACACTCAAAAATCGCAATAAACTGAGCGTTAAAATAATTCGTAAGCATAAAACATCTAAAATGCCAATAGACGGTGTCACGGTAAATGAATAGTAGCGAATAAAATTCTAAAACAGTTTTTGTTTGTACAAGACAAGTTTCACTTAATTTATTTACTTTTCAATATTTATTTACCCGATTTGAACTATACTAGGGTATTAAATCGGATCTGGCAACATAGACCACACCGGCCACCTACCGGGCAATAGCTGAATATATTTTATATAAACTTATTTCATTTTAACTATTTGATGTCTCCAATTGTCGATCTAATTTTGCTATATTGTACTAGATGGCGGAACTGAGCCATGGGATCACAGTTTTTCTATGCCATTTTGACACATGCCCTCTCTATAGGTATATCTTAAATCTCTTTGCCTACAAGGTACTTCCCGTGAACTCAGAATCTTGAAATTCGGCACGAAGCAACGTTATATTATAGTACAGACAGATAAAGGAAAAATTGTGAAAATGATAAATTTGAAGTTACACATAAAATATTAAAATATTATTTTTGCTTACATGACATAAAATATTTTTTTAATAATTATAAACTTACTACCTACCCTTTTTCACATGAACGCGTAAAGATATTAAAGTTGAAATTCATATCAAACACTTCTTAAATCTAATTGCCTCTAAACTGTGAAAAATTCTAAATCAATGCTAGTATTATAAATGCGAAAATAACTCTGTCTGTCTGTTACGCTTTCCCGCCTAAACCTCTCAACCGATTTTGATGAAGTTTGGCACAGACAATCTTTAGACCCTGAGAAAGAACATAGGCTACCTTTTATCCGGAAAAATTTGATGTTCCCGAGGGGAATTTAAACAGCGCGATATAACCGAACTCCACGCGGGCGAAGCCGCTGGCGGAAAGCTAGTACGTCATAAATTGTAAACCGCTACGTTTGTACGGCGGAACCCTCGGTGTGCGAGTCCGACTCGCATTTGGCCGGTTTTTTATTATTAGGAGTTGTCCTCAGGTGAACTTAGTTATTATATATAGTGCTTACCTTTACCTTACAGATTACATTAAGGATCATAATACAGCAGTACATTAAAATTTCCTAAGAAGCCTCTGCGAATTGGCTCCGGCCCCTCATACGTATTCTTAAGAATCGATATCCCAGGGACTCGAAACGTGAAAAAAACAAAAAAAAAAAATAGAAATACTTTATGACAGATTCGGTGAGTCACAAACTAAGCATCGCTGGTATCTTGTGACTCTGAAGAACATTAGCTGCCTTTTTCGTATGGTACCGGGCATAGAATAGTACAATAGTATAACTCATATCTTTCCGTCGCTGTCGTAAGCGGCAACTAAGGGAACTCATCAGAGAAGCGGGCAGCAGCACTTCTCCTGTGCAATAACAAATTACTCCCTCAATCCGTCTGCCAAGTGTGGGGATTATGGCAATACCCTCCAAACGAATGAAAACCTAGGGGGAGGCCTTTGTTCAGCACTGGACCTCATTAGGCTGAGAAGAGGAAGAAGAAATTAGTCTATACATCATCATCCACCTAGCCTTTTTCCAAAAACGTTTGGGGTCGGCTTCCAATCTAACCGGATTCAGCTGAATACCAGTATATTGCATGGAGCGGCTGCCTATCTTACCTCCACAACCCAGTTGTTGGGTAATAACCCCTGGTAAGGCTGGTTATTAGACTTTCGAGCTTCTGACTACCGAAGATTGTCAAAGATCTACAAATGACAGCCGGGACCAACGGCTTCCTGAGGCACGGAGGGGTCTCGGCATGTAAAGATGGTCACCAATCCACATACCAACCGCGGCAAGCATTGCTTAACCTGATGGATCGACCTTTACGGCGGCTATTATTTAGTCACGTGCCACGTTTAGGAGAAGTTCTGTCTGGGAGTCAGAGTGGAGTCTGTTGAAGTCGTAGATTGCCTTTCTTCTCCATAGAAATCTACGCTTTGGAACGTGCAATTTAGCTTCACTTTTCATGGACTGACCGACAATGACTATTCAAAAGCACCAACGGATAGTTAATCCATACTAATATTATAAATGCGAAAGTAACTCTGTCTGTCTGTTTGTCTGTTACGCTTTCCCGCTTAAACCTCTCAACCGATTTTGATGAAATTTGGCACAGACAATCTTTAAACCCTGAGAAAGAACATAGGCTACCTTTTATCCCGGAATAATTTGATGTTCCCGAGGGAAATCGAAAAAGCGCGATAAAACCGAACTCCACGCGGGCGAAGCCGCGGGCGGAAAGCTAGTTTGAAATAAATAATTTTGATTTGATTTGATTTGGTGGATCTGGGTAGTTCTTTTTTTAATAAAATTATAAACTAGCGCTTGACCGCAATCCCGCCTGATGGTAAGCAGTGACGCAATCGTTAATGGTAAAGCACACTAGTTTATTAAGAGCCTATTCACTCTAGCCTTGAAGACACTCAAATTGTAGTCCGACGGAAACACCGCCGCTGGTAAATTGTTCCAGTCCCTTGATGTACGCGGTATAAAGGAGGAGGCGAAACGCTTCGTTCGGATCGTATTGGAGATGGGGGAATTAAATCATGCAATTCCCTCGCAGTTGTGTTGCATTGTGTGCCGGGTATAATGCACCCAATGTTGTTGTGTCGGAAGTTTGGTCGTGGAGGGTCTCCAGATCAATCTCCCTCTGGCGCGGCATCGTCGGTAGTGTTGTTGGGTTTAACATTGCATCAACCTCGCTCAACTGCCATCTTCCTTTCTATTCACTCAGTTTTTTTTTCATTTTTGTGAATTGGCTTTAGACAAACTATCGCACTTTGCTATCAACGATTGCATCACTGCTTACCATCAGGTGGGATTGCGGTAAAACACTAGTTTATAATTATAAAAAAAAGTTCGAGGAGAAACACTGTTACAGGAGAATTTTATATTTTATATCATTTCATTTTGAACAGCTTTTCAAGGCCAATGACCTTTGCCAAAGCTCTTATAGACTGTGTAGCTAACTAGCCTCATATGACATGTGACCTAATACTATTATCTGGAACTCCTGGCAGCGACAGTTTAACTCTAACTAATCCTTTGGAGACCATGAGCGTGACTGTTAGATAGCACTAATGAATGGATACCTGAATAGCATTCAATGTATGTCGTTTTGATAAATGATTCAACACTTAATGTCATTGAACTTGATTTGTGGAACAGGAATATTATTGTTTTGATAGTGTCTAAGTTTCTCAATAAGTGTTTGTTTATGTAGTTCTTCTCTAAGTGAAGTACCTGGGACTCGTCCTCGACAGCCGGTGGAACTTTGAGGAGCACTTCCGAGGTTTGGCACCCAGACTGGATAGGGCCGGGGCTGCCCTGAGGCGGCTCCTCCCCAATCTAGGGGGACCAAGCGCCTCCTGCCGGAAGCTATACGAGGAGGCCCTGCGGTCCTTTACGGGGCACCGGTGTGGGCGCGGTCGCTAAAGAAGCTACCAGCCCGATGCCTGTCCACGTCCCAGAGGGTCATGGCTGTTCGGCTGATCCGGGGATACCGCACGGTCTCCGCTGAGGCGGCGAGCCTCCTTGCCGAGTTGCCGCCATGGGATCTGGAGGTCAAAGCCCTCGCCCACATGTGGGAGTGGCGAGAGGAAGCAAAACGCCGGGGCACAACTCCGCTGCCGAGAGAAATCGCGGTACGGCGGACAGAGCTCCGGTGGGATCTCATGGCGACATGGAGAGTGCGATTGTCGCAATCCAGTGCTAGGCACGCCACAACAGCGGCGGTTAGTCCCCTCTTTGAGGAGTGGCTAGAGAGGCGCTACGGCGCCCTCACCTTCCGGCACAGGTCCTCACCGGACACGGTTGTTTAGGGAGGTTCCTGTTCCGTATAAGGCGGGAGGAGACGCCAGGGTGTCGCCATTGTGTGGATCGCCCTGAGGACACTTTGGGAGCATACGGTGGAGGTCTGCCCGGCTTCGGTAGAAAACCGCCGTGTCCTCGTAGCGGCAATCGACGGCGATCTCTCGCGTCCAACCCTGGTCCAGGTCATAGTCCGGAGCGAGAGTGCATGGCAGGCCGTCACCTCCTTCTGCGAAGCAGTGATGCTGGCATCAGCATTCTGGCTTTGAAAGGAGACCTGTTAAATGTGAAACTAGCTACCCTTTTACTCGTACTTATTGATTCCCTGATTAACAGACCATTAAATTAACAATTAAGTGTTGCCTAGTCATTAATACCCTTTCTTTATCAAAGCTTTCAATTAAATACTAGATATGACTCGGTCATACGAACTAATTATTCCAACCCTCATACTAACGTTATGAGTACAACTTCAAAGGATAAAATAACCTAATTAAAATCAATTCAATAGTTTCAGAGATCTAAATCTCCATATATAAAGGCGTATCTTTATAAGTGGTTTAATTTACCAACTTTGATCTCTGTCTCTGGAAAATTACGAGGCAATGCTTTGATGGTAATGTCATTTGATTTTGCACTTTGGTTCAATTAAGATAGGGTTGGTTTTGAATGTGTTTTGTGTCGTGTTGACTGCTCCTTTGGAGTTCTGCCACTGAGCAAATATTTGACAGAAGGGGAATTAAGAACCCTTGTTAAGTATAATTATATGTGATTAATTAGAAATGAGATATTTTCTTTTTATTTTAACGTTTTGAGAATTTTTTTTGTATTCTTTTTGCAACCTTTTCTTTGTTGAATAAAATAATGATAAAATAGGAAAGACTTTAAAGAATTTAAAATGGTGTAAAAAGGAAAGGGGATATAACCGCTTTTTTCTGGAAGGTGTATTATTATTTCTTTTCATTTCTAGATGACGACGTAAGTTTTTAATGTCGAATTGTTTTGTTATTTCTTGGTTTTTTAGTGATTGGTTTAGTCCTAGCTCGATCTCCTAGCTATATCAATTATACTGCGTCTAAAACACAATACTTCTATAATTTACATGCTCACTTCGAAACACTATAGTGAAGATAAACAGCAGAAAACAATATGCGATGCACAAATAGTGAGTCGAATAAATATTTGAAATGAAAAACAAATGTTTGGCAACGTTTGATGTCCTAAGCAAATAATGTGGCCAGGATTGGCAAAACATTGGACGAACGCCATTGGTTGGTGGCTTGTTTTTAGAGGGTTCATGTATGAATTGTCTTATAGTAAGAACATTATAGGCGAGCCAATAGTTGCTCAGTCCCACTAATATCCTATCATATTAATATATTAAAAAGGAAAGTTTAAAGGTATGGTTATTATTATTTACACAATTGCTCAGACCCGCCCTCCGTATGGCTTCACCAGACATCATGCCGGAACACGACGAATCTCTTGGCGGCAAAACTTTGTCTGGTGAGACATCTTTTCCGCATTACCTACTTTGTAAAAACATGCCACTCTTCTCTGTCTCTAGCCTTCTTCAAGCAATCTTGACAAGATCGACGGTCCATCGAATCGGTTTTACGTACATTTATTTATTGAAACTTTTCGCACAAAAATACAAAGGCGAACTTAATGCCGTAGGCACGTCAGTGGCAAGTCAGAAATTTGTTCCTTTCAATCGCAAATTAAATTACTTTAAAACACGTAAGTACCCAAATAAAATTTGTTTCAGACCAAACCCTGGAGTGCGTTCGATAACTCCTATCCTAAAGTTAATCTGAACCGACTTCGATGAATTTACATGCAAATTGGGTTTCAAAACGGATCTCAGTGAGCGCCCATAGTTAATGCTTTGACCAAATTATTATGGCACACAAAAAAAATATTACACTCTTATTGACATTATCGTAAGGTGCAAAATTCAATGAAGCTTCGTGTATTCGGCGGCAAAGTAAAACTGGTATTTGAATTAGTCCCACAAATTGAATAATGCATTCAAATTTGAAATGATTTGTTCCAAATGTGTTAGGTATAAGGTTGAGTTTCCCGTGCCAGGTTACTTCTAAAATATACTAGGGTTGTGCCACGGTAAGTTTTAACTTTTGAAGCTTTGGTAAGGACTTTCAAACCTCTAATATGTGACAAAGTGGTGTGACATGTTAGTTTTTAGTCATTATTAATAGTTTGCTTATCGGTAATTAGTTTGTAATGAAGACACGTGCTGGAGTATGTAGTTTCCAAGAACACGTCGGTATATTACATCCTAAGACACTCAATTATGTTCATAATTAGTTAAAGCCAAGACGGTATTAGTTTGATCTATTACGTACTCATACCTACAATCACGCCTTATTTCAATGCGGCTAGGCAGACACTACAGAACGCTACGATAAATATTGTAGGTAGGTACCAAATTAACATAGATAAAACATCGGCGGCCCTTTGCAAAAACTTGTCAAAAACGGAGGAAAATTACAGGTATTTTTGACAAGATTTTACAACTTTGAGCACTTTTGTTGGATGAGGGAAAAAAAGCATGGAATTCGCATGAGCGTGACCGACCCGACAACGGTTTTTTTTTTAATTTTTTTAAACTCCACACTATATCTTCTAGTAATGCGATCAAAATGCAATGAAACATCTATGTAATATAGATACCTACAATCATCATCATCATCTCAGCGTTAATCCCAGTCGCATCCGTAGCTTTTCAGCTTTGGAGTCTGAGGTCCGCTTTACCAGTCTAACTGCTGATTTTGGCTAAACTTCGATATTTTCCTTGAAGCGACTGCCGTCTGACCTCCACAACCCAAAGGCTATATGCATTGCAGTTAAACCAATTGTTAGACTTTTGAGGGCTCCAACAACCCGTAACGACTGCCACTAGATATGTTCGTATGGCAACCGGGACCAACGGCTTAAAGCACTTTCCGAGGCACGAACAGACCAGTGCAAATATTCATATTCATGCATAAAAATATTTGCACTGTCCGGGGATCGAACCCGCGCCTCCTTGCGCAACGGCCGCGGTCGCTACCGCCACGCCACGGAGGCTGTCTTAAACGCCACACTATCTCTTCTAGTAATGTGATGAAAATGCAATGAAACATCTATTTAATACAGATACAATACATTAGTATAAACACAAAGATTATTCAAGATAACTTTGTATACTTTTTTAGCTTTTAAATATATTTTTTTAGGTCTAATAAGGATAATATTTATAAGACATTTTTATGATTATAATTACCATATGCTTTATTTACACCTTGGAATATGACATTCCTACAAACATAGCCCACTTCATCTAAACACGTAAAGCGAAACTAAAAACTTAAAAAAAGAAAAAAGAGTTTCGGAAAAAAATATAGCGTAAAAATTAAATATAACATTATTCATTTTTGACCTTTTATAAAAATTAAATATTATTCATTGTTGATTGAACTCCGGTAAAGATAACACCGCTCCATTCTGCGTGCTCTTGGAACGGAACACTTGAACTGCTCTCGTATACAGGGCGTTTCAAACCAAATCCAAGTAGTAATGATGATGACAAAACAACTAATGTAAAAAAAAAATTGCTTTGTTTTAAATGTATATTATTGTATTTATTGAAGTCGTGGTGGCCTAGTGGTTAAAACACCAGCCTCTCAAGTATGAGTGTGCGGGTTCGAATCCAGGTCAGGCAAGTACTAATGTAACTTTTCTAAAGTTATATGTACTTTCTAAGTATATCTTCGATACCAATGACTGAAGGTGAAGGAAAACATCTTGAGGAAACCTGGACTTTATAAGTCTGAAATCGCCAACCCGCATTGAGCAAGCGTGGTGATTACGCTCAATCCTTCTCTGTATGGGAGGAGACCTGTACCCAGCAGTGGGACGATAAAAGGTTGATGATGAAATGTATATTAAATTTTATCATAAATGTCAACGACACTTTTACTAAGAATCCACAGTCTTTGTAAATACAAACGTTGTCGTTGTAAAGACTTGTGACATTTGTCACAAGTCTGTGTTTCATAAACCGTGATAGCTGGACGAGCAATATTTTCACAGACCATGTGCCGCTATAGCACATCATTGGGTGCCGGCAGAAGTTAGCACCCACCAGACAAAGTCTTGCCGCCAAGCGATTTATCGTGTTCCGGCATGATGTCTGGTCAAGCCGTACAGAGGACAGGTCTAAGCAGTTGTGTTGCGATGTGTGCCAAATGTTGATGTGTCGGGAGTTAGGTCGTGGAGGGTCTCCTGATCAATCTCCCTCAGGCGCAACATCGTTGGTCATGTTGTCGTGTTTAACATTGCATCACCTTGCTCAATTGTCGTCTTCCTTCTTATTCACACAGTTTTTTGAGTGAATAGGCTTAGTAAACTAGCGCGCTTTACCATCAACGATTACATCACTGCTTACCATCAGGCGTAATTGCGGTAAAGCACTAGTTTATAAATACATTTAAAAAAAAGCAACACGTATTAAACACAGATTTTTTGAATTCTTCTTCTTGTTATTCAACCTATATACCACTGGAAAAGGGCCTAAAGCGGATGGATGCGGGCAGCTCAAGACCGGTCATTGTGGAAAGCCTTGGGAAAGGTCTTTGTATTGATAATATAACGAAACTCTTTGTGCACGAGTCCAACTCGCTTTTGGCCAGTGTTTTATGTAATTTCTGTTGTAGGCTAATTAAAGAGAATATTGGAAGTCATTGGTGGTGGGTGGTAACTTCCACTACCGAAGTCTCCTGAAGTTACCACCCACCAGACAAAGTCTTGTCGTCAAGCGATTAGTCGTGTTCCGGTATGGTGTCTGGTGAAGTCGTACGGAGGATGGGTCTGAGCAGTTGTGTTGCGATGTGTCCCGGGTACGATGCGCCAAATGTTCTGTCGGGAGTTTAGTTGTAGAGGGTCTCCGGATCAATCTCTACCTGACTCAACGTCGCGATTGTTGGTCGTGTTTTTGGGTTTAACATCCCTCAACTGCCGTCTTTCTTCCTATTCACTCAGTTTTTTTAATGAATAGGCTTAATAAACTAGCGCGCTTTACCATCAATGAATGCATCACTGCTTAACATCAGACGGGATTGCGGTCAAGCACTAGCTAGTTTATATTGATTTTTTGTATTGATTCTTCTTCTTCCCTCCAGAGGTTCACTGCTGGACAAAGGCCTGAAGCCGATGGATGAGGGCAGCACAAGACCGGTCATTATGGAAAGCCTTGGGGGAGGCCTTGTTTTGATAATATTACGGAACTCTTTATGTGCGTGTCCAACTAGCTTTCACCGGGTATTTTACCTAATTTGTTTCTTCTGTTCTAGGCTATTTAAAGAAAAAATTGGATGTAAATTTAAATACATTTCGTCATCAGTTAAACCAACTAACTCATTAATGGACTTTCCACAGAACGTAGAGCTTAATCAGCCTACAGTGGTTCCGCTGCTGAGACACTGAGAGAGAAAGAGAAAGCCGTAGTTCACCACAAAGGCCCAGTGAGAATTACTGGATGACGTAATGTTGTGGAGACATGCACGCCACAATAGCGGCGGTAAGTCCCCTCTTTGAGGAGTGGCTAGAGAGGCGCCACGGCGCCCTCACCTTCCGCCTGGCGCAGGTCCTCACCGGACACGGTTGTTTCGGGAGGTTCCTGTTCCATATAAGGCGGGAGGAAAGGCCAGGGTGTCACCATTGTGTGGATCGCCCTGAGGACACGGTGGAGCATACGGCGGAGGTCTGCCCGGCTTGGGTAGAGCACCGCCGTGTCCTCGTAGCGGCGATCGGCGGTGATCTCTCGCGTCCGACCCTGGTCCAGGCCATGGTCCGGAGCGAAAGTGCATGGCAGGCCGTCACCTCCTTCTGCGAAGCAGTAATGCTGGCAAAGGAGGAGGCGGAGCGCGTGAGGCAACGGGAATCCCAGCGCCCTCACGCCACTAGCCACCGCAGGAGACGCCCTGGTCGGGAGATGACACCAAACTCCCAGCCACCGTAGGTGCGGGCCTGCGGGCGGTGAGCAATGGGCAGCTCGCCGCCCGGTAAGGACCAGGCCCGAGTCGACGGCGCGTCGTGTTTCACGCGCGCCTCAAAGAGATGTCAGCACATCGTGACGGGGTCCACGAAGACCGATGCCTCCTGGGTCAGGGTTGCGGGTTGGTTAAACAAGAAATCGTGGCCCTGGCCGTCCCACAGGCAAGTGAAGAAACACGGGTGGGTTTTAGTCAGTAAAAGTCTGACACGCCCTTTCGCTCCGCCCAGAGCGGAAGAAGTCATTTGATGATTTCCCATCCTACAAAAAGGAATAGGGTGTAAAGTTCACTCATCCTCCATAGAAAAGAAAGGACCCTCCGACCAGATGCGTGTTGAGTCTGGGTGGCCAATAGTTGAAGTTGGCAAGTTGTATGTATGCTAATATCACGGTAAACTCTGAATGTGAGATGCAGAATTCGTGTGATGTCAGTCTGACACGTTGTTCATTTTGTGGCGTTTGTAGGTACATTTTTTTTTTAAATAATTATAAACTAGTGCTTGATCGCAATCCCGCCTGATGGTAAGCAGAGATGCAATCGTTGATGGTAAAGCGCGCTAGTTTAATAAGCCCATTCACTAAAAAAACTGACTGAATAGAAAGGAAGACGGCAGTCGAGCGAGGTGATGCAATGTTTAACCCAGATGGAGATTGATCTGGAGACCTTCCACGATCAAACTCCCGCCACAACAACATTTGGCGCATCGTATCCGGCACACATCGCAATACAACTGCTCAGACCCATCCTCCGTACGGCTTCACCAGACATCATGCCGAAACACGACGAATCGCTTAGCGGCAAGACTTTGTCTGGTGGGTGGTAACTTCTACTGCTGCAATGTCTTCGAATGTACGGTACACGACATGGCAATTTCCTCAAGACGTTTCTCTTTGAGAGCTCCGCTACATTACAGGTACTTACATAAACACATTTTTTGTTTATTTATTTTCTTGTTCATTTTACAGCCGACAACGTATCAGTAACTCATACCCGTAACAAATAATCCCTTGCCAAGCAATAAGTAAGAGAGGACAAGACGAAAGCACGTGGATAATAAACTACCCTACGTAACATTCTATATTTTCGCTTCGTCTGCTTATATGTATCAAGCGATGCATAATATATTTCCCGGTAGGATGAGCGAAAGGTATTGACGTATTGGGATCCTTTTTATTAACTATTAATACGTACACACTAGTAAGTAGACAGTAACAGTAGTAAGTAGATTGCATCACTACTTACCTTTTTTTTTTTTTGTTTGTTTGGATAAAAAATCATCAAATGTCTTCTCCCGCTCTGGGCGGAGCGGAAGGGCGTGTCAGACTTTTACTGACTAAAACCTACCCGTGTTTCTTTACTTGCCCGTTCAACGGCCAGGGCCACGGTTTCTTTTTTAACCAACCCGCAACCCTGACCCAGGAGGAATCGGTCTTCGTGGACCCCGTCACGAAGTGCTCCTTTGTGGCCTCTTATCTCTATGAGGCGCGAGTGAAACACAACGCGCCGTCGACACGGGCCTGGTCCTTACCGGGCGGTGAATTGCTCACTGCTCACCGCCCGCAGGCCCGCGCCTCCGGTAGCTGGAAGTTCGATATCGTCTCCCGACCAGGCTGAATCCTTGGAGGCTAGAGGCGTGAGGGCGCTGGGGTTTCCGCTGCCTCGTGCTCTCCGCCTCCTCCTTTGCCAGCATCACTGCTTCGCAGAAGGAGGTGAAGGCCTGCCATGCACTCTCGCTCCAGACCATAGCCTGGACCAGGGTCGGAAGCGAGAGATCGCTGCCGATTGTCGGTACGAGGACACGGCGCGCGGTGCTCTACCGAAGCCGGGCAGACCTCCACGAAACTACCGTATCCGGTGACGACCTGCGTCAGGCGGACGGTGAGGGCACCGTGGTGCCTCTCTAGCCACGCCTCAAAGAGGGGACGTACCGCCGCTATTGTGGCGTGTCCAGCACTGGGTTGCGATAAACGCACTCTCCATGTCACCATGAAATCCCGCCGGAGCTTCGGAATTCTCGCGGCAGCGGAGTTATGCCCCGGCGTTTTGCCTCCTCACGCCACTCCTATATATAGGCGAGGGCTTTGACCTCCAGATCGTTCCGAGCACCATGAAAGCACATGGCCTCGGACTTCTGTAGGGGCACCTCGAGTCCCAATTGCCGGATCCTGTTGGCGATTGTCACAACCCCGAAGGTCGCTGCGTCAGCCGCCGCCTGGTGCGACCTCCCTTGTGCCAGGACCAGCGTGTAGTCAACGTAACAAACTACGCTGACGCCGATGAGAAGATCGGCGCGCAGCACTCAGTCGTACCCGAACTACTTACCATCAGGCGGGATTGAGGTCAAGCACCAGGTTGTAACATAAACATAGTAAGAAAATACTCCTTGTAGTCGTAGAAGTAGGTAAAAAAGGAAGTAATATTTAGATGATTGTAATATCTTCTTAGATTGTAATCTCTCGTTTGTAATAAAAATAAGAAGACGAGTAGAATGAATAGGAATGGGCAAACATGTTATGTCTTCACAAATTATGGCGTGACCGCAACATCTCACGGAAGACTAAGATAAAGCTCACCAGATATCTCATCTTCTCAATCTTCAGCCATAGTTCGGAGAAACAATCGAGAAAGCCGATCAAGACCGTATTGACGCTTTCGAGATGTGGTTTCTGAAGGAAGATGTTTCAAATTCCTTGGCCAGCATTCCGCACAAATCAATCAATTATTCGAGAGCTGGGTGTCATAATAAGTCTCTCCTCTGTCTACCTTCGAAGAATTTGGAATAATTTGGCTATATCGCCAGAAAAGATGGAGACAGCCCCGAAAATCTGATGGTTACTGGGCAGGTGGATGGACGACGTTCTATTAGTCGCAGTCCAATATGGTGGACTGACCAAATCCGTTCATCTCTGAAAACAGGCCTACATGATGCTATACTCGGAGCCAGGGATCGTAACAGATGGCGAACTATCATAAAGCAATAGATAATTCCACAGGGACATCACGATATATCGAGGTAATCTCTTCAGCCATATAGTGTATAGAGACTATATATTATAGTCTCTATGTAACACTATATATAACTAGCACGCAGATAACGTTTTCTGGGATATGATTTTTTCGTCATTGAGTAGCTCTCCCGTATCTTCGGATTACAAACGGTTTTACTCTGTAAAGATCTCACCGTGAAAACAAAGCTGAACTTCGCTTGAAATGGGCTGTCATTCCACTTAATGCTAGGGACTGACATTAGTGACAAATCACTTCACCCGATTCTTCACCATGAGATCATTTTTAAAGAATAGATCGGTAAATATGAAAGGAAAGAAACACGTTTATTTGCAGTATGATGCAGAAAAAGAAGACACTTAATGGTAACCAGACCAGATTATGTTATGACGTAATTAACTTTCCCATGTACCATAGATCTGTGTGTCATTTCAGCGAATTCGCAAAGACAACAACTGTTCTTCTAACATAAATGAAAAGAAAATAATAAACCTGTTTTTTTTTATATATATAATTTTTTAAACTAGTGCAATCGATTGATGGTAAAGTGCGCTAGTTCATTAAGAGCCTATTCACTCAAAAAAAAACTGAGTAAATAGGAAGGAAGACGGCAGTTGAGTAAGGTGATGCAGGGTGATGATGTTAAACCCAACAACACGACCAACGATGGTGCGCCAGAGAGAGATTGTTCTGGAGACCATATACGACCGAACTCCTGACACAACAACATTTGGCGCATCGTACCCGGTACACATCGTAACACAACTACTCAGACCCGTCCTCCGTACAGTTTCACCAGACATCATGCCGTAACATGACGATTCGCTTGACGGCAAGACTTTGTCTGGCAGGTGGTAGCTTCTACCGGCATCCGGTTTTATGGCCTACCATCAAGAAAACAAATAACAGAAACTCGATAAAGATTAGTGTACGATAGTTCAATTATTGTGTTGAGTAATCTGATGCCTATGTAAATAAGGTTTTACGTCAAAGTTGCTATAATTTAAAAAAAAAAACTAATCTAGTATTAAAATTGTAAATATTAACAAATTTTTTGAACATTTGAAGCAATGGAACTTTCCATTGCTTCAAATGTTCAAAAAATTTGTCTACTAGACAACATATATATCACAATGTACGTTGTTGAGCTGTCAAAATGACAGCCGTTCCTACAGTTAGTGTGTAAAAGTATTATTACCCAGTCGGTCTTCCTTAAATTTATCTCCTTCATACCAGTTGTTTACTTTATAACAGATAGAAAAAATATACATAATAATAATCTATACTTCCTTTCAACGTCTAACTAATCCTACTAATAATGACAACCAAACAAAATAATCTCCGACTACCTTCTTTTCGGAACATTCAATAAATATTGATAACATCTCCTACATTTGGGGAATAACCCTCCATCGATATAATACGACATCGAAAATGCTTAGCTTAGCAACTAAGAGGGGATGATCGTACCCTGGCCTCTTATATTGGTTTACCATGATACGATGAGAAGTAAGACTTTTATATTGCACGATACGACATTAGAAAATAATTATTCGGGAAGCGTATTTTTATGAGCCATTTATTCATAAATATAAAGCGTAACACGGGTTGATTGTTCGGGTTAAGCTATGCTTGTAGCGGTCGGCGTGTGGATGGGTGAATAACGCATACACCAGCCACCCAATTATGTATATAGTTATGATTATAAAACATACTGTGAATTAATTATTTGATTGAATGAATTACTGCGTATAAAGGTTTTTACATGCTT
This sequence comes from Sesamia nonagrioides, assembly GCA_017933935.1. Taxonomy (NCBI): domain Eukaryota; kingdom Metazoa; phylum Arthropoda; class Insecta; order Lepidoptera; family Noctuidae; genus Sesamia; species Sesamia nonagrioides. The sequence goes on along the minus strand of JADWQK010001324.1, from coordinate 1,417,507 downwards.
TTTATTAACTTCACTTGTATGTTTGCTTGCTTGCCTGCTTGCTTGTTTGTTTGTCCGTCTCTAACTCTTCGAACTACGAGTGAGCGGCTCATTACTGTAAAATATCCCACCGTTTTCAATACAAATTCAAATGAAATGAAATGGAATTTCATTTCATATTCTTTAAAAAAAAAAAAACGAACGAACGAACGTATTGAAAACGGTGGGACATTTTACAGTAATGAACCGCTCACTCGTAGTCCAAAGAGTTAGAGACGGACAAACAAACAAACAAGCAAGCAAGCAAACATACAAGTGAAGCCAATAAAAAGCATGTAAAAATAATTTTAAATAAATTATGAGGCGCTTAATATTCAAAAGTTATGGCACAAAGCGTCTTACGCTTTTTTTAAATTATAATTTGTTACCTACGACTAGAGAAAATTTTGGTCACATACACGGTCCCACGTATTTTTGGATCATTCAAAGTCTACAGCGGAAGTGTGGCAGTAATTTACGTAGTATTCATAATTTCTGGGATGGGGACAGGCCCTCTCCATTGCCCATTGAGTGACCTTGAGCTTTCTTATAAGGCCCATTGTTAGCGAACACGTCTCAGTTCCGTAAGTCATCACTGGCAACACACACTGGTTGAAGACTTTTGTCTTAAGACAATGCAGTATTTCGGAAGAGAAGATTCTACGTAGCTTCCTGAAATCAGCCCAGCCGAGTTGGCATCTTTCTCGAAGTTAATGTTATGTGAGTACATTATTGATTGTTTGTTTGAAGACAGTCTCGCTAAAAATAGTCATAAAGATGTAGGTGGTGTGAAGACGTGCCTAACAACAGATTTATGTCATTCAAATAACCTTACCCCGTTTTTTTGTCCTACGAGAATATTGGTAAACATCGATCGTAAAACAGTTTTAGAGAATCACGAGTTTCGGGGTCTGTATGTCTAGACAATTGGCTTGTATCCTAAAAAATAATTTAATGTCCATCAGATAGAATTATAAAAAATATTGAACACGTATTTTTTATTTTTTGTTTCATTTAAATACTTATGAAGATATATTGATTTGAAATGTCGCATGACGTCACGCCGTGGTGCAAAATATACCACGGCGTGATGTAATTAGCCCCCACTCCGTAACTTTGATACGCTATATCTCAGTAGTTTTTGGTAATTTCGACAAAATAAAAAATACGGGTCTAATTTTTTTTTATTATCTATAAGACGGACTAATTATTTTTTTGATTTTCATACCTTGGATACATCCCTATTAAAATGTTTAGTCATCATTATCTAATTTTTATTCCTTATAAATTTATTTGGGTTGTCATCATCATCATCATTTCAGTCGAAGACGTCCACTGCTGGTCATAGGCCTCCCCCAAGGATTTCCACGACAACCGGTCCTGCGCCTCCCGCATCCGTCGGTTTCCCGCGACCTTCACTAGTTCATCAGTCTAGCTTGTCGGAGGCCTACCCACGCTGCGTCTTCCAGTACGTGGTCGCCACTCGAGAACCCGTCGGCCCCATCGGGCATCGGTCCTACGGGCAATGTGTCCAACCCACTGCCACTTTAGTGTTGCAATTCTTCGGGCTATGTCGGATAATCTCGTTCTTCTGCGGATCTCCTCATTCCTGATTCGATCGCGCAGTGAAACCCCAAGCATAGTCCTCTCCATTGCCCTTTAAGTGACCTTGAACCTTCTTATAAGGCCCATTTTTAGCGACCACGTCTCAATTCCATAAGTCATCACGGGCAACACACACTGGTCAAAGACTTGTCTTGAAACACTGCGGTATTTCGGACGATAAGACGGATCGGACGAAAAGATTCTACGTAACATCCCGAATGCAGCCTAGCCGAATTAGATTCGATGATTGACCTCTTTCACGAAGTTAGACCTTCCTAACTGGGTAATTTGTCCCAGGTACACGTAACTATCAATCTGTCTTTAAGAAGTCAAAATCGACTGAATGGACTAGAAAAAGGTTTTGCTTAGGTATTCAATCTTATTTCAAGTGTAGTGCAAGAGACTAGTTAATAAAAAGGTCTTTACATTTATAAACATGACGAATGGATAAGGGACTTCATAATCCAATACTCAGCGAGTCATTTGAGTAACCATGACATACTCTCAACTGTCCCACTTGGTAAGGACCTTTCTCCTGTTATGTCACTTATCCCTAGTATCCAGTTCTGCTATTTGTGTTCGATTCAAAGAAAAAACATAGATTGACCTAATCGTAAAGTATAAAGGTCACGATGCATCGAAAGAATCAATGTGGTTTGAATATCGTAGCGTATTATTCCGATAGACATTTTAAACTGCTATCAATTTTAGCGTGTCTGCATATCCACTATTGAATTTTCTGAGGTCCGCTTTAAAAATTTGGTTGTGATACAATGTTATTAAGTTTGCTTAGGATAAGACGTGCGTTATGGACAAGTTTTTTTTTTACCGAAGGTTGGTAGTGGAACTATAACATAAAAATACAATATTTATCATAACCATAACACCACACCACACCGCCTTGGGCTTATGATCAAGTACTGAATGCTTACCCCGGCTGGCTCGTAGATGGGTCACCATTTTTATGTGCGATGACTTCGAAAATATATAAAGCCTTTGGTTCTGACTGTCATTCGTGGAACTTAACTAAATAATTGATAAGTTCTCTATTCTGTCTTAAGTAAATCAAGAGCAGTTAAAAACTAGCTCACTCATACTTAATGACACATACATATACGAATACAACTTTATTTTTTAATATGGTTTGTTCAGAATAATCAACTGTATCAATTTTACATCATGTTATATTTTTCCCAAATACATTTTAAAATTGTTGCAGTATGGTTACCGAGCGCGGTACGCAGCTTACGGTAGATCATCGCCCGCGCAACAGCTGATGGCAGAGGTCATTACACCGCTCGCCATGGACCATATTTTTGTTGTGACAGCCAAGCAGGATATCAAGCTCATAACGTCGTGATTTTACATGATATGTACCTATTTGAAATTTTGTACATAGATTCTTTACCTAAAAATACTAGACACGTGTTTCGGGTTTTGGCATAAACAAAAAAAAATGTTCTATATGCAAAAATACAAACACAGCTGCGCTCATCCGTGTTGTGTGTGTGTGAGTGCGGGAGTCATCGCACACACAATACGCACTCGCCTGCACACAGACCAATATTTCAACTGCACTCACAAGCACTCACTGGAACAATTTTTCACGTCCAACGACAATTTGTCGTATATATCATTCACTAAGCCAAGCCGCCAAGCGATTCGTCGTGTTCCGGCATGATGTCTGGTGAAGCCGTACGGAGGACGGGTCCGAGCAGTTGTGTTGCGTTGTATGGCGGGTACGATGTGCCAAATGTTGGTGTGTCGGGAGTTTAATCGTGGAGAGTCTCCAGATCAATCTCCCTCTAGCGCAGCATCGTTTGGTCGTGTTGGTCTAGGGTTAAACATTGCATCACCTCGTTCAACTGCCGTCATCCTTCCTATTCCTAAGTTTTTTAAGCGAATAGGCTTAATAAACTAATGCGCTTTACTATCAACGATTGCATCACTGCTTACCATCAGGCGGGATTGCAGTCAATCACTAGTTTATAATTATTAAAAAAAAGAAAAAAAAAACTAATGAATTGCCCCAACTTACTCGCTGCGTGAGGAAGACTTGGAGTGCTAAAATACAGGGCTATCCTAGTTTAGGCTACAGTCCTCTCCATTTATTTTATTTTAATAGTGTTTATATTGTATTTTGTTTGATATGGAAATATGTATATGAAAAAGTCTCTTAGACGCAGTAACGAGGCATCAGAAACACACACATTTTACGCAGTATATCGATATCATATAGGCAGTTGCTCCGTATAAAATATTAGAAATATTGTAAGTATTATTTAAGTTAACAAAACTAAACTAAAGTCATTTATACATTTATACACAAAAACATAATAATCAGAAATAGATATTGATAAGTAGGTATCATGCGCTGGTAGGCCATAATATCGGCTGCTGGCAGAAGTTACCAGCTACCAGACAAAGTCTTGCCGCCAAGCGTTTCGTAGTGTTCCGTCATGAAGTCTGGTGAAGCCGTACGAAGGAAGGGTCTGAGCAGTCGTGTTGTTGGGTATTATGCGTCAAATGTTGGTGTTGGCAGTTTGGTCGTGTAGCGTCTCTAGATTAATCTCCCTCTGGCGCAGCATTGTTGGTTGTGTTGTTGGGTTTAACATTGCATCACCTCGCTCAACTGCCGTCCTCCTTCATATTCACTCAGATTTTTTTTGGAGTGAATAGGCTTTTAATAAACTAGAGCGCTTTACCATTAACGATTCATCATCATCCCAGCGTTAATCCCAGTCGCATCCGAAGCCTTTTCAGCTTTGGAGTCTGGGGTTCGTCTTACCAGTCCAACTGCTGATATGGCTAAACTTCGACATTTTCTATGAAGCGACTGCCGTCTGACCTCCACAACCCGAAGGCGACATCGAAGCATTGCAGTTAGACAAATTGTAGGACTTTTGAGGGCTCCAACAACCCGTAACGACTGCCACTAGATGTTCGTAGGGCAACCGGGACCAACGGCTTAACGTGCTTTCCGAGGCACGACCAGACCAGTACAAATATTCATATTCATGCATACAAATACTTGCACTGTGCGGGGATCGAATCCGCGCCACCTTGCGCAGCGGCCGCGTCCGCTACCGCTACGCCACGGAGGCTTTACCATTAACGATTGTCCGGTGGTAAACCACTTACGTTTATTATTATAAAAAATAGTTGACAGGTATAATAAATTAATTATAGTGTCACAAAATTTAAAGATTAATGATTAAAAATGACATGCTATCATTCAAACATTAATTTATTCTTTAATGCCATTCGTCAGTTAATAAAATTGAAATCGTTTTTTTAAACAAATTTACAGGTAATCCTTTATATGGGTTTGGTCCTTTATTGTAAATTATGGGGTCCATACAGAAAGGTTATTACCAATTAATACAAAAATCGTTTAATTAATGCGTAGGTGTCAGTTACCTAATCGCGGAAATAAAACTTGATTTACTCTAACAAATGTCGCGACTTCAAATACACACTATATTTCTGAAAAAATAAAACTTCATGATTTTACGTATCAAAAAGTTGCTTTGCATTTATAAATCACGCTACTCAATTGAGGTAATTTGTTTTAGCTAAAACAATAACCGAGTTATGTTTATTTGTACATTTATATGGCAGACACAAGCTTATTAGTCATTATTTATTCCTCCCCCATTACGACTAATAGGTTTATTTACTGAAAGCTGATTCAAAATCAACACCAAATATAAAACCATAAACAAAACCAAAGAGCAAAGTGAAATAAATTGTAACTATTGACATTTTCTCTTAAAAAAAATATAAATAAAAAACTAAATTGAACACTTTACAACTTTGGCAAAGTTCAATTTCCAAACGATTACTCTTCAAGGGTCGCTGTGTCTGTCCTGCTCTCGTATAAGCCTGCATCCCTATCTAACAGATGACTCGAGTCAAAGCTTTCATTTACCTAAATCGAGTTAAGGGACCAAGAAAACAAGAAAGAGCTTCGCAGTGTCGTCATCTGTCAGCGGATGGCCACTTACGGCTACAAAATGTATTTTCTTCCAACACAATCGAAAATGGCCCTTACCTCCTTTTACATTGAACATATGATCACTCCTTTGCACTGAGGTCCATGAAACTAATTTATATCTGCGGTTGCTGAACAGATTTTCAATCTTATGTCTATCGGGTCAAGGGGATGTTACGAGAAAATAAATTTGTAAATCTGATCTTGAAGTCAGATCCCGCAATGGAGCGATAAGAACAAAAGACAAACGGGCCTTTTTGGTCGGTTTTGGTTGAAAGGCAACAGCATGTTAGAAGTTTTTTGATAGGTACTTACAAAAATATATTAGTGACAGTATCCTACCCTCTTATCACTGAGAATATGCCGATAGATAAACATTTAATATTTATACACTTTTACAGATTTGTCTTACTACTTTACTTACTAAACTAACTAACTTAATGAACTTACAGAACTAATACAGTAAGAGAAAAGATTGGAAACCTTTAAAATAAGTGGACACCAAATTCTTCAGTTACTTATCTCAACTTCAATAAAACAAAAACATCAGTCAAACTATTTGTAACGGATATGGCGCAGAATGTCCCATTCGCAAAATGTTTTCCAATATTTTCTTGTTTCGTTTTGTGCACATCAGCAGAGAGCTGACATTTTTCTTGGCACCACTATATATTGTGTTTATATAGGCCTTGATGCCTGAAATAAATGGATAAATAAAAAATGCTGCTTGCTTTTGGGCAAGAATATTTTGATGCACATATTATTATTTCAAATTTAGGCTAAATTATTCTAAAAAATTTAATTGAAATAAACACTACTATACGAGTATCAACAAAAAAAAAACACGAGAAATTGGTGTGAAGCAAGCTTTTAAAAAAAAAACATGCACTAATTTTAATTGTGCGGAGTGTATGGAGCCAGTTTGCACCCATAATATAAAAAGACGAACATTTCTTTATAACATAACTAGCTTTCCGCCCGCGGCTTCACCCGCGTAGAGTTCGGTTATATCGCGCTTTTTGGATTTCCCTCGGGAATATCAATTTTTTCCGGGATAAAAGGTAGTCTAAACCTTCCTTAAGAATCACTCTATCTATTAAAAAAAACCGCGTCAAAATCCGTTGCGTAGTTTTAAAGATCTAAGCATACATACGGACATACAGCGAAAGCGACTTTGTTTTATACTATGTATTGATAACAGAAAAAAATTGAAAAAGAAGAGACTTTAAAATTAAAAACTATGAAAAATAAAAGAAAATAATACCTACATACGTAACACGTTTCTTCTTTTGCGCTTAATATTACCATGTCATATTTAAATAACACCAAAATGAATATTTAAGTAATATTCATATTAATAGATTCCGCAGATCCCGTAAATCCCGGGATAAAATATTATGCACGCATTCCCTGAACTACATCGCAGCTTCCAAATGACATGCATCTGATATATTTTCAGCAAATTTAGCTTATTTAACCCTTGCTTGTTCAACATCAACTCAAATCAAATTTAGTTTATCAAAATTCCGGGAGAACTTCATAAGAATATATTGCGTTGAAAGTTTGCGAAATTGTATAAATATTGACAGGTGTTTGGCCTCAAGGCTAAGTTCACAGGGTCGCAGAGGGTTCGACAATGTAAGGGTTCTGAGATTTCAAGGGTGGCGATCGGGATTGATTATTAAATTAGTTGGCAATATAGAGGCGTCTGTTTTGTATGTTTTGGACAAATAAATATGGTAGAATGGTCGAATAACTTTTAGAAAAGTGAGGCGTTTACAAACCGTTTCCTAACTTTTAGCAAAGAATGCTTCTTGAAGTTTCCTCTTATCTAGAAGTTTATTAAATTTTATGGCATGTATCAGAGTTAATTTGCTTTAAAACATAAATTTTATTATATTATTATATATTCCAAGGCGCGATTGGCGCTATTGACTGCTGCGCTGTGTGTCGAAAAAATATTTGTAAGACATACAAGTAGTTGTTCTTGGTCTGGCTGTTTGTGTTTTTGAGTTTTATGTTTGCAAACGCACCCACGATACTGGAAAAATTCCAAGTGTGGGAAAAGTGTTTTTAAAAAACCGGCCAAGTGCAACTCGGACTTGCGCACGAAGGGTTCCGTACCATTATCTTTAAAAAAACTTTTTTACAAAAAAAACAACCGACTTCCAAAAACCACTACAAAGTGAAAAATAACTATTTTCGGAAGTCGGCGTCTTTGGTTTTGTACATATATTCATTTTTGACACCGACTTCCGAAAATAGTTATTTTTCACTTTGTAGTGGTTTTTGGAAGTCGGTTGTTTTTTTGTAAAAAAGTTTTTATTTTATACTTTTTAGTTGTTAAAAGTACTATGTATTCAGTTGCATCCGGTCAGACTGGAAGCTGACGCAAATATAGTTGGGAAACGACGTAATTTTGTTTACTTTAATTTTTACCCGTAAGTATTCCCTCAACTGCCTATGATCTTCATCATCAAATTTACTGCAGACCATTATTTTAACCCAATGGGTGCCAAGGTCTCATCAATATAAATGAATTGAGTCCAAATACAAGGTAGCTACTGTAAATCGTTTAGGAGTTCCCTGAACTGACCTTTGTCATCATCATCAGCTAATGACAGTCACCACCCATCTAGGTGTAAGGTTCTTGTCAATACAAATTATTCAAGCACAAACACAAGGTAGCTGCTGTGAATTGTTGAGGAGTTCCTTCGACTGTCTCCCGGCTCCATCATCAGATCTACTCCAGACCTTTATTGAATTGTAGTGCTTTAAAATACTTAATGAAAATGGTAAGAAATGCACTAGTCGCCCCTGCAATTTTTGGAAGTTTCCCTTGTTTTCTCTGGTCTTCCACCATCAAACCCTGATATCCTTATCATGAGACCACCTTGGGAACGTCTTCTTTCCAACAGAAAAAGAATTATCAAAATCGGTTCATAAACGACGAAGTTATGCGCGAACAAACATAAAAAATAAAAAAAAGAAGCATATATATAGTCGAATTGAGTAACCTCCTCCTTTTTGAAGTCGGTTAAAAACGGCAAAAAGTCAGATTTATTGTATGGGAAATTAATGAAATAAAGGCCCCCCTTAAATATTTTATTTCATTTTATTTTTAGTCATTGTTGGTATAGCAGCAACAGAAATTCATAATCTCTGAAATTTTCAACTGTGTAGCTATTACAGTTCATGAGATATAGCCTGGTGACAGACGGACGGACATAGGTGTCTCATGATAAAGGTCCCTGAAACCTTTCGTTTGATAACATTTGAAGGTCTGAATTCTAATTTTAAACGAAATGCTCTAATAACAGCTACACTAGACGATTGAAGGTTAACTTGCCAAGGTCACTCCGTCGTAGGGTATCCATTTATTACACAATTATCGAGACTCGTGTCAAGCAGTTGGTTCCAACCATCGTGGGGAAATATATGACAAATGTCACGAATTGCCTGAAGAAAAACAAATTCATTGTCAAAATTTTACATCGTGTTTCTCAGTTACTGACTTGTAAAGGATCGTCAGATTTCTGAAAGTCTATCAACCAGTCATTGGATATCGTCATACCCAGGAACTGCCCCCTAATCGGCGAACATATTTTTGTCAAATGATTGCGACTAGTTGGTATCAGTTGGGATCGTTCGGACCGCCTATTGGCCCGTTCGATCCAAACGATCCCAATTAGTCGCAATCATTTGACAAAAATGTGTTCGCCGATTAGGGGGCTGGTTTGCTATAATAATTATAATAGTAGCCAGAGCAAAAAAATACTCGCCAAAAACGCAGTAATGACTATGCAAAGTGGTTACATGCTTCTAAAACGCCACACGACAAATCACATCATCCCTAATTTACAAGTTGTTTGTGTACTTTAACAACGAAATAACTAATTTATTCTGGGGCTAAAATCTGACGTTAGAGCTCTTTGACGTGGGTCTAGATGACTACACTCTTCTATGAGAGACCACGTAAAAATAATTATATTTAGTCAAATGTTTTTAGTTTTAGTTAAAAATATATTTAGTCATCGTTTTTAGTAAACCGTTAATAAAAAAATCCATTTTTAAATTGAACATTATTGATCTAATCTCGCAGGAGTAATAGTAACTAGCAAGGGGAATAGTATTAAAGAGAGTTGTAATTAGTTTACGATGACAATCTAAGTTTTTATCAGCCTCGGCTCAGAGGGCAAGACGTCGAACTTGTCGAAGGTCATTCATTTGAACCTCAGTCGTTACAAAATTGAAGTTAAATTACTCCGAGATTGTAAATGGCTATATTATTTTAAACAACTCTCTTATTGTGTGTCATGCAGCTTCATAATCGAATAAACATGAAAATTTATATGAGTGGATGTTTCTCATCACGTCAGAACTGTTGAACGGCTTTGAGTGAAATTTGACACAAAGATAGTTAAACATCTAATGTGTTAACAAAGAATGTGAACTTTCATGTAGACATGTCATCATCATCATCATGTCATGAAATCCACTGCTGAACATAGGCGCCCCCCAAGGATTTCCAAAAATAACGGTTGGATGCGGCCTGCATCCAGCGTTTCCCTGCAATAGGGTAGTTGACTAAAAAAAACTAATTAGTCCGTCAGTCAGATTTCCAAAAAATACAAGTATTTTCCTTTTTTCATATGAACAAAAAATGAAACGACACAGTGCGTTGAAAACTCGTGTGACGTCACTGCACGCTACAATTTTTAACGAGCAGTGACGTCACCAGCCGTCATCTTTAATGCCTTTTATATTTATCAATTTTTATTTATTTGATAAAACAAAATATACGTATCCAATAATTCTTTATTCAATATTTTTTTCGTATTAATCTGAATGACGGACTAAATAGAATATTTTTTTTTACCCAGGAAACATCCCTATTTTGGTCAGGTCAGCCATCCACCTAGTCGGTGGGTATGCGACGCTGCGTTTGCTGGACGCGTTCGCCATTCAATAGCCTTTCTGCCCCATCGGCCATCGGCTCTACGTGCTACGTGCCCCGCCCACTGCCATTTCAAAGAGCTAATTCGCTGGCCTATGTCGGCGACTTTCATTCTTGTATGAATCTCCTTATTCCTGATTCGATCACGTAGAGAAACACTCAGCATAGCCCTCTTCATAGCTCTATGTGCGACCTTGAGCTTTCTGATCCATGTGTCATCATCGCTAATATACCTACATTGGTTAAAGACGTGTGTCTTTAGGCACTGTGATATTTTAGATAACACTACCTTTCCGCCCGCAGCTTCGCCCGCGTGGTGTTTGGTTATATCGCGTTTCCAAGAGAATTCTTCAAAAGTCCGGAATCAAAACTATCATATGTTATTTCTCAAGGTCAACTCTATCTTTGTACCAAATTTCAATAAAATCAGTTCAGTGGTTTAGACGTAAAAGCGTAACAGACAGACAAACAAAGTTACTTTCGCATTTATAATATAAGTAGGGATAACATATAATACACTAGCGGCCGCGTGCGACTTCGTCCACGTTTTTTTATATGTTCCGCTCCTATGGATCGCAGCGTGATGTTATATAGTTTAAAGCCTTCCTAGATTAATGGGCTATGCAACAAAAAAAAGTTTTTTTTTTAAATCGGGCCAGTAGTTCCTAAGATCAGTGCGTTCAAACAAACAAACTCTTCAGCTTTATATAATATGTTAAGAAAACCCTGTCCGACCCGTAAGGATAGTAAAGGTTAGATAAACACATGACCAAATAACATATGAAATTTTACATAATCATCACAGTAAAAATACTATTGAATTTTGAAATTATCTTTTTTCCCGCGAATTAATTCCAACTTCCCCAAAATTTGGTAATTTTTAAAAACTGACAACTATATTTTTGACGGTATAATTCCGAGCGAATACCGGTGCGGCCGCACATGTTTTAAGTTACCTCTTTTTGCGAAATAATATTATTTTAAGCGCGATTTTTTTTTTAATTTAGCCCGGCTTTGTTGGCATTAGTAGAAACAGTTATCGATACCTAACAATACCTTCACAGATCGGACAGGGTTTTCTTTACATCTATACTAATATACAACGTGTAACAAAAAGGGTATATACATACCAAGGGCATGGCATCTTTAGATGATATCAAACGATATCGGAAGGGTTTCAACTCAAAATAAAATACTCAAAAAATTAGTACCAAATTTTCGGTTTCGTGTGTTTCTTAAAATCAAATCATAACAAACGTGGCAGCACACTACATGCGTTAATAACTACTCGTTACCCGTCACATTACTTGCCAAAATTCGATAAATGTCTTCAATATCTCTGTGCGACTAGTATGATAGTCGCCTATCACAGGCGGTGTTTTTCCTCATAACTTCCTAACATAAAGAGATAGGATTAAAAAACCCTTCCAATATCGTTTGATATCATGTAAAGATGCCATGCCTTTGTTATGTATATACCCTTTATGTTACACATTGTATAAAGCTGAAGAGTTTGTATGTATGTTTGTTTGTTCGCGCTAATCTCGGGAATTACTGGTCCGATTTGAAAAAATCTTTTTGCGTTGGATAGCCCATTAATCCAGGAAGGCTTTAGGCCATATAACATCACGCTGCGACCATTAGGAGCGGAGCATAACTAAACCACGCGAACGAAGTCGCTGGCGACCGCTAGTATTGTATATTAGTATAGATACTTTTTATCCAGATACTTCCACTGCAATGAAACTCTGCGGGTAAACCGCTGGATGCAGCTCATAATTAATAACATTATCCCCTGCAATGATAGGCCTCTATTACGCAACTCCACGGATATCGGACAGAGTGCGCCCGGCCGAAATCGCGTTCACTAAAACTACGATAGCTCTGAAATTAAAGAGCGCAGCTCGACACACCGTATGTCATTGAAATCTTTATAAAATAATCTATAAGATTTTCTATAGCTTTCTACAGTTTTATCGTGGAATCCCAGTTTTTGGTACAAAAGTCTTATAGTCGTCATTTTAATAAAATAAATGCATTTTTTTCCAAAGTTATTGTTTTATTTACATAATAACACATTATAGTACAATAATCAAGTAAAATAACAGACATCTTTATACATGTTTTGCAGCTGCAAGCTGAACAAAAATACGGTTTATTAGTACCTAGAAAGAAAAATAGAAAAGTTTAATGCAGTGATGTTTGACTGGGCACACAATAATGACAAACAAAACAACCTATTTTGTTTTCATTTTACAGAGCATTCAGTCAGTGAAAAGAAAGTAAGTAGTATTGGCTGCGATTCTTCGTGTTCCGGCATGATGTCTGGTGAAGCCGTACGGAGGAAGGGTCTGAGCAGTTGTGTTGCGATGTGTGCCGGGTACGATGTGCCAAATGTTGTGTCGGGAATTTAGTTGTGGAGGGTCTCCAGATCATTCTCCCTCTGGCTCAACATCGTTGGTCGTATTGTTGGGTTTAACATTGCATTTTTTTTTTTTTGACTCTGTGGGACTGCCTTTACGCGCCGTACCCCGAAGGGCGTGTGTGGGACTCGCCCAGCCGAAGCCGGCAATACCCACTAAACCCACAGCGGCACTCCGGCATCGCCATAGTGGCGGGGGAGTGGGAAACTAGCATAGCCTAAGCTACCTCTCCCCCGCCGGCGAAACCCGCCTAGCAAGGCGGCCCTCAATTCAAAAATCCCTCGGGGCCGTGGCTCCCGCGTGGTGAGCGATATAAGGCGGGCGTCGGCACCTTTCCCGTGCTTCACGCCCGCCGCTCACCTCAGGGGGGGAGAAAGCGGGCAAAATCCCGCCTTCTCCTGCCCCTACGCCGCCTGCGAAGCGCTGGAGCGAGGGGATCCTCCTCCCGCTCGCGCTCCGCAGCCTCCTTTTGCGACATCACGACCTCGCAGAAGGAGGCCATCGCCGCCCAGGCCTCCTCGCTCCCCACCATCGCTCTGACGATGGCGGGCAGCGAGAGGTTCAACATTGCATCACCTCGCCCAACTGCCGTCTGCCTTCCTATTTATTTAGTTTTTTTGAGTGAATAGGCTTAATAAACAAGCGCGCTTTATCATTAGTTAATTCAGTTTATAATTATGAAATAAAAGAAAAAATAAAAACAATTACAATATTCTCGTCTTCAAAGCATTCTTCACCAGGAAAAAAGAATGGTTTGAAGACAAAGGTCAACCCTCTATAGCCTAAAATCTGCAGTCAAAGATATATCTGTACTGCCACCAATAATGTCTTGAAGTGGCATTTCAATGCGTCGCGTTGTGGGTGGCAGTGCAGTGGTTATGGTGAACTAAATTTAGTACTCTCGTAGCAGCGATACATAGAAGATCTATTCTTCGTACTTCCCTCTATTTTTTACAGTAAGTAACTTTTCTTAATTAATATTATCAGCTTATATAGGTATGTTACGGTTACCTATTCGACGTCGACGACGAAAATGTCCAAGAAAACTCATTTCTCTCCGATTCTTAAGTAATCGTCAAAGAATATTAATATACGAAATTGCTTTTCTCATAAGTAAGGCTCACACTTGACTAGTTATTTCTTATATGTGTTGTGGAAGTTACTCAATTTATTAATGTCAATGGAACCCAGAGATATGATGGCGTCACTCATTCTGAATTTGTATATGGTGAATATATGTAGGTATATAATATATGTATCCACATAACTAGTTACTTATACAACGTTATTTTTTTTTATACTGATCCTGAATATAGTTTGTTCAGAATAAGCAACTGAATCAATACCGATCATTTTGACACCTTGTTATATTTTTTTCTCAAACACATTTAGAAATTCTTGCAATGTGGTTACCGAGCGCGCCGTACGCAGCTTACTGTAGAGCATAGTACTTGCGCGTACGCAAGAGTTGACGCCAGAGGTCAACGCACCGCGCTCTCCCGCCTGAGCGGAGCCTTGAACATATGTTTTGTTAGGACTTTTTTTTTTTGTTAGGACAACCGAGTAAGATAACAAGCTTATAACTTTGTGGTTTTTCATGATATATTTTTGAAATTTTGTAAACAGATTCTTTACTTAAAAATACTGGACACGTGTTTCAGATTTTGCAAAAATAAAAAATAATGTCGTATATCCATTGATAAAATATTAAACTAAGGTAGATATGTCACTAGCGCACTAAAACTGAAGCGTACAAAAGGAGGTAAGTCCTGTATCTCGCTTTAGGCACTCTCGATACACTCGTAAAAACAAACGACAAACACTAACAGCGCAAACGACAAACACTAGCCATCTTTTTCTTCTCTATACTTTAGATTGCGCCCCATCTCACTCACACTGTACCAATGTATGCCGAATAAAAATATGCATGTGTGCTGCTGCTGTGTTCGGCACATTTTATTTGGTCAGTTTGTTAGAATATATCGTATCTGTTTAATATTTTATCAATGCGTATATCCAAAACTTTCTAATAAATACTAGGTTTCCTTTGAAAATTATGACAGGATAAGTAATTTATTTACAAGTTATTATTTAAGACAGCCAGCATTTTAGAACATTATAGAAATTTGTAAATATATTAATATTATGAACTCTAAAGTTTATATTCATGGATGGATGAATGTTTGTTAATTATTCGAGCAAAAAAGGTGCAATGGACTTGAATATAATTTGGCAGACAGAACAGAAGTTTATAACAAGGATTACCATAAGATTTTTTATCCAGATCTTCTTATAGGATCGAAACTGCGAGTGAAAGCATTGTAATCTCTCCAAGATATAAAATTCTTCTATCACAGTGTCCTCTAACTTACAGGTACTCTAACTTAGGTACATTGGTTAGGCCTGAAAATAGGATTTTATCTATTTCAGTATAGATACTACTACTTACGCGGATGAAACCACGGGGCGTTGGTAGTCTATTATATAAAATTGTCCTGTCACAGTGTTTATCCTCGAACTCCTCCAAAACAGCTGAACCGATCTTAATGAAATTTCGTATACAAAGTTACTTTTTGTATATGCGAAACCCGAAACACGTGTCCAGTATTTTTAAGTAAAGAATCTATCTACAAATTTTCAAAAAGATATCATGAGACATCACAAGTTTATGAGCTTGTTATCTTATCTGATTGTCTCAACAAAAATATGGTTAACGCACCGCTCGCCCGCCCGCGCATACAGCAGTGCGGCGCGGAGATGCTGTCTCACTGTGATCTGCCGGCAGCTGTGTTATGCGCTCGGTAACCAGACTGCAACAATTTCTCAATGTATTTGGGAAAAAATATAACAGGGTTTAAAAATGATAGGAATCGATTCAGTTGCTTATATTTAACAAAGTATATTCAGGTTTTGTATAAAGAAAAAATAATGATATCGGTATATATTCATAAGGCATGAGAATAGGTTTTTATCTATTTTTTATATTACTACTACTTACGCGGGTAAAACCGAAAGAAATGATCTCAGATGTGCTAAGATCATTATAATATACTACAGCTTTTACTACAACGATCATTATGTAAGCTTTTACAGCCTTTGTAAGCTCACTAGAAATAAGTTTCTTTTCATATTTTTAATCTCCCTTTTGTCAGATACATTTAGGTACTTCCACAACATTCAAAATTTCACTTATGTTACAACAACCATCAAAACATACAAAAGAAAAATCCCTAATCGGCAAAATTTCCAGCTTAACGAACCATCTCAAATGAGCACTTCTCTCGACACCAAAAACGCAGCTATACTTCATATTTCTTCTCTCCAGACAAAACATGGTGCTACGATATCGTAAGACGAATGTCTCACATTTGTCTTGACGATTACTGAAATAGCAAAGTTAGTGGCCGTATTATGTTATATCTGACCCGAATAGGGCAGTGCTGACTTATGTGTTCAGTTGTTTGTTGTTGTAATGTTTCTGTCTATCCTCTGATCGGTTGAACGATTTGAGAACGGAAAGTTTTCTGTGTCTCCAGCCGTAGCTATGTCATCTCAGAAGCCAGACTAGGTTGAACCTTATTGTGTCATATACAATCAGAATTCTGCATTATTTTGAAGGATATTAGTAATACCACCTCAGCTTTGGTCCCTGCAAAGTACTGGACAGAATGGCTAAGTACTTTAATGTTGAGGTACGAGGTAAAGGCATCAACATATCTTTGGATCGCCTGAAACCAGCATCTTTCACTCGACCTCGACCTCCGGTCTCCGGAGGGGAGTGCTGTAGCGGTACCTACAAACACCACATGGAACAACGCGTCATACTGACGTCACACCAATTCTACATCTCACAATCAGAGTTTGCCGTGCAATTAGCATACATACAACTTCCCAATTTCAAGCATTGGTCAAGTGCCCGTCGTCGTCGTTTTCTATGGAGGATGAGTGAACTTTACTCCCTGTTGCTCATGCCTCCACACATTGCTTTATAAGGTAAAAATTTGTATAATAAACGAATAATGTTAAGCAATTGCCCTTCTATATCCATTGCCATCCGTCCAGAGTTTTCTGTTTCTTTATTGGGGTCGCTTTCAAGTCTAAACAGACACATCTTAATACCAATAGTTTACGGCGAGTTTTCACCCTTACGTTGTTGACACAACGATCCGAACGAAACGTTTCGTCCCTTCTTTTAAACCGCGTACATCGGGGTACTGGAACAATTTGCCAGCGGCGGTGTTTCTGTTGGACTATACCGTACGGTATCACCCAAAGTCACCAAAGGAACCAAAGTCACCGACAGAGCTCTTCGAGTCGCTAAACGTATGTGGCAGTGGGCAGGGCACATTGCTCGTAGAACCGATGGCCGATGGGGCGGTAAGGTTTTGCAGTGGCGGCCACGTACTGGAAGACGCAGCGTAGGGAGGCCCCCAACAAGGTGGACCGATGACCTGGTGAAGGTCGAGGGAAGCCGATGGATGCGGGCAGCACAAGAGCGGTCATCGAAGAAAGCCTTGTGGGAAGCCTTTGTCAGCAGTGGACATCTATATGTCCACTGCTGGACAAAGCAGCCTATAGAGGCTGAAGAAGAAGAATAAGTAGGTACGGCATCACCAGACATCATGCCGAAACACGACGAATCGCTTGGCGCCAAGACTTTGTCTAAGTAATCAACCAACAACCTTTGTCTAAGTAATTAATCAACAAACACATGGATCGGTCGATATTAAACGCGTATCACAGTCGGTCCGTTGACGCGTCACATCGCGTCGGTGTTGACATACCGCGAACCCTCCGTGTCTCGGAAAGAACGTTAAGCCCCGCATACATGGATCTTTGAGAGTTGTTACGGGCTGTCAGGACCCCGAAATTCTGACAAACGAGTCTAACCGAGGCGTATCGCAGCATAATGCTGAGCGACAGCCGTTTTGCGTGGATGTGACGCATGTTTCCCTCAAATATTCCTTATTTTTTGTGTTTTTGTAAACTCTTGCGTCATGATTACTGCAAATAAACCTTTTTTCTTTATTTCTTTCTATCGTAATACACAGTCAGTTACTCTTTTTATATGAATTATACACTAGCGCTTAAGCGCAATCCCACTTGATGGTAAGCAGTGATGCAATCGTTGATGGTAAAGCGCGCTAGTTTATTACGCCTACACACTCCAGCCTTGAAAACACTTAAATTGTAGTCAGACGGAAACACCGCCACTGGCAAATTTTTCCAATCCCTGGACGTACGCGGTATAAAAGACGAGGCGAAACGTATTATACTTTCACATTCATTTAGTAAGAGCTGTTTTCTTATTTATTTTTAATTAATTCTAATTATTTTTATGGACGTATTTACTAAAAGTAGTAAATACGTCCATAAATATAATTAGAATATAATAATAATTAAAAATAATAATAAAAAATAAAATAATAATAATAAAACATAATTAGAAAAGCATCAGTATAATTGTATAGGTCAAGGGTTTGGAACAGAACTACTGAAATATTATAAAAAGCGACCAAGGGCATCGAGACGATGGACGGTTATTTCGCCGAGATATACGATCTCAGTGGGACTTACCGCTTCAAGCACACTAGATATATTACTCTACGTGCCTATTATTTTATATCCTTGAGCACCAAAACTCATCCGGCTGGTAGATAGTGAAAACTCTAAATGACCTCAATAAGGTGAAAATTGAGACAGATTTGCAGATATACATGAATGGGTTCAATGGGACTTTATAATAAAAGAAGTGAACTGTATTAAAATAGTAGAAGAGTAGTATACAGTTGTGGTGGCCTAGTGGTTAAGACATCAGTCTCTCAAGTATGAGTGTGCGGGTTCGCTTCCAGGCCGAGCAAGTACCAATGTAACTTTTCTAAGTTATATGTACTTTCTAAGTATATCTTGGACACCAATTACTGATTACAAGGTGAAGGAAAACATCTCGAGGAAGCCTGGACTTTAAGTCTGAATTCGCCAACCCCCATTGAGCAAGCATGGTGATTACGCTCAATCCTTCTCAGTATAAGAGGAGACCTGTGCCCAGCAGTGAGATGATAAAATTGTTGTTAATAATGATGATTATGATATTAAAATATGTGTAATACCATGATTTATATACAACGTGTAACAAAAAGGGTATAATATACATACCAAGGGCATAGCATCTTTAGATGATATCAAACGATATCAGAAGGGTTTCAACTCAAAATAAAACACTCTAAAAATTGGTACCAATTCTTCGGTTTCGTGTGTTTCTTAAAATCAAATCATAACAAACGTAGCAGCACACTACATACGTTAATAACTACTCGTTACCCGTCACATTACTTGCCAAAATCCGATAAATGTCTTCAATATCTCTGTGCGACTAGTATGATAGTAGCCTATCACAGGCGGCGTTTTTCCTCATAACTTCCTAATATAAAGAGATAGGATTAAAAAACCCTTCCAATATCGTTTGATACCATGTAAAGATGCCATGCCTTTGTTATGTATATACCCTTTATGTTACACGTTGTATACGAGAGAACAATGAAATGCAGGTGGCGAAGCACGTTTAGCTGTGAGCAGTGGATAGAATTGTCAGGTGAGTCCCGAAAATATACTGGACGTCCCCACGGTTGTACTGAACAACTTTATTTCTTTCAACGAGTAGGTATTAGGTCAATAAACACTGCCGAACTTCGCGTAGTCTTATTATCGACTAGGTAAACAAAACTCGAAAAATCAAAACTAAACCCAGCGGGCGGGCGTGGATGCTGTAGTAGACGCAGACAGTGCGTACAAGTGAGTCTTCTTCTTCTTCAGCCTATAGAGGTTCACTGCTGGACAATGGCTTCCCCTAGGGCTTTCCAAATTGGGGGGGTTTGCCATAATCCCGACGCTTGGCAAGCGGGGATCGCATTAATTAGATCGAATTGAATTTGATACCTATTCCACAGGAGAAAGGCTGCTGTCCGCTTCCCTGGTGAGAGTTCTCTTAGTCGCTTCTTACGACACCCACGAGAGGATATGAGATGGTACTATTCTAAGCCCGTTACCACACAGGGCGAGTGCGTGAGACAGTATATAGCGGTGAAGTGAGAACCCGCAGACCCAGAAACAGATAGCGAGCCAGGAGCGGGAGAGAGTTTTCCACTTGAGGGATTTCATATGCCTACTATTGTAGGCACTTGTGACCGGTATCACCGACTTTCCTCAAAATACCAGACATTGTTCTGTCCGGTATGACCATTAATTCTTTACCGGACAGGCCTTGAAAATACCGGACTGTACGCTTAAATACATCTGACAACCCTAACAATGGAGAATTCGCAAAGGCCGGTGTGTCCTGGGGGATAATCGCGCTAAATAAAACAGTAGAAGTAACTCTTGTTCGTATCTAATCCTGGGGAACGATTGACCACGCGACGCCATAAATCGCGTCGGCAATCGTTCCCGCAATTGGTTGGTTTGGTATTCGATTTCGCTTCGCTACGAAGCGATGTTACATTGGCTACAGGCCCAGTTAATGTTATGGTTTTATTTCGATCACATTTCGTATCTCGCTACAGTTTTAACTTCGATTGAAGTAAAATCAACGTATGAATGATACATTTTGTCAGATATAATAATTAAAACTAAAAAATTATAAGTAAATGTAATCTTAGCTTTGTTTCAACTTTTACATCTGACAGCAGTTATGTTCCAATTGCGATCCAGTTTAATTCAACCATCTGTCAAAAGGTTAGCGCGATACGAAACACAACAAAAGTTATGGTTTGGTTGCGATCCAATTCTGTTTTGGTTAAATTATTTTAGCGCGATTGCCCCCTGGGCTCGGTACCCCGACGCCTCACGCTTTTCCCTCGGCCAATCACGCGCATAAGTGATGCGCCAATACATAACTTCGCTTTTAGTTATAACCGTACGACACAAATTCATGTCAAATCTCGCATTCTGCTTAAAACTTGTATGAGTTGAACAAGCAAACATATTTGATTTTGCGGAACGGGCAAAATCAAAGCGAGCATCAAGCAAACACTTGACTCAAAATATTGTATTAACGGTTAAAATGTACATGGTATATTGGTAAAGTTATTAGAGAACCATTCAGAGTACGGGGCGAACAACTAGTTACCAAGAACTGAAAATTATAAAGCGGAAATCAATTATCGAACGCAATATAGAAAGCATTAGTATTATTACCATATTTTTTACTATTTATAAACTAGTGTTTGACCGCAATCCCGCCTGATGGTAAGCAGTGATGCAATCGTAGATGGTAAAGTGCGCTAGTTTATTAAGATGTTTTTCGCTAAAAAAACTGAGTGAATAGAAAGGAAGACAGCCGATGATGATATTGCGGTGATGCAATGTTAAACCCAACAACACGTCCAACGATGATGCGGAGATTAATCTAGAGAAACTCCTGACACAACGACATTTGGCGCATCGAGCTTGGAGGCATGACTTTGTCTGATAACTTCTGCCGGCAGAAGAGCCTATTATAAAGAGCTTGTTAAAAAAGCTATGTCAGATAGGTTCCTCGATAATTTTACCTCGAAAACTTTGTTTTTATTAAACATAACTATGTAGTATTTGATTAGTTTTTGGGCGAGAATTTATCAAGGTCATACTTGGGGAGATATTTTCAGTTCCTTGGTAAGCCAAACGAGATTAACTTTTGTGTTATTAAGAATATTGCGACAGTCCTTTGAACTATAGAGGTATGAACTCATCTTCTATAGAAAAGGCGTTTTGTGCCCTAATTTTTGTATATTAAGCGCCTCACGCTTTTTACATGCTTTTTATTAGCTTCAATTGTATGTTTGCTTGCTTGCTTGTTTGCTTGCTTGCTTGCTTGTTTGTCCGTCTTTAACTCTTTGGACTACGAGTGAGCGGCTCATTACTGTAAAATGTCCCACCGTTTTCAATACGTTCATTCGTTCGTTTTTTTTTTAAAGAATATCGAACTAAAAAGTTGAAAATAATTTTAAAAAAAGCGTGAGGCGCTTAATATACAAAAATTATGGCACAAAGCGCCTCAGGTTTTTTTTTTAATTATTTTTAACTTTTTAGTTTGATATTTTTTAATAGCATGTTTTTTTTAGTTTTTTAAACTATATTTATTTACAACTTTTTAGTTCGATATTTTTTTAAAAAAAAATGAAACGAACGTGTTGAAAACGGTGGGACATTTACAGTAATGAGCCGCGCAATCGTAGTCCAAAGAGTTAGAGACGGACAAACAAACAGACAAGCAAGAAGGCAAATATACAAGTGAAGCTAATAAAAGCATGTAAAAAGAGGACCTGCCGACGAAACAAGGGGTTGCATGTGATGAGAAAGGGAGAAAGAAAAAGTATTTACCGCGTACACGAAGATCATAAAACAAAACTATACAATAAATAAATATATACGTACAAATCACACAGATTGAGCTAACCCCAAAGTAAGTTCGAAACTTGTGTTATGGGATACTAACTCAACGATACTGTATTTATAATAGATACATAATTATATAGATAAACATCCGAGACCCAGGCCAATCAGGAAAAGATCGTTTTCCATCATGACCTGGCCGGGGATCGAACCCGGGGCCTCCACGACGCAGGCAGGCGTGTTAACCGCTGCGCCACAGAGGACGTCAACAACATACAATCATCATCATCATCATCTCAGCGGTAATCCCAGTCGCATCCGATCCTTGGAGTCTGGAGTCGGCTTTACCAGTCTAAGTGCTGATTTTTGGCTAAACTTTGATATTTTCCGTGAAGCGACTTGCGTCTGACCTCCACAACCCGATGGCGACATCGAAGCATTGCAGTTAGACCAGTAAAATATATAAAACGAAAAGATACAACAAAAACTAAAATAATTATAAAAAAAATGTAACAAAAAAATTAAATAAGGTTCAGAAAGCCCTATATGAGGTCAAAAGGCTATTATCTCGGCATAATGGTTTTACATTCAAAAATGAAATGGCGCCATGCCTACTTGTATTCTTATAGAGTCCGTTGTAAAAGCTACAGCCCGAAGATAAGTATCGCGACGTTGTATGCAACAAATTTTGAATTCGATTGCTATTCAATTGCTCCATACGTTCGACTCGACCAATGCGTTTGCTCAAGAACGTAAATACTGCAATGAATTTTTCTAAACTGTCTCAATGAAACCCATTGCTACTGATAGTGTGTTTCGCAATTACCCTGCCGGTAAAAATAAGGTTGATGGAACTCCAGTTACTGTTCAGTTCATTTAAACGTAATTGATGAAAGTTAGTACCAAACAGGTAGCTATCATGTTTCTCATTCCCATAAGGGACGTGAATGAAGAAGTAAATGAAAACGTTACACGAATCCGTATTTAAAATATCACTTAAGCTCATTAGCTAAAAGCGGTAATGACTACCTCTCAATAAATTTACATCCCGACCCCAAACGCCCAGGGTTCCGTATGTTACACGAATAAAACCAGTCCTGACCGGGTCCCGCATAATTTTCGTGTATTCTTTGTGAATTTACTCTCACATTTGCAATTCTGATCGAAACATCCCAACTGTGACGTTTTAGCTCCCAAATTGGTGACATTTGCTATTCGAAGCCAAGTTTTATATAGAGGGTAGTTTTAAATATTGCTTACGTTGTCTATGATTTCCATTGGTATTATGCTATATAAATGATTTACTATCCTGATTCGACGACCAGTTTTGACGTCTATGTGTTCATGGTATATCTCAGTGGATTTGCGCGTAGTTTTATTTCAATCTCTGTCCTTTCTTAGGTTGGCTGAAGAGATTGGATTAGCTATAAGGCCGCCCATTGTAGATTTTATAGTATTGAATGTGTTTTAGCCCACTGCGCAACGCAAAGGAGGGTAATGTGTTCATCAGTCCATGTACTTAAATTTATTTCTTTAAAGCACACAAAACTAAACGCTGCCGATTCTTGTGAATCATAATCATCAAATACTTCAATCGACTTCTTTTAGTCCCGCAAATGTCACTAAAGACATATAATCAATAAAAAATCTAAATAGCGACCATGAGACGCCGTATTGTGAAATTGAGAAAAAATAAAATCAATAAAATATTAAATTAATATTATTTTAATTTGCGCTAAATACTCTCCAGCGTTTGATGGTTTATTAATCGTTCGCACGTGTTCTTGGCAAAATTGTGGCGTCTCTCCCACAAAGGCCATTAATCAAGAATTGAATTGAATGTCAAGTGGGGTATAAGAATTGCAATAAGTATTTAAAAAAAAAAATAGACTTTCATTTGGTTTAAAAACATACAAGGAATCGCTTGTAATTGAAAATAGTAGAAGACCTTCTCATTTAGATCGAACTAACAGGTCAAACTAGGCTAGGATTTGAAAATTTGTTATAGTTTTCTTTCACTATTTGTAGCCTACAAACGCCACATGGAACAACGTGTCATAGTGACGTCACACGAATGCTACATCACGCAATCAGAGTTTACCGTGCAATTAACATACATACAACTTCCCAATTTTCAAGCATTGGGCAAGTACCCGCCAGACATAACACCCCACTGGTCGGAAGATCCTCCCTTTTCTATGGAGGATGGTGAACTTTACTCCCTGTACCTCATGCCTCCACACTACTTTTCGATTTGAGTGACTATTTATATAAAACTAGCAGCCGCCAGCGACTTCGTTCGCGTGGAATTAATTATGCTCCGCTCCTATTGGTCGCAGCGTGATGTTATATAGCCTATAGCCTTTCTGAATTAATGGGCTATCCAACGCAAAAAGAATTTTTCAAATCGGACCAGTAGTTCCTGAGATTGGCGCGCACAAACAAACAAACTCTTCAGCTTCATATATTAGTATAGATTAAAAAAAAAAAACAAATTATAAATATTTTTTAGCGATATCTACAACCGCCACATACGAACAACACGTCATATGAAGGATGAGTGAACTTTTCCTCTTCCTCATGCCTCCATAAAATATTTAAAATTCTTTATTTAGAACTAAAATAGATTATTTAAATTATTGGGGACATTAAATTAAAATTAAGTTAAATTCCAATGAAATTGGCATATACTACAGACGCCTTCTGTATTATATGCCAATTTCATTGGAATTTAACTTGATTTTAATTTAATGATAATATATAATAAGAATGATAATAGATACTCATAACTAAAAAATCTGAAATAAAAAAATAATTTAAGAAATTAATAGCAACTGCTTAAAAAGTGAACCAAACTACTTACCTACTAAAACCTGTCTAGATTCCAACTGTCTGAGTTTCTATAGACTTATTTTTTTATTTAATTGCCTTGATAGTTGTTCTTCATAGTTAGCAGATTACAGTACTTGTTTTTGTCTTTTCAGTTTTATTCTTATAAGGAACGTAATTTGAAAGTTCACTTTTGACGTAGTCGAGTTTAATTTTTTTATGTAATGTATGTTTTTGGGTACAATGAAGCTTAGATAAATTCCTTGCTTACCTTTCTTCTCTCTTATTTCTATATAAAAAAAAACTGTAATAATCATCATCATCACCCTTTTTATTGTCCTACTATTGTATTGTATACAATGTGTAACAATAAGGGGGTATACATATCAAGTGGACGGCCTCTTGATAAGATAAGATACGATACGGGAAGGGTTCTCTAACCTTATGTTTACATGGTAGGAAGTTATGAATTATTCCAATACATATGATACCAGAAACCGCAGTTTCAAACTGAAATCAATACAACACTAGCAAAAAGCCAGCTGATCGGGGTCATTGAACAGTTCATCAATAAAAACAAACCTCTTGCTCCTGGTATTTCTTCAAACAGTGGATAAAGGGTTCCGGATGTTTATTTTTCTTAACATTTTTTTTTTCGGAAAAATAATTTTACGTACAAATAAGTTTTTCCTACAAAAGCTAACTTTATGTTTGTGAACAACAAACCAAGTCATAAAATAGAGCGAGTGCGTGCGCTGGAAATCGAAAAACCCGCCGGCCACGTCCCCGGTATGCGGGGTTGGTCTAGCGGCTTTAGTCACCTACGTAAAACAATAAAAAAACGCAATTTATTTTATAAATGAGTAAACTTATCTAACAAATCGATAGAACCGAGTTGGTAACTCTCTCTCAACTAAAGCGCATGTCCCGGTTGTATCCGCGGCTTTCGCTTTGGAGCCCGGGATCCGCCTCCAGTCCAACCGGGTTCGGCTGAATACCAGTATTTTACATGGAGCGAGTGCCATCTAACCTCCACAATCCAGTTACTGGGTAATACGATATCCCTTGGTAAGACTGGTTGTCTCACAGATCTACGAATGACAGCCGGGACCAACGGCTTAACTAACGTGTTTTCCGAAGCACGGAGGATACACACACAAACACCCAAAGCCGGAACAATTACTTGTAGGTCATACAAATATTTGTTCCGCGCGGGAATCGAACCCGCGACACGCTGTGCAGCAGTCAATCGCTTAACCACTACGTCACTCGTGCAGTCAACTACCTCCAATTCACTCAGTAGCTACTCAATCCTACTTCCTACTAATAAAATGCGAAAAATTAATTACTTAGATAAACGTGCGAAAGAGACTACGAAAAAGGATTTCATATCTGTTCAAATGAACCCAAAATATCATTTCTAAACAACTTATGTGTGTCCTAGTACAAAAAAGGTCCCCATGAGTTCCGTAGATAAATTAAATTTTCATTAGTCTTTGCGTATTTACTTCTGCGACATAATAGTTTTTGCCTTTTGCAAAAATATTATAGCTTACAACTCAGCAGTAGATAGATAGAGTACAGTTATAGTCTTAATTTACCTTTTCAAAATAAATTAAAAACACGCAAACGTACTAGGAGTCCAAAAGACACGAGGATTGTTATCGCTGAATTAAACATATGAAATTGAATACGATAAAATATTATCTCTCAATCGCGTGCGCCGGCGGCGTGCATTTTGTAAGAGAGATGACAATGTTTCCATTGTTTTTGTCCGTTGTTCCACACATACATTGTTGTTGTGTGAGTTACCTTTGAACGCGCCGAAAGAAATCATATTGAACATGATAAAATATTGTGTCTCGGTCGCGCGCGCCGTCTGCGTGAATATTTTAAGAGAGATGACAATATTTTGTTCTATTTGTCTACTATCTTTGGCGGAATCTTTGAAAACGCCGAAAGTGAAATTAAGTACCTAAATAAATAAAGTTAAATTTTTCATCATTCCTATTAGTTCAGTACACTTCTAAGAATCGAACTTTGCAGTCGCGTGCGCGCTTTGCGTCTTTGCGTCGTCCGTTCCGGTGGATTTTTGTGTCGTGAACTTGTGACTTATGTGTACAGTCAAGGCCCTAAGCAATACTGAATACTTTGAGATGATCTTGTGTATCCGAAGACAGGATGGTAATGTGCGAGCGGCTCGGGAACTATATCGTCAGCGATTTATCGATGGTAGGCCAGAAGGTGAGCGTCGACAGCTCCCTTCGGTGGCGTGTTTCCATAGAATGGTACATCGTCTGCACCAAACTGGTTCTTTTCACGCTCCTGGATTAGGGGGTCGCACGAACACTTCTTCTTCTTCGTTTCGCTCTTGACAGAACGGTCGTGGTCACTATGACTGAATCCGAGACGCTGAACATCAGCGAACGCAGCGACACGCCGTACGATCTCTCTCCATCTATCCCTGTTGGACGACAGTCTGGAGCATTTATTAACAGGTCCCCCCACTGCCGCCTTGATTTGGTCGGTCCACCTCATCGGTGACCTTCCACGAGGTCTGTTCCCTTCCACTCTGCCCTGGACGACCAAACGTTCTATAGAGTCACTATTACGCCTTGATATGTGACCGAAAAATCCAAGTATACGGGACTGTACTATTTCTGAAAGACGCTGTTTGATGCCGAGTTCTTGGAGTATAGAAATATTTGTTCTAAACTCGGTCCATGATACCCCAAGCATTCTTCTCCAACACCACATTTCTAGAGCGTCTATCTTTTTCTTTTCCAATTCCCGTAACGTCCACGTTTCAGCTGCGTAGAGAAATATGGGGAATATTAGTGCTCGGACGAGCCTGATCTTAGTGGCTTTAGTTATGTCGCGATTCCTTCATATTTTCTTGAGCTTGTCCATTGCCCCTCTTTTCATGGCCATGCGCCGCCTGATTTCATCCACACTACCGCCACCACTTGAAACCAGAGCGCCCAGGTAGACATACGAATCGACTACGCCACAATTCGCGATCCGCGTCACCTCGGGCGAACTATTACCAACACGGTCGACGATCATGATTTTCGTCTTACTCCGATTAGTTTTTAATCCAAACGTAAGACTTACGCGCTCCATCTTGAGGAGCAGCTCTTCCATATAGACCGCGCTGGTCGCAAACAGAGTCGTGTCATCGGCGTAGCGCAGGTTTGCAATTTTGTAACCACCGATCGCAACACCGCCCGAACACTACCGATCCACATTTAGAGGAAGCCGTACTCGAACATTTCGAAAATAACCCACGTACTAGTACTCGGCGAGCTGCATTAGCGCTGGGTGCGTCTAACCATATGCAAGTATGGCGAGTGTTGAACAATGACGGTCAGCACCCATACCACTTCCGTCGCACCCAGGAACTGACACCTGCAGATTTTTTGCCTCGCGTGACCTTCTGCGAGTGGTACTGCGGTCAGGTAGCAGCTTCGCCAGATTTTGGCTCAAGAGTACTGTGGACAGATGAAGCGCCATTCACGAGAGCAGGGATAAGCAACATACACAATGACCATGTTTGGTCTCACGCCAACCCGCATGCTTCGACGGAGTCGTCGTTTCAACACCAATGGCGACTAAACGTGTGGGCTGGTATCGCGAGAGATGTTGTCGTAGGACCAATTTTTTTGCCGCACAGCCTAAACGGTCAAAATTATTTAAATTTTTTAACGAACGAATTGGATGATGCTCTCACAGAAAGCCTATCAATTTTAGGTTACGCTAATCTCGTGATGGGCAACAATTTAATCTTCCAACACGATGGCGCTCCAGCACACTATGTACGTGATGTTCGGGAGCATTTAGATATGCATTTTCGTCAGTGGATTGGGCGCGGTAGCAGACATGTACCTTGGCCACCGTGATCTCCAGACCTAACTCCATTAGACTTCTTTTTGTGGGGGTATTTTAAAAACATAGTGTACGCAATGCCGTGTGACACAGCAGAGCAAATGAGAGAGCGAATCGAAGCCGCTTTCAGGACAGTGACACCAGACATGCTACGGAATGTCCAGGTGTCGATACACAAGCGAGCGACCTTGTGTGTACAGTACCAAGGGCGTCACATCGAAACACATCTCTAAAAAATGTAAGTTAATTAAATTATTATTTTTAATTTTCATATTTATTTTGCCGATTGTTCGGACTATGTTAAGCTATTTTTTGAGGCAATATTTAAGTAGGCAGGTAGGTAGGTACAAAGTACCGGGCGGGCCACTGTCAGCATCTCATGGACGCGTTTCAACAATAGGTAGGCAGATAGGTACTAGGCGATCAGATTTACAGAAGAAATGTTTTGTAATATTAGCAAGTGACTTGGAATGTTGTTGATCCTCCGTAGTGTTGTTACACGTTTGTTAATATTTGAATTCAAGAATCATGCGATACCAAGGATACCAAGAATTTGGTATCAATTCTTCGAGTAATTTATTTTGAGCTGAAACTTTGTGTAGAGTTTCTATACCACCTATAATCTTCAGGGGTTCTTGATGTATATACCCTTTATGTTACACGCTGTATATATATGTTAGGCACAGGTCCCCTCTTATATAGAGAAGGATTGAGCGAGATGTTGTCCTTCGCCTTGTAATCAGTCATTCGTGTCCAAGATATACTTTGAAAGTATATAAAATTTAGAAAAGTTACATTAGTAAATTGTAATAATACAATAAAATTTCCTTAGAGGCCTGTCGTGTGCCTTCAAAATTGAGATCCCATTGGTCAGAGATATATCAAAGTTGTAGTAGCCTCCGTGGCGTAGCGGTAGCCAATGCGGCCGTTGCGCAAGGAGGCGCGGGTTCGATCCCCGCACAGTGCAAATTTTTGTATGCATGCATATGAATATTTGCATTGGTCTGGTCGTGCCTCGTAAAGCACGTTAAGCCGTTGGTCCCGGTTGCCATGCGAACATCTAATGGCAGTCGTTACGGGTTGTTGGAGCCCTCAAAGGTCTAACAATTGGTCTAATTGCAATGCTTCGATATCGCCTTCGGGTTGTGGAGGTCAGACGGCAGTCGCTTCACGGAAAATATCGAAGTTTAGCCAAAATCAGCAAATAGACTGGTAAAGCGGACCCCAGATTCCAAAGCTGAAAAGCTATGGATGCGACTGGGATAAACCCTGAGATGATGATGATGATATCAGAGTTGTAGCAGCAAATAGCTTATCGTCTCCAAATCATTTTCTTTTTTTACCAATATTGCTAGGTTTTGTTTGCGTGTAGCGAATTTACATATATTTTTTTTTATATGTATATAAAAACTTTGCCCACGAGTGTCGTAGATGCATTTACAAACATTTAAACTCACATATACAAACAGCCAGATCCGCAGCAACTACAAGGCCATACAAATATTTATTCCGTGCAGGAAATGAACCCGCGCCCACCACCCAGCCACTATACCAATCGTGTCGTCA
The DNA here is from genome assembly GCA_017933935.1 of Sesamia nonagrioides. Taxonomy (NCBI): domain Eukaryota; kingdom Metazoa; phylum Arthropoda; class Insecta; order Lepidoptera; family Noctuidae; genus Sesamia; species Sesamia nonagrioides. The sequence goes on along the minus strand of JADWQK010001324.1, from coordinate 1,386,861 downwards.
GTACTAGATGTCATAATTTGCTGTTGAAGGTAAAATAGACTGTTTAGTAAAGAATTCTGCGCATAATACTATACCAAAAGTACCTCAATTGAAAATCTAATTTGTACAATAAATACAATGTGCTCCAGCAACGTCTGACGGAAAACATTGCTTTTCCCTTAGTACACCACAATAAAGGGTCCCTTGAGTATATGGTCGTAATGACCTAGCTTGACATGTGAAGCGAGGTTACTGTTTAATATCAAGTTGTCTTATGTAACATTTGTCTTATTGTACCTACGTACAACTATACAACGTGTAACATAAAGGGTATATACATAACAAAGGCATGGCATCTTTATATCAAACGATATTGGAAGGGTTTTTTAATCCTATCTCTTTATGTTAGGAAGTTATGAGGAAAAACACCGCCTGTGATAGGCTACTATCATACTAGTCGCACAGAGATATTGAAGACATTTATCGGATTTTGGCAAGTATTGTGACGGGTAACGAGTAGTTATTAACGTATCTAGTGTGCTGCCACGTTTGTTATGATTTGATTTTAAGAAACACACGAAACCGAAAATTTGGTACCAATTTTTTGAGTATTTTATTTTGAGTTGAAACCCTTCCGATATCGTTTGATATCATCTAAAGATGCCATGCCCTTGGTATGTATATACCCTTTTTGTTACACGTTGTATACATTTACTATATTCACGTATCAGTGTTTAACTATTATATGATTCAGAAGTGGAAAGAGATTAAAAATAACAAGTTACAATAAAAGAACCATTTTCTTATATAATTCGATTAAATCACAATCAAAAAAATTCACTGACACACGAAATTCACAGAACAAAAATGCCACTCTATATCCTTTTAATAAACTCAAATTGCTTACGTAACCTTGCCACAAGCTGATGATTCACACGTCCGTCCAGTCCGAGCGCAGAGGAACTACTAGTCCGATTTTTTTTTTTTTTGCGTTGGATAGCTTATTAGTCCAGGAAGGCTTCAGGCTATACAACGTGTAACATAAAGGGTATATACATAACAAGGACATGACATCTTTACATAATATCAAACGATATTCGAAGGGCTTTTTAATCCTATTTATCTAATTTTGGAAGTTATGAGGAATAACACCGCCTGTGATGGACTACTGCCATACTAGGCGCACAGAGTTATTGAAGACATTAATCGGATTTTGGCACGTAACTTGACGTGTAACGAGTAGTTATTAACGTATGTAGTGTGGTGCCACGTTCGTTATGATTTGATTTTAAGAAACATACGAAACCGAAAATTTGGTATCAATTTTTTGAGTGTTTTATTTTGAGTTAAAACCCTTCCGATAGCATTTGATATCATCTAAAGATGCCATGCCCTTGGTATGTATATACCCTTTATGTTACATGTTGTATAAAATCACGCTGCAACCAATAGGAGCGGAGGATATACAAAAAATATATCGAAACCTACGCGGGTGAAACCGCCACGCGCAGCTAGTATCACTGAAAATTTCGGTTGCTGGTATGATGTAGGTACATACATATTATGTTTTAAAAATTCTTTTAAATTCCGAATATTATAGAGATAGGATTAAAAACTTTTCCAATATCATTTGATATCATTGAATGAATCCGTGCCCTTAGCATGTATATACCATACTCTTTATACGTAGTACAGTGTAAGGTTATACAAACTGGTCTGTCAATTCGTCGCCCTGGTCGGAAGACAACATCGAACTGCACAACAGTTCGATGTTGTCTTTGTTGTTGTTGGGGGGAATCCAAGTTGCCCATCGCTCGCCATCCGCAAACCTAGCTAGCGAACTAGCGATATGCAACTCGCCGCCCGGTAAGGACGAGACCCGGGTCGATGGCGCGTTGTGTTTTACGCTCGCCTCAAAGAAATGTCTGCATACCGTGACGGGTCCACGAAAACCGATGCCTCCAGGGCTAGGGTTGTGGGTTGGTTAAAAAAGAAACTGTGGCCCTGGCGCACAGGTAAATAAAGGAATACGGGTAGATTTTAGTCAGTAAAATTCTGACAAACCTTCCGCTCCGCCCAGAGTGGGAGAGGTCATTTGATGAATTAAAAAAAAGGTTATACCAATTCTTTTCTTATCGGTGGCTTATTTTTCCATATAAAAGAAATATTATTGACCTTCTGTGTAAAAGGTTCACTAACTTAACTGTTGACGTGGGCTATGCTAAATATTGACGTCGGCTAAGTTAACTATTGATGTCGGCTATGCTAAATATTGACGTCGGCTAAGTTAACTATTGACGTTGGCTATGCTAAATATTGAAGTCGGCTAAGTTAACTATTGACGTTGGCTATGCTAAATATTGACGTCGGCTAAGTTAACTATTGACGTTGGCTATGCTAAATATTGACGTAGGCTAAGTTAACTATTGATGTCAGCTATGCAAAATATTGACGTCGGCTAAGTTAACTATTGACGTTGGCTATGCTAAATATTGACGTCGGCTAAGTTAACTATTGACGTTGGCTTTGCTAAATATTGACGTCGGCTAAGTTAACTATTGATGTCAACTATGCTAAATATTGACGTCGGCTAAGTTAAATATTGACGTTGGCTATGTTAAATATTGAAGTCGGCTAAGTTAACTATTGACGTCGGCTATGCTAAATATTGACGTCGGCTAAGTTAACTATTGATGTCGGCTAAGCCAAATATTGACGTCGGCTAAGTTAACTATTGACGTTGGCTTATGCTAAATATTGACGTCGGCTAAGTTAACTATTGACGTCAACTATGCTAAATATTGACGTCGGCTAAGTTAACTATTGACGTTGGCTATGTTAAATATTGAAGTCGGCTAAGTTAACTATTGACGTCGGCTATGCTAAATATTGACGTCGGCTAAGTTAACTATTGATGTCGGCTAAGCCAAATATTGACGTCGGCTAAGTTAACTATTGACGTTGGATATGCTAAATGTTGAAGTCGGCTAAGTTAACTATTGACGTTGACTATGCTAAATATTGAAGTCGGCTAAGTTAACTATTGACGTCGGATAAATTAACTCATTGTTTATTGGTTAACAGACAGAGGGTTTGTTGCTACAATTATTGATTAAAATAAAATCTTTTTTTTATAAACTAGTACTTGATCGCAAGCCTGCCTGATGGTAATCAGTGGTGCAATCGTTGATGATAAAGCACGCTAGTGTATTAAAAACCTATTCACTCAAAAAACTGAGTTAATAGGAAGGAAGATGGTAGTTGAGTGACGTGATGCAATGTTAAACAATTAAACCCAACAACACGATCAACGGTGCTGCGCCACAGTGACATTGATCTGGAAAGCCTCCACGACCAAAATCCCGACATAACAACATTTGGCGCATCAACTGCTCAGATCCGTTCTTCGTACGGCTTCACCAGACATCATGCCGGAACACGACGAATCGCTGGGCGGCAAGACTTTGTCTGGTGGGTGGTAACTTCTGACGGTAGCCGATGTTATGGCCTACCACTATTGACCACTATTGACAGCCTCAGTCACAACGTACCGGACATCTTTATATGATACTCTCCAAATAAGTCCATTGGTCTTAATTTCAACGCCAATTCCAAAAGTAACTAACTCCACAGCTATCAAGATTGCAAAATCATTTATATAGAAATGTTTAGACCATTAGCTACATTTCAGTTTCCCTTCCAATAAACTTATTGGCGTTCAAATGTTTTCAATCCATTGGGACTCGAGGCTGCGTTAAAAGAAATAAAGCCGCGTAATTGACTAGCTAGTATTGCCAGTGTTCTGTTGAGGAAAAATGCGGATCAAAATTAGAAGGGCGTCTTTTTGTCTCCTTACTAGCCAATCAAAGCTTTGTTTTGAAATCACCCTACATGATGTTGTAAAAGCTTGGGATTTACTCTTAGATTGTTACGGAAAGTTGTTTTGTATTGTTACGGGTGTAGGTGAAATTATGTGAACAAAGTTTCATGAATACTTCGAAAGGTTGTTTAATGTAGTATTATAATATTAAACTTGTTTTATGTTGTGTTGGCGGAAGTAAAATTGTTCGATTTAATAATTTCATGGAAAATTACTTAACTTATCTGTTCTCAAAATTTCACTCGTAATAAATTAAATGATTTAGTGTGTGTAAGTACCAGAAACGTGTAATTCATATGACTGGGTTTTTATGAAACATAAATTAGCTTATTTTTAATTTGCGAATTGTTTACATATATTGGTATATAAACATATATACAATATGTAAAGAAAACCCTGTCCGATCCGTGAAGTATCAATAACTGATTCTACTAATGCCTACAAAGCCGGGCTAAACTTAAAAAAAAAAAACCCCCCAAAAAAATAAATATTATTTCGCAAAAAGAGGTAACTAGTGTGCTTTACCATCAACGATTGCGTCACTGCTTACCATCAGGCATGATTGCGGTCAAGCGCTGGTTTATAATATGAAAAAAAAAAAAAACTTAAAACATGTGCGGTAGGCCATACAGGCGCGGGCGAAGAGGGGCAGGGCACGCGGCACGCGGTCGCATCGCTATTCGCTCAGAATTATACCGACAAAAATAATGTTGTCACTTTTAAAAAACTACCAAATTTTGGGGAAGTTGGAATTAATTCGCGAGAAAAAAAGATTATTTCAATATTCACTAATATTGTTACTATGATGATTATGTAAAATTTCATATTTTAATTGGTCCTGTGTTTGCCTAACCTTTGTATAACCTAAATATTGTATACAATATGTAAAGAAAACCCCGTCCGACCCATAAGGATAATAAAGGTTATGTAAACACTTGACCAAATATAATATAAAATTTTACATAATCATCATAGTAACAATACTAATGAATTTTGAAATAATCCTTTTTTCCCGGGAATTAATTCCAATTTCCCCGAAATTTGGTAAATTTTAAAAAAGTGACAACACCGGTATTATTATAAGCGAATAGCGACGCGACCACGCCACAGGTGCCGCGTGCCCTGCCCCCCGCCGCCTGTGGAAGGGGTTGCGTACCGCACATGTATTAAGTTACCTCTTTTTGCAAAATAATATTTATTTTTTAAGGGGATTTTTTTTTGAAGTTTAGCCTGTCTTTGTGGGCATTAGTAGAATCAGTTATCGATACCTAACAATACCTTCATGGCTCGGACAGGGTTTTCTTTACATATTGTATATATCCCGCCTGACGGTAAGCGGTGATGCGATCATTGATGGTAAAGCGAGCTAGTTTATTAAGAGCCTATTCACTCTAGCCTTGAAGACACTCAAATTGTAGTGTGACGGAAACACCGGCGCTGGCAAATTGATCCAGTCCCTCGATGTACGCGGAATAAAAGAGGAAGCAAAACGCTTCGTCCGGATCGTAGTGGTGTTAACAACGTAAGGGTGGAAACTCGCCGTACGACGGGTCGTCCGATGGTTGAACGGAGATGGGGGAATTACATCATGCAATTCCCTTGCACACCCTTTTATAATAATATAATATTATAAAGAGGAAAGATTAGTATTTTTGTATGTAACGAATAAACTCAAAAAGTACGGGGCCGATTTTAATAATTCTTTTTTCATTAGAAAGCTACATTATCACTGAGTAACATAGGCTATATTTAGTACTAGCTTACTATAGAAATCTTTAGAAATTCTTATTCAAAGCAACCGAAGGTGTAAAAAAATTAGCCATAAAATGTCTTTCATCGCATACGCTGCGAAGAGTATTAATGATAAGACAAAAAATGTTCCACAATATTATAGAATATAATATCAATATCTACAAAAAACTTCCCAAGACCATAGGTCTAACTATAATTGTAGTTACGTCACTATAACTACTTTTTTATATTTAACAAATTGATAGAAATGCCGATCAAAATCAGACCGTGTTATCCATACCATTTACAAATTATTTTCCAAATAAATAATTTAAATTCAAAAAGTAATCATCAGGTATTGAGACAGTCAATACCTGATGAATTATTGAAATCAGGCATTCCAACATAAAATTAAAATAAAAAATACATGCCGGCGGCGGCCGCCACGCAGCGCATCGACTAACTAACTCGACAAGAGGGGCAGTGCGGGAGAAGGGGGTGCACCATTATGAACTAGGTAATATCGGCTGCCGGCGAAGTTACCACCCACCAGACAAAGTCTTGCCGCCAAGCCATAGAATAAAGAGGGGAAGTAGGTTATCTGCAACCCAATCCGCGATTTAATTGCCTACTGTCTTAGGGTTGACGACTGTCCGCGCTTCGTCGGTTACGGTTGTCGCCCAAACCGCTAACAAATATTTATAGACTAAGAGCTTATGTTTAAATAATTTGCTTAGTATTTAGTTTACATATACTAGTCAGTTTTTTTTTTGTAATTTTTATTTTTAGTTTTGTACACATTTAGAACCATATTTATTTTTATTTTTAATTAATACTAATATAAATAATACAAACATAACATCTATTGAATCACACATTTAATACAAAATTACAAATTAGCTACAGAAAAATACCTACTTTCTTCGGTTTCGACTATTACGAAACGCGTTGTTATTAAACTTTAATGTGTAATATATCTGTATCCTTGTAAATAACTTTTAGAAATATAATTTGAAAAATATAAGTCTTTTATTTGTTCATAAATAGACATACCAACTTTGCAGTTTATGTGATCATTTTTTAAAAGCTAATGTGCCGAAAAGCCGTGACGCGCGAACCACGTTCCGTGCTAGCCGCGACTAGCGCAGTCATAGGCACTCTAATATTGTGTTTAGGTGTGCGTGCGGCGACGCATAGATACTATGGCGCACACATACAAGCCGCGCGCGGTCCATTTGTATGAAGATAACGTACTTCCCTCTCTTTATTCTATGGCCAAGCGATTCGTCGTATTTCGGCATGATGTCTGGTGAAGCCGTACGGAGGACGGGTCTCCGGTCTGAGCAGTTGTGTTGCGGTGTGTGCCGGGTACGATGCGCCAAATGTTGTTATGTCGGAAGTTTGGCCGTGGAGAGTCTCCAGAACAATCTCCCTCTGGCGCAGCATCGTTGGTCGTGTTGTTGGGTTTAACATTGCATCACCTCGCTCAACTGCCGTCTTCCTTCCTATTCCTAAGTTTTTTAAGTGAATAAATAGGCTTAATAAACTAATGCGCTTTACCATCAACGATTGCATCACTGCTTATCATCAGGCGGGATTGCAGTCGAGCACTAGTTTATATTAATTAAAAAAAAATTATAGATATTAAAAATTGCTGGGTGTCACGTTTGCGGCGGTACACGGTGTGGCGTTCGCGGTAGTTTTTCATAAAACGTACTTGTTTGTCACAGTGTTTCTGAAGTGTATTTAGTATCAGCAATGCACCCGTGCGAAGCCGTGGCGGGTCGCTAGTCCATACTAATATTATAAATGCGAAAGTAACTCTGTCTGTCTGTCTGTCTGTCTGTTACGCTTTCCCGCCTAAACCTCTCAACCGATTTTCATGAAATTTGGCACAGACAATCTTTAGACCCTGAGAAAGAACATAGGCTACCTTTTATCCCGGAAAAATTTGATATTCCCGAGGGAAATCTAAAATGCGCGATATAACCGAACTCCACGCGGGCGAAGCCGCGGGCGGAAAGCTAGTATTCTATAATTATAAAAAGTGCTTGACTTCAACTAATGTATCAATAAAGGTAGAATTGTCGCTGTCGTCCTCCGTGGCGCAGCAGTCAACACGCCTGCCTGCGACGTGGAGGTCCCGGGTTCGAACCCGGCCAGGTCATGATGGAAACCGATCTTTTTCTGATTGGCCTGGGTCTTGGATGTTTGTCTATATATGTATTTATTATAAATATAGTATCGTTGAGTTAGTATCCCATAACACAAGTCCTCGAACTTACTTTGGGGCTAGGTCAATCTGTGTGATTTGTCCGTATATATGTATTTATGTATATATGTATGTAATTCTTAAGATGTTCTATCACTCTGTTTTATTTCAAATTTCCCCCGGCCCCACACCACATTAAAAACGAGCTGTCAAGCTTTTAACGCATGCCTACTTCACGATTTTTCATCAAAACAAAATCTGTCTTCAGAGAATATCTATAAGAAAACCCAATATCATAACCGTTCTACAACAAAAAATAACACAAAATCCTGAAGAATATTGATGCCATAATAAAATCGGCTATAACTAAAATTAGCTTAGTTCAATAAAATCCCACATCATGAGGGGATTCAGTTTTGCTGAAGTGAAAAGTAATTTTCCATCGCTCAGAGTGACACGGGAGCGATTATGTGATCAAAGGGTCAGGGGATGTAAATATAATAGTGGCGAATATTAAAAGTGCTTTGAAACGAGGATAGTATGGAGGATATAATCACGGTTGAGAAAAATGGGATCGTATAGAAATTTTAAATGGGGTTTTCTTTGATGGCGCTGAAGGAATAGAATAGACGTATATTTTTCAAATATACATCTTAAATAATATATGTTATGGTATATTACAGCTCAGCCATAGAAACCATTCAAAATGCAAATATTAACAACAATCAAATAAACGCTTTTTAGGGTTCCGTAGCCAAATGGCAAAAAACGGAACCTTTATAGATCCGTCATGTCTGTCTGTCCGTCTGTTCGTCCGTATATCACAGCCATTTTTTTTCCGAAATTATAAGAGCTATACTGTTGAAACTTGGTAGGTTGATAATATATTCTGTGAACCGAATTAAGATTTCGATACAAAAATAAAAAAAAATAATAATAAATATTGGGGCTCCCCATACTTAGAATCAAACCCATTTTTTTTTTTTACATCAAACACATACATGTGAGGTATCTATGGATAGGTCCTTCAAAAATGATATCGAGATTTCTAAAATATTTTGTTTCTACACCGAATAGTTTGCGTGACAGACGCTTCCAAAGTGGAAAAAAGTTGGTCCCCCCCTCTAACTTCTAAAATAAGAAAATGAAAACTCTAAAAAAAACTTATGATGTACATTACTATAAAAACTACCAACAGAAATTGTTTTGAACGAGATCTAGTAAGTACTTTTTTTAATACCTCTAAAATTGTAAACCGCTTATTACCGCGTAAACTTTCATACAAATAACGTAAATCCTTTAATTTCATAAATCAATGGTACGGAACCCTTTGTGCGTGAGTCCAACACGCACTTGGCCGGTTTTTTTTTGTTCCGGGGTGGAAAATCCTCAATGGATGTTCGCCGCCCTAGCTTGACCGACGGAGTCTGTCTGACTCCTACTGAATAAAAACCACCCCGGTGTCTCTCCGGTCACGTGCGCGCGGAGCCGCGGCAGTCTCACTCTCGTGCCGGCGCCTCCTGCACGGGATAGTGAGGTGTTAAACTACCCCGTGCATCGCCCCTGAGGCGCGCGCCGACACTCGTGCGCACAATCTACCTAAACCCCGTTTAACCAAAATCCACATCTATCAATCTAGAACAATTCAGGCTATTTTTACTCTGATAAAAACTTTGTAACTTTGAAAGCTAATGGATCTATCAGCTACTAAGCTAAAATAGATAAGTATTTTATATTATAGTGTGTGTTTTTTGTATAGTGTGTGTTTGTGTAGCAATTATAAAATCGATGTAGGTATAGAAATTTCTCCTGTATCGTAGGTGCGTTTACAAACATACAAAGTGACATACACAAGCAGCCAGGCCCGGAAAAACTAAGTACTTGTAGTTCATATAAATTGTTCAAAATTGTTCTAACCCGCGGGGATCTAACCCGCGCCATGCAGCGCAGTAGTCAATGGTTTAACCACTGCGCCAACCGTGTAATAAAATTATTGTTATTATATTAAGAATAAAATAAAATGTATTTAGACACATTTTGTTGAAAGCATAAGTACAACAGAGTAAGACAAAAGGCAAGAAAATACAAATCAATAATAACAAGAAACATGTCGTGCAATGTAGCAACTCTAGATCCCACACTAGGATACCCTGTGTCGTGGGACTAGTTTAGTTAGTAGGTAGAATAACATTATACCTAGTTCTCTCATCCACATTACTGGTCGTAGAAAGTCTGTTAGTAATTTTTTTAATGATTTCTGGATTTTTAAATATTCATTTAGCTCTTGGTGGCGTCATTTCAGGAATTATTGCACTTCATAACGTTTAATGAACGATAACAGACCCGTGTATATACGCATACTAATCATCTCTACTTCAGCCTATAGATGTCCACTGCTGGACGAAGGCCTCCCTCAAGGCTTTCCACGATGACCGGTCTTGTGCTGGCAGCATCCATCGGCTTCCCGCGACCTTCACCAGGTCATCGGTCCACCTTGTGGGGCCTTTTCCCTACGCTGCGTCTTCAAGTTCGTGGCCGCCAGTCCAGAACCTTACTGCCCCATTGGCTATCGGTTCTACGAGCAATGTGCCCTGCCCACTGCCACTTAAGTTTAGCGACTCGAAGAGCTGTCGGTGACTTTGGTTCTTCTGCGGATCTCCTCACTTTTGATTCGATCACGCAGAGAAACTCCGAGTATAGCTCTTTCTATTGCCCTTTGTGTGACTCTGTGCCTTCGTATGAGGCCCATTGTGAGCGACCACGTTTCAGTTCCGTAAGTCATCACTGGCAACACACACTGGTCAAAGAGTCTTGAGACACTGATAGATGACATATCATATCACATCTTGGACGTCGAGGAAATGTAGCGTAGCTTCCCGCACGCTGCCCAGCCGTGCTGGATTCGACGAAGTTGGACCTAAATAGTTGGACTGTTTGTCTTAGGTATATATACTCGTCAACAACTTCGAGTGCAGAGCAACCCTACCAATGTACGTGATCATTATTGCCTACAAACAAAACTACATTTCACTAAATACTTTGGGTGAACGTAACAAAAACAACTGTACAAATCAACATCGGTAATTCAATAGGAGTCATACTTAAATGATTCTCTTTATTTATTAGATCTTATAATGATGAACACTTTTTTAAAATTACATATATACAACGTGTAACAAAAAGGGTATATACATACCGAGGGCATGGCATCTTTAAATGATATCAAACGATATCGGAAGGGTTTCAACTCAAAATAAAATACTCAAAAAATTGGTACCATATTTTCGATTTCGTGTGTTTCTAAAAATAAAATCATAACAAACGTGGCAGCATACTACATACGTTAATAACTACTCGTTACCCGTCACGTTACTTGCTAAAATCCGATAAATATCTTCAATATCTCTCTGCGACTAGTATGATAGTAGCCTATCACAGGCGGTGTTTTTCCTCATAACTTCCTAACATAAAGAGATAGGATTAAAAAACCCTTCCAATATCGTTTGATATCATGTAAAGATGCCATGCCTTTGTTATGTATATACCCTTTATGTTACACGTTGTATACATATTCAGCCTAATGTTCCCACTACTGGCACACAGGCCTCCTCTCTTTGAGAGGGGTAGGCCGCAATGTACCACGCGGGCCCAGTGCTGGTTGGTACATGTCACATGTTATTGAAGTCTTTGCCTTTAGGACATGCCGGTTATCTCATGATGTTTTCCTTCGCCGTTTTGGTGCCACAGCGGTGAAGAAATAATTTACACAAAGTGAAGCGTCTGACAGGGTTCGAACCTACGACCTACAACTTGTAAGATGCGACTGATATCTCAAGGCCACCGCTGCACAACAAAATTAATAAACACTAAAAACTTTTTAAACGGCTGAGCATGCGTAGTTTTCTTTAAATAAATAGACTTTTTCGTGGGGATCTGCACTCAAAAGGTCAAATAGGAGACGTACCTGAATGTTACAATAGTTCTTATCATTGATATATTGATTTGTAATGTACCTAGTTGAGAAAATTTAAGATGAAAAGTATAGAAATAATTGTGGCATTGAGCACAGACATTACATCAACAAAATAATTGTAACAGACGAACGGATCTGCACGACTCCGGTATATCGTCAATTCCAATTAATGTGTATTGTCTTTGATCATGACATAAAGCAGTAACGTAGCCAAAAGCCTTGTTATGCTTTGTGTAATGTGCATTTTGATTTTATAGAATATACGGTTGTTCTTCCTTTCTTCACTAAAAGCTTTTGAAAAAAGAAGGTTTTTTTGTCTCTAAAGTAGAACGGACTTTTGTTAAGTACAATCAATACTGTTCTAAATTTGAAATAATTATAAATTACACATTAAAACATTGATAAAATATTAAACAGATACGATATATTCTAACAAACTGACCAAAAAAAATGTGCCGAACACAGCAGCAGCACACATGCATATTTTTATTCGGCATACATTTGTACAGTGTGAGTGAGATGGGGCGCAATCTAAAGCATAGAGAAGAAAAAGATGGCTAGTGTTTGTCGTTTGCGCTGTTAGTGTTTGTCGTTTGTTTATACGAGTGTATCGAGAGTGACTAAAGCGAGATACAGGACTTACCTCCTTTTGTACGCTTCATTTTTAGTGCGCTAGTGACATATCTACCTTAGTTTAATATTTTATCAATGCATTAAAACTACCTACCTACTCCTAGTCTTAAATACTAGCAAGCTGGTTCTTTATAATGAAGAATTAAAAAGAAGATGATTAACAACTTAAAAATATGTACCAAGGTTAAAAATGATATCTAATATTGTGGAATAGTACAATAAAAAGCGAAATATACAAATGAGAATAAGCTGTTTTTCTACAAAAGATAAATGAAAAACCAGTGAAAGGAAATAAAAAGCCATAACAAACACAATCAAAACCGCCCTTCAAAGTGTAAAGGACAAAACAATATCTATAGAAACATGTGTAGCTACACAACATCGTGCAAAACAAACTGCTAATTCCAACAGTAAAAGCAAAACCGACAATTTTATTAAACAACTGAACATATTTTTCGTAAATACATTTCCCCTGTTTCCTATTACCCTTTGTCTTAGCCGGGATAATCAGAGATAAATAAAAATAACGAATTACCCTCATATCGTGTTTGTTTATACCAACGGATATTAGCAAAGGTAGAGCCTTTGCTAATATCCTTTTGGGATATTAGAGATATTGTTTTCGAAATGAAATGAAAATGTTGAAATCAGTGTCATGTCTAGTACTACTGATCATTCTAATGACATATGACATCTTTTTAATGTTATAGTCTAGTGCAATCAATAGTTTGCTGTTTACTAACCTAACCTTGTTTAACAGCTTCGTATAATAAGAGTCGGATGTCTTATAGCGCCGGGTTGAGGCTGACTGCTGCGCCGACCAAGAGAGAGGGCTCTGCTTGTTGACCGGAAATTGCAGTATGCTGTGCCGCGGTTGCTGATAAGGCTGAGGGTGATGACCAAGTATGCGCGGTCGCTGCATGCTTGTGGTCAGGACACTCGTTGTAGCCGAGGGTGCTGGCTGGATGGGTGATTCGCCGATGAAGCTTGCGGGAGTGATGATGATGACGTCACGCTGGAGTTTTTGCACGAAGGCTGCGCGGACGTTCATGTTCGGGGTCACCAGTGTGGAGGTATAGGGAACAGAGTATAAAGTTCATTCATCCTCGATAGAAAAGGGAGGATCCTCCGACCAGACGGGTGTTATGACCATCGGGCACTTGCCCAATGCTTGAAATTGGGAATTTGTATGTATGCTAATTGCACGGTAAACTCTGATTGCGAGATGTAAAATTCATGTGAGGTCACTATGACGCGTTATCCATGTGGCGTTTCTAGGTACCGCTACAAAGACAATTAAATTGTCATCAGACGAGAAGGCGACCGCAGGAAAATTGTTTCAGTCCTTTGATGTGTCCTGATCGCAGTGGTGTCGACAACGTAACTGTGGATAATTGCCGTACAACAGGTCGTCCGATTATGGAAGGGTGATGGTGGAATTATATCAGCTAATTCCCGCGCACACTTTCCAAAATGCGTCCTACAAAATACCGAATCGCTGGCTACCCTGTACCTGTTTTACCTGTCTGAATAATAATTATTAATTACACAGTGTATAAAGCTACCCAAAACTGTAAAATTGTCCCAAACAACTTAGAAAGTTTTTAAGAATACAGTTTAGCATCTAGTAAACGAAACTCAATGCTTCTCGGTAGTAGGCCATAATAATGGCTGCCGGCAGAAGTTACCACCCACCAGACAAAGTCCTGCCGCCAAGCGATTCGTCGTGTTCCGGCATGATGTCTGATGAAGCCGTACGGACAACGGGTTTGAGCAGTTATGGTGCGATGTGTGCCTGGTACGATGCCCTAAATGTTGTTGTTTCGGGGTTTTGGTCGTGGAGGGTCTCCAGATCAATCTCTCTCTGGCGCCGCATCGTATGTCGTATTGTTGGGTTTAACATTGCATCATCTCGCTCAGCTGCCGTCTGCCTTCCTATTCACTCAGTGTATTTGAAGTAAATAGGCTGTTAATAAACTAGTGCGCTTTTCTATCAACGATTGCATCACTGCTTACCATCAGTAGGAATTACGGCCAAGCACTAGTTATATAATTACATGACGACGTCAGCGATGGCGGAGCGATAGGGTCGTCAGCATCTTGGTGTGGTGCCGTGATGGTAAGGGTTCCATTTCGTAGGTGTAGTTAGCAAACCGACAATTACGCCCCGGAGAAGTGCCTTGGTCCGCGCCTCAGTACGAAGTGTCCGTTTTGAGTAAATAGGCTGTTAATGAGCTAGTGCGCTTTACTACCAACGATTGCGTCACTGCTTACCATCAGTAGGGATTCCGGTCAAGCACTAGTTTATAATTATAAAACACATAATATGTATACATAATATGTATAACTCGCGCAGATAAAGAAAAGATCTGAAAATGGCGGCGGATACTTACGGTACGGTTGACAAAACAGGCCATTGTTTAATCACAAACCAAATGCTAAGATAGTAAAATGTCAAATTCACGTTGTAAATATTGTTATTTACAACGTAAATTTGACATTTCACTTGTTTGTTGTTATGTTTATTTTTATTGTTGTTTTTCTTGAGTTTCATTGTTCAAACTCAACAAAAACAATAATATCAACAAAAACAACAAAATAACAGAGACTTTAACGGAACGAAAGTAACGATAACTCGGAGTGCAATGAGTGCATCAAAGTAGCTTGGAAAGCGAATCCTGAATTCCTGATAGACGATTTTTTTTGCAGCGCTTACTTCACTGAGTGAGTATAGACAGCGATAGAGAGTGAGTGAGAACGCATGCGAGCGGACGCCATTTACAGATCTTTTCTTTATCTGCGCGAGTTATAAGCGTCTATACAAACGTCTACGAAACTGTATTTCCACATACATATTTTTTCATGATAATAGTAGATTACCAAACTACCTAAAATAATATCCAGTATGCCACACAACACTCTCATAATTAAATCGACCTTCTGGACAATATCAACATTACCAGCCCTTTCTAGAAAATAGTCAAACAATAATAGCCTATATTGCTACCGGATAATATTGTCTCCACCAAGTGAATCCCTTGACGAAGATTACGTAAAACATTATTACGCTCATTCTCGTACGATATAAGTGGGAGACAGCTTACGCAAGCAGCATTTGGCATGCGTCAGCGCCCAAGGAAAAATACAAAAAACAGTTGGTGCTAATTTAATTCCTGTGAATTCTCAACAATATCTTTGTTAGGCAGTTTGCATAGTTGAAATTTTGCGACTGTATTTTCATCCCTGTTAACTGTAATCATTATCATACCTTACTTCACAGCGGTTAATGTTGCTTACATAATTGTGCTCAACTATGTACTCACACTAACTCGAATTACGTATTCCCAAGCGTTTTGTTAAATAACATCGAATGGGGATTGTACAGAATGGCTCCGGTTATTACTAGCATTGTGGCTACGTCATATTAAAATTTTGAATAAATTATTTCGTGCTCAACTGAACGGAAGTAGAATTTGAATGAATATAATGAGTGTCCTTTTTTGTTGTTCAATTCGTTGTTAATCGGCAGCGAATGTTGGAATACGGGGAACTATACCGCGAGAGAAATTAACAATGCAACAGTTCCCTTAATTGTGATTGAAATTTGTGTAACTTGGAAAAAATTAATGAGTGCTTTTGTGGTGTAATGAAACAGTGCGTAATATGAGTAAAGTTTTGTGGCTTATTTAACACAGGTTGAGGTATAACAGAACCAACAGCTGCGACGTGGAGGCCCGGGTTTGATGATCAAACTCGGGCCTCCACGTCGTCGATGGCCTGGCCGGGGATCAAACTTTGATCCCCGGCCAGGCCATGATGGAAAACGATATTTTCCTGATTGGCCTGGGTCTTAGATGTTTATCTACGTATGTATCTATTATAATTAATATAATATCGTTGTGTTAGTATCCCTTAACACAAGTTTCAAACTTACTTTGGGGCTAGCTCAATCTGTGTGATTCGTCCGTAATAAAAAAGAAAACCTTTATAAAATCCGTTCGATGGAATTTGACTTCTATTCCATTGCTATAAGGATGCTATTAAAAGCAAAGAAGCACAAAGACAATAGAAGTCAAAATCGGTTATACAGACTGTAAAAAAGGTTTGTATGTTGTATAATCTTATTCCGAATGAAGTGTAGATAATCACTTCATTCGGAATAAGATTATACGCTTCCGACGCAGCATTAAGGATCAATTCACGCTGGAAAAGCAGCGGCGGGCAGCGGCAAAAGAGGGGCAGCGCAGCACTATAAAGCCACACGAGCCTTGTAGCGTTGTTGTCAGTCGCTTGCTCTTACCGCCGCTACACATCACAGTCCTTTCAATTGGAAATCAACCCTATCAATATCAAGAGCGTGAGGCCGCCTCCGTGGCATACGGCACAAGGAGACGCGGGTTCGATGGACTACACGAATGGATCTTAAATAAAAGATGTTGATTTTTTTTGGATTTGAGGTAATCGTGGTCGCTCATAATGGGCCTCATACGAAGGCTCATGATCACACAAAGAGCGAAGGAACGAGCTATGCTCGGATTTTCTATGCGCGATCAAATCAGAAATGAGAAGAGCCGTTGAAGAATCAAAGTCACAGACATAGCTCTTTGAATCGCTAAAATTAAGTAGCAGTTGGCAGGGCACATTGCTCGTAGAACCGATGGCCGATAGGGCAGTAAGGTTCTGGAGTAGCGGCCACGTACCGGACGACGCAGCGTACGGAGGCTCCCAACGAGGTGGACCGATGACCTGGTGAAGGTCGCGGGAAGCCGATGTATACGGGCTATTTGGTACATAGTATACAAGTTACGAGAACAGCGATTGCTTTGTGGTATCGGCTGCGACTTATATGTTGTAAGTCGTAGGTTCGAACCCCATCAAGCCCTTTACTTTTTGTAAATTATTTCATCACCACTACTCTCAAAACGGTAAAGGAATAGATCGTGAGGAAACCGGCATGTCCCAGAGAGAAAAAAGACTTGGAAGACGTGTGATGTCTATGGAACCGCGCTGGGAACGTGAGGTAGATTACGGCCCATTTCCTCTCACTGTGAGGAGGCTTGTGTCCCAGGAGTGGGAACATTATAGGCTGATTATGTATACAACATTATGTATACAATATTATGTATACAATATGTAAAGAAAACCCTGTCCGATCCGTGAAGGTATTGTTAGGTATCGATAACTGATTCTATTAATGTCTACAAAGCCGGGATAAACTTAAAAAAAAATCCCCTAAAAAATAAATATTATTTCGCAAAAAGAGGTAACTTAATACATGTGCGCTAAGCAACCCTACCGCGGGGGGCGGGGGGCAGGGCATGCGGTACGTGGTCGCGTCGCTATTCACTCACAATAAAACCGGTGTTGTCACTTTTTTTTTAATTACCAAATTTCGGGGAAATTGGAATTATTTCCCGGGAAAAAAAGATTATTTCAAAATTTATTAGTATTGTTACTATGATGATTATGTAAAATTGTATATTATATTTGGTCAAGTGTTTACCTAACCTTTATTACCGTTATGGGTCGGACAGGGTTTTCTTTACATATTGTATAACGGCACATGGCCATCATCAGAAGAAGTTGGCGCTACTAAAGCATCATCTGAGGAAGATGGCCATCATTAGAAGAAGTTAGCGGTACAAAAGTATCATCTGGGGAAGCTCCGTTTATCGGGCAAGGAGATAATCTATTGTTACAAATGGACCTTATGTCGACGGCATAAGGTTCAATATCGCGTGACATGCAGTGAGTCACTTTTAAGTAACACTATTATAACGATAAACTTTAAATCAAACTTTGATCACTCCAATTTTACAATAATTTTCATAAGAAATAACGTTCCACTTGACACGAGTCGCACATTCCAGATCACCGTTGACCAACTGTCACCAGTCCCCGTTGTTTGTGCCAGTGTCGGGTGTTACGTTTAGGAATCACTACAGGATTACATTACATTTCGTTCAGAAAATCGATTAATAGGATAACTTAAAACTATATCGCTATCAGACGGTGCTCAGCGCCGATATATACATCATTATGTATACAACATTTAATGTAATTAACGCAAACCCTCAAACACCCCAATTACAATATTATGTTTTAATCATAATACATACATTGAATTTTTAATTTTTTTTTTTTTTTATATTAGTTATTCCAATGCCTGGAGAACGAAGACCTTAACGTTCTCGGAATAAGGTTTTTTTAATTTTTTCTTTATTTTGTAATGAATAATTAAAGGAGAATGCCACCCGATGGGCCCCTAATTTGTGATAGAGTGTCAAGAATATTTTCTTATTAAAAATCAAGTCGTAATTTTATAAAACTAACTATTTTTTTTCAGAATTTCTTGTACCATAGCATTGAAAAACAAAATTAATATTTATTTTATTGAATCTAAGCTAGTTCCGCCATTATAACTTAACCTGAATGTTGCCAGGTAGACGACAGACTATCTTATTTAAATGAACGAGGTGATCGATTGAAAATATCGATAAAATATATTTCTATTCAGGTCACTAAAAGTGCCAAGATGAAGTTACAATAGTCAGTAAAAGTCTGACATTATTTTCCAATCCACCCAAAGGCAGGGGTTGTCACTTAGATGATTTTAGCTCACCGAAAAACAATTATGTTATGTTTTGCCCCCCCCCACCCTTGGCGTCGGAGCTGGATCCGCCCTTGATGGTCAAACCAAGACTTTTCACTTAAAAAAATGTGGGCGGTCTCTGTCTTGTAGCGAAGAATTAGGTTGCAAAATAACATTTTTCTCTTATATCATAATGCACAAGTATATCTTAAGTATGCACTCGTAAATAGTAAACAAGAAAAGAAGAAAGAAAAACTGTTTACAACTGTTGCATAAACAATCAAATATCAACACTAACAAAAGTCACCACTAAACTATATCTATAAAACGGTTACGCCATACATGGAACACAACAATTAGTAAATGATATTATTTATAAAAAATCGATTTAGGAAATCGATTAACAAAATATTTAACCTGGTAACATCTACTCGGAACGCGAGGCTATGATTTATCTGTCAAATCAATACGTCATTCAAATTGTTTTCAAATCTTTACAATTAGTTATTTACCAAAATCGATGTGAGGTAATAAATTGAATTTAAATGATCTTTGTATGTATTTTATATGACTTCATTAGTTAACTATCTAAACTAACTTACATTTTATTTTGTCATTTTTTACAGATATCGGCTGATGACATCCTGTGTGTGGAATGTTTTGTATTATTACAAAACCAGACAGCATCTAACACAAATCTGTCACTTGTATGATTGTATCCCCTGCTCTTGGACACCTAAACATATGCTATGCATTTGGCTTGTCAATAGCAAGTCGTAGAACTCATAGAGTCAGTCAAGATTGTCCTCAAAGGAATGTTATACTAAGATGGACACCAGCACATCACGTAAGTGTTTATTCTTATTTATTTATTTAAACTTAATGTATGAATGCGTATGTATGTGTGTTGAACTAATGAAATATTAATGAATATCAAGTATCTAAATATAATATTTTTGTTTTTAGGTGTTGCATTTGGAACGAGTTTGTCTTCCTTGTTGGACGGCTTCATCAAGACAAGTCCAGAGGCAACCCGTTGCTGGCAGTAGCACTGTGGAGTCTGCACCGGAGACTGGTATCATGGATGGAAACATAATTACAGATACGATGATTCCTGTACCACCACCACTGCCACCGCTGGTTCCACAACCAACATCACCTCAGGAACAACAATTAAGTCAATCATTTTCAAAGATTAACTCACAAAAGTATAAACGGGTATCGGCAAGTTCACGTCATTGCCTATTTCCTGGTTGTGCGAATATTGAACGTCTATTGGTACCAGGTACTTTAAAGGAAATTCTTTTATTAAATTATAAAGTGTATATTCCCTTGTCTGCAAGAATTTGCCGATATCATTTAAATAGCAATCGTTGGGATGAACTAGAAGCACCATATTCCGATTTTACTGGATTTCAAGTAGATGATATTTTCAGTAAACTTGAAAAAGCTACTGAGAGACAGTTAGACTTTAATGACATAAACTCAATGGATTCTCATTTATGCCATTATTGGTTAGGACTTTACTGCAGAGCAGTTCAATGAACTTTTAAATTGTAATCCTTTGTTATACAATCACTTTCCAAATCCTTCTGTTGCTCTCAGTATATTTTTAGTAAAACTCAGAACAGGTGACAGTAATCAAAGACTATCAACTCTTTTTAAAATGCCAAGATCCACATTGGAAAAAAAAATTAACATTGTGAGAAATTGTTTAAATGAACAGTTTGTTCCTCGATATTTAGGAATAAATCGTTAAATCGTTAGGAATAAGTCGTTTTAATGATATAAGCGCTCCAGCACAATTTCTAGACAATATATTCCTTGAAGAATAAATGTCTATTATTTTAATTGGTTGTTTTTTTTTCTTATTAAACTACTGTATAGCATTTACTATATTTTAAACTCCTTTATAATTAAGCCCTTTCTAAATAAACTACAGCTAATCATGGATGGCACAGCGATCTTACTAAGTAGCAGGGCAGTGATTTTACTTTGTCGCCTGCAGGAGATGCTGTCCTATATGGCATACATACACGTATATGTATACTAGGTACCTAGCATTTTGCCAACTATCTTGGGGTCGGCTTTTAGTCTAACCGATGCAGCTGAATACAGTATTGCTCAAAGAGTGACTGCCCATCTGACCTCCACACCTGATACACTGGGTTATAACATGTTACCTCCTGGTAAGAGGTTGTCACACTTGCGGGATTCTAGCTACTGGTAACAAGTATAAATAATGCACCCAGTATCAACAGTTTGAATGTACTAGCAGCCATCCAGGTGAAGTTTGTAATGGATGGTCACCCATGTGCAATCTGAACAAGTAGCTTAACTTAAGATATCTCCTTGTGGCTGTTGTAACGTAGCCACATGCTCCTCCAACCAATTTAGCCCTAAGTATATTTATTTCTACTGGTGCCAGCAAAACCTACTTCCGCTGACTGCAAGGTAAACAGTTTAATATATTATTTAGCAAGAAAAGATGATATCTAATGTTTTTATTTCATTTGGGAATCAATATTAATACTAAAGATATTTTATTGTTTTAATGTAAAATGTTTTTGAAAAAATATTGTTTAATAACCTCAATTTCTTCATTAGAAAAAATTCAATAATTCTCGGAAACTAGGGTGAAAAGTTATAAATTGTTTTCAGGATCTGAAAAGGTAATTGTAGTTCTTCAAAATAAAGTTAAAACCGCCATGGCACGCAAATTTTTTCTGGGGGCCCAAATCTCCTAACAAAACGGGCATTCTCCTTTGTATGAATACAATTAAAATTGTGACTGGCGCAGCATCAGTGGTCGTGATGTTGAGTTTAACATTGCATCACCTTGCTCAACTTCCGTCTTCCTTCCTATTCACTAAGTTTTTTTAGTGAATAGGCTAAATAAACTTGCTTTACCATCAACGATTGTACCACTGCTTAACATCAGGCAGGATTGCGGTCAAGCGCTACTTTATAATAATTTTTTTTTTTTCAGTAACTCAACAGGTTCAAAGTACTTAAGTATTTCATTAGTACTACAGTATTTTCAACAAGACACACATAATAAAAATAACAATACCCACAAAACGAAAACTTACAACACAGCATTTCCTTTAAAATAAAATGTGAGAAACGAACGAATCCTCAAATATTTACTCTAGAAGAAATCCATTCCGTTCAAGCTTTTAAGATCCTTAATTTGTAATACGGCTGGGATAAATCTTCTCATTTTTTTTTCTTAAATATTTCCTCTCGGAACTCGCTCGAACCAAATGTCACGACTGCGTCACGATATCTTAGAATAATCAGTTGAATCCGACGTCAAATAGCTACTCGTAAAACGGAGAAAGAATACTAATCTTCGTGTCTGTCAAATTTGATAGCCCATCTATGATTCGACGACGAACCCTGAATACGAATGCTATAAAGGTTTTTGTCTACAAGTGATTTGAGAGAGTTTTCTTTTCTGCTTAACTTTATGTCAGTCTTAATGGAAATTCGTACATGAGGATTGGCATCACGATTCATTTACGCTGGGACACGGGCTTGTCCTCTTAGAATGCTGCGGCTCCTAGCGGCTTTACCTCTATTACGTGGACGAATACGGATTGGTAGAAGTCTCTTCGATTGATTTTATCAAAGTGAAACTTTTATTGCATTGTTTCAAACTTTTTATTTTATTTATTTATATATTTTTCGTCTGCATATTGCATGTAGCGTGACGGTCGGCCGCGGAGTATTCATTTATTCATTTCTTTCAGGAATCAAGGCTCATATACATAATAAATACAATATGTTAAGAAAACTCTGTCCGATCCGTGAAGGTTATTGTTAGGTATCGATAACTGATTCTACTAATGTCAGGCTAAACTTAAAAAAGATCCACATAACAAAAATTATATTATTTCGCAAAAGGAGGTACCTTAATATATGTGCGGTAGACAATACATGCGCGGGCGAAGGGGGGCAGGGCACGCGGCACGCGGTCGGCAGTCGAAAACGGTCTTGTATTTTAAATTACCAAATTTTGGGGATTTTGGAAAGAAATTCGCGGAATAAAAATTGTTTCAAAATTTGATTATGTAAAATTTAATATTTTATTTGGTCATGTGTTTAACTATACTTCATTATCCTTATAGGTCGGGGTTTTCTTTACATTTTGTATACAATACTATATTAACAAGACTTTGCCTGGTGGGTGGTAACTTCTGCCGGCAGCCGATGTTATGGTCTACCACCGATGACTACTGGGACCAATGGATTAATGTGTTTATCTAGGCACACATGAATCTTCATAGACAGATGAATCACCAATAAACAAAACAACCGCGGCGACCATAGCATAACCTTCAACCGACTTATGCATCCCTAATATTTTCGCACGGTTATGGATTATTTATACAAACATTCTAACCTCTATAAAAGCAGAATCTGTGTGAATTCTTCATTGTCACTAGCTTGGTAGAAAATTTTTCAACATAATTAATTATATGACTCCCTACCACGGTCAAGTTAGCCAGACATGTTCCCAGCAAAATGCTAATTCTAATTGACGTAGATGAATGAAATTCTAATGAGATATCAGTAGAAGTCAGACGGTTGCCAAATAGGATAGTTTAGGTTGAATACATCAAATTATGCGTGTTGCTCTGATATTGTAATGTCTTGAATTTTCATGAATATTGTATTTGAACAATGTTTTGGCAGGATTTTCTATACTTCAGTCATATATGGAACTAGTGTGAGCAATATCAAAATAATACACACTCGCGTACGGTATTTTATGTCAATAAAATCACATAAGAAATAAGATTTCTTTTTATTTTCTAAATTTATAAACTAGTGCTTGACTGCGAGCCCACCTGATGGTAAGCAGTGAAGCAATCGTTAATGGTAAAGCGCACTAGTTTATTAAGAGCCTATTCACTTTAGCCTTGAAGAAACTTAAATTGTTATCAGAGAGGAAGACCGTCCAGGCAATTTTTTCCAGTCCTTCGGTGTACGTGGTAAAAAAGACGAGGCGAAACCCTTCGTCCGGATCTTAGCGGTGTCAGCAACGTAAAGTACTCGCCGTACGATGGGTCGTCCGATGATGGAAAGAAGCTTCCACCCCACATTCTCCAAATGGATCGTATAGAATATCGAAAGGCTAGCTACTCTACGCCTCTCCGGCTTTGGAGATTATTCGTAAGATTATCACGAAAGTTATCACGTAAGATAATTTAATAGGACAGCTAATATATTTATTTTATTACGCATTTTAGTCTACCTAGTGACTCATTTGCGGAACGTACGGCGCCGAAAGTTCAGCGGCTGAAGTGTCAGTCGCAATATTCAGTTGTTATGACAAACCAAACGGTCGAAACGCGGCGTCTTGCTCAGCGTGCTACGCGACGGAAAGTTACGTGGCATCATCGTCAGTCTGTCTGTGTCGACACTTTATGATGTGCGGTTTTGTGACGTACCTGAATTGCCCAGAAAAATGGATTTAATTCGAATATTAGCTATTATAGAGGGCTTAGAAGACGTTGCCGTTCTTCGTTACCGCCACGCGCGCGATGCACAACACACGCCGACCGTTCAACTACGCCCGCCGAAGTTTCGGTCGCGCCGTTGCGCATCGTTCCACCCGAAGGAAGGTTAGGCCCTACGCCGAATGCGGCGTAATTGCGGCTGGTGTGTCATAGCGTACTTGAAATACACTGCGAGCGTATTTAGTCGAACTTTCGGCGCCATACGTTCCGCAGATGTGTCGCGATACTTAAAGTTAACTACATAATTTGGAATATGTATGTTATAAGGTGGCCGTGGTGGTCGCGGTAGCGTAACTGGTTAAAACACCAGCCTCTCAAGTATGAGAAAGTGGGTTCGAATCCATGTCAGGCAAGTATCAATGTAACTTTTCTAAGTTATATGTACTTTCTAAGTACATCTTGGACACCAATGATTACAAGGTGAAGGATAACATTTTGAGAAAAGCTGGACTTTAAGTCTGAAATCGCCAATCCGCATTGAGTAAGCGTGGTGATTACGCGTGAGTATGATGAAAAGGGTTAATGACGATGTTGTAAGGCAGCTGTCAAAAAAAAATTAACCTAAAAATGGACAGGGTAATAACCCAGTAACTGGTTTGCGGAGGTAAAATAGGCAAACACTCTAAAGGATATTAGCAATCATAGGTAGACTGGAAACCGACCCAATCATAGTTAAGAAAAGACTGGGCAGAAGAACAACGCTTGTTTTTATAGGTCAGAGTCACCATAATTAATTTGAAGTCACATTTCATCTCACACTAATAATGGGTACAAGTTTTTTTTTCACTATAGTTCTCTATAGATAATGATATCTAACGTAATAAACGTATATAGATTACATGGCTAATATTTACATAATTTAAAAAGAAAAAAAAATATGAACAAGTATATAAAAGAGGAACGAATGAATGTCGTGGTGGCCTAGTGGTTAAAAGACCAGCCTCTCAAGTATGAGTGCTCGGGTTCGATTCCAGGTCAGGCAAGTTCCAATGTAACTTTTCTAAAGTTATATGTACTTTCTAAGTATATCTTGAACACCAATGACTGAAGGTGAAGGAAAACATCTTGAGGAAACCTGGACTTTGTAAAGTCTGAAATCGCCAACCCGCATTGAGCAAGCGTGGTGATTACGCTCAATCCTTCTCTGTATGAGAGGAGACCTGTGCCCAGCAGTGGGACGATAAAAGGTTGATGATGATGATATAAAAGAGGAATGGAAAAAACTAGAGGGCATCAAAAAATTCATCCGCATCGCTGTCAACAGGAAACGTGCCCAAAAGGCTGGCGGCATTGTCACCTTATATGGTGGTGCTGATTCTTTGGCCAAAAAATAGCCCAGCCCTCTGATCACGTGAAGAGTCGATTAAACGTTTGGTGATATCTAATAGACTAATTAGTAAGTTAACTATTGTAGGTATGAGGAACAGGGAGTAAAGTTCAGTCATCCACCTCCGACCAGACGGGTGTTGTATCAGGCACTTGCCCAACGATTGATGTTGGGAAGTTGTATAAATGCTAGTTACACTGAAAATTCTGCTTGCGAGATGCAGGATTTTTTTGACGTCTGTATGACGTGTTGTGGCGTTTAAAAATACCGCTACATCACTCCCCCCATATTTTACGAAACAAATTATATTATAAAAACAGTGTCAATTTTCAGTTTCAACTTTCGTAGCACTTTATTAAGGTCTAAATCAAAATCAAAAGTCATTTATTCCAATTAGGCTTCTCAGCCTCTCATTCTGCATCCTCATGAGCACTTTTTGAAGGTCAATATTACATAAAACAGTCCCCCAAAACGCCCACCCATCGACACTTCCCAGTGCTGTCGCTGGAAAGAAGGAGTGGTGGAACAAACCCCAGCAGCACAGCTGTCTGTTCATTAAAAAACAACACGTGACTTTATACAATACTATGTAGATTATGTAAAAAACAACAAGAATGAAAGTATTTATCATATGCCAGTTAGCCACGCCAAAATACTAGAAAAGCAAAAACAAAAAATAAATTATCATTAAAGTGGAAATGTAAATAACTAAAAACTTATTACCTAAATGAAAGCCCCAGGTATAAAGGGTGTGACAGCTCACATATTTCAGCATTGTAAAAAAGCAAATTATATGAACTCATATAATGTGTCAGTAAGCAAATTCTGGAGTGGTCTGATAATTGACATAACACTTTATTCATATGTTGCAGTACTAGTAGGTATTAAGCGAAATTCCAAAGCTAAACATCCCGACTTTAGTGCACGTGATCGGTCAACTCTCAAAGGGCATTTCGAGGGCCTACTTAGAGACATGTCAGGCAAGATAAGGGTTCGCTGGCATTGGACGGATCGATCTAACTGTGCAAACTCGATGCTAACTCGCAGCAATTTATCGCCGCCTTATCTGGAAGTGACCTTAAGTGTTTTGCATTCAAACCTTTTTGAAATAAGTGGCCTATTTACGGGTTTTGCGAAATGATTTCTTGCTGGATCAGTTTATTCTATATCTTATAAAGCTATGTCAAAAGTTCTAATTTCCGACTTATTAGTTGTGAAAAGCGGTCGCTCGGTCAGACAGAAAGCTGACGGGTAGTATCATAGATAACAGAAATAATATGTTAAGTCAATATTCGCAAATGTTTGTCCCTTAGCTTGATAGATGGCGCTGCGTTGCGTTGCTGTCTAAAAACACGCTATAAGATATAAGGAACCAAGTTTATTTATTTAATACTAGCTTTCCGCCCGCGGCTTTGCCCGCGTGGAGTTCATTTATATCGCGCTTTTATATTTCCCTCAGGAATATCAAATTTTTCCGGTGTAAAAAGTACCCTATTATTTAATCCGGACTTCTAACTTTACGTCTGCAAAATTTCAATGTAATTGGTTCAGTAGTTACGGTGTGAAAGCGGAACAAACAAACAAACAAACTCACTTTCCCAGTTATAATATTAAGTAAGGATTTATATACGAGTCCTTGACTGCAATCCTGTCTGATGATAAGCTGTGATGCAATCGGTGATGGAAAAGCGTGTTAGTTTATTAAGCCATCACTTAAAAAACTTAGTGTGACTTAGCTAACTTAGTGTGTGAGTTGATGCAACGTTAAACCCAACAACACGACCAACGATGCTGCGCCAGAGGAAGATTGATCTGGAGACCCTCCACGACTCTCAGCGCTTCCACAGACGCATCCCGAGCACACTGTTGATCTCTGCTTCCCTTTGGTATTCCATCCAAAGGTTGTCTGTAAAGACAGCAAGATCACTCTTATACCTAATAGTAGTAGTACTAGTAATTTATTTGGCATACATAATAAATAGCATTTTATATTACATTCTTAATATTTACGTCAATAATGAAGATTGATAATTTTCCATTAACACTGGGTGTACCATCGATCACTTATACTCTAGATACACAGTCTCGAACAAAACTCTTATCAAAAATGGCGACAAGTATTATGCAGTGTAAAGTAGTCAAAATAAATATACATTATTTTAAAATCAGCCTTAAGTGCAGTGTATAAAGTTCTTATCATAAAGCAGTACAAAAAGCCATTATTTTTTACGACCGAGTCTGACATCAAACTAAATTAAACCTTACACGCATGCATTAAAGTCAGAGTCTAAGTGAAAGAAGCATCCAAGTGCTGCGTTGTGCGCTTGTTCAGTTCAACCAGTTTTTTCCGCTGATTGTGAATCTGTGTATAAGTGATCGATGGGCTTTACCAATAATTTTCTCCATCATATCGGTGGCACCAATTCACAAAGGTGCCTTTTATGACATGAATAAGTTCACTACTTGCGTATTCATCTTCAGTCAATGTATATTTTATGTATGACTACCGTCTCCGGTCCTTAGAGGGTAGTGTTTATAGTTTCTCGAAGTCTACCAGCTGTCCATTACTTCAATATTCCCTAAAGCGAGTCTCGCGACACCAGAAGAATAAATATTTAGAACAGTTTTACGTGCGGTTGATGTAAAAATATTCGTTTGACGTCCATATTTTGAATATTATGTAAAAACAAATTTGTACGTTTTTGACATGCACTCTGCGTGTTTTTGACGCACGTTCTGTTGCTGGGATGGTAGAGATGGTAGAATGGGGTGGTAGGATTACTCGGTGGTAGGCCACAACATCGGGTATAAGTTACCACCCACCAGACAAAGTCATGCCGCTAAGCGATTCGTTGTGTTTCGGCATGATGTCTGGTGAAGCCGTACGGAGGACGGGTCTGCGCAGTTGTGTCGCGATGTACGTGCCGGGTACGATGCGCGAAATTTTTTTGTGTCGGAAGTTTGGTTGTGGAGAGCCTCCAGATCAATCTCCCTCTGGCGCAGCATCGTTGGTCGTGTTGTTGGGTTTAACATTGCATCACCGCGCTCAACTGCCGTCATCCTTCCTATTTACTCAGTTCCTTTGAGTGAGTAGGTTTAATAAACTAGCGCGCTTTACCATCAACAATTGCATCACTGCTTATCATCAGGCGGGATTGCAGTCAAGCGCTAGTTTGTAATTTATAAAAAATTACAAACTAGCGCTTTACTTCGGTTTGTTAACTTTCCTCGATGTATTTTTCAAAATGTTAGCTGGGTTACTAGTTGACTTATTTGACTACTAGCTTTCCGCCTGCGGCTTAGCCCGCGTGGAGTTCGGTTATATCGCGCTTTTTAGATTTCCCTCGGGAATATCAAATTTTTCAATAAAAGGTAACCTATGTCCTTTCTCAGGTTCTAACCATTGTCTGTGCCCAATTTCATCAAAATCGTTTGAGAGGTTTAAGCGGGAAAGCGTAACAGACAGACAGAGTTACTTTCGCATTTATAATATTAGTATGGATTAATTCTTGACTGCTGTTCTTAACTGTTGATTCTTGAATGTCGACTTTTGATGTGTTCTTGACTGTATATCTTGTTGTAGACTCTTGAATGTCGAAGTAGAATGTGTCCTAAATACTCAAATGTGCCCTTACCTCCTTCTACTCGGCTGCGCAAGCCGCGGGTGGCCCCCGAGCGCTTCGGGTCGCACCGGCCTTTGTCTGATGCCCATTTTCGGGTCGCTTCCGGGTTACAACCTCTGACCAATCAGAGGACCTGCATTTTATTCTATGCACACCAAGTGCGCCTATCAGAGCACCTATACATATATAATCCTACATTTCGATATTCCACGTATAAAATATCCTTTCACAAAAAAACTATCCCAAAAAAAAAATTCATTGTAAGAAATAGCAAAAGTGTACTATTCTATCTTACAATTTCTATTTCCTATTCTCAATGTATTCTAAAAAGGAGGAAGTTACTTAATTCGACCGTATATATGTTTTTTTTTTATGTTTGCTCACGTATAACTTTGTTGTTTAGGAACCGATTTTTATAATTATTTTTCTATTGGAAAGAAGACATTCTCAAGGTAGTCCCATGATCAGGACATCAGGGTTTGGTGGTGGAAGACCAGAGAAATCAAGGGAAACTTTAAAAAATTGTAAGGACGGCTAGTGCATTTGTAAGTTTTTTCGTTAGGTATTTAAAAGCACTACAATTTAATAAGTGTCTGGAGTAGATCTGATGATGGAGCTGGGAGACAGGAGAGGAAACTCTCAACGAGTCACAGCAGCTACCTTGTGTTTGTGCCTGAATAACTTGTATTGATATGAACCTTACATCTAGATGGGTGGTGAATGTCATTAGGGAGCTGATGATAAAGACAAAGGTCAGTTCAGGAACTCCTCAACGATTTACAGTAGTTACCTTGTGTTTGGACTCAATTCATTTATATTAATGAGAACTTTTTGATACAAAGTTCTCATTAATATAAATGAATTGAGTTATAATGAAGGTCTGCAGTAGATCTGATGATGGAGCCGAGAGACAGTCGAGGGAACTCCTCAACGATTCACGGCAGCTACGTTATGCTCGTGCTTGATTAATTTGTATTGATAAGAACCTTACGTCTAGATGGGTTGTGATTGTCATTAGGGAGCTGATGATGAAAACAAAGGTCAGTTCAGGGAACTCCTCAACAATTTTTTTTTTTTTACATATTATAAACCAGTGCTTGACCGCAATCCTGCCTGATGGTAAGCAGTGACGCAATCGTTGATGGTAAAGCGCACTAGTTTATTAAGAGCCTATTCACTCTAGCCTTGAAGACACTCAAATTGTAGTCCGACGGAAACACCGCCGCTGGCAAATTGTTCCAGTCCCTCGATGTACGCGGTATAAAGGAGGAGGCGAAACGCTTCGTCCGGATCGTAGTGGTGTTAACAACGGAAGGGTGGAAACCAGCCGTACGACGGGTCGTCCGCTGGTGGAACGGAGATGGGGGAATTAAATCATGCAATTCCCTCGCACACTCCCCCAAAATGCATCCTATAGAACACCGAAAGGCAGGCTACTCTACGCCTGTGCTTTAGGCTTTGGAGACCAACTCGAGTTAGATCAGGGTCACCAATCAGCCTCTTTGCACGTCTCTCCACTGAATCCAAACCTACACCACCAGTAATTCCAATAATTACCTTGTATTTGGACTCAATTCATTTATATTGATGAGAAATTTGCATCCATGTGGGTTATAATGATAGTCTGCAGTAGATCTGATAATAAATACCTTATCTATGGAAGATGAGTGAGCTTTAGGCGCTGCTCCTCATACCTCCACAGGGGTTTGGAATAAAGATGATGTGGTCAGTCAATGTTAAGTGACGTTGAAAGGTCAAAAATGTATGGTTAAAGAATCGCTAATCACTAGTTAACTTTAAGCAACGTTTATGAATAAGGGGGTGAGTTAACACATCTCCGTCAATCAGTCAAGAGGGGTGCTTTATCTTTTTCTATATCTACTTACATTCTTTATTAGTCATCATCTCGACACTTAATCTGTTTCTAGTTATCATCTTTAACACATCATTCCTCTTCATCATCATCCTCATCATCCTTCTTCTTCTTTGTTTCACTCTTGACAGAACGGTCGTTGTCATTAGGACTGAATTCGAGACATTGATGTAGCTCGCCACACGATCTCTCTCCATCTATCCCTGTTGCACGACAGTCTGGAGCATTCACTAACAGGCCTCCCCCACTGCCGACTTGATTTGGTCGGTCACTGATGAGGTTCATCGGTGACCTTCCTCGAGGTCTGTTCCCCTGTACTCTGCCCTGGATGACCAAAGGTTCAATGCTACATTTACATACAAATTCTACCTTGCCTCTTATTGGATTTTTTTTTATAACTTATAAACTAGCGCTTGACCGCAATCCCGCCTGATGGTAAGCAGTGATGCGATCATTGATGGTAAAGCGCGCTAGTTTATTAAGAGCCTATTCACTCTAGCCTTGAAGACACTCAAATTGAAATTGATTTCCACTGATTATAGAACATCTACAACATCATTATAGGAGCTGTGTTGCCCCCCTGCCAAACTATCCTAGAAACAAAACTGCATTTTCAAAAATGTTGAAAAAAAAAGTTATTTTTTATTATTCGAAAGAATTTAGCTTCTGTCAAGAGAAAGAAGCAAAATATGTAACATCAACATATAAATCAAAATAGAAAGAGACAAACCACAGGCGAAAACTAGACGGAAACAGGAAACATTTCAATATTCCCACGTACTGCCAGAGAGCCCTCTGACAAATCGTTTGACATATCATCTATCATCATTCATCGTAACCTTTTAAGTAAACCTGCCTCAACTTATATTTTCTCTATGTACAGACGAGAGCACATCAAGCTAATACAATCTGTCAGATTTCTTTACTAGATTTTCAACTTTATCTCTAAAGTATTAAGGCTAACGTTTATTGGGAATATTTGACAGTTTCGCATTGCTTAACCTGCTGTTGTCCGTACCTGCAGCCAAAAAACATGGTGTTTTAAAGGGTTCCGTAATGCAAACCTTTTTTTTTATATATTATAAACTAGCGCTTGACCGCAATCCTGCCTGATGGTAAGCAGTGACGCAATCGTTGATGGTAAAGCGCACTTCAACTTCACTGCACTTCTACAACATTTCTTTTATATCACTTAATTCTGAAGTTACATTACTTATAATATGAGCTATTAGATAGCTGTTGCTCGTGACTTCGTCCACATCAATTTCAGTTATTACGATTGCGATTAAGAAGTTTTTAAAAGTATATATTTTAAACTGGGACTGTGCTACACAAGATATTTATAAATTTATATTTACATGAATTAAATTTTTATTTATAAAATATATATACAACGTGTAACAAAAAGGGTATATACATACCAAGTGCATGGCATCTTTAGATGATATCAAATGATATCGGAAGGGTTTCAACTTAAAATAAAACACTCAATAAATTGGTACTAAATTTTCGGTTTCGTGTGTTTCTTAAAATCAAATCATAACAAACGTGGCAGCACACTACATACGTTAATAACTACCCGTTACCTGTCACGTTACTTGCCAAAATCCGATAAATGTCTTCAATATCTCTGTGCGACTAGTATGATAGTCGCCTATCACAGGCGGTGTTTTTCCTCATAACTTCCTAACATAAATAGATAGGATTAAAAAACCCTTCCAATATCGTTTGATATCATGCAAAGATGCCATGTCTTTGTTATGTACATACCCTTTATGTTACACGTTGTATACAATTTTTTAAATCGAACCAGAAGTTCTTGCGATGAATGCGTTTAAACAAACTCTTATGCTTTTAAATATTATATAATAACCAATAGCATATGGTCCAAAAATTCATAGTTTATGATTTTAGATAAGTAATTATATGTGTGTGATACCGATGGCTGATGGGGTAGTAAAGTTCTGGAGTGGTAGGCACGTGCAGGAAGACGTAGCATAGGGAGGCTGCAAGGCGGACCGATGATCTGGTAAAGATCGCGGGAAGACGATGGATGCGGACAGCACAAGACCGGTCATCGTGAGAAGCGTTGTGGGAGGTCTTTGTCCAGCAGTGGACCCCTATAGGCTAAAGAAGAAAAAGATGCCGGTTGTGTACGTTGCGTCGCGTACGTCAGCAAGAAATACATAATACAATACTGTACAACGTAGTCTACCAATCAGATTTTTGATAATGGACCCATTTATAAATTCATATACATTATCTAAAGCTACGGCTTACTGGAACATTTCTTTTTTGTACGCGGCACAGGGCGCTCGCACACACTAGGACGCAGGGACACTAGGGATGATCGATATTCGAAAAACATCGATGTTGATATCGATATCATAATCGAAAGCCTAACATCGATGTGGGATATGTATATATATATACTAGCTGCGCCCCGCGGTTTCACCCGCATAAATAGTATTGATATAAAAAGTAGATAAAAACCTATTCTCATGCCTAGCGAATGTATATACGAAATTTCATGAGAATCGGTCAAGCCGTTTTGGAGGAGAATGGGAACGAAAACTGTGACACGAGAATTTTATAGATAAGACATATGTTGGTTATCATCAATGATTTTTCCATTATCAATTGACAAAGACAAAAAACACAGGGTAATATCAAAATTTATTAAAAAAATAGATCAAGTTATAATAATAACTTGATCTATTGTTTTAATAAATTTATTATTATTAATATATAATTTAAAATATTTTTTATCATTTTACTGAAGGAAAAGTAATTCTGATAAAGAAGAACTTCTTAATCAAAAATAAAAATAAATAAAAAACAAAATAAATAATAATAATAATAAAAAAAATAATATAAATAATATTAATAATAATTAATTTATTAAAACAATAGATCAAGTTATTATTATAACTTGATCTATTTTTTTAATAAATTTTGATATTACCCCTAAAAAATATTTTAAATATAATTTAAAATATTTTTTATCATTTTACTGAAGGAAAAGTAAATCTGATAAAGAAGAAGTTCTTAATCTATTTCTCTTTTGATAAATACTTAGTAGGGGCAGGTTTTTTTTAATTTCGGGCACTTAATTGTTTCTTAAATTCCATGGCTCGTGTAGTGCGTGAGGCCGTAAGTTAACATCGAAGTTACGAAATTTTTCGTATTTAATATCGATATTTTTGCATTTCGTAGTGGTCAACATCGATGATCATCGATCATCCCTAACTCACACGCATGATAAGCGGCGCGTATCAATATACAGACGACAGCACTACAATCTGTCACCTACTTTAATCTGTCAGATATCCTTATTAGATTTTCAACTTTATCTCTAAAGCATTAAGTCTCCAGGTTGATTGGGAAAATCTGACAGTTTGGGGTAGCTTGGCCTGCTGTTGTTCGTACACTCCGCTGACGTCGTCTAAGTATATTGAACATAGTAGATTAGCGCATAAGGAAGGCTAAAACTTCACTTTTCATGGCCTGTGCTAAACTGGTGAGAATATTATTACCCGACTGCCAGGAGGGTTATGTTTTTAGCGCCTATCTTGTATGTATTATTCTTTATTACCTAGTATCTCCAGAACCGCTGAACGGATTTTCACATTTGAGGTATCGTTAGATTTGCCTTAATTGCCCAACTGCTACTAGTTATGTGACATTTAAAAAAAAAACAAAATGGCGGATGTATGACGCCATAATGTGAGATATAAAGAAATACATTTCTACCAAGCATATCGAGTG
Organism: Sesamia nonagrioides; assembly: GCA_017933935.1. Taxonomy (NCBI): domain Eukaryota; kingdom Metazoa; phylum Arthropoda; class Insecta; order Lepidoptera; family Noctuidae; genus Sesamia; species Sesamia nonagrioides. Next base: position 1,351,742 of record JADWQK010001324.1, on the reverse strand, counting down.
GGATATCAAAATGAAGGATTTTAAACACTGATTCTAAATATGTATATTATATAACTTAATATTAAATGGAACAAAAAAAAAAAAGAATTACATATTTTTTTCTGCCAAGCATATCGAGTTGGGTATCAAAATTAAGGATTTTTATCACTGATAAATATATTGATTCTAAATATATTTTATATAAAAAAGTCTTTAAATATAAAAATGCCGTTTAATAGGAAAAAATCTTTTGTATAGTTCGTTAGAGTTTTATGCAGGCGGGTTTTTTGTTTTTAAATAATATTTTTTTGAAATGTTTATAATCTCATCTAAACTGTATATGGAGTATCTTAATTTGACAGGATTAAACTAATATGTTATCTTCTATCCTTTTCTTAACGAAATGGAATGAAAAAGATGCACATAACTTAAAATTAGTTTAGTTTATGAACAAAAGAATCGGCGCCATTGTCTAATATGTTCCAGGTACAAAACCGAATGAAAAAATAAAAAGCTCTATCGCTTTTGTATGGCAACAAATTTCAGTTGCCCTGTAATAAAAACTGAATCATACAACCTCTATTAATAACACAAAATATATAAAAGATAATAATATTTTTCTCATCTCGTATTGTCATCATAAATTGTATGGGAGGCTGGAGTTTTAACAAAAATACCTACTCTAATCCCCGCGGTGGAAAACCCTTTGTTCATAAAATAGGTAAAAAATAGGTTTTTTTTCATAAAGGTTCCGTATTTTTTGGGGTAAAGGTGGGTAATCTCTGTTCTTGTCATTCGGTGTCGTACTGTTATTAAAATGTGTCCGCGATTTTTAATTTGATTTAATATTATTTTTTCACATTAACAGATACGTTTATAAGCAGATATTTAAAATACTTTGTATTAAATCATATAATTGTGATGTCCTGCTGCAAGATTTTAAATTTTATCATGCGGTTTGTGAAATATTTTACCATTAATGTGTTGTCCGTCAATCTGCTAAAGATAGAAATGACCAATTGTATATTTTGAATATATTATTTTGTTATGGATTTTTATGACCATACATCAAGCTATACATAACCAGTATAAGCTGACTTATGATTGTGGGAAAAGCCAATACAAAACGAAGACAACTAAAACTGGAAATTTGCTATAGCTTGATGCTTAGCATTGAGTACATTAAAGTACACATAAATGGAAACATTACAATAATTGATACACGAAGTAATTACTTGATTCAAGCATTTCTGTGTAAAAGTACCTACCACTTAAAAAAAAACAAATATTTGAGCAACCATCTTGAATTTTATTTAACATCCTCGAAAATCATGAAAACTTCACCCACCAACATTGATAAAATATTAAACCGATACGATATATTCTAACAAACTGACCAAAAAAATCCGAACACAGCTGCAGCACACATGCATATTTTTATTCAGCTTACATTGGTACAGTGTGAGTGAGATGGGGCGCAATCTAAAGCATAGAGAAGAATAAGATGGCTATTGTTTGTCGTTTGCGCTGTTAGTGTTTGTCGTTTGTTTTTTCGAGTGTATAGAGAGTGACTAAGGCGAGATACAGGACTTTCCTTCCTTTTGTACACTTCATTTTCAGTGCGCTAATGACATATCTACCTTAGTTTAATATTTTATCAATGCCCACCAAGCTAAAATTTTTGATGCCACAATTTTGGATTGTCACTTTGTCATATTCATTTCATGACTTAGTTTACACACAAACCGGTCATCGCTTAGCATAAAGCTAAAATCATATTATTATGCACTAGGCCTAGTATGAGTTTTCATTACGAAACTCAATCGTCGATATCGAGCGCGTTTGACTCATCGATTGGCCCGCTTCAAGGTTGTAAGAACTCTCAACCAATGAGAGCGCCGAACGCGCTCGATGTCGACGATCGAGCTTCGTAATGAAAACTCATACTAGGCCTACTGGACAGAGCCCCAGCGCTCGTTTTCAGCTACATTACACGAATTCCACGGTTGAATACAAGAAATCTCTTACCCCCTTATTACAAGACATGGATTTTATTTCGATCAGGTTTAAACCAATGGAAAGAACTATGTTCGGAGTTTCTCTGCGTGATCGAATCAGAAATGAGGAGATCCGCAGAAGAACCAAACTCACCGACATAGCGCTTCGAGTCGCTAAACTTAAGTGGCAGTGGCCAGGGCACATTGCTCGTAGAACCGATGGCCGATGGGGCAGTAAGGTTCTGAAGTGGCGGCCACGTACTAGAAGACGCAGCGTAGGGAGGCCCCCAACAAGGTGGACCGATGACCTGGTGAAGGTCACGGGAAGCCGATGGATGCGGGCAGCACAAGACGGGTCAGCGTGGAAAGCCTTGGGGGAGGCCTTTGTCCAGCAGTGGACATCGATAGGCTGAAGTAGAAGAAGAAGAAGGTTTGAACCACCTAAATGCCTATTGAATTATGCACCTAAACATTATAGAAATACAGTTCTTTATACAAAAAGTAAAAAAACTAAAACCCAACTACGACAAAAAACGACGCTGAAAAAGTATAAAACAAGATTTTCAGAATACTGCACTAAACAAAGTTGCTAGTTTTCATGTTTGGAAAACCGCAGTCACACGTTGTCAAAGTGCTACGGTAGGTATATGTAACGTGTGACTACGCCTTTCCAAACTTGAAAACTAGCAACTTTGTTTAGTGCAGTATTCTGAAAATCTTGTTTTATACTTTTTCAGCGTCGTTTTTTGTCGTAGTTGGGTTTTAGTTTTTTTACTTTTTATTATTTGTACTATTTTGGTGTTAAAGTGTATTTGTGGCGCATAATATTAACAAAAGCTAAATTGATGAACTAAAAAGCATTGCTGTAATTATGTACCAACATAAAGTACTCGTGAAGCTCTTTCAATTGATGCCAAACACGGTATATTTATTTTAATTTTATATTTACATATAACTTTTTGTCCGCTAGAGGGCGCAGTACTAAATTTGGTGACAAGCTTTATAGCTCATAACCAACAGAATATTAACGCCCTTCTAATGGTACTGCAGTGGTCTTATTCTGATAAGTAGTAAAGAAGCTATGAACGAAAAGATGTAAATTATATGCAATCAGCCCATGAATACAGGTAAAGTCACAAGCAAATGCTAGTAATATATATATATATATATATATTCAAAATGTACAAGTAAAACGCTTTAAAATGATACCAAACACGATATTTATCTTAACTTCATTTTTTTACTCTGTATGTTTTGTCCGATAGAGGGCGCCACAGTAGATTTTGTGAAACCCCATATAGCCTATAACCAGCGGACAATTAAGACGCTTCTAATGATATGTCATTTGTCGAATTCTGATAAGTGGTTTAGAAGTTACGAGGGAACAGATGAACATACATACATACATACATACATGCATACATACATACATACATAGCCTGTGAAAATCATAACCCTCCTTTTGCTTTGCCGTAGTCGGGTAAAAATAGACAGCGTAGTTCGGTACTAAGTTGTCAGTTTCTCAATTAAGTTCGAAATACAAATACATACTCGAAAGGTTAAGCCTGAAACTAAACTGAGATTTCGTTTCGCAATAAGAGGAGCATGCCTTCTTTTTAAAATAGGACAATAATGATTAAGGTAATGCCAAAGGATCTCTAAAACAAAATGGTGATTCGCATTACATTCTCATTGTTTATAACGAGTTTTTAACAGTTAATCCGACGTCCGATACAGAATTGGTCCGTCTGTATATCATAGGATTAATTGTTACGTATTTTCATACAATGGGCAATATTGAAAAGCGATTTTGCAACTCATTTGAAGACAGCAGAATATTTGGTGTTTCAAATAAAAACTGAATTAATCCTAAACAATCAACTCAACCTTCGTATATGTTAGCCCATGATCGCCCGTCGTTGTTAGTAACATAAGAAATGACAGGAAAATGTTCAAAAAATTTCAAAGAAAACTCCTCATTTCAATTCAGTTTGTTTATTATACTAGTAGCGAACCAAGAATGACCTCTTTGTTCGTATTATACCGTTTTGTTTAAATATTTATATTTTTAATTTATTAAGAGACTATTCACTCAAAAAAACTGAGTGAATATGAAGGAAGACGGGTGTTGAGCCAGGTGATGCAATGTTAATCCCAACAACATGACCAAGTATGCTACGCCATAGGGAAATAGATCTGGAGACGCTCCACGACCAAACTCTCAACACAACAACATTTGGCGCATCGTACCCGTCACCTATCGCAACACAACTGATCCGTCCTCCGTACGGCTTCACCAGACGTCATGCCGGAACACGTTGAATCTTTTACAAAACATAAATATAAATATTTTACAAAAGGTGACACAATGGGCGGTCTTATCGCTGACAGCGATCTTTTACAGACAAAATTTTCAATTTAAAACATGACATTTTTAATACAAGAAATCTTTTAAATGCAGTTAATCCTTTCAAAAGGAACATTATTTTCACAAAAGGTCGTTTTCTTTCATGCGACTATGCTTTACCTATCCTTTTAGACACATGTTACGTGGCTTCTTTGAATTTTCACAACGCAGTTCGCCAAAACAGTTAACTCACAACAAAACCCATGTATATAAAATTATAAAATTGCCTTCCATTTACCAGACATGTCGTCGTAGCCTGCCTCTGGCACTGTACATAGGGAACTCGTACAATTCCTGCCTTGTGTTGGTACCGGCGAAATGCGTTCCCTCTGACGTTACAATATGAGAGAAAGAAACAAAACTAAAATGTACTATGCTTACTGTAACTATGTTTGTACTTATGCGTTTCTATGTGATGACATAAGTAAAGTTTTTTTAAATGGCTCCTAGTTCTGCGGATGTATTCTGTACAAATAAATCTTAAAGCGGAAAGTTATGTGAAATGAGCTATCAATTGTGTCAGTTCCTGTTTATTTTCAGCGTTTCAGATTTACTGACTAAAACCCACCCATGTTCTTTCACTGGCCTATGTGCCAGGGCCACGGTTTCTCTTTTAACCAACCCGCAACCCTAGCCCAGGAGGCATCTGTCGTGGACCCCGTCACGATGTGCTGACATCTCATTGAGGCGCGCGTGGACCATAACGTCGATCCGGGCCTGGTCTTACCGGGCGGTGAACTGCCTACTGCTCACCGCCCGCAAGCCCGTCTCATAGTGGCCGGGAGTTCGATGTTGTCTTCCGAACAGGGCGTCTCCTGCGGCGGCTAGAGGGCACAGCTCACCGATTAGTCTCAGTTAGCTGTCAACATATCGAATGATACAGCTAACTTTATTTACATTTTCCCGTTTATATTTATTTACGCACAGTAGACCGGCTATTGTATTTTTACTAAAAATCTAATTTAATTACTTGATGTGGAAATCAACACGCAGAAGTATTTACCCGATTGCAAAAGGAAGGAGGATAATGTTTTTCAAGCGTACATATGTATGTGTGTATGTATTATTCATTTCTTTGGGACTCCCAATAGTCTCAACTGCATTAAAGGTTATGCAACATAAAATGTGCAAGGGCGGACTTAATTTCTAATTATATTATTTCTGTACCAATTAGCGAAGGATGAATGGAAGTATGAGAAACAGAGTGAAAAGTTCAATCATCGTTCATAGAAACACTTGATGTTTGGACGCAGTATATGTATATGTTAGTTGCATAGTAAATTCTGCTTGCAAGATGTAGGATCTATAAATTCTGCTTGCAAGATGTAGGATCTATAAATTCTGCTTGCAAGATGTAGGATCTATAAATTCTGCTTGCAAGATGTAGGATCTATAAATGCTTTCAGTATGATGCGTTGTTCGCATGTAGCATTTATAGATACTGCTACTTATTCTCGGGGTTAGATTCTTTTGGAAAAGACCTGTAAGAAATCCCATTATAATTAGTCTGGTATTGTAGCACCAGTGGTATGTTCGCAGAGGCGCGCGTGGACGGCTTTCATGCCGTCATACGTAAGCGAAGTACGTCTTTAAAGGCGCGGGTGCACGGCAGCCCCAACGCCATCCTGGCCGCGTGCGCAGGCCGATGGGACTCACATCTAATAGCACATTATATAAGCCTACGCGCAAAACCTAGTGCCTAAAATATTTTCATTGTTTTGTTATCATACTATTACTAACATAGGCTAAGAACATTGTTACTAACAAATTATGGAAGTAATATCCGAAATAAATTTTATAATATACTAGCTGGCCCGGCGAACTTTGTTCCGCCCTAAATGAATTATCACATGATCTTATTTTTTACTTTTTAAATTAGGATATTGATAATTATGAAGAACGCCGAGGTGCAAGGTACCAGGGTAGCACAAAACTGTAGGAGAAGTCGAAACAATGAAGCTCATTCATTCCCACGGGAACGACGGGAACAGAATAAAAAGTATCCTATGTCCTTCTCTCAGTTCTTAGCTACCTCTCCCTGCCAATTTTCAACTAAAGCCGTTCTTGAAAAATCATGTTGTATAATAATTATAGATAATACATGGAAGAATTTTATTTTGCCTACTTTGTGGAGGTGCAAGGTACCAGGGTAGCACAAAACTGTTTGAGAAGTCGAAACAACGTTTCCGAGATCACAAGCTTTTTCAAGCAATCAGCGCCATCAGCCGGGCTGATTTGTGAATCTAAACCATCCACGGCACCACTCAAACGCATACAGAAAAAATCATTTAAATCGGTCAAGCCGTTTAGGAGGAGTTCAATGACATACACACGTACCTGCAGCAGAATTATATATACAAAGATTATTGTTACTAATTCTCTTGTCAGGCAAACTATCGTAACTTATCGCATAAACACGAATAGATTATTACATATACCCAGAACAACAGTCAAAAGTACTTTAATTTATTTACACAATACTCCCCTTTACAGACCACTTAACATAAAACTCGTTAGCAAACTGTTCACAATCCTATTGCAATTCAATTACTGCCAGGCATAAATCTAACTAAACAAAACAGAAAAACTCACACGCATATTGACGTGTGCGATCACGTCATGGCTCATAACTCGCATTGTACGAGTTAGGGAGGGTACGAGATGAGGGGTACGAGACGAGGGCGACGCGACCGCGACGTGACCGCGGATTGTCAACGAGATGTATCGACGAGTATAGATTTATGAGAGTGACACTTTTGGATATGAGAACAGAGAGTGGGATGGAGTCGTGTTACTTAGTAACTTTTTTTATTTTTTTGTAACTGTGTTGAAGCAATAAAGGTTGTTTGGAATTTACACTACCTAATAATTTTTTTTAAATACAATATATTGTATGTATCTCTTATAGTCGTGGTGGCCTAATGGTTAAAGCACCAGCCTCTCAAGTATGAGTGCGCGGGTTCGATTCTAGGTCAGGCAAGTACCAAGGTAACTTTTCTAAAGTTATGTGTACTTTCTAAGTATATTTTGGACACCAATGACTAAAGGTGAAGGAAAAAATCTCGATGAAACCTGGACTTTAAGTCTGAAATCGCCAACCCGCATTGAGCAAGCGTGGTGATTACCCAGCTGTGTAGTGTGCCCAGCTGTGTGACGATAAAAAAGATTGATGACGATGATGTACAACATAGATTTTTAGGGAACTTAAAATATAATAATTACCTTCAATTGGATAGTGAACTCCTACAAAAATACCAATATCTCGACTCCAAAACGTTCATATGATTCATTTTCTCCAGTGCCACCTATTTGCAGTGATGGGCATGTAGAACAGTTCCATCAATGTATTTCTGTGATGGAATGGCGATATCAGGGCCGCTGGAATGAAGCAATGTTTGTAGTAATGCTGGTGTAAATCTACTCTAAACTGTTTAATTTTTTTTTTCAAATATTCGTTGCATGGAACGAGGCAGAAACTACAGAACACGATCTGCGACAGCCATAGCTTTGTTTTTTTTTATTTTTTATTGGTACTTTTATTCATCTTTCATTGGTCAAATCTACTTTTTACAATGCACAAATATGTGAGCTGTCACGCCCTTTATGCCAGGGGCTTTTATTTAGGTACCTATGTAATAAGTTTTTACTTATTTACATTTCCATTTTATTGATATTTTATTTTTTGTTTTTGCTTTGCTGGTATTTTGGCGTGGCTGGCTGGCATATGATAAATAAATTCATTGTTGTTGTTTTTTATTTTTTCTCTTTTAATATTACTGTACGTAGGTACATACATAGTATTGTATAAAGTAATGTCTTATGTAATATTGACGTTCAAAAAGTGCTGATTCTCAGCCTAATTTGAATAAATGACTTTTGTTTTTGATTTTGATTTTAACTCACGCATAATGGGTACCATACTTACGTATCATCTATATCATCATCATATATCATCATGAACTAATAAAATTATCACAGCAGTTGTAGTTTTCCGTCACAGTTTATTACGTAGACCATCATATGAATGTTTCTTTTTTTGTTTTTTGAGCCAGTTGTTTAACCTTTAGACTAGAAGGCCACTCCCTATTTTAACAAAAAATATTTAGAATGAAGTATCTCATAAACGGATAAATAAATAATATGTTGTCTTCACATCCCCTCAATGTTTTTAAGAGACCTTCTTTATGAAACCCCACCCCATGGGTGAACACTTTAGGTAAGTCTAAAGGAGGCACAAAAAAAAAACAGTATCTTTATATTTTAGCCATTTGTCGATGTGGTAAATACACATATTGGCGCCGATTCTGTTCTTCATAAACTAAACTAATTTTAAGTTATGTGCATCTTTTTCTCTCCATTTCGTTAAGAAAAGGATAGAAGATAACATTTTAATTTAATCCTGTCAAATTAAGATACTCCATAGGCATTTTTTTTTTTGGTTTCATTCTTGCCGTTCATTTGAACGGAAAAGGCAAAGGCATAGTACGCCATACAGCCTAGTCTTCAGTATGTTTTTTCTTGAATTAACTTAAACTAACTAACTTATCCTAGCTTAACTTAAATTAAACTATCTCCTTTCGTTTCTCGTGTGGGACCGAGAAGGAGGAAGTTTGGGTGAGGTCATGATGTGGCCACTATGCTACAATATTTCACTGTTCTTTATAAATTATTCACTGAATGCACTTTTTACTACATAAATCACGCGCTTTTATTTAGTAAACAACACTATAAATAATTTTAAAAGTCCAATGAAAAATGAGCGTGACACTCATCTTGACATTCCCGCCAAAAAACACTCCATAGACAGTTTAGACGCGATTATAAACATGGCGACTAAAAATACGCTAATTTACGTCAGGGGCGAACTAATTTGACAGGTCTAAACTGACATTTTATCTTCTGTCCTTTTCATAATGACATAGAAACAAAAAGATGCAGCGAACTTAATTTTAATTTAGTTTGTGAACAAGGGAATTGAGGTCATTATGTCGCATGGATAAAAGGACATGATATAAATAAAGGACGTAAACTATAGAACTCACCAATACAAGTCTAAGATATTAAGTTTTTGCTCGGTGGTAGGCTATAACATCGGCTGCCGGCAGAAGTTACCACCCACCAGACAAAGTCTTGCCGCCAAGCGATTCGTCGTGTTCCGGCATGATGTCTGGAGAAGCCGTACGGAGGACGGGTCTGAGCAGCTGTGTTGCGATGTGTGGCGGGTGCGATGCGCCAAATGTTGTTGTGTCGGGAGTTTGGTCGTGGAGATTCTCCAGGTCAATCTCCCTCTAGCGCAGCATCGTTTGGTCGTGTTGGTCTTGGGTTTAACATTGCACCACCTCGCTCAACTACCGTTATCCTTCCTATTCCTAAGTTTTTTAAGTGAATAGGCTTAATAAACTTGTGCGCTTTACCATCAACGATTGCATCACTGTTTTCCATCAGGCGGGATTGCAGTCAAGCATTAGTTTATAATTATTAAAAAAAAAAAGCTAAAATATTAAGTTTAGTTTAAGTTAGTATATTAAGGCATATTTTTCTTTTCCACTCTTATCGAAGGGCATAATATCCGATTTGTAGTTCTAGGCCTAAAATTAAAATAATTCATAATTCACGCAAGTCGGACCACAGCTTTTCCACACATAGCGACTCCACCCCACTCAAATTCCGTACCCTCCTCATGGCACATTACACACAGCGGGTACGATTCGATAATATTCCCATTTTATTTTATTTAGCACCCATCCTTTCCTGATAAAAATCTTTCTATGGTGTTTTTCAAAGAGTTGTTGCCACGTAATTTGTTGATTTAATGATGTATGACACTGAAAGTGGGTCACATTATCTGTGTTGTGTGTCAAAGTGATGGTGGGTCGTTATGAGTGATGGTCCATTGGCTGGGTCAGTTTCATGCATTATTTTTGGAGGAAGTTGGGATAGGCAGTGATCTCTAAAGAAACACACAAAAGGCATAGCAGACAGCCCTTGTACGGCTTGCATGGAGGCTGATGAGACCATTGCGTATCTACTCTTCGAGTGCACTGACGTCCTCCAGATTCGGTCAGAAACTCACGGGACACCCCGATTTTACACAGATGTCTTCAACAAGCCAAGAGATTTTGTAAGTTTCTAGTGGGTTGAAATATCTTCCGACAGCCGCCATGGCTAACTCATAATGGTCCACTTGAAGTACTGAAACTAAACCCGTAAAGAAGACATAAACAATGAAAAAAACTTGTTAAAGAGAACATGATTGGCAGAGATGGTTGATACAAATTAAAAATCTTTTAAATGTTGATAAATTATATCCCTATTTTCATTAAATGATTGTAATGTATAATTTTTATTATTGCATTTATTGTTGTGTTATGATTTTGATATTGATTTTTATCATATATGTATGTTATATTTTTTTACCCGACTGCCAGGAGGGTTATGTTTTTAGCGCCTATCTTGTATGTATTATTATAAATGTCACAGAAGCCGAACCTGACATTGTTGACCGCTGATTAATCTCAAAATATCAGAATTTCATTTATTATTTATTTGCATCAAAAATATTGCTATTATACTTATATTTGTATCAAAGTAATAAATTCTTGGTGATAAAATTAAGCACCTCATGTTAATTTTAAGTCTTAAAGACGGTATTCAAAAACTTTTTAGGGGTGACGACTCTATCCAATCTTACACTGAAACTGTAGGTAGTTTACTTTCACATTACCCTAATACAATATTATTAGAAGGATAACAAGTGTGCGACCATACTTAGTGCTCCGACACGACTGGCGTAGCTCGCCCCTATTCGGCTAGCCCGCCGGACGATTTGCCTGCGTAGGCATTCCGCACGTCCCTACACCTTCTTAGTTTTCTCAAAAATTAGGACAGTTTAAAGAAAGATGCAAGCACGACGTCTTTTCTAAATTTTAAAGAAGAGCCGGAATCGAATTATAATTTTAATACAAAATACTGATTTGTGCTTTTGGTCATTCATTAGTCCGTCTCTCTTTTTCAAAGGACTCGTATCGTTATTCAGACGTAGATATATATCACAATACGGCCTTGAATTACTTTCCTCAAAAATTGACACCAACCAACACTCAACCAAATAAATTATCAAAAATTATTTCACAATAATAAACAATTCTCCATACATTACCATCCTGATTTTTATTACACTAGAGTTTGACCACGATCCCGCCAATGGTAAGCAGTAAAGCAATCGTTGATGGTAAAGCACACTGGTTTAATATGACCCAATTCACTGTTAGTCTTGAAGGCATTTAAATTATAATCTGACGGGAAAACCGCTGCAGGCAAGTTGGCCCAGCTCTTCGATGTACGCGGTACAACCTAAACAAAACCCACAAACAGTGACCACCGTTTCTAATAAATTTTATTTGTCCCACAGCTGACTGCGCTGTGGTCACTGAGCCTTTTGTGTTGGTTACACTACATTAACCCGAGCCGATTTTAATTAATAGCCACAATAAAATATTGCGAATCATAATTATTCTGTTTACGCGAGATTTTTTCTTTTAATTATCATAAACTAGTGGTTGACCGCAATCCCGCCTTATGGTAAGCAGTGATGCAATCGTTGATGGTAAAGCGCGATAGTTGATTAAAAGCCTATTCACTCAAAAAAATGGAATGAATAGGAAGGGAGTCGGCAATGGAGCGAGATGATGTGATGTTAAACGCAACAACACGACCAACGATGCTACGCCAGGGGGAGATTTACCTGTGGACCCATGACACAACAACATTAGGCGCATCGTACCCGCCACACATCCCAACGCAACTGCTCAGACCCGTCCTCCGTACGGCTTCACCAGACATCATACCGGAATAGGATGAATCGCTTGGCGGCAAGACTTTGTCTGTTGGGTGGTAACTTCTACCAGCAGCCGATGTAATACCCTACCACAGGGGAAGAAATACCTTTAGTTTCCCACACATTCTTGACAAGTTCTAGATATTGATATTCGCTGAAAGGAGTTTGCGAATAGTTTTTGCGCGTTTTTAATAAGGACACCTTGATTACATAACATACTATTACTACCTGTTCGCATCACTTGAACCGTACTGCTATTTCCTTGCTCCGTATAATCGAAAAAACCGGCCAAGTGCATGTCGGACTCACGCTCAAAGGGTTCCGTAGCATTGATTAGGATTTAAGTTATTTGTATGAAACATTACGCGGTAATAAGCAGTTTACGATTTACGAGGTATTAAAAAAAACTACTTATCAGATCTCGTTCAAAACAAATTTCGTTGGTAGTTTATGTTATATATGTTTTTTTTTTTACATTTTTCATTTTCTTATTTTCGAAGTTAGAGGGGGGTGGGTACCAACTTTTTCCACTTTGGAGGCGTCTGTCACGCACAGTATTCGGTTTAGGAAAAAAAATATTTTTGACACCTCTATATTATTTTTGAAGACCTGTCCATAGATACCCCACACGTATGTGTTTGATGAAAAAAAAAATAGTTTCAGTTCTAAGTATGGAGAGCCCCCAATATTTATTATTATTATTTTATAATAGTATACATCTACCTACAAAGTTTCAACAGTATAGCTTTTATAGTTTCGGAAAAAAATAACTGTGAGTTACGGACGGACAGACGGACAGAGGGTCAGACAGACAGATATGACGAATCTATAAGGGTTCCGTTTTTTGCCATTTGGCTACGGAACCCTAAAAATGGATTGCTCAAATGTTGTTAAACTGTCAAAATGAAACCCTTTTCTGCTGACAGTCAGTAACGCAGTTACCCTACGGGAATTGGTCTTCTAGATATCTGTATAGGCCATATGGCTTGCAAAAGAACTTCTTTAAGAAGGTTGAATATGATTCTGCCAAAATTTCTTCGCTACCGTCGTCCTGCCTGCGACGTGGAGGCCCCAGGTTCGATCCCCGGCCAGGTCATGATGGAAAACGATCTTTTTCTGATTGGCCTGGGTTATAGATGTTTATCTATACATGTATCTATTATAAATATAGTCTCGTTGAGTTAGTATCCCTTAACACAAGTCTCGGACTTACTTTGGGGCTAGCTCAATCTGTGTGATTTGTCCATAAGTTTATATTTATGTATTTATTTATTTACCCTTAAATTTTCACCAAACCGAGTAAGTAATCTCTTAGACAATTTTAGATTTAATATAGGACCAGCATATATCCTCGTTTGGGGTTAAAGCAGCACGTAACTCATCTAAATCCAAGAGCAAATTATTCTGACCCTTTAAATTTCAAACCATTCAATACCAACAAATAACAAAACAAATAGACTCGACCCTCTACAGAGACGTCTCATAAACTATCGCTACCCATCCCTTTCATACTTATCAAATTTCCGTACTGAAAACCGCAACGTTGTGCGCCCAAGCCTTTGGGTAACAAAATTGTATACGAAATCAACCCACCGGAATAAATTAAGAGCTATTGTTCGTGAGCACAACTACAGAATGATTTGTTCTCGATTTAAATACGAAAGCGTCGCAAAACAAAGGTACTCCTAATCTAACGCTGTGGAAGTTTGTTACAACTGCCTCGTTTGAAACTGATTAACTAGTTAAGTTGAATGATACGGTTTGTTTTGACAGGTTTATTTTTGGTGGTGACTGAAAGTTTTCCTCCAATATATGTGATGTATACAGTGTTGTGCTGACAATACGACAATAAATTAAACATCGTGTACCTCATCACATTCTCAATCTACCCATAAAAAAATCATATAAATATATCAATTAGATTAGTCACAGGAAATCATTTTTCACATTTTCTACATGATGTACATGTTGATAAGTAAGCGCTTACAGGTTAATCTGTACATCGTCCAGCTGTACTTAACTATAATAATATTGGCGCGAAAAAGCAAGTCGATACACGACCGCGGTGTCGCCCGCTGATCGGAGGTCATTGAACCAATATTTTAAAGGAAATTGACAAAGGTTTGAAATTTTATTTTTTTTATTTTTATTGCTAGATTTTTTTCTATGATTTAGGATTTTTCCTATGAACCAGCATAATCTGTGTTTTCATTTATTGTCGTATTGTCAGCACCACTCTGTATACAATTAAATGTGGCACACAGCTCAATGTAGCACCTCAAGGCATTCCCGCTCTATCCCGAGTGGCGACTAGACGTGCCCCTTAAGCTGTGTTTACTTACTGACCATTCGGTGGCTTTACTTCAAACCTCAAAGCCCCTATAAGTGATCACCACATTGCAGTAACTATTTTTGTCTTAGAGATTGACGCGTCTGTAAATTATAGCAGTTATGGCCAAGTTGTAGCGCGATTTTCAGGTCGTAGGTTTGAATCCACACTCGCACTTTTTTTTAGATAAATTATTTCATCACCACTGGTCTTTCTTATTCATTTAAACAGTATGTTAACTAACAGAGGGCGTTCCCGTTAACCCGAAGTAGTATAGCATACATACAATATTCATGCTAAAAAAAATATTTCATTCGAAAACAAAATGTTTTAAAATTTTTCCAATAAGAAAATATTCAATAAAAATTTTAAATTGACATGTATAAGAAACACACTATACACGCGAACATGAAAGACGGCAATGTCGCAATTTATTTATACATGACGACTACTATTTTGATTTAAAACAGGAGGTTTCAAATTTATTTCCAATTAGAATTTTTTTTTATTCGGATTTTTTATGCTTATTTTCCTATGCTGATATTTTTATTTTAATCTATTAATGATATATATGAACGAGTTTAAGGGAACGCCCTCTGTTATTTAACATACTGTATATTCTTTATTGTACACCAATCAAACATCGAACAAAATAAAAAAAAAAAACATACAAAGGGCGGCCTTATTTATCGCTAATGCGATCTCTTCCAGGCAACCAAAGAATGGACAAATTCCCCCAATCCACAAATGAGACTGTCGTTGGTGCAAATATTATTAATAAAATATAATAAAATAGATACACAAATACATACATATATATAAACAAATACATATTGTTTTCTTTGTGGATGGGAAATCTTCATCCCGCTCTGGAGTGGCGGAAGGGCTTGTCAGACTTTTACTGACTACAACCCACCCCTATTTCCTCACTTGCCTATGCGCCAGGTCCACAAGATCTCTTTCGAACAACCCGCAGCCCAGGCAGATCACCGCTGGTCTCAAAACGGTAAAGGAAAACTTTCAGAAGAAATATAAAAACAGAAGAGATGGAACATCTACCAACTTTGGGCAAACTGCTGATTAATGCAGGAGTATTAATCCACCACCCTCACAATGAGAGGACTTTTACAGCAGTGCGAAGGTTATACCTAAGTTGATTATACTTTGAAATATAACAATGTTAACATCGTTATATTATAATAGCTTCAAAGTTGAAATTCGTTATCATTGTTAATTATTTAGATAATCATATAATTTGATTTTAAAACCTTTAAAATAATTCAAAATCAAAATTGCACGTTCCAAAGCGTAGATCTCTAATGGAGAAGAACGTGCAAGAAACTCCATGGACACTCTTTTAAAATCATAATTTACGGGTTACATTTCTTCGTTACATATTTATGTTGCTTCTATCATGTGAGCATAATTGGAATTCACAAGCAAAAGTTGTTTCAAATATTTTGATAAACACTTCATCGTATTCAATTTAATTAAATACAAAATAATTGACATTATAATAACTATAGGCCATTGTTCCCTTAGAACACTTTATTAACCCCCAAATACCAACGAAATACGAAAGAATGCGATTTAGGGTTGGGTAAAAGTCACGCGTGGGTCATAATGACCGCACGCGGTAGCGGACGTGTTAATCTGCCCACAAGGGTCGTATTAATATGGCTTAGGACACTGACACAACAATTTTGGGTAGGTAAATGTTATGTAGGTATAATATTTTCATTTATTAACAACACTGTTTCATTAAAACATATGTAAGCCCGCCGGTTGTTCTCGTTACGAGTAGTTTGAGAACCAAAGCGAGAATTCTAGTGAGATTACAGCCGTTCACAATAGGGATGTTTCCTGGGTAAAAAAAAAAATATTCTATTTAGTCCGTCATTCAGATTATAGAAAAATATTGGATACGTATATTTTGTTTTTATCAAATCAATAAAAATTGACAAATATAAAAGGCATCAAAGATCTGGGCCTGTAGCCAATGTAACATCGCTTCATAGCGAAGCGAAATCGAATAACAAACCAACCAATGGCGGGAACGATTGAGCAAGTGATTTATCGCGTCGCGTGGTCTATCGTTCCCGCCATTGGTTGGTTTGGTATTCGATTTCGCTTCGCTACGAAGCGATGTTACATTGGCTACAGGCCCAGGAGTGGTGGTTGGTGACATCACTCCATGCTTAAAACGTAGCGTGCAGTGACGTCACAAGAGTTATCAACGCACTGTGTCGTCTTCATTTTTTGTTTATATAAAAAAAGAAAACATACGTGTCTGGTACTTTTTTGGAAATCTGACTGACGGACTAATTAGTTTTATTTAGTCAACTACCAAAATCAATCATCACAAATCATCATACATATGTATGTATACGATGATTAAATAAAA
Organism: Sesamia nonagrioides; assembly: GCA_017933935.1. NCBI lineage: Eukaryota > Metazoa > Arthropoda > Insecta > Lepidoptera > Noctuidae > Sesamia > Sesamia nonagrioides. The sequence goes on along the minus strand of JADWQK010001324.1, from coordinate 1,334,789 downwards.
ACTTTTTTTACAAAAAAACAACCGACTTCCAAAAACCACTGTCTTTGGTTTTGTATATGTCATTATGTGTCATTATATGTCATTTTTGACACCGACTTCCGAAATTAGTTATTTTTCACTTTGTAGTGGTTTTTGGAAGTCGGTTGTTTTTTTGTAAAAATATTTTTATTTTACACTTTTTAGTTGTTAAAAGTACTATGTATTCAGTTGCATCCGGTCAAACTGGAAGCTGACGCAAATATAGTTGAGAAACGACGCAATTTTGTTTACTTTAATTTTTACCCGTAAGTATTCCCTCAACTGCCTATGGTCTTCATCATCAAATTTACTGCAGACCATTATTTTAACCCAATGGGTGCAAAGGTCTCATCAATATAAATGAATTGAGTTCAAATACAAGGTAGCTACTAAAAATCGTTTAGGAGTTCCCTGAACTGACCTTTGTCATCATCATCAGCATCAGACCACCCATCTAGGTGTAAGGTTCTTGTCAATACAAATTATTCAAGCACAAACACAAGGTAGCTGCTGTGAATTGTTGAGGAGCTTTATTAAATTGTAGTGCTTTAAAATACTTAATGAAAATGCTAAGAAATGCACTAGTCGCCCCTGCAATTTCTGAAAGTTTCCCTTGTTTTCTCTGGTCTTCCACCATCAAACCCTGATATCCTTATCATGGGACCACCTTGGGAACGTCTTCTTTCCAACAGAAAAAGAATTATCAAAATCGGCTCATAAACGACGAAGTTATGCGCGAACAAACATAAAAAAGCACATGTACGGTCGAATTGAGTAACCTCCTCCTTTTTGAAGTCGGTTAAAAAAACCACCACACAACACAATTACAAATCATTATACATATTATGTATGTACATATGATGATTTGTGATTTACTGGTTCTGTAACCAGCCTATAATATTTTTACACCTGGAACACAGGCTTCTCTTCTCGATGGTAGGCCATAACATCGGCTACCAGCAGAAGTTACCACCCACCAGACAAAGTCTTGCCGTCAAGCGATTCGTCGTGTTCCGGCATGATATCTTATGAAGCCGTACGGAGGTCGGGTCGGAGCAGTTGGGTTGCGATGTGTGGCGAGTACGATGCGCCAAATGTTGTTGTGTCGGGAGTTTGGTTGTGGAGGGTCTCCAGATCAATCTCCCTCTGGCGCAGCATCGTTGGTTGTGTTGTTGGGTTTAATATGGCATCATCTCGTTCAACTGCCGTCTTCCTACCTATTCATTGGTTTTTTTTTTTCAGTGAATAGGCTCTTAATAAACTAGCGCAGTCAAGCAATAGTTTATAATTATAAAAAAAGGCTTCCTCTTGGTTAGACGGGATTGCCACGTGGACCCATAATGGGTTGGTAGATATCACATTTGAAGTTTTAGCTCCAAGACATGCCGATCAATTGTGACAGCCTCCGTGGCGTAGCGGTAGCGGACGCGGCCGCTGCGCAGGGTGGCGCGGGTTCGATCCCCGCACAGTGCAAGTATTTGTATGCAAGAATATGAATATTTGCACTGGTCTGGTCGTGCCTCGGAAAGCACGTTAAGCCGTTGGTCCCGGTTGCCATACAAACATCTAGTGACAGTCGTTACGGGTTGTTGAGCCCTCAAAATCAAAAGTCCAACAATTGGTCTAACTGCAATGCTTCGATGTCGCCTTCGGGTTGTGAAGGTCAGACGGCAGTCGCTTCACGGAAAATGTCGAAGTTTAGCCATGTCAGCAGTTGGACTGGTATATAGCGGACCCCAGACTCCAAAGCTGAAAAGGCTTCGGATGCGACTGGGATTAACGCTGGGATGATGATGATGACATGCCGATCAATTCTTAAATTCATTTATAAAGTTTAGAAACTAGTCGAAATCTCATCTAAGTGCCAAATAAATGTAAAAACTTCATTAGAGTGAAGGAAAAATGGATGTATAATGAGTTGACAGATTGAGATTGCGATCAGACGGTGGACCTTCTTATAATTACGAGAATTGCCCTTCTGCGCCCAAATTGCTAATCCACTGCTCAATATGCTTGTAAAATGTGTCTGTTCAACAATGTAAAAAGCGCAATGAATATTGTTGATTTGTTAAAATGAAACCCATTGCTACTGATACTGGTCCGTATCGTGTTTTGGCAGATGAAACTAAGATTGTAGTAACACGCAATACATTGATTGATACACGTACGGTATTGTAATTAATGCCTGCAAGAAGCCATATACAAGTTTTTTTTATGTTATAAAGTAGTACTTAACCGCGATCCCCCTGATGGTAAGCAGTGACGCAATCGTTGATGGTAAAGCGCACTAGTTTAGCCTATTCACTCTAGACTTCTTCTTGAATTGTAATCAGACCGCCACAGAGGAAACGCTTCGTCAGGATCGTAGTGGCGTCAACAACGTAAGGGTGAATACAATAAGATAAGGAACTTGATATATTTATTTTATTACGCAATTTAGGATTAATTTCAAGGTCAACAACGTAATCAAGAATGTGTGCGTTCTAAGACTGCTGCCAAGAAACGGTTAACTTAATTGACAGGGCATAAGTTCTACCTTTAAAGAGGCATCGTAAAGATTTGAAGCATTTTCTGCACCCGAATTGCGTAACACACTATTACCACAGTATAAAAATCATACAGTAGGTCGACGCCTTTGATCTCGTGTAAAATGCCAACATCGTCTAGACAGTAACGTCAGTAACGCATCGGCCAGGAACAAATAAACAATATTAATTTATGAAATTTTTTATTTATTGCAGATCAACATCGATAGCTGTATTATATTTAATTAATTTGCTATTTTTACTAAGGGAATAACTCGAGACAGATTTAAGTTATTTAGATGGCATTTTCGTAACCAGCACCCCAATCGACCTCGGAATTAACACCCATATCATATTAATATACATTTAAATTGGCGTCCGCCATCTTGGATTTCAGAAAGGAGAGCTTTTTCGTAACAAGCACCACAATTATATTTACTTAATTGACACCCATATTAAATTATAAAAAAAATGACGTGCGCCATTTTGTATGTCAAAAAGAATGGCTTCTTCGTTACAAGCACCCTAATTATACTCAAAATTGACACTCATATGAAATTATAAAACACACAAATAAAAAAACAAACACGTGTTAGCCCTTAATGATAGATACCGAGCTACGAACATCGTTTTGTTCGCAGCGCAGGTGCCACTTACCCGCGTCTCGTCCCTCACACCCCGCACGATTGCTCTGGCTAGACGTCTTCGTCGGACGACTGTATGATTTTTAGACTGTGGTATTACTATCAATATTGAATTCATGTTGAAGCGTGTTGCTAATCCATTGCTCCGTATATTCTAAAAACGTGTCTGCTCAACAACTTAAATAACGTAATGTATATTTTTCTACTGTCACACACTACCACACTCCACAGCTACTGATGTTTTACGTAAGTACCCTACTGGAGTTTATAAAAATTGTTAGCAAAAAACACTAGTGAAGTCAAAATAATCAAAATCAAAGCATTTATTTCAATTAAACCAATTACCCGTACCTTTGAATTGCCCCAGGGTCGGTCAGTCAGTAAGTTGAAGCTAGTTACCAATCCCAAAGAGTAGGTCTCTATGGAGAAAACTGGGCAAGAAACTTCACGAACACTCTTTTGAAATCATAGAATTGTTACAAAATATTTGATTACTTCATTCATATTAAATTTATCCGTTTGAGAACGATACAAAAAGACGTGCACCTGAAAAGCGTTTATTAGAGAAAACACAAAAGCAATTCAGAAGTCATATTTTGACTTCTGAATTGCTTTTGCAGCTGTGGTAGCTGTGGCCATGAGGAACAGCAAGTAAAGTTCTCTCATCCTCCAAAGAAAAGGTAGGATCGTCTGACCAAACGGGAGTTATGTCTGGCGGGCACTTGCCCAACGGTTGAAGTTGGGAAGTTGTCATCATCGTCATCTCAGCGTTAATCGTTGGGAAGTTGTATGTCTGCTAAATGCACGGTAAACTCTGCTTGCGCGATGTAGAATTAGTGTGACGTCAGTATGACGCGTTGTTTATTTATGTCGTTTGTAGGTACCGCTATTAAGCGACAACCTTTGTGGCGTAGCGGTAGCGGACGCGGCCGGTTCCTTGCACAGCGCAAGGAGGTAAATATATCTATACATGAATATAAACATTTGCATTGGTCTAGTCGTGTCTCAGAAAGTACGTGGTTCTGGTTGTCATACGAACATCTAATAGCAGTCGTAACGGGTTGTTAGATCCCTCAAAAGTCCAACAATTGGTCTAACTGCAATGCTTCGATATCGCATTCAGGTTGTTGAGGTCAGACAGCAGTCGCTTCACGGAAAATATTGAAGTTTAGCCAAAATCAGCAGTTAGACTTGTATAGCGGACCCCAGACTCCAAAGCTGAAAAAGCTTCGGATGTGTCTGGAATTAACGCTGAGATGAGTGCTCACACGTGTGCTATGACCATTAAACGCCCAATCTAAACTTTTCACGGTCTTCTTTCTACAAAGTGCTGTGAAAATTTTCTTTGAAGACCTTCCAGTTAATACAAGATAAAACTTAAAATACAACAAGGGTTGTCGAATTCGTTTTAATTAAAACTTTGTACTCTTGTTTAATTTCCGGGAAAACGGAAACATCTCAGGAAAGACAACAATAGGCAGGCTGGTACACAAGATTAATGCTTAAAACTCTTATTTGCTACCATTTTGACAACTGCAATGAACCTTCATTGGTACCATGAAACTACCCATTGTTATGTTGCGATGTGTACCGGGTACGATACGCCAAATGTTGTTGTGTCGGGAGTTTGGTTCGTGGAGGGTCTCCAGATCAATCTCCCTCTGGCGCAGCATTGTTGGTCGTGTTGTTGGGTTTAACATTGCATCACATAACTCAATTGCCGTCTTTTTTTTTGAGTGAATAGGCTCTTTGTCAACTAGCGCGCTTTACCGTCAATCATTGCATCAACGTCTTTATTTTTTTATTTTTTTTGAGTGGATAGGTTCTTTATCAACTAGCGCGCTTTACCGCCAATCATTGCATCAACGTCTTCATTTTTTTATTTTTTTTGAGTGGATAGGTTCTTTATCAACTAGCGCGCTTTACCGCCAATCATTGCATCAACGTCTTTATTTTTTTATTTTTTTTGAGTGGATAGGTTCTTTATCAACTAGCGCGCTTTACCGCCAATCATTGCATCATCGTCTTTATTTTTTTATTTTTTTTGAGTGGATAGGTTCTTTATCAACTAGCGCGCTTTACCGCCAATCATTGCATCAACGTCTTTATTTTTTTATTTTTTTTGAGTGGATAGGTTCTTTATCAACTAGCGCGCTTTACCGCCAATCATTACATCATCGTCTTTTTTTGAGTTAATAGGCTCTTTATCAACTAGCGCGCTTTACCGTCAATCATTGCATCAACGTCTTTTTTTTTGAGTGGATAGGTTCTTTGTCAACTAGCGCGCTTTACCGTCAATCATCATCATCGTCTTTTTTTTTTTTGAGTGGATAGGTTCTTTATCAACTAGCGCGCTTTACCGTCAATCATTGCATCAACGTCTTTTTTATTTTTTTGAGTGGATAGGTTCGTTATCAACTAGCGCGCTTTACCGTCAATCATTGCATCAACGTCTTTATTTTTTTATTTTTTTTGAGTGGATAGGTTCTTTATCAACTAGCGCGCTTTACCGCCAATCATTGCATCAACGTCTTTATTTTTTTATTTTTTTTGAGTGGATAGGTTCTTTATCAACTAGCGCGCTTTACCGCCAATCATTGCATCAACGTCTTTATTTTTTTATTTTTTTTGAGTGGATAGGTTCTTTGTCAACTAGCGCGCTTTACCGTCAATCATTGCATCATCGTCTTTTTTTTTTTTGAGTGGATAGGTTCTTTATCAACTAGCGCGCTTTACCGTCAATCATTGCATCAACGTCTTTTTTATTTTTTTGAGTGGATAGGTTCGTTATCAACTAGCGCGCTTTACCGTCAATCATTGCATCAACGTCTTTATTTTTTTATTTTTTTTGAGTGGATAGGTTCTTTATCAACTAGCGCGCTTTACCGCCAATCATTGCATCAACGTCTTTATTTTTTTATTTTTTTTGAGTGGATAGGTTCTTTGTCAACTAGCGCGCTTTACCGTCAATCATTGCATCATCGTCTTTTTTTTTTTTGAGTGGATAGGTTCTTTATCAACTAGCGCGCTTTACCGTCAATCATTGCATCAACGTCTTTTTTATTTTTTTGAGTGGATAGGTTCGTTATCAACTAGCGCGCTTTACCGTCAATCATTGCATCAACGTCTTTATTTTTTTATTTTTTTTGAGTGGATAGGTTCTTTATCAACTAGCGCGCTTTACCGCCAATCATTGCATCAACGTCTTTATTTTTTTATTTTTTTTGAGTGGATAGGTTCTTTATCAACTAGCGCGCTTTACCGCCAATCATTGCATCAACGTCTTTATTTTTTTATTTTTTTTGAGTGGATAGGTTCTTTATCAACTAGCGCGCTTTACCGCCAATCATTGCATCATCGTCTTTATTTTTTTATTTTTTTTGAGTGGATAGGTTCTTTATCAACTAGCGCGCTTTACCGCCAATCATTGCATCAACGTCTTTATTTTTTTATTTTTTTTGAGTGGATAGGTTCTTTATCAACTAGCGCGCTTTACCGCCAATCATTGCATCAACGTCTTTATTTTTTTATTTTTTTTGAGTGGATAGGTTCTTTATCAACTAGCGCGCTTTACCGCCAATCATTACATCATCGTCTTTTTTTGAGTTAATAGGCTCTTTATCAACTAGCGCGCTTTACCGCCAATCATTACATCATCGTCTTTTTTTGAGTTAATAGGCTCTTTATCAACTAGCGCGCTTTACCGTCAATCATTGCATCAACGTCTTTTTTTTTGAGTGGATAGGTTCTTTGTCAACTAGCGCGCTTTACCGTCAATCATTGCATCATCGTCTTTTTTTTTTTTGAGTGGATAGGTTCTTTATCAACTAGCGCGCTTTACCGTCAATCATTGCATCAACGTCTTTTTTTTTTTTTGAGTGGATAGGTTCGTTATCAACTAGCGCGCTTTACCGTCAATCATTGCATCATCGTCTTTTCTTCGAGTTAATAGGCTCTTTATCTACTAGCGCGCTTTACCGTTAATCATTGCATCAACGTCTTTTTTTTTTTGAGTGGATAGGTTCTTTATCAACTAGCGCTTTACCGTCAATCATTGCATCATCGTCTTTTTTTTGAGTGGATAGGTTCTTTATCAACTAGCGCGCTTTACCGTCAATCATTGCATCAACGTCTTTTTTTTTTTTGAGTGGATAGGTTCGTTATCAACTAGCGCGCTTTACCGTCAATCATTGCATCATCGTCTTTTCTTCGAGTTAATAGGCTCTTTATCAACTAGCGCGCTTTACCGTCAATCATTGCATCAACGTCTTTTTTTTTTTGAGTGGATAGGTTCTTTATCAACTAGCGCGCTTTACCGTCAGTCATTGCATCATCGTCTTTTTTTTTGAGTGGATAGGTTCTTTATCAACTAGCGCAGTTTACCGTCAATCATTGCATCATCGTCTTTTTTTTTTGTGTTAATAGGCTCTTTATCAACTAGCGCGCTTTACCGTCAATCATTGCATCATCGTCTTTTTTTGAGTTAATAGGCTCTTTATCATCTAGCGCGCTTTACCGTCAATCATTGCATCAACGTCATTATTTTTTTATTTTTTTTGAGTGGATAGCTTCTTTATCAGCTAGCGCGCTTTACCGTCAATCATTGCATCATCGTCCTTTTTTTTTGAGTGAATAGGCTCTTAATCAACTAGCGCGCTTTACCGTCAATCATTGCATCATCGTCTTTATTTTATTTCTGTGTATAGGCTCTTAATCAACTAGCGTGCTTTACCATAAATCATTGCATCACTGCTTACCATTAGGCGGACTATTGGCCAAGCACTACATTATTATTATTTAAAAAAAACCTTTTGATTTTGTATAGAGTTGTGACAACATAATAATGTCAATACCCATAAAACCATAAACAAAGTCATAATCGTAATACTAAAAGCTTAACCCTTTTAGTTAACCCTGCCAGTGACCGCAGGATAAAGGTTTATTATTAATTTGTTAACTCGGGTTAACTTTATTATTACTTTTACTGTTTATGCTGACTTTTATTACCAATTTGTTTTAGAGGACATTAAAATAGCTTAATTTCTTCTTACTGGGACTTTATACAGTATTTATTTGGAACGGTCGTAAGCTTTCTGGCGATTTTTTAATGGGCACTGAATTTTAGACACTCTGTGTTGAGGCAAAAGTTGAAAATCGAATAGCGTATTTTCTTGCCACGTATGTAATCGCCTCGTCTTTAATTCTAAGTTTACACTGTAAGTTGAAATCAAATGCGTGATAATATATCGTCGCGATAAAATCCCTTCTATGCGTACCTAGGCTAGGGCAGGCCAGTGATGACATATGGAACTAAGACGTGGTCCCTAACAATGGGCCTTATAAGAAAACTCAAGGTCACTCACAGGGCAATGAAGAGTGCTATGCTTGGCGTTTCACTGCGTGATCAATGCAGAAATGAGGAGATCCGCAGAAGAAGAGTGACCGACAGAGCCCGAAGAATTGCAATACTTAAGTGACAATAGGCTGGGCACGTTGCCCATAAGACCGATGCCCGATGGAGCCGGCGGGTTCTCGAATGGCGACCACGCACCTGAAGACGCAGCGTGGGTAGGCCTCTGACAAGGTGGACCGACGATCTGGTGAAGGTCACCGGTCCACCGGTCGTCGTGGAGATCCTTGGGGGAGGCCTATGTCCAGCAGTGGACGTCTTTCGGCTGAAATGATAATGATGATGTACCTAGGCTAATATTGCGTACTTTTTAATAGCCGTTTTCACAACAGTTTTTCCCGAATAATTAAATTTAATGCAAGAAACACCACCAAGGGGGAAGGGGTATCCATCCTGCTTTTGCCAAAAATATAAACAAATATGGAATAATGGAAAAAGGACACTAATTCCTACACAACGAAGTTCAATTTACGCTAAAACGGCAAACATTTTTATGACTTAGTCAATAGTGCTAGACACACTGAAATCATCTTAGTTGTCATGCAACTAAAGTTGATATTTGTTTAACTTAGAATAGGGATGTACAGCTCTGTCCTCTTTTACCATAGTCACCCATCATTTGTTATTGTTTTGTTCCGATAGGCAGTGACTCCATGTAAAATACTGGTATTTAATTATATCTGCACCCTAATCTCGTAACGCTATCAATCACAATCTCATTCATTTTGAAGGATATTGCTTATCCATTACGTCATATTTTGGAATCATTTGTCCGCGCAAAAACATAAATGACGCAATGAATATTGTGAACAGTCCCTTTTGTTTTTTTTTTTTTTTTAGGTGTGATATCATCAAACGGTCGGGTATTTTCGTCGCCCATACCCCAATGTTTGAAGACCAAAATCTTCAACCAGTGCGTCCTACCCGTCTTGACTTACGGAGCCGAGACGTGGACACTAACGGTCAGACTAGTCCATAAGTTTAAAGTCGCTCAGCGGGCTATGGAGCGGGTTATGTTGGGCGTCTCTCTGAAGGACCGCATCAGAAATAAGGTAATCCGACAGAGGACCAGAGTTACCGACATAGCTGAGAGGATTAGCAAGCTGAAGTGGCAAGGGGCTGGTCACATATGCCGCAGGACCGACAACCGTTGGGGTAAACGAGTCCTTGAGTGGAGACCGCGTCTCGGCAAACGTAGCGTGGGACGCCCTTGGGCGAGATGGAGCGACGACATCAAAAAGGTGGCTGGTAGTGGCTGGCGGAGAACTGCTCAGGATCGAGCTTGTTGGCGTGCCATGAAAGAGGCCTATGTTCAGCAGTGGACGAGTAGAGGCTGATGATGATGATCATCAAATAACTTCTCCCGCCCTGGTGTTTCTTCATTTCCCTGTGCAAGAGCACTCGATATCTCTTACTAACAACCCACGGCCGTGCACTCTGATTGCGTAACACACTATAATTCCTGTCAGTTAGAATCATTTCGAAGCATATTGCTAATTCATTGCGTCATGCATTTGAAAATGTGTCTGCTCAACAACGTCGATACCGCTATGAACGTTGTTGAACTGTCAAAATGAAACTAGGGTTGTAACGGAGCTTCGCCCCTGCTTCTGTTACTGCGGAAGTTCCGCAAGTATTCGTATCTTCGCTTCCGCCTCCGACTCCGCACAATTTTTGCGGAGTTATAACGGAGACGTGCGAAGAGGTTGATTGGTGACCCTGATCTAACTCGAGTTGGTCTCCAAAGCCTAGAGCACAGGCGTAGAGTAGCAAGCCTTTCGGTGTTCTATAGGATGCATTTTGGGGAGTGTGCGAGGGAATTGCATGATTTAATTCCCCCATCTCCGTTCCACCATTGGACGACTTGTCGTACTGCTGGTTTCCACCCTTACGTTGTTAACACCACTACGATCCGGACGAAGCGTTTCGCCTCCTCCTTTATACCGTGTACATCGAGGGACTGGAACAATTTGCCAGCGGTGGTGTTTCCGTCGGACTACAATTTGAGTGTCTTCAAGGCTAGAGTGAATAGGCTCTTAATAAACTAGTGAGCTTTACCATCAACGATTGCGTCACTGCTTACCATGAGGCAGGATTGCGGTCAAGCGCTAGTTTATAATATGTAAAAAAAAATAAAAAGGTTTATACGACAACCGTCCGGCCGCATTTGAACCCGAAATGATCAAGAATCAACTAGTGCGAGACGGGAATGCGGCAAATACAATTTGTTTCTCCGTTCTCTTTTCATTACTAGAAGGTAATATTTTTTTACTAAGTGTACTACTATTAATGCACGTATTTAAAATAAAAAAATTGTTTTAATTAACCACAAATTTCATTTTTTTTCTATATCTACTTTCGCCTCCGCCTCCGCCTCCTTTAACCTCCCCGTCCGCGGAGTTAAGACTCGTCGCCTCCGCATCCGCCGCCGCCTCCGTTTCAACCCTAAATGAAACCTATTACTACTGTTAGTGTGTTATGCTAATTGCATGCCCTGGCCCTGTTAGTGAGCATCGCTCTTAGCAGACCCCGTGGTTATGTACTGACATCTCTTTGATGCGCGCGTAGAGCACAACTCGCAGTCGACCCCGGCCTAGTCCTTTTCGTACCCTTAAGCCCACGCCTACGGTGGCCGGTAATCAGCTGCTGACTCCCCACGGAACTCTAATGCCTGAAATAACAAGGCATTATTAACTTTTACAAGATAATACAAAAAAAGTCGTGGTCGGATTCGTTTCAATTAAAACTTTGCGCTCGTAAAATTCACTTGTTTGACTTCCGGGAGAGCGGAAGCATTTCAGGAAAGACAACAGTGGGTAAGCAGGTACTGAAGCAAAGGATTAATATTTAAGCTACCTGAAATATCGTTGGAATGTATTCGGATATTTTGAAGGATCTTACGCGATTTTGAACGCACCGTTAATCGCTAAGAGTTGAAAGTCCAATAAAATGTCTTGCCTTGGTGGAATGCACGCTGATGGAATCTCAATCCTCGATTTAACATCGAAAGTTAAAAATTGAACGCTAAAAACATTAAGTGTGAAAAAAAGAAACGTTTCTTAATGCAATATAAAAAATGATATTCTAAATATAAATTCAGTTTATTGTATGTGCTATTTGGCCTAGTGGTTAAAGCACCAGCCTCTCGAGTATGAGTGTGCGGGTTCGATTCCAGGTCAGGCAAGCACCAATGTAACTTTTCTAAGTTATGTATGTACTTTCTAAATATATCTTAGACACCAATGACTGATTATAAAGTGAAGTGAAACATCTTGAAGAAACCTGAAATTGAAGTCTGAAATCGTCAACCCGCGTTGAGCAAGCGTGGTGATTACGCTCAATCATACCCGGCACACATCGCAACACTACTGCTCAGACCCGTCCTCCGTACGGCTTCACCAGAAATCATGCCGGAACACGACGAATCGCTTGGCGGCAAGATTTTGTCTGGTGGGTGGTAACTTCTGCCGGCAGCCGGTGTTATGGCCTACCACAACAGAAATCGTAATAACAAGTCTTGTTATTACGATTTCTGTGCCTACCACCGAGAAAATAAAAAATATGATATGATATTTCTGAATATAATAAAAATATGTATAAATAGATGTTTTAATGTTAACCAAAGCAATACAAACATTGAAAGATTCACTACAAAATAACAAAACCATATAGGTAATAGATTACCATAGGTACCTTTAGTCTCTGCGGCGGTATGCCGCGACCACAAGTAGCTATTATTATCTACCGCAAAATTAACCACTGAAACCATGTACCTATGTATAATACTAAACCAACCTATAATAATGTGGTTCTTGTAACCTACCCGCGCTATCCAGGTACATACCTATATGCAAAGCCCTTGCACTTGGTTTTTTGACTTCACGGTAGCTTAGTGGTGCTTTGCCATCAACGATTGCATCACTACTTAGCAATAGTTTAAAATTTATAAAAAATAAATATATAAATAATAACCTACAGGTATTAATGACAATACTTATATTAAATACATGATGAAAGAAACGGGCAGAAATCTTAGAGGAAAAAGCGATATCTATGAGTTGATATTCAAAGCAAAAGGGTAACTACGTAGCAGACTGGTAACGTAATATCAGAATATAAGTATAGATGGCGCTTTTACAGGAATATCAGACGTATTTAACATGGTGTTACAACTAGCTATTTACGTACAAATATGCAGTGACGTGCTCGTCACTTATTTTAATCAGCTTCTTCGCACAGCGGTGCGAAGAAGCTAATTGGTTATCCTGGTTGAAACCAATTTTCAGCCAAAGTATCCAATCTAACGCCAGGAGTAGGATAGAGTACAGACGTAGAGTAGCCACTTTTTTTTATTATTTACTAGCTTTCTGCCCGCGGCTTCGCCCGCGTGGAGTTCGGTTATATCGTGCTTTTTAAAGTTCCCTCGGGAACATAAAATTTTTCCGGGATAAAAGGTAGCCTATGTCCTTTTTCAGGGTCTAAAGATTGTCTGTGCAAATTTCATCAAAATCGGTTCAGTAGTTTTGACGTGAAATCCGGACAGACAGACAGACGGACAGATAATATTTAATTACATTTTTTTTTTAGTTTATCTCATGATATAATATAAATATTAATGTTTAAATAATTAACTACATCATTAATCATAATCATCATCAGCCTAAAGCAGACCACTGCTCCTATTTTTACGCCTTTCAACTCGATTTTCGGGAACGTTCAACCAATGATGTACTACCAGTCATCCCACGAAGATCATCGCTCTACCTAGCCTGAGGGCGTCAAACCTTAAGGTTACTACACCAATCGATCGATAGTCGATTGATCTCATCGATCAACATCGGTCGACGTTGATCGAATGGTGTGGTAGCTTTAATTGATCGACGGATACCGGTCGACTAACCAATCGATCGATTGCCAGTCGATGGCATCGGTCGACGGATACCGCTCGACTAACCAATCGACCGATTGCCAGTCGATGGCATCGGTCGACGGCATTCGACGTAGATCGATTAACCCCGGCTATATTCCATCAGTTTCTTTCGAAATGTATTCACAAGACGTCGCGTTGTTGTTGGCCAGTACGATGTAGCTCGTACTATTATTACGGAGACACAAACATCGACTTATCCATTCTAGCATCGATCGATTGTCGATCGACAATCGATCGATTGGTCTAGTAGAAACTATCGATCGACGTCGACCATCACCATCGATCGATCGATGACATCTTTCGGCTTTCGGTCGATTGGTGTGGTAGAAACTATCGATAGTCGTCGACCAATCCATTCTACCATCGATCGATGGCATCGATCGACGAACGCTCGATTGGTGTGGTAACGCCCTTACGCTTACCGATTCGTGGTATCGTGTGCGTTCGCGCAGCGGAATGTTGTTGAATTTAAAGATTTTAAATATGCAGATAGGTATTTAGTGTATGACGTCGTGTAATTGTGTATGGTAAAAAAAAAAATTGTGCATGCAGCCATTGTGGAGAAATTCACCAAAAACTGATTCCGCTGGGCGATGATGTTCCTTTAGTAATTAAAGAGATATCGGACGATTTACCATGACAAAATCACTGTTTACAAAGCAGTCAAATATCACGACATTCTAAAGGAATTGCATGATAAAATGCATGCCAATAATTAGTGTATTCATTCAACTATTCTCATGCAAAATTTCATGTCATTAAATTCAGTAATTAAAGAAAAACAATTAAAATACTGACGAAGCATCGAAAACCTACATAACCCGACCAAGTTTGGATAGCTATAAAAAAGCGGCCGTGCCATATATCTTAAGAACGTTCTTAACCTTCCAATATAGTATTTATTAATATGGTACAGTTGCGTACACAAGCGTTAGGAAAAAATAACACAATTGCATTTCTTGAATGAAAAATGTTTTTTTTATAATAACGCCACTATCTACTACAAAAATAAATCTTCAATTAACAAGTACTACAAACAAACAAAAAACCGTGCAAACAAACAAATATCCGTGTAAAAAAATATTTTTAATTACATATAATGCTTAATTATGTAATTATAATAACGTTAACAAACGCTTGCAACGGCAGCAATAGATTTAAATGTGTTTTAACTAAAATAGGTTTAATAAACTATTATGAATATACCTAAGGGCAAGTATAATATTTCGAGCTTTAATAAAAATTAAAATCACCTCACTTAACTGGACTATTCAGTTGTTTATATTTGATCAACATTAAAAAAGTGCTCATAAACTAAAACATTTGTATAAAAAAGGTATTTTCAAGAAATATTTTTAAATGAGTAGCAAATACAGTAAATAACCTCAACATTTCTAAGTATACCTAATATTTTCTAGTTCCAATAATAAAATTACAGATTAACAATCACAGATCAATAAAGTAGACTATTCAGTTGATTAGGTTTGAGAGTCTGCCTAATATAAAAATAAATCAACATTTAAAAACAGTAGTACTTACTTATGGTAATTGTTTAATTTCCCTGAGGGGTCTATAGTAAGAATCCGGATCCGTGAAATATTCAATAGAAATTAGCTGTATGAATTTTATTTGCCTAAATTAATATATTTAGATTATATCTCAAGTCTCAAGCGCATACTTAAATAAAGTAACTACGTAAATAGTACCTACTTTGTCATAGTCAAATACATTTAAAAACGTAGGTGTACAAAAATAAATGACCTTTATATTATATCGAAACAATTGTGTTATCACCTATACCAATTCAATACCGGTATTATACTGTAAATTTTGGGATGTTACCTAAATATATTGCACGGCCGCTTTTTTATAGCTATCCGAACTTGGTCGGGTTATGTAGGTTTTCGATGCTTCCTCAGTATTTTAATTGTTTTTCTTTAATTACTGAATTTAATGACACGAAATTTTGCATGTGAATAGTTGAATGAATACACTAATTCTTGGCATACATTTTACCATGCAATTCCTTTAGAAAGTCGTGATATTTGACTGCTTTGTAAACAGTGATTTTGTCATGGTAAATTGTCCTATATCTCTTTAATTACTAAAGGAACATCATTGATATTTGGCAATATGTTGCAGACACTTACAAGGTTTGTATAAACGTGAAAATCTAGACCCCAAAGTGCATACTTTAAGAACTATGACCTAAAAAGCGTGTTTTACGTTTATATTTTTATCTTTTTAGCCCTACGATTTTTTCTAAATCTGTTTTGTACACAAATATGCACAAATTCAATACAACGTATGTAAAAATCTACAGCTCTCTATGTAAGCGCTTTATATGAAAACTAGCTAATGGTCAAACGTTCGCGCAGCGGAAACTTGAATTTCTCCGAAGTCTATGCATGCACAAATTTTATTCGTACATACACAATTACACACAAATACACACTAATTTTTGGACACATCTCTTTTTTCTAAAGTCAATGGATTAAAAAAAGTTCCGCCAGGACAACGTTCGCCCAGCGGAATCAGTTTTTGGTGAATTTCTCCACAATGGCTGCATGCACAATTTTTTTTTACCATACACAATTACACGACGTCATACACTAAATATCTGCATATTTAAAATATTTAAATTCAACAACATTCCGCTGCGCGAACGCACACCGTGGTATCCACTCAAGAACACGTCTACTCCAACGATCATCGGTTCTACGGCTAATATGCCATTATCATTAATGACAATTAAAACCATATAAGTAATATAAAAACTAACAATTGCTCATAAAACACTTTTGCAGGAATACCAATAAATTAGAGTAATTACTTCTCTGTATGAGAGGAGACCTGCGCGCAGCAGTGGGACGATAAAAAGGTTGATAATGATGATGATGAAATTAGAGTTGATTGAGTTAACTACGAGGGTCGTGGTTAAAATAATATCAGCCATATAACACCCTAATTGCCTAACACGCTCATCATCATCATCATCTCAGCGTTATCCCAGTCGCATCCGCAGCTTTTTCAGCTTTGGAGTCTGGGGTCCGCTTTACCACTGAACTGTCTGTCCTGTCTGGCCTCCACAACCCGATGGCAATATCGAAGCATTGCAGTTAGACCAATAGTTGGACTTTTGAGGGCTCCAACAACCCGTAACGACTGCTATTAGATGTTCGTATGTCAACCGGGACCAACGGTTTAACGTGCTTTCCGAGACACGACCAGAACAGTTCAAAATATATTCATATTTATGCATACAAGTATTTGCACTGCGCGGGAATCGAACCCGCGCCTTTTGGGCAGCGGCCGCAATCGCTACCGCTACGCCATGGAACCTGTCAAATAATAATAATTAATTAAATAGGTTATTACGTAACACACACTTCTTTTCTTTCTTTTTTTTATGGCTTCGCACGGTTTGTGCATTTAGCCAATGTCACGTAATGAATTATTCATGTCGAAAAAGACGGCCGCGTGAACCGTCTTACGAGGAAGATTTGAGACAAAGTCATGATGTGGCCACTATGCTGCGATATTTCACTTTTCTTTTTGAATTATTTACCGAATGCACTTTTTACTACATTAATCACGCACTTTTATTTAGTAAACAACACTATAAAATTTAAAAAGTCCACTTGACTTTCCCGTCAAAACTCCTAACACACTATTACTATCAATTGGAATTGTTACTGTTAGTGTGTAACGCAATTACACTGCAGGTTGATCGATCAAGTTAAGCTAAACTTGCCGCGGTTGGTTGTCGGTTGGGTAACCATCTTTAAATATTGAGATCTCTCCGTGCCTCGTGTAACTCGTAGATCTACGTTACAGTCACTACAGGTTGTCAGAGGTCCGAAAATCTGAAGTCTTACTAAAGGGTGAAGATGATGAAACCTCTACCCATCGCCACAGGATTTTTGCGTACTCGGAGTCCAGTTTAACAAAAGCGGTCGCGCTAACACAGGCGCACACACTTACAAAACACACTACAACACACACAGAACACACACCCAAGACACACACACAAGACACTATAACACACACAAGGGTATTGTGTAATACAATACCATTTAGTAAGACTTCAGATTTTCGGACTTCTTCAGTACCTGCAAAAAATATGCTAGATCCATATAAAATATATGCTATTCAACTAAAACCAGTTGAGACTTGAAGCTGACCCCCACATAGTTTGGAAATGCTAGGCAAATGTTGATCGGGTTAACTTCTGCTTCTTCTTTTTCAGCCTGTAGAGGTCCACTACTGGACAAAGGCCTCTCCCAAGGCTCTCCACAATGACCAGTCTTATGCTGCCTGCATCCATCGGCTTCCCGCGACCTTCACCAGGTCATCGGTCCACCTTGTTGGGGTCTTCCGGTACGTGGCCGCCACTCCAGAACCTTACTGCCCCATCTGCTATCGGTTCTACGAGCGATGTGCCCTGCCCACTGCCACTTAAGTTTAGCGACTCGAAGAGCTATGACGGTGACTTTGGTTCTTCTGTGGATCTCCTCATTTCTGATTCGATCACGCAGAGATACTCCGAGCATAGCTCTTTCTATTGCCCTTTGTGTGACTCTGAGCCTTCTAATGAGGCCCATTGTGAGCGACCACGTTTTAGTTCCGTAAATCATCACTGGCAACACACACTGGTCAAAGACTTTAGTCTTGAGACACTGTGGTATTTTGGACGACGAAAAGATGTAGCGTAGCTTCCCGAACGCTGCCCAGCCGAGCTGGATTCGACGAGACACCTCTTTCTCGAAATTGAGCCTACCTAGTTGTACTGTTTGTCCCAGGTATACATATATATTCGTCAACAACTTCGAGTGCAGGGCAACCAACTAGAATTGGAGTGGGTGCGACATGAGAGTTCGACATAATGGTCGAGTTAACTACGGTTCAAAAAATAATTTTATTTTTACGGACTAATTAGTTTCTTTTAGTCAACTACCCTATTCCTGAGGAGATGAGATGATAAGGCATGGAACAAAAAGAAGGCAACCCCAAATAATGTCCTAACAAATTCATCCCCTTTTTTTAAACACTGCCCTGCACTGCAGTAAATACTCCTGTAGGTATCATGTGTGCGTTTAGCGGGAATCGAACCCACGACACGCAGCGCAGCAATCCACTATCGCTCAGCCACTGCACCAAACGAGCCGTTTGTTTTAGTATGTCACACAAATTATTTACTAATAAAACGACAATATTTAATAAAAAGTCTTTATTTCAATATTTACACAGATTTTTTGTATAAAAATAAGTAATTACTACTTTAGTACACAATTAGTGTTTTATTTTATAAAATAACTAGCGACTTCGTTCGCGTGGAGTTAGTTATGCTCCGCTCCTATTGGTCGCAGCGTGATGTTATATAAAGCCTTTCTGAATTAATGGACAATCCAGCGCAAAAAGAATTTTTCAAATCGGACCAGTAGTTCCTGAGATTAGCGCGTTCAAACAAACAAACATACAAACAAACTCTTCAGTTTTATATATTAGTATAGATAATAATGGGTAGACGCTGACCCCTTCTCTCATTTTGAACTTTATTGAGGTTAAGTCAAAGTTCTTAATACAAAAGTGACAACATTTTTATAAAAAGAACTGCATTTCTATAAAGATTAGGTGCATAATTCAATAACTATTTAGGTAGTTTCAACCAGCAGGGTAATTGCGTAACACACTATTATTAGGAATGGGTTGCATTTTGACAGTTCAACAACATTCATTGCGTTATTTACATTGTTCAGCCGACACATTATCGAATATATGGAGCAATGGATTAGCAATATGCTTCGAAACAATACCGACTGATAGCTAGTAATCGTGTCTTACGCAATTAGGGTGCTGATCTGAATAAAATCCATGTTTGTAATAAGGGGTTGAATTAACTGAAGTCTACCTAATTATATTTATTTCTTTCTTGTCTTTGCGCCAAATTTATATTACACTACTATAACATACAAATTATATTTTTAAAATATTAGAATTTAGATGTTTATTTTTGTTATATTCTGCTCTTTTTCTTCAAGAAGGAAGCAACTGCTTTTTTCTGTAAAATATTTACTAATCTAATAGGGATGGATCCTGGGTAAAAAAAAAATTGATTCTAAATAGAATCAATTTTTTTTTACCCAGACTAAATAGTCCGTCATTCAAATTATGGAAAATTATTGGATACGTATATTTTGTTTTATTTTTTCATTTATATCAAATCAATAAAAATGGACAAAATAAAAGGCATCAAAGATCAGGAGTGGTGGCTGGGGACGTCACTGCTCGCTAAAAAGTGTAGCGTGCAGTGACGTCACACGAATTTTCAACGCACTGTGTCATTTTTTGTTTATATGAAAAAAGAAAAAATACGTGTCTAGTATTTTTTGGAAATTTGACTAACGGACTAATTAGCTACCGTATTCAACGCGCCCTCGCTTGTGAGTTCTGAGACTAACTTTAATTCTGTTTTTTTACATTCCCATCTAAAAACAATCTAAACTCTAGAGCATTTGTCGTATGTTTAATTTAGAGTTTACTGCCTAATAGAAATAATAATATTTTTTTTATCACAATATAAATTCAGTAGGCTTCCCTCAATTAGAGGTACCGAGGATAGCATTCTGAAATTATAAATTCATTATTATTAATATTTATATTATAATATTATATTCCCTGTACTTAAATTAAACTTAAATATTAACATTATCTAAATTCGATACTGAAAATGTTATTATTCTAAATGCGATATAAAATTATTGGTCATAATGACAACACACCTACAATACATGTTTCTTTTTTCAAATTTAAATGAGTCAAATAATGGAGTATTATTCAGTCTAAAATTCTAAATACGCATATCTATTGATATAAATCGTCGTTTATATGTTGACAAAATTATAATTAAAAAATGAGTACGATGAAATAATTTCAGCTTACGTTTAAAATTGTTCTACCATTTCAAATGTGTCAACAGAAAGAACGCTTCGGATGACAAAAATCACATCCATGGACTTAAAACACAATCATACATTGATGAGTATCTTCAAAATAAATTCTATCCTGAATACTTCTGCGTGCGTGATGCCTCTGTCACTTTCTGCATCGTATCGTTTCTGAATCGATTTAAAGCGTCAACAGTAGTCTGAAGGATGCCAAGACCCAACCTAAATTTAAAATCAACAAGTCTTTGCAGGAAGTTCAAGAATCCACCTTGTTGATTCAAAGGAGGATAGGTTATAATTTCAGGATCATACCCCGGATTCGAGGTTACAGCTGGCTTGTCAGTCGTCACAGGGAATGAAGTAGGCATTGCGGATGTCGTTTCAGATTTAAAATCTGTAGTCGTTTCTGTCATCATGTTACTACTAACAGTACTCGTTGGAGAATTGATAGGCCCTGTTCTCTCAGTCACATCAGTGTTGCTTGAAGGAAACACCTCGTAGACTTTAAAAGTTTTAGTTGTCGTTTCCATGTCATTTGAAATTTCTGTTTCTGTGGTTTTCTCGTTTCTGCTGTTAATTGGGAATGTCGACACACTTTCAACTACTTCTACTCTCGCGGCCGTAGAAGCTTCAGTTGATTTGACATCATTAGCAGGTTCAGATACGGCGTAAACTGTAGTGATATCTTTAGGTAGTACTGTGACGTCATCAATGGCAATAGGAGCGAGATTTCTTATTGGACTATTCATGTTATAGACGTCATCAATCTCGTTACTTATAAAAATGTCTTTGTTATTCTCTTTTTCAGCTAATAGCTCTTCTAGTGAACCAGAAATACTACGTTTCTTTCTTAACTTCCTTGGTCCATGTTCGGGTACAATTGCAGGTGTAGCTGAATCTACAAGTTCCTTAGGAACATTACCAACTACAAATTTGTTGTCTTCAGATTCTGAACTAGTGTCAGTACCACTGGGAGATTCATCATTTATATCTTTCTGATTTTGCTCATCATTATTAGAACCTAAATACATTGAAGTTGGTGAATATGTCACGGAACTACTTGTTGTTTCGCTGTAAAACTGACCTTCAAAAGGGTATACAGGTTTGAAGTCAGATTCTGCCGCCGGTTTTATACCGTAGACTACCGAGTTGGAGTTGTCATTTCCATAAGCTGACTGTCCTGATGGGCCGGTTTGCGGCGCAGCGTATATAGGCTCTACGGCAGGGTACGGAGTATAATTTGGTTGCTGGTGAGGAGTATAGTTTGGTTGTTGATGAGGTCTCTCATAATTATATTTCCCTTCTGTAGTGTAAGCGTGTCTTGTCTCATACTGAGTATTATAATTAATCGGCTTGGAATAAACAGCTGCGTGAGCTATACCTGTCTTTTGTTGAGCGTAATGTACTTTACCGTAATTGGTGTTAGGTTTGTAGCCAGTTGTAACTTGTCTGTACCTAATATCTTGGTCTTTCTTCACCGGGTACCGGTTGATGTGGGCAGTTTGGCCCGCGTAAGGGTTCAACTTCTGTTTTGCGTGAGCTGGCATTCCAGCTAGCACAGTTCCCAGCATTTCTTCCTCAGCTTGTCCATTGCCATCATTAGCATACTCTTCAGCATTATTTCTGTATATGTCATCGCTCTTATCAACCTCAAAAGTTCTGCGCACTGGAGTTGCGAAAGGATACAAGAAGTATCCAGCGATTCCCACCAAACTTGCAAGGCCTAACATACCTACACCGACAGAAGGCATCACTTCTCTAGATAAGTAGTTGTAGATCTGGGTTGTAATAGCGCCAGTTGGAGCTGCTGCTGGTTTCTTACCATTTTTATTTGACTTTGTTTTATTTGACGTTTTAACTTCGGATACAGTGACTTCTGTGCTCGGCTTCGGGGTAGAAGTCTTTCGTTTCTTCGTTTTATTCTTCTTTCTAGTTGAACTTCTCTTTGGCTTCTTGGTAGTAGTTGCTGGTGTACTAACTTCAAGTTCAATTTCTTGTTCCTTTGCTTCTGTAGGGAGCAATGCAGACTCGTTGATAACAGGAGGTGCTAAGGTAGAATTAGGTTTCTGTTTATTTTTATTCTTCTTCTTGGGTTTGGAAGTTACAGTGATCACTGGCGTTGAAACTGGGGGTTTCGTTTCTTTTTTCGTAGTTGGTGCTTCGGTTGTTGTTGTTGTGGTAGTAGTCGTGGTCGTCGGAGCGCTAGGACGAACTGATGTATTCTTATTCTTTTGTACATTAGACAGTACTGTATCCTTAATCTTATTGTAAACATTCTCGTTGATGGCGGATCCACTGGCCACTAAGTCTGCCTTATTTGTGCTACCTATTATGGGACGTTTGGCTACTTTATTGTTCTGAGGTCGTTTTGGCTTGTTCTTTGATGCTGCAGGTTTAGGTTTCTTTGTAATGTCTTCTATTCTTGAAGAATCAGTGGTTGCATTTTCTTTGACTGAATTACTTAAAGAGATCCAAGTGGAAATACCTTCATTAGACGTCGAAGATTCACTAGGCGTATCGCTTATTTTGTTTTCTGTTTCCAATTCATCCATTGTCACAGGAACAGCAACTCCAGGGTGGGCGTTTTCGAGTTCTTCGCCATTCTCATTTCTTGTTTTTATTCTATGTTTGACTTGAGTTTTAAGTTTAGGTGGTATTCTGACATCTGGAATAACTGGTGTTTCAACCGTCGTATTGGGTTTGTCAAGGAGTTGTATAGCGACCATTTCCATGGATTCTCGTATCGGAGTCTTAGTTTTGACATTTCGGGAAGAGTTTTCTGGCGAAGGGGTTGATGGTTGCTCAGGTTTGACTGCTTCTTCTTTTTTCGGGGGGCCCCTGAAATGGGATAAAAATAATATGTTAGTGGATTTCGATAAAATAAACCAATGAATCTGAAAGTAAAAACAAAATATAAAAATACGTGGTCGTCGTTTGTCTGTCTTTTATTACAAAAAAAAAAAAAAAATCAAATATGTTGCCACGCACTAAGAATTACTCCTGTATCGTGGGTGCGTTTACAAACATATACACTCGCATACACATAGAGCTAGACCTGGAACAATTACTTGTAGGTCATACTTACAAATATTTGTTCCGTGCGGGAATCGAACCCGCGATACGCAGCGCAGCAGTCAATAGCTTAACCACTGCGCTGCGTTGTTCCGGGTCTGGTTGTTTGTGTATGTAGGTTTATTTGTTTCTTAACGCTTCCACGATACATGAGAAATTCTTGGTGTAAAACTTCTTTTAATAAATAAACTTTAAATAAATAAATAAAACTCCATCCGCAACCCAATTTTATTTCCTACAACCTTCTTGGATTAATGGGCTGTCCAACGCATAAAGAATTTTTCAAATCAGACCAGTAGTTCCTGAGATTAGCGCGTTCAAACAAACAAACTCTTTAGATTTATATATTAGTACAGAATAAAAGATATTAGTTCTTCTTCTCCTTCTTCTCGGCCTATAGATGTCCACTGCTGGACAAAGGCCTCCCCCGATGCTTTCCACAGTGACTGGTTTTGTGCTTCATCCCGCGATCTTCAGCAGGTCAGCGATCTCCCTCGTCTGGGGCCTCCAAACGCTGCGTCTTCCCGTACATGGCGGTCACTCCAGAACCTTACTGTTCCATCGGACATTACTTCGAAGTGCAATGTGCCCCGCCCAGTGCCACTTTAATTTAGGAAAATAATATAGTTCGTTATGAGGAGAATATGGGAAAGCCATTTGTATTTACAGATCTTTTAATAATATACGAATTCATATAAACTTTTCTCCGAAGCGAAAAACAAACTGAAGTAACAAAAGTAAAAATTGTTGCCTGGTTACAACTAGCCCCGTCACTGCCGTTATAAACTGACAGTCAGTGAGTTATATCCAATAGACAAATAACTAGCTAAAGGTCATAGCACACTTAAACGACACCACTCCAACACCGCTCCCATCCAACACCGGCCTTAACCAAGACGACTGCTTGCAGTCCACTTGGCGGCAGCTAGCAGGCATCCAGCTGTCCTCGCGGAGATTGCTAGCCGACGGCCAGCTGTCCACCAATCGACCGATTTGGATTTTCACGATTGACACAGTTTGCGATCGGTTTCTATTGAAGCAACTCGTCTTTTTTACAATGTCCCGATTCACACGAAACACGAAAGATCGAAGGAGCGGATTACTTGGTAGATACTGACTGACTGAGCGCCGACCAACGGTGACGGCGCGGGGTCCGGTGCGGCGACTGCTAGCAGTCTGCACGTGGACGCCGCGTCGACTGCTTGACTACAACGAGCGGCCAGCAAGGCGTCAACTACCGACCAGACTGACGGCGTGCTGACAGCTTGCTATCTGCTAATTTATTATGCCAGTGTAAAATATAACTAAAGTGGAATATTTAAAGCCCATATTTGAATTATATTCTTTTTGCCGGATGGGAGCAGAGTCGTTTAAGTGTGCTACATTAAATCCATAAATATAAGTAAAAGAGGCGTTTGAACGATAGTTCAATATTGACTCAGAAGTAAGAACAAATCGATGCATTTTGAAGAGTTAGCGTAAAGCCGTAAACTCAGATTCGGGTGACCCAACCAAACGACGGAGAATCTTAACACCGCGATTCAGTAAACGGCTAGGTATGCATAGCGATATCTATTGAGATAAGTTGGAACTAATGACAAAATGCAACACGAGAATCAAGTCGTTTGTACATTAAGATGGCATTCTTCCTTTAGTATGTATTTCATTTCATAAAATGTGTCGTAATATTAGTAATAGGTTGACATGTCACTTTTATTCCTATTTTGTCTCCTATTATGCAGGAGCTTAGCCACCGCCGTAGCTGTGGTATCAATATGAGGCTACCGGGCTATGGGGGCCTCTAGCGTGAGTAAGTAAGAATTTATAAAAACTGCATGCTTTTTATCCTTGACTCTTCCAGTAATAACCGCAACTGCTGAAAGAAGTTATTCAAAATGGGACAGGAACGCTTGTCAGACCTAACACGATTGTCCATAGAGGCAGAAACTTTAGAAAACGTAAAGTCATCATCCGCTATAAATAATTTAAAAGGTCTAAAGGTACACTTAAACGACTCTGCTCCAACACCGCTCCCACTCAACACCGCCCTAAACTAAGACGACTGCTCGCAGTCCGCGCGGTGACCTTAGAAAAAGTAAAGTCATCATCGACTATAAATAATTTTTAAATTAGTTTGCCGAAAACAAGCAAGGAGAGTATATTTAATTTGGAAATTTTTTGGAAAGAAATTTCCTTCTCAGCCTGTAGAGGTCCACTGCTGTACAAAGGCCTCCTCCGTGGCTTTCTACAGTTACCAGTTTTGTGCTGCCCGCATCCATCGGCTTTCTGCGACCATTACCAGGGACCATCCGGTACATGGCCCATCGGCCATCGGTTCTGCAAGCAATGTGCCCCACCCACTGCCACCTAATTTTAGCGACTCAAACAGCCACATATGTCGGTGACTTTGGTTCTTCTGTGAATCCACATTTCCGATTCGATCGCGCAGAGAATCTCCGAGCATAGCTCCTTCCATCGCCCTTTGTGTGACCAAGGTCAGGCAAGTACCAATGCAACGTTTCTAAGTTATATGTAAGTATTTTCTAAGTACATATATCTTGGACACCAATGACTGATTACAAGGTTGGGTGGGAAACTTCTTGAGGAAACCTGAACTTTAAGTCTGAAATCGCCAACCCGCATTGAGTAAGCGTGGTGATTAAGCTCAATCCCTCTGTATGAGAGAAGACCTATGCCCAGCAGTGGAACGATAAAAAGGTTGATGATGATGAATATTTCTTTTAGTTATAAGGATTATTTTTTCTTTTCTGACAAATCTTTACACTTTCTAAGGGCACCTAAATAAATTTTGATAGGGTGCCCCGCCAAGGTATGCTACACTTCTGCTATTATGTAAAACTACGTACACACATGGCTTGCTTAGTGCTTAGGCATTACGCACACGAGTAAGGCCGTGTAGGTACAGAAAGAAAGCTGGAAAGTTATAAGCGCTTACCGGCTTGCTTGCTTACCGGCGGCGCTTGACAGCGCTGGTAACCCGCGCAGGAAAATACTTATTCATGCCGATAAGCACTGTAAGGTCACACTCAAAGGACAAGTTTCAGCACGTGCTGGCCAGCGCTGGGCGCTGCCATTTAAAATTGGTCTTTGTCTGCTTCACAGTGTTTCCACCATGAGGGGAAATCTACCTTTCGATGGGAAATTAAGGTCCAGAGAGGAAGAAAAGGAGGAAAGACTATAAAAGGGGAGAGTCAAAGTCAAGTGCAAATATTATGCAAGTCAACAAATATTGTCAATGATTTTGCTGGCGTATTTGGAGTAAATAATGTTATTATAGTATGGTGTCACCAGAGGCGTGAGTGAGTAGGCTATAGTATAAGAAAAACGATACATGTGAGTTACAACCAAAAATATTAAAATTGTTTTAAATCTTTCCTTACAACACTAGTGTGACTAAATGTCTATCTGTGTGTTTCAATAACAAAGAGCCAATCGGTATTCATTGTAATAAAAACATCCTTAGGGTGTTATTTTATTTGTGCTCCCTTATACAACGTGTACCTAACATAAAGGGTATATACATACATGCCAAGGGCATGGCATTTTTAGATAATATCAAACGATATCGTATGGGTTTCAACTCAAAATAAAACACTCAAAAAATTGAAACCAATTTTCCGGTTTCGTGTGTTTCTTAAAATCAAATCATAATGAACGTGGCACCACTCTACACACGTTAATAACTACTCGTTACACGTCACGTTACTTGCCAAAATCTGATAATTTCTTCAATAATTCTGTGCGCCTAGTATGGTAGTAGCCTATCACAGGCGGTGTTTTTCCTCATAACTTCCTAACATGAAGAAATAGGATTAAAAAACTCTTCTAATATCGTTTGATATTCGTTTGTTGATTCGTAAAGCTAATTTTGAGCATAATAATTTTACGATGGCATAAATAAAAAAAAAACAACATAAGTATTTTACGACGTTTTATTAGATATCTAAAAAAATATTATATTATAATAAGTTAGTCTTAAACACGGAATAGATAAGTCTTATCTGTTCTGTGGTCTAAACTTATTTTTGTACAGCTATACCTACATAATTAGTTTTGCAAATAAAACACGAGTAATACTTTAAAAAAATATTTTTAACACCCTTGCTCGTAAAGCTGATGTAATCCCACCGGTTTTAAATATGTAAAGCGGGCCATAACAAACGCGTGTGTTATCAAAGCAAATAGTTAAGTTATAGTCCATACAAATTCCATAACAGCATTATTTGTCATTTCAAATAATTATGGAACTGATCGCCGCCGCGTGGCTCTAGCCGTAGCCAGTGAGCAGCGCGCTGTTCCATATTTGAAATGGCAAATAATAATACTAATGGCGGGAAAGGAACAGTGTGCATCACAGATTGAGTTTATTTAAAATAACTGATGTGCTATTTGAAATAAAAAAAATTGTATTTGTTTGTATTTAAATGAGTATTTGTAAAAAAAAAACAGTTTATTCGGTAATTTAAAAACTTGACTGCATGCTCTAGCATCTTTGCCAACATTTTCACGCAGCTACGGCAGAAAATAAACCTCGCGCCATTTTTCTCAAATTTTCTTTTCTTTGTACTTGTATTCTGAATATTTTTTTTTCTGTTTCCTCGCAAGTGTGTTAAAAAATGTCGTACGATATACGTGCGTATTGGTTATAACATGCTCGGCTCAATTACACCCTCGCCTTCGGCTCGGGCTGAAATTCCGCCTCGCATGTTATAACCATCATTACGCACTAATATCGTAATGTACTATTACAGTTCTCTTATTAAATAATGAAAAACTGTTCAAAAACTTTGTAAAATTTGTAACCCTGTTTTTGAGTCAACCAAAGACCGAAGTAAGATTCTAAAAGTAAAACAAATAGTTATTAATTTATTATTAGATATTCCTTAAAACATGTTCAGGTGGCGTATATTAAAGTACTTAAAAATAAAAAAATAAACGAATAATATAATATTTATTACAATAATACTGCTATTTGTTATCGTTTATTCCGCTTTTATGTGGTTAGCGCAATCTATCATGTGAAACAGGAATCTCTTACTAACTAGTTTCACAACAAGTTCGATAGATGGCGCAAGATGTTTCTAAAATTTTCATCAAGACAAAATTGAAATAGTTATTATTTTTCATTGAAAAACATTCTAAATAATTTAATAAATATCAATTTGGGTCTTTACAAAATTACTCCTTATTTTGATAAACTATTTTTTAGTTACATAGGTCTTCTTTGTGGTGGATTTGGACAACATTAAGTCTTATCTAGGTTTAAAAGTATAACATCTTAAGTCATTAGTTTATTGCACATAAATTATATTTATAATACTTAAAATTATGTTTCAATTTGTTAGCACTTCAAAATCTGATGACCGTCCCATTACTTTAAGATTAAGACAAATGTTCGTAATCAATCGATTGTTATATGTTTCATTAAAAATGTATAGAAAGACATTTTTTTTATAAATTATAAACTAGTGCCTTATCCTTTTAGCCGTTATCCTGCCTGGTATGGCCGATGATGGTAAAACGCACTAGTTTATTAAGAGCCTATTTACTCTAGCCTCGAAGACATAATTAATAATTAAATAAATGATTCTGTTGTTAGTGCATTTCCATAAATATTTCTAAATATCTTTTAATTGGTGTTTTGGTTCTTAATGCAGGCATTCACACTGGGTCAGCGTTGAGGGTTAGTTAAAAAAGAAAATGTGGCCTTGGCGCACAGGCGAGTGAAGGAACACGGGTGGGCCTTAGTGAGTAAAAGTCTGACACGCCATTCCGCTTCGCCCAGTGCGAGACAGGTCATTTGATGATTTCCGATCCCAAACAAAAAAAAAAAATATTAACACATGTCACAGCTAACTGGTTAAATTAGCCTTTTAGCCAACTACCTTTGGAATTAGTGCTCGCCTCTTTTAGCCCTCTCGGCTCGCGGTTGATCACGGTTCAGGCCGATTAAAATGCTTAACTAGTGAACCACTAAACGGACAATTAAATCAGTTGACTGTGACATCATGACATGGCTCAGCTGCCTAACTTTTTCCCACCTATATTTTGGTCTGCTTCCAGTCTAACTGGTTTCAACTAAAGCTAGGCACTCCATTTCTTGGGTAGTACTACGATACCCCTTGGCCATTGACATATATTCTGATTTAGGTACTTATGAAAATTTAAGTCGTTGAGTCCAAGCTTCACGTTTCTTCCTTTTTGTTTTACGAGCATTCAAAACTATCTGACGTCTTTGATCTTTTCTCAGTCTATTTGTCACATTTATCATCCATTCCTTCAACTTGAAAAATAGAGTCGGCTTCACACCTTCTTTCTTTTTGCTTTCCGTACTTGCTCTTCCCATTTCAGGGACCAGTCTTCTACTTACTGGGAAAGAATGCAACTGCCAGGTTTTCAAATCATCATCCCACCGCCATTCAGGTTTGTATACATGTATCAACTTAGGAGCTTCCCTAGCATATGGTAAAAACCATGGGGCAAATAGAGCTGCGAAGCCTGACCCCGCAAATAATAATCCTAAAGGAGCCACCAGTAAAGGAAAGAGACCAATGCTCAACGGGTTTATAGTCACTAACCAACCCAATGCATCTAATGCTGGTCGGAAAAAATCTATTAACGATGAAAAGCTAAATATATCATCGTCAGAACCTCCTGAACCACCTGGGCTAATTATAGCAGAGCTTGGTGAAGATGCAGCTCCAAACCCACCCGATTCAGCAGATTCAGGTTTAATGACACTATTTGCAGAATGATAGTTAGTCAATTCTGTGCCTTCCACTGATGCACTTTCATCGCCTTGCTCCTGATTCTCCTCAGATTCAAAATAATCTTCGTCTTTTGATGAATCGCCACCTGAATCGTCTCCTAGATCTAACCCGAATGCTCCAGGAAATAAACTCTCGCTTTCTTCCTCCTCTGATTCAACAACAACATTCTTGTTTATTACATTCGTATTTACTGCAATATTTAAATCGGGACAAGCCTCTTTAGCTTGTCCTTGAAAAGTGTTATTTAAAGTTAAATAAATGGTAGGACAGTCTTCAGCCGTCGGGCTGTATTCTTCAGGTCTTATAACAATTCTGTCAGTATAGGAGTTAGTTGGTTCAAAAGTAGAAACCTCATATGTATTTGGTCCATAATTTTGAAAATTATTGTGATATTCATAATTTGTTGGTCTTGTGTTGTACATTGGACGTTGGGTTGTCGTTTTTCGAGTAATTTGTTGAGTCCAAGGTTTTGGGTAGCCTAAATTTGTAATGATTGGAGTAGGAGTTGGTATGTTAGTGTGGTAGTGTGGAGGTCTAGTTGGACGTGGACGAGTATGTATTACTTGAATGTTAGGGGAGAAAGCTTGGGTTTCCTCTGAATATGGATATTGTGGGCGTTGGTTATTGTACATATTATCATCATTATAATACTGGTCATACATGTCGTTTGGAGGAGGCCGTGTGTATCTTTTAGAGTCTGCTTCACTAGAGCCTTCTGTACTTGAGTCAACGTTTGGACGAATATTATTAAATTTTGTGGTGCCCTTAACATCGGTATCTAAACTACTAGTTTCATAGGAAAAATTTAAGTCGTTAAGTTTTGTTTTGTCCCTCCATTTAGTGATTACTTTTCTAATTGCTGGTTTCTTTCTATCGTAAGAATCTTCTTCGCTTTTATTTCTTACTGGTGTTGGTTTATATTTCTTTTTTCCTCCGCGTGAATTGGTTCGAATCAAACGGCCTGTTCTATTATTTACAGTAATTGTTTCTAACTCTCCATTTGAAGTGTTAACAAAAGGTTTATATGCAAGTCCATTACCAGATTTACTCTTACCTACATTTGTTTCATTTACAAAATTAATGACTTTAGGTGCTAACTTAAAGCTATTGAAACTTAAATTACTAAATGTGTACCTTATTGGTGGATGCGTAGTTTTCTCATTCTCGACCTTAGTGGTGGCAGAAAATGAGACCTCTTCTTGAGGTCGCGTATAAACAGACGGACAAACTATAACAACTAATAAAACTAAAGTCCACTTTGAACACACACTTTTTCGCCGCGTCATCGTGTTTGTCGCGAACTTTACCTGTAAAGAAGAAAAGACATAGTTAGTGATGACTGATGACAAATGATACATACACATATTCTAAGACTTATGGAATATAAAAAACATTGTGTAAGTAAACTTTACTTATAACTTCAGCAAATTAAAAAGGATTATCAAAATTTCTTTTCTTTCTTTCGGTGCCTAATCGTGATAACAAAGTTTAAAAAAAAACCATTATTTGAAACCAAAAGGCATAAAGCATAGGATATACAACAAAAAATAAATAAGTAAGTAATGGAATTATGGAAACGGAAACAAATATTCTATATTTAATTAACTATTCATGACATAGTAGTAGACCAAGGACACATAACAAGTAAGTCAAAGTAAAGTCCAATGACCCAAATTACTAAATTCCGGTCTCCACTCGGTATAAAAATAAACAAACAAGTAAAATAATAACCGGTGGACCACAGTATGGAACTAAAAAACGGTCCGTTAATCCATCGTTAACCAGAAGGGTACCGTTAAGCCGCTCGGAATATCGGTCAAGGCTATTTGCTTAGAATTGTATAATATTAAGTTAATGGCTCGATGTTATTCATAGAAAGAGAAAAGAGATTATTGATTCTTAGAAGAAATCATGACGGAAGAGACAAGAATAGTTTTGAAAGAAAAACGTGCAGTATGTATGTGCAGTGAAGGTAAAAACGTGCAGTGTGTAGTTACAGTCAATGTAAAAAATGCAGGACCAATGTGGGTAAAGTCAATGTAAAAAGCACGTTAAGCCGATGGTCCCGCTTGTCATACGAACAAGTAATGGCAGACGTTACGGGTTGTTGGAGCCCTCAAAAGTCCAACAATTGGTCTAACTGCAATGCTTCGATATCGCCTTCGGGTTGTGGAGGTCAGGCGGCAGTTGCATCACGGAAAATATCGAAATTTAGCCAAAATCAGCAGTTAGACTGGTAAAGCGGACCCCAGAATTCAAAGCTGAAAAAGCTTCGGATGCAACTGGGATTATCGGTGATATGATGATGATGACAACCATAATCAGACTCTAGTGTTCCCACTGTTGAGACACAAGCCTCCTCTCGATGAGAGGAAGAGACTAACGCTAAATTAATCATTCGAAATTCAATTTCGGAAAACCACAAGTTTTATAAATAATGTATAATTAAAAAAAATGTGGTTTCCATTCAAATAAACATAAGAATTTAAACAAAGAAAAAAAACCGATGTTTTGCGGTTTTGAAGATATTTTAATTTTAATATATTCTTGTTTTATTTCGAGTCCTTTCTTTGTGACTGACTACTGATGATTCACATTCAATACAGACATAACTCAGGTACCGATTTATTGAATACATTGCTGTTATATTATATTTGCATGCTGTGACTTCTTATAAGTGGAGAAGCACGAGGTCATATCCTGTTATTTATATTTTCTAGCATTTAATGTGTTTTCTCTGTTAGATGTCCAAATAAATAAATACTATATTTTCGAGATTGGCCCCGATTCTCCATCTTTTTCTGTCTACTTATCAAGCAATCCCAAACTGAGCAAAAGAAATGGAAACTATCTAGTAATCTCGTCCAGATTAGCTAATTTAAAAAAAATAACTATAAGTAACTTCTATACAATAAAGTTCACTTTTAGCCACAACATCAAAAGTTTTTATAGCTTTTTCAATAGTGGTAGTCATTCTAAAATCACCTTAGTCCCTACTAAACATAAATAATTATTTTAAATGCGAAAATAACTCTGTCTGTCTGTCTGTTACGCTTTCTCGTCTTAATCACTGAACTGATTTTATTGAAATTTGGCAGAAAGATAGAGTTGACATTGAGGAATAACATAGGATACTTTTGATTCCGGACTTTGAAGAGTTCTCCACGCGGGCGAAGCCGCGGGCGGAAATCTAGTATCAAATAAAATAAAGTCGATTCCTCTTTAACTTGAAAAAATGTTAATTGTAACAAAAAACGGAATCCTTATAGATTCGTATAAAAAATAATAGTAAATATTTTGGGCTCCCCATACTTAGATTACTTACTATGGATAGGTCTTCAAAAGTGATATCGAGGTTTATAATATATTTTTTTTCTAAACCGAATAGTTTGCCCCCCCCCCCCCCCAACATCTAAAATAAGAAAACGAAAAATCTAAAAAAAACATATGATGTACATTACTATAAAAACTACCAACGAAAATTGTTTTGAACGAGATCTAGTAAGTAGTTTTTTTTAATACTTCGTAAATCGTAAACCGCTTATTACTGCGTAATCTTTCATACAAATAACTTAAATCCTTTAATATCATAAATCAATGGTACGGAACCCTTTGTGCGTCCGACACGCACTTGGCCGGTTTTTTTTGTTAATAATTATAAACTAGTGTTTGACTGCAATCCCGCCTGATGGTAAGCAGTGATGCGATCGTTGATGGAAAAGCGCGCTAGGTTATAAGAGCCTGTTCACTCAAAAAAACTGAGTGAAAAGGAAGGAAGACGGCAGTTGAGCGAGGTGACGTAACGTTAAACCCAACAACACAACCAACAATGCTGCGCCAGAGGAAGATTGATCTGGAGACCCTTCATGACCAAACTCCTGACACATCAACAGTTAGTACATCGTACCCGGCACACATTGCAACACAACTGCTCAGACTCGTCCTCCGTACGGCTTCACCTGTACTCCAAAACTCTAAAACTACACAGTTCCATGTTAGAGAGAGACAGCACATTGTAAGGTCATTGACCACCGCGGCCATGACCGACTAGTTTCGGATACTTTACACATTTTTGACCCACTTGAACACTTTTAAAATTCCTGTTTTTCCGTTACGTTTAAAATCTTGATTATATGACATTCATTTTTTGTGCATGTCAGCAAACCTAATAAGGACTTGATGTTAATTAAAATAGCCGTAAATTTTATTTAAATGGTAGAAAAGGAGGATAATGTCTTTGTGGTTTTTTGCAAAGTATCCGAACTTAGGCTGTATGAATCACTATTTAAAACTCAATTTAGTTATTATATGCTTTTTCTCTTTAAAAAAATGGGTAGGTAGATATTAAAATTTAGACTAGATTTTTTAACAATGATAGAGTTTGGTGGGGTATAGTCTTATTCATCATCATCTCAACCACATGAAGTCCACTGCTGGACATAGGCCTCCCCCAAGGATTTCCAAAAAGAACGGTTGGACGCGGCCTGCATCCAGCGCTTCCCTGCAATTTTGTTCAGATCATCCGATCACCTAGTCGGTGGGCGTCCGACGCGCGACGTTACGCTTGCCGGTACGTGGTCGCCATTCATGAGCCTTTCTGTCCCAAGGACCATCGGCTCTACGAGCTATGTATCCCGCTCACCGCCACTTCAGAGAGCTAATCCGCGGGGCTATGTCGGCGACTTTAGTTCTTTTACGGCTCTCCTCATTCCTAATTCGATCACGTAGAGAAACACCTAGCGTAGTCCTCTCCATAGCTCTCGCACAGTGTGTTATTCACAAAATAAATTAAATTTAGTTCAGTGCATCATTTTCTTTCTGTTATAAGAAGATAAATATTAGTTTAGTACGGAGGACGGGTCTGAGCAGATGTATTGCGATGTGTGGCGGGTAGGATGCGCCAAATGTTGTTGTGTCGGGAGTTTGGTCGTGGAGAGTCTCCAGATCAATCTCTTTCTGGCGCAGCATCGTTGGTCGTGTTGTTGGGATTAACATTGCATCC
This sequence comes from Sesamia nonagrioides, assembly GCA_017933935.1. Taxonomy (NCBI): domain Eukaryota; kingdom Metazoa; phylum Arthropoda; class Insecta; order Lepidoptera; family Noctuidae; genus Sesamia; species Sesamia nonagrioides. The sequence continues at coordinate 1,299,450 of JADWQK010001324.1, read as the reverse complement.
ACTGAGTTTTTTTTAAAATGAATATGCTTAATAAACTAGCGTGCTTTACCATCAACGATTGCATCACTGCTTACCATCAGGCGGGATTGCGGACAAGCACCAGTTTATAATTATAAAAAAAAAGTCTAGTCTTGTCAAATCAAGATACTCTGCAGAGAAGTTAGACGTGAATAATGATTATAGACAATTTACGTCAGGTAGGTACTGGCTAATCTGACAGGACTAATTACTGTTTATCTTTTGTACGACTATTTACATGACTTTTTAAAAATAAACGTTGATTCAAAGAACCTCAAAATGTCAATGACCTTGTATGTCATTGTAATACTGACACAATTTTAATCCATTTAAAACTTAGTACTTAGTCATAAAATTTAAGTTTATTTCACCTAATACGACGACGAACACGCTAAACCCTCCTTTACTTTCTCCGGAACAAATTAGTATGAAACGGTTTTCCTGGTATTATTTATTTATACCCGTAATGCCTGCCGGATATTGGAATGACCCACAGAAAGAAATGATTAATAATAACAATTTGGTATACAAAAATGGTAACAGTCTTCGATGATGAATTCGCTTCCGATGCTCTCGATATTTGTGTTAACCTGGGAATTGATTTGCATTTAGTTTTTTTTTTTTTTTTTAATAATATTTGTCCGATGATGGAGCGGAGATGAGAGAATCAAGTCATGCAATTCCCTCGCACACTCTCTAAAATACATCACGTAGAACACCGACAGGCTAGCTACTCTTCGCCTGTGCTCCAGGCTTTGGAGACTAAATCTATGGCTTGTATCCTAAAAAATAATTTAATGTCCATCAGATAGATTTATAAAAAATATTGAACACGTATTTTTTATTTTTTCTTTCATTTAAATACTTAGGAAGATATATTGATTTGAAATGTCGCTTGACGTCACGCCTTTGTGCAAAATATACCACGGCGGTGTAATTAGCTCCCACTCCGTAACTTTGATACGCTATATCTCAGTAGTTTTTGGTAATTTCGACAAAATAAAAAATACGGGTCTTAATTTTCTTTTATTATCTATAAGACGGACAAATTATTTTTTTGATTTTCATACCTTGGATACATCCCTAATCTCGATCTCGGCTCTCTGTCTCGGCTGAGTTATTATTTTATTCTCGGTTTTAGTTACGGTCACAGCCGAAATCGAAAAACATATCTTGATCGAACCTTCATCATCATCATAAACCTTTTTATCGTCCCACTGCTGGGCACAGGCCTCCTCTCATACAGAGAAGGATTGAGCGTAATCACCACGCTTGCTCAATGCGGGTTGGCGATTTCAGACTTAAAGTCCAGGTTTCCTCAAGATGTTTTCCTTCATCTTTCTATGTATATTCAAGATACACATAGAAAAATTATCGCTCAACTCTAATCTTGTGAATTTCGTAGTACGAATAACCAGCCTCGGAAACTATATAATAATCCATAGAGGAATGTCAAATACGATTATAAAGATTTACATACATACTGATTAGTGATTATAATGCCATAATATCTGCATAACCCATAACTTCAAGCAGTAAACTAAATAAAAATACAGTACAATTTTCTAGTATTATTTATTAAATATAATAATATATGCATTCACAGCCTCCCACTTCCCGCTAGTAACCTGCCTTGTTGATCGTACTTGACCGTAACATTCAACTACTTAATTGCAACTTGTGCAGTACGTTGACATTGCGTGCTAAGTTAAAAGAAATAGCGTGAGATGTACTTTAAGCAACATTTAATCCCGTTTTTAATTTCTAGGAGCTCACTTTAGCTCCGACAAATTATACAACGTTATTTTTTGTTTATGAATAGTTATGGTTTGTTCAGAATAAGTAACTGATTCCAATCATTTTTACATCATGTTATATTTTTTCCCAAATACATTTGGAAGTCGTTGCAGTGTGGTTACCGAGCGACTCACACAGCTTACGATAGATCATAGTACTGCGCACAGCTGACACCGGTCGCCCGCCGACAGCCAAGTAGGATAACAAGCTCATAACTTTGGGGTTTTTCATGATATCTTTTTGAAATTTTGTACGTATATTCTTTACTTAAAAATTGACAGCCTCCGTTGCGTAGCGGTAGCGGACGCGGCCGCTGCGCAAGGTGGCGCGGGTTCGATCCCCGCACAGTGCAAGTATTTGTATGCATGAATATGAATACTTGCACTGGTCTGGTCGTGCCTCGGAAAGCACGTTAAGCGATTGGTCCCGCTTGCCATACAAACATCTAGTGGCAGTCGTTACGGGTTGTTGGAGCCCTCAAAAGTCCAACAATTGGTCTAACTGCAATGCTTCGATGTTGCCTTCGGGTTGTGGAGGTCAGACGGCAGTCGCTTCACGGAAAATGTCGAAGTTTAGCCATTTCAGCAGTTGGACTGGTAAAGCGGACCCCAGACTCCAAAGCTGAAAAAGCTTCGGATGCGACTGGGATTAACGCTGTGATGATTCTTTACTTAAAAATACTGGACACGTATTTCGGGTTTCGCATAAACAAAAAATAATATTGTTACATTTGCAAAATGATTTACGTTATAGGTGTGCAGCTCCGTTGACTGAAGTCAAACAACTCGTCAAAAAAAAGGAGCTTGCCTCAAATATTTTAAAAGGAAGCTTCTAGAAAGTAGAGTGTTTCGACTCTGCCTCTTTGGCGGGAACGATTCCAAAAAGTTTCGCGTTATAAGATGAGACCAATGCATTCAGTGATTTCTAGCAAATAATTGAACGTTTACAGACTCCAGAGAGTAACCGACATAGCCTGACGATTTGCAAAACTTAAGTGGCAGAGGGCCGAGCACATTGTCCGTAGGATCGATGCCCGATGGGGCCGATGGGTTCTCGAGTGGTGACCACGCATCAGAAGACGCCGCGTGGGTAGGACCCCGACAAGGTGGACCGACGACCTGGTGAAGGTCGCCGGAAACCGCTAGATGCGGGAGGCGCAGGACCTGTCATCGTGGAGATCCTTGGGGGAGGCCTATGTCCAGCAGTGGAAGTCTTTCGGCTGAAATAATGATGATGATACAGAGCTCACGCTGGACATATTCATGCTGCTATTCATCCTGATTATCATCATCTCTCTCACTCTCAACCAGCTGATACCTTACACTCTTTAAAGATCGCCAGTGGTTGTTCTTTTTGTGGTGAGTGGTTTACTGAATATATTTTTAATAACAGTAATTGGACGCTAGGAATCAATTTATATTTCCGTTGGAGACCGTCATTCCAAGGAATCAACATTATCGTTTAAAAATCAAAATTGAAAGTTGCAACCTGCATCAACTACAAGTTTATTAGTCCTACTTAAAACCTGTTTAATATAGTTAGATTATGTTTGGACTAATGCATATCTAGATTTAGTTTCTAGGTCAACGTTTATACTTTATCTGATTTGGAATGGAAGTGTCAGGTAGGGTAAATCGCAATTTCATTTAGAAATTTAGCAAATATGTATCAACGACGCGACGTCGTTAATATGCTGTTCACGGAAGGTTTTAATCGATAATTACATTATCTACTCTCAAAACGGTGTAGAAGTATAACGTGAAGGGCCCAGTGGCCAGTATGTCCTAAAACCAAAAATTATATCTGCAATCCAGGAACCCGCACTGACCCCGAGAGGTAGACTATTGCCCCCTCAATCTCAAAGGGAGGTAGCATGTTTTTTTTTTTGGATCAATTACAGGATGTTTTATAAACCTGCTGTTTCAATTAAACCTCAGATTGTGAACTGTGACATTGTTTTGTATGGTAGTAAGGCCGTGCTTGAGCGACACAAGTAGAATTTCCATGTCACGGAGATGAATATGCTGCGGTAGATGTGTGGAGTTACCCGAAAAGTCAAAAGACACGCATCCGTGGCAGTCTTCATGTCCGTGACATAGCAGACAAACTGCAGGAGGGTCGCCTACGCTAGTACGATCACGTCTTACGAAAACGTGTGTTACGTGGGTAACGAATGTTACATGTGTAACAAATGTCTTCCCATGGCGCCTCCGCCGGGACTTAACAAGCGAGGTAGACCTAAGAAGTGCTGGCTTGACAATGTAAGAGATGACATGCGTGCCAACAATGCCACACCACAGGATGCTAAAGATTGCACTAAATGGAGACGAATGAGCAGGAAAGCCGACCAACCAGGTTTGAACGCTGAGATGATGATGATAATCTTTGAGATTGTACTCTCCACAAAATTTTACTGATTTTGGTGTCAAAATTTAAATGGCACCCTATGGTGCGATTATAGCACATTTTGGCATCTATATGCCAAAATGTGCTATAATTTCACCGTTGAATACATATAATTACGAACATTACGTACATACTTGTAGTTGCAAATATTCCTAGACATAATGACAATAACTTCTACTGATGAACAAAAAATAATCGGCTCTATAGACTCCAACTGATTCAACTGCTGAGGACTCTAAATCTGGAACATTCTCAAACACCGCTTCCTCAGCTACCTTGCACCCTACCCAGTCGAGTTGCGCACGATTATTATGTTAATGATATAACTGACGCACGCTGGCACGCGTTCCCATTTCCACTTCTACTCGTTTTTACTAAGAGAGATTGCCTGCTTTCGAAGGGTAACATTAGGAATAGAACGCCGCACAGGTTTAATTACAGAAGTGAGGTCTTCTTCATTGCCTCTTTTAATAATCCAAACCTTTTTTATAATAAAGTGTGTAGTGCATACATATTGGAATGAACTGTGAGCCCCTTTACTGAGACTGTAATTTGTAGAATGCAATCAACATCCAGCGGTTTCCCCCGACTTTCACCAGGTCGTCGGTCCACCTTGTCGAGGGCCTATCCGCGTGTTATGCCGTGGTCTATGTCCAACAGTGAACGTCTTTCGGCAGAAATGATAACGATGATGATGAATCAATACTGTCATCAGCTTATAGTAGTCCACTGCTGGACAGAAACCTCTGCTATTGCACGAGATTCAAATCGATTTTCGGCAGCTCTCATCCAGCTGATATTATCCATCCTGTGAACATCGTTGCTCCACATAGCCTGAAGACGTTCCACCTTAGTTTACAGTTTCTTCTCCAATTCGTGATCTACTCTAACACCTAAGGCATTACTGGTCGCTTCTTGCGGATTCACCGGCACTACCTTCGACCCCACGGGATTACTAAGATTAAAAATATCGTATATATTAATTTTGTTTACAAACCGTCTATGTTTTATAAAAAAAAATATTGACAAAATGTAATGAAGCTCAATGAAGTCAGTGCACATAGCTGCATACAATCTAATGGTACCTATAAATTCGTGTTCTTGATTCTGATCATGACTGACCGAATTTTTAACATTCTTAGTAAGAGAAATGTATAATGTAACCGTGATTTTGATTCATACAGCATGATCAGCATTTTCGTTATTGGGAGTAGTCCCAATAATGGGTGGGTTATGGAGTGATAGTAACACCACAATAAAGATTAGCGAAGTTTATTTGTGGCTTTTGTTTTACAGTGTTCTTCGGTCGAATAATTACAACTGACTTACTGTCTCGCCAATCTCTCTCTTAATATGAGATTGTGGATGGACCTAGAACGATTCAATCTGGGTTCAGATTGTTCAATGCGATTCTAGAAGGTTCCATCCGAGAAAGTTCTAGAGAATTCCAGCCGAGTCAGAGATGCAAAACTGATAATTTTTGCGGTTCCATTAATCAATCGTGAATTTGAAATCATGCTAAATGCTTTCTACCTTATAATTTGGATAGTATTTAAGTATATGTTTTTTTGATTAACGATGCCAACGTGTAACGGAAAGGGTATCTATGGATAAAATATTTCCAATCAACCTAGAGCCTTAATGCTTTAGAGATAAAGGTGACAATCATAAAAAGAAATCTGACAGAGATTGTAGTAGTTTGTGTGTCGTCTGTACATACCAAGGGCACGGCTTCTTTAACTGTATTCGAAGGGTGGTTTTATAATTCTATCAAATTAAGAAAGTTTTTAATGGAATGTATACCAGAAACAGAATTTTTCCTATTGAAATAAACCCATCACTATGTCAATATATTGGCAAGTAACGTGAAAAGTTATTGACCTAAGTAGTGCGGCGCAGTGACTCGTTTGTTATGATTTGAGTAAACAAATTCATGTTTGTTTACTCAAATCATAAAAATAGGTTACTAAAAATTGGTATCAAATCTTAGAGTATTTTGTTTTGAATTAAAACTATGTATTAATGATTATTTACAAGCTGTTATCTTCTTGCTTAAAGATATAAATAGGGTTTCTATTATACATCGTATATAATTTGTTCAAAATATTCCCCTTGATAGCTACGTGTCAAATCATGCAGTGACACAGATGAGATCATGAACCTGGGCAATAAAGATAACCATTCACACGATCACTTATCAAAAGCCTTTGGAACTCCTAGTTTGATTAAATATTCAAAGATAGCCGCTAAGCAAATCCGCATATACCCAGTATTGCATACATATTCTTGAAAATCTATTACAGCTAGTCAACAAGGTGAAGTTTCATTTAGTACGGAAAATTTTAAAGACATAGGTGATGCAAAAACAAACTCAAAGCAGCAGTGCAATAACCCAACACATGTGTACGTACAATAATAAAAGGTTTGTATCAATACACGATCATTTGTGTGCAATGCTATGCCATAGTTAGTCCATCATAGGCGGAAACACTTTCCAATTTATGTCACTTTGCGCTTCACAACGCATGAAATGCGTATACAAACGATTACCTACCTTACATCTGTGACATTAAGTTGTTTTTTTAAAAATTGCGAAGGTGTGTCTTATGTGATATCAAGAGTGTAATGTTTGTTGTCAGTACCATATATTTTTTTAGTTTAATAGATCGTAACATCGTATTTTAGGTCCTCGTTTCCGTAACCGCCTTAATATTGCATGATACGGTGTTGAACGGTGTATTTTTATGGTATGCGATTGCTTCTTTTGTGGATTAATTGATGGGATCCAATTGAAGCAATTTTGATGTAAGGGTTGTTTAAAATGTATTATTTTCCTATAGACATAACCATTGCCAACCACGTAGCAGGAGAAGAATACGAGTGGCGGATGATGGAAACGATGATTACAAGATTAGCACGTTATCAGTCAAAGAATGTATACTTACGTACTAAGCCTGACAATGGCATTAAAAACCGAATCAAAGTTAACATTGTCATTGACAGAAAGCAAGATATGAAACATAATGACAAGTTCGAATTTAACCAGAGTGAATTTAATAAAATCATAAAATCATCTTCGAATCAAAAAGTCTAACACGAAGAAGCACTTGACTCCGCGTAGTAGATTACGGCCAACTTCCTATCAAAGAGATGAGGTCTATATCTTTGCAATGGGAACATCATTGGCTGATTATGCTATGCTATATGTAATAGTATCAAACACACTAATACAACGTATCTGATACAAAATAATATCAAGCTTAACAGCCGTACTAGTAAACCTTTTTTCTTTGATTCCGTTGTAGATATTCTCATGGACGATGGAAGGACCATCGCGTTGGGTTAACAGATTGACTCTAAACGACTAAAATCACCGCCGTGTTTACATTTATGCACAGTCGGGGGTACGGTGTTCGCATAAGTATTTACCGCTACCAGTCCTATTGTACCAGACTACAAATCTGGGGCCTTAGTCTGCTATTTTTATAAATTTGTCTTTCCAACACGACGAATACAAGATTACATCGTCATTTCATTGTCGTTGTGCTTAAAAGTTCGTAATCTGCTAAATCCATAATGATCGATCAATTATCTCACTCGTCTCGTAATGGAATGGTGATAGCATGACGACGGTGATGTTATCTTTTCTTTTTTTTAGTTGTTATAAACTAGTGCTTGACTGCAATCCCGCCTGATGGTAAGCAGTGATGCAATCGTTGATGGTAAAGCGCACTAGTTTATTAAGCCTATTCACCTAAAAAACTTAGGAATAGGAAGGATGACGGCAGTTGAGCGAGGAGATGCAATGTTAAACCCAAGACCAACACGACCAACGATGCTGCGCCAGAGGGAGATTGATCTGGACACTCTCCAAGACCAAACTCCCGACACAACAAGATTTGGCGCACCTTGTAACACAACTGCTCAGACCCGTCCTCCGTACGGCTTCACCAGACATTATGCCGCAACACGACGAATCGCTTGGCGGCAAGACCTTGTCTGGTGGGTGGTAATTCTGCGGGCAGCCGATGTTATGGCCTACCATCTTAAGACTGAATTGAATCTCAATTTGAACATTATTAATAAGGAGTAGACAGTCAGTGATTGACCAGTGGAAAGTCATAATGACGCCATTTTGTTAGTAGATTACGAAACATATCAAAATCGATCAATATGAAATCACTCTTCGCCTACTTTGATACTATTGTAATAGCAGAATAGGGATACTGGAGCTGCGAATATAACAGTACCACAACAAACGACAGGAGCATCACCTCAAACTCATTTCCCTTTCTCATACAGTGCGAAGAAAGCCATCCTTCAGCTTGTTATGGTACAAAAACCATTCATTTAAGGCTAAGTGTGCCACTTCGCTCACGAACACAACGGGACTTTAATGGTCACAATGACTGGCACACATCTGCCTTTTTATTTTTTACAATTTGATAAATTGAATTAGTTTTGTTCTTGAAACCTGTTTCACTTTTATGCTGTTCATTGTCATCATCTTTGTCTAAATCTTAATAAATTCGTGAATAGTTGTCAGAGGTTTTCAAATAGTCGCTTCCAATTTCCTTGTCTGTCAGTGAATGTTTTTCCAAACAGTTTTGGGAACCCCATAATAAAGTTTATAGTGGTTTTAATCAGATGTTTCGCAAAATTTCCAGAATTTTCATTTTCAAATGATCACTTATAAAGTTTTAAAGAAAGCGAAATTCGACAGCATTTTGTAAATTGACACTAATGAATAAATAATTTCACTGTCGTATATCACCAGTTAACAATAAGAACCTACCACAAAAACCTACTTCTCACAGTTGATTTTTAAACTTAACTTCTCTCTCTCCATGATAATCGGTTCTTTCCGGGTTCACATGAAGCTACCACAGCTGATCTCTTAAGGCATTAAATTTAACAATTCGGTAAATTGCTATATAGTACACAACAGGGGTACAAGAGCACGTCAAAGATGTCACAAGCAACGTTTTTTAAATCAAAATCAGTAGCAGTTTGTGTATATGATCCTGGAAAACTTGCACTTAACGAAATAGTAGAGAACTTAGTCAAAATTGACCAAACTAAAAAGTATATTTACAAGAAGCCTCAGAATCATTACACTATATGTAACAACAATACGTATATCAACTTTACTATAACTAATAGGAGAGTAACTAAAAGCCCACAATCAACTGCGTTAAGACTAACTACAATAATAAAATCACGAAATCTCTCCCGGATGAACGGAGAAAGCGTTGTATCTACCTATGTATACTGAAACAAGGATAACTTGTACTAAATGAAAGTGCCCTTAAAACGCAATAATCTTTGAGCGAAAGTAACCTTGATTCACTGTAGGGAAACATTACACCGACACTGAGCTAATAATTCTTACGCTTATAACTTATCTTATTGCTATTGAACCTATACATATATTTGATAAACGTTACGTACGACAGCACGTTTTTTTTTTCTAAATTACAAACCAGCGCTTGACCGCGATCCCGCCTAATGGTAAGCAGCGATGCGATCGTTGATGGTAAAGCGCGCTAGTTTATTAAGAGCCTATTCACTCTAGACTTGAAGACACTCAAATTGTAGTCCGACGGAAATACCGCCGCCGCGCCGGCAAGTTGTTCCAGTCCCTTGATGTACGCGGTATAAAGGAGGAGGCGAAACGCTTCGTCCGTGTCGTAGTAGTGTTAACAACGTAAGGGTGTAAACTCGCCGTACGACGGGTCGTCTGATGGTGGAACGGAGATGGAAATCAATCAATTCCCTCGCACACTCCCCAAAATGCATCCTATAAAACACCGAAAGGCTGGCTACTCTACGTCTGTGCTCTAGGCTTTGGAGACCGTCTCAAGTTAAACCAGGGTCACCAATTAGCCTCCTCGCAGGCCTCTCCACTGAATCCAAAGTAGCCAGGTGACATTTCGCAGCATCAGCCCAAATGTGGCTGCAGTACTCCACACACGAACGGACCACGTATTTTAAGAGTTGGGAAGAAGTGGTGGTAGTGAACACACCACTTAAAATTTTTGATTTGTAAATGTATAGACATCCCTATGCAAGCAGAGACACAAGATATTAGGTATATTTTAGAAGTGGAACTAGGCTGTCGATTAAGGTGATGAAGTAAGAAGTTGAAACGTCGAAAAGTTTAAAAGAGGTTGATACATTTTTTACCCAACTCTCATTAATAACAGCGAAACATACAAACGGTGATTTTACTAGATCTTTTATAAGTACATGGAACAAAAGTTAATACGACGAAATTCTAAGCTCAGACAAGAACAAACTAATCAAATACCATGTCTCATTTCTAAGAACATCCACAATGCTCCATGTATGATGTTCATACAGCTAATGTTTACATCCTAAACAAAATGTTAAAGCCTTCTAACTGTAGGTGAGTAAGGCACTTTCACCTGTTGTTATATTATTTTATTTGTACACACTGTCAGTCTATGGTCAAGGCGTCATTGTTGTAAAGAGGTTAGTGAAATGGTAAGAGTCTTGTTTTTAAAGCTAACTGACATCGAAGATTAGTTTTTCAATATGAATTTAGTAACTACTTGCTCGTTCTCCTGTGGCTTTTTTGAGGTATGGGGGATAAGGCTTACCATCCCCCAATTACGCCTCTGCCAATATTAGACCAACACCCTAATTGTGTAACACATCATTACTATCAATTGGATTCATTTTGAAGCATATTGCTAGTCCATTGCTCCATATGTTCAAAACTGTCTCTGCTCACTGTCTACCCGACAATGTAAATAACGCAATGAATATTTTTGAACTGTCAAAATGAAACCCATCGCTATTGATAATGTGTTACGTAATTACCCTACAGTATTGTGTAAGATCATTAAAAAGAAAGAAAAGAAGAAAGAAAATACATTTATTAACGACAAAAATGATGCGAAACAGAACTTAAACACAGTGACAGTATTTCATAAGAAGCATTGGACTTCTTTGTCCAGTCACTCGTTAACTGTGGTCACAGACGCGGCCGCTGCGCAAGGTGGCGCGGGTTCGATCCCCGCACAGTGCAAGTATTTGTATGCATGAATATGAATATTTGCACTGGTCTGGTCGTGCCTCGGAAAGCACGCTAAGCCGTTGGTCCCGGTTGCCATACGAACATCTAGTGGCAGTCGTTACGGGTTGTTGGAGCCTTCAAAAGTCCAACAATTGGTCTAACTGCAGTGCTTCGATGTCGCCTTCGGGTTGTGCAGGTCAGACGGCAGTCGCTTCACGGAAAATGTCGAAGTTTAGCCATATCAGCAGTTGGACTGGTAAAGCGGACCCCAGACTCCAAAGCTGAAAAGGCTTCGGATGCGACTGGGATTAACGCTGGGATGATGATGATTTGACCAAGTCCAATGCTCCGACGCCTCCAAAGCTGTTTATCGTTATTAAATTACGTAACATATGCCTGAATACTGCATTTTCGAGCCTAATTCAAATAGCTGCGGCAAGGCATTATAATTGACTTAAGTCAAACAACAACAATTTTCCTGTCATAGCAACAATTTATGTAACAATCATTACAAACGCAACTAATACTGGTATTTTAATTGTCATCATCGAATTTCGACACCAGCGTTCAAAATTTGAAGTAGAAGTCGTGGTGGGCTAGTGGTTAAAACACCAGCCTATCAAGTATGAGTGTGCTGGTTCAATTCCAGGTCAGGCAAGTACGAATGTAACATTTCAAAGTTATATGTACTTTCTAAGTATATCTTGGACACCAATGACGGATTACAAGGTGAATGAAAACATGTTGAGACCTGAAAACCTGGACTTTATGTCTGAAATCCCCAACCCGCATTGAACAAACGTGGTGATTACGCTCAATCCTTTTCTGTATGAGAGGAGGCCTGTGCCCAACAGTGAGACGATAAAAAAATTATTGATCACGATTTTAAAAATTTATCCGTTTGATAACTTGGAAGTTATAGATACGTTCAGGGCATATAAAATCCATATTTAAAGATCATTAATCACTTTCTTTAAGCTAATGTCATTTTTATGATAATTTTGATCTGTTCAAGCATTTTGACTATCCCTTTGCCTTTATCTCCGTTGATGTTCTACATTGCTTAATTGTTATTATTATTATTGTTTATGTACACTCTTGCTTCTCCAATCCACTTTTGACATTGGCAGAATAGTCGACATCGGCTCCACTAGCCATAAATAAAAATAGAATAGATTACATTGGTTAAACCTTCCATACCTCTTTATGTTCTTAAGTCCATCTATTGTAGGGTCTATAGTTTGTGGTCCAATTACATTCTCTTTGAATTTAGATTCGTTTTATGGCACCTCAGCCATATTATAAATAATCATTTTCTACTTTCTGGCTTCTACTAACCTCGTTTAGTCAACATATGTCATAGTTTTTCGTTGATTTCAGAGACTTTATTGCAATTCTACAAATTGCATAACTCTGTGCTCTCTCCGGCACAATGTCAAGAATTCAACAAGTGCATGCGAGTTTGCACATAACTAGAAATATTAGTTAACACACGCACGAGTGCAATGTTTAGTCCGTTTTAAATTTTTCAAACAGTGGCCCGATTCCCTTTCACAAACTAAATTAAATTTAAGTTTAGTACATTTTTTTCTTTCGATGACTTGTCAAATTAATCCGCGCCTGATTTAGGTCGACGTATTTTTGGTCGCCATGTTTATGATCGCGTCTAAACTGTCTATGGAGGGGAGGTTTGGCGGGAATGTCAAGATGAGTGTCACGCTCATTTTTCATTGGACTTTTAAAATTATTTATAGTGTCGTTTACTAAATAAAAACGCGTGATTTATGTAGTAAAAAGTGCATTCAGTGAATAATTCAAAAAGAACAGTGAAATATTGTAGCATAGTGGCCTCACGCTAATCGGTGCGCTAAACCGCTCCTTATCGTCCAAACGCGTAAAACGAAAGGAGTTAGTTTAGGTTAAGTTATGTTAGGATAAGTTAGGATAAATTAGGATAGATATTTAATGAAAAAAAAAATTACTGAAGACTTGGCTGTATGGCGTACTATGCCTTTGCCTTTTCCATTCTCCCGAACGGAAAGAAACGAAACAAAAAAAAAATGTCTATGGAGGATCTTAATTTGACAGGATTAAACTAAAATGTTATCTTCTATCCTTTTCTTTTCGTCATAAAATAGAAACAAAAGATGAACTTAGCTTAAAATTTGTTTAGTACGTGAATAAGAGAATTGGCGCCATTTTCTTTGTATCCCTTCTAATCCTGTATGACCTGAATGAGCTGTATTTTTATTTTTATGCCGTCTTTTATGGTATCACTTACCTACTTTATATACCTTTAGCACCTTTGGCTTTGACCCTTATTTCCGTTAACATATTATATTTGGTTATCAGTTCCATATTTTTAATGTGGGTGATAGGAGAATCTTCTTCTCATACAGAGAAGAAATGAAGGAACAAAAGTCAATAAAAAAATCTGTGTTATTCCTAAAGACTATGATTACTAAGACTATATTGGATTTACTTTAAAACTTTTAAACCACTTAACTTAACTTTTAAACTTTTAGTTTAAAACCAATATAGTCTTAGTGAAATTTTCCGATTTAGTGTTAATTCATTGATTGAAACTTTATACAGTTAAACTTAAATATTCTTTCTCTATATCTAAATCTGTCAAGACTATATTTCACGTGCACTTTGCACGTGAAATATAGTCTTGACAGATTTTTAACCAATGCTTTAAAATTAAATGGCTGTTAATGATTCTATGCAGCTCTCATAAAATTTAAAGTGTCCTATAGTTTACCCGCGACGCGACGTTTGACGCACTTGGCCGCAAGAATGCACCAGCCTACGGGTAACAGGTTGCTAGCTCATCGGTTAGAGAATCATAACAACCCAATAGCCTCATTTTCTCCTTTATATTTTAGAAAATCCAATGATAATAATAATTTATTACTTTTAGGGGGGAAATAGACAGCCTCCTTTTTTCATTTCTTAAATAATAAAAATGCACTAATCATGTCATAAATTAAAAAAAAAAAGAAAAGAAATGCAATCGAATAAAAATTTCAAATTCAGAACGCAATCCAACAAAAACGTATGAACGCACCGCGTCACAAAAAAAAAAAAGTTAACTTACCGTTAATTAATACTTGAATACGAACTAAACGTTAACTCGCGATTACCCGTTGTGATACGCCCGGGTACCACCGTGTATACCGATAGACTGGCGACCGAAGATACATAACGGTATATCGTGCCACTTCCCCTAGTGGGACACACGAGACACAGTGAATTCCAACAAGAACCGTGTCGACACAGCTAAACTAGATTCCGTACCCTTCGGAAGAAATTAGAAGTCCAAAAAATGCGGCCTCGATTAGGTTAAGTATGTAAATTAATTTACTGTTTTTCTAATATGTCAACCTAATTGATGGATCTTTGAATAACTTGGATGCTTAGTTTCTGATACAGGCTGTGAGCTAGCTAAGTAATAACTTAGCTAACTCAAATAAACTAGCTTAAAAGTTAGGACAATTATTTGACCTAACTTTTAAGTCGAGGCAATCAGCTCTGTGGAGCAAGGTCTAATTTTTTAAGTTCATGAAGATGATATTTTATTCAGGACATATGCGAATGGCTTCTATTTAATAGATACTTTACCAATCAACATTGATGCATTATTTATTTAAAGAAAGAAATAATTTCAGTATCAAAATAAACATTACAACTAAATATAATAAATTATAAAAAAGTCATAAAAAAACAAAGTCAAAATTCTAGTACTCAAATATAAAAACTTATAATAATGATTCATGTCAAAGACTATTACTCAACTCCAGGCTGTATGGCGTATCATGCCTTTGCGTTTTCCGTTCAGAAGTACGGAAAGAAGTGAACCACAAAAAAATGTCAAAGACTAGGTCATATATAACACACATTATTTCACAATTGGCATTAGATTCATCTGTCATCCGTGATGCGCCCGCGATGCCAGAGCAGGTGACAACAAACTAAAAGCCTATAATGTTCCCACTGGACACAGGCCTCCTTTCGGTAAGAAGAAGTGGGCCATAATCTACAACGCTGACCCAGTGCGGGTTGACAATCAAAGAAACACCAAACAAAGGCAATTGAAAAGTGAAGAAAATAAGTTATTGTGTTACATTTAATTTAATCGTTGCCCCTTAATACGAACTCCTGTATCGTGGGTGTATTTAAAAACATAAACTCACATACACAAACAGCCAGACCCAGAACAACTACTTGTAGGTCATACAAATATTTGTTCAGTGTGGGAAGTGAACCCGCGACACGTAGCACAGCAGTCGATAGCTTAACCACTGCGCTAACCGTGCTGACAAAAATAAATGACAGTTAATCTCTGCGTCAAATCAAATCATTTATTTCAAATAAACCAGTTACAGGCACTTTTGAATTGTCGGAAGGTTGGTCAGTCAATAAGATGAAGCTAGTCGCCCATTCCAAAGAGTGGCAAAGAGTAGGTACCTATGGAGAAGAACGGGCAAGAAACTCCATGGACACTCTTTTAAATTTTCAAGCTATTGTTACAAATATTTGATTACATCATTCATGTTGAAATCAACCGTGTGAGAACGATGCAGAAATATATTGTACGCTGAGAGCGTCCATTATGGAAAACACAAAAATCAATTCAGAAATTAAAATACGCCGTGGCAGCTAAGAGATGACCGTCGCATCTGTGCAAGAAAAGGTCGTTGCTCAGCAAAATGCTGTGACTTCAGACGAACGTATCGTCAACAGCGACTACCTCTCGATTTAATAGTCATCATCATCATCTCAACGTTAATCCCAGTCGCATCCGAAGCATTTTCAGCTTTGGAGTCTGGGGTCCGCTTTACCAGTCCAACTGCTGATTTTGGCTAAACTTCGATATTTTCCGTGAAGCGACTGCCGTCTGACCTGCACAACCCGAAGGCGATATCGAAGCATTGCAGTTAGACCAATTGTTGGACTTTTGAGGGCTCCAACACCACCCGTAACGACTGCCATTAAATGTTCGTATGGCAACCGGGACCAACGGCTTTCCGAGGCACGACCAGACCAGTGCAAATATTCATATTCATTCATACAAATATTAGCACTGCGCGGGGTTCGAACCCGTGGCTCCTTGCGCAGCGGCTGCGTTCGCTACCACTGAAAAGGCCAGCTGAAAAGGCTTCGGATGCGACTGGGATTAACGCTTTTATCTTTAGCGGACCCCAGACTCCAAAGCTGAAAAAGCTGCGGATGCAACTGGGATTAACGCTGAGATGATGACTGGTCCGATTTGATAAATTCTTTTTGCGTTTGATAGCCCATTAACCCACGCTGCGACCAATTATAGCTGAGCATAATAACTATGCACATAACTTAAAATTACTTTAGTTTATGAAAAAGAGAATCGACGCCATTATTTACAACTCACTCTTACTTCAGCTTACTTTTCACGATGAGGAAAATCAAGTCTAGAAGTTACAGAAGTGTTATAATTAATGCAGGGTGGCAGGAACATCATTGCGCAAACTGTAACCTGGAATACAGCACATGATTCCAGGTAAGTATTTCGTCGGTTGTGAAAAAAATATGTTTTGTTGATATAAGAGTTTGTGCTCTGGCTGTTGAGAGTATGTCATGCTCACTCAAATGTCTCGCTGTTCGTGGCGTGTGTGTTGGGTCATTAGGTTCTCTTCAATATGGTTGAGCTGAATGATGCTGATCCATACGTCACGTTCGTGAACGGACGCCGTAAGAGGGGACTGGTCATCTCTTAGCTGCCACGGCGTATTTTAATTTCTGAATTGATTTTTGTGTGTTTCCATAATGGACGCTCTCAGCGTACAATATATTTCCGCATCGTTCTCACACGGTTGATTTCAACATGAATGATGTAATCAAATATTTGTAACAATAGCTTGAAAATTTAAAAAAGTGTCCATGGAGTTTCTTGCCCGTTCTTCTCCATAGGTACCTAGTCTTTGGAATGGGCGACTAGCTTCATCTTACTGACTGACCGACCTTCTGACAATTCAAAAGTGCCTGTAGCTGGTTTATTTGAAATAAATGCTATGATTTTGATTGATTTGATTTTTAGGCATAATATGGCTCATTATACTAATGTATACTAATATATAAAGCTAAAGAGTTTGTTTGTTTGAACGCGCTAATCTCAGGAACTACTGGTCCGATTTGAAAAATTATTTTTGCCTAATTTAAGTTAGCTAATTTAGTTTTGTTATTTAAGTTAGTTTTGTTAATTTCCCTTAAGGCTTAAAAGAATTAAGTAGTAATAATGTCACTACCAACATTAACAATATTTACTTGAATCCGGAATTACATTCCGAGAAAATGGCTTATCCGCGTTATTCTTTCTGTGAACATTTATGACACAAGTACCAAAAATCACTCTACCTATTCCGACCTATGGTCATAACACTATAATATTGTTAAAGTTAAAAGGTTTAAGGGAACCGTTTCTTCAAAAATATAATACACATTGTGTCATGCACTCATCACCGTTGTTTGCGAACTTATCTGCATTACATAAGTCAAGTTCCAACTTACAAATACTTCCAAAATGACAAATTGTATGTCAGTTAGTGAGTGTGTATTCAATCATTGTGAATGTGTTCTTTTTTTTCTTCCGAGACGGGAAACATAAACAAAGACACCGATTTCATTGTTTACAAACTAAGCCAAACTTATGTTCAGTAAATCGTAAGTATTTCAATTTCTTTTATCTCAAGAAAAGGACAGAATATAAATATTGTATAATATAGTTTAGTCTCGTCAAATCAAAATATTCCAAACTAGCTGTGCCCTGTGTGAAAAGCTCAGTTGATATAAAATAAGCGCCTGTTAAAATAATGAGAGCAATATGTACGTCCGCGTTTGCTCCCATTTTCGCAACATTTTTTGTTCCTGCTCTGCTCCTATTGGTCATAGCGGGATGTTATATAGCCTATGTCCTTTCTCAGGCTCTAGACTATCTGTGTACCAAATTTCATTACAATCGGTTCAAAAGTTTTGGCGTGAAAGCCGGACAGACATGAGAGACAGACAGAGATACTTTCGCATTTATAATATTAGTATGGATAATATGGATTAGGCGTGAAAAAACATGGCGACCAATAAAACGTTAATTTACGTTAGGCGCTGACTTATTTGACGGAGTTTTGACTGGAAAATTAAGACGAGTGTCACGCGCATTTTTCGTTTGACTTTTAAAATTGGTTAGTAAATAATCCATAAAGAACATTGTAATATCGCAGCATAGTGGCCACATCATGACTTTGCATCAAACCTTCCTCATAGATGGTTCACGCGGCCGTCTTTTTCAACTGTCATTGGCGATATCCGCCATTATTGTGAAATAAAATTTACAAAGAATTTCTATAATTTTTTACACGTGTTATTGGCAAAATTGTGACATATATTCCACAGAGGCCATTGATCAAGAGTTGAGGTTGAATCTCACCTTGAAAAAAACAAGAAGACTTATTTGACAAGATTAATATTTTATCTTCTGTAAAATTATGTAAAATTTAGTAAGTATTTTTTACATAGCTATAACCTAGTGCTTGACTACAATCCCGTCTGATGGTAAGCAGTGAAGCAATTATTGATGGTAAAGCGCGCCACTATTCACTCAAAAAAACTGAGTGCATAGGAAGACGGCAGTTGAGCGAGGTGATGCAATGTTTAACCCAACAACACGACCAACGATCCTGCGCCTGAGGGAGATTGATCTGGAGACCCTCCATGACCAAACTACCGATACAACAACATTTGGCACATCGCAATACAAATACTCACACCCGCCCAGCGCGCCTTTTTTTTTTTTTTTTGTTGGGATCCCGCTCTGGGCAGAGCGGAAGGGCGTGTCAGACTTTTACTGACTAAAACCCACCCGCGTTTCTTCACTTGCCTGTGCAACGGCCAGGGCTACGGTTTCTTGTTTAACCAACCCGCAACCCTGACCCAGGAGGCATCGGTCTTCGTGGACCCCGTCACGACGTGCTGTGTCTTTGAGGCGCGCGTGAAACACGACGCGCCGTCGACTCGGGCCTGGTCCTTACCGAGCGGCGAGCTGCCCACTGCTCACCGCCCGCAGGCCCGCGCCTACGGTGGCTGGGAGTTTAGTGTCATCTCCCGACCAGGGCGTCTCCTGCGGCGGCTAGTGGCGTGAGGTCGTTGGGATTCCCGTTGCCTCACGCGCTCCGCCTCCTCCTTTGCCAGCATCACTGCTTCGCAGAAGGAGACGACGGCCTGCCATGCACTCTCGCTCCGGACCATGGCCTGGACCAGGGTCGGACGCGAGAGATCGCCGCCGATCGCCGCTACGAGGACACGGCGGTGCTCTACCCAAGCCGGGCAGACCTCCACCGTATGCTCCACCGTGTCCTCAGGGCGATCCGCACAATGGTGACACCCTGGCGTTTCCTCCCGCCATATATGGATCAGGAACCTCCCAAAACAACCGTGTCCGGTGACCCGTCCACCGCGCCTTAGGTCACCACACTAGTAAGTGTTTAGAGATAATTAGTATCTATCAATTGTCACATGTGTCGAAATTTCAGCGCGACTTCCACTGCAAAAGGGAAAGTAGTAAATGAGCGAGAAATAGAGAAGTAAAATAGAGTACAATTAGGTAAAATAGATTATGTCTTTCATTGGCCTACGAACAGAGGAAGCGCCACCTCTTTACTATCTAAGTTACCTATCCTATTTCTACCTAAAAGGTAAAATGGAACCCTATTCATGACTTCGCTATTCGTCTGTCCATCTGTCCGTTCGTCCATCTGTCACCAGGCTGTATCTCGTGAACCGTAATAGCTAGACAGTTGAAAATTTCAGATAGTATGTATTTCTGTTGTCGCTATAATTACTAAAAATGCAACAAACGTGATTTTATTGCCGTTTTAGATAATGGTACAGAACCATTCGTGCGAGAGACTGACTCGCAGTTCGGTTTTGTTTTTATTCATCAGTCATCAATACTCTCTTTATTTATTTGTAAGTATAAATATTGCTTAAAGGTATGAGTGTATGACACGTTTAATCGTCAAATGATGACACGATTGGCGTAGTGGCTTCTGCATTGCGTGTCGATTCCCGCACGAAAAAAATATTTGTATTACCTACAAGTAGTTGTTCTGGGTCTGACTGTTTGTGTATGTGAGTTTATATGTTTGGAAACGCACCCACGATACAGGAGAAATTCCTATAGTGGGGCTCCAGTTTTTATAAAAGTGGTATTCAGCTGTATTTATTTATACTTTCGCACAAAGAAAATATACAGAGGCGGACTTAATTCCTCAGGCATTCTCTACCAGTCAACCACTGTTGGTGAAGAAATTAGATGGCAGGTGCTTTAGTTACAGAAACATGACAACAAAAAGAAAAATCTCATAAAAACTATATTATAAACAAATAATTAAAATACGCTGGAAGAAAAACCCTACATAGTTGGGAAAACTTGATTGTACACATGGGCGTTCCCGAGGGGAGGCAGCTGCTCCCCCCTGGAAATCTCACAGAACATGTCTGAAGTCCCCTAATTACTGAACAAAATATAAACGACGACTTATCCCTAACTTTTAAAGACAACATGCAGTAGACACTAACAAATTATACGGTGTACCTAATTGCCAAAAAAACAAAAAATAACCCACTCTAAAAATTTGTCTTGCCGCGCAACACGACAAATTGCTTGGCGGCAAGACTTTGCATAAGAAAATGTTTTGCACCAGTCCATAATTATGTTCCTTCCTATATAGAATATAGGTAACAGACGTGTAATTGATTAACAAAATAGTAAAACGAGGGACACTATGATTGAAAGGTATGGAAAGCAGGTGAATGCGGAGTGTTTACCATACGACCTCCTTCGACTCATTAGATGTTAGGACTTAGATGTCTACGTGTTACTTACATGTAATTAATGGTGTAATTAATGGCCAGTATTAATTTACTAGTTATCTTCCCAAAAGGATTTAATTAGAGACGATGCTTGCCGGTAGAACTTCCAGGAGCATTTCCGACGTTTGGCTCCCAGACTGGAACGGGCTGGAGCTACCCTGAGGCGGCTCCCCCTCCCAATCTAGGGGGAACAAAGGCGAGGTCCGTGCGGTCCATGGCCCTTTACGGTGCACCGATGTCTCATGGTCGTTCGGCTGATCCAGAGAAACCGCACGGTCTGCGCTGAGGCGACGAGCCTCCTTGTTGGGTTACCGCGATGGGATCTGGAGGCCAAAGCCCTCGCCCATATGTGAGAGTGGTGAGAGTAGGCAAAACGCCGGGACATAACTCCGCCGCCGATTTCAAGGCAACATGGAGAGTGTAATTGTTGTAAACCAGTGCTGGGCACGCCACAATAGGGGCGGTAAGTTCCCTCTTTGAGGAGTGGCTCGAGAAGTGCCACGGCGCCCTCACCGAACACGGCTGTTTCGGGAGGTACGTACCTGTCCTCGTGGCGGCGATCGGCGGCGATCTCTCCCGTCCGGCCCTGATCTAGGCCATGGTCCAGAGCGAGAGTGTATTGCAGGCCGTCATCTCCTTCTGCGAAGCAGTGATGCTGGCAAAGGAGGAGGTGGAGCGCGTGAGGGAGCGGGAATCCCAACGTCCTCACGCTTCTAGCTGACGCAGGAGACTCCCAGGTTGGGAGACAACATCGAATGACAGGATGACCACTGGGTGGCGAGCAGTGGGCAGCTCGACCCACCCGTCGCGTCACAGCACATCGTGACAGGGTCCACGAAGATCGATGCCTGGGTCAAGGTTGCATGTTGGTCAAAAGAGAAGCCATGGCCCTGGTGTGCAGGTAATTGAAGGAACACGGGTGATTTTAGTCAGTAAAAGTCTGAAACGCCCTTCCGCTCCGCCTAGAGAGGAAGAGGTCATTAATTGATGATTTCGCATCCGCACCAAAAAAAAAAATCGATACTTTTCTTTCAAGAAACCCTTAGTCACGGTATTCAATAGTTACACTGTGTAATGTGTTATAATTATGTTGTAATGGGTTATGTTATATGTATTTTAATTTTTTGCTTGATGATATTATTGATTTTTATAGGTAGGTATGATGAGGCTTCCGTCGACTGGGACCGCAATTAACTCGGACCGCGGTCCCAGTCGCCGGATTCATAAAAATTAAATAATTTTCTTCCGTCGACTGGGACCACTCATAGGTAACTTAAAAAAAGTCTACTATACAAGCCGAAATCGGTACAGTCAAACGAATAAACATCTAAATTATTGATATGAATATGAATATCATTGACTCGTTCTAGATGATGTTCATAATTTTATCCTATGCGCTTATAAATTGACCTAGCCCGTTTTTATATAATTCACACATGCAGGTAAACACACACATAGGCAATAGCATTGTATGATAGTATATTACTATTTCTTTCTAACTCGTAAAATTATTCATACAAAATATTTAGGTACGTAGTTCGTATCGAGTATCGACGAATACTATTGCTTTAGGGCTATATTTGACCGGACACTTTAGAAAAACAAAAAGGAGGATGTTATAAAATAATAACATTATTTATAAATTTTAACACAGTTAATACTGATTTTGTGTGAAGCCATAACGGCCATTTTTAGGGTTCCGTAGCCAAATGGCAAAAAACGGAACCCTTATAGATTCGTCGTGTCTGTCTGTCCGTCTGTCCGTCCGTATGTCACAGCCATTTTTTCCAAAACTATAAGAGCTATAGGTACTGTTGAAACTTAGTAGGTAGATGTATTCTGTGAACCGCATTAAGATTTTGAAGCAAAAATAATAATAAATATTGAGGGTCCCCATACTTAGAACTGAAACTCAAATTTTTTTTTCGTCAAGCATACGTGTGGAGTATCTATGGATAGGTCTTCAAAAATGATATCGACTTTTTTAAAATATTTTTTTTCTAAACCAAAAAAAAGTTTGCGTGACAGACGTTTCCAACGTGGAAAAAAGTTGAACCTCTAACTTTTAAAATAAGAAAATGAAAAATCTACAAAAGCATATGATGTACTTACATTACTATAAAAACAACCAACGAAAATTGTTTTGAAAGACTTTTAAAATAAGAAAATGAAAAATCAAAAAAAGCATATGATGTACTTACATTACTATAAAAACTACCAACGAAAATTGTTTTGAAAGAGATCTAGTAAGTATGTTTTTTTAATACCTCTTAAATCGTAAACCGCTTATTACCGCGTAATCTTTCATACAAATAACTTAAATCCTTTAATTTCATAATCAATGGTACAGAATGTACTAGTCGCCTCTGCGATTTTTGAAAGCTCCCCTTGATTTCCCTGGTCTTCCATCATCAGATCCTGACCTGGTGACTATGGGACCACCTGGAAAGTATACAGTTTCGAAAAAAAAAAGAATATTCTGCACATCGGTCTTAGAGTGATCGGTGAACATATGTAAAAAAAAAGGATTACGAAGAATTGAGAACCACCTCCTTTTTTTGGAGTCGGTTAAAAAAAGATTTTTACTCAATTACTACTTTGTCGTTTGACTGTACATTATTTGATTTCAGTTATCATTTATGAGTGGTCCCAGTCGCCGGAAGAAAATTATTTAATTTTTATGTATCCGGCGACTGGGACCGCGGTCCGAGTTAATTGCGGTCCCAGTCGACGGAAGCCTCGGTATGATATTCACTTTCTAATTTTTTTTTTTTTTTTGTATTAAGTTACTATTTTGTAGTTCTTCGTGTTTTTTTTTCTTTCCGCCCACCCAATACTTAGACATTCTTTGCTATTGTTTGCCAAATCGATAAAAGAAAGAATAAGTGCAAGTGCTGTGTTGAGTTGCATGATTTTTGACAATGCATGCACTGACAGGACAGAACCACTCAATGCTTGTGGTTATTTTATCAAAAGCCCATGTTCGACATCGATTCCATTTGGATAAATTACAAAAGTTTTGATATCTACCTACAATGTACATACAAACTTACCTACATTCAGAAAATAAATCAGTTATCCTTATCAATCATCATATTATTTTTCTTCAACCTATAGAGGTCCTCTGCTGAACAAAGGACTCCCCAAGGCTTTCATTACATTGGGGGTGTTTGCCATAATCCCCACGCTTGGCAAGCGGGTTGGGATCGCAGCAATTTGATATTGCACAGGAGAAGCGCTGCTGGCCGCTTCCCTGGTGAGAGTTCCCTTAGTAGTCTCTTACGACACCCACGGGAGGATATGGGTTGGTACTATTCTAAGCCCGATACCATACGGGATCGTCATCCGCCGTCCGGGAGCGCTGGTTTATAAGTTACTAGCTTTCCGCCCGCGGCTTCGCCCGCGTGGAGTTCGGTTATAACGCGCTTTTTAGATTTCCCTCGGGAATATCAATGTTTTCCGGGATAAAAGGTAGCCTATGTTCTTTCTCAGGGTCTAAAGATTGTCTGTGCCAAATTTCATCAAAATCGGTTGAGAGGTTTAAGCGGGAAAGCGTAACAGACAGACAGACAGAGTTACTTTCGCATTTATAATATTAGTATGGATAAAAAAAATACATTATATTTCGCATTTATTAAACCTTATATTAAGCTATTCGCCCGTTTGAGATGTCAAGAAGTTTGTCACTAAAACTGTGGTTTCATAAGAAACTGTTGAACAGTCATACAATAAAGGTTAGGTATCCAAATACAGAGCATTTTTGATAATGAATGGTACCGATTCCGTTGTTCAGACACTAAACCAAATTAAAGTACAGTGCCTTTCTATTCTATTTAAAAAAAGGTCAGAAGACAAAATAATATAAAATACAAAATAATAAAGGGGGTTGGTTACTTTATTATTTCGAAATAGCGACATCTTGCGTGTAAACCGTTAAAGTACAAAGTTTAAGTTGAGCATAGCACCATCTATTAAAGAGTGAAAACTTTAAGTTGCATGTACTCCTCTCCATGCTTGCTAGTACATATATTTACTAATAGATGGCGCTGTCAGTTTCATATCACAAAGTATTTGAATGTGGTTTCATATAAGGCGCGAGATGGCTTAAATTGTACTAACTATTAGGAACCAACACACAAAAAGCTACAAGCAAATAATTACAAAAACAATACAATATGTAAAAAAATGTGCAACTACATAAATAGGCCAGTAATCAAACACTTACTTACCTTAGTACCTATCTACACAAAAATTTCTAAGCAAAGCGAAGCACACAATTACTTTAATTTAATAATACATATTTGTAACATCATATTATATACAATATGTTAAGAAAACCCTGTCCGACCCGTAAGGATAGTAAAGGTTAGGTAAACACATGACCAAATAACATATGAAATTTTACATAATCATCATAGTAACAATACTAGTGAATTTTGAAATTACCTTTTTTTCCCGCGAATTAATTCCAACTTCCCCAAAATTTGGTAATTTTTAAAAAGTGACAACATTATTTTTGACGGTATAATTCTGAGCGAATAGCGATGCGGCCGCGTGCCGCGTGCCCTGCCCCTCTCCGCCCGCGCCTGGATGGCCTACGGCAGATGTTTTAAGTTACCCCTTTTTGCGAAATAATATTTATTTTTTTAGGGGGATTTTTTTTTAAGTTTAGCCCGGCTTTGTAGGCATTAGTAGAATCAGTTATCGATACCTAACAATACCTTCACGGATCGGACAGGGTTTTCTTTACATATTGTATATTATATGACATAAATGATTTCTCTGTTATGTATCAAAGACTCTTGTTCACAAACTAAAGTAATTTTTAGCTGAGTGCATCTCTTTCTATTTCATTAGAAAAGGATAGAAGATAACATTTTAATTGAATCCTGTCAAATTAAGATATTCCATAGACAGCTTAGACGCGATTATAAACATGGCGACCAAAAGTCCATCAATTTACTTCAGGCGCGGACTACTTTGACAGGTCGCAACTAACATATTATCTTCTGTCCTTTTGTTAATGAAATATAAAGAAAAAGATGCACTGAACTTAAATTTAGTTTAGTTTGTGAATAAGGTAATTTAATAAGGTAATTTAATAAGGTAATTTAATAAGGTAATTTAATAAGGTAATTTAATAAGGTAATTTAATAAGGTAATTTAATAAGGTAATTTAATAAGGTAATTTAATAAGGTAATTTAATAAGGTAATTTAATAAGGTAATTTAATAAGGTAATTTAATAACGTAATTTTTACTCGGTGGTAGGCCATAACATCCGCCGCCGGCAGAAGTTACCACCCACCAGACAAAGTCTTGCCGCCAAGCGATTCATCGTGTTCCGGCATGATGTCTGGTGAAGCCGTACGGAGGACGGGTCTGAGCAGTTGTGTTGCGATGTGTGGCGCGTACGATGCGCCAAATGTTGTGTCAGGAGTTTAGTCGCGGAGAGTCTCCAGATAAATCTCCCTCTAGCGCAGCATCGTTTGGTCGTGTTGGTCTTGGGTTTAACATTGCATCACCTTGCTCAACTGCCGTCATCCTTCCTATTCCTAAGTTTTTTAAGTGAATAGGTTTAATAAACTATTGCGCTTTGCCATCAACGATTGCATCACTGCTTACCATCAGGCGGGATTGCAGTCAAGCACTAGTTTATATTATTAAAAAAAAAATTAAGGGAATCGGGGTCAGTTCCATTTCTATGTCATCATCATCATTTCAGCGTTAATCCCAGTCGCATCCAACGCTTTTTCAGCTTTGGAGTCTGGGATCCGCTTTACCAATCTAACTGCTGTTTTGGCTAAACTTCGATATTTTCCGTGAAGCGACTGCCGTCTGACCTCCACAACCCTAAGGCGATATCGAAGCATAGCAGCTAGACCAATTGTTGGACTTTTGAGGGCCCCAACAACCCGTAACGACTGCCATTAGATGTTCGTATGGCAACCGGGACCAACGGCTTAACGTGCTTTCCAAGGCACTACCAGACCAGTGCAAATATTCATATTCATGCATACAAATATTTGTATTGAGCGGGAATCGAACCCGCGCCGCCTTGCGCAGCGGCCGCATTCGGTGCCGCTAAGCTACGGAGGCTGTCAGTGCCCTTTCTATGTTTACTTGGCTTAATTATCTTACCTTTGTATATCACAAAACCCCGATTATGGCTTGCTTCCCCTTTCAACACTATCAGTCCTCATAATGCCATGCTCGTCACGACAAGATAATCTCTTAATTAGAGCGACAGTTATTGGACGTGTCTACAGAGTCGTGAGAGATAGCATCTGTTGGTACTAACTTGTAGCTATTTACTTACAAAGGTTGTATACTAGTGGTACTCAAACTTTTTGTTCATTGGAACAATTTCTGTATCTTGGGTCCGTATTACAGAACGTCACTCAAAACTCAAGCATTTGAAGACTTTTGATTGGTTGAAACTAGTTTTAAGTAATGCTTGAGTCTTGAGTAACGTTCTGTAATACGGACCATAATGTGCTCTAAATAATAACGTTAATAATTAAGAAATGGCACGAAGGTCAAGGAGTCATGCAACAAAACTATTGACAAAAAAAAAGACGTTGAGAGGTTGTTTATTGGTATTGTTTCGAACTTCGTGTCCAACTGTCATAGGCGATACGATATCCACCAATTAAGATTCTCGAAGAATTTCTACTTTTTTTGCACGTGTTATTTGCAAAATTGTGCTGTTTCTTCCACAGGGGCCATTGATGACGAGAAGACTAAGAAAGTGTTGTTTTGTGAAATGTGACTTGAAATGTTTTTAGAAAACAATGGCGGTTTTAGTTCCGATTTTGGGTACACATTAAAATAAACGTACAGCGCTTTAGTCTTTTATTTTCCCCTTGAATCAGCGTTTTCGTCAATATAAAACTGGCAGTAGGTAATCCTGTCTATTAACAACGAATATGAACAATAATCCACAGTAAATTCAAATTTTATTTATTTCAAGTTGAAGAAAAATATCAACTTTTTTTTAATGTCATTAGCTTGATATTAGAGTAACTCGCACTATTGAACAAGTTGTAAAAATGATTGACGTTGTAGCTTTTTTTTTACTATGGCATCTCGTAGTTGACCTTGAGGGGTCGTGACTACTTAACCGGACTATCCTGTGGCTGCCTTAAATGAATTTAAAGCCTCCAGCCAGGGCAACTAAAACCTAAGCGATTACACACTAAGGGCACCTCCTGTGGGGTACGAACCTCGGCTTGGGGCGTCGCTGGAGAGAACAGCCAGGGACGGCTGGATCGAAGTTTTGACGTTGTAGTGTAAAAAAAGAGATTTTTAAATAACTCAAATTCGTTTACTTTTTTGGCGAATATTTTGCAATTTTTCTTTACCAAGATTAGTAGTTATGACAATGGGAATTCTGCGGCGTGAATTTTTAAAATTAGCAATTTCTTGTTGACTTGTGGAGGGATAAGGAGCAGCGTGTAAAGCTCACTCATCCTCCATAAAAAAGAGAGGATCTTCCGACCAGACTGGGATTGTTTGGCGGGCCACTTTGCCCGCCGGTTGATGTCGCGAACTTGTATGTGTGCTAGTTGCACAGAAAACTCTGATTGCGAGATGCAGGATTCGCGTGACGTCAGTATGACGCGTCGTTCGCATGTTGCGTTGTAGGCACCGCTACACACTCATTCTATGGCAGACTTGACCCAATTACACAGTATATCTTTGGGTACAAACGATACAATGTTGACTACCACTGGGAATTAAAGGTAGACAGATGAAATCGATAAACTAGTTGGAAACGCGTGTTAGGAAAATGAACTCTCAGAGGTCCTCAAAGTTTGAGGACGATAATTCGAGTGACCTGAAAAAGCTGCGGCTGGGATGATGATGATGAATTCGAGTGAGCTGTGATGTTTTCAGCAGCAGTGGTCTAAAGGTATTGGCCGCGACTTACAAGCTGTAGATCGTAGGTTCGTTCCCATCAGGAGTTTTATTTCTTTACCATTGCTCTCACAATGATAAAGGAAAGCATCGTGAGGAAACTACAATGTGTTGATGCCACAGGTCTTCGATTTTTTTTTTCTACAACAAGCCGTTTTCTATAGTCAGATTTCGGGGAGACCCCCATACAGTAGCCCCAGACATGTGCCCTAACAGGTTTAAGAGGTATGGGTGAACCCCGAAGGAACACAAGGAAGGCCTTGTGACCTTCGGGGTTGTTTTAGTGTGGTAAAACTCCCACACTCCCTGGTTTTATCTGCAAGGACCAAGCGCCTTTTGAAGATTTCCACCCGTGCACAAGACAAATAAGAACCGGTTATTAACAATGTTTGCATCCGGTTCTTCACAGTTTTGAGAGTAATGACGATAGTGAACTATACTACGATCCGGACAAACGCGTTTCGCCTCCTCCTTTATACCGCGTACATCGAGGGACTGGAACAATTTGCCAGCGGCGGTGTTTCCGTCGGACTACAATTTGAGTGTCTTCAAGGCTAGACTGAATAGCCTCTTAATAAACTAGTGCGCTTTACCATCAATGATGCGTCACTGCTTACCATCAGGCAGGATTGCGGTCAAGCGCTAGTTTATAATATATTAAAAAAAAATACTATTAAATAATCTATAATCTCCTACTTTATAAATGTGAAAATGTCTACTTTATATTTATTTTTATTTATTTACCTACCTACAGGATTCTTTGTCACCCCAATGATTGTATATAAATACAAATAATTATTTTAACTTATAGTTAATTAGCTGTGCCCCGCGGTTTCACCCGCGTAAGTTTCGAACTGAAAGAGCTCAGTTGATATAAAATAAGCGCCTGTTAAAATAATGGGAGCTATATGTATGTCCGCGTTTGCCCCGTTTTGCCAACATTTTTTGTTCCTGCTCTGCTCCTATTCGTCATAGCGGGATGTTTTATAGCCTATGTTCTTTCTCAGACTCTTGACTATCTGTGTACTAAATTTTATTACAATCGGTTCAGTAGTTTTGGCGTGAAAGCCGGACAGACAGACAGACAGACAGAGATACTTTCGCATTTATAATATTAGTAGAGATTATAGGTAATCACTTATAGTAATCACTTTATAATATTATAATTAAGTAATTAGTATTATAATAATACCCATAATTATACCTAATACTATAAAGTGATCTAGCCTCATCTGACAATGGTGAGTCAGTCAGAATGGCATTATAGAAGCTTACTTTAGAAGCGTTGGCTTGACGTTTTTGGCTCCCAAACGAGCACACTGCAAGAATATAATGATCTGTGGCCATATGTGATACTACTGAACTACACAAAATGATACAAGCAACCCCCCCACACAGGCGCACACATATACATACACGCACATATACACAAACACGCATACACACTTGCATGTTAATTATACATAAGGTTTTTAAAAATTGTATACTGCTGTGGAAGAGCGGAGTCTCCTAACACAGGCATTATTTGCTTAACAGGAGGCTTCAATCACCAACTAATGTTAAATGATTTGGAGCTCTAATAAATTTGATTTTGTTTTTTTTTTTTTTTTTTTTTCGATATGTTTGTTACTCTTTCACGCAAAAACTGCTCAAAGATTTGGATTAAATTTGGAACACAGGTGGCTTGGAACCAGGATAAACATATAAAATAAGTTTTTAGCCAGACATTCCCATGGAATCTAAACTTATGCCAGTGAAACCGCGGGTGTAGTTATTACATAGCTCACAAAATGCTATCCACGATAGATCTAAAGACACTTAAAAATGTTAAACTAAAATTGAACTTAGAGTTCACAATTTCTTATCTTTAAATTATTAATTCCTATTTTCTGTAAAATTATAAACTAGCGCTTGACCGCAATCCCGCCTGATGGTAAGCAGTGGCACAATCGTTGATGGTAAAGCGCACTAGTTTATTAAGAGCCTATTTACTCTAGCCTTGAAGACACTCAAATTGTAGTCCGACGGAAACACCGCCACTGGCAAATTGTTCCAGTCCCTCGATGTACGCGGTATAAAGGAGGAGGCGAAACGCTTCATCCGGATCGAAGTGGTGTTAACAACGTAAGGGTGGAAACCAGCCATACGACGGGTCGTCCGATGATGGAACGGAGATGGGGGAATTAAATCATGCAATTCCCTCGCACACTCCCCAAAATGCATCCTATAGAACACCGAAAGGCTGGCTACTCTACGCCTGGGATCTAGGCTTTGGAGACCGTCTCGAGTTAAATCAGGGACGAAAAAATATTTTTAATAAGACCTTGATTGTCATCAGCTGTAATGAAGCCAGCGTGACGACCTACACGTTTATGATCTTTGAGCCTAAACGCGTGACGTTTCATATTTATAGAAGTCAAGTGTAAGTGCATGACAAGTGAAGCGAGAGTACTGCTTACACTGTTAGAATTTGCAATGAGCCGCAAAATAAAACACTTACTTTCACTTGCCAGGGTAAGGACTTCATGGTGGACCGGTTGTTTCTTTAATATTTTTACAGTTTTATCTTTGTTTTTTTAAACGTTATAAAGTAGAGCAGTGGTAGCGTAGTGGTATCGACCGCGACTTCCAAGTTATAGGTCGTAGGTTCGAAGCCCATCAGGCGCTTTACTTCTGTGTTCTATGTTTGTTTGGTTTCCGCACTCAGTCCCTCCAGTAGACCACTGTGCGCTTTCATCATCATCAAACTTTTTTTTAACGTCCCACTACTAGGCATAGGTCTCCTCTCATACAAAGAAGGATTGAGCGTAATCACCACAATTGCTCAATGCGGGTTGGCGATTCTAGACTTTAAGTCCAGGTTTCAAGATGTTTACCTTCACCTTTTTAAACAGTCGTTGGTGTCCAAGATATACTTAGAAAGTACATATAACACAAAGTCATGCCGCCAAGCGATTCATCGTGTTCCGACATGATGTCTGGTGAAGCCGTACGGAGGACGGGTCTGAGCAGTTGTGTTGCGATTTACGTGCCGGTACGATGCGCGAAATGTTGTTGTATCGGGAGTTTGGTTGTGAAGGGCCTCCAGATCAATATCCCTCTGGCGCAGCATCGTTGGTCGTGTTGTTGGGTCTAACTTTGCATCACCGCGCTCAACTGCCGTCTTCCTTCCTATTTACTCAGTTCTTTTGAGTGAGTAGGCTTAATAAACTAGCGCGCTTTACCATCAACGATTGCATCACTGCTTACCATCAGGCGGGATTGCAGTCAAGCGCTAGTTTGTAATTTATATAAAAAACTTAGAAAAGTTAAATTGGCACCTGCCTGACCTGGAATCGAACCCGCACATTCGTACTTGAGAGGCTGGTGTTTTAAACACTATAAGGCGACCACTACTAGTGAGCTTTACTTTGTGTAAATTATTTCATCACCACTGCTCTCAAAACGGTGAAGGAAACATCGTGAGGAAATCGGCATATCCCAGTGCCAAAAACTTCGAAGATATGTGACAGCTACCAACCCGCATTGGGCTGGCGTGGTAGATTACGGCCTACTCCCTCTCACCGAGAGGAGGCCTGTGTCCCAACAGTGGGGAAAATATTCTGATTATGTTGTTATAAACAATTATAATTTTAACGACACGATTGGTGGAGTGGCTGAGCGATCGACTGAAGCACCGCGTGGGTTCGATTCCCGCACGGAACAAATATTTGTATGACCTGTAAGTAGTTTTTCCGGGTCTGGTAGTTTGTATATGTGAGTGTATATGTTTGTAAACGCACCCACGATAAGTACAGGAGAAATACCTAGTAAGGGGCAACGTATTTAAAAAAAAAAAAGACCGCATCACGCCTGATGGTAAGCAGTGAGGCAATCGTTGAATCGTTGAAACAGAACTTGTTAGTCATAGCTTACATACAATATTATGAACCCGCGAAACATGGAAAACAAAAATACGAGGCAGTGAGTACGAAAATAACACGTTCGCAGAATGTTATTTTTTTAGGGTTCCGTAGCCTAATGGCAAAAAACGGAACCCTTATAGATTGGTCATGTCTATCTGTCCGTGTGTCACAGCCATTTTTTTCGGTAACTATAAAAGCTATACTGTGAAACTTGGTAGGTAGATGAATTCTGTGAACCGCATTAAGATTTTGACGCAAAAATAAAAAATAATAATAAATATTGGGGGCTCCCCATACTTAGAACTGAAACTCAAAAATTTTTTTTTCATCAAACACATACGTGTGGGGTATTTATGGATAGGTCTTTAAAAATGATATAGAGGTTTCTAAAATATTTTTTTTCTAAACCGAATAGTTTGCGTGACAGACGCTTCCAAAGTGGAAAAAAGTTGGTCCCCCCTTCTAACTTCTAAAATAAGAAAATGAAAAATCTAAAAAACATGTAATGTAGGTACATTACTATAAAAACTACCAACGAAAATTATTTTGAACGAGATCTAGTAAGTAATTTTTTTTTAAATACCTCGTAAATCGTAAACCGCTTATTACCGCGTAATCTTTCATACAACTTAAATCCTTTAATTTCATAAATCAATGGTACGGTACCCTTCGTGCGTGAGTCCGACACGCACTTGGCCGGCTTTTCTTAGGATACCATTTTCATAAAGTTTTATAGTGCAAACACATAATGTTTTTAAGCTTTCCTTGGAATTATGCGGATTAAATTTTTTATACTCTTTATAATTTTGCGAATTTACTTTGAAGTATGCGTATGTAAGTAGCATGGCGTAACTGTTACTTTCTTGAGAAAAATTCAGTATGTGCTCAAAATGTTAAGATCTCATCAGATTTTTTGAAACAGTGTTTTATGTTAAGATGTTAAAAAGTAATGTTTTTATTATTTTATTTTTTTTATTTATGTAAGCTTCTACTTCAGGGATGGCGAACCAGTGATACGCGTGCCGTTGCTCGTATCAAAATAATGTTGGCAACGCATAACTATAATATCAGAATTTTTATTAAAAACTACTAATGGGCCTCTCCAAGTTGGTTTCGGCCCCAACTAAAGCCTTCCAAAGGTTCGAACGCAAGTTAAAAAAGTCTTTGTTGGCACGAAATAGCCAAGTGAATTTTTTAGTGGGAAAAAATGTAGGCACCTACATAGCGGTTCACCATCTGTTCTATTAGATATACCTACTAATTTCACTTGTTCCCTTTTACTGCAGTCAACCTTGCTGTCAATAAATAAATACATCTCATACTGGACTGATTATGATTGGTTTAGCCTCGTCTTTTAAATACGGAGGACGGGTCTGAGCAGTTGTGTGATGTGTGCCGGGTACGATGCACCCAATGTTGTTGTGTCGGGAGTTTGGTCGTGGAGGGTTTCCAAATGAATTTCCCTCTGGCGCAGCAACGTTGGTCGTGTTTTTGGGTTTAATAATGTATCACCTCGCTCAACTGCCGTCTTCCTTCCTATTCATTAAGTTTTTTAAGCTTTACAGCGTTAAAAAAAATAGTATTATGAGAGCCCCCCGGGCCTGTTTTTTTATTATATCAAATTACACTAATATTTTACTACATAATTTCTTTCTGAAGACCGTAATTCAAAGATAACCGAAACAAGCTGAGTATCCATAGTTTCCTGACTCTAATTTAAAACCAAATGCCACTACTTTCTTCGGCTACCAATCTACAAGTTTTTGTCAAAAGACAACATCGAATTATAAAGTACTCTTAACAAAAAGTGTCTGTAGCCCTTTTTGTCTCGTAACTACTTCCATCCATGGTTTGGCTGACGATAATGGTGTCTGTACCTTTGTTTTTATGAAAAGAAATATAGCAACCGCCTCTTAATTTGAAATTAGAGAAACTTGGTTAAGAAACTGTACCTATACGTACTATACTACAGCTTTGGTGGTTTCATTATAAGAGGTGTCAAAATTTCCATGAGTGTAGACTAGATTATTTATTTATATATTCTTTATTGTACACCAATCAAATATCGAACACAAAACATACAATGGGCGGCCTTATCGCTAATGCGATCTCTTCCAGGCAACCAAAGAATGGACAGAATTCCTAAATAAGAGGGAGGAAGACTGTAGTTCAGTAAGATGATGCAATGTTAAACCCAACAACACGACCAACGATGCTGCGCCAGAGAGAGACTGATCTGGAGACCCTCCACGACCAAATTTCCGACACAACAACATTTGGCGCATCGTACCCGGCACATATCGCAACACAACTGCTCAGACCGGCTTCACCAAACATCATACCGGAACACGACGAATCGCTTGGCGGCAAGACTTTGTCTGGTGGGTGGTAACTTCTGTCGGCAGCCGGTGTTATGGCCTACCACCGAGAAAACTATGTTAGGGTCAGCTTTCCGTCTAACCGGATTCTAACCGGACAGCTGAATACATACACACATACATACATGGAACGACTGCCTATCTGACCTTCACAACCCAGTTACTGAGTAATACCATACCCATTAGGAAGACTGGTGGTCTAATCTAGAAGTAACAGCCAGGACCAACGGCGTAATGTGTTATCCGAGGCACAGAACGCAGTATTATAGACATCAAATATACTGACCATATTCGAAACACCACTTTGAGCACCAAAACACAAATTACTAACGCTGCTTGAAAAGCCACTAAGCTGAAGTTCGACCGGGCTGGCCACGTCTTCTATATGCTTAACAAGCTATGAGCCACATAACCATCATGTGATTAGATTTCCAGCTGTGTCTGAACACAGCTAGAAATCTTCGCAACAGGCCCCTTAGAAGGCTGAACAAAACAAATGACCAATGTTCTATTTTAGCCCTGGATCGGAACATCTCGAAGACATGATAATAGATTGGTGTAGGTTAAAATTAACAGTTGATTGAGTTTACATCGTTTACGCAATGATTAATGTAAAAACGGGTTTCTATTCCAGCAGCATCAATAAAGAGAATCTGGTGCTTGAAAAGCTGCTACGCTGAAGTGCGACAGGGCTGGTCACGTCTGCTTATGCCTAATAAGCTGTGGGCCACATAACCACCATAGGCCCTGATACAGCTAGAAATCTTCGCGACAGACCTTTTAGAAGACTGCACAAAACAAACGACCGATGCTCTATTTCAGTCCTGGATCGAAAGAGCTGGAACACATGAGGAGCGGCCTTTGAACCGTAATGGGGTGTTGATTAACATCATTTTCACAAAGCTTAATGTAAAACCGGTTCCTGTTCCACTTACATCAATAAAGTGACGGCTAAGTTCTACGCAAATTTTGCCACAGCGCAAAAATATGAATGAACTGAAAAAAAACGGCTTTATGTAATTCCGCACTTTATGTCATATAAGAGGTAAAGTTTGGATTCCTTTGCAAATAGTTACAGTTGTGTAAGCCGTTATTTCTTCAGCATTGTGAACATTACCAGTATGAACCAGGAAGTCATTTAACAGTTTATAGTGTACGTGTTTATCTCTTCATAAAATATATTTATTATGTTCAACCTTTGGGGTTTGTTTTTTTTTTTAATATTATAAATTAGTGCTTCCCACAACTCCGCCTGATGGGAAGCAGTGATGCAATAGTCGATGGTAAAGAACGCTAGTTTATTAACACATTCCCTGCGCCATCACTTTCAAAGAACTTTCAGCTGGTGCTTTGGAGACCTAAAAGATCTCGAAACTAACCTACCTTTTGGTGCGTTTGAGACCTAATCAGTCCCCTAAAGATACAGTTTTGAAAATAATTTATATCTTCCAAAAAAACAATCAAATATATTTTGAAGTTTTTGTGGGTGAAAGATAGCCTATTGCTTTATATTTTGCTAGGTTCGCACGCAGTTATGACATTTGAATAAACTACAAATTCCAAAAAAAAATATGATATCGATTGTATCTCGTACCGCAACCGAAGATAGTTCAATATGTGTAGTAAGTAGTGATGGGAATAAAATAATATCTCAGTTGTCGATTGAAAAAGTTTTATTAATTATGTAAAGTGTTTTTCATTAAAACATGGTAAGCACATTGATTGCTTGTATTGCACGCAAATGGTAACTATTCGTTTAGTTTTTTTAGAAGCGTTAGTGCTGTTTAATGTGCGTCGTAATTTTTCGTAACAACCCACACAACGTCTTTTTTTGTCGCCACGTTGGAAAACATGATCAGTACATCTTCCTTCGGGTAATTTTGTAATAAAATGCATTGTATAAATAAACAGCATGCAACTATGTCAGTGAAGTAAATGCGACGGAATCTAATTTTATTAGTTTCGTTATTCGAGTGTCTTATGTATATTTTTGTTCTTAGGCTGTTGTTGAAAAAAATATACGGAGGTATTAAATAAAAGCTGGATGTCACAGGTCTCTTGTAAGTTTACTATAACAACGTTTTTGTTTTAATAACCAAAATTTAGGCTACCAAAAACTTACCAGAGAGTGATACCCCCCCTCCCCTGTGTAGTATATTGCTTACATAATTAAAACACTTTATCATTAGAGATAAGTAGCAAAGCCCACCAGAAATGCTACTAAGCTAAGACAATCTCAAAAACTCATTGTATAATAAAAATGATAATCAACACGTAGGTATATACGCGAGTGTTATTTCGTGATGCTAGGACAACACTAAAACAAGTCATGCAGCGCCCGCGCCGCCCACCTTCCCTCTCTTGCGTCTACGAGGCGAACGATTCCACGAGTACCGACATATCTCCTAACGCAAGGAATGAAAATAATTACAGTACTGTGCGTTAGGGACCTAATCCATCTCTAATTTCTTTTTTAATGTCCTTGAACTCAGTTTTAAGTAGGAAGCAAATGTGTATATTTGTCGTACTCATACCTAAAGAACTTTACACGTTAGATCCTCCCGCAAGGAGTGAAATAACCAGATTATGTTCAACGCACAATACAAAAGTCCTGCAAGAGATCTGATAGATCTCGTAATGCAACGAACGTGTTAAAGAGCCTATTCACTCTAGCATTGAAGACACTTAAATTGTAGTCAGACGGAAACACCGCAGCTGACAAATTGTTCCAGTCCCTCAATGTACACGGTATAAAAAACGATGCTAAACGCTTCGTCCGAATCGTAGTGGTGTCAGGAACGTAAAGGTATAGGATACTCGTCGTACGACGGGTCGTTCAATGATGTAACGGAAATGGGGGAATTAAGACATGCAATTCACGCGCAAACTCTCCAAAATGCGTCCTGTAGAATACCGACAGGCTGGCTATTCTACCCCTGTGCTCCAGGCAGACCGTTTTGAACCAAATAAGGGTCGCCAATTAGCCTCTTCGCCCACCTCACCACTGAATCTAAAGTTGCCAGGTGGCATTTTACAGTACCAGCCTTATTAGTACGTTTAATTTATAAAAAAAGGGAAAATTCTCGTAATTTTAAGAACTTTCACAAACTGATCTGTCTCAATCTATCAAATTAAAACTTTTTTTACAAAAAAACAACTGACTTCAACAAAAAAAAAAAAAAACACTATAAGTAAAGTGAAAAATAACTAATTTCGGAAGTCGGTGGCAAAAATGAATATACAAAAACCAAGGAGATCATGATCATATTTATATTTGCCACCGACTTCCGAAATTAGTTATTTTTCACTTTTAGTGATTGTTTTTGTGGAAGTCGGTTGTTTTCTTGTAAAAAAGATTTTATTTTACAATTTTTAGTTTCAAAAAGTACTGTTCAGCTGCATCCGGTCAGACTGGACGCTGCCACCAACATAGTTGGGAATAGGCCAGCAATTATTATAAATTTTCTGCCGATTTTTATAAAATTTCTCTGGGACTGGATTGGATGTATGAGCATTGCTAGAAATGACACGATTACGCGACTTAAATAAATTCTCTTGATTTTTTTTATTATCGCATCAGCATGGCGAGTAGCAATGGCTTGTGGTTGTCCTACGTTAAAATTCAATGCTGCTAATTTTTGAGGACTTCCCTCGACTGTCTATGGTCTTTATTATCAGATCTACTGCAGACTTTGGGTATAACCAACATGGATGCAAACTTCTCATCAACAGAAATTAATTGAGTCCAAACGCAAGGTAATTATATACTGTAAATTGTTGAGGAGTTCCTGAACTGACCTTTGTCTTTATCATCAGCTCCCTAATGACAGTCACAACCTATCTAGATGTAAAGTTCTTATCAATACAAATTAATCATAACGTAGCTGCCGTGAATTGTTGAGGAGTTCCCCCGACTGTCTCTCGGCTCCATCATCAGATCTACTGCAGACGTTCATTATAACCCATATGGGTGCAAAGTTCTCATTAATATAAATGAATTGAGTCCAAACACAAGGTAACTACTGTAAATAGTTGAGGAGTTCCCTGAACTCATCTTTGTCTTCATCATCACCCTCTAATGGCAGTCACCACCCATCTACGTGTAAGGTTCTTATCAATAGAAATTATTCAAGCACAAACACTAGGTTGCTGCTGTGAATCGTTGAGGAGTTCCCTCGTCTGTCTCCCGGCTCCATCATCAGATCTACTCCAGACCCTTATTAAAGTGTAGTGCTTTAAAATACCTAATGAAAAAATTTACAAATGCACTAGCCGTCCCTACAATTTTTGAAAGTTCCCATTGATTTCTCTGGGCTTCCACCACCAAACCCTGATGTCAGAATTTACTGTTTCAAAAAGAGCCTCTCCAAGGACGGAAAAATGCATGCCTTTCGTGCTTGAGTGCGGGGCTTAATTTGACTATATTATATTTTATGTATTTTGTTATTATATTTTACTTATAATGTGCTTTTTGTTTGTGCGAAATAAACAATTTGTCTTTCTTTCTTTCTGTATGCCTATCTACGACGATATTTATTATTATGTAACTATCACACGAATCTTTATACCAATCATTTATGTAAACTTGTTTTTATTCAATTTGCGTAAAAGCAATTACAAACAAGTGTATTATTTAACTTTTGATTAATCACGCAAAAATATACGGGACGTCTTAATACAGCCTAAGTCACGGTTAAAACTGGCGAAATGGTAATTGATCGAACTTGCCTGAAATAACTTTATGGTTGTTATGATTTTGTCTATAGTTCTTCTATACATACATAAATATTTATGGCAAATAAGATAGGTTTGTTATGACTTATGACAAACAGTTTTTTATTTGAAAACATCGTGGGAAAATTATAACAAAGCTCTCACATAAGCACCTCGTTGAAACGACAATGACAATCGTTATTTTGAAATTGCTTCAGCAGTTCACAATAAAATAACATCAGCAATGCATACAAACATCAAATCATACTTTGAATTCACGGGTTCCATCGGCGATATTGCTTTCGAGGTATTTCTTAAGCTACCAATAAGATGTCAATTGCTTACTAGAAATGTTTTCTGTGGTCTTGTTGATTCTACTTTTTATTAAAGATGGATGTGCTTGTAAATTCTGCCTAACATCTTGGGAAGAAGGCGTTAGTTTATACATACAATGTAGAAGTGCTTTTAAAAACATAGAGTTTTTTGCCGAGAATCGTAATTTTATCTACAATATTATCAAAGTTTACTACCGATCGATGTACTGTTATACATATGTCCAAGAACGAAGAAGAAGTATAGTAAAAATTAAAAAAAAAAACTCACCTGCTAAATACATTGGTCCAGCGCCGTGCCTACCTTTGCTCGTTCACTCAATTTCTTCAATAATTAGTATCACTTTCTTCCGCCCCATAAAACTGTTTCTCTTCTTGATACCAAAAAACTATTTTATTACGATCCATAATACCATCGTCATTTCTTATAACCTTTGTAAAGGTCACAGCGTGCAATATTGCATTTACCGTTGCTAATCCAATTGTCTTGTCAGCATCTTCACAGTTTTTGCCGGAACCAAAAGCTAAAAGAGATTCTCAACCGCAAATTACAATTTTGTTAAGGAAATTATAGGTTTCTTTGCAAGTATCAATTACGTTGTCTTGATTGTAA
Source organism: Sesamia nonagrioides (assembly GCA_017933935.1). Lineage (NCBI taxonomy): Eukaryota > Metazoa > Arthropoda > Insecta > Lepidoptera > Noctuidae > Sesamia > Sesamia nonagrioides. The sequence continues at coordinate 1,258,424 of JADWQK010001324.1, read as the reverse complement.
ATTATCTTTTCATTGAGATGCTACTCAATTACTTAACAAGCTGATTCTTGTCTTTGATGACTTAATAATCTTGAGAAGTGACGGTCTTTGACTTCTTCGGTAGGATTTCTATTGTCAAAATTATTTACTTTCTCTGACAATTCAATGGGTTATATTTTCTTCGTACGCTTCAAGTGCGTTGCAAACAAAGAGAGATGCCAATAAAGATAATCGATTTTTCCTGCATTCGATCAATCTTTGATTACCAGTGTTGCGAATTGGTGCAAGTTAAAAGCTAAACGATTTGGAATGAAAGTGGAACCCTCTTGTTGATGCACTTAATACTCAACTGGATACAATTGTATAAATAAATTTACAATTCTATAAAACATTCCTGTAACACTTAATTAGGCTAAAGTATATTGCAGGTGTCCACATTTGAATCAGCATCAATGTATATGTCAGTGAACCATAACCTGTACAAATTTGGTGTTCGTTGTTCTCACTTTCAATTTTTCGCACTCGCCTTCTTATATTATATTTCCGCTCACAACTTCCTTAAGCGCTCTTGATCTGTGGTTTCTCAAAGATCTAATCTTGTTTCACATCCCTTCATACCAGTTTGTTCTAATCTTGATGCGGTATATCGCCGTCACAAAGTTTCTAGTCGCTTTTTGCTTCGTCAACGGAATCTGTAATAAAAGCATTGTTTATTATTAGTAACAGTTTAATGTTTGTTATAACTAGACACTAAACAGGTTTCACTTTCTTTCGATTATGATGTTTATGTTATTTATAAAGATTGCGTGGATGGTTAATGGTATTGAGTTAATTGATGACTGCCATATACAGATCGTTAATATAATATTATAACTAATATTATTGGAAACCGTATTCATATAAAAGTCGTGTTGGCCTAGTGGTTAAAAAACCAACCTCTCAAGTATGATTGTGCGGGTTCGATTCCAGGTCAGGCAAGTACCAATGTAACTTTTCTAAGTTATATGTACTTTCTAAGTATATCTTGGATACCAATGACTGATCGCAAGGTAAAGGAAAACATCTTGGAAAAACCTGGATTTTATTTTCTTCAAGCGACCACGCTTTGAAGGATTGAGCGTTATCGGCAGATCGCGCTCAATCCTTAAAGCATCATCATCATTCTCAGCAGTGGGACAATAAAAAGGTTGATATTAATGATGATATTCATAAAATATCAGTAAAAAGATGTTGGTTGGGTTCTCGTAAAAGTTCAAAAGGGCAGATATTGGAACTTACAACGAACTCACGATTGGCCTGTCATCTACTCAGTAGGTGGGCAAATGTTGACCACTTCCTTCGAAAACATTCGATTATTGAAAGCTACATTGATGCTAACCAAAACTAAATTAATGTGGAACACTCTTTATTATCTACACCATATAAATTCATCTTCATCATCTCAGCGTTTATCCCGGTTGCATCCGCGGCTTTCGCGTTGGAGCCCGGGGTCCGCTTTCCTGCACATTCTCCTCCATTTCGCACGATCTTAAGCATCCTGTGGTAAGAGCTTGTTGGCACGCATGTCTTCTCTTACAACGTCAAGCCAGTACTTCTGTGGTCTACCCCGCTTGTTCCGGCCCGGCGGAGGCGCCATGGCAAGACATTTCTTACCCACGTAAGACAAATTCTACACCATATAAATTACAGAAGATAAATACGTAGATTTAACAAAAGGCGATCTATCACGAACAACTTTTAGATGGATTAGGAAGTGGAAGAGAGAAAAACAATTAGTGTAGGTAGTCTGTGACTAAACAATAAATATATACATAAAGTATATAATAATATGTACGAGTATATAAATTAATAAACATGAAATAAGAGGGAAGAAAATATAATGATAATGTTTAAGGAGAGAGGAGGTGCTTTTTATCATGATTAAAAGTAGACAAAGATTGATCACGCCTTACTGACACAAAATACCGAATAACAAAATATTAAAATATAAAGAACAACAATTGCTTATCTATCTATACTAATATATAAAGCTGAAGAGTTTGTTTGTATGTTTGTTTGTTTGTTTGTGCGCGCTAATCTCAGGAACTACTGGTCTGATTTGAAAAATTCTTTTTGCGTTGGATAGCCCATTAATCCAGGAAGGCTTTAGGCTATATAACATCACGCTGTGGCCAATAGGAGCGAAGCATAAGTAAACCACGCGAACGAAGTCGCTGGCAGCCGCTAGTCGTTTATAAGTTTGTGACGTCACTTACAAAGCGCGACGCCATTTTGCTGAATAAAGCGTCTCGGCGGCTTATTTCAATTTTAAATTTTTATTTGCATGTTTCTACGAAATACGTATTTAAAATTAAAAGAAATAACTTTCGGTGAACTTCTTAACCGCAACCTAGTAATTCAAGATAGAAATTATAAATCTAGTAGCCTATTCCACGCGGGCGAAGCCGCGGTCGGAAAGCTAAATGATAAATTCTGGTATAAAGGAAGTAAGAAAAGTTTATCCAGCTTAATGTCCAACAAATGTTATCTGCTGACAATTAAAATAGAACTTGGTAATGGGCTGAATTTAGGTTAAATGACTGTAAATTGGTATATCAATGAGGAAGCATGGTGGCCCTGTGATAACGGCCTAAACTTAGAAGTTGTTCATCATCATCAAATTTTTATCGTCCCACTGCTGGGAACAGGTCTTCTCTCATACAGAGAAGGATTGAGCGTAATCACTACGCTTGCTCAATACGGGTTGGCGATTTCATATTAATAGTCCAGGTTTCCTCAAGATGTTTTCCGTCACCTTAGAAACAGTCATTGTTGTACAAGATATACTTAGAAAATACGTATAACTTGAAAAAGTAACATTTGCTGACCTGGAATCGGAGCCGCACACTCATACTTGAAAGGCTGGTGTTTTAACCACCAGGCCACCACGACTTGTCGATCGATGTGCGCATTACTTTGTACGAATATTCAATCACCGTGGCCAAAACGGTTAAGTTGAGGAAACCGGGATGTCCTAGAACCAATTATTTTAAAGACATTTACCGTCAAGAAGATATTTACCATCTACCAACCTACACTGATGTTGTTGATTACGGCCAACTTCCTATGTCCTGAAGTAGTAAAATTACAGGCTGGTTATAGGCTAATAAACTTAAAACTTTCTAGAAAATCTACTACCCAATTGCCAAATAAGTGTAGTTTAAAAAAACTAAAAAAACATGCTTTTAAGAAATATCAAACTAAAAAGTTGAAAATAATTTTAAAAAAAGCGTGAGGCGCTTTGTGCCCTAATTTTTGTATATTAAGCCCTGGACGCTTTTTTTTTTCAATTATTATTAAATTTCAATTTTGATATTTTTTAAAAACATGTTTTTTTTTTTTAGTTTTTTTAAACCATATTTATTTTCATCTTCTTTTTTAATAAAAAAACGAACGAACGAACGTACTGAAAACGGTGGGACATTTTACAGTAATGAGCCGCTCACTCGTGGTCCAAAGAGTTAGAGACGGACAAACAAACAAGCAAACAAGCAAGCAAACATACAAGCGAATCTAAAAAAAGGCATGTAAAAAAGCCCATATCCAAAAGTCTTTAACTATATCGAGTGTCATATTCAAATATGTACCTACGTATTTCTTTTGCTTTCTCAATGCGAAAGTTCGCACGTGGTCAAACAGCACGTTGCATAGTAAAATAGCATGCCACATGAATTACAAGTAATAGGCTTTAAGTAATAGTATACTATCAGTAATTTATTACTGGAACATTGTTACGCTAATTAGCAGAAACGCTGTACCTCTCTCTTACTATTGAAACTGGGATAGCTAGGCTAGCCTACACTAATAACTAATTATGGTGCTAACTACAACTAATTGTGGATTAGTTATTGATACGAAGCCTGGGAGCAACAGAGCATATTCATTTGTAATGATGTGTTCTATCTTTCAAAATAGCTGACGGTAAAGCGGGTAAAGCGCGTTGGGGTAAGATTGGCGCTGGGCTAAGAAGGAACAAATCAAATATCCCATTTATTTCGCTTTATTTTTTAATGCTTGCTAAATGTAGCTAGTATTAAAAAATAAAGCCATGCTAGTTAAATGTAGCTAGCATTAAAAAATAAAGGCAAATGGGATATTTGATTTGTACGTTTTTACCCCAGCGCCAATCTAACCCCAACGCACCTTACAGATTATGGTAAAGCCAAGGTCACACGGCATCTACATAGATCTGTAATATTATTGCGAGTTGGTTAAAAAAGAAACCGTCGCCCTGGCGCACAGGCGATTGAAGAAACATGGGTGGGTTTTCGTCAGTAAAAGTCGCTTGTCGTTGACTATAACACGCCCTTCCGCTCCGCCCAGAGCGTGAGAGGTCATTTGATGATTTCCCATCCAGAACAAAAAGGATTGAGTTTCAATTTTCCGTGGGGAATATTTAAAAATAGGACTACGAGTCATAGATGTGTCGGTGAGTGCAGCATATTACAACAAAGGGCGTGTAGTAGTAAATTTGATTTCGTTCGAATATTTAATTCAAGACGGTCGGATGTCGGATGATCTGACCAAAATCGCAGGGAAGCGCTGGATGCAGGCCGCGTCCAACCGTTCTTTTTGGAAATCCTTGGGGGAGGCCTATGTCCAGCAATGGACTTAATGTGGGTAAGATGATGATGATGATGATTTAATTCAAATTTATTACCGGAAATTAAACTTTAGCTAAAATATAATAAGAAACAATTTCAGTAGGTAAATCTTTTTTAATTTCTTAGCTACACTCGAATGATTTACAGGTGGTGTGTCGTGTTGTTGGGTTTTAGGGTTGTAACGGAGCTTCGCCTCCGCTTCCGTTACTGCGGAAGTTCCGCAAGAAATCGTATCTTCGCTTCCGCCTCCGCCTCCGCACAATTTTGAGTTATAACGGATGTTTATTTACGTATTTATAAAATAAATAACGCGCAAGCTGCGACGCTCGACAACCGTCCGGCCGCGTTTGAGCTAGACATGGTCGTTATTTCACGTAACTAGTTACAATAACCAGTGACACGATGTGTAACTGAATTCCTAGTTACGAGTCAAATTAAAAAGTAGTTATTATTGTAAATGCGTTATTTCATACACACGTTATCCGTAGCCGTATCATGCATCACACTGGCATAATTTATTGATTTTTCTGTGTGCTACACACTCAAGAAAGTGATTTAATTTAGTTTCGTTTTGTTAGTAACTGTATTTTTGGTGGACGTAGTTGTAAATGTAAACAATCACAGTAGCTGAATGTAAATAACTAACTACAAAAATAACTCGTTTTAAAACAAGTGACGCCGACCATGTAAATGGTTACGTTACGTTTCTTGAAAAAGGCGTAACGACCCACACCTAGTTTGAGCGTGAAATGGTCAAGAATCAACTAGTGCGAGGCGGGAATGCGGCAAACACATTTATTTCTCCTTAATTTTCATTACAAGAAGGTAATATTTTTTTACCAAGCATACTACTATTAATATACGTATTTAAAATAAAAAAATTGTTTTAATTAACCATAAATTTCAATTTTTTCTATATGTACTTTCACCTCCGCCTCCGTTAACCTTCGCTTCCGCGGAGGTGAGACTCGTCGCCTCCGCATCCGCCTCCGCCTCCGCTAAGAAGCCTCCGTTACAACCCTAGGTTTAACATTGCATCACCTCGCTCAACTGCCGCCTTCCTTCCTATTCACTCAGTTTTTTTGACTGAATAAGCTTATTCAGTCAAAAAAACTTAATAAACTACCGGTCTTTACCATCAACGATTGCATCACGGCTTACCATCAGGCAGGATTGCGGTAAAGCACTAGTTTATTATTATTTAAAAATAAAACATTTGACGCACCCATGTATTGTTGTATTTCTCATTCGAATCAACATGCAGACAATATGATGGAATGTTTGTAGTTTTAAATCCACACTTCCCGTTACCTACCGTTATCTATAAGTTGAATGTGGGAAATATAATTACTTTGAATATAATGAAGTATTTACATTATATTAAAACGTTCTGTAAAATGATGCTTTACAAATTGAAACTTTAAGCCACTAAATATTAAGTTGGGATTTGGGTGGCTACCGTCATTTACATTAGAAGCAGTTTAAGAGTAAGTCGTGTACTAGCCCCGCACGATGATATTGCGATGGAACCTTGTCACAATAACAGCTTTGTGACGTCATCTGTCACACAAAAGGACAGCTAGCAAAAGAATGTTAAACGCAAAATTAAAAAATAATTTTATTATACATACACTCTTTATACCTACTCACCCATATTCTGACAAATAAACTTTCATTATTAATAATTTCAAGGAAATAATTCTTGTAGATGTAAGAAAAATATACTTATTCGTATATCTTTCTTACATGTATACTAATTTTTTCTAACTACATTTCTGTTAATTTGCGAGCGGGAATTGAACCAGAGTCCACTGTGTAGCAGTCATGTTTTAATTACTACCTACATCTATCAGCTTATAAATAAAACCAGGATAGTACGTAAAAAAATTTTTTTTTTTTTTTTCAATATATTTATTCAATTCCACTCATATAGGCTTCCGAATCAGAACTGCTTTCTATGTCTGTCGTTTCCGATTCACTGTCGTCTGCCGTATTTATGACAAATAACTCGTCAGTTATTCGTTCTTTATTCCAATATTCCTCGTCAAGCCGTTTAACATGATTGACTTCCTTTCGCTAGTCATCTGGAGTTATTGACGCCAACGCCTCCAACGTCAGAGCTTCAATGCGACTTTCCAACTGCTCCACATTCTTTTCTGACACCCTCACCTTTACCAGGTTCCAGATGTACTCAATGGGGTTGAGGTCGCAGTTGTAGGGTGGTAATCGAACGACCTCATGGCCATTGCCAGCTAATAAATTGTCAATTTTATAATTTTTCGGCGGTCTGTGCCGTTTAATTAATAAATACAGTTCAGGTTTTGTAGTGTCGTTGGGAAAGTCGATGTTGTGAGCTTGTAGCCACTCAACCATCAACTGTTTTTTATTGTTCATACTTGGTGGCCTATTCTCTTTCCTACTGTGATAAGGGGCGTTGTCCATCACAATTATGGAGTTGCGTGGTATGTTGGGTACTAATTTTTCTGTAAGCCACTTGGTGAAATTCTCAGCATTCATTTGATCATGGTAATCCCCCGTTTTGGTGTCGGCATTAATTAAACATTAAAAGGGCATTGTCAACAAATCCGCTTTAACTTCCTGCGTGAACTATTATCCATCAGCGGCCGGGGCTGTCGTTCCGTCTCACTCCGACATCGGTTGCTGTTTGGCAACATTTTTTTACCGAGTAGTGTGCGTGTATCCACCTTTCGTCGAGATAAATAACGGGTCTTTTGTTATTACTTCTTAAAGCTGTTAAGGAAATCCCGTCGAAATATTCCTTCTTTTGTCTTTTTCCTTTAGTAGGAGTTCTCAATTTGCTGCCATTGGCTGTTTCTGACTCATGCTCTCGTCGCAATTTCGTCACAGTATTTTTTCGCAACGCCTGTGGCACATGCCACACGCTCCGTGACTTTAGTAGAATTTTGCAAAATATTTTTAATAACTATTAGCAGTTGCTTCGGTATTAAAATGTCCTCAGTAGTGTCCGAAGCACTTTTTAAAGCACCGTTTATACTTTCAAAAACTAACTTACAGTCCTCTTTCTCTTTAACAAAATAATTGTCCACTTTAATTATAATTTCACGAGCACGACTATTAATTAATTTCTTACTCATTTTAACGAGTAACAGCTAACAAAACTAAACAACAAAACTCAAGAACAACAATAAAACAGGATAACAAAAACAAAAAGCTAACAAAAATATTCGATGTGCGTAAGTGGGTAAGCGCGGACTGAACTTGCGAACGGTACCGGCGGGGCGAGTTCGACTACGTCACCAAGATGGCCGCCAATCGCAATATCATCGTGCGGGGCTTATAATGTAATGACTTTAATTTGTCCATCTTAGCAAGTGATGGATTGTCGTGTGCTGTGAATTAGTGCAGAACGCCCAAGAATCCAAAACTTTGTCCCGAGGCCTAAAATAATAAACAGAAGATCTTTTTAATACGCTTGATCCATTATACGGAAGCTAACAGTAATTCATCTTTCGAAATAAGTTTGTACCTAAATATCCATGTTAAAAAATATTTGATGATTATTTTATTTATTTATCCATTTATTTCAGATATCATGGCCTGTACATTATAAAAACTTATACTATCCATACTAATATTATAAATGCGAAAGTAACTCTGTCTGTCTGTCTGTTACGCTTTCCCGCTTAAACCTCTCAACCGATTTTGATGAAATTTGGCACAGATAATCTTTAGACCCTGAGAAAGAACATAGGCTACCTTTTATCCCGGAAAAATTTGCTGTTCCCGAGGGAAATCTAAAAAGCGCGATATAACCGAACTTCACGCGGGCGAAGCCGCGGGCGGAAAGCTAGTAAATACATATAACATAGTTAAATACACTTAATATACACGAAGTGTCGGCGTCGTGTTTCGCTGACTGGTGTCACGTAGCTGGCCACGAAACCGGCGGTACACTACACCTTTCGGCCAGAACTCTTGTTTGAGCAACTTCTCGAGATGATGTGTCAGAACGCGCACCACGAGTGACTTGGAATTCGTGTTGTGACGCGGCTTATTATTTTTTTATTTCTGTCTTCACAACATTAGTTTCCTTAATAATGAACCATGTTTTGACTTGTATTCCACAATTAGAAGAGAAGTGCCTGAAGTTGGTTTTTGAAGAAATCTGTTACAAAGAAGAAGTACTGCATTACTTACAAGTCCCATTACACTAGTCCAGGTAAATTTCAAATTAAAAGGGGCTACACTGGCAGTGGCGTGGTAAGCAGTGATGCAATCGTTGATGATAAAGCGCGCCAGTTTATTAAGAGCCTATTTACTTAAAAAAAACTGAGTGAATAGGGTGGTCATCACGAATCGTCTCGCTCGCAGGTTTGACGACTTCCAGCCTCCCGAACAAGCAGGCTTCCGAAAAGGCTTTAGCACCATAGACCACATTCATACGCTGCGGCAAGTTATACAGAAGTCCGAGGAGTATAACAAACCACTATGCTTGGCGTTTGTGGACTATGAGAAGGCCTTCGATTCGATTGAGACTTGGGCGGTGCTACAGTCTCTCCAGCGGTGCCAAATTGACCATCGATACATTGAGGTGATAAAGTGTTTGTACAAAAACGCCACCATGTCAGTCCGTCTCCAGGATCAGGACTCGAAACCGATCCAACTGCAGCGTGGAGTGAGACAAGGAGATGTCATATCTCCTAAATTGTTCACTGCTGCGTTGGAAGATGTCTTCAAGCTCCTGGACTGGAAAGGACTTGGCATCAACATCAACGGCGAGTACATCACTAATCTCCGTTTCGCAGATGATATCGTGGTCATGGCTGAGACCCTGGAAGACTTGGGCAAAATGCTCAATGACCTCAGCAGAGCTTCCCAACAAGTGGGTCTAAAAATGAACATGGATAAGACGAAGATCATGTCGAACTCTCATGTCGCACCCACTCCAATTGTAGTTGGTTGCTCTGCACTCGAAGTTGTTGACGAGTATATATACCTGGGACAGAAAGTCCAACTAGGTAGGTCCAACTTCGAGAAAGAGGTGTCTCGGCGAATCCAGCTCGGTTGGGCAGCGTTCGGGAAGCTACGCTACATCTTCTCGTCGTCCAAGATACCACAGTGTCTCAAGACGAAAGTCTTTGACCAGTGTGTGTTGCCAGTGATGACTTACGGAACTGAAACGTGGTCGCTCACAATGGGCCTCATACGAAGGCTCAGAGTCACACAAAGGGCAATGGAAAGAGCTATGCTAGGAGTTTCTCTGCGTGATCGAATCAGAAATGAGGAGATCCGCAGAAGAACCAAAGTCACCGACATAGCTCTGCGAGTCGCTAAACTCAAGTGGCAGTGGGCAGGGCACATTGCTCGTAGAACCGATGGCCGATGGGGCAGCAGGGTTCTGGAGTGGCGGCCACGTACTGGAAGACGCAGCGTAGGGAGACCCCCAACAAGGTGGACCGATGACCTGGTGAAGGTCGCGGGAAGCCGATGGATGCGGGCAGCACAAGACCGGTCATCGTGGAAAGCCTTGGGGGAGGCCTTTGTCCAGCAGTGGACATCTATAGGCTGAGGAAGAAGAAGAATAGGGTGGAAGACAGCAGTAGAGCGAAGTGATGCAATGTTAAACCCAACAACACGACCAACGATGCTGCGCTAGAGGGAGTTTGATCTGGAGACGCTCCACGATCAAACTCCCGACACAACATTTGGCGCATCGTACCGATAGATTGCAATACAACTGTTCAGACCCGTCCTCCATATGGCTTCACCAGACATCATACTGGAACACGACGAATTGCTTGGCGGCAAGACTTTGTCTGGTGGGTGGCAACTTCTGCCGGTAGCCGATGTTATGGCCTACCACCGAAAACACCCGAAACTTGAAATGTATTTCATTGTTCGTTGAATTGCATTATATCTAACATTGAACTGTGTGATCTTATGATAAAGTACCTCTGCTGTCTAGCGTACATACACAAAATCATTTATCTGCTTGACAGCATATAATAATCAGAATCTCGTTATTGTCATCATTAACATTGACTTATTTCTTTTACATATATTATCCTTATTTTTATAAACGCACGAGTAACTAGAAATTCAGGTCAAATGTAATCATGTTCTCACTGTTCTGTCTTCAGTCACGATTTTCGTACCTATGATGATTTTCCAAAAGTATCGCGTAATTCGTGACTTGGAGTAAAAGTGTTTTGCGAATACTTGCGCATGACCTTCACCCGTGATGTGGCTAGTTTTTATGTAAGGGCAAAGCAGCTGATATTTTGAACTTCAGTTCTGTGGAATTTTGGATGACCGTTTTAATTGAAACAATAATTTGGTTTACAACGAACAAAAATAAATGATAGGGCCATGGAGGTCCGAGCGTACACTTACTATATCGAAATATTGCCAAGCGTTTAGTCGACTCTTCGCGTGACCTGAGGGCTGAGATATTTTCTGGCCAAATAATCAGCATCACCACACAACGTAACAATGCTGCCAGCCTTTTGGGCACATGTCCTGTTGACAGCGTTGCGGATGAATTTTTTGATGCCCCCTAATTATGTATTTCCATTCCTACTTTATAGCCTTGTATATAATATTATTTTCAACCTTTTTAAATTATGTAAATATGTATTATTAATAGTCAGTATGACAATAAAATTCAACAAGAGACAGATTGACATTAATAAAGATACAATATGATGAGTCTTCTTCTTCTTCAGCCTATAGATGTACACAGCTGGACAAAGGCCTTCCCCAAGGCTTTCCACAATGATCGGTCTTGTGCTGCCCGCATAGATACCGGAAGACGCAGCGTAGGAGGTCAGGAGAAGTCGATGGATGCGGGCAACACAAGACCGGTCATGACGTGTGTTGGTCATCAAATAACCAAAACTTGGCTTTATTTAGCATCGTCATCATCATCCTCATCATTCTCAACCTTTTTATCATCCCACTGCTGGGCACAGGTCTTCTCTCATACAGAAAAGGATTGAGCGTAATCACCACGCTTGCTCAATGCGGTTTGGCGCTTTCAGACTTAAAGTCCAGGTTTCCTCAAGATGTTTTCTTTCACCTTCAGTCATTGGTGTAATATTTGGCATAATAAGCCTTTAATTTTTCTACTGCTGGGACACCCAGCTGCAACCAGACAATCAAACTGCCCTGTGTGGATTAGTAAATGTAATATGTCTTAAAGTTCTAAGTTACGCCCCTTTCCTCACATCGTTTTTCTTCATTGTTTGATTATACTTAAACCTTTGAAAATACTTAGCATTTTACGGTTGAACTGATTTGGGTTAAAGATACAGAAATAGAAAGTATTGTAAGTATGTCTTCATCACACATGACGACACCTTACCTATTGAAAACTGCAGATTTCCTCGCGTTGAAGATACACGTTTTAGAGTCTAATCGCTCAATAATTATTTATTTTCAATCTTTTCCACAACCTTTAATCTGTGTAGCGAAGAGCTTTGTGTTAAATTGTGCTTCATAATTACAGTAGCTGATGTCGAGTGACTCGCCTTCTCGTTAGGTTAACGAGGTATATCATTTTTATGGTAAGCGATTGCCGTAATCAACTGTAATCTTGTCAGTTAAGGGCATCCGTGTATTGGATCTCTTTGTAATTATTTTTTACTGTTTATTGATATAATCTGTAGAATCATTTTTGCGCTTTCTTTCTGCTTTGGTATATGTGCTTTGAACTGGTCTACCAACATATGGTATTAATGTAGCTTTTATCTTTGGAACGACTGCTGGAGTTTTTGAAATTGGTCGTGTTCTATTTTTTATTTTAAACATATTTTTATAAATGTAGTAAGAATGTATTTTGGAAATATGAGCTAGATGTATATACCAAAGGGAATCTAGAGAGTGACTTAGAATATGAAATTGAATCACTTTTACTACTTTTTATCTCCGATACTAACAGTATTTACATTAGACTGTACTGATTTTTACTGTATGGGAATAGGTCGTGTTCCCAAGCAAGGCTATCGATTGTATGAGTATCAAGAAGGCCTATTGTTGCTGTGGGAAGATTTAAATTAACGGCCTTTTGTTCAGACTGCAAGTGTTGGTTTAGGATCAAAGCTGTTGTTTTATTATTCAATAAAGATTTATGATGATATCTTAAGGTTAATTGGATGGGTGTTGCTATTCTTAGCGTTTAATATACTTTCACTTATGTAACAAACAATGAGAGGGATTATTTATGCACTGTTTTTTTTTTAGGGTTGTTTTCCTAACATACATATTAGATCCTTAAATTAAATTGAAATAAACAAAAAAAAATTGAATTTAATAAATTAAATTGGGGTTTTGTCGTACTGGCCACCTTGATATCTCCTCTTTGGTTTAGAATTCCAAATTCAAATTTATACAGCTATTTATTCATCAATTTAAGTCTCCAAATCCGTATTTCTTTTGTTTTTTCTTAGGTTTTTTCTCTGCGTTATTGAGTTTACAAAATAGAAAATTTAAAATTTCGCGTTATTTACGAATATGAGTTCCGCCGTGGCACCAGTGCTACAGAAACGGCTCGAAGTATTAATGATGTGTATGGCAGTAGTGTCGCTAGAGAAAGCAGAGTGCGTTTTTGGTCCCATCGTTTTCGTTCTGGAAATTTCAACCTACAGAACAATCCCTGTGGACGGCCGGAGACCAAAGTCGACAATGAAGAATTAAAGGCTATTGGGGAAGCGGATCCATAGCAAACTATATCCGAGTTAGCTGCAGGCTGCGGTGTTAGTGGTAAAATTGTTTTAATCGATTTGAAACAAGTTGGGGAGATAAGAAAGTTCGAAAGGTCAAACGCCTTCGACTGCTAACGTTACATTACTGAATCGGCACAATAATGAAGGAATTTTAAATCGAATCATTACCTGTGCTAAACAAGTGGATACTCTACAATAATAGGAAGCGCACATCGCAATGGCTGAACCCCGGTGAACTATCCAAATTCTGCCCCAAGAGAAAATTGACTAGAAAAAAGTTATTGGTCAGCGTTTGGTGGACTAGTGCCGGTGTAGTGCACTACAGCTTTCTTAAATCTGGCTAGACGATTATTGCAGATCTCTATTGTGAGCAGCTCCACATAATGATGGATAAACTAGCCGCTAAACTACCGAGACTGGTTAAATCCTCCTCACAGACCCCGATGACCCCATAACCCTCCTCCAAGAGGCCAATAGGGCCACCAGCACCCTGTACAAATACAAGAAATCGAAATACCATTTTTTTAGAAATTTGGATAACTTTTTGCAAGGGACAAAATTCAACTTCGATGAGGCAGTCCAAACCGCCTTCAAAGATCTTATTTTTTTAGAAAAGGCATAAACGAACTACGTATGAGATGGCAGAAGTGCACAAATAACAATGGATCATACTTTGATTAAATAAATATTATATTATATTAAAATAAAAAAATAAATGACTTTTATTCCTCCCATACAAAACGCCAATTTCATAGGTAAGGACCTAATATACAAAATTAACGTTTGTACTATTAACTTAGCTTCCACGTTTATTAGAGAAGACAATAAATTGCAATAAGTAAACAAAAGACGAGCGAATAAATAACTTTTGATCTATCTTAGCTAAACGTAAAATTATAAATAATGATAAAGTAATTAAAACAGATATTTCATGGTTATTTTAAATTTTACGTTTGGCTTCAGCGAAAATTTATGGAATGGTTTTACCATTGAATTGTCTACTATTTTTCATTTTTAGATATTAGTAACCAGATGAAAAATTTGAACCTTTAAATCTTGAGAAATAGGAGCCTATTTGGGAGTTAGTTTGTTGTGTCACTTCTGCTTCCCAGCGAAAGCACTAGAAAGTGGAAGAGCGGGCGATTTAGGGGACTGTATTTTGTAATTTTGGCATTAAAAAGTGCTGATTTTCAGCCTTATTTGAATAAATTATTTTTTATTTTGAAATAACCACAATATTGTAACATTGAAGTTAATAGTGTTTCCGTTTTGAAACATAATGCACGGTTGTTTTAACAGGGACAAGAAATTGAAATAAAAACATTTTGGTTAGTTTGTTTTCTTTTTTTAAGGCTTACTTTTTGATATTATGTATGTAATACCATATGATGTCAATTTCAGTTCGGCTTTTGATGGCGGCATAGATACATGAGGTCAAATTTTCCATCATCTTATTGACATAATGATGGTCATCGTCATCAATTATATGTATAGAAGTATCATCAATGATACTAAAGATTCAAATCAAAATAAATTGAATCAATGAGATCAATGCGACCTAAAGATTAATCTTTGAGAATTTGAAGATGTTAACATCTTCCTCTTTAGATCTTCGACAGTTCTTAGCTTGTTCGCATACACCAGTGAATTCGCAACCCCACAAAAAAATTATCAAGATCACATGATCTTGGGGGCGATGTCTTGTCTCCGAATCTTGAGGTCAGGAATCCGTTGAATTTATCTTTCAATTAGTCTGACGTAGTTTGACGAATATAACTACCGTTTTCCCTTCTCCATTGGTCAACTGTATAACGACTTATCTTGATAAATACCGAACATTTTGTAACGCATCTGTCAAAAATTGGCGCCTATAGAAAATTTCAAAATGGCCGATCAATGATACCTTGACCAGTAGGGTAATTGCGTAACACACTATCAGTAGCAATGGGCTTCATTTGACAGTTCAACAACATTCATTGCGTTATTTATATTGTTGAGCAGACAAATTTTCGAATACACGGAGCTTTGGATTAGCAATATGTTTCAAAATTATTCCAACTGATAATAATAGTGTGTTATGAAATTCAGCCCCCTAATCCGCGAACACATTTTTGTCAAATGATTGCGACTAGTTGGGATCAGTTGGTATCGTTCCGGCCGCCCATTGGTTCATTCGATCCGAACGATCCCAACTAGTCGCAATCATTTGACAAAAATGTGTTCGCCGATTAGGGGGCAGGTGCTTATTGAAAAACCTTTTATATATAACCGAAGGGTGGACCAGCCCCCTAATCGGCGAACACATTTTTGTCAAATGATTGCGACTAGTTGGGATCAGTTGGTATCGTTCCGGCCGCCCATTGGTCCATTCGATCCGAACGATCCCAACTAGTCGCAATCATTTGACAAAAATGTGTTCGCCGATTAGAGGGCAGGTTTTTCCTATCAGCACTAATAACGTAACGCACTAATGATGTAACTCCATCGGACGAAGTTATTAGATTTAGAACGGAGTTTAATTTCCCAAAGAAAAAAGCATCGAAAAATAATAAAACTTTGTACGCTGCCGGGTAATTCCGTAACACACTATGAGTAGCAATGGGTTTCATTTTGACAGTTCCACAATATTCATTGCGTTATTTACATTGTTGAGCAGACACATTTTCGAACATATGGAGCAATGGATTAGCAATATGCTTCATAATGATTCCAACTGATAGTAATTGGTAATATTGTTCTTCAATTAGGGTGCATGTGCAGGTGTCTATAAACTCTGTTATATTATGAACATGCCTCAATTTGGCGCTTGCGTGACTGTAATAAAATTTAAACACATTTCTTTTAAAATTAGATCTAGACCTAGATCAGTCAGATTGGTTAAGTCAAATAAATTACGCAACCAACTGCCGCATGATGTCAATTTGTAATTGAAAGGAAAATATTTACGACAATTAATTATCTTCACGCATATTCCGCGATGCATATCGACGCTTGAAAGGCAATCATATCTAAGCGACAAAAATTCTTAAATTTAGTTATATACACCAAACGACGCAGAAAAATCTGGCGGTTCGAATGGTGTATATAACTCAATTTACGATTTTTTGTCGCTTAGATATGATTAGTTTTCAAGCGTCGATATGTATGTTACTTCACAATTATGTATGCACTGTAATGCTGACATTGCTCCTATATTAATGATACATTCAAATTTTAGTATAAAATTCTCAACAGCATTTGCCTAAAATAGAATAGAATGGAATACTCTTTATTATGTAGACCATATAGATATAGAGAAACATACATATAAAGATTTTACAAAGGGTGACACAACGGGCGGTCTTCAAACCAAATATTTGACATTAGGTCAAATATGTTTATTGGGGTTAGTTCCTATCTAACCAAATTCAGCTGAATTCGAAATCTTACATAGACTTCCTGCACTAATAGTGATAGAATGAGAATATATGCCCATATATGAAATTGGATAGGATGGATTCCAACAGTCATGGCTTGGCTTACTAAGGTGTATCGTATTTCCTAGTAACTAGGCTGAAATAGCTTCTGACGACTGCTAATGACTGTTGGAATGCTATCCAGTTTTATATCGTCATCATAATCATCAACCTTTTATCGTCCCACTGTTGGGCACAGGCCTCATCTCATTCAATACTTTCTATTGAAAACTTGATTAATGCTGTATAATCAGGTGACAGTGCCTATTGAATTAAAAGGTCTGCAGCTGTCCTGTTACCTCATTAAAGCATTCTTACAAATCCTACCTATCCTCCAACCATAGGCAGAGGTAGAATACTGCTGTGGTTTTAGCCGGTAAGAGTCCGGTAAGATTCCCCCCTCTACGATGGAGGGAGTACCACGGTGAATAGATATCCATCAACATCATCAACCTTTTATCGTCCCACTGCTAGGCATAGGTCTCATCTCATACAGAGAAGGATTGAGCCTAATCACCACGCTTGCTTAATGCGGGCTGGCGATTTCAGACTTAAAGTCCAGGTTTCCTCAAGATGTTTTCCTTCACCTTTTTATTCGGTGATTATTGTCCCAGATATACTTAGAAAGTACATAAAACTTATAAAAGTTACATTGGTACTCTAGCGGTTAAAACACCAGCCTCTCAAGTATGAGTTTGCAGGTGGATTCCAGTTTAGTTATATATATGGGCACATATTCGCATGCTCTCTCTCCTAAGACCTACAGTCGCGTTTATCAGAAAGATCATAAAGAGATACACTCAAACGCCTCTGGCTCCAGGCTATCGAGGCACTATTGCGCTGTAAATATAAATTATTTATTCAAGTGCGGCGGCCCACTTGCAAACTACTTTCTAGGGACAATACCCTAGTGGATGGCGTTCTGAAGCACTCTTGTATTCGCGAGGTTTGCAAACCAATTTCAGAAAAGGCAAATGTCGAGAAATCGTTTTTTTTTTTTCTGAATCAAAATTTTGTGAATCTGTAGTAACACGTAAAAATCTCGTATATTTGGAAATTTATCTTATAGATTAGATTCAGCTGTCGTATGTGGCAAAGTGGTATCGACTTTGAGTTCGAACTCACTCGGGCTTTAACCTTTTGTATTAAAATTCATCATCGTCGCTCTCAAAACCTAGCAGCAAAACATTGTTGGACCCAAAATATCGATGACATGTGAGCTCCATCAATCCGCACTGGGCCTCTCATTAAGAGGCTTGTTTCTCAGCAGGGGAATGATTATATGCTAATTATGCTTGGAGACTGTAAAAATGCATACCCTCCTGAGTCAAATCCTCAAAAAACGTTGCTTTTTTTCATAATTCTCAGTTCATAATACTAGTAAACACTAACTATAGATATGACACCTGATTTAAAAGATTTTCTTTCTAAAATAGGGACTGCTACAACATAATACAAAAAAAAAAATACATTTATTCATGCAAAATCGTGATCAAATCGAGCACAGTAAGTATCGCTACCGTGTCGTGACCGGCCGTGGCCGGTGTCAACTTGATACGATACGGTGCAGGCTGTATTTACGTGCAAAACTATAAAACAGATGGAAGTAGGAAAGTTAAAGTGAAATTAATAATTAATTTCACTTATAAGAGGCTTTATTTCTAAAGCCTATAGATGAAGTTGCTTTCAAAAAGTATCCGGCTCGAAGGACCATTGCTTGATAAGTAGTACGAGAAATAAGTTTTCTTTTAATTTATAAAATCACACAATGGCTTCCATACGTTGGATTTTTTTTAAATGTGTGCTTCAATATCATAGAAAAATATCAAACAATATGCGCTAAAATGAGTAGTTTTGTCAGATTCATTTTTTACTGGCCCGCAACTCAGTCTGTGTGTTTCTTGTTTTAATATATCGGAAAGGGTATACGAAATGGGATCAGTAGTTCCACAGACTGCTCTTAAAATTTATAAGTTTTACCTATTTATAAATGGGTAGAATGAAATGGTCTTTATAAATAGATAAATAAATAAATATATACGGACAAATCACACAGATTGAGCTAGCCCCAAAGTAAGTTCGAGACGTGTGCTATGGAATACTAACTCAACGATACTATATTTATAATAGATACATATATAGATAAACATCCAAGACCCAGGCCAATCAGGAAAAGGTCGTTTCCATCATGACCTGGCCGGGGATCGAACCCGGGGCCTACAAGTCGCAGGCAGGCGTATTTCAATATTTTGTGTCAAACTTAGTCTGCCTTCTGATATTACTCACATAAGTCACCTTACCCCGGTCAAGTCAGTCACCCCGTGATAGTATCCTTTGTTCAAATATAGACGATTATCTCTCCATGTGCCAAATTTCATTGAAATGGGTGTCGTCGTTATGGCGTAAAAGTAAAACAAACATACAAAAACCAAAGTTGTATCTTGAAAATATTTCTTTAGAAGATAAGATCATTGCACGTTATACAAATAAAAACGTTTGAAGTGTCTCTTTGTAATGTTGATTATTTAAATTAATTCCAAACGCCAATATATTGTCAAAATCAGAACTCAGTTCTGCATCGTTATATACAGTCAAGAAAACTAGTTTTAAACTTTTGTCTACGAAACGGCTGGACAGATTTCGATGGGCTTTCCACTGATAAGTGGATGATATTACATTAATAAGGCATAACCTCGTTAATGTTGGCGTGACAACGACAGCCTCCGCGGCGTAGCGGTAGCGAATGCGGCTGCTGTACAAGGAGGCGTGGGTTCGATCCCCGTGCAGTGCAAATATTTGTCTGCATGAATATGAATATATGGACTGGTCTGGTCCTGCTTCGGAAAGCACGTTAAGCCATTGGTCCCGGTTGCTATACGAACTTCTAATGGCAGTCGTTACGAGTTGTTGGAGCCCTTAAAAGTACAACAATTGGTCTAACTGTAATCCTTCGATATCGCCTTCGGGTTGTGAAGGTCAGACGGCAGTCGCTTTAGGAAAATATGGAAGTTTAGCCAAATGAGCAGTTAGACTGGTAAAGCGCACCCCAGGCTCCAAAGCTGAAAAAGCTTCGAATGCGAATGGGATTAACGCTGAGATGATTATGATGAACTTCGGTAATGTTGGCGTAACATAGAACACCTTTATTTAATAAGACAATCGCAAAAAAAAAAAGAAAAAAAAAACATGAATTTTTCGAAATATGCGTTAAGCCGCGGGCAAAAGCTAGTTTGAGATTAACCACTTTTTACTCTCAAGTACATAAAGCTGTTACATAGATCGGGAGCTATTATCCAAAGCCATTACGTCACTCTTCATATGAAAAAGCAATTACACACATCATAATAAGAGGTTTTCTTTGGGTGATACTGAATCTGCATATCACCACAGCTTGCTTGTTCGTAGTTTCACATTAGATATTGTATATTTCTCATTTTAATCAGAAGTATGGAGAAAATAAACGCATTTCTGAGCTATATAGGCATTAATACGGACAGAATGATTGAATAGATTATTATAGAGTCAAAAACTGTGTAATGGTACGGTTTCTTGATTTAATTTATTTGAAATCAATTAAAGTAATTTAACTGTTACAAGTTAATTGGTTAAGTCCGGGCGTAAGATGATTTATAATCACCCATTTCAGTCCGGATTTATCTATACTAATATACATATAAAGCTGAAGAGTTTGTTTGAACGCGCTAATCTCAGGAATTACGGGTCCGATTTGAAAAAATCTTTTTGCTTTGGATAGCCCATTAATCCAGGAAGGCTTTAGGCTATACCTATAACATCACGCTGCGACTAATAGGAACGGAGCATAACTAACTCCACGCGAACGAAGTCGCTGGCGGCCGTTAGTTCACTTATAAGCGAAGGAATGGGCTATGCTTGGGGTTTCATTGCGTGACAGAAGAATAAGAGTAACCGTAACATAGCCTGAAGGATTGCAACACTTGAGTGGCAGTGGGCCGGGCACATTGTCTGTAGGACCGATGCCCGATGGGGCCTACGGGTTCTCGAGTGGTGACCATGCACCGGAAGGCACAGCATGGGTAGTCCCTCGACATAGTGGACCGACGACCAACGAGGCGCAGAACCGGTCGTCGTGGAGGTCCTTGGAAGAGGCCTATGTCCAGCAGTGGACGTCTTTCGGCTGAAACGTAAACTCCTATGCCAGCGAGCCAGTCATCTAGGTTCTGGTTAACTGTTACAGTTAATTGGTTAAGCAAATGAACCACAATCCATAGCTTTTTAAAAGACAAAGAGGCCAGTTCAACGAGAAACCCTTTTTAAATTTGGCATTTTTGGCCGCGGTAATATGTACCTTACTGCTGCCTTCCTGCTAATTTCTTCCATCGAACTTTACACGTTATTTTTTCACTCTCGTGATCATCATCATCCTTTTATCATCCCACTGCTCAGCATAGGTCTCTTCCCATACAGATTGAGCGTAATCACCACGCTTGCTCAATGCGGGTTGGCGATTTCAGGTTTCCTCAAGATGTTTTCCTTCACCTTTTAATCAGTCATTATAACTTAGAAAAGTTACATTGGTACTTGCCTGACCTGGAACCGAACCCGCACATTCAGACTTGAGAGGTCGGTGTTTTAACTACTAGGCCACCACGACATTATGTTTGTTTAGACCTGTCAAATTAGTCCTCGCTTGACGTAAGTTGATGTATTTTTGGTTGCTATATTTATAATCGCGTCTAAACTATCTATGTTATCTTCTGTCCTTTTCTTAATGAAAGAGACAGAAAAGGATCGACTGAACTTTGAATTATTTTCCACGCTATTGTGTGCTTTTTAGCCACAGCACCAGTACCTCAGCTAAGGTCTACCCACGATGGTCATAAAGTCGTCCACCCCTCTGATTGGAGTAATCGAGTCGTCTACAATGTCTACGTTAAGTCCATGTTTTTCTTCTTTTATTGCGGAAGCAATTTTAAGCAGCGAAAGCTGTTAATTATTGACCAAATGGCTGGACATCTATCACCGTGGTACTACCTCAATCGTAGAGGGGGTATCTTACCGGACACTTAGGTCCGTATTACAGAACGTTACTCAAGCATTGATCTCTGCCTAAGCGTTACTTAAAACTAGTTTCAACCAATCAAAAGGCTTGAAACGAGACTTAAGTAGAGCTTGAGTTTGAGTGACGTTCTGTAATACGGACCTTACTGGCTAAAACCACAGTAGTGTCCTACCCCTGCCTGTGGTTGGGGGTGCAGGATTCGTAAGAATGCATTAATGAGATAACAAGGCAGCTGCAGATCTTTTAATTCAATTGGCTGTCACCTGATTATACAACATTAATCAAGTTTTCTTCAATAGAAAGCATTATTTTCTCTAAATTATTTTGCTATCAACGAAACATGCGACAGTTGTTGCTTAACTAAATCTTAAGTACACACCACAAACAATCAAACATACACATACATACACAAAACACAAACAATTTAGTCGTAAAAAGGGTTAATATGATTGTGTATAAAATCTCAATTTATGATACACTGAGATTATTTTTGAAAATTGCTTGTACTTGCACATAAGGTCCATTTCGTGACTGTGAGATACTCAAGAACAGAATAAGTAGTTATTTTAAAGTGTTCATGTATTGTAGAAAAGGGTTCATGATGTCTGGTGAAGCCGTACGGAGGACGGGTTTGAGCGGTTGTATTGCTATGTGTGCCGGGTACGATGCGCTAAATGTTGTTGTGTTGGGAGTTTGGTCGTGGAGGATCTCCAGATCAATCTCCCTCTGGCGCAGTACTGTTGGTCGTGTTGTTGGGTTTGACATTGCATCACCTCGTTCAACTGCCGTCTCCCTTCCTATTAACTCGGTGTTTTTGAGTGAATAGGTTCACAATAAACTAGCGGCTTTACCATCAACGATTGCATCACTGCTTACTATCAGGCGGGATAGTGGTCAAGCCCTAGTTTATAATTTAAAAAAAAAAATGTAGTAATGAAACATTTCTTTAAAAGCAGATAATAAACTGTCTACCACAACACAAAGATACGTATTAGATTAAATACTGGGAAGTGTCCTTAAACAGTATATGTCGCAGCTAACTGGTTAAATTAGCCGTTTAGTTAACAGGCTGGCCTTGTAATGTTATGTACATATTCACATATTCTCATAATTATTATTTGTACTCATATTTCATTATTTCCTACAGGTCATAATACGCATTCCAGTACTATGAGGTGCTGTTCAGGATTATATTATACTACACCTGGGCCTGTAGCCCATGTAACATCGCTTCGTAGCGAAGCGAAATTGAATACCAAACCAACCAATGGCGGTAACGATTGACCACGTGATTTATCGCGTCACGTGGTCAATCGTTTTAGTTATTGGTTGGTTTGGTATTCGATTTCATTTTGTTGTGAAGTAATGTTACATTGGCTAGGGCGCCAGGACTCATTATTCTGCTCAAGTTTAAGCCTAAGTTTCGGCGACTTAGCGACATCTTAGCGTAGGAAGCTATACATGCTTTGGAGCATATTACTTTACATACGCATACGCTTACATTTTTACAACATTATTGTCATTATTATGACAGGTTTTCACCACGCTGTTGATTATATCACTATGATAACGTTTTCTTCAAAATTCTTGATAGCCTGCTATTGTTCTATCTGATTTGTCATCCGAACTCCCTCCCACAAGTTCAAATTATTTAACTTTCTTATTTCTATAATTTTTTAAATTTCAAATTTCGCCCTAAAGACGTTCTGCGAAATTCTCGCAGAACGTCTTTAGGGCGAAATAGGAAAGTTAAATAATTTCAATTTGAAGGACTTCTGATAACAAATGAGTCGAATGATAAGACGATGACGATGAATAATGAGTCCTGGTGTAGTAGAATATGATCAGAACAGCGCCTCATAGTACTGGAATGCGTAGTATCAACTAGGAATGAATGAAATTTATGTATGAGTACAAATAAGAAGTGTGAGTAGGTATATGTAAATAATTATGTACATAACATTACAGCCTTTGGAACTAGTAGTCGCCTCGATTCGCTCTCGCAGTTTACACACGGATGATCACAGTTCTAACATAGTTAATTTGGTCGAGGTGCTCTGGGGGCAATGGCGCTAAAATAATTCAACTAAAACAGGATTCTATCTCAACCAAACCAAAACTTTAGTTACGTTTCGTATCGCGCTAACCTTTTGGCAGTTGGTTCAACCTTAACTTAATCACAATTGGAACATAACCGCTGTCAAATGAAAAAGTTAAAACACAGTACCTATCTTAGAATCGTATCGTCGTTCGTTCTTAGTTTTACGGTACGTGTTTAAAATTTTTTATGTCCTATCAAATTCGATTTGTCGGCCATAGACGTTAATTGACGTATTTTTAGTCGCCATATTTTTAATCATGTCTTATTTGTCTATGGAGTGTCTTAATTTGTCTATGGAGTGTGTGCGTGACAGACATGCAGGACCATTAAGTGGACGTATGCGTTTGCACTCTGCACGTTCTGATGCACACTCTGTTGCTGGGTTGGTGGTAATAAGTGAGACTTCGGTGTGTTGACTTACTTCGTATATTCTTCCACAATATTAGCGGGGTCACTAGTTAACTTACACTACTATTGATTCTTGACTGTTGATCTTGTAGAGATCTTGCTGTTGATCTTGACTGTAGCTGTTGATTCCTCACGTCGAAGATAAATGTGATGTAGGTGTCACTGTTACTGTAGCTTATCAACGTCGAAGATTAATGTCTCTTCTTACTGTGTTGTTGACTCCTCAATGGTGAAGACGAATGTGTCTTGCTGTAGCTGTTACTGTTGACTCCTCAAGGGCGAAGACGAATGTGTCTTCTTACTGTGTTGTTGACTCCTCAATGGTGAAGACGAATGTGTCTTGTAACTGTTACTGTTGAGACTCCTCCACGGCGAAGATGAATGTGTCTTCTTACTGTGTTGTTGACTCCTCAATGGTGAAGACGAATGTGCTGTTACTGTAGCTGTTACTGTTGACTCCTCGAAGACTGTGATGAATGTGTTGTAGGTGTCACTGTTGACTCCTCAACGGCGAAGATGAATGTGTTCTGCTGCTCAGGCGTGGGGCCTATTTATACTACGACAAGGGCGCAAACCGTGGGAAGCGACGAGAGCATCGGGTATCACCAGCCATTGTCTTACGCACGTTCCTGGGCTGCATCCTGAACCTGAGGGTCTCCATTTTACAACGCCCATTACAAGGGTTCGTTTTATGGCGACTGTCCCAAGGGATTGTTTTATGGAACCTTTTTGGCGTTGTTACAATCAGCCAGATGCGGGAGATTCTCTTACAATTTTATTCATGTCTGTTGCAGTTTATAGCAAGGGAACACTTTATGACGTTTGTCTTTGTCAGATGTGTATAACCATTGAATGACGATCCTTTCTCACAATAAACGATCGTCCATCTTACGCTTTCTAAATTCTTACGCACAAATGTTCTATTCTAAGTAATATTATAACAATACACTATTCGGAATTAGTTTCTATACACTATTTAAAACTATCCGTCCCGCACATCACTCCCGCCGTGCGACCGCGTCGCAGCTATCTCCGGTGCGGGTTCATCTTCCGTTTGCAGAGGCAGGACTACTAGCTTCCTCACCGGCCGTCGTAGCACACCTCCCTTGGTTCGCACGTCCACTGTTCGCACGATGTCGTCGGGGCCCGGATACGTCGCTATGACTGTGCCACGCGGCCATATATTGCGCGGCAGGTTGGGGTCGACGACCTGTACAAGGTCGTCGACTTGTATCTTCGGTCCTCTTCCATGCGGCTCCCGCCGGTGTTGCAACTCCGGGAGGTACTCCTGAACCTAGCGTTTCCAGAAAAGGTCGGCGAGCCTCTGTGCTACTCGCCAACTGGATCTCGATGCGGCGTCTTTTTCGTGAAATGTGTCCGGTTGAGACACTCGTCCCGAGCTTCCCAATAAAAAGTGGTTCGGGGTCAGGGCTTCTGGGTCCTCTGCACTGACTGACACGTGTGTCAGAGGGCGGCTCTTGATGTTCTATTCCACCTCTGCGAGTAAGGTGGTGAGTACTTGTTCTGTAGGGTGACGCTCGTGTAGCGTCGTCTTCACTTAGCGGATCATACGTTCCCAGGCTCCTCCTATGAACGGGGCGCCTGGTGGAATGTAGCGAATTGGAGAATCTTATAGGATCGGGTAAAGCTTCTGCTAAACTGAGTCCCTTCTTATTGGACTCGTGGCATATCTTATCTTTCCAGGATGGTTCTGTCACCGGTGTAGAGATGTCGGGTGGTCTCGTAGGGTTGATGCAAGGGGCGTCCATCTCAACGTATTGCTTCGTTAGTACTTCCTGACTGTCTTCTGTTTTCTCAGCGACATGAGACACAAAGTCGATATTGTGCCTGGAGGTCCGTATCTGTCTGCCGTGGAATACCCAACCCAGTGGTGTGAGAGATGCCACTGGTTGGTACTTATTACCTCTTCTGACCTCCGATGTCAACAGGAGATGCCAGTTGTCTTGCCCAATTAGTACTTTAGGCTTGGCATTGGAGTACATGAGGTAGTCGCGGATGTCTGCTAGGTGCTTGCATCCCGTTACTGTTTCTGACGATACTCGCTGAGACGAAACATGCAAGTTCTTCACCGTGCGTGCTTGTACTTGCTCTTCATGCCCGTTGAGCCCTTTCATCTTGATACTTATTCGACGCGAATTTGATTCAGACGCTTTCAAATTATTGATGGTTTCTATTTTCAGTGGGTCGACGGGGCCTGTTGCTCCGATGGTGTTTGCCAAGCTGTCGTCAACTAGCGTGACTGTTGACCCGTCGTCCATCAATGCGAATGTGTCGACTGTACCCGTTGGACCCTTGATCTGGATCGGTAGGATTTTTAGGAACGACTGTTTCTTACTGTCGGCCCAGGCTGAGTTGATGACTTCTGTAGGTTGCTTCGATGCCTCTTCTTTAGCCTCCTTCTTCTTAGTGTGATGTAACAGCTTATGATGTGAGTATCTGCAGCTGTTTACACCACAGTCACGACGACGGCAACTGTGAGTCTTATTTCTGTATCGAAGACATCTGAAGCACAGGCGTTTGGACTTAGCTGCGTCCCACCTGCCGTTTTCATCTAACTTCCTGAATTGTTCGCAGTCGACCGCTGTATGACCGGTTTCTTCACAGACCGGACACTTCGACGTATTCGTCTTTTCTGTTACGTTGTGGACCTTCTGTGTTCTATTCTGTTGAGTGGCCGCTGTACTTGTATTTAGTTGTTCAGGTACAGCGTACGGTGCGCATAAGTCCGCTTCTTTTTTGAGGAACTTTTCTAGCTTCACTAAGTCTGGATCTTCCGTTGGTTGTACAGACGAGAAATCGTAGTATCTGTAGCGAAGCGTAGGCGTGAGCTTGTCGACGACGGTCTTTGACACTTCTGGGTTGTACAGGTAGTGTATGCAGCTCAGTGTTTTCAATGTCGCTACGATGTTGGACACTTTTGTTGCGAAGATGCAGATGTCGCGCGGTGATTCGGTGAGGCGAGGCAGGGCACGGAGCGCGTCCATTTCCATCATGGCGATGGACTCTGGTCTTCCGAATCTTGACTCTAAAGCCTTCATGATGTCTGCTGGATCCGTGTTGGTAATCAGCAAAGAGTCAACTGCTTCTTTCGCTTTGCCTTTTAGCGTTCTTCTTAGTCTGTTCGTGTTTTCAGTCGGCGTGTATATATTTTCTGTTTCGTAGTAAGCGGCGCGGAACGGTAACCACTCCTGATGTGATCCACTAAACAACGGTAGCTCTATGGATCTCGGTCGTTGAGCTGCGTTGACGGCGATTGTGATTGCGTCGGCGAGCGCGGCGAGGTCGGATTGACCTCCCGCCGGTAACTGAAGTACGTTATGTACTTGACGCTTCTGTTCTGTACTGGCTGGGACGCTATTCTCTATGCACGTGATCACCGGCTCTGCTGTAGGTTGATTCTGTTGTACGGTGACCACGGGCGTTCTGTTCTGTTGGTCTTCCAGCCAGTTGTCTACTCTTCGGTCTGTTTCTTCCTTAGAGTAGACGGAGACATCATCTTCTTCATTGTCGGAGTCTTCGTATTCCAAAGTGGCTAAGCGTGCGGCGGCTAGCTCCACTTGCAGTCGCAGTAAGTCTTCCTTGGCCTTCGCTAACTTGTATGCCTTTGATTTACTGTGGGTCGATCCCCCCGCGCCCCTCCTAGCGGAGGTGCGGGTGTCTTGTAGTCCGCTCGGCAGTGGCAGACCATCTGTATTCTTGACCCGCTTCACTGTTGATGTTTCTGTCGCGGGTCGTGTTCTGTTGCTGTGGCACACAATTGCAGGCGGGTTCATCGTTGTAGCTGTAAATTGTGTCACGGAGAGAGTTGTAGCAGCGGCGGCGACAACAGCGGGGGGCGACACAGCGGGCGAGGCGGCGGCGGCGGCGAGCATTGATACGGCGGAGATCCCTGTTGCTGTCGAGGTACCAGTATATTCCGTGGTACCCGTTTCTGTTGTCTCCCTCGTGGTCGCTGTCCCTCTGGTAGCCGTCCCGGTAGTAACTGTCCCGGTTTCTGTGCACGTTCCCGATGTTGATTTGCTAGCGGCTTTTCCCTCTGATCGTGTGACCGGCATATTGTTTGTCGATAGGCGTCAGTCTACAACGCGAACTTATCTTGTGGCGAGAACTTGAGAGTCTTCACGTTTCTTCTAGCTGGATGCGCTTCACTTTTTTCCATAAATCCGGATTAAAAGGACCATTAAATATGCTTCACTTATTTTCCACTGATCCGGCTTCGAAGGACCATTAAATATGCTTCACTTATTTTCCACTGATCCGGCTCGAAGGACCATTAAATATGCTTCACTTATTTTCCACTGATCCGGCTCGAAGGACCATTAAATGTGCGTGACAGACATGCAGGACCATTAAGTGGACGTATGCGTTTGCACTCTGCACGTTCTGATGCACACTCTGTTGCTGGGTTGGTGGTAATAAGTGAGACTTCGGTGTGTTGACTTACTTCGTATATTCTTCCACAATATTAGCGGGGTCACTAGTTAACTTACACTACTATTGATTCTTGACTGTTGATCCTGTAGAGATCTTGCTGTTGATCTTGACTGTAGCTGTTGATTCCTCACGTCGAAGATAAATGTGATGTAGGTGTCACTGTTACTGTAGCTTATCAACGTCGAAGATTAATGTCTCTTCTTACTGTGTTGTTGACTCCTCAATGGTGAAGACGAATGTGTCTTGTTACGAACGGCGAAGTGTCTCTTCTTACTGTGTTGTTGACTCCTCAATGGTGAAGACGAATGTGTCTTGTAACTGTTACTGTTGAGACTCCTCAACGGCGAAGATGAATGTGTCTTCTTACTGTGTTGTTGACTCCTCAATGGTGAAGACGAATGTGTTTCACTGTAGCTATTGACTCCTCGAAGACTGAAGATGAATGTGTTGTACTGTCACTGTTGACTCCTCAACGGCGAAGATGAATGTGTCCTGCTGCTCAGGCGTGGGGCCTATTTATACTACGACAAGGGCGCAAACCGTGGGAAGCGACGAGAGCATCGGGTATCACCAGCCATTGTCTTACGCACGTTCCTGGGCTGCATCCTAAACCTGAGGGTCTCCAGTTTATAATGCTTATTACAAGGGTTCGTTTTATGGCGACTGTCCCAAGGGATTGTTTTATGGAACCTTTTTGGCGTTGTTACAATCAGCCAGATGCGGGACATTCTCTTACAATTTTATTCATGTCTGTTGCAGTTTATAGCAAGGGAACACTTTATGACGTTTGTCTTTGTCAGATGTGTATAACCATTGAATGACGATCCTTTCTCACAATAAACGATCGTCCATCTTACGCTTTCTAAATTCTTACGCACAAATGTTCTATTCTAAGTAATATTATAACAATACACTATTCGGAATTAGTTTCTATACACTATTTAAAACTATCCGTCCCGCACAGAGTGTCTTAATTTGACAGGACTAAATTATTATTTCTCTTCTGTCCTTTTCTTAATTATAAGAAAGAAAAAGATACACTGACTTTTTAGTATCAGTAGTTTGTTAACAGTTCTGATTCCCTAGTCTACATACAGGGTGTATCTGACGTCGTAACGCAAACTTCGCGAAAAGGCTAGACCGCATGCTACTAATAAAATTATGATAGTCATTTATGTCGTTAATGAACGGTTACAGAATACACAGTGTTTAAAAAAAAGTGTCGGCTCGGCTTTTGAACGTTGCAAGCGTGCCGCCGTGCGAGTTTGTAGGTATGACGTTGATCCCTGATGTGAACTCTATTAAATCAGCTGATAAGATCGATTTTCGGGTTTTGTTTTCATTGCGCTTTTTTATGTAATTAGCGAATTATTTCATTTTTACTTTAAAATATTATAGGGTTATAAAAGTATAGCAATTGTGAACGGTTTGGAGTGAAAAAAAAAACTACATATATTTTTTTTAAATCACGAAAAAGCCGACGAAAAATTCAACCACTGGGGGGCTCAGAATCATGTATATACTGGATCCATGGTACTCGTTTGAGCGTCGATGTCAGATACACCCTTTATATGGGATACTTCAATCTGTTTCAACAATTATGTATGGAAAGCGACAGTGGTTTTATTGCCCAGTAAAGACAACAGTTTTTAGTGCGGAAATAATACAATATCAAAGTTCCCTATCCATGTGACTTGTAGAGTTGACGGGGGTTCCATGCGACTGCACACCTGATCGCAATCTTCTAATGACTGCAATTGAGAATGTAATTGTTCTGCCACAGTTGACTCTTTGCCTCTGCGACACGGTTTACATAATTATAAGATAGAAGATTTTTTTTTTGTTTATTTTTTTTCTCTGGTTGGGAAATAAGGATGTAGGGACTACTATTTTTTAAATAAAACGGCCTAGTATTGGAGGATTGCAGGCGTAATTTTATGTAATGTTGTGATTTGAAAATTATAAGAAAAAGAGCGGCCTGCGCCCACGCATGCCGGGCGTTTTTTACAGTGATTTTTTGGATAAATTAAAGCTATTCATGAATTTAAACTAATGAGGAACTATCTGCGATAAATTCTGTGTATTGTGGTACTTTATTTGCTAAGTTTGGTTGAATATAAGGAGAGAAAAGGGGATCTAAACAGCAGCAATATTACGCCTGTCATCAAGACTGGCTTTTCCTTTACCAGAGGACCGACCACGCTGGGAGAGAAGCCTACAAAACGTCTAAAATCTAGTTTTAGTTTTAAGTTATAAAAATATGGAAAAAGAGAAGTGTTTTTGACAAATTCCGAATAAGATCAGACTGTAAATGTAAATAAAATTACGCGAAATTACCCTCTGTTTAGTATTAAATTGATAATAAAATAAAGCGCCAAACCTACATTTTCGTCAAAGAAAATTGACAGCGAAAGTAAATTAGACTATACCATTACCATAGGCTGTATTTCATAATATAAGTAATTGGCAATCTCATTTTTCGTAAAGATTTAGTTATTTTTTTATGCTGCAAAGATTTTTGTGAGAAACAACGAAAGTGAAAAATTAACAATAAAAAAATACTCACACGAAAAATTCAGAAAATAATCCAAACAACTCAAACTTTAAAAAAAAAAATGAAATTAAACACACACTCGAAATAATATTTAAAAAAAAACAATTGAAGCTAACGTAGGTAAGTACGTCATCACATCACTACCAGCAATAGCGCAATGATTCTTTGCACAGCCAACTAACCACTACTCGTATTTATTTTACTTTCGAAACAAAAACAAACCTTTGCGTCTACCAGTTTAAGTTCACTTTCGAATGATTTTTACTTCCAACTTGCACCTTATGTTTGAATACACTTGCCAAACGGAAATAAACTCTAGCTATTGAGATTAGGATGCAGTTTTGAATCATTAACACGAATTAAAAGGTAAAAGTAAAAATGTTGTTTATTGTTGTTCAGAAAGATTAAGAACTATATCAAAGGGCCTCTTTGATAATCACGCTGCATGAGATTAAGCAAACACAATTCTGACGTAGTTTTTTTTTTTAATATTCTGGGCTGCGATCCGTCGAAGTTTTCACCAATTTTCTGTAGTTCAGAGGCCATTGGAAAGCGTTGTAAAGAGAATTTCTTTGTTTTAGGGTTCCGTAGCCAAATGGCAAAAAACGGAACTCTTATAGATTCGTCATGTCTACAAGGGATCATGTCATGAATCTATAAGGGGTAAAAAATGGCTGTGACCGTCCGTAGGTCACAGCCATTTTTTTCCGAAACTTTATGAGATATACTGTTGAAACTTGGTAGGTAGATGTATTCTGTACCTAAACCGCATTAAGATTTTAATGCAAAAATAAAAAATAATTATAAATATTGGGTGCGGGTACCAAATATTTATAATTATACCTACTTAGACCTGAAACTCAATTTTTTTTTTTCATCAAACACATTCGTGTGGGGGTATCTATGGATAGGTCTTCAAAAATGATGAGGTTTCTTCAATATTTTTTCCTTGAAAAAAATTGCCCCCCCCCCCCCTCTAACTTCCAAAATAAGAAAATTAAAAAGATAAAAAAAACATGTTACGTACATTACTATAAAAAGTACCAATGAAAATTATTTTGAACGAGGTCTAGTAAGTAGTTTTTTTTTAATACCTCGTAAATCGTAAACCGCTTATTACCGCGTAATCTCTCATATAAATAACTTAAATCCTCCTTTGTGCGTGAGTCCGACACGTACTTGGCCGGTTTTTTTATTATTTTACATCCGGGTGAAAACATACTGTCAAAAATATTGAAATAACAAAAAATATAATCTTGCAAATAGAATTTCATAGATTCATTAGAGCGACTCACAAGTCAAAAACAGATTGTTCTTGCCCTTTTTTTGTTCTGGGTGGGAAACCATCAAATGACGTCTCCCGCTCTGGGCGGAGCCGAAGGGCGTGTCAGACTTTTACTGACTAAAACCCACCCGTGTTCCTTCACTTGCCTGTGCACCAGGGCCAGGGTTTCTTTCTAGCCAACCCGCAACCCTGACCTAGGAGGCATCGGTCTTCGTGGCCCGCGTCATGACGTGTTTTCTCCCCCTTATTACTGTGGCAACTTAGTGCCGAACTAAACTGTCTTTTTTATATAAAGAACTGTATTTCTAAAATGATTAGATGCATAATTCAATAACCAAGACAAATAAATAAGATGCTTTAAACCTGATCTAAACAAAATCCTAATACGTAGTCGCGGTGGCCTAGTGGTTAAAACACCAGCCTCTTAAGTCTGGTTTGTGTGCTGGTTCGATTTCAGGTCAGGCAAGTACCAATGTTAGTTTTCTAAGTTATATGTAATTTCTAAGTATATCTTGGACACCAATGACTGAATACAAGGTGAAGGACAACATCTTGAGGGAACCTGGACTTTAGGTCTGAAATCGCCAACCTGCATTGAGCAAGCGTGGTGATTACGCCCAATCCTTCTCTGTATGAGAGGAGACCTGTGCCCAGCAGTGGGACGATAAAAATATTGATGATGATGATGAAACAAACTCCATGTTTTGAACTCTCTCTTTATATGCTGAATTCTTTAAACACGTACCTTGGGTATTTTCGACCAGAAAGCCTTTGGGTCAAGCAGAGATAAACAGTGCAAAAGCAATTTATTAAATTTAGGCTTAGAATCAGCACTTTTCGAAAGCCAAAATTTAAACAAAATCATATATAAAAGCACTTTTCAGGTTTGTGAATGTGAGGCACCATGGACTATGATTTGGTATTTTTTTATATAAACAATATGTAAAGAAAACCCTGTCCGACTCATAAGGATAATAAAGGTTAGGTAAACACTTGACCAAATATAATATAAAATTTTACATAATCATCATAGTAACAATACTAATGAATTTTGAAATAATCCTTTTTTCCCGGGAATTAATTTCAATTTCCCCGTTTGGTAATTTTAAAAAAAAGTGACAACACCGGTATTATTATAAGCAAATAGCAACGCGACCACGTCACAGGTGCCGCGTGCCCTGCCCCCCGCCGCCCGCGGAAGGGGTTGCTTACCGCACATGTATTAAGTTACCTGTTTTTGCGAAATAATATTTATGTTTTAGGGGGATTTTTTTTTTAAGTTTAGCCTGTCTTTGTGGGAATTAGTAGACTCAGTTATCGATACCTAACAATACCTTCACGGATCGGACAGGGTTTTTTTTACATATTGTATATATCACTTGTTTGACATTGCGAGATTGGCAGTTGAGAGTTTGTCATGCTCACTCAATGTGCTGATGGTGGCGCGTGTTGTTGGGTCATTTGGTTCCCTTCAATATGGTTGAGCTAAGTGGGGCTGATGCGCGCGTCATGCTCGTGAACGGGGGCCGTCAGTGGAGACTGGTAATCTTTTAGCTGCCAGTGGGCTTAATTCATTTTTATATTTTAATTAATTTTACATTGTGCTCACATGATAGAAGCAACATAAATATGTAACGACGAAATGTAACCCTTATATTATGACTAGCTTTCCGCCCGCGGCTTCGCCCGCGTGGAGTTCGGTTATATCGCGCTTTTTAGATTTCCCTCGGGAACATCAAATTTTTCCGGGATAAAGGTAGCCTATGTTCTTTCTCAGGGTCTAAAGATTGTCTGTGCCAAATTTCATCAAAATCGGTTGAGAGGTTTAAGCGGGAAAGCGTCGGGATAAAAGGTAGCCTATGTTCTTTCTCAGGGTCTAAAGAGTGCCAAATTTCATCAAAATCGGTTGAGAGGTTTAGGCGGGAAAGCGTAACAGACAGACAGACAGACAGACAGACAGACAGACAGACAGACAGACAGATAGACAGACAGACAGACAGACAGAGTTACTTTCGCATTTATAATATTAGTATGGATTTCAAAAGAGTGTCCATGGAGTTTCTTGCACGTTCTTCTCCATAGAGATCTACGCTTTGGAACGTACAATTTAGCTTCACTTTTCTGGGACTAACCGACATTGACTAAGTATTCAAAAGTACCAAGTGATGGTTAATTTGAAATAAACGATTTTGATTTGATTTGATTTAATTTGATTTGATATAAGACGTCCCTCAAATTTCCTGTCCTTTTTTTTATAAGTTACTAGCTTTCCGCCCGCGGCTTCGCCCGCGGCTTCGCCCGCGTGGAGTTCGGTTATATCGCGTTTTGTAGGTTTCCCTCGGGAACATAAAATTTTTCCGGGATAAAAGGTAGCCTATGTTCTTTCTCGGGGTCTAAAGATTGTCTGTGCCAAATTTCATCAAAATCGGTTGAGAGGTTTAAGCGGGAAAGCGTAACAGACAGACAGACAGACAGACAGACAGTTACTTTCGCATTTGTAATATTAGTATGGATGGATAAGCTAGCGCTTGACCGCAATCCCGCCTGATGGTAAGCAGTGATGCGATCGTTGATGGTAAAGCGCGCTAGTTTACTAAGAGCCTATTCACTCTAGCCTTGAAGATACTCAAATTGTAGTGTGACGGAAACACCGTCGCTGGCAAATTGTTCCAATCCCTCGATGTACGCGGTATAAAAGAGGAACAAATATTTTCACTACGCGGGGATCGAACCCGCGCCTCCTTGCACAGCGGCCGCGTTCGCTACCGCTACCCCTACTATATGGTCTTAGTGATTACAGCCCACTCTCTCTCTCAGAAAGGAGCCATATATCCCAGCTGTGGCAACAATATTATATACTGAAACCAGTACAAATACAACATTAGCATGAACTAATTTACATAAATTCCTTGTTTACAGATTTCTGACTAGATTCATCTCATTCATCCGATAAAGAGGGCGCTTCATCAGGCCACGTCGCGTTGCTATCTACATAGTTTTTTGGCCGTTTCTATGCTTTCAATATTTAAAATGATTTGTATTCTTAGTAGGTAGTAGAGTATTTAGAAAATTATACCTAATGAATTAAGTTTGTATGTGTAGCACACGTTCGTAGTGCAGGTACTTTCTTACCAACTATGTGAGTGTCGCATGATTTCCCCGCAATAATTTTAAACAATTAGCTCAAAAACTTTTTAAATTATAATGAAGTTATATGCATTCAAAACCTTTTACATAATTTTATATAATATCTGCAAATATGTACCTGATAGAAATAATTTACGCGCGAAATAAGTATTGTAAATCGCGCCATCTACTGTTAGATGTTTGAACTCTCAATTTACTTGGTAAAAGTTCGCAACTATTAAGTTGCATATTATTTCGCTAGATGGCAATATCTTCAAGTGTGATTGCATAACGAATTAATTAATAAAAAAATTGCATATAAAGTTGCAATGAGGCCCCAGTGCTTTTTCATTTAATTACCTCTGTTAATGGGACTTTTTGAACCTGCTTAATTACCTGTATAAGTGAGACAACTTAATTAGGTTTTGTAACATGTTTGTTTACATACTTCGCATCATCTACCACGCATGCTTTGTTTGTCAGTAGGTACCACAGAGTACATTTTGTAGGTAGGTACTTACTATCTCAGGGAATATAAGTGTACGAAATGTCCAAACGTAATTATATACTTACTTAAATCTTTATCAGTACCTGCGTACGTAGCTATCTATCTGGAAAATTTAAAAAATACTGTCTATTTGAACAATTTTTAACCTTATTGCTAATCCATTACTCTGTATGTTCAGAAATGTATCAGCTCAACGACATAAATAACGCGAGAATTGAGCAGACACTTTTTTCGAAGAAATGGTGCAACTGATAGTAATAGTGCGTTAAGCAATTAGGGTGCTGTAGCCCTTGTATGAGTTTTCATTACAAAACTCGTTCGTCGATATCGAGCGCGTTTGAATCATCGATTGGCCCGCTTCAAGGTTGTAAGAACTCTCAACCAATGAGAGCGCCAAACGCGCTCGATATCGACGAACGAGTCTAGTTATGAAAACTAGCCACACAGGTCGCAATTCAGTTTCCCTACTACATTAACAAATTAGATAAGAAGATATTATGTAACGAAATAATGATATTGTGCCATCTAACGTTACCTACTCATATAGCCAGTATAACTTGGCCTCCAATTACAGAATTACCAAAATTATTTCATAAGAGTTTTCCTGTATAGGGGTCTCATATACCGGATGCTCTCAAAACGTATACAGGTAGGCTTGTATATTCTCAGCAGCCCCTTTCGCATTAAGCGTAATTATAAAACTTGAGGAGGGAAGTAATTAAATTATTAGTAACATAATCATATTTTTTTATTTGCTAATGAAGGCGAAACATTTCGCTTAAATGTTAATTGTTGATTATGGTAATGGCTGCTGGTGAAGAAGTTTGGTGAACTTCGTTTTGTTAGGTTAACGAAATATAGTTATTGTAATAGCATCTTTATGGATTGCGAAATTTGAATTTTCTTACGTTTTTTGCAATTTACAGGTGAGTATTAGTATTAAGTAGCATTCTTCATAACATCATTATACAACGTTATTTTTATTTTAACAAAACCTGAATATAGTTTGTTCAGAATAAGCAACTGAATCGATTCCAAACATTTTTCATGTTATAGTTTTTCCCAAATACATTTAGAAATTATTGCAGTGTGGTTATCGGGCGCATAACACAGCTGACGGTAGATCATAGTCACAGTTAGAGATGAACAACCGGGTTAAATAAAAACCCATTTATTCCCTCCCACCGGGTTTTTATTTTAATTATAATTTAAACATGGTAAATGTAAATATTTGTGAATATTATAGTCCGTATTATATAGTATTGTAATAGTAAGAGTCATCGTCCCTTTTTTTGAAAAAAAAGGCTATTTTTTGATTAGATTATATACTATACTTCTTCTTCTTCAGCCTATAGAGGTCGACTGCTGAACAGAGGTCTCCCCCAAGGCGTTTCACGATGACCGGTCTTGTGCTGCCCACATCCGTCAGCTTCCCGCGACTTTCACCAGGTCATCGGTCCGGATTGTTGGGGGCCTCTTTACGCTGCATCTTCCGGTACGTGGCCGCCACTCCAGAAACTTACTACCCCGTCGGCCATCGGTTCTACGAGCAATGTTCCACTTAATTTAAGGGACTTGAAGAGCTATGTCGGTGACTTTGGTTCTTCTGCGGATCTCCTCATCTCTAATTCCATCGCGCCGAGAAACTCCGAGCATAGGTCTTTCCATCGCCCTTTGTCTAACTCGTTTCAGTTCCGTAAGTCATCACTAGCAACATACACTGATCAAAGACTTTAATCTTGAGACACTGTGGTATCTTGGAGGACGAGAAGATGTAGTGTAGTTTCCCGAACGCTGCCCAGCCAAGCTGGGCTCAAGGAGACACCTCTATCTCGAAGTTGGACTGTTTGTCCCAGGTATATATAGTTATCAGGCGCGCCATCGACGCTGCTTCCCAACATGCAACTTCGCTGGGCCCGAGCGCCACCTGTAGGCGGTTGTACGTAGAAATCGTTCGGTCCATGGCCCTATATGGGGTTCCTGTGTGGGCGATGGACCTGACGGCCGGAACACTCGCCATTCTGCGCAAGCCGCAGAGGGCGATGGCCGTCAGGGTAGTCCGCGGGTATCGCACGATTTCCTACGAGGCGGCTTGCGTCCTGGCCGGATCCCCGCCCTGGGACCTAGAGGCGAAAGTATCGCGTCATTGTACCGATGGCGCGAGGAAGAGCGGACTCGGGGCTCCAGTCCGGCGCAGCGGCAGACCGAGCTGCGCCGAGAGGAGCTCCGTCAGGTCCTGGTGGCGAACTGGCGGCAGAGCCTTATGCGCCCTACCACCGGCCTTGCTACCGTCAAGGCGATCCGGCCAGTACTCGACAACTGGCTCGGGTGAAGGCACGGCTCCCTGTCGTTTAGGGTGACGCAGGTACTGTCGGGGCACTGCTGCTTCGGCAAGTGCCTGCGTCGCTTTGGCAGGGAGCCGGACGCTCGGTGCCACCACTGCGTCCAATGCGGGGAGGACACGGCGCAGCACACGCTCTCCGAGTGTGTAGCTTGGGAGGAGCAGCGCCGTGTCCTCACAAATGAAGTAGGAGGCGACCTGACGCTGCCGGCAGTAGTGCGGAGGATGGTCGGTTGCGCAGAGTCGTGGGACGCGGTGGTATCCTTCTGCGAGGACGTGATGTCACAGAAGAAAGCTGCGGAAGTTTGACACCCCACTACCCCGTACAGGAGACGAGGCCCGGACACACCGGGCCAGCACGAGGGTGTGGGGCCGTGGAAGAATTTAAACTCCCACGGGCCCACGCGCGCACGTGATAGAAGAGACACCGGGGTGGTTTTAGTCAGTAAGAGTCTGACAGACCCCGTCGCCCACCCCATGGCGGCGGACACCCATTGAGGATTTCCAAAAAAAAAAAAGGTACTTATATATAGTTATACTCATTAACAACTTCAAGTGCAGAGAAACCAACTAGAATTGAAGTGGGTGCGATATGAGAGTTCGACATGATCTTCGTCTTATCCATGTTCATCTTTAGACCCACTCACGAAGCTCTGCTGAGGTCATTGTGCATTTTGCCCATGTCGTCCAGGGTCTCCGCTATGACCACGGTATCATCTGCAAAACGGAGATTAACTATATACTTGCCGTTGATGTTGATGCCAAGTCCTTTCCAGTCCAGGAGTGTGAAGATAGGTATCTTCCAACGCAGCAGTGAATAATTTGGGAGATATGATATCTCCTTGTCTCACTCTATGCTGCAGTTGAATCGGTTTCGAGTCCTGATGCTGGAGACGGACTGACATGGTGGCGTTTTTGTACAAACACACCCTAGTGTATCGATATTCAATTTGGCATCGCTAACGAGACTGCAGCACCGCCCAAGTCTCGAACAAATCGAAGGCCTTCTCATAGTCCACAAACGTCAAGCATAGTGGTTTGTTATACTCCTCGGACTTTGTATAACTTGCCGCAGCATATATATGTGGTCTATGGTGCTAAAGCCTTTTTGGAAGCCTGCTATATAAAGCCTTTGCGGAGCGAGACGATTCATGATGACCCTAGAAAACAGCTTATAGGTAGACATGGCTCAGGAGGGATATTGGTCTGTAGTTTTTCAGTAAGGTATTATCACCTTTTTGAAAAATTATACCACCAGGCTCATGTGCCATGCCGCAGGCGTTTCGCCTTTGACAATGACGGAATCAAAGAGCTTCTGAAACTATTTAAGAATCGGTTTGCCACGCGCTTTCATAAGCTCAGCCGTAATCCCATCATCTCCAGCCGTCTTATCGTTTTTGAACTGTTTCAGGGCCATACCAATCTCGTACAGGCTGACGTCCGGGATATCGTCAGTGTAGTGTCGGGTTAGTCTGGCTCTAGGATCATGGGCCAGGCTCACAGCAAGTGCGTTTGTTGATGTGTATAACTCTCCGTAGAATTTCTCAATCTCACCCAAAAAGCTCGGACTTGGAAGTGACGATCCTACCATCCCCATTCTTCAGCTTTGCAAGTAGGCTCTGTCAAACAGACACTCTTGCGAACACTTTGGAGCCTTTGTTCCGCTCGATAGCCTCTTTAATACAATTAATATTAAATTGGCGTACATCGCGAGTTAGAGATTTTGAGATTAATCTGGTAAGGCATCTGATACCCGAAGCGTCATCAGGGGATTTTAATACCACCTCCCGTCTTTCTTCTATTAGCCGACGGGTGGGACCGGAGATCTTCTTCTGTCCTTTTGAAGGGAGGGTTTTGAAGAACTTGGACCCTTCCGTATGCAGAGTTGCCACAAACCTGTTGTTATAGTGGTCCACATCTACGCATTCGCCGAGGCATTCAAAGCGATTTTGCAGTTCGATGTGAAAGCTTTCAGAGTTTTGGAGCTGGGTTGATGCTGGACGGAGCGTAGTCTTCATAAGTCGAGAGCGTTCGAGCCTAATGTTGAGGTTCAAGATGCCTCTAACAATACGGTGATCACTCCCAGTTTTAACCACATAGATCACGAAGACATCGATGAACATTTGCCTTCTCGTTTGAAGTCTATCTCGTTTTTGGTGTCACCATCTCCAATGCTAATCCAGCTCCACTTGAGGTACCTACAATGATTTCTTGAAAAAAGATTTCATCACAAAGACTCCTTCCTTTTCCATGAAGTCCTTTAGCATCTGACCTCGGGGATTCCGATTTCCAACTCTAAATTGCCCCACTTTCATCTCGTCCGCCTTTCGCATGCTCAGTTTTGCGTTAAAGTCCCCCATGACAACAGTGTAGTGGGTTTAAGAGGTATATATGTGTCTACTGACGTCTTCATACGTAACCTGCACCTCACTATACAGTACGCGGCGCAGTACAGCTGATTTTCGGGTCTCAAATCGAAATGTGATGCGAGAATACGGCGTGCAGCACTGTGCCTAACCACAAAACTTCGAGTAACATTATATATTTCTGAAACTGCAATGGTTAATGAGAAAACCGGAAGGCAAAAACTGAAACATATATTCCGAGTACTGTATATTTCTTTGGATACCCTTGATAGATGTAGTGAAGAATGTTAATTCATAGGATGGACTCTTAAATTAGCAGTAGATTGTATGTCTAAAACTACTGTAACTATTATTTTAAAATATTCTTGATCATACAATGGACTGTGATGAAATACTTGTATAAATAATACAGTTGAAATATCACGTTCGAAGAGTAAGTGGTCAAACTTGCTGTGATCTTAAATGGACCACAATTGTGATATTTATACTTCAAAAAACACTAGAAGTACCTAAGTCGTGTTAGGTTCACGATCGAAGATATTAGTGATAGTAATAAATAAAGATCCGCTTCTTGGGTTTTTATTCGGGTTTAAACCCGTTTAAACCCAAAAACCCGGTTTTAACCCGTTTCCACCCAATGGGTTTAAACCCTCTGCCCATCTCTAGTCACAGTCATAGTGCTAGGTGGCCCTCCTCGCCGCGCCGATGAAGGCGCGGACGGGCGAGCGCTGCTTGACCATATTATTTCTTGGGACAACCAAGTAAGATAACAAGCTCATAACGTTCTGGTGTTTCATGATATCTTTTTGAAATTTTGTACATAGACTCTTAACTTAAAAATACTTGACACGTGTTTCGGGTTTCGCATTAACAAAAAATACGTTGTATAAAATTCTCCTGTCACGGTGTTTGTCTTCGAACTCCTCCAAAACGGCTGAACGGATTTTAATGAAATTTTGTAGGTATATACCTTTTCTAGGCATGAGTATAAGTTTTTATCATTTTTTTATATAACTACTACTAACGCGGGTGAAACCGCGGGGCGCAGCTATTTCTTATTCTCAGCAGGGAAAATTTTTTATTCATTATTCACTAGAAACGCCCCGTGGTTTCATCCGCATTAATCTCGTGGGAATATCGGCATAAAAGTACCCTATGTATTAACCTTACTTATGTCTATGCTACTGTAAAGTTTCATCAAAACCCGTCCAGTAGTTTTTGCGTGAAAGGTTAACAAACATTTATCTATCCATTCTCACAAACGTTCGCTTTTGTAGTAGTAAGAAGTGGGATAATCAATAATACATTTTTTCCGCTTCCAACAGATTTCTGCGGCTCTCACCAAGCATCAGGCCGCGTTACAAGAGGCCTTCCAATGCTATGTCTTCTGGTTCTCAGTTCAATTTTGAGTCCATATTACACAGACATCTTTAAGCGTCCACTCCAAATTTAAAAAAAGTTAAAAAACTAAAACCCAACTACGACAAAAAACGACGCTGAAAAAGTTTAAAACAAGATTTTCAGAATACTGAACTGAACAAAGTTGCTAATATAGTTGCAAGTAAATGGACACAGTAGACTCTACCAAGATGCCTTCGTTGTAAATTGACAATAATGTCTTACGATACTATTCTGAAGTATGCAATATTCACTATTTAGAGATAAATTTTCATGTTTGGAAAACCGCAGTCACACGTTATGAAAGTGCTACGGTAGGTATATGTAACGTGTGACTACGCCTTTCGTAAGACATATTGTCAATTTATCATCTTGGTAGAGTCTACTGTGTCCATTTACTTGCAACTATATTAGCAACTTTGTTCAGTTCAGTATTCTGAAAATCTTGTTTTATACTTTTTCAGCGTCGTTTTTTGTCGTAGTTGGGTTTTAGTTTTTTAACTTTTTATTATTTGTACTATTTTGGTGTTAAAGTGTATTTGTGGCGCATAATATTAATAAAAGTTAAATTGACGAACTAAAAACTAGGTAGTTAACATACGACATCTCTTTTGACTTATGTATCGGCGTATAGTAATATGTAGAGATGTCCTATTTTACTATTTCGTAGCACTTGGAGCGTAGCGCGTATAGCAACGGTTTCCCCGTATGAAGCTCCCGGTTTTTCATAGTAGCGACTCACATTTGCGTCGATGGCACCGAATGGGTCATGAATTAGTGGATGAGGCCGTTAGTATAAATAGATTGGATGTTTTTCTAACGGTGGTAGGCCATAACATCGGCTGTCGGCAGAAGTTACCACCCACCAGACAAAGTCTTGCCGCCAAGCGATTCGTCGTGTTCCAGCATGATGTCTGGTGAAGCCGTACGGAGGACGGGTCTGAGCACTTTGTGTTGCGTTGTGTGGCGAGTATGATGCACCAAATGTTGTTGTGTCGGGAGTTTGGTCGTGGAGAGTCTCCAGATCAATCTCCCTCTGGCGCAGCATGGTTGGTCGTGTTGGTCTTGGATTTAACATTGCATCACCTGGCTCAACTGCCGTCATCCTTGCTATTCCTAAGTTTTTTAAGTGAATAGGCTTAATAAACTAGTGCGCAGGCATCAAGGATTGCGTCACTGCTTACCATCAGGCGGGATTGCAGTCAAGCGCTAGTTTATAATTATTAAAAAAAAAACTTATATTAAGAGGACCTGGGAAGATTTCATAATCTATCTAATTCTGCTAACGATCGACTGTCATGTGGATTTTTAAGTAATTTATTATGATCCAAGGCACTTATAAATAATCCCTCTATGGTTTTAACTCTACTGGAGAGCGACATAGGCCTGTCCTTTAGCAAACAATGACTTTCCTAGATCTGTAACTTTTTTATCTAGAGTACAACCTTGTAATTTATGTACAGTACAACCCCAAGAAAGAATCAGCGGGAGCATTTTACGCT
Organism: Sesamia nonagrioides; assembly: GCA_017933935.1. Classification (NCBI taxonomy): domain Eukaryota; kingdom Metazoa; phylum Arthropoda; class Insecta; order Lepidoptera; family Noctuidae; genus Sesamia; species Sesamia nonagrioides. The sequence goes on along the minus strand of JADWQK010001324.1, from coordinate 1,214,557 downwards.
GAATTTGCCCAGAACCCCTCAAGCCGTCAAATTCAGTGAGGCAAGGCTCGATTTTGATAAGTCCGTTAGTATCTGCTTTTATGGATGCGTCGTCAAATTGTATGAGAACAGCGCTTGGCTGTTCTCCTGTTCCAACTGATCGCGCCGAAGAGCAGGCCATTCGAAGGCCTTCACCACTCCCATCGCTCCGTTTACCAAACCGTGGTTTACATTCAAATTTCTACGAAGCATTACTAGGGATTATGTACAAACATAAAGTACTCGTGAAGCTCTTTCAGATGATACCAAATACGGTATATTTATTTTAATTTTGTATTAACATAGAACTTTTTGTCCGCTAGAGGGCGTAATACTAAATTTGGTGACAAGCTTTAAAGCTCATAACCAACAGAATATCAAGGCCCTTCTAATGTTTCTGCAGTGGTCTTATTCTGATAAGTAGTAAAGAAGCTATCTATGAACGAAAAGATGTGAATTATATGCAATCAGCCCATGAATACAGGTAAAGTCACAAGCAAATGCTAGTAATATATATATATTCAAAATGTACGAGTTAAGCCCTTTCAAATGATACCAAACACGGCATATTTATCTTAACTTTATTTTTTTACTCTGTATATTTTGTCCGCTAGAGGGCGCCACGTTAGATTTTGTGAAACTCCATATAGCCTATAACCAGCAGAAAATTAAGACGCTTCTAATGATATGTCATTTATCGAATTCGAATAAGTAGTTTAGAAGTTACGAGGGAACAGATGCATACATACATACATACATACATACATACATACATACATACATACATACATACATAGCCTGTCAAAATCATAACCCTCCTTTTGCTTTGCCGTAGTCGGGTAAAAATAAGTAAAATTCTAGAAGGTACACATTTTTATTTTCATGAACAATTCGAATTTCGAATTCCATATACATCTTTGTGGCCAGCTTTAAAAAAAGAGTTTTCACTCCTGTGACAATACTTATGATTTGACTAAGTATATACATACGTAGGCACCATCTAAGTATAGTAAAAGTGCATAGTGCTACATACCCACACCTTATTTCAAGTTAAACAAATTTCAATCTTATTTCAATGACTGTTAAGTTGATTTCGGCTTTAATGTTTGTAAACGTAGTGTAAATTGAACTTTATTTAAACTCATATTTTGTTTACATTTTTCGTGAATAAATTGGGAATGCAGATCGTATCATTTTGCCTGTAATTCCATCCTCATCAATTTATTCAAATTCTCTTTCAGACTAATTTAAAATAATCAGTCGTCAATTTGTACGCCTTTAATCAATTTGCCGTTTCCCATTTCAATTACAATCGTCCCCTCGTATTACGATACCGTGATTGACATCAATGGCACTCACAGTCAATAATACCGGTACCTACCAATACCGGGACCGATACCATGACGGTTATTTAATAGTTTGCAAGTGGCAGCGGCGATTTCATGGTAGGCGCCACTTTTCAATTAATAAAAATTGGTTACGCAAGCTTCAATCTGAAAAATTGATTAAATTTTTCTTTATAATAGAACTTTTTTATTATTAATTTGATCGGATACTTTATTTATTATTCGAAGTGGAGCTAACGGAAAATACTGATTGGACTCTTTGTATTACTCTGAGGGATTAATAATTAATTAACGGAATGGATGACCAAATAAAAGCGTCATCATTATCGACTTTCTGTGATCTTCATTTGTTTTCCACAGGTTTTCGGCGCTTTACCTTATTTTGCTTAGCTTTTACCAATCCTGTGTGGCTCAAAGTGAATTTAAAGAAAATATCAAGAATCAGAAAAAAATAATTTTGTGAAAAAGAAAGAGATTTTTTTAACCGACTTCAAAAAGGAGGAGGTTACTCAATTCGACCGTATAAAGATTGTATCTGACATCGACGCACAAACGAGTACCATGGATCCAGTACATGATTCTGAACCCCCCAGTGGTGGAATGTTTCGTCGGCTTTTACATGATTTAAAAAAATTTATATGAATTTTTTTTCACTTTAGACCGTTCATAATTGCTATACTTTTATAACCCAATAAGATTTTAAAGTAAAAATTAATTAATTTGCTAATTACACAAAAAAGCGCAATGAAAACAAACTCGAAAAACTATCTTATCAGCTGATTTGATAGAGTTCACATCAGGGATCAACGTCATACCTACAAGCCCGCGCGGCGGCACGCTTGCAACTTTCAAATGTCGAGCCGACACTTTTTTTTAACCACTGTGAATTCTGTAACCGTTCATTAACGACTTATATGACTATCATAATTTTATTAGTGGCATGCGGTGTAGCCTATTCGCGAAGTTTGCGTTACGATGTCAGATACACCCCGTATATGTTTTTTTTTAATGTTTGTTCGCGCATAACTTCGTCGTTTCTGAACCGATTTTTCTGTTGAAGAAACTGGAAAAAGCTTCGGATGCGACTGGGATTAACGCTGAGATTATGATGATGATTATGAAGTAACCAAATCATCATCATCATCTCAGCGTTAATCCCAGTCGCATCCGCAGCTTTTTCAGCTTTGGAGTCTGGGGTCCGCTTTACCAGTCTCACTGCTGATTTTGGCTAAACTTTGATATTTTCCGTGAAGCGACTGTCGTCTGACCTCCACATCCCGAAGGCGATATCTAAGCATTGCAGTTAGACCAATTGTTAGACTTTTAAGGGCTCCAACCAACCCGTAACGACTGCCACTAGATGTTCGTATAGCAACCGAGACCAACGGCTTAACATGCTTTCCGAGGCACGACCAGACCAGTGCAAATATTCATATTCATGCATACAAATATTTGCACTGTGCGGGGATTGAACCCGCGCCTCCTTGCGCAACGGTCGCGTTCGCTACCGCTACGCCACGGAGGCTGTCGATTTTGGTTACTTCATCATCATCATCATTTTAGCTGACAGACGTCCACTGCTGGACATAGGCTCCCTACAACTACAAGGATCTCTACAACGATTGGTCCTGCGCCTCCCGCATCCAGGGGTTACTTAATGTTGTTCAACCCAAGGTTACGGAGGGAGAGAGAAAGTCAAATCAATCAGTATACAGTATGTTAACTAACAGAGGGCGTTCCCGCTAACCCGAAATAGTATAGCATACATACATGCTAAATAAAATATTTCCATTCGAAAACAAAATGTTTTAAAATTTTTTCCAATAAGAATATATTCAATAAAAATTTTAAATTGACATGTAAAAGAAACACACTGTACACGCGAACATGAAAGACGGCAACGTCGCAATTTATTTATACATGACGACTACTATTTTGATTTAAAACAGGAGGTTTCAAATTTATTTTCAATTAGAATTTTTTTTTATTCGGATTTTTTTATGCTTATTTTTCTATGCTGATATTTTTATTTTAATCTATTAATGATATAATTAGCGAGTTTAAGGGAACGCCCTCTGTTATTTAACATACTGTATATTTCAATAGGTATGTTTCCAGGGTTAAAAAAAAATGATTCTATTTAGTCCGTCATTCAGATTATATAAAAATATTGGATACGTATATTTTGTTTTATCAAATCAATAAAAATTTACAAATATAAAAGGCATCAAAGATTGGAGGCATCAAAGAGGAGTGGTGGCTGGTGACGTCAGTCCTCGCTAGAAAGTGTAGCGTGCAGTGACGTCACACGCGTTTTCAACGCAATGTGTCGTCTTAATTTTTTGTTAATACGAAAAAAGAAAAAATACGTGTGTAGTATATTTTGCAAATCTGACTGAAGGACTAATTAGTTTTTTTTTAGTCAACTACCCTACTATAGTAGAGGAGCTAAACGAGTCTTAAAAACTGACTAAAAACTGCCGAAAAAGATACGTAAAAGATAGTAAACAAAAAAGTACTAACAAATACTTTATCACTAGTTCTGGACGAGTGAACAAGTAACTTTCTTACTGACCGACCCGTTTCAATGGCATGACGTTATCAATTCACTCCTCTTGTTTTCTACGCTGAATAAAAAAAGAATCAAGTTAAGGCTGGGGTGCATGATGGGGAAGATATTATTTAAATAACAAGTTCAATTTTGAGTGGTTTTGTAAGTACTGCCTACCCTCGGTGGATATAAAATATTACTTAGTTATATATACCTATAAAAAAGAAAAATTATTTATAGTACCTAAGAACTGAAATAAACTATTCAGAATAAAAAAATGGCATATACAATATGTAAAGAAAACCCTGTCCGACCCATAAGGATAATAAAGGTTAGGTAAACACTTGACCAAATTTAATATAAAATTTTACGTAATCATCATAGTAACAATACTAATGAATTTTGAAATCAACTTTTTTCCCGCGAATTAATTCCAACTTCCCCGAAATTTGGTAATTTTTAAAAAAAGTGACAACACCGGTATTATTATGAGCGAATACCGATGCGACCACGTGCCGAATGCCCTGCTCCCCGCCGCCCGCGGAAGTGTTGCTTACCCCACATGTGTTAAGTAACCTCTTTTTGCGAAATAATATTTATTTTTTTGGGGGATTTTTTTTTAAGTTTGGCCAGGCTTTGTGGGTATTAGTAGAATCAGTTATCGATACCTAACAATACCTTCACGGATCGGACAGGGTTTTCTTTACATATTGTATAATAGTTTAATTTACTGTTCTGCTTTGCATGCATATAGAATGCAGTAAATAAGCAAGTTTCATTAACTGAATAGTCAGCTGTGCTGTACTCAGCGAAAGCACTAGGAAATGATGAAGAGCAAGTGTTTTGGAGGACTGTCTTAAGTGATTTTCTAGTTCTAAAAGTGCTGATTCTCAGTCTAATTTGAAGAAATGACTTTTAATTTGATTTGTTTTGATGAAAATATAATCTCTTAGCCAGGTGACTATCGAGAGAACGAGTCATAGAGAAGTGGTGGCCTAGTCATAACGGCTCTGATTTACTAGTTGTAGGGTCTGGGTTTGAACACTGAGAGGCGCTTTATTTTCTGTAAATTATTTTAATACCGCTGTTCTTAAAACGGCGAAGGAAAACAGCGAGAGGACCGCGAGGGGAGTTACAGCCTAACCAGTGTCGAAGAAACTAGTATAAATAAATAATATTGAATTTGTGATTATGGCTATTACGTCATTTTATAGTGCCAGGGCCAAATTTATTAACTTAATGACTTTGGAAGACTTACAGCTAAATACAATGTTGATAAATAACAGTATGTTATTCAGACAACCAACTACAAGTTTATAGCTTTTCTGGTATACCGTGGAACAAATATGTCAAGTAATGCCAAATAATGTCAAAAGAAAATACATGTAAAAATCAATACATACCTATTGTAGGTTTAGTAAGTAGGTAAAGTTTTCTTTTATTTTTACTTTTTTTAAATTAAATTTATAAATCATCATCATCATCATCATCATCATCAACCTTTTTATAATCCCACTGCTGGGCACAGGTCTCCTCTCATATAGAGAAGGATTGAGCGTAATCACCACGCTAGCTCAATGCGGGTTGGCGATTTCAGACTTATAAAGTCCAGGTTTCCTCAAGATGTTTTCCTTCACCTTCAGTCACTGGTGTCCAAGATATAGTTAGAAAGTACAGCCTGTCGTAACTATTGTAGTAATGACAGGCTATTTCTCAAGAGGAAAGAACTAGATGGGGAGATGTTAAAAATTGAATTAAAAAAAAGTAAAAATAAAAGAAAACTTTGAGGACGATATTTAGATAGATATATTATATTTTAAATTTTGAAGAGTAATTTGGGCTACCGGAAAGAGAATGCTGATTTTGTTGTGTACCGAATATACCAATATAAAAATAGATACCAAACGCTAAAACTCGAATGTGATAATTGAGTCTCAATAATAATATCAATGTCTACTAATCTCTGTATTCCATCAGTTTAGGTACTTGACTAAAGGTAAACAAAACTAACTAGACCTAAACTGACTAAGCGCCGTTATATTTCATTAATAAATTTGCTTAGTTGAAGTACACAATTATAGCTGTGGAGAGGGCTATGCTACGTGTTTCTCTACCAAATTTGTCTGTGATCAAATCAGGAATGAGGAGATTCGTAGAAGAACGAATGTCGCCGACATACCCCAGCGGATTAGCTCTTTGAAGTGGCTAGAGTGCCTAGAGCTGTTGGCCGATGGGACAGAAAGGCTCTTGAATGGCAACCACGTACCGGCAAGCGCAGCGTTGAACACCCACCGACTAGGTGACTAAGTGTTGGTCAGGTCGGAACACCTGACCAAAATGGCAGAGAAGTGCTGGATGCAGGTCGCGTCCAACCGTTCTTTTTGGAGATCCTTGAGGAGGTCTCTGTCCAGCAGTGGACTTTATGTGGCTGAGATGATGATGATGATGATAATAACTGTGATATAGTACTAAAATTGATTGATTGATTGAAACTAAAAAAGCATGCTGAGGAACTGAACTGAAAAGAGCGTGAGGCGCTTTGTGCCATAATTTTTGTATATTATGGGCCTCACGCTTGTTTTAAAATTATTTTTAACTTTTTAGTTTGATATTTTTTAAAGCATTTTTTTTTTTTAGTTTTTAAACTATATTTATTTTCAACTTTTTTAGTTCGATATTCTTTAAAAAAAGAACCAACAAACGAACTTATTGAAAACGGTGGGACATTTTACAGTAATGAGACGCTCACTCGTAAATAGTCCAAAGAGTTAGAGACGGACAAACAAACAAACAAGCAAGCAAGCATACAAGCGAGCAAACATACAAGTTAAGCTTATAAAAAGCATGTAAAAATTGAGGTGACTAATATAGTTTTAAGTCTGTTAACTGAGTCACCTGTTTTATCTAATCTAGATTCATTTTTATGAGTTAATTTTGTTCTAAAATCCTTCTTTTGGGCAAAAATGCTAAATAACAACAACAAATAAAAGTAAAATTTGTCAAAAAAGTATGTTTTACAAGTTCTATAATTTATTTTTTATATTCCAACAGCAGTGTAGCCAAAGCCTTTTAAAACATCTGTACCTACATGGACTGAAGGGAAAAGGGGTAAAAACCTCATTGTGGAATACGGACAGCAGACAACGACTGATGTATAGCCATTGTCTTTATAATTAATAACCCTTTTTTTATTCACCAAATTGTAGGGAAATAAAGGCATTGTCTATTTTCGGGACACCCTAAATTGGGGATTTTTTGATTTTATAATTTCGCATTTAGTACGTTTATTTCAAGGTTCTTTATTAAAAGTATTCCTTACCATTTACATCGAAACACTAAATTATATGAATAAATACAAAAATAAAGGACATAGTCGTCGAAGTCCTTGTCTGCATTGCTAATCATCCAGATACGTGTCTAGAAGACTGGCAGCTTTGCCACGTTCATTGGCAATGTTAATTCTGCCGCAAAATAAATAAACTCAAGGTCTAAACCAAAGCATTTGGCTTAATATATTTATGTCAAATTTTTTGACACTATTAGACAATGTCGTCATCATCTCAGCTTTAATCCCAGTCGCATTAGAAGCTTTTTTACAGCTTTGGAGTCTGGAGTCCGCTAACTGCTGATTTTGGCTAAACTTCTATATTTTCCGTGAAGCGCCTGCCGTCTGACCTCCACAACCCAAAGCCGATATCGAAGCATTGCAGTTAGACCAATTGTTGGACTTTTGAGGGCTCCAACAACCCGTGACGTGACGACTGCCATTAGATGTTCGCATGGCAACCGGGATCATTCCGAGGCACGACCAGACCAGTGCAAATATTCATATTCATGTAAACAAGTATTTACACTGCGCGGGGATCGAACCCGCGCTTTTTTGCGCAGAGGCCGCGTTCGCTACCGCTACGCCATGGAGGCTAAGAGGCGAAGGCAATGTAGCAGCAGAAAATGTAACCAGCTAGGTAATTGCGTAACACACTATCAGTAGTAATGGCTTTCATTTTGACAGTTCAACAACATTCATTGCATTTTCTACGTTGTTGAGCGGGGATTTTATACAATATTTTTTTACTCGGTGGTAGGCATAACATCGGCTGCCGGCAGAAGTTACCACCCACCTGACAAAGTCTTGCCGCCAAGCGATTCGTCGTGTTCCGGCATGATGTCTGGTGAAGCCGTACGGAGGACGGGTCTGAGCCGTTGTGTTGCGATGTGTGCCTGGTACGATACGCCAAATGTTGTTGTGTCGGGAGTTTGGTCGTGGAGAGTCTCCAGATCAATCTCCCTCTGGCGCAGCATCGTTTGATCGTGTTGGTCTTGGGTTTAACATTGCATCATCTCGCTCAACTGCCGTCATCCTTCCTATTCCTAAGTTTTTTAAGTGAATAGGCTTAATAAACTAGTGCGCTTTACCATCAACGACTGCCTCACTGCTTATCATCGGGCGGGATTGCAGTCAAGCACTAGTTTAAAATTATTAAAAAAAAAAAAAAATATCAGACGAGCACTAAGTTGTCGAATGATTCGACCTGGAAGAGAACATTGTAGATATTTGAAATTCGAATTTGTCATTTTTACGAACGTATAAAGCTCATTGCTTTAGCAATATCCTTCAAACTGATTGGGATTAAAAGTGCGTTCCTCAATTAGGGTGCTAATAGCAAGTTGCGATAAATTTTAAGGCTCGACTTTCATGCTCCCTGCGTCACTGTTCTTTTCTTCCCATTGAAGTGAACAAGATCAATCGTACCCAATTATATATTGTAATATTTTGGAACCTTTTGAATCATCATAATCAGCCTATAACGTACTCCTGGGACACAGGCTTCCTCTCGGTTGAGAGGTAAAGGTAACGTACGTAATCTACCACGCGGGCCCAGTGCGAAATTGGTAGATGTCACGTCATGTCTTCGAGATTTTGGCCGTAGGACATGCCGCTTTCCTCATGAAGTTTTCCTTTGTCGTTTTGAGAACATATAGTGGTGAAATAATGTATACAAAGTAAAGCGCCTGATAGGGTTCGAACCTACTATCTACAACTTGTTAGTCACGGACGATACCACTAGGCCACCGCTGCTCTCGAGTGCTTTACTTTGCGTCAATTCACCGTCCCACAACCACACCACGTCGCAGCGACAAAATGTGGTCAAACTATGGTTATGTGTGAATAGTGTCGCAGCGGCTTTTTGCAGTTGCGTTGTGGTAGCGACAAAATGTCAATGTGGTTGCGTTGTCGCTATGGTAAACACGTGGTCATGTGCAGGGCGCGCGCTGATCATGTCATGTCGTGGCGATGTGGCCGCGGTGCCGCCGCCGCTGGTACCGTTGCCGTCGCGATGTGGTTGCGAGGTAGTCGTATTACACAGGTCTTCGATAACAACGGCAAAATGTGGTACGTGTCAATTGTAATATTCATTTTCAATACAAAATATACGCTCGACCACGTGACGTCGTTGTGGTGTGGTTGTGGCTCTGGTGTGGTTGTGGTACGTGTGAATTGACCCTAAAGCGGTGGTTTCATTCATCTCCGATAGAATCATAATACTGTTACGAATGGACCTTATGTCGATGGCATAAGGTTCAATATCGCGTGACATGCAGTGTGTCACTTTTCGGCCCTATTCCTCCAGATCTAGACATTTTCTAGGTACAATAATAAAACGCATTACTAGACTTAGGACGGCCTATCGAATGGTACAGGTCTCAACAGTTTTGTCAACAAAGTGTCGACATCGAAATATCTAGAAACCCGTTTCCGGGAATTATCGTAGGTACTTACTTGGCCGGTGACCTCGAAGTTATGCAGTATTATTATTACGCCTAGAGGATTCTGGAATGTTCGATCAGCTGGCCTATATATATAGCCGTGAGGCCGGCGCAGAGTCAGTCTACACTCGACGAGCGATACGAAAACAGCGACAGTTAAGAAGCGATCTTAAAGAAGACCTACTGCGACAATTATAACGAGAACTTCGAGTACTACGTGAGGTAACATCTATAGCGTCATTGTGTGTTTACAACACGGAATTCGTGGACACAAGGGAAGACTTCGGTACAACATCAGCCACGTTCTACTTGTCACTGTCTACGATCGACTGTACCTTCGTTGCTAATAAACTTCGTAACCCTTAACCGGCGTTTAAGTACCCCTAGCCCGTAACAATACATTAAGACTCTAAAGTAATAACAGCAATTTATTCAAAGTTATTTTTAGAGACCAATTGAATTTTAAAGACGTGAGACTGAACAACTTCCTCCAAAGGATCAGATGGTAATCTTTAAAAATGTCTCATAGGAACCTTCAATACATACTGGAGCTAAACGCATTAATAGTACCATCATTATACATATAACGTATACAGGCAGTTTTCTCGCTAAATTACATCATTAATTAGCTAAATTCTCGCCCTTCTACATTTAGATTGCTATCGACACGCTAAGTGGAAGATATCGTTAATCTTTATAGAATTATTTTATCTTACTGTTCTGTACGGGAATTCATCAAATGACTTCTCCCGCTCTGGGCGGAGCGGAAGGGCGTATCAGACTTTTCCTGACTAAAAACTCCCGTGTTCCTTCACTTGCATAAGTGCCAGGGTCATGGTTTTTTTTTTAACCAACCCGCAACCCTGACCCGGAAGGCAGCGGTCTTCGTGGACCTCACCTCAAAAGACTATTTCGGGAACTAAACTACATTCTCTTCACCTACCAATATTAGTCTGAACCTTAAAAGACAAAATAATTAACCCTTGAGTTTGTGTCGCCATTTCTGCTCAGGGGTAGGTGGCAAGACAAATGATATAAAAATTGATTCTGATATATTTTTCATAAAGAGACAGATTAATAAACTTCATTCTGAATTCATTCTTCATTATACATTACAGATTAGTCTTCTTCTTCAGCCTATAGAAGTGCACTGCTGGACAAAGGTGTCTCCTAAGGCTTTCCACAATGACCGGTCTAGTGCTGTCCACATCGACTTCCCGCACCTTTCACCAGGTCATCGGTCCATCTTGTTAGGGGCCTCCTATGTACAATCAATCAATGATTAATTATAATGTTAACTAGCTGTGCCCCGCGGTTTCACCCGCGTAAGCTTCGAACCGAAAGAGCTCAGTTGATATAAAATAAGCGCCTGTTAAAATAATGGCAGCAATATGTACGTCCGCGTTTGCTCCCGTGTTTGCTCCTATTGGTCATAGGGGGATGTTATATAGCCCATGTCCTTTCTCAGGATCTAGACTATCTGTGTACCAAATTTCATTATAATCGGTTCAGTAGTTTTGGCGTTTAAGCCGGACAGACAGACAGACAGAGATACTTTCGCATTTATAATATTAGTATGGATTATTTATATTAATTTATTTCAGATTTCCAAATACATTCCACACAATCATTAGTAACCATAAAGTCTTATTAGAAACTAATGGTTAGTGTTCACAAGACAAATGACACTATTTTGTTTCACAAAACATATTTTCTAACATCAAACATCCATCTACATCTACATAAGGATCCGAACACACGTTCATTATCATACAAAAATCTCTTCCAACCTTAATTCCGGAGCAAACCATAATATTACATGGAATCGTACTCTGAAAAATTTTCATAAACGTAAATTGATTCCGTAATAGGAAGCGACGTGATTGCCAAGCCAAATTCGACCTAGGAGCTATCAATTTTAAGTTCTCATTTGACAGATTGAAGCGTCATTATAGACACATGGATGAGCACGAGTGATTTATGAGTTTCGTCAAAGAGAAAGCGACCTTGTTTTGAGAGGTGTAAGGTGTATATTTTGTGTGGTGAATTTTGTAAAGGAAATGCTCCCGGGTCCCGAACAAGTTCTCTGTATTCACTCTCGAATAATCGATAGCTGACGTCTGCCCTCCCCCCTCACAGGTGGTCACCCCTCTCTCATCTTTAGTAAAGGGTCTGTTCCGCTGCGACGATTTAGTTGGAAAGTCGGGGTATTTCAAAGCTGGCCTTGAATACAGTCAAATAGTTAAAAGTCATTAATAGGATGTCTGAGGTAAACTGGATGTGGAAGACCTATGACCTACTTGATAGTAATTGTGATGTATCATGTCTTGGAAGAAGGAGGTATTAATTAATTGGGTATGATGGTGGTAGGTGTATGTACTATGCCGGCTATGATCAAGTTTTAGTCGGAATTACTGTTTTTTGTTTAGATAAAGCTGGTCTCTAGGACTGTGTCATAACCTGATTTATAAGTATTACACAGAACATCATCTGTAGGCCTTTTATATTATTTTCTATTTAAATGTTCAAATTTAGACCAAACCAAATACGAGGTATATGACGAATGACGGCTTTACCAGACTTAATACTAAAATCTCTTCGCTTGGTATTCAATTGCACCCAATATAAAAGTGTTAATTGAATGTAAAACTTACCTAACGAATATTCTCAATCAGAATAATTACCCAATATTATTATAATTGTTTTAGATATACTATTTAAACGATTCCTTTCTACGTTACTAATAAACTGATAAAAAGTCGCTCATTACGAAAGGCTCATTTTGATGCTCAAAATCCTTCAAATTCAAGTCCTAATCTCACCCCACCGACAAATCAATGACAAGAATATATACAAATTGGTTGCAGTGTTTGTATTCGAATGCTACCTAACTACTATAAATAGTAAAACGTATGGAATCTTAAGCATGTATTGTGCTGTATGCTTTGTGTGTTGTCTCTAAATAAATAAATAAGCTTTAAATGCCAAAAAGAAATTAAATTTTAAAGCAAAATCAAAAGTCATTTATTCAAATTAGGCTGAGAATTGGCACTTTTTGAACGTCAATATTACAGAAGACAGTCCCCCCAAAAAGCCCGTCCTTCGCCACTTCCTATTGCTTTCGCTGGGAAGAAGGAGTGGCGGAACAAACTCACCAGCAGACCAGAGAGACAAAAACTCATGACTTTATACAATAGTATGTATAGTAAGTAATTAACACAAGAAAATACGGAACATTCAAACAATTTATTTACCATTTGCCAGCTACCTCCCGCTTTCACGCTTTCCAGCTTGTTAGTCCGTCGCCTGTCATAAAAAACGCGCTAGCGAAACTCCCCCGTAAACTAGACACAGACGGGCGTCTAACAAGCTCTCACATGAATGAACTGCCGTATCTGCGTGCTGCGTTCAGTAATTGGGTATTGTGTCGTTTCTGCATTGTTCTGTGACAAACTTTGTTCGGATGTCGTTATCGAGTCGGTTCAATAGTTTGCTGGTTGATTCTGAAGTTGTTTTGTTACTTGTTACTATTTAAATTATCGTATGGCAGCATTACAGGGCTGGTACAAAGTTTCTGTTTGTTTTCACACGGGGAGGTTGGTTTTGTTTGATGTTAATTAAGCCAGACTATCATTGTCTTTCAGCGTAAGGACCTCTTACATAGACACGTTGATGATCGTGTTTGCATAAGAAGGTTTGACGATTTTGGACTTAAAAGTTAACTGTCCAGCAGGGGAACAACGTTACACTACACCCGTTACATAGTTTGAAACACTAATTAAATACTGGTTCAATGTAATGCTATAGGTAACTAAATTCTATAGATTTACATTAATTTGTAGTAAGACGGATTATGTATATAATTATGTACATATATGAATATTCAGCTACATCCATTACCTATAGTGCGAAGGCTAAAGAGAATTAAACCATTAGAGTAACTGTTGTACATATTTATATAGTGATTAAGTAATAGTGAGGTGTTACTGGTTCTTTTTTTTTTAATTATTATAAACTAGTGCTTGACTGCAATCCCGCCTGATGGTAAGCAGTAATGCAATCGCTGATGGTAAAGCGCGCTGGTTTATTAAGCCTATTCACTTAAAAAAGCAGTTGAGCGAGGTGATGCAATGTTAAATCCAAGATCAACACGACCAACGATGCTGCGTCAGAGGGAGATTGATCTGGAGACTCTCCACGACGAAACTCCAAACACAACAACATTTGGCGCATCTTACCCGTCACACACTGCAACACAACTGCTCACACCCCTCCTCCGTACGGCTTCACCAGACATCATGCCGGAACACGACGAATCGCACACAAATACACACAAATATGTATAACACATGATCAAAGTATTTTACCAATAATCTTACAATACGAAAGTCCTAAAAATACAGTGTAAAATTGCAAATTCACACTTTTCTTAGTTATCTATGCTAATATATAAAGCTGAAGAGTTTGTTTGTTTGTTTGAACGAAATAATCTCAGGAACTACTGGCACGATTTGAAAAAATCTTTTTGCCCTTTAATCCAGGAAGGCTTTAGGCTATATAACAACACACTGCGACCAATAGGAGCAGTAAAGGTCCTACTCTCCAATTTTTCTTTGATTAAAGTTTTGCGAACCATTTTTTCTTGAAGGAGTCCAGCTTATCCCGTCATCACTATCTAGACCTGCCGCAAAGTCGCTTGCCATTAAGTACGACACATTGGGTAGTAATTTTGACCCATTGGTCCTAAAATAAATAATTTTTTTGCAAGATTACTAAGGTAAAGTCGTGGTGGCCCAGTGGTTAAAACACCAGCCTCTAAAGTATGAGTGTGCGGGTTTGATTCCAGGCCAGGCAAGTAGGTACCATTGTAACTTTTCTAAAGTTATATGTACTTTCTAACCTTGGACACCAATGGCTGATTACAAGGTGAAGGAAAACATCTTGAAAAAACCTGGAAATCCCAACCCGCATTGAGCAAGCATGGTGATTACGCTCAATCCTTCTCTGCATGAGAGGAGATACCAGTGCCCAGCAGTGGGACGATAAAAGAAAAAGGTTGATGATGACTAAGGTAAAAATGAAGCTGGCAATTTGCAATAATAATCCAACTAATATTATACTTGCGAAGGATTATGATTACGTTTGTTGCTCTTGAGCAACAAACGTAATCAAAAAAGCAACTTCGTTCGCGTGGAGTTAGTTATTCTCCTCTGCTATTGGTCGCAGCGTGATGTTATATAGCCCAAAGTCTTCCTGGATTAATGGGCTATCCAACGCAAAAATAATTTTTCAAATCGGACCAATAGTTCCTGGGATTAGCGCGTTCAAACAAACAAACAAACTCTACAGCTTTATATATTAGTATAGATTTGGCGCACAGATAATTTATACCCAGGAATAACACATACAATACTTTTTATCTCGATATTTCGACGAGATCGAAACTTGCGCGGGTTAAACCATGAGGCGCAGCTTGAAAGATAATCAAAGCGATGATAAAAATAAACATTTGAGCGGAATCTGTAATTGGCTAACGATTTGGCATACCACAAGACGCTTTTTCTTCATTTAATACATCCCATTTTAATTCAAAACACCGACTGTATCTATCCGATTCCCGTATCGGGAATTCGAATTTTGTTACGGACGCAAGGGAAAAAGTGATTCATTATTCTTTCCCTTATGTGGCGAGAAAGACTATAGCAGTGCGACTTCGCACCTCGAGACGACAAGACAAAAACGAGCGCGCGACTGCGCAAACGATTGAGACAGATCTGTGGAATACTTTTCGGCTTTTAAGGGACATTTTAAGAACGATGAGTTATTAGGGTATTTTAAATCTTTTTTTTTTCGGATGGGAAATCATCAAATGACTTCTCCCGCTTCTTTTACTTGCCTGTAGTCCAGGCCACGTATAAACATGATTTCTAGCAATATATTATAACGCTGAATAGCTGAAAATTAGGATTTTGTAATTAAAAATTTTTA
The DNA here is from genome assembly GCA_017933935.1 of Sesamia nonagrioides. NCBI lineage: Eukaryota > Metazoa > Arthropoda > Insecta > Lepidoptera > Noctuidae > Sesamia > Sesamia nonagrioides. Next base: position 1,198,885 of record JADWQK010001324.1, on the reverse strand, counting down.
GGAACTTTTCATGTCTGCACAATACTGAAAATTATATCGAGTAACTCCTACGACAAAGGTACAAAAACTTGAAAGAATAATATTGCTATAAACTTTTATCTAGGCGGTTTAACGTGTCGGCGACGATTTTTATTGCTAATTGTTTTTTTTTCACTGGTGATTTTGCGCATAGGTACTTCAAGTAAATATGTACAAATAGGTAATTGCACGAAAAGAACTTGATCCAACGGATATACGATACTCCGTGATCTTGTCATGTAAATCCAAAATAATGCTTAAAAACAATTGAGACACTTTTCATGTATATTAATTAGTTCACCAAAGTTATGTTTAAGAAATTTATAAACACGAAACAATCCATGAACGAAGAACGAGAGTAACCGACATAGCCCGAAGAATTACAACACTAAAGTGGCAGTGGGCTGGACACATTGCCCGTAGGACCGATGCCCGATGGGGCCATCGGGTTCTCGAGTGGCGACCACGCACCGGAAGACGCACATAGCGTGGGTAGGCCCCCGACAAGGTGGACCGACGACCTGGTGAAGGTCGCGGGAAACCCCTGGATGCGGGAGGCGCAGGACCGGTCGTCGTGGAGAACCTTGGGGGAGGCCTATGTCCAGCAGTGGACGTCTTTCGGCTGAAATGATGATGATGATGATGAAACAATTTATTAATGAATACATATATAAATATTACTTGTTAGTGTGAAATTCCTATTCGTTTAGCCATCTCTTTAAAGTTTAGTGTAATTTTTTCTTCATATTTCACTAAGCAAAGGACTGCTGATAAATATTAGTTTAGTTTTATCAATTAATTTGTTTTTAATAATTATAAACTAATGCTTGACTGCAATCCCGCCTGATGGTAAGCAGTGATGCAATCGTTGATGGTAAATCGCGCTAGTTTATTAAGCCTATTCATTTAAAAAAAACTTATTGAATAGGAAGGAAGACGGCAGTTGAGCAAGGTGATGCAACATTAAACTCGACAACACGACCAAACGATGCTGCGCTAGAGGGAGATTGATCTAGAGACCCTCCACGACCAAACTCCAGACACAACAACATTTGGTGAATCGTACCTGGCACACATCGCAACACAACTGCTCAGACCCGTCCTCTGTACGGTTTCACTAGACATCATGCTGGAACACGATGAATCGCTGGCGGCAACACTTTGTCTGATGGGTAGTAACTTCTGCCGGAAGCCGATATTATGGCCATTTTTTAAATCACATCTAAGCTTTCTGTATATATCTTGATTTTACAGGAATTTAGTACTGTAGGTACTGTATAAATACAGTTAATTTGAACGACAATTGTACTATCATTCTCGGTGACTTCTGTAATCAATTTTGTGAATGTCTTGGCTTTACTATTAGATGAGACACTTCTCAAATAATAAACCATTTTAATTCATTGACCTGTATCAAATGACTCTTTCGTAAAATTAAAAAAAAAAGGCACGTAGCCTGTTTTTGTACAAAATTGATTCAATAACAGCCTCGAAACAGATCTGAATCCATAAACCAAAGCCGAGACATCATAATGACGCAACGGACAGGTGGCGTTATACAAGGTGATGATAAGGAAAATAAAAAAAATACCGGGAATAAGGAAACAGGGTGGTTATAAAACTCGTCCATTGCAAATAGGCCGTAAAGAGTGCCGGATGCGACGTACGACTGTCAAATGGTTGAAAAGCAACTACGTTTGTGGGTATCAGTGAGCGTCCTCTGAGAGGACATGAATTAAATTGGGATACTAAGGTATATATATTTTGCAGTTTCTTTGAAAAATATAAAATTTAATAAGACTGATTTAGGAAAAACTAACTCTGAATATATTTCATTGTTTGGTGGCAGGAAGAATTAAAGTTCTTTGAAAAAAGATTGGTTTTTGACAGCTCTGGACCGTGAAAGGAGAGTAGAAATGCCTTTACCCAGCAGCGGCACATTAAAGGTGACACGCACACTGTGACCAATAGGAGCGGAGCATAATATGTTCAAATTACTAACTCCACGCGAACAAAGTCGCTGGCGACCGCTAGTAAAATAGTGCTAATGAATTGTCTGTATATAATATCGCAATAACCGATTTTTACGAAATACATATGAAAGTACACCAACAGCCTGACGGTACAACTACCTGTAAGGCACATGCCAGGTATGCACCTTGCTAATGCCCGAAAGGGTCGACGGGGTTCGAGTGGCGACCATGTACCGGACGACGCAGCGTGGGTAGGCCTTTGAAATGTTTTCAAACGTAAAGTGAGAAGTCCGGATTATATAATAGGGTACTTTTTATCGCAGAAAAATTTGATATTCACGTGGGAAATCTAAAAAGCGCGATAAAACCGAAGTTCACGCGGGCGAAGCCGCGGGCGGAAAGCTAGTTATTCTATAATTACTTGAATGAATATGTTCATACAATTTATTTTTTATTATTATTTATAAACTAGTGCTTCACTGCAATCCCGCCTGATGGTAAGTATTGATGCAATCGTTGATGGTGAAGCGCACTAGTTTAATAAGCCTATTCACTTAAAAAACTTAGGAATAGGAAGGATGACGGCAGTTGAACGAGGTGATGCAATATTAAACCCAAGACCAACATGACCAAACGATGCTGCGCTATAGGGAGATTGATCTGGAGACTCTCCACGACCAAACTCCCGACACAACAACATTGGCGCATCGTACACGCCACACATCGCAACACAACTGCTCAGACCCGTTCTCGATACGGCTTCACCAGACATCATGCCGGAACACGACGAATCGCTTGGCGGCAAGATTTTGTCTGGTGGGTGCTAATTTCTGCCGGCAGCCGATGTTATGGCCTACCACCGAGAAAATTTCCGTATAATATACAGATATATACAATTATACAGATTTCTCAATACATTTCATATCAAAAGTATCTACTTTAAAAAAGTCACATCTGCATCATAGACCACACCAGTTACTCTATGACAGACCTCCCCTAGGCTCTAGGCTATATCCCCAGGCAGTGCTCGAATAAGAAAGGGTAGTTTTACAACTCGCGAGGGATAACTTTACGTGTTAGGGGGTAGAAATTCCACCCCTTTATTTTGGGGTTCTTTGGTATCATGGCCACTGAAAGTCTCGAGTTTTAATACGAAATATACCTTTTCCATTTCAGTACGTATAAATAGGTGCGTTGAGTAAACGTCTAACCTCTGAATGGTCCCTCTTTAGTTGATTTTAGAAATTGGGGAAAGACTCTCTGTTAGTCCGTTTTAATGAAAGTAGTGACTTCAATAATTGGTACCCTACCGCTGAATAATTTTGGAATTAATTGACTAAATTGTGTGGTGTATGGCACTCTGGAAGATACTACTGACGGATTGTGTCAGATTTCAGTTCGCCAGAGAGGATCTTAAATGTAAACGGTGTGTGTATGTACCATCATCTTTTGTCGACACCAACCTTTGGAGCTGCTTATAAATTAATTAAGTTTGTGTTATTACGTTTTGCGATATAAAATAGGGTTTTATTGTTTGTTTTATAAAGACCCCAAAAATAAATAAAGAAAAAAAAATTGGTACTTCAATCGAGGTGAGAACAATTTAAGCTATTTCTTCTTTTTTATAATTATAAACTGCTTGCGTGCTTGACCCCAATGCCGCCTGATGGTAAGCAGTGATGCAATCGTGGATGGTAAAGAGCGCTAGTTTAATAAAAGCCTATTCAGATTCACTCAAAAAAACTGAGTGAATAGGAGGGAAGACGGCAGTTGAGCGAGGCGATGCAATGTTAAACAACACAACATTCTGGGCCAGATGGAAATCGGTATGGAGACCCTCCAAGACCCAACTCCCGACGCAACAACTTTTGGCGCATCGTACCCGACACACGTCGCAACACAAGTGCTCAGACCCGTCCTCCGTAACGGCTGCAGACATCTTGCCTGAATACGACGAATCACTGGGCGGTAAGACTGTCTGGTACCCACCAGACAGTCTTACCGCGCTCTACGACACGCAGCGCAGCAGTCAACATAATATAAGATACTTTTTATCACGATATACAGATCACGGGGTCGAAACCTACGTGGATGGAACCCCGGGCAGCTAGTAGTTTCTAAGGATAATATGGCAGGCCATTGCCAAAAATCAAGTTAATAATATTTTCCAATTACGAACAGTTTCCGCAAGAAGAAATAACGTAATTGTTCTCACCTCTACTGAAGTACAAATTATTAAAGTTACTACTTTCATTAAAACTGCCTAACAGAGAGCTGAAAAAGCTTCGGATGCGACAGGGATTAACGCTGAGATGATGATGATGATGATGATGAGATCGGTACGAATATATCGGTGGTAGGCCATAACATGGGCTGCCGGCAGAAGTTACTACCCACCAGACAAAGTCTAAATCTCTCGCTAAGAGATTTGTCGTGTTCTGATATCTGGTGAAGGCGTATGGAGGACGGATCTGAGCAGTTGTGTTGCGATGTGCGCCGGGTACGATGTGCCAAATGTTGTTGTGTTGGGAGTTTGGTCATGGAGGGTCTCCAGAACAATTTCTGTCGGGTTTAACATTGCATCTACTCGCTTAACTGCTGTCTTCCTGCCCATTTACTCATTTTTTTGAGTGAATAGGCTCTAATTAAACTAGCGCGCTTCACCATCAATGATTGCATCACCGCATACCATCAGGCAGGATTAGAGTCCAACAGTAGTTTATAATTAAAAAAAAATAACTCAACGCTAATGAGATTTTCCTCGGTGGTAGGCCATAACATCGGCTGCCGGCGAATTTACCACCCACCAGACAAAGTCTTCCCGCCAAGCGATTCGTCGTGTTTCGGCATGATGTCTGGTGAAGCCGTACGGAGGACGGATCTGAGCAGTTGTGTTGCGATGTGTGCCGGGTACGATGCGCCAAATGTTGTTGTGTGGGAAGTTTGGTCGTGGAGAGTCTCCAGATCAATCTCCCTCTGGCGCAGCATCGTTGGTCGTGTTGTTGGGTTTAACATTGCATCACCTCGCTCAACTGCCGTCTTCCTTCCTATTCCTTAGTTTTTTAAGTGAATAGGCTTAATAAACTAGTGCGCTTTACCATCAACGATTGCATCACTGCTTACCATCAGGCGGGATTGCAGTCAAGCACTAGTAGTTTATAATAACTAAAAAAAAAAAGATGTTTGTCAATTTACAAACGTTTAAGAAACATAAAAGGTCATATAAAAGACGTAATTCAGAGTTCTTATCTTTAGAATACAGTCCTAAATCACCATATTTAAAAAGAAACACTGCCGACCCATTAAATGAAGTACCTTAATCATACAACTGCACCAAAGACTGGAGATAAGATCTCCTAAAACACACAGTAAAGCAGTACAGGCTTTAGCACAGTAATCACGCGGATTGATGTCAGCAATTTAATACAAGTCAGTGCTGAGATTAAACGCAGACTCTTAAGGAAAAGTGCTACAGTGAGCTCCTTTCTTTTTTTTTATTTGGTTTAAAATTCTGATTCACGATGCGAACTGAAGTTAATCTACTCGAATTAACAGGAGTTTTGTTATTTCAGCAGTGATTAGAACTAGGCAATACTTAAATTATGTATTTAGTATTGGGTTGACGTCTTCTGATATTCTAGATCTAGTATTATTTGGTCCTTTCGAAGTGATAGTGCTTGGAAGTGGCCTATACAGTATGTTAAATAACAGAGGGCGTTCCCTTAAACTCGTTAATATAAATCATTAATAGATTAAAATAAAAATATCAGCATAGAAAAATAAGCATAAAATAATCCGAATAAAAAAAAAATATAATTGAAAAATAAATTTGAAACCTCCTGTTTTAAATCAAAATAGTAGCGTAGTATCATAAATAAATTGCGACGTTGCCGTCTTTCAAGTTCGCGTGTACAGTGTGTTTCTTTTACATGTCAATTTAAAATTTTTATTGAATATTTTCATATTGAAAAAATTTTAAAACATTTTGTTTTCGAATGGAAATGTTTTTTTTTTTGCATGTATGTATGCTATACTATTTCGGGTTAACGGGAACGCCCTCTGTTAGTTAACATACTGTATATCCAGATGTGGATCTCTTTCGTCAAAATATTTAAGTGAAAATGGATATAACCAACGGGTATGAAAAAATACTGCAAAATTATCAGTACTTAAAGCATGTTCATAAAAAGACCACGAGAAACTGTACACATGTATTAAATTAATGTAAGCATTAAACTTCTAACTTCTTCATTAAGCATTAAACTAAAGTCGTGGTGGCCTAGTGGTTAAAACACCAGCCTCTCAAGTATGAGTGCGCGGGTTCGATTCCAGGTCAGGCAAGTACCAATGTAACTTTTCTAAAGTTATATGTACTTTCTAAGTATATCTTGGACACCAATGACTGAAGGTGAAGGAGAACATCTTGAGGAAACCTGGACTTTAAGTCTGAAATCGCCAACCCGCATTGAGCAAGCGTGGTGATTACGCTCAATCCTTCTCTGTTTGAGAGGAGGCCTGTGCCCAGTAGTAAGACGATGAAAATGTTGCTAATGAAGCATTAAACCACCATACATACCATGTATATTACTAAGGCGTTAAAACCAGAAATATAGATAGGGTTTTCTACCTCCAGTAAGTATGTCAATACTGGTGATAGATTAGTAATTGGGTTCGCCCGTAAATCGATTTATATAGTATATAATTGTAATCTCCCAAGCTCACTTGATATGATTACATATATACCATATTCATAGCTTTACATAAAGTACCTATATATCCCAACATATTGGTCGGGGTGTAATTTAATTTGAATCCATCGTACAAAGTTTAACAACCCACAAAATTAGATTTTAATTGCATTATAATTGAAATAACTTTGTCCCTGATTCGTATTTGGGATGTATTGTTACTAGATGTGATTTATTTTGGAAATTATATTGCAGAAGCTTACTGTATCGTTTTCTTTTGCTAACATGCTGAATAAGAAAGAGACGACATTATTATTAGTGAAAATTAAAATTTCTTTACTTATAAGCATATTAGAAAAAAAAAAACAATAATCTAGCTCGTTGATATGAAATAATGGTAATATTATGAGAAAGGTATGGTAAAGGTAAGACATAAGAATAATTGGCAGAAATGTGAGTAATTTATATATTTTTCCAGTATAGCGGTCTAGAAAAGCTTTAAAATGATGCCTCATTTATGTAGGTATATTGATAAAGTATAAAGGAAGTTATCACGTACTGACAAAAAAGCGCTTATACCGTGCAAAACAAGGGCGGTTTGCTAGTTTAAAATATATATGACGGGAAAAACAGTCAGGAAGGCGAAAACTAAATTCCGGATAGTTGAGGTGTTTTCTCATCCCACGAGCATCCATTAAGGGTGGTATTTCGAGAAAACGTTGAACAATAATTATAGTGTGATAACTGTACAGACCATGGCACAGACACTTAGATCACTTTAATATTGAGGGATTACAATGATAATCTCAGATTTAAACAGATAAGAGCCACTACATTTGAGTAGGACCAACCCACTCGAATGAAGCTTGAGCAAAGACGCGTGCCCGCGGAAACGGTCACTCGCTATGTCAAACGCAACTCCAGTCGGTGTTACTATTACCTCCATGGTGTTACCCGCTCTTAAGAAAAATCGTATGTTATCCGAATACCGACCGATTAATCGACTTCAAAAAATAGTAGAGTAATTTACAGTTAATTGATACTGATACGATAGAACAGATCACAATATTCAAAATTAACTAGTCACGCGCCGTCATATATTTTTATGGGTATCAAGTTTCAGACTATAATTGAACTGTCATTCCAATCGAGATAGCAGTGACAGTTCACACACACTGATTCGCTTTTAAATAAACAGGGCTCACGCATCCAATTGATTTTTGGCCAATCGGCGCTTAACTTAATTAAAAATGGTACAAGTGCGTATCGGATAATTAAAATGAACTGTTGAGTTTATTAAATTAAATTCAATACGAATTTATGTATGTGATTCACACAAAAAAGTACACAGTTATATATCACTTTTTTTAATAACAATTATAAAATAGTGCTTGACTGCAATTCCGCCTGATGGTAAGCAGTGATGCAATCGTTGATGGTAAAGCGCGCTAGTTTATTAAGCCTATTCACTTAAAAAACTTAGTGATTAGGAAGGAAGACGTCCACGTTGAGCGAGGAGATGCATTGTTAAACCGGAAAACATGACCAACGATGCTGCGCCAGAGGGAGATTGATTTATAGAGCCTCCACGACCAAACCCCCAACACAACAACATTTGGTGCATCGTACCCGGCACACATCGCAAAACAACTGCTCAGACCCATCCTCCATACGGCTTCACCAGACATCATGCAGGAACACGACGAATCGCTTGGCGCAAGACTTTTTCTGTTTGGTGGTAACTTCTCTTAGAGAACTACCCGTTGGGTTCCCCTTTTTTTCTTCTGACCTGACGCCAGGGCCTGGCTACTTGCCTGTGAGCTAAAGGTACCTCTTTCATACAATCCGCAACCCTGGCAACACGCAGGCCCAGGCACGTTTGGGTTCCGCTAAAGGCACGACGCCATCGATATAGCTTAGGCCGAGTTTGTCTCCTAACAAAAGGAAAGGGAGTCAATGCCCTCATCATCGTCATCTTTGTTACAGCAGAAAGACGTCTCTTCGAAGCACATCCACTTCGACCGGTTTCTTGTGACTCGCATCGAACGGGTTCCTGCGGCATTAACAAGGTCGTCCTTCTTGAGGGACTTACAACGTGGTTCTTCTGATACGCAGTCGCCACTCCAGAACTCGCCTGATCGGTCATCTGTTCTACGAGGAATATCTGATCTTTGCCAAGTTTGGAAATTCTTCTCTGCAGTAGAACAATATAGGCCAGTTAGATAAATAGCTCAGTATTCGAACATGTTTTCAGTAACTGAGAATTACCAAAAGATGATATGTAATGTCTCTGCGAGTCGCTAAACTTAAGTGGCAGTGGGCAGGGCACATTGCCAACCAAGACCGGTCAACGTGGAAAGCCTTGGGGGAGGCCTTTGTCCAACAGTGGACATCTATAGGCTGAAGAAGAAGAAGAAGAAGAAGATATGTAATGGATCTCCACGACGACCGGTCCTGCGCCTCATGCATTCAGCGGTTTCTCGTGATCTTCACAAGGTCGTCGGTCTACCTTATCGGGGGCCTACACACGCTGCGTCTTCCGGTGCATGGTCGCCACTCGAGCAATTGTCGGCCCCATCGGGCATTGGTCCTACGGGCATGAGATCCTTGGGGGAGGCCTATGTCCGGCAGTGGATGGCTTTCGGCTGAAATGATAATGATATCTACAAAGGCAGAGTTAGCTAAGATATCCTAGAGGGCACTTTTATTTGAATAGTTCGCATATTATTTGCCACACTTGCAACGACAATATCATATCTTTTGGCAGTTCAACAACATTCATTGCGTGATTAAAGTTGTTGAGCTGGTCAATTTTTTAAACATTATGAAGCAATGGATTAGAAGATTGTATAAAAAAAAATGGTTTAAGTATTACGCAATTTATGTACAGATTGTTTCTCAAAGACGACGGTACCAAACGATAATTTATAAGTAGTTTGAAACAGAAAAGGCTAACAATCTCCTTGACATTTTCTTAGTTTCATAACTACAATCTCACTTGTATTTTTTATGACGTATAAATATATAATAATATCCATTAATATAAAGTGCGTATGTTTGTATGTCTGTCTGTATGTATGTGCCCGAAGTTGCTCAAAACCCTCACCACTATAGATAATCATATAGATCTGGATGCGCTGAGTTCAAAAAAAAAAAAAACAACAAAGAATTTTGTTTTTGTCTCGGTTCTATACTTAAAAGCACTTGGCTTCGGCCCGTGCCAAATTCGACCCACACACAGATGTGAGATATTTTTAAAAAAATAACGAGGAATAATAATAATAATTCATTTATTTCAGATTACTCCATATTTGTTAGTACAACTTTGAGCTTATAGACTAGTGTTAGTAACAATATGACAAAGATACATTTTTATCAATAAATCAATAAATGTCGGATCGAGTGGAGTCCCCGGTGATGATGGAAAATCGCTATAAGACTGTGAAAAGTTAATACGATGTTCTAGTACGTTCAACCTGTATTAAAGCTCTATGTGGCATGTCACTTCCACGCAAAGTAATATCCGTGACTTCAATAACAGGTAGAGAGGGAAGGGTTTACTCTTAAGTTGTGACCGTCGTCTGATCGACGAATTATTAGCCTCGTTCTGTATTAATAGTATCTATATCGTCTATGTTACCTTTTATGTATGTTTATATGAGTTTTGGTACTTGAAATAAACTAAACTAATTTAATTTAGTTATACGGTATCCAAGTCGTGGTGGCCTAGTGGTTAAAACACCAGCCTCTCAAGTATGAGGGCGCGGGTTCGATTCCAGGTCAGGCAAGTACCAATGTAACTTTTCTAAAGTTATATGCACTTTCTAAGTATATCTTGGACACCAATGACTGAAGGTGAAGGAAAATATCTTGAGGAAACCTGGACTTTAAGTCTGAAATCGCCAACCCGCATTGAGCAAGCGTGGTGATTACGCTCAATCCTTCTCTGTATGAGAGGAGCCCTGTGCCCAGCAGTGGGACGATAAAAAGGTTGATGATACGGTATCAAGATAGGAGGAGTTTAGATCTAAAATATAGATGTAAATAATATTGTTTTATCTTCTACGCTGGTACGGCCACGTCTTACGAAAACCGGCACTTTACGTGGGTAACAAAAATGTCTTACCATGGCGCCTCCTGCTGACATTCGTGCCAACAATCTCTCACCACAGGATGCTAAAGATCGCGCGAAATGGAGGAGAATGTGCAGGAAAGCGGACCCCGGGCTCCAACGCGAAAGCCGCGGAAGCAACCGGGACCAACGCTAAGAGGATGATGATGATGAAAAATGTTTTATCTTTCAAGTGTAACAATTCAAAGACTGGAATCTCCTTTGTACTCTGCAAGAGTTTGGGTACTGAATCATCTAATTTTTTAGAATACTCTTTAGAAAAATGGGAGGTGGGGTGTTAAGTTCACTCATACTCCATAGAAAAGGCAGGATCCTCCGATAAAATGGGTGTTGATTCTGGTGGCACATGCCCAGTGGTTGATGTTGATTACCCCGTCGGACCCATTAAGGATAATAAAGGTAAGATAATCAGATGACCCAATGTAATTCGAAACTTTACATAATCATCATAGTAACAATACCAATGAATTTGGAAATAATCTTTGATTTCCTTGAATGAATTCCAACTTCTCCAAAATCTGATAATTTAAAAAAAAATTACAAATTCATTTTCGACGGTATCATTGGTACATTGTATGAATGAATGTAGAATAATGGCGGCATTTTTTTACCCTTTAGCGGAGCCCGGTTTTGATGTTGCCAACCGGAGCGGGGGGCTCCATCGGCTTCCCTCAAAGTATTGCTTTCATGACCGCTAGGCCAATAGCTAGAGATATACTATTTTTTGTGTAATAACGTTTTTTTTTTAATCGCTGTTAATCAAAACTTGTACCTGGTTGAATGTTTGTAAAAACACAAATTTATACCTAATGGTAAAAATACTTCCATTTCATTATCGATTAATTATTATAACACAGGTATTAATTATTGTCTTTATATAGGCACGTATTTCTGTAACAAACAGATGAACCTATTTTTCTCTTCTAATAACGCACTCACGCACGCACGTACGCACGCACGAACTCAGGCACGCACTCAAGCTCGCACGCACGCACCACACACACACCACAGCACATACGAGCGATCGACTGATTTCACTTCAGATTTCTTCTAAAGACACACCGTGAGATGATATTGGGATATAGGATGCATGTTACACCATTCTGTAACTTATAAACCCGTTCGTAGCAACGATTAAAGTCCACAATTTTACATCCAGCTTCACAAATGGTATGTATATTAGCCATACCGTTGCTTCTTCTTCGCACTTTCGATTGACTTGGAGTCCATTACATAATGTAAATATATAAAAAATCTTCCTGACACGTCCCGGTCTCCCTTCCCCTACAATAAAACCGGTATTTCAAACATGTCAGGTAATAAACTTGAAAGTCGCGTTCCATACTTTACACTTAGAATGAAGAAAGTGTAGAGAAGGCTTTCCTATTTGAATATCTATGAGAAATTATAATTAAAGCATAAAATATCGTAGGAGACACTACGATATTTTATGCTTTAATTATAATTTCTTCTCAATGGTTTTGTGTTTTTAGGGATTACAAATCAATGAATGCAATGCTTTTTATTTTTCAATTGATTCCTGTCAAAAAACGAAATGCATATAAATTCATCATCATCATCTCAGCTTTAATCCCAGTCGCATCTGCAGCTTTTCAGCTTTGGAGTCTGGAGTCCGCTTTACTAGTCTAACTGCTGATTTTGGCTAAACATCGATATTTTCCGTGAAGCGACTACCGTCTGACCTCCACAACCCGAAGGCGATATCTAAGCATTGCAGTTAAACCAATTGTTACATTTTGGAGGGTTCAAACAACCCGTAACGACTGCCACTAGATCTTCGTATGGCAACCGGGACCAACGGCTTAACGTGCTTTACGAGGCACGACCAGACCAAATGCGACCAATCCGTATAAATTATTTTAACTAATATTTATTGTATAATTTATGTAAATAGTACATTGTAGACTACCTACATTATCTCTCTCCCTTCCCCTTAGTATTCCATCCAAAGGACGTCTGTAAAAGACCGCTCTTAGCGACAAGACCGCGCATTGTTTCACCCTTTGTAAAATCTTTATATTTATGTTCTGTAATCTATATGGTCTACACAATAAAGAGCAATGTTCTATTATATGCGTAATTATATTTTCATTGCTCTTAACTCGCCCATAGTGTCACCTTTTGTAAAATTCATATATTTATATCTGTAATTTAAATATATAGGGCATATAATAATAAAGAAACAATATAACAGACAAATATACATAACGTTAACATTACATTTCACAACAATGAGAAAAACTTTTGTAGCCATAAGTTCCATGATACTACAGAAGCCGTTGCATATCAAAGGGAAGATCGGGGTCGCAGTTGTAGGGAAGAAGTGCCCTTAGTATTGGAAATTAAGAGCATACAAAATATACATCTTAATAAATAATAAAAAATATCTGCGAATTAAAAAATCTGCCATTAAAGAACATTTTAATATACTAAATGTGCACTCGTATCTTATGCCTTGGCCTAGTGTTTCAGAATTTCCCAAATTAAAATCTTATTTTGAAAATCACCTACGAATATGAACACATTTTGTTGTCTCTAAGCTCCAAAAAGTTTTTGTTCAAAAAAACAACAGACGCTTGTATTACTTGTGACACGATCGTGCCTTAATACAAGCTCCAGTTTCTAAAACCTCAACATATTTTGTATACTTATGTGTTGAAGTTATGTTTCATTACATGGTGGAAAAAAAAAACTTGAATAGGAAGGCTGTTGAGCGAGGTGATGAAATGTTAAACCCAACAACACAACCAACAATGCTGCGCCAGAGTGAAATTGGTCTGGAGACCCTCCACGACCAAACTCCCGACACAACAACATTTGGCGCATCGTACCCTGCACAAATCGTATCAGAACTGCTGAGATGTATCCTCCATACGGTTTTTAACATCGTATCTTGCCGGAACACGACAAAAGCTTGGCGGCAAGACTTTGTCTGGTACGTTCTGTCTTCTGCCGGCAGCCGATGGTATGGCCTACCATCACACAAATATATTATCTTATACTCCTCTACCCCTTACTAATTCTGCAACCTTTCGCATAACTCCTATCTGGAATGTGGCAATATTTCTACGGCGAGCGAAATGTAATTAATCAAAAAGTTTGCAGGATCCCCGCGCTGTCAGGAATGAGGTGACGCTCGCGCCTCCCGAATACTTTTTCGATTGTTGGAAGTGTGTATATTATATTATATTTTGTGTTCGTAATGGTTGTGAGAAAGTCGTGTTTTCAATTATAAATAAGGCTAGAATACTGAGAAGTTACGTTATTTAATTCCAGTCTAATTGGTTTTTTGAACAAAAACTTTTTGAAGTTTAGTGACAAAATGTCTTCGTATTCGTAGGTGATTCTCAAAATAAGATTTTAATTTAGAAAATTATGAAATACTACGGCCATGAGATGCGAGCGCACATTTAGTATTTCGACACGTCGCCAAGTGCTTGGTCGACTCTTCACGTGACCAGGGCTGACCATTTTTTTCGCCAAAGAATCAGAATTCCCATATAACGTGGAAATGCTGCCAGCCTTTTGGGCACGTACCCTAGATAGCGATGCGGACAAATTATTGTATACTTGTACATATTATTATTTTAAGACATTATCTCTGTACTTACAAGAGCAAAGAGACGGGAGCTTGAGACAAATTCTTGTAATCATACTTTAGTATAAGATTGGACTGATCACCCAAGAGTTGTAGAAATGTTAAAACTACCTAAGGATTACACGGAATTAGTATTTGAGAATGCAAGTTAACAGCCAAACACAGGAATGGAGTTCATGGGTACTCATGGTACTGGTGTTTCTCATATAACACATCGGTACATGCCCTGGCTGTAGGCTTTAAATTCATTTAAGGCAGCCACAGGATAGTCCGGTTAAGTAGTCACGACCTCTCTAGGTCAATTACGAGGCGTCTCGTAATTGATAACAAAAAAAAAAAACGAGTACAAAATTTACTCCATATGAAACTAGTGTTCAACAATGTAACATAAGGTATGTTACATTGTTTTCCAACCTTACTGACTAGCTATTTAGCTAACAGTCTGATTTAAATAAACCATATATATAATTATTTTATTTATAGTCATGGACATAATCATCATCAATATTTTATAGTCCCACTGCTGGGCACAGGTCTCCTCTCATACAGAGAAGGATTGAGCGTAATCATTACGCTTGCTAAATGCGGGTTGGCGATTTCAGACTTTAAGTCCAGGTTTCCTCAAGATGTTTTCCTTCGCGTCTTAATCAGTCATTGGTATCCCAGATATACTTAGAAAGTACATATAACTTAGAAAAGTTACATTGGTACTTGCCTGGCCTGGAATCGAACCCGCACACTCATACTTGAGAGGCTGGTCTTTTAAGCACTAGGCCACCATGACTATATACATTCACCATGACTATATACATTCACCATGACTATATACATTCACCATGACTATACTCATGTACATCTTTTTCTTCTTCTTCAGCCTATAGATGTCCACTGCTCAACAAAGGCCTCCCCCAAGGCTTTCCACGATGACAGGTCTTGTGCTGCCCGCATCCATCGGCTTCCCGCGACCTTTACCAGGTTATCGGTCCACCTTGTTGGGGGCCTCTCTACGCTGCATCTTCCAGTACGTGGCCGCCACTCCAGAACCTTACTGCCCCATCGTCCATCGGTTCTACGAGCAATGTGCCCTGCTCGCTGCCACTTAAGTTTAGCGACTCGAAGAGCGATGTCGGAGAGTTTGGTTCTTCAGCGGATCTCCTCATTTCTGATTTGATCACGCAGATAAACTCCTGTACATAAACTTACATAATTTACTATGAATGAGGAATTTTAACCTTCCGCCTTGCCTTTTCCCAACTTTGTTGGAGTCGGCTTTCAGTCTAACCGGATTCAGCTGAATACCAGTTTTTTTCATGGAGCAACCTATCTGACACCCTAGTTATTGGATAATACGATACCCCTTGGTAAGACTGGTTGTGAGACTTTCGGCGACAAAGGGTCTCAGTATGTAAAGATAGACCCATCCATAAACCAACCCCGGCAAGTGTAGCTTAACCTGCTCGATCGACCGTGCGGCGGATATTGCATTACTAGTCCATAAGCTTAAAGCCGCTCAGCGAGCTATGGAGCGGGCTATGTTGGGCGTTTCTCTGAAGGACCGCATCAAAAATGAGGTGATCCGACAGAGGACCAGAGTTACCGACATAGCTGAGAGGATTAGCAAGCTGAAGTGACAATGGGCTGGTCACATATGCCGCAGGGCCGACAACCGTTGGGGTAAACGAGTCCTCGAGTGGAAACCGCGTCTCGGCAAACGTAGCGTAGGACGCCCTTGGGCGAGATGGAGCGACGATATCAAAAAGGTGGCTGGTAGTGGCTGGCGGGGAACTGCTCAGAATCGAGCTTGTTGGCGTGCCATGGAAGAGGCCTATGTCCAGCAGTGGACGAGTAGAGGCTGATGATGATGATGATTATGAAAAGAATTTATGGATCATCAATTTATGTTAATGCCTTAAATAGTTTAGTTTACCTTAAAATGTTTTTGCGTGCTATGTTCATCTCAGCTAAACATGCTTGTACCTACTGTATTCTTATTCAACACCTTTGTATACCATGTTTAATCCAAATATTAAAAATTAATTGTTATATTATTATTACCCGTTATTTTTAAAAAATATCTCACAACTGTGTGTGGGTTGAATTTGGCACAGGCCAAAGCCTAAATACTAATAATTAATACAATCTTTTTTTTTTACTTAAAAGCACTTTTAAGTAAAAAAAAAGATTGTATTAAATGAAGTGTTTAAAAATTTTCGGGTTAATCTGCATGTGTTAAGAATAACATTATTATTATTTAGTCACCAGAATTAAAATATGGCAGGAAATTAGTTACAGTACTAAATGCAATAAGGTGTTTGACTAAAAAAAACTAATTAGTCCGTCAGACAGATTTCCAAAAAGTACTAGACACGTATTTTTTCTTTTTTCATATAAACAAAAAATGAAGACGACACAGCGCGTTGAAAACTCGTGTGACGTCACTGGAAGGTACACTTTTTAGCGACCAGTGACGTCACCAGCCACTACTCCTGATCTTTGATGCCTTTTAAGGTTGTCAATTTTTGTTTATATCAAAAGAGCAAAAATACGTGTTTAGTATTTTTTGGAAATCTGTCTGACGGACTTATTATTTTTTTTTAGTCAAATACCCTATTAGACATAAATCTACATGTTTTTTGACCAACAAAAGTCCAGGCGCATATATCTCGAGACGTGTCTTAAGATATTATAAGACTAAGGCCCTAACTACACCACTCCATCTATCTCCCTAAGCCATTACAGATTTGCAACCCACATCATACGGTATTAATCAACCCATACGTTATGTGTATTATGTACCCATGACATTAATATTAAGTCCTTTGTCCCACAAACAATGCTTCACGCTCAACAATTGATCAATGTTGACACGGGCCGATTTACCTTCAAAATAAAGACGTGAAATCCTCGAAAAAGGGTCCAAAGGGAAAATAACAATAATACACCAAGCGGTCAATTGTTTACCCACCCTACGGAACCCTAAATTAATATCACTTCCGTCAACACGTGACGTGTAGGGTAAAAACGACAATTAGGTACGAACGGACGAGAATTGGAGCTTTCACCCTAAGGTTGGAAGAAAAATATTTTCTCGAATTATGGCAACCCTTTTTGTTAAGGAGCGTGTCGGGTTTATATTTAGGGAAGAGGTAATGTGGAAATAAATATGCTGCGGGGCTAAAAATGAGCTGGCCTGACTTTTTTCGTGACTTACGAATCTTCATTTTTCTCTTTTCTGCGAAGGATGGTAAAAGCTTATGTGGAACGTGGAACAAAGGTAATTTATGTAGAACTTTGTTTCCTTTTTTTGGGGGGGCAGTAATATTTTTTGCCCTTTCGACAGCCTCCGTGGCCTAGCGGTAGCAAACGCGGCTCCTGCGCAAGGAGGCTCGGGTTCGATCTACGCGCAGTGCAATTATTTGTATGCATGAATGTGAATATTCGCACTGGTTTGGCCGTGTCTCGGAATGCACGCTAAGCCGTTGGTCCCAGTTGTCATACGAGTATCTAGTGGCAGTCGTTACGGGTTATTGGTACCCTCAAAAGTCCAACAATTGGTCTAACTACAATACTTTGATATCGCCTTCGGGTTGTGGAGGTCAGACAGCAGTCTCTTGACGGAAAATATTGAAGTTTAGCCAAAATCAGCAGCTAGACTGGTGATGCGGACACCAGACTCCAAAGCTGAAAGCTTCGGATGCGACTGGGATTAACGCTGAGATGATGATGATGAGTAATATTTTTTGCCCTATTAGGGCATCAGCATTGTCATATAACGTACCAATGCTGGCAGCGTTTTAGGCTCGTTTCTTATTGACAACGATGCAGATGAATTTTTGATGCCCTTTAATTATTTCCGCTCCTTTTCCTATCCATTTCCAAGGATGTCCACGACGATCGGACATGCGCCTTCCGCATCCAGCGGTTTCCCGCGACTTTTACCAGATTGTCGGTCCAACTTATCGGGGGCCTACCCACGCTGCGTCTTCCGGTGCGTGGTCGCCACTCGAGAACCCGTCGGCCCCATCGGGCATCGGTCCTACGGGCAATTTGCCAAAGCTAAACTATAAGAACAAATATTTGTAAGACCTACAATTAGTTGAACCGGGTCTGGCTGTTTGTGTATGTGAGTTATATGTTTGCAAACGAACCCACCAGCGATCCAGGAGTAATAAGGTAGTTGACTAAAAAAACTAATTAGTCCATCAGTCAGATTTCCGAAAAAAACTAGACACGTATTTATTCCTTTTTCATATAAAAAAAAAATGAAGACGACACAGTGCGTTGAAAACTCGTGTGACGTCACTTCTTGCTACACATTTTAGTAACGAGTGACGTCACCAGACCCCACTCCTGATCTTTGATGCCTTTTATATATGTCAATTTTTATTGATTTGGTAAAAAAAAAATATACGTATCCAATATTTTTCTATAATCTGAATGACGGACTAAATATAATCATTTTTTTTTTTACCCAGGAAGCATCCCTATTCCTATATGGGGCTACGTGTGGATGTGGGGCTGTGTGAGGTAGATTTAATTGATCACTAAAACAAATCATGAAAAAACAACTGTCGTCAAAAACGGCGCTAAATAGTACACACCTTATATCAAAAATCACAAAAAAAAAAAAAAACATTTTTTTTAAACCACTCAACATAAAAATTTCGCTACACACGTCTTGAAGGCTACAGTGAATAGGCTCTTAATAAACTAGTGCCTTTTTACCATCAACGATTGCATCACTGCTTATCATCAGGTGGGATCCCAGTCAAGCACTAGTTATAACAAAAAATAGCAGTCGTGGGACTGATCGACGACGGTGAAGTGAAAACTGAAGTCATAAAAAACACAGAATAAAGTAAAAAATTATCACGGTGTCGGGTTGGTCACATTTGCCCGAATTTAATGACTTTTCTCCATCCAGCAAAAGCTAAGTACCTAGTTTTCACTTAAAAAAAAAACACTACATCTAAACTGATATCTAAAGCTGAAGAGTTTGTTTGTTTGAACGCGCTAATCTCAGGAACTACTGGTCCGATTTGAAAAATTATTTTTGTATTGGATAGCCCGTTAATTCAGGAACGCTTTAGGCTATATAACATCACGCTGCGACTAATAGGAGCCGAGCATAACTAACTCCACGCGAACGAAGTCGCTGGCGGCCGCTAGTATTGTATAATATGAAAATCTCAAGATTTTCGTTTCAGAGTATCCTTCTTCAAGTTTCACTCTCAGGGGACCAGTAGAATTTCTGTGTACCTACCTGAATTCAAATGTCTACTATGTTATCCCGGGAGGTAGCCGACGTGTAGGTATAGTGTTACATTTTTGAAATGTAGCTTTTTACCTTCTTACAAGAACAATGCAGTTATGGTTAGAGAAGTAAATAATGCACTGAACTAAAATGTATTCGTACATCGAGGGACTGGAACAGTTTCCGTCGGACTACAATTTGAGTGTCTTTAGGGCTAGATTGAATAGGCTTTTAGTAAACTAGCGCGCTTTACCATCAACGATTGCATCACTGCATTACCATCAGGCGGGATTGCGGTCAAGGACTAGTTTATAACTTATAAAAAAAAAGTATTGCTATCTTCCTCTTTCAGATAAAAAAAAGAGAGAACTGAATATTACAAACAAAATCTGCCGCCTCATGTACCTAGGCATCGCCTCAATATGTCTGTATAAACACGATAAACACAAAAACTACCGAACGGAAGTTTATATTGTTTCATGAATATTTAATACTAGCTGTGCCGCGCGGTTTCACTCGCGTAGGTTTTGATGTGTTTTTTTTTTTATTTTTTTATATGCTCCGCTCCTATTGGTCACAGCGATGTTATATAGCCTAAAGCCTTCTTGGATTAATGGGCTATCTAACGCAAAAAGATTTTTTCAAATCGGACCAGTAGTTCCTGAGATTAGCGTGTTCAAACAAACAAACTCTTCAGCTTTGTATAATAGTATAGATTTGATTGTATGTATTCCCATTATATGTTTTTTTTTTTGTGTTGAATGTTTTTGTTCGATGTTTAATTGGTGTACAATAAAGAATATACAACGTGTAACAAAAAGGGTATATACATACCAAGGGCATGGCATCTTTAGATGATATCAAACGATATCGGAAGGGTTTCAACTCAAAATAAAATACTCAAAAAATTGGTACCAAATTTTCGGTTCGTGTGTTTCTTAAAATCAAATCATAACAAACGTGGCAGCACACTACATACGTTAATAACTACTCGTTACCCGTCACGTTACTTGCCAAAATCCAATAAATGTCTTCAATACCTCTGTGCGACTAGTATGATAGTAGCCTATCACAGGCGGTGTTTTTCCTCATAACTTCCTAACATAAAGAGATAGAATTAAAAAACCCTTCCAATATCGTTTAATATCATGTAACGATGCCATGCCTTTATTATGTATATACCCTTTATGTTACACGTTGTATAAATAAATAAAAATTTGTGCAAATTAGCTGAAATATGACGATCGTTGTTGAGGATGCCGAAAAAAATCTTGATGGCTGGGAGATTCGGGGCTGTTGGTGTATATGACTTTATTGTATTTGTAAACGCACCCACGATACAGGAGAAACTCCTAGTGTGGGGCAACATTTTTTTTTTAAAAGAAAAAAAGGAGAAAGATTTCCTGGCATCGCTTGCGTAAAACAAACAAAAATCACTATGTGCTAAATCGCTATGTATTTGTGTACTGTACTATAAGCACACAAAAGGAACAATTTTTGCGCATGCAGAAGTTGTAGACACTGTTCTTAAGCGTTCTACACACCAAAGCCGGCCGGCGTCATATGTCGGCAACATTTTGCCGGCGGGCTAGGTTGGCGGCTTCAGTCATTGCAAGTCGTAAAACTTTGCCGGCGGCATGTTTGCGGCTCGCCATCAGAAACTTAAGGTCGAAACATACTATCAAAACGTGACACGAAGCCACATCACCCGGCGCATGTCAGGACGTGTCAATTCCATACATTTAATATGGCCAGAAACGCATAGGCAACACGCTATGTGACCACACGCCGCAACATCCAATCGATTTGGATCAGTGTGTTGCCGGGAGAGGGGGGGGGGGGACGACACGCCACCCGACAAATCAGCGCAGTGTGTTTCTAGTTAACACCCGACGTTTTTGTGGCGGTTGTAATAAATGATATTTTAAAAAAAATTGGTTTAAAATGTCGGATAAAGAATTAGTGAAGTGAAACGGTACTCAGGTGCCCGCGGTTTCACCCGCGTGGGTTTCGATACGTTTTTTTTTAAATTGCTCCGGTCCTATTGGTCGCTACGTAATGTTATATAGCCTAAAGCCTTCCTGGATTAATAGGCTATCCATCGCATAAAGAATTTTTCAAATCGGGGTAGTAATTTCTGAGATTAGCGTACAAACAAACTCTTCAGCTACTACTAGCTAACTAGATACTAGTATATATGAGTACGTCTTTTTTTATTTATTGTCTCTGTACAAAATGGATCCCCAAAATCTGCAATAAATCTTCTTCAAAATCTTCATCTAGCTCGTCTTCAAGCAGAATCGAATCCATGGACACGTAACACGTCAATACACTTCAGTCTTTCGTGAGAGGCTACACTACACGATACGTGTTGTAGCATCGCGTGGCGTGTTGCCTATGTGCACGACGAGCGTCGGGTGTCGGCACAACACATCGCGTTGCGTTTTGATAGTATGTTTCGACCTTTATTTGGCAGTTAAAATACTAGCACGTCACTACAGCTGAAATGTCGCCGGGTAACTGAGCGCTTGCGTACGCTAGCCGCTGACGTGACGGCGGACAACAAGCGCGGGCGAAGGTTGCCGACATGCTTCTTTCAACATAAGCCATATAGGTTGTGTCGGCGGGCTGTGCCGCCAGGCTTTTATGTGTAGTTTGTGTAGTGTAGTGTTAACGTTACAAAATGGCCGACTTCTATAAGAAACACGCAAAAGGCGACTTTGCGTCAACTGAAATTATTTCAAATATTGCAAATGAGAACAATATTTAATTCAAAAGTTATTCACCGAAAACATCATCTAATTCACGTGGAGTTCCGAAGAATGACAGGCGGGGGCTGAAGGTGTCGGGAGGGGGAGGAGGAAAATTTTAAACTTGTCAAAATTACACAAGTTTGCGCAAGCTGTGGCGGGCAATATTCTGGAGAGGTGAAGCGATGCCGCTAAGAAGACTTATGAAGTGACTAGCATCGCCCCGCAGTTTTATCCGCATAAGTTTCGCTTTCCATAGAAATGTCCGGATAAAATTTTCTATTAATCTACCTTTCCTATATATATGTTAAACCTGGTTAAGAACCGTCTCTTTGCCGAATTTCATCCAAAAAATTTGACTTGCCCGCCCCCCCTAGGCCAGACCTAATCATCATAATCAACAACCTTTTTATCGTCCCTCTGCTGGGCAGAGGTCTCCTCTTATACAGAGAAGGATTGATCGTAATCACCACGCTTGCTCAATGCCGGTTGGCGATTTCAGACTAGAGTTCACTTGTAAAAATTAGTTAAGTATAAATAGTTAAGACCCTTTTGTATCAAGTCAGTCGATTACAAGAGTTCACATCGAAAAATTAGTTAAGTATAAATAGTTAAGACCCTTTTGTATCAAGTCAGTCGATTACAAGAGTTCACATCGAAACATCAAACCGTGTTTTTAAAGTCCAGGTTTCGTCAAGATGTTTTCCTTCACCTTTTAATCAGTCATTGGTGTCCAAGATGTACTTAGAAAGTACATATAACTTAGAAAAGTTACATCGGCACTTGCTTGACCTGGAATCGAACCCGCACACTCATACTTGAGAAGCTAGTGTTTTAACTACTAGGCCACCACGACTTTCCCCTCATAAGCCCGACTTGCGCTTTTTTTTTATAAACTAGTGCTTGACTGCAATCCTGCCTGATGGTAAGCAGTGATGCAATCGTTGATGGTAAAACGCACTAACTTATTAAGCCTATTCACTCAAAAAAACTGAGTGAATAGGAAGGAAGACGGCAGTTGAGCGAGGTGATGCAATGTTTAACCCAACAACACGACCAACGATGCTACGCCAGAGGATGATCTGGAGACCCTCCACGACCAAACCCCCGACACAACAACATTAGGCACATCGTACCCGGTACACATCGCAACACAACTGCTCAGACCCGTCTTCCGTACGGCTTCACCAGACATCATGCCGGAACACGACGAATCGCTTGGCGGCAAGACTTTGTCTGGTGGGTGGTAACTTATGCCGGCGGCTGATGTTGTTGCCTACCACCGAGAAATTCTGCTTCGTTGGGATCGTTGCGGTGTCAATAACGTAAAAAAGTCTTGATCTAAGTAGTCAAACCTTTTGTGTTGTATTAAATTGTTATACTCTTTATAATAAATTCTAACATCTTCCAGAATACGTCTTCAAGGTTCGTCACAGTATCTAACGCGAATCCTGAACTCCGCGGTAACTTTCACGACACCTGCGGATGAATTTTAATTCCTTCTCTTGTTTTCAGCCTCTTGTACCTTTTAGGGTGACTGATCTCGTGACAGTATTTAGAATATGAAGTGTTTATCATGGATTCGATCACAGTTAGGACTGGAGGTATGTGCTTGAAGGAGAATAAATAAATAAATATATGTGGACAAATCACACAGATTGAGCTAGCCCCAAAGTAAGTTCGAGACTTGTGTTATGGGATACTAACTCAACGATACTATATTAATAATAGATACATATATAGATAAACATCCAAGACCCAGGCCAATCAGGAAAATATCGTTTTCCATCATGACCTGACCGGGGATCGAACCCGGGGCCTCCACGTTGCAGGCAGGCCTGTTGACCACTGAGCCCGGGAAATTCAGAGCTTCTTGCTTTATCTAGAATTTGCAAGTCAGTGTTAGGTTACATGTTGATTTAAATATAATTTGAGGCTGTAAGAAATATTTATTAATAGAATTGAGTGGCTATTTCATGAAATCATGACATTTGAGTCCATTTCTAATGTAAAGAGTTCTACCGCTTACTGTAATTATAATTATAATTACGCACTTATCCATACTAATATTATAAATGCGAAAGTAACTCTGTCTGTCTGTCTGTTACACTTTCCCGCTTAAACCTCTCAACCGATTTTGATGAAATTTAGCACAGAAAATCTTTAGACCCTGAGAAAGAACATAGGCTACCTTTTATCCCGGAAAAATTTGATATTCCCGAGGGAAATCTAAAAAGCGCGATATAACCGAACTCCACGCGGGCGAAGCCGCGGGCGGAAAGCTAGTATCATATATTTTTATAATTTAATTGTGTTAAGTTGAAAATTATAGCCGAAGCGATATTGCTAGCCTGAGTCCGTTTACACGAAAGCAGAGATTGTAATTAATCAAACCGCACATTCGATATACGAGGTTTTCTAACATATTTGCGAGGAAATAGATAAGGTTACTTGACGACTTTGTTCTTCTTAAAATAAGAATGGGTACTGTGAAAAGGAATAGCGCATACTATTTTAAAAAATTAAATTAATTTTAAATTAATAAAAAAATAATAATAATAAAAGTTAAAAAATTAGCGATACGAATGCATCAGCGCTTTTTTAGGCAAACGCACAAAAACAGCCAGTATAAAAAATAATACATAATAATAATATTTTGTATTTTTGTTACAAATAAACTATAAATAATTTGTTGTCAAGTTATTGTTGCAATGAGCACTGAATATTTAAACATTTATTTATTATAATTTATGTTCCAAAGTTAAATTTATTCATAAAGTGTTAACCACTTTTCTGACTTAAAAACTCTTTACTGAGATTTTTAAAAAAGTACCGATCTTTTATAGATGGAGCATTTTACTTTATTTTTATTTAATAAAGTAAACGCCCAAGTGTGTATAGAGATACGATATTGAAACTGGTGAAATAAGAGACCCTATAAGAGCAAATGTGTAATAAAGATAAACTTGTTACGGTCCCAAATCATATTTTGTTCATCATACCTATAACCCGATATTTGACAGCCTCCGTGGCGTAGCGGTAGCGGACGCGGCCGCTGCGCAAGGTGGCGCGGGTTCGATCCCCGCACAGTGCAAGTATTTGTATGCATGAATATGAATATTTGTACTGGTTAAGCCGTTGGTCCCGGTTGCCCTACCAACATCTAGTGGCAGTCGTTACGGGTTGTTGGAGCCCTCAAAAGTCCTACAATTGGTCTAACTGCAGTGCTTCGATGTCGCCTTCGGGTTGTGGAGGTCAGACGGCAGTCGCTTCATGGAAAATGTCGAAGTTTAGCCATATCAGCAGCTGGACTGGTAAAGCGAACCCCAGACTCCAAAGCTGAAAAGGCTTCGGATGCGACTTGGATTAACACTGGGATGATGATGACCTATAACCCGATATTTGTGCCGAATCTCTTATTCACAAGCTGAATGTATAAGTTCAGTGCATAATGTGCATATTTATAAGTTCAGTGCACAATGTGCATATTTATAAGTTCAGTGCATAATGTGCATATTTATAAGTTCAGTGCATAATGTGCATATTTTTCTTTCTATTCCGTTAAGAAAAGTACAGAAGATAAATATTACTTTAATCGATTTTATTTGTATAATTATATTTTTGAATAAATGGCAAAATACATGATAATTTCTGGCTTGTAATAAATACCAATATGCCTGAATGTGTGGTAAAAACTGAGTGCATTATTTGGTTTTTGATTTACGCCTCTGAGGGTGATAATAGTATCGTCATCATCATTTCCGCCGAAAGACGTACACAAGGTACTCTACGACGACCGGTCCTGCGCCTCTCGCTTCCGGTTTCACTGCGCGATCGAATCAGGAATGAGGAGATCCGCAGAAGAACGAGAGTAACCGACATAGCACGAAGAATTGCAACCCTAAAGTGGCAGTGGGCTGGGCACATTGCCCGTAGGACCGATGCCCGATGGGGCCGACGGGTTCTCGAGTGGCGATCACGCACCAGAAGACGCAGCGTGGTTAAGGCCCCCGACAAGGTGGACCGACGAGGATCGTCGACGATCTGGTGAAAGTCGCGGGATAATAGAGATATACAGTGTGGCAATTAGATTGTCAAATTAATTGTAGCCACGTATTTAACAAAAAAATGAAAAGAATACAATTTGTAATTATTCTGGTA
The DNA here is from genome assembly GCA_017933935.1 of Sesamia nonagrioides. NCBI lineage: Eukaryota > Metazoa > Arthropoda > Insecta > Lepidoptera > Noctuidae > Sesamia > Sesamia nonagrioides. Next base: position 1,172,290 of record JADWQK010001324.1, on the reverse strand, counting down.
TTGACACCATATTTGGGTTGAATTATTGATTCCATCAGCCAGGCTGTGTGCCTCATTATCAAAGGGCTGTTATATCATACCAAATATGCTATTTATTTTATTCAAATAATTAGTATAGTAATTTAAATATTAAAAATACAAATTACAACAGTCTCGGTAGAAAGACACTCACAAAGTAACAACACAACCAACATAATATACAAATACCAATACATTTATTGCATTTTTTTTTATTGCTTTTCAATTATAAACCACTAATTAAATTAGTTATATAATTTAAATGCAATAAAATTATATTTTTTATTTGTGTTTGAGAAACAGATAAAGATTTGTAATAATCGCTTTACTCATCATCATCGCAGCGTTAATCCCAGTCGCATTCGAAGCCTTTTTCAGCTTTTGGAGTCTGGGGTCCGCTTTACCAGTCCAACTGCTGATATGGCTAAACTTCGACGTTTTCCGTGAAGCGACTGCCGTCTGACCTCCACAACCTGAAGGCGATATCGAAGCATTGCAGTTAGACCAATTGCAGGACTTTTGAGGGCTCCAACAACCCGTATCGACTGCCACTAGATGTTCGTCGTGCTTTCCGAGGCACGACCAGTATAATAATCGCTTTGCTATTTAATGTTATTACCTAATCGCTAATCTGTATAAATAAAACAAAAGTATTTCATAATCAAAAGATAAAACAAAATATTACACTTAAAATTTTTTCTGGGAAACAGGTTTTCAATATTTTCAAAACTAATACCGAATATAAAATATCAGAAAGAAAATACACAAATACTTCCTCAGAAAACAAATTCATGAGGGGATTTATATTAAGCGACGTTTAAATTAGGAGGGTAGGAAATATAAAACTTTGGATTCAGAATGTGATAGAGGTCGCCGGTTTTCTTGCAAACATTAGTCAAATAAAATCATGTTGTTATTTATACTTACACCTGATTTTACAAATTTTAATTTTTTTTTTATCGTTGCCAAAAGTACTGTTCAGCTGCATCCAGTCGGACTGGACGCTGCCACCCAACATAGTTGGGAATAGGCTAGCTAGCAAACGACATATTCTGTTATTTGAATTTTACTCGTAATTTTGGTATAAATACTAAACCAGAGAAATCTTATAAAAATCGGTTCAGTAGAACCGATTTTTATATAATTTCTCTGGGCCCGGACTACAGTCAGTCAGACAGTCACAGCCCATCTAGGTCTAAGGTTCTTATCAATACAAATTAATCAAGCACGAACATAAGGTAGCTGCTGTGAATCGTTGAGGAGTTCCCTCGGCTGTCTCTTAGATATATCATCAAATCTACTGCAGACCTTCTCATAACCCACATGGATGCAAAATTCTCATCAATATAAATGAATTGACTCCAAATACAAGGTAACTACCGTAATTCGTTAAGGAGTTCCCTAACTGACCTTTATCTTCATCATCAGCCCCTTAATGACAGTCACAACCCATCTAGGTGTAAGGTTCTTCATCATCATCATCAGCCCCTACTCGTCCACTGCTGGACATAGGCCTCCTTCATGACACGCCAACAAGCTCGATCCTTAGCAGTTCTTAACGTAAGGAGGAGGAGGTAGGGTTCTTTAGGTAAGGTTCTTAATCAATACAAATTATTTAAGCACAAACACAAGGTAGCTGCTGTGAATCGTTCAGGAGTTCCCTCGCCTGTCTCTCGGCTCCATCATAAGATCTGCTCCAGACCCTTATTAAATTAAAGAGCTTTAAAATACCTAATGAAAAAACTTAAAAACGCACTAGCTTTCCCTCCAATTTTTAAAAGTTCCTCTTGATTTATCTGGTCTTTCACCATCAAACCCTGATATCCTTATCATGATATCCTTCTTTCCAACAAAAAAAGAATTATTAAAATCGGTTCATAAACGATGAAGTTATCCGCGAACTAAAATACAAAAAAGGTTTTTCTCTGGTCTTTCACCATCAAACCCTGATATCCTTATCATGATATCCTTCTTTCCAACAAAAAAAGAATTATTAAAATCGGTTCTTAAAGGATGAAGTTATCCGCGAACAAAAACACAAAAAAGGTTATATACGGTCGAATTGACTAACCTCCTCCTTTTTGAAGTCAGTTAAAAATATTGGACACGTGTTTCGGGTTTCGTGTAAAACAATTTATAAAAATGACACAAACAATATGACTGCAGGTTAGAGCAGTGGTTAAGCTATTGACTGTTGCGCAGAATGTGTCGCGGGTTCGATTCTCACACGGATCAAATATTTGTATGACCTACAGCAGTTGTTCCGGGTCTGGCTTTTAGTTGAGTTTCTAAGTTTGTATACGCACCCACGATACAGGAGAAATCCATAGTGTTCTTCTTACTTCGTAATGATACTCATCATCATGTCAGCGTTAATCCCAGTCGCATCCGCAGCTTTTTCAGCTTTGGAGTCTGGGGTCCGCTTTACCAGTCTAATTGCTGATTTCGGCTAAACTTCGATATTTTCCGTGAAGCGACTGCCGTCTGACCTCCACAACCCGAAGGCGATATCTAAGCATTGCAGTTAGACCAATTGTTAGACTTTTGAGGGCTCCAACAACCCGTAACGACTGCCACTAGATGTTCGTATGGCAACCGGGACCAACGGCTTAACGTGCTTTCCGAGGGACGACCAGACTAGTGCAAATATTCACATTCATGCATACAAACATTTGCACTGTGCGGGGATCGATCGCGTTCGCTACCGTTACGCCCATGGAGCAAATATAGAGGTTACGCCACGGAGGCTGACGACTTTGTAATGACACTGACAGTTCTAAACATTCCTAGTCCTTAAACTCGGATGTAATAAATCGGTGTCTTGGTTTCGTAAATTTTTAAGGAGGCCTATTATAAATCATTCGTTTTTCATAACATTTTTTACGTCTATTTTTTGTAAGGCTTAGTTAAGTTTCGTATGCTGAAAAAGTTTTGGTGAATTTTTCTTTGTACAGACTCTTTTTCCTAAGTTTTCCTTTGTTTACGTTGAGAGCGGACGGGTTTTGTTTCATTCTAGCTGCAATACTGTTATATTATGGTTCTTGTGATTTAACATAATTAATATAAAGTAATATATTAATCTAATACAATACGAAATCATCATCATCATCAAACTTTTTATCGTCCCACTGTTGGGCATAAGTCTCCTCTCATACAGAGAAGGATTGAGCATAATCACCAGGCTTGCTCAATGCGGGTTGGCGATTTCAGACTTAAAGTCTAGGTTTCCTCAAGATGTTTTCCTTCACCTTCAGTCATTGGTGTCCAAGATATACTTAGAAAGTACACATAACTTTAGAAAAGTTACATTGGTACTTGCCTGACCTGGAATCGAACCCGCGCACTCATACTTGAGAGGCTGGTTTTTTAACCACTAGGCCACCCTGACTTCGCTAGCAAGCAACAATAAAAAATAAATCTAATATAATATTTTCTCGGTAGTCGACCATAACATCAGCTGCCCGCAGAAGTTACCTACCACTTAAGTTTATTGTGATAGTTGCATTTTATGTTTAAGTATAGTTTATTTTATTTATTTTCTTTATAATGTGACATGTTTGTTCTTCAATAGATTGAAGATTTAACGGAAATTTTAATGCAGAATATGCAATGTGGCTGTTATTCCAGAAGAAGCAACTGCAACGGCAATGTTGGATCTTGCGTGAACAGTGGCTAAAACTACTGACATGAGGAATGTCTTACCAGTTCCACCAAAGCTAGTATGCAAGCAGTAATCATTGCTACAATCGTATTGAAACGCTGCCTGAATCAAATCAGTATTTGATGAATTTCTTCTTGTGTTTCGTAAGTTATCTAGCTGTTAATCTCTGAGGTTTACTCGATTATTTCGCATTGTTAACCAAGCCGTTCACGGGCTGCTTCCCTTTGCTCTTGTGAGTCAGAAGCACGCAGTCGAGCCATACTAAGGCGGCGCTCTTCACGTGCAATTTCTTGCTCTTCTTCAGTGCTAATCTAGTCAGGAGTGTTCTTCGGTATTATTGAGTAACTTTCGGTTCCTTTTTGAAGAAATATTGTTTTAAGATAATATACGGTTTTATTATTCATTAAAATTGCTTTGAATCGGACAAATGTGGCATTATTTCTGTGTGGTCTATGAAAATGGTAAAAAAGCTGAACGCAAATATTAGGGTCTTAATAGTTATTTGTTATACAAGAGTGCAAAGTTGCTTTTTAACCGCGTGTTCAATTTTGATGACCAAGCAAGCGAAGGATTCTAAAATTGAATCACGAGTGCAGCGAGTGATTCAAAATTAGAATCCTGAGCGTTAGCGAGGGAATCAAAAGGACACGAGGTGAAAAATCTTTGCACTCGAGTGCAACACGGAACTTTTCATTCCACCTCAGCGACGAAATGACTAAATGCAATAAAAAAATGTTTACAATCACAAGATAGGTACACTTTTATTTCAGTTTAGGTATTAATTACTACATTATGACAGGTAAGTATTACAGAATAATCTTTAAATTATAATAAAATAATACTAAAGTATAATTAAGAAAATTTTAAAGTAACGTTGCAACAGTTATTTAAATTGAGTGTAATATTTTTGTTTGGTACTGTAATATTGGTGTTAGTCACTTGTGTACTGTTTTTCGGTAAACTGTCTGTCATACTTAATAGTTGTACCGATTCATCGGATTCCCTTGGCGTGAATGTTGGAGAGAGAGGGAGATGGTTAGGTGTTTCATAACGGCTTATTTTTGATGTAGAAGGGCCAGTCCAAGTTTCCGATTGAGGCTCTTTCAGTGTAATGGTTCCTACGATGCCTTCACATATTTTAGACTTATTTTGGATGGAATCCTCTATGTATCCCTCTACAACTGCATTGGTCTTCCAGCCTCCGTGGCGTTTAAGGGACAGGAGATCAGCTCCGGAATCAGCCAAAAGTGTGGCTGAAGTTCGTCGGAAACAATGACCCGTGTACAACAGGGGTTCTGGAAGTTCATGAAATGTTGCTATTTCTCGTGGGACTGCCAATTTTATTAGTACCCATAGGCTGTCTAACACACTTTCCATTGCGATACTGTAGAAAAAAACGATTGATTGGAGTGTTAGGCGGCCGTAAGGCTTGATATTTCTCAACAATCGTTACGTATTCCTTGCGAATGACAAAGTTGCGGTCTCTTTTTGTCTTTGTATTAGGTAAATTAATTAATAGTAAGTCATCTGAATGTTTCTCAATGTTTTTGACATTAAGTTGTGTTAGTTCATTAGTTCGACATGCTCCGTGTATTCCAATAATAAGAACAACCTGCAATGTAAAGAGTATTGTAGTAGATAAATGAATAAAATTTATATGAACGCATAATTATGCCTATCAACATTTACTAAGTATACTATTTAATTGAGATTAATATATGTACTTAAGTAGATACTGAATGTGCAACTGACTTACTTTTGCCGCCAAATATACGGAATCGGGTGCTTCGTTAAGAAACTTTTCAATATCAGATACTGTGAAAACCTTCGATTTTTTTGGAAGATGACCAGATGAGGCTCTTTTTAAAAATGCTACTAATTTAGGACAGGTATCGATATGTATGTCTTTTTTCATCTTTATTGTTGCTTTTAGCATCGAATACGTACTCCATAGAGTGCTTGCTTTCTTGTTCTCGGATAATTCTATAAAATATGCCAGCAAAACGTTTTCTGAGAAAGTTTTGGCTCCTTTTGCTAGTTGCCACGTGTTGAACATATCGTACTGTTTTAAATACTTCTCGCGTGATTGTTGAGGTAGAAAGCTCATTTGCGCATTATTAACAGTTTCAGTCAATTCTGTTGGCGTCAAACAAACTTCCTCGTCGCTAGAATCACTCATTTTAGTTTTTCACTTGTTTTCAAGTTTCTTTTTTTTAATATAAGGTTTAACAATGACGTGAAAAAATGCCGCGTAAAGAACCGCGTACAAAGAAAATTGAAAAAAGAACACCAAGAAGGTTCCGAGTCTGAATTTTTTACAAATTAAAAAAAAGTTGTATGATATATTCGGCACCATAGAGGTAACAGTAAATAGGTTTAATGTTTTTTTTTAATTTACAAACTTAGTGCACACGATGTTCTAAATTCAATTTACTTTATCCTCTAGAGAATAAAAACGGCTTTTCCAGTCAGATATTGAAGATTAAAAATACTCTTTCCGAGATGGTGGGATGAAAAATATTTTTAATAGCATAACGTTATGCTATATTATATAAATATAGCTTATCCGCGCACCTACACGTTGTATCCATGGACGTATTTAAATATTTTTGAGAGTTGGTAACACTGTATGGTTGGCACCCGTCAAACATGTCAACCTATTAATTATTTTTTTATTTTGAAATTTAAATACACGATTTTATGAGCAAAGTTGATATTATGTTGTCTATTCAAAATTCTGTTTTAATGCCTTCTTCAATTCGAGTGGAACTGAGAGTACAAATACTGTCAAATGTTTGACAGAAAGAAAGTAAAAAAAAAAATTAAAAAAAAAAATATATGGGAAAATGGAATTGTCGTTTTACCCTATCTTACTCGCAATTTCTCCTTATTTGCTCACCTACCCTGGACTACGACAAACATTTTAAAACCAAAATCAGCTCAATCGGCCCAGCCGTTCTCGAGTTTTAACCAGACTAACGAACAACAATTCATTTTTATTTATATAGATTTAATTCAAACCACTAGGGCCCATAGAAAATACAATACAAACTATAACATAAAATACAAGTAAACTAATACATTTAAAAAAAATATCACAACAAATACAATATTATACTATTAAAACTTAAAAATACTATAAATACATATAAAGTAACAACTAAAACTACTGTACACGGATCATCGGCGTCGTGTTTCGCTGACTGGTGTCACGCAGCCGCCACGAAACCGGAGGTACACTACACCCTTCGGCCATAGCTCTTCAACCAGGAACTTGTCGAGAAACACTATAAGAAGTAATTATAATTGTGAATAATTAAATACAATATTAAAGTAACAGGCGTGATGAGGTATGTCTTTTTTTATAAATTATAAACAAGCGCTTGACCGCAATTCCGCCTGATGGTATAAGCAGTGACGCAATCGTTGTAAAACCCACTAGTTTATTAAGAGCCTATTCGCTCTCGCCTTGAAGACACTCAAATTGTAGTCCGACGGAAACACCGCCGCTGGCAAATTGTTCCAATTCCTCGGTGTACGCGGTATAAAGGAGGAGGCGAAACGCTTCGTCCGGATCGTAGTGGTGTTAACAACGTAAGGGTGGAAACTCGCCGTACGACAGGTCGTCCGATGGTGGAACGGAGATGGCAATTCCCTCGCACACTCCCCAAAATGCATCCTATAGAACACCGAAAGGCTGGCTACTCTACGCCTGTGCTCTAGGCTTTGTGTTTTTAAGTGTAAACACCAGAGGTCAAGGCTTTTTCCCACAAAACAACCAACTTGAAACATTTGTTTTATCTCTAACACAATAAATAAGGGTTGTGCTCAGATTGATTGCATTTTGAACAATTTATGAAGATAGAAGGCTCGATACGGGTGACGACGATCCATCAAGGCTGGTGTTGTTACCTTGAATAATAATTTCAGTTGGGGAACGTTTTATTTTTGGACGTGAATGTAGGTCAATGTGTGGTGTTGATAGAGTAAAATATTTTGTATAATGTACTGAATAAAAACTAAAAATCGGCCCAAATTTTTCTTAACCTATTTCAAATCAGTTATTTCGTAACAGGACATTCACGTAAATAAAGTACATAAAGTAAATAAGTTCTGGATAGTTTTTCCTAAAATCAGCGAGATATTAATGGGACAGTAAGGGTCTGGAGTGGCTTCCACGTACCGGAAGACGCAGCGTAGGGAGGCCCCCAACAAAGTGGACCGATGACATGGTGAAGGTCGCGGGAAGCCGATGGATGCGAGCAGCACAAGACCGGTCATCGTGGAAAGCCTTGGGGGAGGCCTTTGTGAACCTCTATAGGCTGAAGAAGAAGACGAAGATTAATGAGGTAATGGAACTATGATGAAGTGTCTTGAAGCTGTGTGAGCGTCCGTGATCCATTGCAGCCCGTTTGATGTCCACCGCTCACAGGATTGATAGAAAGCATCATATGAAGTTATTTGCTCCGTTAGTGTGATGACTGTATAGCACTCTAGAAGGAGGTTTAATAATTTAACCAAATAAATAATTTTACGAGCAGTTTTAAAGATTTTTTTATTTAATTTAATTTTCATTTAAAATTGATATATTTGGCTGTCGCTGTAAACCAGTGCTGGGCTCTGTTTTTCATAGGGCGCCGCATAATGCTGGGCGACAGACGTTTTACGTGGATTTGAAGACTTTTGTCTCAACCATTTCTTATTTTTGTATTTTGGTAAACTTTTTTTTTTACATATTATAAACCAGCGCTTGACCGCAATCCTGCCTGATGGTAAGCAGTGACTCAATCGTTGATGGTAAAGCGCACTAGTTTATTAAGAGCCTATTCACTCTAGCCTTGAAGACACTCAAATTGTAGTCCGACGGAAACACCGCCGCTGGCAAATTGTCACTTTTGTCATGTTTATTGGAAATAAAACTTCTTTCTTTCTTTCTATGTAGGAAGTCCTTTTGATTTATAGTTCCAATAAGTTTAAGCATATATTTATATTTAAAATATTGATTCCTCAATTTTTATGATTGCGCGGTGATACAGAGACAAATAGTGTTACTATTTGTCTCTGTATCACCCAAAGGTTGACTGGTAAAAACTTTCTATGGCATTAAGTCAGTCTCTGTAAATGTATAGGTATGCATGGAACATTAAACTAAACAAATAAATTGGACCTTCCATTCTACTTATACACAATAATAAACATTGATAGAACTCAATAAAAAACAAATTGGACTAAATAAACACCAATCAAATAAAAAAATAAAAATAAAATGAAATCCAATCTTTATCACTAAGATTGAACAAACGAAGCCCAGTAGCGCTGTTTGTTCCAGAGATAAAAGTCCCTGAGTACGACATTGGATAATCCAAGTCGATCTAAAGTTTTTGTACCGGAGGGATTTCAGAAAACAAAACAAGTCATATCGAATATCTTTCGCTGTTTTACGGATAAATATTCGAATCAGAATATTGGTTTACACGACCATGTAGTTGTGTTTTGTTTTGCTGTTAAGCAAACAAGGTTTCAAGTTCTGTCAATGGTGTTAGTTACACTTTTACAGGCATGTAGTACATATATACATACATACGCAAGCTTACGCTTTTTCCCATGGGGTATGCAAAAAATCCACCAGCAGCGATTCTTAGATACTTCTCGCTTACTCTGAGAGGATATACCAAAAAGAGTTTTCTGTTATCTATTCAGTTCTTCAGTAATGCAGTGTATTAGAAGTCCTTACTCTAAGCTTGCATCATTCAACTGCTGAGCAAAACCAAATAAACAAATAAATAAAAATAAATAAATAAAAAAAATAAATAAAATATTTATAATATAAATACTTACTATAATAATACTAATTTTCTCCAACTCATCCCCCATTTTCCACAAGGTTTTTAGCGAAGTCTCTTGCTTTGGTCGAGGCTTCATGTAGTGGTTATTTTGGACCATAGCTCATTGTTCATACTCGCGGCACACGCCGACACTCAGTTCCACTCCACATAGCGGCTTTTTGGGCAATGCCAGTACACAGGCATCGCTAACTTTGTTATGTCTTGTGAATTTTGATTGAGGTTGAAGACAAATATATCAGACACAAGTTCTTTTCTGGACAATTTTATTCCTGATTTTATCCTTCGAAGAGACTCCGAGGTTAATTCTCTGACAAAGCTCGGAGTCTCTGACAAATGACATTGCCCAAGGTCGCTGAACACGCTAAACGACCTTGAATTAGTAAACCAACACCACAGTCAGTGTCCAAATTCCGAAGTCAGTAATGTCCAAGAAAAACTGCTACGCAAAATACGTACATTGTGGTGGCGTTGGGGAAACAAGCCCGTATTACCTATCTCGGTACCAAATCTGCTCAGAAACCCGCAATTTACAAGTAGGTACCCGCAAAAATTTTCTGCCATTTTTCCTTCCTTCCTTCCAGATAATGCAAGCCTAGTCAATAGCTAGGCCATACATGTGCCCGACGATTCGTTATTGGATCACATACAATGGTAAGCCTGCTTTTGTACTACTTCTAGCGAGTTTCGTAGTCAGTTGTTACGGAGTCATATTATGAGGGACGAGATTATTTAATACTAGCTTTCCGCCCGCGGCTTCGCCCGCGTGGAATTCGGTTAAATCGCGCTTTTAGATTTCCTTCGGGAAATATCAAAATAAAAGGTAGCCTATGTCCTTTCTCAGGGTCTAAAGATTGTCTGTGCAAAATTTCATCAAAACCGGTTGAGAGATTTAAGCGGGAAAGCGTAACAGACAGACAGACAGAGTTACTTTCGCATTTATAATATTAGTTTGGATCTTTATTTTTTTTTTGTGCAACGAACACTGTCTGTATCGTTCCTTGTCATCTGTATATCCGACATGGGCTGACTGCCGAACAAATCCCAAGGTGTCGTGTTACATCTTTGTAAGATTGCTTTCGAGCCTTTCAGGCTTTTGATGACTTGTAGCACTGCTGTTGAGCATGAGGCCATGGGCTCGATATCCAGGTCTGGCTAAGAGAAATAGGGTTTTTCCATAAGAATTTGTGCCTTAAATTGTGCTGAAGAATTGTAGGTGTAGGTACTGTAGACACGTCTGTGCCTAAGCCTTCGAGGACAATAGGTGTGATGTCTTAATTTTATTTAACCAGCCATTTTGTCCCATTGCAGTGCAAGGGCCTCCCATTCCTTTTTTCACACAATTTTTGTCGTCTTTTGCGATTGGCGGCCATGCAAGGTTCCCATCATCTCAATCTTGGCCTGCCGTGATAGCATCGTGAGTTTAGTGATACCCACTCAAAGGTATTTTTAACCCAATTGTAATCTGACATGAAACAACAATACATGTCCGAGATAGCGTGATTATAAATTATCGTAAAATGATCGGTGTCATTCTAACATCTTCTTCCCTTAAATAAGATTTTCATATTGTGGCCGGGGACAGCAAAGGTCTCATTGAATTAGATGCCTCCTTTCACGGAGGCTTTGCTTCGAGGTAACTACGTTTTGCTTTTGCCTGCATTTACGAACAGATTTCAGAGAATATTGCTTGATGCGATAGGGCAGTGTCGTATGTGCGGACACCGCCATTGTATGGAGAAGTGTAGTGGTTAGTCTTTCAGTATTAAATAGGGTTATAGTTTTAGTAGGTTGATGCTATCTAAGTATATTACTTTAAAATACTGTATATCTAATAAAATCAAAAGTCATTTATTCAAATTAAGCTGAGAATCAGCACTTTTTGAACGTCAACATTACATAAGACAGTCCCCCAAAACGCCCACCCATCGACACTTCCTAGTGCTTTCGCTGGGAAGAAGAAGTGACGGAACAAACTTCCCAGGAGCACAGCTGTCTGTTCATTTAAAAAAAAAATACTTGACTTTATACAATGTTATGTTGGTTTGGTAATGAATACAAGAAAACACAACAACGATGAAATTATTTACCATATGCCAGCTACTAGCTAGCCATTCCAAAATACCTATCAGCAAAGCAGGAACAAAAAATAAAATACCATTAAAATGGAAATGTAAATAAGTAAAAACTTATTTTCTAAACAAAAGCCCCAGGTATAAAGGGCGTGACAGCTCACATATTTATCCATTGTAAAAAAGTTATATGAACTCATATACTCGTAACGTGTCAGTAAGCTAATTCCGGAGAAAGAATACAAACATTGTCTTGAGTTAATCAAAGCGACCAGCTATTCTTATTATTTAAATAGTCATTTACTAAATAATACACCTTTGAATAAAGCTTTGATTACATGATTGACAGCCTCCGTGGCGTAGCGGTAGCGAACGCGGCCGCTGCGCAAGGAGGCGCGTGTTCGATCCCATGAATATGAATATTTACACTGGTCTGGTCGTGCCTCAGAAAGCACGTTAAGCCGTTGGTCCTGATTGTCATACGAACATCTAGTGGTAGTCGTTACGGGTTGTTGGAGCCCTCAAAAGTCCAACAATTGGTCTAACTGCAATGCTTCGATGTCGCCTTCGGGTTGTGGAGGTCAGACAGCAGTCGCTCCACGGAAAATATCGAAGTTAAGCCAAAATCAGCCGTTAGACAGGTAAAGCGGACTCCAGACTCCAAAGTTGAAAAGGCTTCGGACGCGACTGGGATTAACGCTGAGATGATGATGAATAAAGCTTTGATTAAGAATATTTCTCAATAGCACCTATTTTATTTTTTATTGCATATAAAGTTAGTATTTATGTATTTTGGAGGCATGAGGAACAAGGAGTAAAGTTCACTCATCCTTCATAGAAAAGGGAGAATCCTCCGACCAAACGGGTGTTATGTCTGGCGGAAACTTGCCCAATGGTTGAAATGGAGAAGCTTATGCGTGCAACTAGCATATAGTTGCACGGTAAACTCTGATTGCGAGATGTAGAATTCGTGTGACGTCAGTATGACGCGTTTGTAGGTACCGCTACAGTATACAACGTTATTTTTTGTCTATGCGAAATTGAACTGAATATAGTTTGTTCAGAATAAGCAACTGAATCGATTCCAATCATTTTTACAGCATGTTATATTTTTTCCCAAATACATTTAGATATAGTTGCTGTTTGGATTCCGAGCGCGGGCACGCATTTTTATGATAGGTCATAGTAGTCGCACCCGCAACAGCTGACGCCAGAGGTCAACGCCCAGAGCTCGCCCGCACCAGCGGACCATATTTTTGTTGGGATAACCAAGTAGGATAACAAGCTCATAACTTTGTGGTTTTTCATTATACCTTTTTGAAATTTTGTATATACATTCTTTATTTAAAATTACTGGGCACGTGTGTCGGGTTTCGCGTAAAAAAAAAATATGTTGTATATGGTTTACATAATAAAGAGTATTCTATTAATATTACTGTGGTTACAGCATCTAGCTATTGCGGTGAAAGAGATACTACTTGGTGGTAGAAAGACAGACAATAGAGGTATAGTAATTGGTTTTTTCCCTCAGCCCTCAACGTAATACTCTCACTTAATACAATTGCTTACAAGCTCCACTAAGGCCTACCATCCAGAAGGATCCAATAAGGATATAGTCTAGACGTTCTAATAAAACTAGGCTTACGGAGACTGTACTGCGGTAACTCGGTTTGTGAGTAGCGGGCGTGTGGCCTCGCAAAACCTGAATCTGTTTTAATAAACTAGTGCTTAATGGTAAGGAGTAATGGTAAGCAGTGATGCGTTGATGGTAAAATGCGCTAGTTTATTAAGCTTGTTCACTTAAAAAACTTAGTGGATAAGAAGGAAGACGACAGTTGAGCGAGGTGATGCAATGTTAAACCCAACAACACGACCGAGGAAGCAGCAGCGCCAGAGAGAGATTGATCTGGAGACCCTCCACGATCAAACTCCCGACACAACAACATTTGGAGCATAGTACCCGGCACACATCGCAACACAACTGCTCAGACCCGTCCTCCGTACGGCTTCACCAGATATAATACCAGAACAGGACATCATAATCTTAATTAAACACTTTAAGGCTTATTCTCTTGTTCAAAAACTAAACTAATTTTAAGTTAATTTCATCTTTTTCCTTTTATTTCATTAATAAAAGGTTAGAAAACAACATTTTAGTTTAATCCTGTCAACTTAACATAATCCATAGAAAGTTTAGACGCGATTATACAATATGTTAAGAAAACCCCGTCCGACCCATAAGGATAATAAAGGTTAGGTAAACACATGGCCAAATATATTATCAAATTGTTAATAAGAAGAATTGTTAATGCGAAAGATGTTTTTACCGGAAATTGAAGCCGTTTAAATGGGATTGGCAGATCAGTTGGGATCATTGGTATCCTCGGTATATGAGCTAGTTGACCACCTGCTGGGCCAGTGATAATAGTTGCTACTATTAAATTGTCCTTTAACTCCTTAATAAGCAGCCTCGTCCCATTACACATGCTCGGAGGGTTTAAATTTCTTAAAAGCATGATTGGGATTCCGATTTTTAACGTCAATTCATGGGGTGGCAGTCCAGAAGGGTTCAACGAATTTAAAAATTCCTGTGGATAATGGACTGCATCTTCAATATTCGTTATATTGTAATCATATTGTGTCATTCGCCTAGAAGGTTACGCGGGTGAAATATAATATACAATTTTACGTAATCATCATAGTAACAATACTAATGAATTTTGAAATAATCCTTTTTTCCCGGGAATGAATTCCAATTTCCCCGAAATTTGGTAATTTTTAAAAAAGTGACAATACCGGTATTATTATAAGCGAATAGAGACGCGACCACGTCACAGGTGCCGCGTGCCCTGCCGCCCGCCGCCCGCGGAATGGGGTTGCTTACCGCATATATATTAAGTTACGTCTTTTTGCGAATTAATATTTTTTTTTAGGGGGATTTTTTTTTTTTAAGTTTCGCCCGGCTTTGCATCCGTTAATAGAATCAATTATCGATACCTAGCAATACCTTCACGGATCGGACAGGGTTTTCTTTACATATTGTATACATGGCGACCAAAAATACATCAATTTACGTCAAGCGCGGACTAATATAACAGGTGTAAACTAACATATAATCTTCTGTCCCTTTCATAATGGAATATACAATATGTTAAGAAAACCCTGTCCGACCCGTAAGGATAGTAAAGGTTAGGTAAACACATGACCAAATAACATATGAAATTTTACATAATCATCATAGTAACAATACTAGTGAATTTTGAAATAATCTTTTTTTCCCGCGAATTAATTCCAACTTCCCCAAAATTTGATAATTTTTAAAAAGTGACAACATTATTTTTGACGGTATAATTCTGAGCGAATAGCGATGCGACCGCGTGCCGCGTGCCCTGCCCACTTCGCCCGAGCCTGTGTGGCCTACCGCACGTTGTAAGTTACCTCTTTTTGCGAAATAATATTTATTTTTTTAGGGGGATTTCTTTTTAAGTTTAGCCCGTCTTTGTAGGCATTATTAGAATGAGTTACCGATACCTAACAATACCTTCACGGATCGGACAGGGTTTTCTTTACATATTGTATACATGGTGACCAAAAATACATTACGTCAGGCGCGGACTAATATGACAGGTCTAAACTAACATATCATCTTCTGTCCTTTTCATAATGGTGCAAAGAAAAGGATGGACTGGGCTAAAATTTAGTTTAGTTTGTGAACAAGGGAATCCGGGCCATTGACGCTGCTTATCTTGTTCCCAAACGAAAATAAATTTAAGTATTGTGCATCTTCTTCCTTCTATTTTATTATGAGAAGGACAGAAGATAACCATTACTTTAGTCCGTGTGTACTTGTGTAGTGACGTAAATTGACGTATTTTTAGACTCCGTGTTCATAATACCTTTTAAACTGTCTATTGAGTATCTTAATTTGCCAGGACTAAAAATTTTATCTTCTATCCTTTTCTAAATGAAAAATTGTCAATATAATTATTATATGCTTTAATGATTGAGTGTGAGGCTTTTGATTATATTGTATTTTAAGTCTTTTTTATTTTTTTTTTATCTATAATGTACCCACTCCTGATCTTGCGTTGAAAACTCTTGTGACGTCACTCCTTGCTACACTTTTTAACAACTAGTGACGCCACAAGCCCTCACTGCTGATCTTTGATGCCTTTTATATTTGTCATTTTTTATTGATTTGATTAAATAAAATATACATAAGTATCCAATAGTTTTTATAATCTGAATGACGGACTAAATAGAATCATTTTTTTTTTACCCAGGATACTTCTCTATTAGCACCATGGAGCAAATTAGCACCAACATACTGGGTGAAATTTAATAAATTAGCAAAACTGCAGTCTTGATAGATACATACTTACCAAGTAGCCAAAAGCCTCGTATTCAAGCAACAAAAGGTTGTCTATTTTATCCATTGTTTGATATCAGGGTGAGGGACCAAAGGCAATGCACATTAATCTTTGTAAAGACACTACCAAACAACATAACTCGTAAAAAATCTAAGCCAAGGCAAATCAGCTCTTGGCATCATATGAATTTAGAGTTTAACTTTGACTGTTATTCTATAATCACCGCTCAACGCGTCAACAACACCCCCACCTAATGCCTACCTCCCCAAAAAGTGTTCTAATCAAATTTTAATACTATCTTTCCTTCCAAAACAAAGGGCTTCTATCGAAATTTATCTTTTAGCCTAAACAATCGTGGTATAAATCCTGTAATCTATTTGCAGGCGCCTACCGCGCAAGGCTTAGGTGGAGCGACGAATAAGAGAGGGGAAGGCTTAATTGAAACTTAGTCGCGGATAGGGTAGACACGCTGGTCTAACACACGAACTGGTCCGTGTTATCGTTCTGGAATCTTTTATATCTTTCTTTTATTAAAAAGAACCAGTTTCTTAATAATTTATTAATACAATCACGTATGTAAGACTAATAAGCGATTTGAATCTAATTTATTATCGAATTAAGTCGCTTGACTATTTGGAACGCTAGCGCCATCTCGTGGCGGTGGGGTGGGTCTAGCTCTAGCCTGATTTCGTATTGGAGGCGAGCTACAATAGGGATGTTTCCTGGGTAAAAAAAAATGATTCTATTTAGTCCGTCATTCAGATTATAGAAAAATATTGGATAAGAATATTTTGTTTTATTAAATCAACAAATATTGACAAATAGGTATAAAAGGCATCAAAGATCAGGAGTGGTGGCTGGTGACGTCACTGCTCGCTAAATAGTGTAGCGTGCAGTGATGTCACACGAGTTTTCAACGCACTGTGTCGTCTTCAATTTTTGTTTATATGAAAAAAGAAAAAATACATGCCTAGTATTTTTTGGAAGTCTGACTGACGGACTAATTAGTTTTTTTTAATCAAATACTTTATTAGTAAAGGCGGTGAGGACAGGCGGCTTGGGAGGATTGGACTTTGGAGGCATAACATGTGTTTAACTGTCTCGCGTTTCTATCGTTGTATACCAGTATGTGACTGAAGGTGAAGGAAAACATCTTGAGGAAACCTGGACTCTATAAGACTGAAATCGCCAACCCGCATTGAGCAAGCGTGGTGATTACGCTCAATCCTTCTCTGTATGAGAGGAGACCTGTGCCCAGCAGTGGGACGATAAAAGGTTGATGATGATGATGATGATGATGATGATGATGATGTGATTCGCTAGTGTAAATGACTTGTTCGTAAACTATACTCTTATTTAAACTGTAAACCGTGTTTCTATTGTGCTTTAACCAGCACTGCCCACAGAGTACCCAGGATTAAATTATTTCTGATTGTACGACCACCCTTAATAGCGGCAGTACATGCGCCTATATGGCAAGGTAACAGAACCTAAACTAAGACCTATAAGCCCTACAATCCCTATGACCCTAAGTCCTATAAGCCCTACAACCCTGACCTACCATATAGTTTGTAATAAATAAATATATAAATAAGTGCGGGATGTCTGCACCAAGAGACCTAAGGTAACAGACGGATAGTAGGTAGGATTTCCAGGTAAGGGTGAAGGGTAAACTCACTGCCAGTCCAGCAGACTCACAGGACTGATCAGAGATGGCTAAGGGTGTCTTGGCCACAGTGAGGCGTAATGAGACCAGAATAAATTCTAAGCTGATTTATTTTTACAATATTACAGCTTATATGCTACTTTTTCCCAACACACACAAATACACAAACGTCTTGGTATTCCATATGTGAAATCTGCAATTTCAATAATTTTTGAAGTAGGTCGCGCGTGCGCTGCCGAAATGCTGAATCATTGTTCAAAGGTAGCATTGAACACTGATGATAACTAGACAGTTACTCGTCATTCATAGAAAAGTCTTGATTGTACTTTATCCGTTCCACTTAGACTCTGCTATGGTTTTTTTTTTATATGTCAATACTAAGGCTTCGCTACTTTCACCCTTAACAAAAAACGTCTTGCAAATTTTTGAAATCAAGTTATATTATTTCACATAAGTGGTCATCAGCAATCAAACCAATGTGGGCACAGATAGAATATTAGGAACTGGATTCTAATAGGTTTGTTTTTTAAAGAGAAGAGCCTGCTTGAAACTCCGTAGTTAATCTTCTAACAATAATTTAGAACAGTGACCCTATTTCAAAGTCTAAATACTTACTTCATATTAGCTGCTGTTTAACTTTTTTTTTTATAACTTATAAACTAGCCCTTGACTAGAATCTCGCCTGATGGTAAGCAGTGATGCGATCATTGATGATAAAGCGCGCTAGTTTATTAAGAGCCTATTCACTCTAGCCTTGAAGACACTCAAATTGTAATGTGACTGAAACACTGTCGCTGGCAAATTGTTCCAGTCCCTCGATGTACGCGGTATAAAAGAGGAAGCGAAGCGCTTCGACCGGGTCGCAGTGGTGTCAACAACGTAAGGGTGGAAACTCGCCGTACGACGGGTCGTCCGATGGTGGAACGGGGATGGGGAATTAAATCATGCAATTCCTTTGCACACTCACCAGAATGCATCCTATAGAAGACCGAAAGGCTGGCCGTTTCGAGTTAAGTCTGGGTTGCCAATCAGCCTCTACGCACGCCTCTCCACTGAATCCAAAGTAGCCAGGTGACATTTCGCAGCACCAGCCCAAACTTATCTTATTTTCTAGCCAAAATTTAAATAAATAATTTCAAATGCGACTCGATTGCTGCATAGGTAGGTATGTGGAGGCATAAGGAACAGGGAGTAAAGTTCACTCATCCTCCATGGAAAAGGGAGGATACTCTGACCAGACGGCTGTTATGTCTGGCGGGCACTTACCCAATGCTTGAAATCGGCAATTTGTATGTGTGCTAATTGCACGGTAAACTCTGATTGCGAGATGTAGAATTCGTGTGACGTCAGGATGACGCGTTGTTCATTTATGGCGTTTGTAGGTACTGCTACAGGTACAACATAAATAACAAATCCATATTGTTGAACTATCAAGTAATTGCCATTGCTACTGTTGATGTTTTACTATCACAATTCAAAAAAATAATCATCGCAATCGGTTAGAAGATATTGAGTAATTCGTCTATTTGTAGCGTAAATAATTAATCCAATTTAAGAAATACGGTTTTCTTAGAGACGCCTTTGTCAGAATTGGAAATTGTAACAAACATAAATGGAATCAAAGTGAAATGTTACACGAGAAGCGTCAACTTTCATATAAAAATATAATCATCAAAATCCGTTTAACCAATCGTAAATTCTAAGGTAACAAACATTCAGTTGAATTGAGACCCCTTCCTCCTCCTTTTTTTTAAAGTCGGTTAAAAAACGACGAAGTGCACGTCAGACACGCGATATACAACAAAATAAAATATATGTTCGGTCTTTAGTATTTGATGTTAAAGCCGCAGCTAACTGTCTGACTCATTCGGTTCATACAGCTTTACAGACAGAGAGACAGCCAGACGGACAGGCAATAGAGTCGTAGTATTATGGTCCCGTTTTGACCCTTTGAGTAAGGAACACCAAAAATCACTGCAGTCCAAATATTCGAAAGAATTGTAACATTTCAAAACATAAACTAAAGCAAACATTAAAAATATATATATAAATAACATATAAATAATTTAAAAAAAAAAGCTTGAGGCGCTTAATATACAAAAATTATGGCACACAGCGCCTCACGCTTTTTTTAAAATTATTTTTAACTTTTTAGTTTGATATTCTTTAAAAACACGTTTTTTTTAATTTTTTAAACTATATTTATTATCAACTTTTTAGTTAGACTATCTTTTTTAAAAAAAAATCGAACGAACGAACGTATTGAAAACAGTGGAACATTTTACAGTAATGAGCCGCTCACTCGTAGTCCAAAGAGTTAGAGACGGACAAAGAAACAAGCAAGCAAGCAAGCAAGCAAGCAAACAAGCAAGCAAGCAAACATACAAGTGAAGCTAATAAAAAGCATGTAATGAATTTTGCAAACCATAAGCACTTTCACTTTTTATCCGAAAAAATGTCAAAGCGTGGTAACCCCAGCGCGAGGGAGTGGTTGTGTCGACAAGTTATTTCGGGAATTAACGTACTTGTACACCCCTGTGTAACGTGCTGCTCCTGGCTCCTGAGGATCCCCAACTGAGCACTTTGCTCGCAATGAGTTTCTAATAAAATTGTCTTAATCGATCAATGTAAAATATACGAGTAGAAACGTGAAGAGTTCAAACAATCAAAATAATCAAAATCAAAGCATTTATTTCAAATAAACCAGTTACAGGCACTTTTGAATTGTCAGAAGGTCGATCAGTCAATAAGATGAAGTTAGTCGCCTATTCCAAAGAGTAGGTACCTATGGAGAAGAACGGGCAAGAAACTCCATGGACACTCTTTTAAATTTTCAAGCTATTGTTACTAATATTTGATTACATCATTCATGTTGAAATCAACCGTGTGAGAACGATGCAGAAATATAATGTACGCTGAGAGCTTCCTTTATGGAAAACAAACAAAAATCAATTCAGAAATTAAAATACGCCATGGCAGCTAAGAGATGACCAGTCCCCTCTGACGGCTTCCGTTCCTTATAATAATAATAATAATAATTTATTTCAGACGTAGTCCATATAATGTTAGTAATACAAAAATTCAAAATACAAATAAAACCTTATAAATCTATTGTTAGTACACAAAACAGTAATACAACACAATGAAATGGAACCGCACAGAAATACCAAGTTATGCCAACCCTAGGACGCGACCACCCGTAGTGTGTAGTCGCATCCAGTGCCGCCACATCGGCGAGTCCCAGCGGTCCACGAACACGCTCAGAAGACTGTTCGGGCTATCCCGCATTCGCTTCATGAGAGATGCACAGCGCTTCCGCATGATGGCATGGAAACCATCCACTCTTTTTTCAGCAAACATTGCTGAAGCGCTGCAGCAGCGCCGTAGTCCGAACAGTACTCTGAACGCATTATTATACTGGACCCGCAGAGCGGTGCATGTACGCTGCGTGTACTTAGTCCACAAGCTGCAGGTGTAGAAGGACTGGCAGAAGGCCCTAAATAAAGTCACCTTGACTTGCTCGGTACACCGTGCAAACCTGCGGGCCAGCATGTTACAGCGCACAGACAGCGCCCTGCGTTCCCTCTCCAAATCACGGTCATCACACAGATCCTCAGAGACCCAGTGACCCAGATACTTGAAATTAGTTACTCTGTTTAAGGTGGCACCGCAAAGATACACAGGAGGCACACTAGCGAATGATTTGTTACCAGCCTTAAACACCATCACTTCACTCTTCTTCACATTATATCTGAGTCCATGGGCTCGTGCATATCTTTCACAAACTACTAGCAGCTTGCGCATGGCACTACTACCAACGCATAGTATTCCTTTGACTCGAGTACCAATATCTCAAAATAGCGATAATATTACTTGACACATCCGTTTCATTTTTCAATTTTTGCCACAACACGTCATATGACACCAAATCAAATGCCCTGGACAAGTCCAGGTAACAGACATAGACCGACCGTATTCCTGTCTGTATAATACTGTACAGTCTGTTAGTCCTTATGCATTAAAATTATTTAGTTCTTCTGTGCGATCGAATTAGAAATGAGGAGATCCGCAGAAGTAATTTCAACACCTCTCTCCCAAATTCTTAGTTTTGTATGTATATATTATCTTATATATAAAATTCACAGTGTCACAGTTTTCGTTCCCATACTCCTCCGAAACGGCTTGACCGATTCTCATGAAGTTTTGTGAGCGTATTGAGTAGGTCTGAGAATCGGCCAACATCTATTTTTCAACCCCCTAAATGTTAGGGGCAGCCCACCCCAAATTTTTTATGATACGACATACAAAAATACATATAATCCTAAATTTTTACCCTTCTACGATAAACCCTTATTTTTAATAGCAATTTTAGTAATTTAATCATTTTTTATCTACGGTCGAAAACTGATCAGTAGTCATTTACCTAATTAAGTAATTTTATTCCCGAGGGAAATCTAAAAAATGCGATATAACCCTATTCCACACGGGCAAAGCCGCGGGCGGAAAGCTAGTAAGTATGTAAGTATGTATGTGTATATTAGCTTATTTAAGTATTTATTTAAATAGTGTTAGGAGTATGTTTTCATAATAATGTTTTCAATTAGGCACCTGCTACTAATAACTCTTCACCACCTATGGTTCACTGGTAGAGAATGCCTAAGGCATTAAGTCCGCCTCTGTACAATTTATGTACAAAAGAATAAATAAATAAATAAGAACCAAAGTCGACATAGCGTAAATTAAGTGGCAGTGGGCAGGGAACATTGCTCGTAAAACCGATGGCCGATGGGGCAGTAAGTATCTGGAGTGGTGGCCACATAGGTACCGGAAGACGCAGCGTAGGTAGGCCCCCAAAAAGTGAACCGATGCTCTGGTGAAGGTTGCGGGAAGCCGATGGATGCAGCAGCATAATACCCGTCACTGTGGAAAGCTTTGGTAAAGGCCTTTGTCCAGTGCACCACTATAGGCTGAAGAATAAGAAGAACGGGTTAGCCGCCGAAGAGAGATTTTTTTACGTAACTAAAGGCAAAAAAAAAAACTTTTTAATATGTTTATATTTAAATTCGCTAAAAAAAGAATTTTACATTTAACTTATAAAATTAAATAACTCTACAGATGAATTTGTAAACGAATTTGATTTTATATTATACTAGCGGGCGCCAGCGACTTAGTTCGCGTGGAGTTAGTTATGCTCCGGTCCTATTGGTCGCAGCGTGATGTTATATAGCTTAAAGCCTCCCCAGATTAATTGTCTATCCAACGCAAAAAGAATTTTTCAAATGGGACCAGTAGTTCCTGAGATTAGCGCGTTCAAACAAACAAACTTTCAGCTTTATAGATTAGTATAGAGTATAGATATATTTTTATTGATTCTTTAGTCGAAATTCTCAAATTAATTCCTGTTTCTCCTTTGAGTGTAAAAATGTGGTGCTGTTCGATAAACGACGTTACAGGATGGACGCTGGTAATGGCGCCAAACAAGAAGCCGAGTTCTGAGCCGAGTTTTTAGGTTGCTGACGATACGCTAAAACTGCTTCTTAGTTCTAAAGAAAGCTTAGATGTGTAAAGCCAGCTTTTATTCGAAATTACTTTTCCTATCAATAAAATCTATAGTGTGTGGTGTTCTATAGGGTGCATTTTGGAGAGTGTGCGAGGGATTTGCATGATTTAAACCCCAATCTCTATTCCATCACTGGGCGACTCGTCGTACGGCAAGTTTCCATCCTTACGTTGTTGAAACCGCAATGATCCGAACGAAGCGTTTTGCCTCGTCTTTTATACACCACATACATCGAGGGACTGGAACAATTTTCCAGCGGCGGTATTTCCGTCGGACTACAATGTGTCTTCAAGGCTAGAGTGCATAGGCGGTTAATAAACTAGCGCGCTTACCATCAACGATTGCATCATTGCTTACCATCAGGCGGGATTCTAGTCAAGGGCTAGTTTATATGTTATAAAAAAAACAATACTGTGCATGTGTCGTAGACAACTGATTTCATAAATCATTTAGTTAACTTCCTAGCCTTTTAACTAAAACGCGGTTATTCAGCTAATGCTCTAAATGATATTCAATGAATCAGTTTAGGTTGGAACTCTAACCAATCGCGTGCGAGTTGGATTGGTCACAGTAGGTAAGTAGGTAGGGTTAGGTTAGAACTGTGACGCCATGCATGCGAATCCAGAGAGCACTACTACCACTAAACCGCTACTTTAACCAGTAGGCTTTTTGGAAGAAAAAAAACATAAACATTTAAACTCACAACGGTCAGACTAGTCCATAAGTCGCTCAGCGAGCTATGGAGCGGGCTATGTTGGGCGTCTCTCTGAAGGACCGCATCAGAAATTAGGTGATCCGACAGAGGACCAGAGTCACCGACATAGCTGAGAGAATTAACAAGCTGAAGTGGCAATGGGCTCACATCTGTCGCAGGACCGACAACCGTTGAGGTAAACGAGTCCTCGAGTGGAAACCGCATCTCGACAAACGAAGCGTTGGACGCCCTTGGGCGAGATGGAGCGACGACATCAAAAAGGTGGCTGGTAGTGGCTGGCGGAGAACTGCTCAGGATCGAGCTTGTTAACGTGCCATGGAAGAGGCCTATGTCCAGCAGTAGTAGTTGTAGAGGCTGATGATGATGATCATGACACAAACAGCCAAAATCGGAACAATTACTGTGGGCCATACAAATCTATACTAATATATACAGCTAAAGAGTTTGTTTGCTTGTTTCAATAATCTCAGGAACTGCTGGTCCATTTTTTTTTTTTTACAGTCAAATCACACAGTTTGAGCTAGCCCCAAAGTAAGTTCGAGACTTGTGTTATGGGATACTAACTCAACGATACTATATTTATAATAGATACATATATAGATAAACATCCAAGACCCAGGCCAATCAGGAAAAGATCGTTTTTCATCATGACCTGGCCGGGGATCGAAACCGGGGCCTCCACGTCGCAGGCAAGCGTGTTGACCGCTGCGCCACGGAGGTCATCAATTTGAAAAAATATTTTTGCGTTGATAGCCCTTTAGTCCAGGAAGGCTTTAGGCTATATAGCATCACGCTGCGACCAATAGTAGCGGAGCATATAAAAAAAACACGAACGAAGTCGTGGGTGGCAGCTAGGATTTAATAAACGTAATAGTTATTACGATTTGTACAGGATGATCACAAACTAAACTTTGATTTGATTTATCTAAATTAAACATAGTCAAACTCGAAACCATGTTATCTTATTAAGTCAATTATAATATCAAAAAGATTCATGACAACTTCCTCCTGGAACCCGTCCCAGTGCGCGGTCCAATACACATTTGCCCGTTTTTTCACTTAACATCCCCGAAACTACAAGTCCCAGAGCCTCCTCCCCATGGGTCCACAGTTATCCAAACCCAATTATGATCCTAGTCGATCTCAGCCTGGACCAATAAGTCGACCAACTTGTTGGCCAACAGATCTTCGGAACTCACTTCTGAATTCAGTCAACAAATACTTATTTGCTGACGCTTTCGGAAGTTTGTCATTTTGTACATGAGGAAAGATCTTTTCTACTTGCGTCTTTTGATTTGACCGAAAAAAAAGCGTCGTATTTATTATTTACACTAGTGATTAGTCAAGCTGTATCTGTACTCTTTTAAAAATCGGAATAGGTCGCATGCCAACTGACAGTAACGGCATGATTAGAGTGAGTCGTGAGTTCTGTCAAGTTGTGGATAGCTCAGATGACCTATTAAATAATTCTATCCGGATCTTCAAACAAATATGGCCAAGCGAGAATGGCTATGCGAAAGGGCAATTTTGGCGCCGACTAATGAAATAGTTAAACGTTCAGGGAAATGTTATCGAATACCTCTCAGTGGACAATATTACGGACACTGAACAAGTTACATCATACCCTATAGAATTTTTCAACTCTTTAGAATAACAGTGATTTTTTTCTTAATGTAAATATAAACTAGTGCTTGTCAGCAATCCCGCCTGATGGTATGCAGTAGTGCATTCGTTGATGATAAAGCGCGCTAGTTTATTAAGAGCCTATTCACTCAGTTTTTTTTTTTTTAATGAATAGGCTCTTATGCAATGCAATGTTAAACCCAACAACACGACCAACGATGCTGCGCCAGAGGGAGATTGATCTGGAGACTCTCTGCGACCAAACTTCCGACACTACAATATTTGGGCATGGTACCCAGCACACATCGCAACACAACTGCTCAGGCCCGTCCTCCGTACGACTTCACCAGACATCATGCCGGAACACGTCGAATCGCTTGGATGCAAGTCTTTGTCTGGTGGGTGGTTATTTCTGCCGACAGCTGATGTTATGGCCTACCACCGAGAATTGATTTGATATTGAGAAAATTAAATCCGTGATTTTGTAGACAAGGAAGAATATTTTCACTTTCGTAGTTAATAATGCGTGTACGATAAAGTGAAGAACCTACAGTAAAATCTATTGATGCGTAGGTACTAATTTACGGCTTGAGGAAAAAAGATCTTTCAAATCAGCTCAGCCGTTTTATCTTGGAAGCTTAACTAATAAATATAAAAATATTAGGTTTATTTTTACTAGTTAAGTTAAATTACTGACAAATATATACAAACTTATAAAACTAAATAAATACAAATTACTGACGGCATGGTTTGAACAGTGGGTAAGTTATTGACTGCTGCGCCGCGTGTCGCGGGTTCGATTCCCGCACGGAACAAATATTAGTATGACCTTCAAGTAGTTAGTAGTAGTAGTCCCTTTTCTGTATGAGAGAAGACCTGTGTCCAGCAGTGGGACGACAAAAAGGTTGATGATGATGATGAAAAGTAGTTTTTCCCGGTCTGGCTGTTTGTGTATGTGAGTTTATATGTGTTGTAAACGTACCCACGATACAGGAGATGTCCTAGTGTGGGACAACGTCTTTTTTAAATAATAAAAAATATGGAATAAACATATATGGAACAACATCAGCCGCCGGCATAAGTTACCACCCACCAGACAAAGTCTTGCCGCCAAGCGATTCGACGTCTGGTGAAGCCGTACGGAGGACGGGTCTGAGCAGTTGTGTTGCGATGTGTACCGGGTACGATGTGCCTAATGTTGTTGTGTCGGGAGTTTGGTCGTGGAGGGTCTCCAAATCATTCTCTGGCGCAGCATCGTTGGTCGTGTTGTTGGGTTAAACATTGCATCACCTCGCTCAACTGCCGTCTTCCTTCCTATTCACTCAGTTTTTTTGAGTGAATAGGCTTAATAAGCTAGTGCGTTTTACCATCAACGATTGCATCACTGCTTACTGTCAGGCGGGATTGCAGTCAAGCACTAGTTTATAACTAAAAAAAAAAAAAATGTGCTAAATAAGTGCAGTAGAAATGCTCAATCTAGACGTGTAAGTGGAAATAAATTTTGTTTTAATATAAAATTTATATTTTTTATTTCTCATCTTTCAACCTGCAATTGTAAAATGAATGCTTAATCTTGATATGTTATTTTTTCTTCTTATAATGTATTCATCATTTATATTTATATTTTTTCTACTTACACCTATATTTGAGCCAAATTCGAAAAAAAATAGAGGTAAACAAACCGTTGCTAGGCAACGAGTAGTTTACGCCTAAAATACAGATGTTAACAACCTTTTCTACGTAGATGATTTTCATAAAAGTAATAATCCAACTTCCTACTAATCTAAACATTTTATTTATGTTTAGATATTTATGATTTGCATAGAAAGCTTAACCGATTCGAATGAAATATGACCACATGTAAGCTAATTTCCTAACAGGTTAAATTTTTTGATACATATATTATATTATAATTAGTCCATACTTGAAAGTATTACAATGAATGTGTTATGTAGTTGATTTAAAAGTAATTAAAATACGCAAAATTGTATTGACAAATGCCTCAACTTTATTAATTGGTTGAATTCCACAAAATGTGTTTAATACCTGGATTTCATCCATCTTTCTTTTTTTGTAGACCTATCACGTAAAATTAATGTCGACTTTTAATGGTTTTTCGAAATACCAAGTTATTATGCATGTTGTTTTAGTGATTCTACTGAAATATGCTACAATAGGAATTGTTAATAAATAGCTAGCATGTAAAAGTCGACAATCATGTAATAACAGGAGATTTGTAAAACGTGAGTTGTGATAACCCTAAATTGGTTTGTTTACCTCTATTCTTTATAGAGCTAGGCGATGGTATAGTTATGTGTGCATCTTCTGTAATTGAGAAGCTTTTACTATTATTATGAATTTCTATTGTATTATGTGTATCCCTTGTTGGAGATCGTCAATAAGTATGTAAGTACTTGCTCTAGTTATTATCAGCTAAGAAAATTGCCAGTGCATGAGAAATAAAAAAATATCAAGAATTTATAAATATAGTTTGAAAATGGTTTAAAAAGGAAAACCTCATTAAAATATCTCCCCATTTCCATTCTGAACTAATCAAGCAAATTAATACCATTGTAGCCGATCCATAACAATAAGTTCTCACCGAAAATTAGCCGATTTGTACTAATGACGTCATTTAGCCAATCGCGGTGAACAGCTAATACCTGTCGATAGCCGATAGGGATGTTAAGCGACGATTACCATTCGGTTATTGCGTTGGAGCGGCCCTTTTTGGGAACTTTGGACTGATAAGGACAGTGGTGGCAGAGGGGTGATGATCTTACGTAGTATTCTACTTACAGTCAGTAATAGAGATCGATTAACACTTTAGTTTTCGAAGTGAGCGAAAGATTTTATTAAAATCAAAACCGAAGTGACATTTACTTATAGAACGGCACTTTGATTCTAACCCTCTTTCACTAACTCTTAGCTTCTAATATAAAATGTCAAAAATACTTTATCGAATTATATCATAGAATACAATACCTACTCTTTATTAAGTACACTATAAAAATTACATAAATATTAAGATTTTCTAAAGGGTGACATGTTAGGAGGTCTTTTCGCTAAGAGCGATCTTTTACAGACAAACTTTGTATCCATATCACCATATCATTAAACCATATTTTCGATATATTTATGTTAATCGTAACATCACAACAAAAACGGATGCTTTTGTTTTATTTATTTATTTATTTAATTTGAGCCAGTAGGGCCCATCATTCTCCTGCCCTTATCCCAATTTATTTGGGGTCGGCGCAACATGTCTTTTTCTTCCATACATCCCTATCAGAAGCCATCTCAGCAGTCACCCCCTTCTTAGCCATATCATCCTTCACACATTCCATCCATCGTTTCTTTGGTCTTCCCCTACTATTATAGCCATCAACATTCATAATTAAAATGGGCCTACTGGCAGCCTAAACTGCCAGTAGGGCCCATAGAAAATACAATACAAACTATAACATAAAAATACATGTAAACTAATATATAAAAAATATCATAAAAATACAATATCAAACTATATCAAATACAATATTATACTATTGAAACTTAAAAATACTATAAATACATATAACATAACAACTAAAACTACTGTACACGGATCATCGGCGTCGTGTTTGGCTGACTGGTGTCACGCAGCCGGCCACGAATCCGGCGGTACACAACACCCTTCGGCCATAGCTCTTCATTCAGGAACTTGTCGAGATCATGCGTCGGAACACGTACCACGAACGACTTGAAGTACGTGCTGTGGCGCGGTTTCAACACCTCGACCCTCACAGTGCATTTAGACTTGACGCGCAGATACTCCACTATCTCCTCAGCCTTCGTGGAGTGAAGCAGTCTGGACACGTACAGCATCGCCGTCGGTACTGCTGGACGCAGCAGCATGTTAGGTTCTACCAGCGCAGTACCGCACTGCCGTACCTATGTAAATGGGGAAATTCTACGGTGTCAACGTTCTTTGTCCAGAATGCTACAAAGACATTTGAAATAAATAAATAAATTGTTTATTTCTCAGCTTCGTACATAATTTGTATAATAATTTTCTGAATTCTAAATAGCACTGATGTATAATTTGCCTGAACTAGGTAAAACCTGTGCTTCAGGCGTAAAATTGCTTATTATAAATTTTTATTTTGCCATAAATTAACAATAAAAGTAGGACGTAAAAATCTAGGACACAACGGAAGTATACAGTGTTATTATTAAGTAGTACCCTGTAGCTTACATGATATTATTAGTTAACGTAATCATTATTTCTAAATTTATTTAATTTACATACTGTAAGCAGGTTTGGTTTTGGTTTAGGTAGGTTTGGTTAGGTTTGTCATATGACAAATCTTGTAGATAATTAGAAACAACATTCTTACAGCTAAAATAATAATAATAAAATAACGATATCGGCCAATGGTTTGATAGCCAAGAGCCTCGACCAACATCTATTGAGGCTCTCGTTAGGCAGTTGGATCAAGGGTCAGATTCAAAAGGCAGTACTCCTCGAAACGGCCCGCATCGTGAGGAGGTTCCTATCTCTGGAGCCCTAACCACCGGTAGCTTGGACCCCGCTCCCGCCATCGGTGGAACACTATTTTTTTATATTTTTAAATGTTTTTGTATGTTTTTTTATAAATATTTAAAAATGTAAAATAATATGTACCTATGTACAGAAAAATAAAGGAAATAATAATAAATCATTTTGATTTCGGACATAATTTAAAAAAAAAGTAAGTAAAAGAAAAATTATAAATAAAAATAAAAATAAAATTATTAAAATAAACAAATATTAAAATTATGAAAAATTAATTAATTTATTTAAATAATATTAAAATGATAAATTATAAGTAATAATTAAAATTATAAATATTTAATACTGTATTTAATCTATTGTATAAAAAGGGCCTGAACGTATAGAATTTCTGTGTGAATGCATATTTAGAGGTAGAGGTTGAGCTGCACATTATCTGACTGACTTGACTGTACTCTTTATTATGTACACCATATAGATTACAGAACATAAATAAAAAGATTTTACGAAGGGTGACACAATGGGCGGTCTACTATTGTTTGTAACGTTTCTATTAATCACTATCTTCATCATCATCATCATCAGCAGTCCACTGTTGGACATAAGTCTCTCCTATTGCACGCCATTCAACTCAATTTTCAGTAACTCTTATGCAGTTACTACCAGTCATCCTGTAAAGATCAACGCTCCGCCTAGGCTGAGGCCGTCCCAACTTATGCCTACCGATTCCTTGTCCCCACTCAAGAACTCGACTTCTATCGTATACTATCGCCCTCTAGTAAAAGCCATATATTATCTTTAGCTCCGGTTACAGGGTTATAGAAATACTAACAAGGTTTGAGGAACAAACAATATGTAGACATGAGATTTACACATTGGAAAGATGGATGGCTAAAAATTACAAGGTAAATAATAAAAAACATGTAAGAGAGCATCTTTGGGTGATATCAAAAAACTAGCGGCCGCCAGCGACTTCGTTTGCATGGAGTTAGTTTTGCTCCGCTCCTATTGATCGCAGCGTCATGTTATTAGCTTAAAGCCTTCCTGGATTAATGGGCTATCCAACACAAAAATAATTTTCTAAATTTAACTAATAGTTCCTGAGATTAGTGCGTCCAAAGAAACAAAAAAACAAACTCTTTAGCTTAATATATTCATCATCATCAACCTTTTTATCATTCCACTGCTGGGCACAGGTAGGAGACCTGTGCCCAGCATACAGAGACGGATTGAGCGTAATCACCACGCTTGCTCAATGTGGATTGGCGATTTCAGACTTAAAGTCCAGGTTTCCTCAAGATGTTTTCCTTCACCTTAAAATCCTTCACCTTTTATATATAAGTATACTAGCTTTCCGCCCGCGGCTTCGCCCGCGTGGAGTTCGGTTTTATCGCGCTTTTTAGATTTCTCAGTGTTTCTCTACTATATTATGCATTTATTATACATACAAACCTTCCTTAAGAATCACTCTATCTATTAAAAAAAACCGCGTCAAAATCCATTGCGTAGTTTTAAAGATCTAAGCATACATACGGACATACAGCGAAAGCGACTTTGTTTTATACTATGTATTGATATTAAACTAGCGGCCGCCAGCAACTTCGTTCGCGTGGAGTTAGTTATGCTTTGCACCTACTAATCGCAGCGTGTTATTTAGCCTAAAGCCTTCCTGAGTTAATGGGCTATCTAACGCAAAAATAATTTTTCAAATCGGACCAGTAGTTCCTGAGATTAGCACGTTCAAACGAACAAACTATTCAGCTTTATATATTAGTATAGATACATGTACACCTGAATATAGCTTGATAGAAAAACTAGAAGGTTCTAAAAGGAACCCACCAGCGGGTGAACATCGAAGCAAACGGGGGCGAAGCGAAAGCATACAAACTCTATTAATTATATTACACGCTGTCACAGACTCACAGTTTGTGCAACTCTACGTACGTCACGACTCTACAGTTATGAGGTGGGTAGAGCTTCAGCGTAGTATCTAATTTACTCTACCTCTTGTGAATTAGCGGGACGTAAAACTCATACGTTAGATGTAATAAGTTTTAGAATTTCGGATGTGGAATTTGTGTTTGGAGACTTTGAACTTTGCCTAGTACAAGGCAGTAAAGTTTAGATTGCATCACTACTTACCATCAGGCGGGATTCTTTTTCTTTTATAAGAATTATAAACTAGTGCTTGACTGAAATACCGCCTGATGGTAAGCAGTGATGCAATCGTTGATGGTAAAGAGCGCTAGTTTATTAAGCCTATTCACTTAGTGGACAGGAAAGAAAAAGGCAGTTGAGCGAAGTGATGCAATGTTAAACCTAACAACACGACCAACGATATTGCGCCAGAGGGAGATTAATCTGGATACCCTCCACGACCAAACTCCCGACACAAAAACATTGGTGCATCGTACCTGGCACACATCGCAACACAAATGCTCAGACCCGTCCTCCGTATGGCTTCACCAGACATCATCCCGGAACACGACTAATCGCTTGGCGGCATGACTTATTCTGGCGGGTGGTAACTTCGGGATTGCGGTCAAGTAGTTAGTTAATATATATAGTATAAAAAACCGGCCCAGTGCATGTCGGACTCACGCACAAAAGGTTTCATACCATTGATTTATGAAATTAAAGGATTTAAGTTATTTGTATAAAAGATTACGCAGTAATAAGCGGTTTACGATTTACGAGTAGTTTTTATGGTAATGTACATCATACCTGTGTGTTTTTAGACTTTTCATTTTCTTATTTCAGAAGTTAGAGGGGGGGCTATTTTTTTCCGCTTTCTAAGCGTCTGTCACGTAAACTATTCGGTTTAGAAAAAAAATATTTTAGAAACCTCGATATCGTTTTTGAAGACCTATTCACAGATACCCCACACGTATGTGTTTGATGAAAAAAAAAAAATGAGTTTCAGTTCTAAGTAGGTATGGGGAGCCGCCAATATTTATTATTATTATTTTTTTATTTTTGCATCAAAATCTTAATGCGGTTTACAGAATACATCTACCTTCCAAGTTTCAACAGTATAGCTCTTATAGTTTCGGAAAAAAATGGCTGTGACATACGGACGGACAGACAGACGTGACGAATCTATAAGGGTTCCGTTTTTTGCCATTTGGCTACGGAATCCTTAAAAGTAGGCAGAATAACAGGATTGGCCTATGTTATGGCATCTCTAAGATTGGTTGGTGGCTGTCATCGGAAGTCAACGGCGGGTGAGGGGCGCGCGGTGAATACGCTCGTGCGAAACCCCCTTTCCGAACGCCGCATCACGCGTCACTCAAATTATTTCCACAACGAAGAGTGAAGACATACCTTTTTAAACTTTTATCCCTGTATCACATCAGATTTTTATACACTCCACATATTTTATTCATTCGCTTCTGTAATTGAGCACTCGACGTATCATCGTCAACAACAGTATAAAAAATAGGATGATAAAACAAAGAAGGAAAAATATTTTATCTCTAAAGGAACACGCGCGCTTCTTTCTGTTTTTTCTTGAGAATCTTGACCACTTAAGCGGACTAGCCTGTAGTTGGCTTAAGTAAAACTAAAAGCCTCCAGCCAGGGATATCTTTCTGTAATAAAGCTAAAGAATTTGTCTGTCTTGTTTGATAGCGCTTTTGACTAAAACTACAGTCGTATTTGAAACATTAAGATTGAAAATTGGTAAAGGTTTAAGGGATGGACAAGGTTTATTTAACATCACGTTAAGATCTTTAGGAAAACAAAAATAATAGAAAGTGTAATAAAGCGCAAACTAAGTGAAATCACCTGGGGCCCTAGACTGCTATTTTTTTATGAATTTGTTATTCCAACATGATTTCACTGTCATTCCGTTGTCATTGTGCAAAAAGATCGTAATCTGCTAAATTCATAATGATCGATCAATTAGCGGCCAGTCGTCTTCGTAGTGGAATGGTGATAGAATGAGATTGCCGCATTAGTATAAATGCTATTCTAAATACTACTACTCAATTTGAACATTTATTAATATGGAATGAATTTTCAGTGATTGACCACTGGAAAGTCATAATGATGCCATTTTTATTTAGTAGATTACGAATCTTGTCAAAACCTTTAATTATGAGATCACTGATCAACCATTCTGACAAAATGGAGGGCAAAGGCTATTAAAAATATAAGTTAACTTATTTTTTTTTAATGTTAAACTAGCGCTTGACCGCAATCCCGCCCGTTGATAAGCAGTGATGCGATCGCTGATGGTAAAGCGCGCTAGTTTATCAAGAGCCTATTCACTCTAGCCTTGAAGACACTCAAATTATAGTGTGACGGAAACACCGCCGCGGGCAAATTGTTCCAGTCCGATGTATGCGGTATAAAGGAGGAAGCGAAATGCTTCGTCCGGATGGTAGTGGTGTTAAAAACGTGAGGGTGGAAAATCGCCGTACGACGGGTCATGGGGCCGGGGACACACCAGTATTCATCCTATAGAAGACCGAAAGGCTGGCTACTCTACGCCTGTGCTCCAGGCTTTGGAGACCATTTCGGGTTAAATCAGCTCTTCGCACGCCTCTCCACTGAATCCAAAGTAGCCAGGTGACATTTCGCAGCACCAGCCCAAATGTGGCTGCAGTACTCCACACATGCTTTATACAGCATTAGAAGCTGCCTTGGTGTGAAGTACCGCCGGACGTTTCCGATGACGCCAAATTTTCTGCCAGCCACCTTGACTCAATGAACCGCCCAAACTTTAGGTTCGAGGAAATCTCAACTCCCAAAAGCTGAAGGCGGTCGGTCCACTCCAAGGATACATTCTGAAAAGCAGGAGCCAAGGTGAACGGGCTCCTTTTGGCGGTGAAAAGACACGCCAGTGTTTTGGCATTGAATGCTACAAGATTGGCTTTGCCCCATTCGGAGACTGACGGAGACTCTCTTTCGGACCAAATTGATTCCTTACTAGCCCGAGCTTCCGGCAGGTATCTCTCCACAACTGTGCTGTCACCTGCTTACCCATAGATACCGGGCATCAGCAGATCGTTAATATGCAGCAGGAACAGAGCTGCAGAGAGAACAGACCCCTGAGGAACACCGGCATTGGTCGACATGGGCTCCGATGAGCATCCATCGACAACAACTCGGAGGGACCGTTCAGGCAGGAAGTCTTTTACAAAGCCAGTCAGGCCACCGGAAATGCAGTACGCTGGAAGCTTACTCAAAAGGCCAGCGTGCCATACCCGGTCAAAGGCCTTCGAGACATCAAGGGAGACGGCAATCGCTTCCCCATTTTGTTTGAGGGCCTTGCCCCACAAGTGACTGGCATACACTAGTAGGTCCCTAGTTGACCGATTGCGTCGAAACCCGTACTGCCGGGCACTGAGGAGACCGTTACCTTCCAGGTAAACCAAGAGGCGCGAGTTCAATACACGCTTTATAATCCTGCAGAGTATGGAGGTTATTGAAATCGGCCGATAGTTGGTAGGATCGGCACGACTACCCTTTTTGGGCACGGGCTGCACGTTGGCAAGCATCCAGAGCTTGGGCACTGTACGTAGAAGCGTACATATAAGCGCGTCAACACAGGAAACCACTCGGGCGAACATGCCTTAAGAACAATCGCTGGTATACCATCCTGACCACTAGCCTTATTCACGTCCAGACGACACAATACTCTCAGGACCTCCTTGTTCCTAATGCGAACCTCCGGCATTGAAGTTCCGCAATGAGGTAATTTAGGTGGAGCAGCACTGTTAGTGTCAAGATGCGAATTATGGGCAAAGAGAGATGCAAAGAGACCTGCTTTCTCTCTCGCCGTATGAGTTTCGATCTCGTAAAGGAGAGACTGTACAGACATTTTTGTAGGTTTTAAATACGACTAAAATGTATAAAAAACCTAAAACACTGTCTTTTTGTTCAATAATTTCTTTTGACTTCTTGATTTTTTTATCAAGTCAATCTTATATTATTAGAAAATACATATCTTCAAGTTTATAAATACTGTTACGAATGGACCTTATGTCAATGGCATAAGGTTCAATATCGCGTGACATGCAGTGTGTAACTTTTTAGCCCTATATCTCCAAATCTGGACATTATTCAGGTACCGTAAAAAAACGCATTACTAGACCTAGGGTGGCCTATCGATTGGTACAGGTTTAAACAATTTTCTAAATTTCTCGAAACTCGTTTCTGGGAAATACCGTAGGTACCTACTGTATGTGTGTGAATGTACTCGAAGTTATGCGCTATTATTATTACGTCTAGACGAATCTGGAATGTTCGATCCGCTGACCTATATATAGCGCCGTGACGCCGGCGCAGGGGCAGTCTGCATTCGACTAGCGATACGAAAACAGCTACAGTTAAGAAGCGATCTTTGAGAATACCTACTGAGACAACTGTAACGAGAACTTTGAGTACTACGTGAAGTAACATCTGTAGTGTTATTGTGTGTTTACGACACGGACTTCGTGGACGTAAAGGAAGACTTCGGTGCAACGTCAGCTACATTCTACTTGCCATAGCCTACTACCGACTGTACCTTTGTCGTCAATAAACTTCGTAACCCTTAACCGGCGATTTAGTACCCCTAGCCCGTAACAGTATTTACAAAGACTGTGGATTCTTAGTAAAAGTGTCGTTGACATTTATGATAAAATTTAATATACATTTAAAACAAAGCAAATTTTTTTTTCCCAGCCCGTAACAATACATTTAAAAATTGCCGAAGTCCGAAACTTCTTTTTCGAGTGCATGATGGGCGAAAAAGGGTTCTTATCAACCCACCTCCTGTCAGGTAAATCCGTTTAGTAATTTCCGTGAAAGATTAAACAATGTGTCTTACTTCAGTAAATTACAACAGTACTTGTAAATGCATTGCTAGGCCTAAGTTGACCTATCTTATGATTTAGGTTTCATCAATATTGACAACGAAAGGTCGCCATCGAGATGACTAGAAACTCGTCTCCTTTGAAGTACCTGCTGGATACATTTCAGCAGGTACTACAACAAGAACGTACTGGATAGTAATTGCTATTATAATTGCTTCTAGATGGGTCTGGAATGTTGGATTAGCTGGCCTATTAAAAGCAGCGTAACTCAGTACGGCAGTCAGTCTGCATTTTGAGGACTACATCGAGTGTACAAAAGTCACTCGACATAGTCCTCAAAATACAGACATCGAGTGACTTTTGTAGTGTTGTTGTGTGTATGTACGACACGGACTTCTTGGACATAAGGGAATACTTCGGTGTGAGATCAGCTACGTTCTACTTGTCATTGCCTACATTGACTGTACTTTTTTTTTGGTATTGGAAATCATCAAATGACTTCTCCCGTTCATGGAAGGGCGTGTCAAACTTTTACTGACTAAAATCCACCCGTGTTTCTTCGCTCGCCTGTGTGACGGCCAGGGCCAGGGTTTCTTGTTTATCGACTGTACCTTCGTTGCCAATAAACTTCGTAACCCTTAACCGGCATTTTAATGGCAAGTAACAAAAACATTAAGATAAGATCAATATGATAGAGTAAAGAGTGAAAATTAATATTATATGTCAAAAAAAAATCATTATAAATACAATATCTTGAAGAAAATTTTTACAATAACTACGAAATCCAAATTCAATTCAATATTTCGATTAAAACACTCCTTACAATAGATTTCCTACGCACAAGGAAATCTTTGAAGAATTATTATTGGCTCCATTTATCCAAACCCTATCTATTTGGCATCAAACCAATATTATGATATTGAAACCAAACTATGGCTGCCTCGGATCTGCATTATATAAATACCTGTAGCCGCATTAAGCTGTTAACCCCAACTTTGGATAAAAGTTTTCTGCATGTTATCCAAGATGCTGAAAGGGATAACTCTTTTTGGCAATCAATTACCCTATAATAAAAAATATGCCAAGGCAATCGAGGAGTGGGTACTGTTAATTAAGAAAGCCTCTAACTCCCCGGCCACTCAGAATCGGCGCCAGTACCCGAACTCGACACAGTAGCCGACCAAGTCGTCGTTCGTTAACAAGAGTATCTGTGCCCCAGTAGCTCAGGCACATGCAGGAAGACTTGGTACTTTCTTAAACTGTTGCCTAAAAATTACCCTAATGATGTAGTCTTAGATTGGATACAAAATGGTCTTTTGATTCTTTTTCTCGAGAATTTTGTTAAACATATCCTCTGGACAATGTTTTTTCAACCACCGACCAAAGAGAAATGTCAATTGAAATAAACAAGTTAGTTGTACTCGGAGCTGTTAAGGAATGCTCATCGAGTAAAGACCAATTTATATCCAAAATATTTCTTGCGCCAAAATCTAATGGTGGCAAACGGTTTATACTTAACTTAAAACCGTTAAACAAGTGCATCTCAAACTCATTTTAAAATGGAAGGTTATCGAACAGCTTCAAAGTTGATACCTAAAAATGGTTATTTAGCTACTATCGATTTGATTACCTTGTTGTACCTGTACATAAGGAACATAGCAAGAACTTGCGTTTTCGCACTAAAAATCTCCAAAATAAAGGTGTTACCTATGAGTTTACCGCTATGCCTCATGGTCTTTGTACACAGACCAGAGTTTTCACAAAAATAATCCGAGAGGTAATGACACATTTAAGAAATCTGGGTTTCAAATCGGTTGTATATTTAGGTGACATCATGTGTATCGGGAACACATACGACGAATGTACTTCCAACATAAATGAGAGGAGTACTGCATTCGTTAGGTTTTGTCATAAACTTTGGTAAAAGTGTTCTACAGCCAAAACAATCTCAAATTCTTAGATTTCTGTTTTGATGCAAAAAGTTTTAAATTCTATAATAATATAATATCCCTCCCAGACGAGAAACGTAAAAGTATTGGACAACTTGTATATAAAAAAAAAAAAAAAAAATACCTACATGTATGATTCGCGAATTCGCGAAGTTAATTGGAACTTTGATTGCCTCTTGTCCTGCCGTTAAATGTGGTTGATTGTACATACACCAGTACATTGGAACGTCAAAAATATTTAGCGTTATTAAAAGACAGCAGTTTTGTAGCCACACCGAAACCTTGAAAACCTTCAAATATAATTGTAGAAGACCTTAGATGGTGGGCAAATGCTATAGCCACAATTAAAAATCCAAGGAGATATTTTAATCACAAATTAGAGATTTACACGGACCCTTTAAAAACAGACTGGGGCGCCGTGTGCCATACAAAACATGCCACGGAAAATTTTCTATTGAGAGCCTAAACTCTATATAAATTACTTGGAGCTCTTAGCTTAGCTAGCTTAAAGTTTTTGCGCACAGTGAAAATAACTGCCTAATAGTTTTATGGGGCAATAACACTACAGCACTTAGCTATGTGAATCGTATGGGGGGAATACTATTTCCCCACCTAAATAACATTGTTCGATTAATTTGGCAGTGGTGTGCGAATCGGAACATCTTGATTTATGCTTCGTACGTCAATACTAAAAACCTGACGCTGACGCTGATTCTAGAATAAGAAATTTTGATACCGAGTGGGAGCTTTCTGATTCTGTTTTTCGTACGACAGTGACTAAGTTTGGTGAATAAGATTTACTTTTACGCATTTCCACCCTTTTCTGTAATTTTAAAATGCTTAAGAAAAATCATAGATGAATAAGCGGACGGAATTCTCGTGTTTCCATACTGGTCCTCGCAAGTATGGTTTCCTTTGCTGAAAACTTTGTTAGCTTCTGAAATTTTCACTAAAATCACCCCCTATATTAGAGCCTTACCCTGGCTACGGCGAGGCTCTGCAGCAAGCCTTTACTCAGCGAGGCGCACCACCAGAATCCTTCAGACTGAGGTTAACATCAGTCTCTGGTAGTATAACAAAACAATATAATGTTACATACCTATAAGTTGTGGTGGCAGTTTTGTGAACACCTGACGGCGTCGTTGATTTATTGGGCATTTCTGCCCATTTAGTCTTCACTATACTCGATTTTGGCTTTTCTTGCTGAGCAATTCAACACCGGGTCTTCATACGGAACTCTGAATTCCCACCGCTCAGCCCTGTCGTTACTTTTTGATAATAATATAATAAGGCTCCCATGATTGCGTGAAACGGTTAACTAAGGGTGCATATAAGTTTAAACCTACTAGACCCAAATATACTTATACTTGGGACCCACAGCTTGTTCTCAATTACGTCGCGGAACGGTTTCCAAATTTATCGCTTAGTCTAAAGAAAAAAAAAAAATCACAAAGAAATTAATTATTTTGTTAGCCTTATGCACTGCTCATGGAGTCCAAACATTGTCATTAATTAAACTTTAAAACAATATCATTTTCGACAAATCATGCAAAAATTATGATCAGACGTAAATAAAACTTCGGTCCCTAGTCGCGACCAACCTGTTCTCTCATTGCCATTCTTTCGAGAAAACTTAAATATCTGTCCAGCCACAGTATTAAGAGACTATATTTCCATGACAGGGAAAAATGAGAGCCCACAATCGAGGTAAACTGTTTTTAACTTAATAAGGCCCCTAACAAACCTGCTACCTTGCAATCCATCAGTCGTTGGATAAAACTAGTGATAACGGAGAGTGGTGTGGACACCGCGACATTCAGCGCGCACAGCACGCGACACGCCGCAACCTCCGCCGCTCGGCGCGCAGGTCTGTGTCGATGACATACGTAATGTTACTGGTTGGACTCCTTTGTCAAATTCTTGTGCGAGATTTTATAACAGAGCAATTACTGAAGACGGAAACTTTGTGACCTCCGTCTTCCTTGCATCCAATCGTTCATTGTGAATTTAATTAGCTAGAATGGATATAATTGCTATGATCTTGTATTTAAACTTTTAAAGATCAGATTTTGTTTATGTGACGAAATTTCAAATAACCATCAAAAACTTTTATCTCTAAACAGCTACATTGTAAATATTATCTGAAAAATGAAGCGATGAAATATAATATACGATCAAATGAACTTCCCAAGTGAAGTTCGATCATTATTATATGAATCGCTTCATTTGAAGATAATTAATCACCCACCCACCCTAGAACCCATGATAAAAAGTTTTTGTTAGTTTTTACTCTAAAAATAATGAGCTCAGAGCGAACGGACCGACCGCCAACGGGTCGGTAGTGAAAAAAAAAAAAAAAACGGAAGGTGTTTTTAAAATCTGACATTCGTCAATTGAGTGTCTTTAAAAGCGTGCAAAATCACCTGTAGAATTAGGATACTACATTGTAAATATTATCTTCAAATGAAGCGATTCATATAATAATGATCGAACTTCACTTGGGAAGTTCATTTGATCGTATATTATATTCAAAAAGTCATAAATGGCCATGTTAATGCACTTATTTTTCCTGAAACCTTTTTGATTGTCAGTGAATAGATTTTTCTGTTCAAAATATTGATTTATGCCATTATAGATGACCTTCTCAAAAACCTTTGACAATATTGGTACTAATGCTATTGGTCTATAGCAAGCCATATTTTCAATGTCATCTTTCTTGAAGATAGGCTTTAGGACCGTTATTTTCAATTTACTGGGAAACACGCCTTCTGTTATGCACATATTTATTATATGGCTTAGGACTGGTGCAATAAAGGAAGAAGCACATTTTAATATTATTGTACAAATGCTGTCATAGCCAGTACTAGAAGTATTTTTAAGTTCATAATAATATTATGTACATCTTGCGAGTTAGTGGGACAAAAGAACATGGAGGAGCATTCACTAGGCAATGCTGATCGGTAACCGTTGTTTCTCAAGTGAGTAGGTTTAACTAGGTCAGCATAATAGTTATTAAAAGCTTGGGCAATTTGAACTGGATCTGTTAATATTTTGTTACCTATATTTATTTGTATTAGATTATTATCTGGTATCCTATCCTTATTGTTGTTTATTATTTGGCACATCGCTTTAGACTTGCTTTTTGCTAGTTGTATGTAATTACTATTTTGCGATTTCTGAGTAAGTTGAGTAATCCTCCTAAATCTAGAAGAAAAGCTTTTGAAATTATCTTTATTGTGCTTTGTCGGTGCCAACCTATACTTCCACAGTAATTCTCTTTTCCTTTTACTGCATACCTTTATTCCACGACTTATCCACCTAGGTCGCTTTTTAGTTAAATTTTTTATTTTTATATTTGGAAAGCACAATTCGTAAAACAGTTTAAACAAATCATAAAACATATCAAAAGCAGCAGCAGCATCATTCTGCTCGTAAACTTCCGAGAAGCTGATACTCTCGATGCAGTCAATGAATTTGGTTACATTTTCTTTCGAATAACATCGCCTTGTGCTGAACCAGTAAGTAGACAAACACGATTTCTTAACAGGGCATTTTAGCAGCTGTGCTGTATGGTCTGAAACTGCAAATTCTATGATTTCACCTTGACATCCCCTTACATTATGTACGATATTATCAATGCAGGTACCGCTACTTAAACGAGTGGAAACTTTGAATTGAAGTTTAAGGTTAAATCCTGCTAGTAAGTGTTTAAATTGCTCTGAATATTTTGTTCTTTTTAGTTTATCTATGTTGAAATCCCCAGCCATAATGAGTTTTTTGTTTATATTAAATGAAAATTGTTGAAGTATGTTGTTCAAAATGCTAAAGAATTATCTTTATATATCTTTATATTATATTAAAATGTATCGAATTTATTTTTTACTTCTGTACAGTTTGGAATTCTATATATGCATATAATTAAAATTTTATGTTCCGTCAACTCTACAGCACAGCACTCAATTATGTTTGATATACTGCACTTAGAAACTTCATCAATAGCTTTAAATTTTATTCCTTTTCTTACTAAAATACATGTGCCGCCGTGTCTAGTCTTACGCGTGAAGTAAGCAGCGAGAGTATAATTGTGCATGCGTAGAATACAAAGCCGATCTTTGTATTCTACGCATGCACAATTATACTCTTTTTTTCTTTTGATCTGTGAATTGATCATATTATGTTCAGAAAAGCATAACACGTCAGCGTTTTTTCCACTATTAGCAAGCTCGTCCAACGAGACCATAAAGATGTCTTGTTTGTTTAAGAGTCCGTTTATATTTTGATGGAGAATATAAATATTATTAAACACGAAAAAAGCGAGGCAGTGTTGTTCTGCCAGTCAAGGCAACATTTGTGGCTACAACATTATCATTATGACTTACTACATCGTTATAGGCTTCCGTCTGATTACCCTTATCGTGCATTTCAGGTCTAATATTATGAGGTTTTATACGCTCTAAATCAGCATTATATTTGTCAAATTTAATTTTATAGTTAACTTTTAGTATTTCTCTTAGTAAATGACGACATTTATACTCTGCGCGATTATGTTTGTATGGCCGGAATGCAATATAGTTCATATCCACATACCTACGTAACATTATCAAATTTGCCAGAAACAAATCGCAGTAAATAATTTAATTTATATTCACTTAGTGATTTATTGAACGGTACTTCACATATAAAGATATTTGTACCCCTATGGGTCTCGATAAAATTATGTAGGGATGTTTGAAGTTTATACGGGCTTGTGTCATTGACTCCCCCCAATACAATTACAAAATCACTATCAGTTAGGTTTTCATACAATTCACCTGTTAAGGAAGTCAACACTTCTGACATTTGGGCATAAGGTTTAAAAACACAAAACACGGCATATTCAGGG
This sequence comes from Sesamia nonagrioides, assembly GCA_017933935.1. Classification (NCBI taxonomy): domain Eukaryota; kingdom Metazoa; phylum Arthropoda; class Insecta; order Lepidoptera; family Noctuidae; genus Sesamia; species Sesamia nonagrioides. Next base: position 1,128,597 of record JADWQK010001324.1, on the reverse strand, counting down.
CCAATTAAATTCTGAAGTACTTTCTGAAGTCCTTTTCCCTGTTGATCTGCAATTATTATTACCTTCTTTTTTAATCCTATTTGTTTTCCTAGCAAGGCATTCGGTAGATTGTTGTTTGGGATTGGACGGTTTTGAATAGAATTTAACGATTCTCTATTTATTGATGTTGTAGGACTCCTCTTACTATTGTGAGCTGTTACTGGACAGGTGTTGACAGAAGTAAAGACTTTCTCTTTCAAGCTTCCGCATGAGATCCCAGATGATGTTTTAATTGTTGGTGTAGACTTAATCGGTGTGGATACATTGCTTAATGTATGCCTAAATTTGTTACTATTTTTCCTGCCAGACTGCGGAGTAGGACATTTATTTGAATCATATATTCCTATTTTCTTGTACAATTCGATCACCTTGTTTGACTTTTCTAGATCTGATTTTAATCTTGTGTTTTCGCTGAGTAGATTTTCAATTTCTCCATTCGCGCTTTGCAGTTCGGCTGTTAGTCTATTAATTCGTTCATTCAACAGATTCTCGGTTTCACTATTATTTGGTAAGGAGGTATTTGGTAAACTCAACATTGTAGTATCAAATAGTGATGATGAGTTTATGTCAGTCAGTGAAGTAGACATTCTGCGTTTTCTGTACGTTATGTTGTCTTCATCCATGTTGTAACGCGCTCACTTGGCAACACTACTCGTTCTTAATTGTTTATGGTATATAGAAAGCAAAAATTGCGTTCTATTTTTGACGTCCAGATAATTGACAAGAAAATGTGGGTAGGTGGTATTATTGTATTTTAGCGATGATTTATATTTATTAGAAAGATATTTAGGCATGTAATTCTTAGAATAGAACATACATAAGTTTTGTAGCACTGTTATGACATATTGAGAGTACTTAGCACTGTTTTGATAATGTTTACCTATATTGTTTACAACAACCCAGTAGGTAGTCACCTGCTGTTGTTGTTTTCAATGATATTCTTCGATGCCGTGGTGTAGATTAACACAAATAATGTCACTTGTTAGTCACAACTCATACATTCCATCTAACTACTTTTAGAACTAATTTGAAAACAAAAACCATTTTTTATAAATTAATAATATGCTGCTAATGTAAACAAAGCTAGTGTTGCCACTTTTTTTTTCAAAGCCAAACTCCCGACACTACAACATATGACGCATCGTACCCAGCACACATCACAACACAACTGCTCAGACCCGCCCTCCGTACGGCTTCACCAGACATCATGCCGGAACACGACGAATCGCTTGGCGGCAAGACTTTGTCTGGTGGGTGGTAACTTCTGCCTGCAGCCGATGTTATGGCCTACCACCGAGAAAATCAACCGAGGAAATCAGCCTATAATGTTCCCTCCTTCCTTTACTCCTGGGACACAGGCCTCCTCTCGGTGAGAGAGAGTGGACCGTAATCTACCACGCGGGCCCCGTGCGGGTTACGAGGACATGCCGGTTTCCTCACGATGTCTTCCTTCACCGTTTTAAGAGCAGTGGTGATTATACACAAAGTAAAGTACCTGACGGGGTTCGAATCTACGATCTACAACTTGAAGTCGCAGTCGATACCACTAGGCCACCACTGCTGAATTGGGCCTGGGGCTGAAATAATCATTATGCAGACAAAGTTGTGGCCAAGGAAAAATATAAGCTAACTCGGTGGTAGGCAACAACATCAGCCGCCGGCGTATGTTACCACCCACCAGACAAAGTCTTGCCGCCAAGCGATTCATCGTGTTCCGGCATGATGTCTGGTGAAGCCGTACGGAGGATGGGTCTGAGCAGTTGTGTTGCGATGTGTGCCGGGTACGATGTGCCTAATGTTGTTGTGTCGGGAGTTTGGTCGTGGAGGGTCTCCAGATCATCCTCTGGTGCAGCATCGTTGGTCGTGTTGTTGCGTTAAACATTGCATCACCTCGCTCAACTGCCGTCTTCCTTCCTATTCGCTCAGTTTTTTTGAGTGAATAGCCTTAATAAGCTAGTGCGCTTTACCATCAACGATTGCATCACTGCTTACCATCAGGCGGGATTGCAGTCAAGCACTAGTTTATAAATATAAAAAAAAAAAACTTTAATTATGTACTTCTTCATCGTCGTAATAAAAACTTTTATGCTAAAATGGTAATATCGCTTTTAAACCTTGATCGTCTGAAAGTAGACCATTTTCCGCAACCAATTTTACTGTTCTCGTCGACCATATTTTAAAATTTCAGATGCCCAGCCTTACGTCACTTGCATAATAGTAACACATTACATCATTGGCCATTAATTCCTTACCACATAATAAAATTTCTTTGGTACCTACGTGTTGGGGGCGCGAATGTCATATCGGACGCTTCGAAATGATAAAATGAAATGAAACGAAATCCTTTACTAAGTAAGTAGGATCACTGAACATTTTTACACGTCATCAAATCAAATCAAATCAAATCATTTATTTCAAATAAACCAGTTACAGGCACTTTTGAATTGTCAGAAGGTCGGTCAATCAATAAGATGAAGCTAGTCGCCCATTCCAACGAGTAGGTACCTATGGAGAAGAACGGGCAAGAGACTCCATGGACACTCTTTTAAATTTTCAAGCTATTGTTACATATATTTGATTACATCATTCATGTTGAAATCAACCGTGTGAGAACGATGCAAAAATATATTGTACGCGGAGGGCGTCCATAGAAAACACACAAAAATCAATTCAGAAATTAAAATAAGTACGCCATGGCAGCTAAGAGATGACTAGTCCCCACTGACGGCGTCCGTTCACGAACATGACGTATGGATCAGCATCATTCAGCTCAACCATATTGAAGGGAACCCAATAACCCAATACATATTTTTTTAAACTAGATGGAGCCGGCATTTCCTAACTGACTAGGTACATCTGAGAAGAAATAGCCAAAACGAACTCAGGGATCATCGTCTTTTTTCAAGTCCAGACATTAAAAATGAAAACGTTTACAATAATTTACGTGATTTCAAAAAGAAACAGTGTTTAAAATGTCACAATTACGCATATTGCTTAATAACAGTGCTTAGCAGAGCGAGCAGCTCAGTCCCGAGCTTTATTGTCTTCTTAACAGTCAGTGATTTTATAATACCCCTTTTTGCAAAGTTTGGCCTGTATGTACCTTTTAAATTGTTTAATGGGTAAGTTTCGAATGTCCACCAGATAAAGCGTAAAACGCTTATAGAGGCCAATATTCTCTTAACAGCGTATAATTCCATATTTTATATTTGCTTCAAATTTGTATTAAAATATATTATTATACTTTAGGTAAACTGTACCAGTACAGCGTCTTATTAAATAATTATTTGCTGTATCGTACGAAGTCAGAACATCGACGCCGGCTGTTGCTGAAAACCAATGCTGGGGCTCTTGCGTAGGGTCACAGCATCATAATACGTTATACGCAAATGAACGTATTTTCTTTCTCGTTTTTTTTTATAATTATAAACTAGTGCTTTATCCGCAGTCACGCCTGATAGTAAGCAGAGATGCAATCGTTGATGGTAAAGCGCGCTAGTTTATTAAGCCTATTTACTCAAAAAAAAAACTGAGTAAAAATAGAAAGGAATACGGAAATTGAGCGAGGTGATGCAAAGTTAAACCCACACAACGAATAACGATGTTGCGCCAGAGGGAGATTGATCTGGAGACCCTCCACGACCAAACTCCCGACGCAACAACATTTGGCGCTTAGTACCCGGCACGCATCGCAACACAACTGCTCAGACCCGTCCTCCGTACGGCTTCACCAGACATCATGCTGCAACACGAAACATTCTCTTGCAGTATTTAACGCATGCAGCTTCATACTAGTACATCACATGGCATGACAGTGCATCTGAGTTCCATAACCCCCTTACTGAGTAATACGTTACCCCATGATAAGACCCTAAAAATCTGAGAAAGCCTGAGGAAGCCAAAAAATCTGATATCTATGTCAGATTTTTGGGCTTCTGAGTTCTATTGACACGTAACGACTGTCAGAGGCCCACCAATGAGAGCCGAGACTATTGTTTCACTGAAAAGAGCATCCTATTATATTATTCATATTAGTCCCACGTACGGAAAATATATCTATCTACTTTTCATTTATAAAATAAATATATAATAATAATAATCATCATCATTTATTTCAAGTAACACTGAGTCATATAAAATTAATATACACATAGTCACATTACACATACAACACTCAAATCAAAAATAACAATACATTCAAAAAATATTACAATATTAAATCAAAAAGTCATACATACTCCCATTATTATAATAAAACAATAAAAAGACATAATTACACTGACAATTGAGTCACACCAGCCAACTACATGCCAACAACAGTAGGAGATGATGAGACAATCAAACCTTACCGCAAGCGCGGCCAACAAGCTGTATCTAGGATCGAGCAATCGATTATTAGTTAATTAACTACTAACAGCTTATATTACTAACAACTTAGTTCTTAAGTTTATTCTGGCTATTTCATTCCATTGGTACCTTTTATAATATAATAATATTTCTATCAATTAATTAAATTATATACATTTTCTGTTAATATTAATTGGACAAAGGAACTGACTGCCAATAAAAGCTAGTCAATAATTGTTAATTTTCTTACAAAACGGGCCTTAAGAGTAAATATTTCAAATCAATTTTAAAGCGTAAGGCTCACAAAACGCCAATACTTATTTAATTAAAGCTTGTTCATTGTTTTACCCTCTAAACTGATAACAAACTTCTCCTTTAATTAGTAAATGTTTTAAATAACTCAAAGTCATCTAGCAAACTCGATAAACAGTGAAATGGAACATTCTTTAGTTATCTTTTAACGGGAAGTTTAAGAGGTGCCTGTATAGGTTTGCGTCACAGAGTCTAAAGGATGCCTTTCACATTGGACGTAGCATTTTGACATCAGTAAGCACATTAAGACTCAAAATAATGCGCCATGATTTTTTTTTTTCACGGCTTAGGTATAGTTGTGGAGGCATGGAGAATAGGGTGTAAAGTTCACTCATCCTGCATAGAAAAGGGAGGATCCTCCGACCAGACGGGTGTTATATCTGGCAGCCAATGGGCACTTGCCCAACGGTTGATGATGGGAAATTGTATGCTAGTTGCACGGTAAACTCTGCTTGCGAGATGTAGAATTCGTGTGACGTCAGTATGACGAGTTGCTTATTTATGGCGTTTGTAGGTACCGCTACATAGTTATTCTGTTATTCAGGGTGAAGACAAATCCGACAAATGAAAATATTAATTGGACCAGCCGTTCATGATTTACTAATGGTTTAACTAACTTTAATACTAGCTACACCCGGCATGGGTTGCATTTCCATATAGAATCTGATCAATGGTTCAGTTTCATAACAATCTGATCAATGGGTTCGGATCCCATCCTCGTCGGCAATATTATATATTGAATAAAACCACATGAATAAATTAATCACTGTGTAATTGTATATTCAACGCCGTAGTCGGTAATAGAGTAAAGAGAGCGGACCATAGATACCACAGTGATGTTTTTATAGAAGATCTTTTGGTAGAAATCCAAAATTGTGAAAAAAAAAAACAGGATTTATTGTGACCCCTGTCAGAACAAAAACAATTGCGGTAATCTTTTCACTACACAAGATGCCAAGAGAGCCTTCTATGAATGTGTTTAGGCAAATCAAATAAAACCTTATATCCTGCTTGCCTCTTTAAAGCTAGAGATGCGTGAAGACACGGCGTTGGCACAAGAGGGTATATCGCCCGACTCTCAAGACACAAATGTCGACCAAGTGATTTCCGATCCAGCCCAGTAGGAGGACACACAGATATAAAAAAAAATCTGGAACAGCCATGGTATATCATATACATGATGCAACGTTATTTTTCTTTATAAGAAACCTGAATATAGTTTCTTCAGAATAAGGAACTAAATCGATTCCAATCAGCAACCTTTTTATCGTCCCATTGCTGGGCACAGGTTTCCTCTCATACAGAGAAGGATTGAGCGTAATCGCCACGCTTGCTCAATGCGGGTTGACGATTTCAGACTTATGGAGTCCAAGTTTCCTCAAGATGTTTTCCTTCACCTTCAGTCATTGGTGTCCAAGATATACTTAGAAAGTACATATAACTTTAGAAAAGTTACATTGATACTTGGCTGACCTGGAATCGAACCCGCGCACTCATAATTGAGAGGCTGGTGTTTTAACTACTAGGCCACCACGACATTCCAATCATTTTTACACAATGTTATATTTTTTCCCAAATACATTTTGAAATTGTTGCAGTGTGGTTACCGATCGCGCCATGCAGCTGACGGTAGATCTTATTACTTGGCACGTGAGCATGCCCGCGCATCTGATGACGTCACAAGTCAACGCACCGAGCGGAGCGTCAACGCTCCGCTCGGTGCGTTGACTTGTCAACCATATTTTGTTGGGACAACCCAGTAGGATAATAAGCTCATAACTTTATGGTTTTTCATGATATCTGTTTTAAATTTTGTACATAGATTCTTTACTTACAAATACTGGACACGTGTTTCGCATGAACAAAACACAATGTCGTATATTCAGCTGCAGCAACATTGTTCTCACAAAAAAATATGGCGCACAATATATGTAAATTCCATGGGGTACCACGGGGCTGAGCCAGATTGCGTAAAATTAGAGCCTACGAATTGCGGTTGGTTTTCCGAAAACTATTTAATTAACCTTTTATATAATAAAACAACACTAAAGTGGCAGTGGGCTGAACACATTGCCCGTAGGACCGATGCCCGATGGGGCCGACGGGTTCTCGAGTGGCGACCACGCACCGGAAGACGTAGCGTGGGTAGGCCCCCAACAAGGTGGACCGACGACCTGGTGAAGGTCGCGGGAAACCGCTGGATGCGGGAGGCGCAGGACCTCGCCTCCTCCTTTATACCGCGTACATCGAGGGACTGGAACAATTTGCCAGCGGCGGTGTTTCCGTCGGACTACAATTTGAGTGTCTTCAAGGCTAGAGTGAATAGGCTCTTAATAAACTAGTGCGCTTTACCATCAACGATTGCGTCACTGCTTACCATCAGGCGGGATTGCGGTCAAGCGCTGGTTTATAATTATGTAAAAAAAAAAAAAAACCGTTCGTCGTAGAGAACCTTGGGGGAGGCCTATGTCCACCAGTGGACGTCTTTCGGCTGAAATGATGATGATGATAATAAAACATATTTTAATTTGTAAAAAACACGTTTCGTCCGGTTACTAGATCGGTGAAGGTCATTTTATGTATGTATCTTAGACTATAGTAATAATAGTAGTATTGTAGTAATAGTTCCTATTATACATGTGCATCTATCCTATTACACGTATCTTATTTTTTTTTTTTATAAATTACAAACTAGCGCTTGACTGCAATCCCGCTTGATGGTAAGCAGTAATACAATCGTTGAAGGTAAGGCGCGCTAGTTTATTAAACCTACTCACTCAAAGGAACTGAGTAAATAGGAAGGAAGACAGCAGTTGAGCGCGGTGATGCAATGTTAAACCCAACAACACTACCAACGATGCTGCGCCAGAGGGAGATTGGTCTGGAGGCCCTCCACAACCAAACTCCCGACACAACAACATTTCACGCATCGTACCCGGCACGTACATCGCAACACAACTGCTCAGACCCGTCCTCCGTACGGCTTCACCAGATATCATGCCGGAACACGACGAATCGCTTGGGGGCATGACTTTGTCTGGTGGGTGGTAACTTATGCCGGCGGCCGATGTTGTGGCCTACCACCGAGAAAAATATCTTATGTATTTCGATTTAAACTTTATTAAAATTTAATCCGGTTCTCTTATTCGCAAACTTTACTAAATTTAAGTTCAATCCATCATATACTTTATATTTCATTAAAAAAAAAAAGAAGCTAAACATTAGATCACATAATATTAATTATAGTTGCTAACACAAGTTCTTCCTTCGATGTTTTGTTTCAATGAATCAGCGAGCACTGCTCACACCACGTTCGAAGCTGTAGCTCACCTCCAACACCGCAAGCTCAGGCTAGACTCTGTCAACCGCCACGAGATGGCGCTGGCGTTACGAACAGTCAAGCGAATTCGACAGATTTTTTTAATGAAATTTTCATCAAAATGCTAATATACAATAATTGTACAATTGCATCTATTTCTACATGGTAATACATTAAATGATTAACGTACTAGAAATATAAACACATATAGAAATAATTGTTTCCTTTCTCAAAACCTTCCATTCTTCTGCCGCGTCTTTGTCCCATCCAGCAACTCTACCTCCACAAAGCACTTTTGTCTCCCACTGTGGCTCACTCCGCTCACTTCGCTCGATCGCGCGTTTATTCGCGATTACGCTCGTCTCACCGCTCAGCAGGTGATCGCTTGAAAAAATACGCCATGATAAGCCTCGTTTGGAATCTCTTGTGGTACCTAAGCAATTCCTGAGATTCGAAGAGATACAGACATGAAGGAGTAGTTTCAGGATTGAGGAAATAATAAATATATATATTTATAGACACTTGAGAGGATGAGGCATATTTTGGGAGCATACAAAATGTTACAATGTGGTATTCTAAATCCTTAACGCCTGGTGCAATACGGGCCTAAATTAAAAAAAAAAGTTAGGAAGAGGTTTTTCCTTTTGTTTATTAATTTTTAGATAATTGCGCCAATTTCATAATTTCATGCTAAACTATTTTATTTATAACTAGCTATGCGCCCGCGGCTTCGCCCGCGTGGAGTTCGGTTATATCGCGCTTTTTAGATTTGCCTCGGGAATATCATTTTTTTCCGAGATAAAAACCCTACCCTATTATTTAATCCGGACTTCTAACTTTACGTCTGCAAAATTTCAAAGCAATCGGTTCAGTAGTTGCGGCGTGAAAGCGGAACAAACAAACAAACAAACTCACTTTCCCATTTATAATTAATATTAAAGTAAGTTAAATCCTTATCCCCACTAATTTAGGGTAAGGATTTAACTTACTTGTGATCGATTTAGTGCACTGATTTTTCTCGGTGGTAGGCCATAACATCGGCTGCCGGCAGAAGTTACCACCCACCAAAGTCTTGGGCGAGATGGAGCGACGACATCAAAAAGGTGGCTGGTAGTGGCTGGCGGAGAACTGCTCAGGATCGAGCTTGTTGGCGTGATGATGATGATGATGATGAGAGATGAGATTCGTCGTGTTCCGGCATGATGTCTGGTGAAGCCGTACGGAGGACGGGTCTGAGCAGTTGTGTTTCGATGTGTGCTGGGTATGATGCGTCAAATATTGTTGTCTCGGGAGTTTGGTCGTGGAGGGTCTTCACATCAATCTCCCTCTGGCGCAGCATCGTTGGTCGTGTTGTTGGGTTTAACATTGCACCACCTCGCTCAACTGCCGTCTTCCTTCCTATTCACTAAGTCTTTTTTATGTGAATGGGGTTAATAAACTAGCGCGCTTTACCATCAGGCGGGATTGCAGCCAAGCGCTAGTTTATAATTATTAAAAAAAACAGTTTCTGCGGTCAACATCGCAACGCTTTCATGTGTTTTTTTAAAGGTGTCAGGAACAGGTTGTCAAATTCACGCATTCTCTATGGAATAGGGACTTTCTTCAGACGGGTGTAGTGTCTGAGGGTAAACTGCCCGGCGGGATAATGTAAATATGCTAGTTGCACAGTAACCTCTGTATGCATCAATTTATTGCGTAGTACGCATGTTGAAATGTCGATATCGCCACTGTCGTGGAAGCAGGGACGTATTTCGGACTATAACGGTATTTTTTAAAGTAAATAACGTAGGTACCCAGGTGTACCCAAAGACCAACCAAATATTTAAAACCTCAAAGAAAAGTACGAATCTACATACTAAATTATTCAAACAAAAAACTCTGCTGAAGTGAACTCGAATCAAACCCATCTGCCTAAATTCCGCAGCTGAGCCATTGAAACAAAATATCATAAAGATGGGCTCAAGCCGGTTAAATTAACCGAAACAGTACGAATTTATCCGAATTAGACGCACTTCGGATACGCTGAGGATCGTGCACTTGACTACTGAATACGATTTGGGTTAAGGGTTTTTACAGGCGAAGCGTTTTATACAGGTCTGGGAATTTAAATTTTTTTGAAGTCGTATGTGTCAAAGAAAGCTTCGGATAAGACAGTGTGCTTAGCTAAGTCTCTCTCAAAATACGATAATTCTGTATACTAAATTTTGCTTAAAAGTGAATTCAAGTTGAGCTTTACCTAACCTTTATAACGAAATAAACCTAAAAGGACAAATCCTTGGAGGTTTATTCTGCTATTAAAGCATATGTAGATACTATGCTCACAGTAGGTAGGTAACTCTGGACCTGCAAAGCCTCACGTATAGCGGCCCTAAACGAAAAATTTCGCTTTTATCCGGTGGAAATCGCTTTGGGAAGCGGTGTGGTTCATAAAAAGGACTATATCCAATTTGTTGGATTCGACTAAGCGTGGCCGGACACTGTGGTACATTTAAATTAGAGAACGGAGATTTGCTTTACGAAATACTGAAAATATTCAGGGTTCCTTCCTTTGATGATCGTCGGAATTCATTTTAAAATTTGTAAATTGATTTTCGTTCATTTGTTTAAATACATTTTCTATATCAGATGACCTTTTACTTTGGTTGTTCTCAACGTATAAAATAAGTGATTCTACTCTTAGGAAAACAGTTTAACCTCTAAACTAACACATATAGGTAAATAGTTTCTTAAATGCAGGTTTCTATACCGTAACTACTTTTCTACATAATACCTGCATAGCCACTTTGTAAGACATCGAAAGAACTGAACACGAAAGCCCTTTTAATTTTAATTAAAGCAGTCTTCCTCCGCTATAACGACATTACGAGCATCAACACTTTGACCAGATTCCATTAACATACCCGGGTCTCGACCCCCATATTCCTTTATTAAGAAATCCCGTAAGCAAATAGGTGTTACCGGATGCAAATGACGCGACAATGCAATAATCTATTCGTTACGAGTGGGACTCGGGAAAGTTGGGATACGCACTCGGGTTTGTAACAGCTGCGGTTCGGATATGTTCGGATATTATACTGGACATCATTATAAGTTCTGATTTGGAAATTGACAGAGGTAAAAATGGAGCTAATTGTGTGTGTAAATTGTGATATTTTCTCATGTTTGTTATAAATACTATAAGCAAATTACTGTTCAATAATGTTTCGTACAAAAGGTTACATGAGAGAAATTGGAGTAACAATATCTTTATAGTGAATAATAAAGTAAATTGCTAGTTTAGTGTGTTTTATCTATGCTATTTTTTTTTCTTTGGCCTCTTTAATTAGCAAGGTTATATTTTATTAATAATGTTGCTAATTTGAAGAGTACAAGTAGCGTAGCGTAGTATGACAACTGTGGTAAGTTTAGTCGGTTAACTAAGTTACTTGTTTTTATTTACCTTTAGTTAAGTACCTAAACCGATGGATTATGTTAAAGAAATCGTAACTCTGGCCTACAGGTGAGTGAAAGAACACGGACACGGAACGAACACGGGTGGGTTTTAGTCAGTAAAAGTCTGACAGGCCCTTCCGCTCCACCCTGAGCGGGAGAGGTCATTTGGTGATTTCCCATCCCACACACAAAAAAATGGACTAAGTCCGTTTACATATATTTTGTATTAAGATTAACAGTCATAGAACTAACATTCCCAAAACTGAACATATTATATTTGATAAATGTATTTATTAATCAGCATGGTATTAAAACACAATAAACGTTCCAAAGTTAAAGTGTTAAAATAAACGCTGCTTTTCCGAAATGTAACGATAAAACGCTGCGTTTTTTTTTCTCCCAAGGCGTACAAAATAAGTCATTTCTAATTGGATGGAACGCATATTTGCATATAGATTGCATCGGGTCTCAGGCGACACTTGAGGATTCCGTCTTTTGCAGACAAGTAGCCTAGCAGGGGTAAGTAACCCCAGTGCATTCCTGTGCTTGCTTTTTAAGCAACTTTCTGAAGTTATTCGCCAGATTGGACTCCAGTCTGGTTTATAAAGCGAGTGTGTTGTTATTCAAATCTATTTAAGCAACATCTATAGATTTTGATCTATGCAATCTCCTTAATGGACATTCACTGTTAGTAGTTTTATTTTTTTATATGTTTGCCGTATGTTGTGGATTGTAGATTCAAACTCAGTCTATGTAAATAATTTAAATACCACTGCTCTCAAAACGCTAAAAGAAACAGGTCGTGAGTCGTAAAACATATTCTAGAACCAATAATTCGAATTCTTTCTAAGGGACACCAATGACTGATTACAAGGTGAAGTAAAACGTGTTGAGGAAACCTGGTCTTTAAGTCTGAAATCGCCAACCCTCATTGAGCAAGCGTGGTGATTATACAATCCTTCTCTGTCTGAGAGGAAACCTGTGCCCATCATGGAACGATAAAAGATTCATGATGATGATGATGGATAATTCGAAGAAGTGTAACATCGGTCAACCCGTACTGGGTCAGTGTGGTGCAGCCCATAGAGAAGTGGCCTTTAAGGAAGAGGATTATGTATATTTATCCTTGCAAAGGCACAAAAGGGATTCACTGGTCTCTCTCTATTATAAATGCACAGAAAGCACACAATTCATACTCACGAAGACATGACCTTTTAGTTTGACGAGAGTTGCAAAGACATGACTTTTTTCTCGGTGGTAGGCCATAACATCGGCTGCCGACAGAAGTTACCACCCACCAGACAAAGTCTTGCCGCCAAGCGATTCGTCGTGTTCCGGCATAATGTCTGGTGAAGCCGAACAGAGGACGGTCTGAGCAGTCATGTTGCGATGTGTGCCGGATACGATGCGTCAAATGTTGCTGTGTCGGGAGTTTTTTCGTGGAGGATCTCCACATCAATCTCTCTCTGGCGCAGCATGGTTGGTCGTGTTGTTAGGTTGAACATTGCAGTATCTCGCTCAACTGCCGTCTTCTCTCCTATTCACTAAGTTCTTTTAAGTGCATGGACTTAATAAATTAGCACGCTTTACCATCAACGATTGCATCACTGCTTACCACGGGATTGCAGTCAAGCGCTAGTTTATAATTATATATAAAAAAAATAGTAATGAAGTACACGGCCAACAACACACTCGCATAAAATATGAGATGCCCATAGTTAAGGTTGGCAGGCGGCCGAAAGTAAGTTCGGTAAGTATTTTAGCTTCATTAAAACTGTTCGAAAAACCAATATCTAAAATCAAGTTCTCGAAAAGACGGCTTTGACATAATAAGATCATTTTATTAAAACCCCGTGAATACTATGAGAAACTTTCGGCAAATTAAAAAAGTTCGACTTCTGATTAGACCTATTCATTATTAAACGAAACTGAACTAATCTGAAAAAAATCTCGTTACCGAGTCGGGAGTTTACGAAAGTTGCCGAAGTTGGCCGAAGTTACGCCCTTTTGATAGGCCGCAACTATTGGTAGCAGATAAGTTTAGCCAGGAAGGATGTGTGGTGCAAGGCAGTAGAAGTTAAGGGAGGATCTCCTAAAAGGGGAATTTGAGACTTCTGCATTATTTTGTGAACATTTCAACTTTTGGCATAATAATTAGCCTATTGTTGTTACTATGTACTTACTGCTGGGATACAGGCATACTCCCTTGGAGAGGGAGTGAGCCGTGAGCCCAGTAAGGCTTAGTAGATGTCACATATCTTAGACTTTTCAATTCTAGCAAAAAACGAAGGAAAATTTCGCTAGGAATCGCCGGATTCCTAGCGAAGTATTCCTTCATTTTTTTGAGAGCAGTGGTGATGAAAGTTTGACCAAAGTAAATCGCCTGACTGAGTACGAATCAGCGACCTTTTTTTAGTAATTATAAACTAACTAGCTTTCCGCCCGCGGCTTCGCCCGCGTGGAGATCGGTTATATCGCGCTTTTAAGATTTCCCTCGGGAATATCATTTTTTTCCGGGATAAAAGGTAGCCTATATCCTTTCTCAGGGTCTAAAGATTGTCTGTGCCAAATTTCATCAAAATCGGTTGAGAGGTTTAAGCGGGAAAGCGTAACAGACAGACAGACAGACAGAGAGACAGACAGACAGAGTTACTTTCGCATCTATACTAATATATAAAGCTGAAGAGTTTATTTGTAATCTCAGTAACTACTGGTCCGATTTAAAAAAATCTTTTTGCGTTGGATAGCCCATTAATCCAGGAAGGCTTTAGGCTATATAACATCACACTGCGACCAATAGTAGCGTGGCATAACTAACTCGCAATCGTTGATGATAAATCGCGGTAGTTTTTAAGCCTATTCACTTAAAATACTTAGTGAATAGGAACGAAGACGGCAGTTGAGTGAGGTGATGTAATGTTAAACCCAAAAACACGACCAACGATGCTGCGCCAGAGGGAGATTGATCTGGAGACCATCCACGACCAAACTCCAGACACAACAACGGCGCATCGTACCCGGCACACATCGTAACACAACTGCTCAGACACATCCTCCGTACCGCGTACGGCTTCTCCAGACATCATGCCGGAACACGACGAATCGCTTGGCGGCAAGACTTTTTATGGTAGATGGTAACTTCTGCCGGCAGCCGTTTTTATGGCCTGCCACAGAGTAAACCTACCTTTATCTCGTTAATCGATGCCTTTACCACTGTCACACCACTGCTCTTTGAAACCCTAGGTTGGTGGTGAATTCTAATAGATGTTCAAACATTTGTTCATCTGCATTATTGAGTAGGCTATTCTAATTGAACAAAAATCATGGAAAATAAACCCTTCAGGTTTTTTCATGACAAAAGTTTCATCTTATAATAAAACCTCTTTTCCCTTACACCGCACACCATAAAAGAGATCAAAGCACGCCGTTCACGACATCATTAAATGACTACCATACGACCATCAAATCAAATTTGCCGTTGCCTTCATCCTTAACACGACTCAATGAGGATCAATTTCCTCTAGTTTTCCACTCCAACTATTTTGGCAATGTAACATGCGTGATTTCCTATAAGCACTATACTAGAATGATTATACAATTGCTTATACTTGTGGAATTGTCGTCTTTGTGTGTGGGATATAAGGGTGAGATTGGCGTACAGGTGTCTTTGTTAATTATTGCTTTAAGCTCGATTTTGCTTTGATGTTGAACAAAGAAAGGTATTAGTTGTGAACATGTTTGTTAATCAATTTGTATTAATTATGTTACGGGATTGCGTTTGATTGGTTATCGGTACTTCAGTCAAAATATAATATCAAAGGCAACGTTATATTTAGTATACGTTGCGGTACATAATTATGTAGGTAGTAAGAGGCTTGGTTGAAAATGTTATGTGGAGTCTCTCATATCCTGAATAGTTACTGTTGCGGTTGTCGAAACTGTTGTGGATACATAAGAACGGTGTTCTCAATGCCAATCTACTTGACTCGACTCAATGCTGTGTAATTCCGTTTCTTTGTCCATTAAAAGACTATAATAGTTATGCAATATGCAATTGAACTTTATTTTTGACATTCAAAACTTACCCATTAAACGATTAAAAGCTATATTAAGACTAAACTTTGCAAAAAGGGTTATTATAAAATCACAGATAACTTAGAAGACAATGAAGCTTGGGATTGAGCTGCTCGCTCTGCTGAGCAATGTCATGAACCAATATGCGTAATTATGCTACAATTATGACATTTTAATCACTGTTTTTGTTAAATCACGTAAATGATTGTAAAAAATTTCATTTTTAATGTCTGGATTTGAAAAAAGACGATGATCCCTGAGTTTTTTCTTCTCAGAGGTAGACGGTTAGGAAATTCCGGCTCTATCTAGTTTTAAAAAATCTGACGTGTAAAATCGGTGATCCTACTTGCAAAATAAATTATTTCATTTCATTTTATAGGAATAATTTTTTTTTTTTTTTTTTGTTATAAATTATAAACCAACGCTTGACCGCAATCCCGCCTGATGGTAAGCAGTGATGTGATCGCTGCTGGTACAGCGCGCTAGTTTATTAAGAACCTATTCACTCTAGCCTTGAAGATACTCGAAATACCGTCGCCGGCAAATTGTTCCAGTCCCCCGATGTACGCGGTATAAAAGAAGAAGCGAAACGCTTCATCCGGATCATAGTGGTGTCAACAACGTAAGGATGGAAAGTTGCCGTACGACGCGTCCGATGGTGAAACGGAGATGGGGGAATTAAATCATGCAATTCCCTTGCGCACTCACCAGAATGCATCCTATAGAAGACCGAAAGGCTGGCTACTCCACGCGTTTTAGTGACAAAATGTATATTTTTAGACCTAAGAAACACATATTAACTATCACAGATTAAGGAAAATAATATAACCAGCCTATACTGTTCTACAAGGTGAAGGAAAACATATTCAGGAAACCTGGACTTTTAAGTCTGAAATCGAAAACCCGCATTGAACAAGCGTGGTGATTACGCTCAATCCTTCTGTGTATGACAGGAAACCTGTGCCCAGCAGTGGGACGATTAGGTTGATGATGATGATGATGGTATAAATTACAGAACTTAAATTTTGATTGAACGATCCTACAAAGGGTGACACAATCGGCGGTCTAATTGCTATGGGCGATCTTTTACAGACAGCCTTTGGATGGAATACGAAGCAAAAGTACAGACGAGTAATCGAGGTAGTCTACAGTGTACTATTTACATAGATTATACCAATGTAGAGGTAGGTACCTACAACGCCACATACGAACAACGCGTTATTCTGACGTCACGCAAGTCTTGCTATCGAAAGCCGAGTTTAGTGTGCAACTAGCACGCATGCAATTTTTTTTTATATGTTATAAACTAGCGCTTGACCGCAATCCCGCCTGATGGTAAGCAGTAATGCGATCATTGATGGTAAAGCGCGCTAGTTTATTAAGAGCCTATTCACTCTAGCCTTGAAGACACTCAAATTGTAATGTGACGGAAACACCGTCGCTGGCAAATTGTTCCAGTCCCTCGATGTACGCGGTAAAAGAGGAAGCGAAACGCTTCGTCCGGGTCGCAGTGGTGTCAACAACGTAAGGGTGGAAACTCGCCGTACGACGGGTCGTCCGATGGTGGAACGGAGATGGGGGAATTAAATCATGCAATTCCCTTGCACACTCACCAGAATGCATCCTATAGAAGACCGAAAGGCTGGCTACTCTACGCCTCTACGTCTCTAAGTTCACGACCGGCGGACAATTAACCGCCAGACAATACCAGTCTGGTCTTAGGATCCTCCCTTTTCTGTAAATAGTATGAATGAACTTTACACCCGTTCCTCACACCTCTAAACAATAAATATGTACATAAAGTGTATCATATTAATTTAAATATATACAACATTATTTTTCGTTTATGCAAAATCTGAAACACGTATCCAGAAATATTAAGTAAAGAATCTATGTACAAAATTTCAAAAAGATGCAATGAAAAATCACAAAGTTATGATCTTGTGATTCTACTTGGTTGTCCCAATAAAAATAATGTCAACGCTCCGTTCGGCCGGGCGAGCGCGGTGCGTTGACCTCTGGCGTTAGCTGTTGCACGCGCGCAAGTACTATGATCTATCGTCAACTGCGTGGGGCGCTCGGTAACCACATCGCTGATTGTAATTGATTTAGTTGCTTATTCTGAACAAACCATATTCAGGTTTCGCTGGAAAAAATAATGTTGTATACATCTAATTGCCAACCAACTAACCAAGTACCAACTCACGAAACACCAAAGTACCACGGCCTACTTTATAGTCCACGAAGCCTCTGCAGCAAAGATAACCTTGTTACAGTACAGTATAATATTGTAACACGTGTCTCGTGTCTGGACCCTTCTCAGTCTGTTAACGTCCTGTGAGAACTGGACGATAAAGACCTCGGTCTTATCAAAGATTTAAGAGATAATCAGGAATGGGGATGAACATGTGAATTGTTGTACATATATCGTCTGAAATTCTGCTAATATTATAATACTAGCTGTTGCCCGCGACTCCGTCCGCGTGAACTTCAGTTTATAAGCGCCTGTTAAAATAATCGGAGCAATATGTACGTCCGCGTTAGCTCCCGTTTTCGCAACATTTTTTGTTACTGCTCTGCTCCTATTGGCCATAGCGGGATGTTATATAGCCTATGTCTTTTCTCAGACTCTAGACTATCTGTGTACCAAATTTCATTACAATCGGTTCAGTAGGTTTGGCGTGAAAGCCGGACAGACAGAGATACTTTCACATTTATAATATTAGTATGGATTGTATTCAGTGGATAGCAAGTACTTTTTGGGAAGGCTCAGCAAATCATAACCCTGGCATTTAAAATACTTGAGGTCTTAGGACGTGACAGCTTCCTTAGCAAGAGCATCGACACACTCGTTTAATAAGTAGGTACTACGTACAACGTCGTACTTATTACCCCCATGCCATAGACATTAGACAGCACATATTATTTGACAATTCAATCCGCCTGTCATTCGTAATGCGCTCGCGGCACTAGCTGATGACAACAATTGCAACAAACCAAACAACAACATAAAAATACAAAAAGATAATTGCAGAGAGGAGTAAATAATTGTGTTACAAAACAAATAACAGTTTAACTGTGCGTCGCACCTGTGCAAGAAAAGGTGGTTGCTCAGCAAAATGCTGTGACTTCAGACAAACCTATTGTCAACAGCGCTGATTTTCAGCAATCACCTCCCGGATGACGTAATGACGTCCCAGCGTGAGACAATATATCGGGTAAGTGTAATTTTTTCGCACGATTAGTAAATGATAAATTAGGTGAGAATAGCATGTAAATATTAATTAAACATAGAAAAAATATATTTTGAAAAACTAAAAAAACATGCTTTTAAAGAATATCAAACTAAAAAGTTAAAAATAATTTAAAAAAAAAGCGTGAGGCGTTTTGTGCCATACATTTTGTATATTAAGCGCCTCACGCTTTTTTTTAAAATTATTTTTAACTTTTTAGTTTGATATTCTTTAAAAGCATGTGTTTTTTTTTTAGTTTTTCAAACTATATTTATTTTCAACTTTTTAGTTCGATATTCTTATAAAAAAAACGAACGAACGAACGTATTGAAAACGGTGGGACATTTTACAGTAATGAGCCGCTCACTTGTAGTCCAAAGAGTTAGAGACGGACAAACAAACAAGCAAGCAAGCAAACAAACAAGTGAAGTTAATAAAAAGTATGTAAAAATGTATAATATTGTGTATAGTGTGGTGTGTTTTTCTATTAGGCACATAAATATCTTTGATTACTCTATATTATTGCATTTTTAGGCTTCCCCCATGGGCGTCGATGGCGGCCATTTGCACAACAGAATGGCGCTGGCAAACGATAACCATGCTTCCTGAACACACCCACCCAAGGAACCAAAGAGTTTAATAGTAAGTATATAGTTAAAGAGTGACAACTCTGTGGTAAAATTTGCAACTATGGAAAGTGCTGCCCCGTTGCGTTTGGGGAGTGAACAACTACTAGTGAGTGATATACATAGCTATGCGTATGTAGCTATGTATTTATAGCTACGTACCTATGGATATGTAGCTATGTATATTATAGCTATGTACCTATGGATATGTAGCTATGTATATTATAGCTACGTACCTATGCATACGTAGCTATGTAAATTATAGGTCTGAGTTTTCAGATGATTAAAAAAAGTATTGAGTAATTCATTTATTTTGTGAGTGGAAACTTTACAGCTGACAGTATATAAACAAAATCGTTAGATAAAACATTACGCCAATTAGGAAGTACACAGCAATAATATTACAAATTAACCGAAAGTGTCACAAATTACTATTAATTATAGGTATGTATATTATTTTGTAACAACACATAACCATGGTAATTTATCCATCTGCATCCTATCGTCATGAAGAGAAACCACAGTTTTGGCAATAACACGTGCACTTGTTACATTAATTCAACACAGGTCTAAATAAAATATAATTGTTAGATTCTCTATCCGCCATCTTACTTCATGAAAATTGAAACTTAAAAATATGACATTGTCAGTGACCTTTTTTGACCCTTGGGACAAGATGGCTGCCAAGTTGTTAACTCCCCAGACGCGAGGTGTCGCTGTCGACTGTAAAAATTGATGAAGTGTTAAGTGTGCCCCCCCTGCAAGGAACTGAAAATCATGACAAATTGGGCTTAAGCAGTGAGGATCCAATGCCACTCGCACTGATGGAAAACCAAAACCTTTGAGGTGAGTACAGAATAGGCAACAAAAAAATAAAATATTTTAAGTTGTCTGCTGTATCTGCAAGAAGTATCCAATATTCTTCTATAATCTGAAGGACGGAATAAATAGAATAACATTTTTTTTAGCCAGGAGACATCCCTATTATACAACATTAGCGGCCGCCAGCGACTTCGTTCGCGTAGAGTTAGTTATGCTCCGCTCCTATTGGTCATAGCGTGATGTTTATGTTATATAGCCTAAAGCCTTCCTGGATTAATAGGCTATTCAACGCAACAAGAATTTTTCAAATCGGACCAGTAGTTCCCGAGATTAGCGCGAACAAACAAACATACAAACAAACTGTTCAGCTTCATATATTAGTATAGATGTTAAGAAAACCCCGTCCGATCCAAAAGGATAATAAATATTAGATATACACATGACCAAATAGAATATGAAATTTTACTTAATCATCATAGTGACAATACTAATGAATTTTTAAATAATCTTTTTTTTCCGCTACTTAATTCCAACTTCCCCAAAATTTGGTAATTTTTATAAAACTGACAACACAGTTTGTGACGGAGCGAATAGCGATGCGATCACGTGCCGCGTGCCCCACGTGTATGCCTAACGTGTTGCCTACCGCACATGCATTAAGTTACCTCGCTTTCCGAATTAATATTAATTTTTAGGGAGAATTTTTTGAAGGTTAGCCGAGCTTTGTAGGCATTATTAGAATGAGTTAACGATACCTAACAATACCTTCACGGATCGGACAGGGTTTTCTTTACATATACATATTGATATATATTGATTCTACTAATGCCTTCAAAGCCGGGCTAAACGTAAAAAAAATCAAAAAAATAAACATTATTTCGCAGAAGCGAGGTACCTTAATACATGTGTGGTAGGCAATACATGCGCGGGCAAAGGGGGCAGGGCAGGCGGCACGCGGTCGCATCGCTCACAATAATACCGTCGAAAATGGTATTGACACTTTTTTAAAAATACCAAATTTTGGGGAAGTTGGAATTTATTTGCGAAAATAGAAGATTATTTCAAAATTTATTAATATTATTACTATGATGAATACGTAAAATTTTATATTTTATTTGGCCATGTGTTTACCTAACCTTTATTATCCTTGTGGGTCGGACGGGGTTTTCTTTACATATTGTAAAACGTGTCAGTAAACTAATTCTAAAAAGAGTTAATCAGCGCGAGCAAGTATTCTTAACCTTTAACTTGTTGATGGGAACGATGCCTTTGAAAAGAGGTTGGATTTGACTTGTGCTTTAAACGTTTTAAAAATGCAAGTCTTGCGAAGAGGAGGGTATATTCTCTCAGTGGTAGGCCATAACATCGGCTGTAGGCAGAAGTTACCATCCACCAGACAAAGTCTTACCGCCAAGCGATTCGACGTGTCCCGGCATGATTTCTGGTGAAGCCGTACGGAGGACGGGTCTGAGCAGTTGTGTTGCGATGTGCCGGGTACGATGCGCCAAATGTTATTGTGTTTGTATTGGAGTTTGGTCGTGGAGGCTCTCCAGTTCAATCTCCTTCTTCATCAGCATCTTTGGTCGTGTTGTTGGAATTAACATTGCATCACCTTGCTCAACTGCCGTTTTCCTTCCTATTCACTAAGTTTTTTTGAGTGAATGAGCTCTTAATAAACTAACAAACACACTTTACCATAAACAATTGCATTACTGCTTACCATCAGGCGGGATTGCGGTCAAGCACTCATCATCATCATCTCAGCGTTAATCCCAGTCGCATCCGAAGCTTTTTCAGCTTTGGAGCCTGGGGTCCGCTTTATCTTTATTGGATTGCAGTCAAGCACTAGTTTATTAATATCGAAATAAAAACTTGTTATGAAAGGCTAGGTATGCTACAGAATAAAATTATAGCTACAACCGTACATGTATGAAACCTACCGTCTCGATCTTTAACTCGTTTGAAGAAGTTCCTGATTGCTTCACCATCCTAAAGCCTACTATTACCATAGGTCGGAATAGGGAGAATGATTTTTGATACCTGTATCATAAATGTTCACAGAAAGATTAACGTGGATAAGCCATTTTCCTGGAATGTAATTCCGGATCCAAGTAAATATTGTTAATATTGGTAGTGACATTATTACTACTCTATTCATTTAAAGGAAGACAACAAAACTAAACTAAATTATTATTTAATTGAGGAAAAATAAAAACAATCAAACTCCGATCGAAGCATTAATACATTGCAATATTTTATTTTTAGCCTCTAATGAAGGGTATTCCAAATCAAACCGTTTTACGACTTAATATAATTTATACATATATTTTTTAATAATCAACCAATTCCGTAAATCCGGAGGAATGGCCATATATACGTTTCCGATCAATGACCCCAATTCACTCTACCTATTCCGACCTATGAGTCTATTACTATACCTTCCCTCATGTCCTTTAACCACACAGTCTACGAGTGTCCGACTCATCATAACTTCGTGTGGACTATCAGTTTATTGCGAATTTTCTTCGTTAATGACGCTCAAACAAGTGTTAACGAGCATCGTCGGTATTCGTGTCACGTGCCACGTCAGGACATGTTGCAAAAACTATTGGAAAAACAGGTGTAATAAGAAAAGTTGGGACTCTGGTTTAGTTACAGAGGTATCTAGAACATTTTGGGTGGGTTAGGGAAGAAAATATTCTACACAGGAGAACTGTTCAAGTCTAGTTATAAAAATTAAGGGTACTCCCACAAAAACTTAAAGACTTGTTCAACATGTGTCTAATCCTCACGGTTACATTACAGACATGCATTTTTAATTTTTTTTGTTCTTTGCCCCACACTAGGAATTTCTCCTGTATTGTCATCATCATCATCTCAGCACTTATCCCAGTCGCATCCGAAGCTTTTTCAGCTTTGGAGTCTGAGGTCCGTTTTTACCAGTCTAACTGCTGATATGGCTAAACTTCGACATTTTCCGTGAAGCGACTGCCGTCTGACCTCCACAACCCGAAGGCGACATCGAAGCATTGCAGCTGACCAATTGTTGGACTTTGAGGGCTCCAACAACCCTTTAACGACTGCCACTAGATGTTCGTATGGCAACCGGGACCAACGGCTTAACGTGCTTTCCGAGGCACGACCAGACCAGTGCAAATATTCATATTCATTCATACAAACATTTGCACTGTGCGGGGATCGAACCCGCGCCACCTTGCGCAGCGGCCGCGTCCGCTACCGCTACGCCACGGAGGCTGTCGAATTTCTCCTGTATTGTGAAAGAAAGAAAGAAAAAACATTTATTTGCAGTAAACATGACGCAAGAGTTTACAAAGACATAAATAATAAGAAATATTTGAGGGAAACATGCGTCACATCCACGCAAAATGGCTGTGTCGTGGGTACATTTACAAATCTCCAGACCCGGAACAACTACTTGCAGGTCATATAAATATTTATTTCGTGCCGGAATCGAACCCGCGACACGCAGCGCAGTGGTCAATAGCACACATGCGCTAATCGTGCAGTCATTTAAAATATGTTGCATTTAAAAAAAAAAAAGAGATTTTCAAGGAAACAGGAGAATTTACTTTCTTTAACGCTCCTTTGAGAGTTCGACATGATTTTCGTCTTATCCATGTAAAGAGCGATGCTCTTAGTTTCTCTGCGTGATCGAATCATAAATGAAGAGATCCGCAGAAGAACCAAAGTCACCGACATAGCTCTTCGAGTCGCTAAACTTAAGTGGCAGTGGGCAGGGCACATTGCTCGTACAACCGATGGCCGGTAGCAACAAGGTAGACCGATGATCTGGTGAAGGTCGCGGAAAGCCGATGGATGAGGGCAGCACAAGGCCGCTCATCGTGGAAAGCCTTTGGGGAGGCCTTTGTTCAGCTGTAGACCTCTATAGGCTGAAGAAGAAGAAGAACGCTCCTTTCTGTGATACTATACATCCGGCTATAGATGGGCATATACACAGGTAGTGACAGCTGGTCAAACGTATACACACATCAACCGTAAGGTACCAGTATGACCTGACCACGCATTGTAAAGGTTTTTCATACTGTCAGAAATCAGATTATTTTGGCTTTACATAGCTTGACGTGTAGCTGTACTCTTTTATATACTCTTTTATTTTAATTATAAGGCTTTACTTAGCTTTTAATAATCTCTGTCACCGAGAGAAAGCTTTAGTCCCAACTGTGGGAAGTTTTATATACGCTGAAGATATGAATCATCATCATCATCCCAGCGTTAATCCCAGTCGCATCCAAAGCCTTTTCAGCTTTGGAGTCTGGGGTCCGCTTTACCAGTCCAACTGCTGATATGGCTAAACTTCGACATTTTTCCGTGAAGCGACTGCCGTCTGACCTCCACAACTCGAAGGCGACATCGAAGCATTGCAGTTAGACCAATTGCTGGACTTTTGAGGCTGAAGATATGAATGAAATGTGTGATTCCAGTTAAAGTTGTACTCATATAATTGTATTACGGGCTGCATCTGATAATTCTCCCATCCCCTATCTCCGTTCAATCGTACGGCGAGTATTCAACCTCTTTTTTAGGGTTCAAATGGCAAAAAACGGAACCCTTATAGATTCGTCATGTCTGTCTGTCCGCCTGTCCGTCCGTATGTCACAGCCATTGTTTTCCGAAACTATAAGAGCTATACTGTTGAAACTTGGTAGGTAGATGTATTCTGTGAACCGCATTAAGATTTTGATGCAAAAATAAAAAAAAAAATTATATAAAATAGTTTGCGTGACAGACGCTTCCAAAGTGGAAAAGTTACTACCGCGTAATCTTTCATACAAATAACTTAAATCCTTTAATTTCATAAATCAATGGTACGGAACCCTTTGTGCGTGAGTCCGTTTTTTTTTGTGTGAGATGGGAAATCATCAAATGACCTCTCCCGGTCTGGGCGGAGCGGAGCAATGTCCAGTGAGGACCTGCGTCAGGCGGAAGGTGAGGCCGCCGTGGCGCCTCCTCAAAGAAGGTACTTTTCTCCGCTATTCTGGCATTCCCCGTGTATCCACCCTTACATTGTGACGAAGCGTTTCACTTCGTATTTAATACCGCGTACATCGAGGAACTGGAACAGTTTGCCAGCGGCGGTGTTTCTGTCTGACTACAATTTAAGTGTCTTCAGGGCTAGAGAATAGGCTCTTAATAAACTAGAGCGCTTTACAATCAACAATTGCATCACTGCTTACCATCAGACGGGATTGCGGTCAAGCAGAATGCAATTTCAACCAATTTTCCTTCATTCTATATTCAGTCAAAATTCATACCGTTTAAGAGCTCATCTAAACTTGCGCCCATTCTATCTCTCGGTCGCTCTATGTAATGTACTCAGAGCTATTGGGCACCGGCACAAAGCTTCACACCTGCACTGTAACAAGCGCTTTGTGTTGCAAGATTGAGATCAGGACTAACAGCTTTAGGGTAAATAGTATGTAGGGCTGTGGCGCTCTGCGAGTCGGCGTCAGACACATGAATGTATTCCTCGAATAGATACAATAGTTTATAGTAGCGTAATCTTCAATTCATCATCATCATCTCAGCGTTAATCCCAGTCGCATCTGAAGCTTTTTCAGCTTTGAAGTCTGGGGCCCGCTTTGCCTAACTGCAGATTTTGGCTGAACTTCGATATTTTCCGTGAAGAGACTGACGTCTGACCTCCACAACCCGAAGGCGATATTGAAGCATTGCAGTTTGACCAATTGTTGGACTTTTTGAGGGCTCCAACAACCCGTAACGACTGCCACTAAATGTTTGTATGACAACCGGGACCATCGGTTTAATGCGCTTTCTGGGGCACGACTAGACCAATGCAAATATTCATATTCATGCATACAAATATTTGCACTGTGCGGGGATCGAACCCGCGGCTCCTTACGCAGCGGACGCGTTCACTACTGCTACGCCACGGAGGCTGTCAATAAATAATGTAATATTCAAATAAAAGAGTTATATAATCTATCTTAATTCTAGTAAAAGTGCGTGGAGTTGCGCATCCCCACCATATTTCAAGTTAAACAAATATCAACTTTATATCAATCACAATTAAGTTGATTCCAGAATGACTAAAAGTTTTCGAAAAGGTTTCAAGTTGTAGCGTAAACTGAATTTTATTGTGCGGCTGCTTGGGTCCAAATTCACGACCGGCATGATATGACAAGTAAGTCGCGGCCGTCATTATTTATTATTACTTATTTATGGTTAATTAAAACGGTACAATACCAATTACAATAATAAATTAATAACCATAAGTAGAAATAAACAATTACATTAATTAACGTAAAAACTAGTACTAAAAATAACATGGCACGGTGGACTCTCTCGCAGTACTTCCTTTCACAGAAAACCAAACATACACGCATAAGCTTATTTCATTCATCCACAAATACGTCAATTCAGGGTTGGCCATCAGAAGGGCATTCAACACCTTTAGAATACGACAGACTGGAGATTCAGCTCTGGCTAAAATTTTTGTTGGGAGCTGCGCAAATAGGTGGCCTCTTCCACTACCAACACTGCCCACCACAACCATCACTAGCTACTCTACGTCATCATCTGCCTAGTCTCCTCTACCGCCAACACCACCACCACCACACAAACTGCCCACCACATCCACCACTATTCATCGTCATCATGTGCCTAGCTTCCTCATACACCACCACAACCACCACCATCTCCACTGGCCCCTACTGTTCTTCGTCATCATCTACCTAGCCTCCTCCACTACCAGCAGCTCTGCCCACCACACCCAGCATCGCTCTTTATCATCATTGCCTAGCCTATAAAATAATTAATAGCTTATAGAGGACTTTGTACAATAGACACGCAGACCTCATTTTAACCAAAACCTCCTTTCACAATGTAGATTGAAAATTTAATAAATTAAGCTAGAAAATTTAATTAATAGAGTCAACATTAGCACAACATAAAATAGACCGAAACAACTATATTTTAACCATACGCAAATCTTTTGAACAAACATGGCACACCAATTAAGTCGCCGCAAAGATAACCCCAATTGTACTAAATTGGCAAACTGTAGCGGACAATTACTAACAACGCTAGTGATGTGATTCGCGGGATTGACCAATATCCCTGTTTTAGTGCTTGGCCAGACTGAAAACGCGGCGCGGGGCGCGGCGCGGGAGCGGTGACGCGCGCGATTTGTCTGCCCGCAGTCAAGCGCGGTGCCGACGCGCGCGGTCTGTACGGAATGGTTTAAGATCCCCGCTCACCGCGCGGTTTCTCACTTGCCGCCCGCGCACTCACTGCGGACACTTTCATGAACGAACTATGGTTTGAGTTGCACGCGTGCTCCTCGCGAGCGCGGCGAGAGACGCGGGCTACCCGCGCCTCTCGCCGCGCCCGCGTGATCACTATGGACGCTTGTATTAAGTTTCATATGTTTGAGTACGACGCACCGAGCCCGCCCCGCGCCGGGTTTGCAGTCTGGCCAAGCACTTAGTCTATTACAGTGTACCGGAAGACGCAGCGTAGGCAGGCCCCCAACGAGGTGGACCGATGATCTGAAGCCGATGAATGCAGGCAGCACAAGACCGGTCATTGTGGGAAGCCTTGGGGAGGCGTTTTCCAGCAGTGGAACTCTATATGCTGAAGAAAAAGAAGAAAATTTAAAAACGAGACCCTATAAATAAGACTCCACTATCCTTCTGCCTGTCAAGCTGTAAATTGGTACAAACCTTTTTTTTTTGTCGTTCTAAATGTCAAAAGTCACAAATGCTATCGTGTCCGGTTCTTGAGATATTGAAGGTCAAAGGTCATAGCTACGACTGGGTGCTGAGAGGCGAGCTCCCGTCGGGCGCCGACTTAACGTGTTATGCGGACGACACGCTTGTCACAGCCCGGGGGAGCTCGTACAGGGAAGCGACGTTGATAGCCACGGCTGCGGTGTCACAGGTGGTGACCCGCATCCGGTGCCTGGGCCTGGAGGTGGCCCTTGACAAGTCGGAGGCCATGGTTTTCCATGGCCCCCGGCGTGCGCCGGCGCCAGGATTACATATCGTGTCAGTGCGGGCCCGGATAGCTATCGAGTCCACCATGAAGTATCTAGGATTGGTGCTCGACAGCCGATGGGAATTCGGACCCCACTTCCGGCGGCTGGCGCCCAAGCTGATGGGTGCAGCAGGCGCGCTGTCAACGTTGCTTCCCAACATGGGGGGCCCGAGCGCCGCCTGTAGGCGGTTGTACGTGGGAATCGTGCGTTCCATGGCCCTGTATGGGGCCTCTGTGTGGGCGATGGACCTTACGGCCGGAACACTCGCCATTCTGCGCAAGCCGCAGAGGGCGATCGCCGTCAGGGTCGTCCGCGGGTATCGCACGATTTCCTATGAGGCGGCTTGCGTCCTGGCCGGATCCCCGCCCTGGGACATAAAGGCGAAAGTACTCGTGTCATTGTACCGATGGCGCGAGGAAGAGCGGACACGGGGCTCCAATCCACGGCGCAGCAGCAGATCGAGCTGCGCCGAGAGGAGCTTCGTCAGGTCCTGGTGGGTGACTGGCGGCAGAGGCTCATGCGCCCTACCACCGGCCTCGCTACCGTCGAGGCGATCCGGCCAGTACTCGACGACTGGCTCGGGAGAAGGCACGGCTCCCTGTCATTCAGGGTGACGCAGGTACTATCGGAGCCGGACGCTCGGTGCCACCACAGCATCCAATGCGGGGAGGAGACGGCGCAGCACACGCTCTCCGAGTGTGTAGCTTGAGAGGAGCAGCGCCGTGTCCTCACAAATGAAGTAGGAGGCGACCTGTCGCTGCCGGCAGTAGTGCGGAGGATGGTCGGTAGCGCAGTGTCGTGGAACGCGGTGGTATCCTTCTGCGAGGACGTGATGTCGCAGAAGGAAGCTGCGGAACGGGAGACGGGGATTTCAACTCCCTTCCCGGGCCGAAGGAGACGCACCGGGCGTCGAGGAAGGGCGGATAACACCCTCTTCCGCCCCCCATGAATGGGTCCAGGGGCGAGGGACATGGGGAAGTCCCCGCCTCCTATTCGATGGACCCCGAGGCGGAGGTGCGCGCGAGTGTCGACGCGCGCCTCTGAGGCGATGCACGTGGTAGTTTAACAACCCACTACCCCGTGCAGGAGACGAGGCCCGGACAAACCAGGCCAGCACGAGAGTGTGGGGCCGTGGAAGAATTTAGACTCCCACGGTTCCACGCGCGCTCGTAAGAGAAGAGACACCGGGGTGGTTTTAGTCAGTAAAAGTCTGACAGACCACGTCGCCCACCCCAGGGCGGCGGACATCCTATGAGGATTTCCACCTCGAGAAAAAAAAAGGGTGTTTAGTCGTGGAGGGTTCCGATATCAATCTCCTTCTGGCGCAGCACTATTGGTCGTGTTTTGGGTTAACATTGCATCACCTCGCTCAACTACCGTCTTCCTTCCTAGTCACTCAGTGTTTTTGAGTGAATGAAACTAACCCGCTTCACCATCAACGATTGCATCACTGCTTACCATCAGGCGGGATTGTGGTGAAGCACTAGTACTACTACATGTATAACGTTAACCTAACAAAAATATGATAAACGCGTCGCTAGCGTCAATGGTGGCGCGGCGCGGCGGGAACCCTTGGACACTGCAACATTTTTTAAATATATTTGGGGAAAAATATACTATGGTGTAATTATTATTTGGTATCCCCATATTGCCATGATCGCTACGCTTGGCAGGCGGGTTAGCGAACGCGTTAGTTGTTTGTAGTACTCTGATGACGCTGCTGTCCGACACCCGGATTTTTTCCGGTTTTTTTCGGTCCCTAACAGTAGGCCTTATATGAAAACTCAAGGGGCAATGGGGAGGGCTATACTTGGGGTTTCACTGCGTGAATCAGGAATGAGGAGATGCGCAGAAGAACGAGAGTAACCGACATAGCCCGAAGAATTGAAACACTAAAATGGCAGTGGGCCGAGCACATTGCCCGTAAAACCGATGCCCGATGGGTCCGACGGGTTCTCGAGTGGCGTCCAGGCACCGAAGACGCAGCGTGGGTAGGCCCCCGACAAGGTAGACCGACGACCTGGTGAAGGTCGCGGGAAACCGCTGGATGCGGGAGGCGCAGGACCGGTCGTCGTACAGTTCCTTGGGGGAGGCCTATGTCCAGCAGTGATGATGATAACAAGTAGTTATTCCGGGTCTGGCTGTTTGTGTATATGAGTTTATGTATTTGTAAACGCACCCACGATACAGGAGAAAGTCCTAGTGTGGGGCAACGGTTTTTGTAAAAATATTTCTATGTCTACACCCCATTTCTTACATTCGAGCCTTACCAAAATCAAAGCACAATTGTAACTTCCCGGAATGACCCACATTGCCCATCCCTACTTCTAAGCCAACCTAACGATTTGCCTGATTCTCTGCTTGTTTAGGACTTAATTTAATTGATAGGTACCCGTGATTGGATGGTTTTGGGCATGAGTTTCCAGTGGCCTTACCTGCTTACATTATTTATGTATTAGGTATGTTGGATTACTTAATTATAATTTCTGTAAGAGCAGAATATTCGTTGTTGGAATTTATTTTAATTTAATATTACTATAAGTTATCATTACATCGCTCTCTGCAAACGGTCTGTATTGGAATTTGCCTTTGAAGATATGTAGTAAGTAGTAGTAATTTTGATTTTAGTTTTACTTTTAATACACTTGACTTCGTTCAACTAAACTTGATTTTAAAAAATATAATATCATAACCGTTTTTATAATTTCATATTTTTACTTGAATACTTGTAACCTCACTCACCACCCTTTCCATAATCTCCTAGCTCTGGAGCCAGGGTTTTTTTTAACTAAGTTACATTTTTTTATTAACTTAATAAATTAGTGCTTTACGTTTTAAATAGTAATTGTTGATGGTAAAGCGCACTAATTAGTTTATTAAGAGCACTCTAGCCTTAAAGACACTTAAACTGTAATCTTAATTAACCAAGTTTATGTAAATGCAGGTTGATGTTTTTATTTATAATAGAATAAGATCTGGCATAATTTTAAATGCTTTTCAAATTCATTTAATTAAATCCTTTGGTAAGACTGACTGTATACGAAACTTTATCAATCAAATCGGTTGATTAATAAATCGAAAATTATGGTCGATTTTTATCTTGATATTTAAATTAGAGCAAACCTCAAGTCAAATCCTCAAGTCATCATCATCATTTCAGCCGAAAGACGTCCACTGCTGGACATAGACCTCCCCCAAGGATCTCCACGACGACCGGTCCTGCGGCCCCCGCATCCAGCGGTCTCCCGTGACCTTCACCAGGTCGTCGGTCCACCTTGTCGGGGCCCACCCACGCTGCGTCTTCGGTGCCTGGACGCCACTCGAGAACCCGTCGGCCCCATCACGCATCGGTCCTACGGGTAATAATAAAAACATAACCCTTCCTGGCAGTCGGGTAAAAATAAGAATATAATATAAAAATAAGTGTTGCAAATTTGGGAACCCGACGGTGGCGCATTCCGAGGACCATGAAAGCACATGGCCTCGGACTTCTGCAAGGACACCTCGAGTCCCAATTGCCGGATCTTCTTCACGATTGTCGCAAGCCCGAGGGTCGCTGCGTCAGCCGCCGCCTGGTGTGAACTCCCTTGTGCCAGAACTAGCGTGTCGTCAGCGTAACAAACTAAGCTGACGCTGATAGGGAGGGAGGTCGGCGCGCAGCACCTAGTCGTACTCGAACCGACCACATCTCAGTTCCATCATAAGTCATTACCGGCAACACACACTGGTCGAATACTTTTGTCTTAAGACACTGCGGTATTTCGGACAAGAAGAATCAGCCGAGTTGGATTCGACGACATATTTGGTTAGTACTACAAAAAGTTTATAAGTTGTAACCTACCATTTGTCTAGCAAATTTTTCCTTTCGACTTAATTTTCTTTGATAATCCTACCTCAGCTGTTGAGAACCTGTCTACGGAATAAATATCAAACGCAAATCCACATACTCAATAATACGCAAACATGTCAATGACGACCCGTGACGTTGCACCCCAATTTAGGGTTCCGCAGTATCGCCCATGGCTAATTGAATGTCGATGACGTGAACCGTGATGAGGCGTGACGTGCTAAAAGGGTTCCGTATTATAGTGCTAAAGTTTTTAACACAATATTTTTACACTTCAACACTTAAAAAATGCCTTTATTGTCGTGGTTTCAGAAAGCACGGTAAGGCGTTGGTCTCTATTGTTTTGGAGATCTTTGATAGCCGTTAACTAGAAGAAGTAACAACCAGTTTTACCAAGGGAGATCTTATTACCCAGTAATTGTAGAAGTAGGGGCCAGAAAAGTAGTTCATCATCATCATCAACCTTTTTATCGTCCCACTGCTGGGCACGGGTCTCCTCTCATACAGAGAAGGATTGAGCGTAAGCACCACGCTTGCTCAATGCAGGTTGGCGATTTCAGACTTGGAAAGTCCAGGTTTCCTCAAGATGTTTCCCTTCACCGTCAGTCATTGATGTCCAAGATATACTTAGAAAGTACATATAACTTTAGAAAAGTTACATAGGTACTTGCCTGACCTGGAATCGAACCCGCACACTCATACTTGAGAGGCTGGTGTTTTAACCACTAGGCCACCACGACTACGGTTGTCTCTTTGGTTATAAAATATCTCTGAGTTCAGTGTGCGTCATAGCAAAGGCCTCCTCTAACAATTTCCATTGTACTCTGTCTCTAGTAACCCTCCTCCATTTTGAAAAGTGGTTAGCGTCATTATAAAAACTGGAACTGCGAACATCTCCCAAAACCCGTTAAAAATTTAAAGTATCAAATCATTATACAAACTCGTACATTTAATTACATAATTTCCAAAAAACAAACAACCCACATTCAAAAACAAAAATTTGAAATTACTTACCATTTTTATAACAGAGGACTACTCAGATAAAGTATTTTTGCGGCGGTTTCCCAGGAGAACCAACAGAACCGACTTATAAACGAGTAAATGAAGATTGAGTGAGGTATTGAAAGACATTTTCTAAATGTGTTGGTATTTATAAAACTGTCGTTGCCTTAAATGTGTAGACGCCCACTCGTATTTAAGAAGCAGTCCCAATTTCCATTTTGTAAGTAAACAATCATACAAGAAATTACTAACGCTGAATACCCAGTCTAAACCTCCTGTCTCGGGGAAAGAGTGGGCTTTAATCTGTAAGTAACTCGATCTCAGTGCGGATTGATAGATGTCGAAATTGTCACATATCATCGATTTTTTGGTACTGAATATTTTCCTTCGCTGTTTTAAAAGCAATGGCGATTTATTTATTTACACGAAGTAAAATATCTAGATGGGTTTGAAACCACACATACATAAAATCCGTAAATTCTGTTACCATATACATAAGTCTCGCCCACCAATGTTGTCTATGGAGCGTCTAAAGTTGATAGCTTAATTCCGAAATAAGTATAATCAATTTCTACAAGTGTGCATCTGATAAGGTCTCCAAAAATTTTCTATAAAATAAATAAATGCACGGACGGAACCCCCAAACTAAAACATTCAAATCAACATTATCCTGCCATTTTTCACCGTCGCATGGCTAACGCGATTATACACGGCGTGTCCATATGTCGGGGCTAGGGTGGGCACCCTTCTTCGACCCCATCACTGTGTGGTTATCGTAGTCCTTCCGATGCATTGAGCAATTTCAATGGCTTTTTATACCGTGCTTTGAAATGTGAAATTTTTTAGGATTTTTTATTTTTTCGTAACTGAAGTTTCACTGAGCAGGAGTTTCTTTTGTAATTTTTTTTATGGATTTTTATTTAGGTTACTATGTGGAAAGTGGGATTAATTGGAAAAGGGATGAATTTTTGTATTTAAAAAAAAACGTTGCAGCACACCAGGAGTTACTGCTGTATCGTGGTTGCGTATAAACACATTTAAACTCATATACACAAACAACCAGACCCAGAACAACTACCTATAGGCCATACAAATATTTGTTCCGTGCGGGAATCGGACCCACGACACGCAGCACAGCAGTCGATCGCTCAGCCACTGCACCAACCGTGTCGTCATGAATATAATATACTTGTTCGAACGGCAGATAAACTAGGGGCCTAACTCTGTGTATAAGTCGCAGTAAGATCTATACAAAATGTGAAGAAAACCCCGTCCGACCCAAAAGGATAATAGAGCTTTGGTATACACATGACTGAAATAATCTTTTTTTTTTCCGTGAATTAATACCAATTTTCCCAAAATTAGGAAATTTTCAAAAAAGTGGCAACACCATTTTAGACAATATTATTAGGAGTGATGCGACCACGTGCCGCGCGCCCTGCCCCTCTTCACCCGCGCATGTATGCCTACCGTGTTGCCTACCGCACATGTAGTCAGTTACCTCGCTTTTTCGGAAATAATATTTATTTTTAGAGGATTTTTTTTTAGGTTTAGCCCGACTTTGTAGGCATTAGTAGAATCAGTTATCGATACCTAACAATAACTTCACGGATCGGACAGGGTTTTCTTTACATATTGTAGGTATATAGACTGACTAGCTTTCCGCCCGCGGCTTCGCCCGCGTGGAATCCGGTTATATCGCGCTTTTTAGATTTCCCTCGGGAATATCAGTTTTTTCAGTAAAAGGTAGCCTATGTTCTTTCTCAGGGTCTAAAGATGGTCTGTGCCAAATTTCATCAAAATCGGTTGAGAGGTTTAAGCGGGAAAGCGTAACAGACAGACAGACAGACAGAGTTACTTTCGCATTTATAATATTAGTATGGACTAGCTTTCCGTAAGCGGCTTCGCCCGCATGGAGGTCGGTTATATCGCGCTTTTTCAATTTCCCTCGGGAACATCAAATTTTTCCGGGATAAAAGGTAGCCTATGTTCTTTCTCAGAGTCTAAAGATTGTCTGTGCCAAATTAAATCAAAATCAGTTGAGAGGTTTAGGCGGGACAGCGTAACAGACAGACAGACAGACAGGCAGACAGACAGAGTTACTTTCGCTTTTATAATATTAGTATGGACTAGATTTCGCGCAATTTTTCCGGGATAAAAGGTATCGATGTGTGCCGAGTACGATGCGTCAAATGTTGTTGTCTCGGAAGTTTGGTAGTGGAGGGTCTCCACATCAATCTCCCTCTGGCGCAGCATCGTTGGTTGTGTTGTTGGGTCTAACATTGCACCACCTCGCTCAACTGCCGTCTTCCTTCCTATTCACTAAGATTTTTTGAGTGAATAGGCTTAATAAACTAGCGCGCTTTACTATCAAAGATTGCATTACTGCTTACCATCAGGCGGGATTGCAGTCCAGCGCTAGTTTATAATTATAAAAAAAAACAATCTAACTCTTTTGTCTTTGGAACAAGGATCACCTGACGTATTATTATATTTACATTTCCAATTGATATAATTTTTAATTATAATTAAAATGTCTTAAAAACGTTTGAAGTTGTATCGTAAAATGATCTTTATTGCGTAGGAATTAAAGTTGTTTTACCAATAAGTTATGTTTCTAAATGTATTCCTGGACATATTGTTTTATCTTCCCGTATGTTCCATATCACTTTGGTCTTTGATACATTCATTTTCAGTTCAACCTCAAGGTTTGCTTTGCTAAGTATTGAAGCTTCCTTTCAAGTTAACTGGCTGAGGACCATAGAATTGTCAGTTTTGCTTCGGCAAGGATATTTTTCTTTTTCTTTTTTTAGTTAATAAAATATGACACAAACAGTCCTTCATATTAATCATCCAATCCAAATCCATTATATTCAACCAAAAAACTCCATTCTCAAACAGAAAATACTTACACAAAATTAAAAAACAAAAATAAAGCATATAAAAGAAAATTCAGGTGATAGAGGAAGACAAACAGACATTCATTTCCGGCGCCACCTAGCGGCGGGGGGCGTCAACTACACAAAGTACGCCACTTCCGGTTAATCTTCTGAAAGCAAGTCGCTTTTCAAGATTTTCCTTTTTTGTTAAAAAACATGTTTTTGACTTGAATTTGGGGATGTTGGTATTTTTGCGACATTAAATAAGAGGGACGCTGTCTATTGGGATGGGATGTCTGTGTTTACTTTTATGTTTTTGGAGTTCCGTACCTCAAAAGGAAACCCAATAGGATCACTTCACTGTCTGTCTTTCGAGGTTCTTTTTACTCACGTTCGCTTCGTTTTAACGGCACCAAGAATTCATACGGTAAAAAAATTCGGTTGTCTGTAAAGTCGGTTCATTGAAGATAGTTGAACGTGACAACGTCATAAAAAATACCGATGGAATGGTTTACTTGTTGTTATAGTTTTGTCAAATAGAGCATTACCTACAATCGCTGCACTAGCAGACCGATGCTATTTATTTTAATGATGAAAGCACGTATATTCAACAATATATCATTGAACATAATTATGTTGAATATTTAACAACGAAAGAATCATCACCTTCATCGCCGCAACTATCGTTGCTATAAACAATTGACACCATATTCAATTTTCACTGCACTTCATACTTGACGAAAACATGTAAATGTTTTATTTTATAGCAGCTGTCCACGCAGACGCATCGCATACTCAATTAGGAGAGAGATAAATGTCGAACGCTGACGAACGCGGAGGCCGATTGTGCCTCTTTGTCGCTCGTTCCACGCTCTCGCTTGCACTTCAAGCCTTAAATGGAACGCGAGGTAACGCCGCATGAGTCATGTTTTTTCATGCGTGCAGCCGGTTCCTAGGAATTATAAGACGTTGTCACGTCAAAAATGTTATTCTTAGAGGGACTTTGAATTTGACCTGTTACATCCCTTCGTGCGCGAGTACAGCTCGCAATTGACTGTGTCTTTATAAAATATTCAATTTCATGACAATCTCTTTCATATTACCCATAATTTCAACGTTACTAGATACACATATACCGCTCTCAAACCAGCTCCCAAGCGTACCTAGTTTACCGTCTCAGACATACTATAGAGCCGCTTGCCTCGAAGACCCTTAGAACCATATTATACACACAGTAACTCAAAGCATATTGGTTATTACATACACCTGTAGACAATATTGCCACTCCAGTTGGAATAAACAAGTTTGGAGAAAAAATTATGAAGCTTATTTTGTTGAGAAAATTTATTTTTTCATATCATAAGGAGTGAAGAGTTTTAATACAGGCGGAGATAATTTTGTTAGAAGTTGATATTTTTTTTACTAAGGATTTTACCGCTTTTTTTCCTACCTACATATTTTTTATTAAAAAAAAAATACATTTATAAATAAAATATGATTCTTACAGGAAGTCTCGTACTTTAGTTTTTATACGTCGAAATCGCAATTATTTATCCTAATATTAATTATTTATAACCTAATATTAATTATTTATAACCTAATATTATTTATTAAAATTACATAAAAAGCACTAGGAAGTGAAGGGTGGGCGTTTTAGGTAAACTGCCTTATGTAATTTTGACGTTCGAAAACTGCTGGGTCTCAATCATCATCACCATCAGCAGTCCACTGCAGGATATAGGCCCCTCTCCATTTCATACCATTCAATTCATTCTCATCAGCTGTGGTGGCCTAGTGGTTAAAACAACAGCCTCTCAAGTATGAGTGTGCAGGTTCGATTTCAGGTTAGGTAAGCACCAAAGTAACTTTTCTAAAGTTATATGTACTTTCTAAGTATATCTTGGACACCAATGACGGAAGGAACTTGAGGAAACCTGGACTTTAAGTCTGAAATCGCCAACCCGCATTGAGCAAGCGTTGTGATTACGCTCAATCCTTCTCTGTATGAGATGAGATCTGTGCACAGCAGTGGGACGATGAAAAGGTTGATGATGATGAATTCATTCTCAGCCTAATTTGAATAAATTACTTTTGAGTTGTACTTATTTATTTATTTGGTATATAAACAGAAAAAGATATATAAAATTAGTAGAAAATTCGCGACGTAAAATAGTAACTATCCAGGGGGCAATCGCACTTAATAACTGTAGAAGTTAAAATCCCTTTCCGTAGGTATCTAATGCAGTTAAAGTTGTGGTTTGGTTAAGTTTGAACTTCGATTGAAGTAAAATCAATGTATGAGTGATACATTTTGTCAGATAAAATAATTAAAACTAAATCAATCTAATTTTTTAGACGTAACTTTGACAAATGGCACAGCAAAAGTTGGCTATGTTTCAACTTTTTCATTCAACAGCGGTTACGTTCCAATTGTGATCCAATTATGGTTAAACCATCTGTCAAAAGGTTGGTGCGATACGAAACATAACTAAAGTTTTGGTTTTTTGCGATGCAATTTTGTTTTGGATGAATTATTTTAGCACGACTGGCCCCCCGTATCCTAATAATGTCAATCTGAATCATATTGAAGGATATTCATTGTAATACATGTTCGTAAAGTTTGTCTGCTCAACAACTTGCTCAATAACGCAATCAATGTTGATGTACTGTCAAAATGAAATCCATTGCTTTTGATAACGTGTTACGTAATTACCCCGCTAGAAAGTGTGCGTATCTAATTATATATGTATGTATGTCTCAGCTTAACCTTTTAGCTAAACGCTGGCCGTTCCACTAACGGCCTGAATGATATTGAATATGTTATTCTTTATGTCGAAAATGTAGCTAATCATGTGCTAGTCGGATTGGACGCAGTAACTAAGCTAGGGTATCTGAGTAACAAATTCTGACTAAATGAGTTACATTTTTTTTTATAATTATAAACTAGTGGTTGACTGCAATCCCGCCTGATGGTAAGCAGGGAGGCAGTCGTTGATGGTAAAGCACGCTAGTTTATTAAGCCTATTCGGTTAAAAAAACGTGAATATGAAGGTTTACAAACATTTGAACTCACATACACAAACAGCCAGACCAAGAACAACTTGTAGTAAAGAAAAGAAAGAAAGAAAATACATTTATTTAGTAGGGAGGTAGGTAGGTACTTGTAGGCCATACAAATATTTTTTCCGTGCGGGTATCGAACCCGCGCCACGTACCGCAGTAGTTGATCGCCTCCGCACCAACCGTTTCGTCAAGTTAAAGCCGCGAACATTTTTTTTTTTTTATTTCAATATGCACACATTCGTAATACGGAACACCCTAATACCTACCTTCATATTTATACAATTGTTTATGGCAATATACAGTATGCGAAGCATTTTGCGGTAACATAAAACATAAATGGTGTTTTCTTTTTATCAATACAGACACGGCTGTCGTTGCAGACAGGCTCGTAAAATGGACTGAGATCACGGATGTAGAACGCCTTGATAGGATTCTACTTCTAATGTAACGACATTAATCGGCCCCTATCTTAGACATGTATCCAGCTTTTGGCGTAGTTGGGGTACAGGTCAGACCTAGGTGATGGCAAGTCAGGCCTAGGGGGAGGCAAGTAAAATTTTTAGAGTAGGTAATCTTTGTGCGCTATAGCCGCACGCAGTTTTTTAGTAATTTTACCGTAAATTTTGTTAGTGCCTACTGCATGGTTTATTTAAAAGTTAGATATAAGTCCTTAGTTATCGCCAAAAGGAGCCCGTTCACCTTGGCTCCTACTTTCGAAATGAATCCTTGGAGTGTACTGACCGCCTTCAGCTTTTGCGAGTTGAGATTTCCCCGAACCTTAACTTTGGGTGGCTCATTGAGTCTAAGGCCAAAGTGGCTGCCAGGAAGCTTGGATTATCGCAAAGGTCGGCGGTACTTCACACCAGGGCAGCTTCTAATGCTGTACAAAGCACAGGTCCGTTCGTGTGTGGAGTACTGCAGCCACATTTGGGCTAGTGCTGCGAAATGTCACCTGGCAATTCAATCATTGGCAAGCCTAGAGCACAGGCGTAGAGTAGCCAGCCTTTCGGTATTCTATAGGATTCATTTTGGTGAGTGTGCGAAGGAATTGCATTATTTAGTTCCCTCATCTCCTTTCCACCATCGGACGACCCGTCGCACGGTAAGTTTCCACCC
This sequence comes from Sesamia nonagrioides, assembly GCA_017933935.1. Taxonomy (NCBI): domain Eukaryota; kingdom Metazoa; phylum Arthropoda; class Insecta; order Lepidoptera; family Noctuidae; genus Sesamia; species Sesamia nonagrioides. Next base: position 1,088,448 of record JADWQK010001324.1, on the reverse strand, counting down.
TTCCGTCGTTAACACCACTACGATTCGGACGAAGCGTTTGCTTCCTCTTTCATACCACGTACATCGAGGGACTGGAGCAATTTGCCAGCGGCGGTGTTTCCGTCGGACTACAATTTGAGTGTCTTCAAGGCTAGAGTGAATAGGCTCTTAATAAACTAGTGCTCTTAACCATCAACGATTGCATAACTGCTTACCATCAGGCGGGAGTGCGGTCAAGTGCTAGTTTATAATTAATATTAATAATAATCAGCGTAATGTTCCTACTGATGCCATCCAAGCAAAACAACCATCAAAAGCCATCAAGCAAGCAATCTCTTTTTTGAGGTTGTGTATCATTAAATGACCGGGACCACTGTGGGCCCCCCTCCGGAAGGGCGTATCAAACTTTAATTTTACTGACTAAAAACCACCCATGTTCCTTCACTTGCCTGTGTGGCAGGGATCACGGCCAACACAGGCCACCCATCTTCAAAAGTTAGTTCGAATCGAGATTTCTTTACAATGACTATTAAATTATATTCATTGTTTTCTTGCACGCCGTTTTATGCGCGTGAGCATATTACGTCACTACACACATGTGTCATGACTTCTATACTTACGGAGTTATAGTTGCTGGTAGCTTCATAATAATGACCCACATACCCAAATGACGCCATAATGTAACGTCTTTACACCTTGGCAGACTTCATTACATCTCCGGAAGAACATCTAGTATCTTTATATCCACACCACGGAACCCAGACGACGACACGTGTTCAGGCGACGTCTATTTTACGGCGTAACCCTAAAAACGTTATTTACAGGCGGGAAGGAGCGATTTTCAGCTTCCCCTCTTTCAGACTGGCGGAAGTACTTCGATATTCGATTATATCCCAGTGATGTTATTATTTAGACGTATTTTTCTTTTTGGTAAAAGGAAGGTAGAAAGTAATAAAAATTATTGACGCGCCAACGTGTTTTTTTTGATTAAGGTGAGGTGTCGAAATGGTTTTGTGATCTGAAGGTGTCTGGGAGTAAAGCTGCTTACTCTCCCACGCTTGTCAGTGAGTTGAATGAAGAAAAATAAATAATATTATTGAGTAGATAGATAAAATGGCTTTCTTTTGAGAGGTGTTGGGGGCTCTTGTAGGGTTCCGTACTAAAGGATAAAAACGGAACCCTATTTCGAAGAGCCCTTTTTTAAATTTCAAAGGTTTTTAACAGCAGTCTGTAGCTCAAGAACAGTGAAAGCAGGGCAGTTGAAATTTTCACATGAAATCATGTATTTCTGTTACCGCTATAAGAACAAATACTAAATACAGAATATATTACACATTTTAAGTGGGGCTCTCATACAATATATACAGGGTGTATCTGACATCGTAACGCAAACTTCGCGAAAAGGCTAGACCTCATGCCACTAATAAAATTATGATAGTCATTTATGTCGTTAACGAACGGTTACAGAATTCAAAGTGTTTTAAAAATAGTGTCGATTCGGCCTTTGAACGTTGCAAGCGTGCCGCCGTGCGGGTTTGTAGGTATGACTTTGATCCCTGATGTGAACTCTATTAAATCAGCTGATAAGACAGTTTTTCGAGTTTTGTTTTCATTGTGCTTTTTTAAGTAATTAGCGAATTAATTAATATTTACTTTAAAATCTTATTGGGTTATAAAAGTATAGCAATTATGAACGGTCTAAAGTGAAAAAGACTACATATATGTATATTTTTTTAAATCATGAAAAAGCCGACGAAAAATTCCACCACTGGGGGGTTCAGAATCATGTACTGGATCCATGGTACTCGTTTGTGCGTCGATGTCAGATACACCCTATGTAATTTTTTGCCCTTTTTAAAAGAATTGATTTGAAATATTCACAGAATATTTACTTCATCATCATCATCATCATCAGCCTCTACTCGTCCACTGCTGGACATAGGCCTCCTCCATGGCATCCCAACAAGCTCGATCCTGAGCAGTTCTCCGCCAGCCACTACCAGCCACCTTTTTGATGTCGTCGCTCCATCTCGCCCAAGGACGTCCTACGCTATGTTTGCCGAGACGCGGTCTCCACTCGAGGACTCGTTTACCCCAACGGTTGTAGGTCCTGCGGCATATGTGACCAGCCCAATATTTACTTGTCACTTTAAAAATAAATAATTAGGTTGTTTCAAAAATTTTTATAACCAAATAAGTACAGTTTTTTTTGGGTAAGAAAATCATCAATTAAATTACTTCTGCCGCTCTGGGCGGAGCGAAAACGGATGTCAAGACTTTTACTGACAAAAACCCACACGTGCTCCTTCACGTGCTTGAGGCTTCTTCGAACGGCCCTAGCATGTGTCGGTCCCAGTGGTCCTCATGATAGTGTGACAACAAATAAACCCATAAGTTTTTTAATTAATATGTAGATAGATGACACAGCTAATTTAGTAGGCAGTACTCAGAAGTACGAGTAGATACGTTATGCAAAAAACGAGAATTGTCGAGTTTGTTCGTGGAGGATCTTCAGATCAATCTCCCTCTGGCGCAGCATCGTTGGTTGTGTTGTTGAGTTTAACATTGCATCACCTCGCTGAACTGCCGTCTTCCTTCCTATTCACTCACGTTTTTTTTTTAGTGAATAGGCTCTTAATAAGCTAGCGCGCTTTACCATCAACGATTGCATCATTGCTTACCATCAGGCGGGATTGCGGTCAAGCGCTAGTTTATAGTAATAAAAAAAAAGAAAAAGAGTTTGCGGACACCAGCCATATTTTCTATTGGTAGAAAAGTACATTTCATTAACAAGTTAACAAAATAGAATGTTTTGATTAACCAATACCTTCAAGAAATAGCCACATTTTCACCCAGAATATTCACTAACATTAAGGCTGTCTTAATCACAGGAACTCCGGAACTTGCCTCCAAAACACAACTTACTTCTTTTCTTCTAACAAGGGTTGCTGCGTAACCAACTTAACTCGAACCACCCACCCTTGCTCAACTGCAAACGTTTTGTACCAAATTGGGGTATCTCGAGCAGAGACGAGGGGTCAAAATTACCTGGCAAAAGATTACGTAAAGGGTCATGAATGATAATAGTCTTTGGCCATTATATTTCACACCTTATAATGCTGAAGTGTAAGCAGTATTGTTTCTTAAAATTATTATTGCGTGGTTTTGTTTGCCGTTTTTAAGAGAAAATAAAGAAAATTATTTAAGTAAGTAGGTAATGCTGTTTTTCATAACGATGTAAAAAAAATGATAAAAGGGCGTTGAACATTTTTAAGTTGATTTTCGTTTCGCTTTTGAGTTTATTATAAACTGCGTTGCCGAGCAGTAGGCCATGCCTGATTTTTATTTTTATGCTGCTAAGAGCCGGTGTGTATTTTGAAAGCAAGCAAGATAGATTACAAGTAGGTCGTAAGTTTGAACCCCATCAGGCGTCTTACTTTGTGCAAATTATTTCATCACCACTGCTCTCAAAATGGTGAAGGCAAACTTCGTGAGGAAACCGGCATGTCCAAGAGCCAAAGACATGTGACATCTACCAAACCAACCCGCACTGGGCCGGCGTGGTAGATTACGGCCCACTCCCTTTCACGAGAGGAGGCCTGTGTCCCAGCAGTGGGAACATTATAGGCTCATTATATTATGTTGCATGTTAGATAACAAGAAAACCAATGAGTTGAACATCTTGCTTCTAAATTCCGTCGTTGTTGGCAAAATATTTGATCAGAGAATTTTCTTGCAAAAATGCAAGTGCGAGTCGGAAATAGCAGTAATTTAAATATATCAACGGCGAAAGTTTATTTTTTATAATTATAAGCTCGTGCTTTACCGCAATCCCGATGGTTTTGGATCAGCTATTGGCGCGCTAGTTTAGTAAGAGCCTGTTCACTCAAAAATCTAAGTGAATAGAAAGGAAGACGGCAGTTGAGCGAGAAGATACAATGTTAAACCCAACAACACGACCAACGATGCTGCGCCAGGATCTGAAAACCCTCCACGACAAAACTCCAGACACAACAACATTTGGCGCACCGTACCTGGCACACATCGCAACACAACTGCTCAGACCCGTTCTCCGTACGGCTTCACCAGACATCATGCCGGAACACGACGAATCGCTTGGCGGCAATACTTTATCTGGTGGGTGGTAACTGATATTGACATTGGCGCTGATTGAAAAAGTACTGGCGCCAATTCTCTTGGTCACAATTTTTTTTTTTTTATATATATTATAAACTAGCGCTTGACCGCAATCCTGCCTGATGGTAAGCAGTGACGCAATCGTTGATGGTAAAGCGCACTAGTTTATTAAGAGCCTATTCACTCTAGCCTTGAAGACACTCAAATTGTAGTCCGACGGAAACACCGCCGCTGGCAAATTATTCCAGTCTCTCGATGTACACGGTATAAAGGAGGAGGTGAAACGCTTCGTCCGGATCGTAGTGGTTTTAACAACGTAAGGGTGGAAACCAGCCGTACGACGGGTCGTTCGCTGGTGGAACGGAGATAGGGGAATTAAATCATGCAATTCCATCGCACACTCCTCGAAATGCATCCTATAGAACACCGAAAGGCTGGCTACTCTACGCCTGTGCTCTAGGCTTTGGAGACCAACTCGAGTTAGATCAGGGTCACCAATCAGCCTCTTTGCACGTCTCTCCACTGAATCCAAAGTGGCCAGGTGATACTTGGCAGCACCAGCCCAAATGTGGCTGCAGTACTCCACACACGAACGGACCTGTGCTTTGTATTATAACATTAGAAGCTGCCCAGGTGTGAAGTACTGCCGGACCGGACCGGACAAATTAAAATAATTTTAAATTAAAGGCATCTTTTTATTTCTCTTTCTTTAAGAAAAGGAAAGAAGATAACATTTTAGTTTAATCTTGTCAAATTAAGATATTCCTTGAAGAGTTTGGACGCGATTATAAACATGGCGACCAAAATTAGATCAATTTACGTTAAGCGGGAACTAATTTGACAGGTCTAAAGTAACATAAATTATGTTCTGTCCTTTTCTTAATGAAATAGAAAGAAAAATATGCACTTAACTAAAAATTAGTTTAGTTTTTTTTTTTTTCTCTCTCCTGGCACCTCACGGTTTGTGTTAGCCACATTGATAAAATATTAAACTAAGGTAGATATGTCACTAGCGCACTAAAAATGAAGCGTACAAAAGGAAGTAAGTCCTGTATCTCGCTTTAGTCACTCTCGATACACTCGTAAAAACAAACGACAAACACTAACAGCGCAAACGACAAACACTAGCCATCTTTTTCTTCTCTAAGCTTTAGATTGCGCCCCATCTCACTCACACTGTACCAATGTATGCCGAATAAAAATATGCATGTGGTGCTGCTGCTGTGTTCGGCACATTTTTTTTAGTCAGTTTGTTAGAATATATCGTATCTGTTTAATATTTTATCAATGGTTAGCCAATGACGAGTAATTAGTTTAGTTTGTGAACAAGAGAATCGGCGCCATTATTTTTTGTTTTTTCTTTTTTTTTTCAACTTTTGGATTTTGGATTGGATGGCCTCTTTGGTAAAAAGGAAAGGTATCGATAAATAAAACTACAGATGGAGTGCCACAAACGTGTTTACTGACAAACCGTGGATCATTGTCCGTAAGTATATTATGTACAGCGAGCTAAGCGTTCTGCTCATTTAGTGGTCTACCTTCAACAATATCGAGATTAAAAAAGACTAATTTGTTTTGTTCCTTAATAGAAACATCGAGAGAAAGTGGGTGTGTAAATATCTGTATACCTATATACTGCTATACGGCGACGGCACAAAATTTCGGTAGGTAAGCTTTATTTTTGTCACTGTCGCATGATTGACAAACTACTAGTGTGCGGTAGAGACCAAAACTTCTACCCTATCTAAGCAAAAAATTTTTTGGTGAAATTTTTCAATCTCGGCCGTATTTCTTGGTGGTTTTGTCCAGAAATACGGCTTAAACTACATCGTATATGACAAAGATAGGCAATACAGGGATCGATCTAGTACTGATGTCAATCTTCTGGCTCTAGTCTTAAGAGAACCTTCTCTCTTAAGCGCTCTACACACTAAATCCCGGCGGCACAGCCCGCCGACACAACCCGTTGGCGAATGTTGAAGAAGCATGTCGGCAACCTTCGCCAGCGCATGTTGCCCGTCGACATGTCGACGGCTTGCCAGCGGCTAGCGTACGCAAGCGCTCAGTTGCCCGGCGACATTTCAGTTGTAGTGACGTGCTAGTATTTTAACTGCCAAATATGCTTCTAATGTCGAGCCGCCGACATGCCACCGACAAAGTTTTACGGCTTGCAATGACTGAAGCCATCAACCTAGCCTGCCAGCAAAATGTTGTCGACATATGCCGCCGCGGCTTTGCTGTGTAGAACGCTTTAGAGTCGCACATCTGACAAGATACGTTTAAACTATCTATCGCTTTAGGTAGTTAACCAAAGGTAAACAAAATCCACGCGATTTAGTAATCAGACTTAACGTAATACCAGTTACATCAGTTGTCATTATATGTCAAAATTGTACTTTTAAATTTAGCAAAGTTATGATTTGAATTTTAACTTAACAACTCAAGTGACTTGTTACGTATAGTCGACTATGTCACGTGACATTTTTGTTTACCATTAGTTAACTAAATAAACCGATGTAGTATAGTATTTTCGACGTACTAACGCATAATTGGTTGAGTGAGTAAGGTTGGAAATTTTATTGCCTATCTACTTGTGCGTTCTGGCGTTATGCGACGGACGTTACGCGACGCATCTCCCTTCAGATGTGCGACCAATTATAACAGACCGATCTACATGAAGTATTAATCATGGCCATAAGGTAAAGCTAAATAGCTAAAGCTATAAGTTATATAGCTTAAAGCTAATAAGCTATATGGAAATATACGTATGAAAGATCTACCAGTAGGTGGAATACCTGCTGGTAGATCTTTCATACGCCTCAGCTCAACTCTGGTAGAGTATACCACCAGAGCTAAGAATTGCTAATATAGAAAAATCATTGCTGGTTCGGTTGTTCACATTATTGGTGAACTTAAGATACTATTTACTAGGTACATAGTTACAGGCAAATCTTCTCATATCCCCGAATGAAAACAGCCACAGCAAAAAGTTTATATTTGTTTATTTAAACTTCTCGCAGAAAAGTTACCAGTCAACTATTGGGGGTCAAGAGATTAGATGGCAGGTGCTTTGGTTGGCTTATATAAGTACATACATGTATACTATTTACTATAACAAATATATAAATTTAAGAGAAAGAGGTGTGAGTGAGGTGTGGTCTGGTGTTCAGAAGTGGACTGAATATGAAAGGAAGAATTAATAAGGTATATTGTATACATGTGCCCCGCCCACTGCCACTTCAGGGAGCTAATCAGTTGGGCTATGTCGGTGACTTTAGTTCTTCTACGGATCTCCTCATTCGTAATTCGATCATGTAGAGAAACACCTAGCATAGCCCTCTCCATAGCTCTCTGTGCGACCTTGGATGCAGGCCGCGTCCAACCGCTCTTTTTGGAAATCCTTGGGGGAGGCCTATGTTCAGCAGTGGACTTCATGTGGCTGAGATGATGATAATGATGATGATTGTATACATGTTTTATATTACATATTTATAAAAGATATAAATATTTATTAACAGCAGCCTACGCTGGTACGGTCACGTCTTATAAACACCGGCACACACACCTTTTTTACATGGGCAACAAATGTCTTGCCGTGGCGCCTCCGCCGGGCCGGAACAAGCGAGGTAGACCAAAGAAGTGCTGGCTTGACGTCGTAAGAGATGACATGCGTGCCAACAATGTCACACCACGGGATGCTAGAGATTGTGCGAAATTGAGGCGAATGAGTAAGAAAGCGAACCCCGGGCTCTAACGCGAAAGCCGCGGTTGCAACCGGGATAACACGCTGAGATGATGATGATGATGACGATGTTAATGGCAATGATGATCAAAGAAGACAGACATTTTTAGTCGATAACCAACCAAATAAACTAGTTTAATGAATATTTTGGGACTTCTACATACAATCAGTTCTGTTCATAACATTGTTTGAGTTACAAATAAAAATTATAGAAATTCGTTAGTGTCAGAACGGAAAATTATGATATTATAAAAAAAATATTTTATTGGTAACTAGAGTTTCTCATCATCATCAACCCTTCCGTCGTCCCACTGCCAGGCACAGATCTCCTCTCATACAGAAAAGGATTGAGCGTAATCACCACGCTTGCTCAATGCGGGTTGGCGATTTCAGACTTAAAGTCCAGGTTTCCTCAAGATGTTTTCTTTCAACTTCAGTCATTGGTGTCCAAGATATACGTATGTAAGATATGAGTATGTAATAGTTAATCAATAGAATGATATATTATTTTGAGATTTACGATTTTGAATAATTATAAGTCTGTTTAAGTATCATATTTTGTTCAACATACAAACTGACACCGCTGCAAACTGCTGAAAATGTAAGAAAATCTTCATTTCAGATTAGAACATATGGACCCTAACTTTTATATTTGTACCATAAATGACCGTCCCTCTTTCATTTGCAAAGAAAACTCTGATTTTTATTAAAGTTATGAAAATAATTCCTCGATATTGTTTGACAGTAGGCCACTGACAGTTAGTTTTGATGACATTTATACAAATTACATAGTTAAGACGAATAGATAGATATAATTCGGTACAGTTAGAATTCATTACACTGATTCCCTTTCGAGAATTAATGAAAAAGAAACACACACTTGAAAATTTCCGGCAGAAAAAATGCGACGACTTTGGAAAACAATTCGTGTTGATACGACTATGGAAATCAGAACCAAGGTCGATTTTTCAACCGGAAATTTTACCTCTTGAGACATTTGAGCCTCGTGTAAATACAATTTTTTACAAGTTTATTTCGCATTTATTACTGATATTTTCGTATCCGTCAAAAATAAAATAAAATCTTAGTATTATTATATTATTTTGCGTTACTTCAGCGTAAATTCTATCTCACTCATGTTAAGGACAGTCGCCATTCTTACAACATCTACCTTTTAAGAAATAAAAATGTTTTAACTTTAAACTAAAAAAAGTTTGACAGAATTAAGCTAAAAAAAAAGGAAAATTATAACACGAAAAGCATCACAAATTTTGTTACTCGCCTATTATTTTTATCTTAATTAAAAAACAAACTTAACTCGTTAAAAAAAAAGAAACAACAACATGTATTAAAGATAATCACATTGACCCAAGTTTCCCAAACTTCCAATACTACACAACATCTTGATTTTAGAATCGAAATAATTTCGAATGTACTTATTACAAATATAATTAATTAATTAATTATTGGCAAAAGTAAATTTAATTTTTATTTTTCTAAAAGAAAACTTACATTAAATCACTTGAATATCGCTTTGGGAACATTATTAATTAGCCATCCCTGTTAATATTCCAATTATGGGATTTCCCATAGTAATCGACTCGGAAAGTGTCAACAACATAATATGAAAAATATCAACGATAATACCATTAAAGGTGGTAACTTTGGATTTTCCTTTTTATTTTGGAGCTATAAAAGTATTAGAGTAATCATGACATAAAATGAAACTAAATTTTAATTTAAAAAAAATTGGACACGCTCTTTAATGTGCCATATGCTACATAATATGAGGGACACGCATTGACATCAACAGAAGAATGTGCAGCCATCGACAAGTCAATTGTGTATTTGTATATTCCCATCGACCAACATCACAAACCGTAGTCAATGACGATGAGTGTAGTGGATGTAAACCATCGACGAGTTTCGATGGCGTGTGTCGTTCGTGTGTATGAGGACTAAAGGCCATATAAAACCTACCATAATTAATTAAGTACTAGGTCGATCGAATCCGTGTCAACAAGCATGGGAACTCCCAAAGGATACATTAATTTAAAACAATGTTGGTGCAGTGATGTTAATATTACTAACTTATACTTTCAATACAAGCTACATCGTTTCTCAATGGACTTAATCGCCATGAAATGTCAATGACAACTACTTAACTAAAAATAACTGTGTACTGAATAAACTGAAAATCTAAGATGTCTTTTCTCCACGACATCCTTAGGTTACGTACGCACTGACCTATTAGTGCGTACGTACGCTTACAGTTTCAATTTCTTTACCCAACTACTATTATATACTTTTTAGAAACTACAAATTTGTATGTATGTTACCTTAGAACTTCTTAAAAAGTATTACGCTCGCAACAAATAAAAAACACAAAGGTAATATAAAAAAAAATCATCGACATACGACTAGTCTTCAAACGTCACTTTGTTGAGAAATTAAAGAAGAAAAACCTTGAATCCTGTTATGTATATACTCTAGAACTACTAAATCGAGCCGCCATATATTTCAATGTTAGTAGGTACTATGGGTGGGCTTGAACATCGAATAGTGTCTAGTCCAACAAAAAGTTTTGACTATATGATACTTACTGGCCAGCAGATTGGTGCCTTATTGATTTTCAAATATATACCCACAGCCTTATTGTATGTAACATTAAGGTTGTCGATTGAAATTTGGAACCAACAAAGACTGGTTAGTTACACCATTGGAATTCAAGAACAACTAGACCAATTATTATTTTTATTGTTTATGATGTATAGTTATGTTGTATATGATGAATAGCAGAATAACTAGTAAATTGTGCCAAAAGAGAAGCGCGAAAACCATATGATAATAATTCAATTTAACATTTATTAATTTTAGACGATAAAAAGTTCGTCACATCAGCTTGTTACAAATAAGCGGGGCGGCTCGATTTAAAAGTCAAATATATATATAAGAGGAAATTCATCAATTAGTAAAATAAAGGATCGTTGACAATGATACTAAAATAAATATTATTATTTCATGCTTAAGATGACAAAATAGTATTATAGTTCTTAAGAAAATAATGTTCGTAAAAAGATATTTCCTGAGTAGATATGGTAAATAAAAAAAAAACTATTTGATAGTTAAATGCAATAAATACATTCAATTTCGTAATACATTCAAAACATAATACTTGAAGAAAATGCGCATTTTGTCAACTGTTTTTTAAAGTTTGACATTTAAGTGCGCAATGATATTAAACCAGTTATATGTAAAAACATAAATGCGCAATGAAATATAATTAGTTCAAAGATTATAATTAAACGTGCGTTTCAATTGTAGCTCGTCTATATTATTTGCAATTAAAAGACAATAAAAAGGAAAGAAAGGTAAGAAGACTGATTTTTTAACACGTTCATTGCTACGTTAAAGGTATAAGACTTACGCAGATGGCCTCAGCCTAATAGACCTCTTCATGCCGCTGCGGCAGTGAACATGTTAAACCAGCTACTGTCAAATAACCGTACCTACGACAAATCCAATAACCTAGTTTTATTTCAATAAAAAAAGTGTTTGTGTAAATATCAGAAAAATATTAAGTGCATTCAGTGTTTTTAAGTTGAGTATACAAGACTTATATGCAGTTATAGCTCATAAACAATTACACAGAAAATTCACAGTTTTTAAGGTAGCAATCACAATTTCTTTATCCATTCTAAGAAAAAAAAAATCACATGTTGATATGGTCACAATAATACTTACTTAATTGGTTTATAATTATAAAATTACTTTTCAATAAGGAAATAAAGGATTTTACCAACCTTTTTTGATATAATTTATAATTAATTATAAATAATATAACGATTAATAATTAAAATTAAATAAATATAATTATTCAATTAAATTATTCAGTTATTTATAATTAATTATAACTAAATTGTTTTTCAACTCTCAAATAAAAACAACATCGAACAAAAGTTGGCTAGTTGAAAAGGCACACATTTGGACAGAACAAAGGAACTTGGTTAGATATGATCAATTCATGGCTATCTATAATTTAACTATTTTTAAATTGTAATAATTAAAAATATCTGTTTTAATTATAATATGTGGCGTGCTTTTATTATTTTAAATTACAGTGATAAGGATCCAAAATGTTGCCTTTAGTATCATATTATGAACCTATTACATTTCCATATTCGGCGTTGAAAATAATCCTTTCATATTTAATTTTAAAGTACAGTATCAAGATAATTAGATACTATCAATAACATTCTTGTGTGAATTTATGACAGTATGTACATCTTTATAATTTTTTTTACAATGATAACTACACCAATATAAGCCTAGGCACTTACGGCAAATATGTTTTGGCATATTCATTAATTCATATATTTTTATTTTACCACAAAACACATACTTTCACTTAGGAATAGTTACATGTTGAATAAACCTGTACAATAGCTATGAACTAAAAGGAACGATGCCCACATTTTCAGTTAAAAAAGAAACGTGATTCTTACTCACTACGGTTACCACACTACATGAACTTATGACTAATTTAGACATTGACAAAGGTACCTGGCACGTTGCACGTACTTCGACGTTTGAAAAAAAAAAGAAATAATAAAACGAGATGTTTCATTTTGGGCCATCACTATGTACGCTTTATAGATAATAACGAAAAAATGGAAGATTTTCATAAAAAAGACTACTAAATTAATTTGAATAAAAATACAGGTATATGTAATTAATTATTTGATACATTTTTTAGTGAGATAACCCTTTATTAAGGTAGCCATGACACTTTTTATGACGTTTCATTGGCGATTTTGACAGTGTTTTTTTTTTCGCAGTTATATGGTAGATGATATAGATACGATAGCCTTAGATACATGACACGTCAATCAAATGTCACTGTCAAAATCTTATTTCACTTATTGCTGACCATTATATTTATTAGTAGTTGTGTTGCACTCCTTGGCCTAATTAAATTGAATCATTCAAAACAGTTAACTATAGCGTAAGTAAACCTAGCATTAAGGGTACAATGTGCTGGCCCAGGCTCCATACATTTCTGAAACATCTCCTTTACTTAATATTATGTCCAAACCAAAGGTCAAGCTACAAATTATGAATATAACATTTCCGGAAAGAAAACTCAACCTGATTTCCATAGTCGTATTTACGTTTGACCGAATGCTCGTAAATAATTTTAGAAATTTCCAATCCGGTTTTTTATAGTCTTCCAAACGCGAACCACGAACCTCGTTCGCTATTTCAAATTTATTTAGAATTCTCATCACGAATTGACTCGAGAATTCTTCGTATAAAATTAGTTTTTTTTTTAAATTCAAACTTTGAAGCGAGAGGATCTGATTAAGTAGGACGTGAAACGTGATAAAAGTGAAGGATAAAAACTCGTCTATTTTTCTTTTTTATTGTCACAAGGGATTGAAATTTGGTTCATTGCGAAGCACAATTACTATGCTAAGGTTTTTTTTTACTTATATATTGACTTGTATGTCACAGCACGCTTTGATTAACACACATTCGTGTCACATACGTTCCGTTCTACGTTTAAATCGATTGGAAATTCGATTTTCCGAAGTCGTTTTTTTTCCAATTAATTTAAAGTATAGAGCGTATGTAGTCTCTCACTAAAAGAAAGTGCTCATTGGTCTTAATTAAGTGTGCCCTGGGCACGAAACAATCGAGTTCTGACTCGATATGTCAAACTCGAGGTAACCTCAAACGCACGTAATTAAAACTAAAAAAAAACTTACTAAATTCTAAAGTACAAGTAAATAAAAATTAAAAAATGTACTTCCGCCATGCACCTCCCTAAAATGTGGGGAAATTCGATTTTGGATATTGACTGCCAAAAAATTTAGGAAAATATGGTTGAAGAACCTACCTAATGCTTGTAATTTGGTTGGATTAAGACCTAAACCGATACGGTTCGCAAAAGAATCTTATTAAAACTATGATTCTTATTCGTTCTAACTTAGCCCTTGCTTTTGTTAGGGATAAGTACACTAGACTAGTTTGCGATGTACTATTATAATTACCACTATCCATACAAGACTTCCATTTAACTAAACGAATATGGCGAAAGACGTAACAAAAGAAATTGGATGAATAGTTCTAAGGGATTTTGTACAGATGACCTCGTAATTGCTTATCACTATAAGGTTGAATATCACATGTAAAACGACATTGTCTCAATATGTGTGTGTCTTATCTGTGTTATTGCAAGAAAGTTAAGTTACATTATAACATCTTTTGTGGCAATGCAATTACGAGGACAACCGAAAAGCCTATCGACCGTTCCTATTAATAATGTTGCGTAGAAATTTATGATTAGTGTAGATATTGATTCTTATACGGATAGTAATAAAAGTCCAGCATTTATAAGTAAAAAAGATATAGCCATGGCATTCGAGATAAGATACAGCATTACACTTGCTCTCTTTTAGACATATAGCGTTGTCTTACTCTGTCATTCAGGACTCGCCATCTCTAAATATTACTTCTATTTTATTTAGCAGTCAATACCAAAAATTTTTCATTCGTTACAACATCATTTTTTTGAAGACCAGACGTGATGAACTAAAATGGTGATGTATCAATATGCAAATAAAATTAATGATATTATTGGATGCACTTGATAGAGGCGGGTATTTAATTAACATATTTAATTATTATATTTATAATGCTGGTTGATCGGAGTTAAAAAGAATGACATGTAACAGAGAATTCATAGACGAAAATTAGTTCGGCAACAGTATATTAGAAATGTTATCTATGACAATTAAAGACATTCATATTACTTTCCCACTGTTGGGCCACCGGCCTCCTCTCATTGAGAGGCAAGGGGTCGAGCCTAAACCTTGAAAACAAATAAAATGAAACAAAACATTCAATAGAATCCTGATTCTATTTTCAGCCCAAGATTGACCTATTATTTAAGCAGAGAAAACCAATTAATTGACAATCCACAAAAAACTCCAACCATCAAACATGAACTGCAAATGACAACAACATGTGATGGTACAAAAAAAAAATTACGTCTGGTCCCACAAATATTCCGTTACCAAAAATAGTTGTAGATGGATCTCGCCACCTCAAATTGTAAGTAAGTAGAGGCTATAAAGAAGGTATGAAGGATCAGGTATCTAAGGTTGTCTTGTCTGACGACCCTGACTAGGTGGGGACCGCTGCCTTTGGTAGGAAACCGGCCTGTACGGTAAAATTCTTCTAACATCTGGTCCTTTTCGATGAACCTGTCGTATAGCCATTGGGTCATGCCTTCGGTGTCTGCCGGTACCTGCATAGAGGAGATAGGTTTATAGAGGGTTATTGGCGAATATTTAAGTAGCATCCTGTAAATTTTTCATGTCCTTCATTGATTCGAGCATTAGGTATAATTAATTAAGTATGTATTATTCATAAATGATTTTTTGATATACAACAAAGAACATAACGATAAATAACATCTTAACTAAAAGCTGTCACTATGGCAATACCACACCTTAAAACCGTTTTTTGTAAAAGAATATTAAAAGCTCCTGTTCGGCACAGGTCATTTACAGCCCAACATAATGAGGCTTTAGAAATGACCTTTTCAGTGTAATCAAAAAGGTTCTTTTAAAGGCCAAAGTAACGGCACATTTCGGAGTCGCCAAAATGGCTTTTTATGCAAATTTTTAAAATAGTTCGTCGTCGAATTTAGGGTGAAGTAGACCGTGATGATAAATTGGAAAGAAGATAGGAAAAAAGGTTTTATCGCTAGGATCCTTGAGCCAGTTCCAAATAACCTAAAATGTTGCAGTAAAAACTTCTTTTTTTTTCAATAGTTTCATAAGATATGCAGTGATTCTTTATTATTATGTAAGGCATTATTTTAGAAGTAATCGATTAATTGCTCTTTGCAATTTCTCTTTAGCTTCAAATCCAAATAGAATGTTCAACTTGAATATGAAGTTGCATTGACACGCAAACTCCCAATGAATAGAACATTTCGTCGTTTTTTTTTTTTTTTAAGAAAACGCAGCTGTTGGGGGAAATAATCAAATGTCTGGAATATCATTTTTACTTTCTGAATAAAGTGTGTACTTCTGAATTCATAGTTAAGGATCGCGCGGCGATGTCCCTGTTATATTATATAATTAGCAAATAATTGTCTACTTACATCGCTACTAGGGTACAGCCTATAATGCAGATGGGTGGCACAAGAAGGCCGGATCCCACACACCACGTCCTGAAGATGAAGGGGGATCCGATCAGGATAGGCGATGGTTACGTCCAGAATCCAATCGATGCTGTCACCAACTGGGGATTCCACGATCAATTTGGCGTTGTTTTGGTTGAAGTTGTTGTCTGTGGAATGTAAAAGCGTATTTAAATTGTGGGTTATCTGATTTCTAAAGAATATTAATACTACTAAAAATGTGGTGTAATTTTTAGGGTTCCGTACCTCAAAAGGAAAAAACGGAACCCTTATAGGATCACTTTGTTGTCCGTCTGTCTGTCTGTCTGTCTGTCTGTCAAGACCCTTTATCTCTAGAACGCGTGGACGTATCAAGCTGAAATTCACATGAAATACTCGGGTCTATTGTCCCTTTAAGCTGTGAAAATATCAAACTTCTAAGCCAAGCCAATCAAAAGATACAGCCGATTATGTCGATATTTTCAACAAATTTTCGACACTCGCAAAGGAATCAAAACCTACAGGATACTTCCCGTAAACTCAGAATCTTGAAAATTGGCATGAAGCATTGTCATATAATGCAAATATAGGAAAAATTACGAAAATCACATTTTTTTAGTTATATAATATAATAAACATATTTTAATAAAATGGAACTTACTACCTTATTTCTCACGAACGAATAAAGTTATCAAATTGAAATTTATACCAAATACCTAGGTCTATTGTCCCTTTAAGCTGTGAAAATATCAAACTTCTAAGCCAAGCCAATCAAAAGATACAGCCGATATGTCGATATTTTCAACAAATTTTCGACACTCGCAAAGGAATCAAAACCTACAGGATACTTCCCGTAAACTCAGAATCTTGAAATTTGGCATGAAGGATTGTCATATAATGCAAATATAGGAAAAATTGCGAAAATCTCATTTTTTAGTTATATAATATAATAAACATATTTTAATAAAATGGAACTTACTACCTTATTTCTCACGAACGAATAAAGTTATCAAATTGAATTTTATACCAAATACCTAGATCTATTGTCCCTTTAAGCTGTGAAAATATCAAACTTCTAAGCCAAGCCAATCAAAAGATACAGTCGATATGTCGATATTTTCAACAAATTTTCGACACTCGCAAAGGAATCAAAACCTACATGATACTTCCCGTAAATTCAGAATCTTGAAATTTGGCATGAAGGATTGTCATATAATGCAAATATAGGAAAAATTGCGAAAATCACATTTTTTTAGTTATATAATATAATAAACGTATTTTAATAAAACGAAACTTACTACCTTATTTCTCACGAACTAATAAAGGTATCAAATTGAAATTTATACCAAATACCTAGGTCTATTGTCCCTTTAAGCAGTGAAAAAATCAAACTTCTACGTTAATGCAATCAAAAGATACAGCAGTTTATACCGACACCTTAGACGAATTTCCGTCACACGCTAGGGAATCAAAACCTACAAGCAAAGACATTAAAATTATATATACAATAGATAGGACATCACGAACAAAATCGTAAGCCAATACTTTTATCGACTTGGTTAAAAGGCGCTCAGTCTAGTCTGCGCGTCAGGACGTAATTTGTGTCCACCAAGAATAAACATTTTCTAAGGAAATATGCCATGTTGCGCTTTGTGTTACTGTACATCTCGTTATAGTAAAACGACTGGACCTAACTTCGGAATGTTTTTCTATAAATTATTTATATTTCGTCTGCAATTCAAATTTTAAAAAAATCTTAAATAGTTCTAGAAAATTTTCCATTATTGTAATAAGCGCCCTCTATTGTTGAGTAGTTTTACTATTTTCTTGTAGAGATGTAGTAATGTTGTTTATCGATTTAGTTATCAATAATACTTATTAAGATGAATACATTTTGTTGTATTTTATTGACATTTAAAATATAGCTAAATAAACTTAAAATATTACTATATTTCAAGTTTGTTTATTATTAACTCTATTTAAACATAATCATATCATATTAATAAACAAAATTGAATGAACAATTACTATTCATTTATCTAGGTTTTTGTTATTTTTGGTTTCCGAATAAAAATAATGTTGTAGGGAAAAGTGGATACGATTTGTCCAGATAGACCGTAGAGAAGAAAATTGGCTTCCGTCTCATTCGTCGAAATTATGCTCAATGCATTTTAAAAGAGAAGTTATCTACTTTGGAAAGACTTGTCGATCAAATTTAAAAAAAAAAAAAAAGAATCGGTACCTTGTATTAGAAATGAAATAGTAAGTTATTAATTTCTAACTAATAACTTCTAGTCTTCTTTCTAGTCTTCTTTCTAGTTATTATTTTCTAACTTTTCTACATATCCGTAAAAATTGGAATAAAATTTACGGTTAAGTGGATAAGTACATAGATTACATAACTTATTTATAATGAAATATATTCATAAAATATGTAGGTACGTATATGTAGTACAATGATTGCGAGCTACTTTGTGATTTTGAGGATTCCGTACCTAAAAGGTAAAACGAACCCTATTCATGAGACTTCTCTGTTCGTCTGTCTGTCTGTCACCAGGCTGTATCTCATAAACCGTAATAGCGAGACAGTTGTAATTTCCAGAGATTGTGTTAGTATTTCTGTTGCCGCTATAACAACAAGTACTAAGAATAAAAATAATAAAATATTTAAGGGGGCTCCCATACAACAAACGTGAATTGTTGCCGTTTTTTGCTCCATATTAATAACGGAAACAGATAGACGCTTAAAATGTTCACAGAATATTTGGTTATATATTCACATTACAAATAAATAATTAAAATAAAATAAATACTGAAGGCGGGCTCCCATACAATAACCGTGATTTTTTTTGCCGTTTTTAAAGATAATGGCGTACGTATCTGGTAAAGGTCTTGCTCCAGCAGACTACCATTTTTGTCGTGATTTGGACAATTATCTACGTGACAAGAAGTTTTCTTCCCAGGAGGCAGTTCTGCTTTCACACAGTTTGTGCAGTCTAGATCCTCAGAGTTCTATCACAAAGGCATAAACGACCTTCCTATATATTGATTATAAATGAATTATTTAAAATTAAAAAATAAGCAATTATTTAGATTTTCAGTAATAATCGGCAATTTTAAACTTTAACGCACAAGTTTCTTATTTATATAATTCTTTTAATATAATAATATTAAAAGAATTATATAAATAAGAAACTTGTAAACTTAAAATTACCCATAATTATTCTGCTTCCTAATTTTTTGTGTCAAGCTATCATAATGCGACAAAACATCGTCGTAGTAACTTCTTTGAATATTATCGATAACTTTATATCGAAATGATACAAACCCTACCACAGCTTTTTGCATTGCCATTTAAAAATATTTGCAAACAAACGTGTAAAAAGAATAATTTTGCTAAAAACGAAATGCAAACGAAAATTGCAAAACAAAATGCGCTTTATGGCCTAAAAGGTCTGTTACACTCAAAAATCGCAATAAACTGAGCGTTAAAATAATTCGTAAGCATAAAACATCTAAAATGCCAATAGACGAAGTCACGGTAAATGAATAGTAGCGAATAAAATTCTAAAACAGTTTTTGTTTGTACAAGACAAGTTTCACTTAATTTGTTTACTTTTCAATATTTATTTACCCGATTTGAACTATACTAGGGTATTAAATCGGATGTGGCAACATAGACCACACTAGCCACCTACCGGGCAATAGCTGAATATATTTTATATAAACTTATTTCATTTTTACTATTTGATGTCTCCAATTGTCGATCTAATTTTGCTATATTGTACTAGATGGCGGAACTGAGCCATGGGATCACAGTTTTTCTATGCCATTTTGACACATGCCCTCTCTATATATCTTAAATCTCTTTGCCTACAAGGTACTTCCCGTGAACTCAAAATCTTGAAATTCGGCACGAAGCAACGTTATACTATAGTACAGACAGATAAAGGAAAAATTGTGAAAATGATAAATTTGAAGTTACATAAAATATTAAAATATTATTTTTGCTTACATGACATGAAATATTTTTTTAATAATTATAAACTTACTACCTACGCTTTTTCACATGAACGCGTAGAGATATTAAAGTTGAAATTCATATCAAACACTTTTTAAATCTAATTGCCTCTAAACTGTGAAAAATTCTAAATCAATGCTAGTATTATAAATGCGAAAATAACTCTGTCTGTCTGTTACGCTTTCCCGCCTAAACCTCTCAACCGATTTTGATGAAGTTTGGCACAGACAATCTTTAGACCCTGAGAAAGAACATAGGCTACCTTTTATCCCGGAAAAATTTGATGTTCCCGAGGGGAATTTAAACAGCACGATATAACCGAACGGCGGGCGAAGCCGCTGCCGGAAAGCTAGTACGTCATTAATTGTAAACCGCTACGTTTGTACGGCGGAACCCTCGGTGTGCGAGTCCGACTCGCATTTAGCCGGTTTTTTTGAATTGTGATGGGTTATCTAACTTAAAAGAAATGTTAAATCTTTGAATGATAAACATTTCAGCCCATGGAGTTCCTCAGTATATTATTATTGCTAAATGATGTTAATAAAGCCTTAAAAAGCTTGGAGTTACAGTCAAACTTGACGATTATATTGACCTAGAACACATTGTCTATTTAGGTATCTCCTACTTTGAAAAATGAAATTAAATCTATCGTCAAATCCGACTGGCCTGGGTAGCTCAAAACGAAAGTATTGTCATGGTTGCTTACAATAGGCCCGATTAGAAGGCTATGAGACACCCAAAGTGCAATATATGACTAAGTAAGTAAGTTAATTTCGACTGTTTATGCTCTGCTGCTCTAGTTAGCAGTAGTCATAAGCGGTCAGCGGTCTGAGGTCAAGACAAGTTCGTCAAGAGGTATTTAAAAGTTAGTTCTGGCGTTTTTGCCGAAGATTTCTATTTTAATTGTAAATTATGTGCCAAGGTTACCCCCATGGAAGCCATGCTCAGAGTTTCTCTGTGTGTCATTATCATCATCGTCCTCTTATCGTCCCACTGCTGGGCACAGGTCTCCTCTCATACGGAGAAGGATTAAGTGTAATCACCACGCTTACTCAGTGCCGGTTGGTGATTTCAGACTTAAAGTCCAGGTGTCCTCAAGATATTTTCCTTCACCTTTTAATCAGTCATTGGTGTTCAAGATATACTCGGAAAGTACAACTTAGAAAAGTTAAATAGCCTGACCCGGAATCGAACCCGCACACTCTTACTTGAGAGGCTGGTGTTTTAACCACTAGGCCACCACGACTATATCTCTGTGTGTACGAATCGGAAATACAGAGACCTGCAGGAGAACCATGACAATCGGTGCCTAAAAATAATTGCCCGTTTTAACAGATTTTTTGCAAGTGACGGATTAGTAGATGGAACACATTGTTCGTTGATAAGGTCGAAAGGTTCTGGAGTGACAACCGCGTACCGGGAGGTCTAGTGAGCGAAGGCCCCTCGCAAGGTGGGCCGATGACGTCGCGAATATCGTCAGGATTTCGGAAGCACTGTACCGGACGACGCGGCGATGCTTGAGACGCGCTTTTGTCCAGTATTGGAAGACTTTCTGCTAAAATTATGACAATTAATGTGAAATCTAGAAAGCAATAAGGCTTTTCATTTATCATCGTAACTCTGTAATGATTGAGTCGGAAAGTAATGACGGATTGCAATTGTATGTACACTTAGTAATTTTCATACGCTCGTGTATGCTTATTTGGGAATTTTCTACCAGTACATATTTCGAGTGATGCAGAGACAAACAGACTGCAAGCGCTAATGCTTCTGACAGACGAGATAAACCCGCATTTCTTACCATATGGTTTTTTAATTTTTGCCCTTAGATGAAATATGAGTGTTATATAGGTGGGACACCTATATAACACTCATATATCATCTAAGGGCAAAAATTTAAACTCCGGGTTGTTACTGAGAAATTTCAGACAAAAAAATCTAATAACCCATTCCCTACATAAGAATCGCACCTAGAACCCGAGACTCAGTGGTATGCTTGCATTCACTAGAATGTACTAGTTTAATTCTGTAAAACTCACCTTTCTTCGAGTCCTCTTTAGAAGAACCAGCGCCCTGGTCTCTGTAGGGCCCCACCTCCTCCATGATGACTTTCATAGCACCAGCGCGCGGTAGTGATACGTACTCCAGTTTCGGCAAGTTGTTCTTTTCTGCAAACCTGAGAAATGTAGAATAATATTAACGTTTAGAGCAACCTCGAGGATTAAAGAAAAACAATAATAAAGAACAGCTTCCCTCACACACAACGCATAGACTACAACGTTATGTTCAGAACATTGATATAATATTAAACTAAGGTAGATAAGTCACTAGCGCATTGAACTTGAAGCGTACAAAAGATTATAATTCTAATCTCTTGCCTTAGTCACTCTCGATACACTCGTAAAAACAAACGACAAACACTAACAGCGCAAATGACAAACACTAGCCATCTTTTTCTTTCTTCTTTTTTCTTTAGATTGCGCCCCAGCTCACTCACACTGCACCAACGTGTGAAATTTACGCAGAATAAAAAATTTGCATGTTTGTGTGCTGCTGCTCCGATCGGCACATTTTTTTCTGTTAATTTGTTACAGCATATCATATCTGTTTAATATTATATCAATGGTTCAGAACCTTGACATTTCGTAAAAGAGATTTTAAACAGCAATAAAAGGATAGGGCAGGATTTTATTTTTTAATTAACCTCTAATTGGCGAAGAAAGTTTGACTATAATACTGGGTATAGTATTAGTCCCTTTATCCAAATGTTCAAGTTTAACGGAGAAAAAATCACCTGGAAAATATTTACACGAAACCGAATTAAATAAAATTAATCTTTTTTGGAATGATAAGAGTAATCCAAAGAACAATGGAGAGGCTCGTTTCCCTGCATGCGTGAATCAGAAATGAAAAGATCTGCAGGAGAACCAAAGTAATTGATTAAATGGCTGTGGGCAAGACATATTGATTCCAGAACAAATGTCCGATGGGGAGGCCTATGAGGTCGAAAGGTTTTGAAGTGGAGTACCGCCCGCATTCCGCATTCAAAAATGAACTAAAAACTAAAAAAATTTTAAGGTCTCCCACAATGGACCGATGACTTTGTGAAGCTCTCAAAAATCCACTGCTTGACACAGAATCGGTAGAATGGCAGTGCCTTTGAGTCCACATCCAGCAGTGCACGTCTTTCGGCTGAAATTAATTAATGAATAAAATATTTTCCTTACCTTTGACTGACCTCCCGTCGCTTGTGCAAGAAGCCCCCTTCGGGGAACAGTACGATGAACTGCCTTGCAAGAGGAATGTAGTACTTATGGATGTGCTGTCTCAGGTCCTCCAGGGATTGATCGCGTTTCGCCTGCCCCTGTTAACAAGGAGAAATACATTGATCAGTTATTTGACGATATCAATTTGTTGTCAACAACAACTTGTTGATTTGTAGTGATATCCGCCCCGTCATCGCCAAACCTAAAACCCAGATTAACTTTTTTTAATCATTTAACTGCCCCGTGTGGTATAGGGCTTCGAATAGTGCTTACCACCCCATATCCTCCCGTGGGTGTCGTAAGAGGCGGCTAAGAGAACTCACCAGGGAAGCGGGCAGCAGCGCTTCTCCTGTGGAATATCAAATTATTGCGATCTTAACCCGCCTACTAAGCGTGGGGATTATGGCAAACTCCCCCATTGGAATGAAAGCTTTGGGGGAGGCCTTTGTCCAGCAGTGAATCTTTAGAGACAGAGAAGAATCATTTAATTTCATCACCATTCTCATCGCTCTCAAAACGGTGAAAGAAACAAGGTTAAGTAAAGAATCAAAAAATCTAAGTAGAGGCATAAATAGGTAAAGCAAAAAGTTGCTAAAGGTCATCTTGACGAACTAAGTGTGCAAACCGTAACCATAGCATATATAAAGTCGATAATTAATTCATAAAAGCAAATGCAAACTGCAATTTCACTTCTTAATAACTTTTAGAAGTTTTGTTCACCCTAAAGCATATTTCACACCTACCCAAACCTTAAAATTGCTACCGAAATTACGTGTCACTTTTTCCTCGATGAAAGGGCATAGAAAAATGACTCTCATGATTTCATCCACCATGTATAATTAGAGATAAATCGTTTCCCGCATATTTTAATATAAATTCCTTATAACAATGTGAAACTATAGGTCCTAGACTCTAGGGCTGGTACACTCGCCCGCACAATGCATTAACTATTAACGTGCATTTCATAAGTCATTATCAGGATTGGTCGTGGATTAGGGCTGTCAATACGGAAGGAAAGATGTTGTTTTTCGACTTGCTATTATTTCATAGTTTTTTTTTATCCATTCTATTCATAACGAAATGGAATAGGAGTGGTATTTTTTCTATAAACAACACTAATGTATACGAGTACAAATAAATCAGAAATACTCTCTTAACTTAAGCAAATAAATGATATTGTTTAAGATAATTAGGTCTTTTTTTTTCTTCTGAAGAAGTTGTTTCTAATTCCTTTTTTTTTTTCTTATGTAGGTATATTATCTAACATAATAATAAATAATGGCTATAAGCAATATCCCACTGCTGGGAAATAGGCCACTTCGCGGTGAGAGGGAAGGGCCTACGTGGTGAATTGTAGACCATTCCTAGAGCGGGTAGTGGTACATATATTATAATGTGTATTTTAGTTTGTGCTACATAAACTAATTTAGAATAGAATACTCTTTATTATGTACACCATATAGATTACAAAACATAAATAAAAATATTTTATAAAGGGTGACACAATGGGCGGTCTTATCGCTAAGAGCGATCTTTTACAGACAACCTTTGGATGGATTTCTAAGGAGAAGGATAAAGAAATAATGTAGGTAGTCTACGGTGTACTATTTCTTTTTTTTTTTTTTCTTTATTTCTTTCTAATATTCATAGGTCCCTACCGAATAAACTAGTATAAAAAATAAATAGAATATTTTGTTTTATAAATAAAATAAACTTACGAAATCACACACACCAGCCCTATCCATAGCACCATAGCCATACTTCTAATGGATATTGTCGATATTGGCCCGTCGATGAGTGGGCAACTTTTCGACCACCCCTGATTGGACACAAGGGTCGGCTAACGCGATGTTTTAATTAAAGCCTGTTGTGTTTGTACCGAACATGGTCGGGTCACGATTTCTGCTCAATAGAAAATACATATTGTTTTTTGTTTAACGTTTTGTTAGTGATTGTACTTAGTGTTGTTTGCTGGGTAAAATATTTATTTATTTTGGCATACCAACTTAATGCACACAAAGACATGAAAAGTGCACATAATTTACAAATACAATAGTATCGCATAGGTCTCCTGGGACACAGGCCTCCTCTCGGTGAGAGGAAGTGGGCCGTAATATACCACACGGGCCCAGTGCGTGTTCGTAGATGTCACATGTGTTCGAATTTTTTGACTTTAGGGCCGTTTGACCGTTTTTAGGGTTCCGTACCTCAAAAGGAAAAAACGGAACCCTTATAGGATCACTTTGTTGTCCGTCTGTCTGTCTGTCTGTCTGTCTGTCTGTCTGTCTGTCACCACCCTTTATCTCAAGAACGCGTGGACGTATCAAGCTGAAATTCTCATGAAATACTCGGGTCTATTGTCCCTTTAAGCTGTGAAAATATCAAACTTCTAAGCCAAGCCAATCAAAAGATACAGCCGATTATGTCGATATTTTCAACAAATTTTCGACACTCGCAAAGGAATCAAAACCTACAGGATACTTCCCGTAAACTCTGAATCTTGAAATTTGGCATGAAGGATTGTCATATAATGTAAATATAGGAAAAATTGCGAAAATCACATTTTTTTAATTATATAATATAATAAACATATTTTAATAAAATGGAACTTACTACCTTATTTCTCACGAACGAATAAAGTTATCAAATTGAAATTTATACCAAATACCTAGGTCTATTGTCCCTTTAAGCTGTGAAAATATCAAACTTCTAAGCCAAGCCAATCAAAAGATACAGCCGATATGTCGATATTTTCAACAAATTTTCGACACTCGCAAAGGAATCAAAACCTACAGGATACTTCCCGTAAACTCAGAATCTTGAAATTTGGCATGAAGGATTGTCATATAATGTAAATATAGGAAAAATTGCGAAAATCACATTTTTTTAGTTATATAATATAATAAACATATTTTAATAAAATGGAACTTACTACCTTATTTCTCACGAACGAATAAAGTTATCAAATTGAAATTTATACCAAATACCTAGGTCTATTGTCCCTTTAAGCTGTGAAAATATCAAACTTCTAAGCCAAGCCAATCAAAAGATACAGCCGATATGTCGATATTTTCAACAAATTTTCGACACTCGCAAAGGAATCAAAACCTACAGGATACTTCCCGTAAACTCAGAATCTTGAAATTTGGCATGAAGGATTGTCATATAATGCAAATATAGGAAAAATTGCGAAAATCACATTTTTTCAGTTATATAATATAATAAACATATTTTAATAAAATGGAACTTACTACCTTATTTCTCACGAACGAATAAAGTTATCAAATTGAAATTTATACCAAATACCTAGGTCTATTGTCCCTTTAAGCTGTGAAAAAATCAAACTTCTAAGTTAAAGCGATCAAAAGATACAGCAGTTTATACCGACACCTTAGACGAATTTTCGTCACACGCTAATCAAAACCTACACGCAAAGACATTAAAATTATATTTACAATAGACAGGACATCACGAACAAAATCGTAAGCCAATACTTTTATCGACTTGATTAACAGTCGCTCAGTCTAGTCTGCGCGTCAGGACGTAATTTGTGTCCACTAAGAATAAACAATTTCTAAGGAAATATGCCATGTTGCGCTTTGTGTTACTGTACATCTCGTTATAGTAAAACGACTGGACCTAACTTCGGAATGTTTTTCTATGAATTTTTTATATTTCGTCTGCAATTCAAATTAAAAAAAATCTTAGTTCTAGAAAATTTTCCATTATTGTAATAAGCGCCCTCTATTGTTGAGTAGTTTTACTATTTTCTTGTAGAGATGTAGTAATGTTGTTTATCGATTTAGTTATCGATAATACTTATTAAGATGAATACATTTTGTTGTATTTTATTGACATTAAAAATATAGCTAAATAAACTTAAAATATTACTATATTTCAAGTTTATTTATTATTAACTCTATTTAAACATAATCATATCATATTAATAAACAAAATTGAATGAACAATTACTATTCATTTACCTAGGTTTTTGTTATTTTTGGTTTCCGAATAAAAATAATGTCGTAGGGAAAAGTGGATACGATTTGTCCAGATAGACCGTAGAGAAGAAAATTGGCTTCCGTCTCATTCGTCGAAATTATGCTCAATGCATTTTAAAAGAGAAGTTATCAACTTTGGAAAGACTTGTCGATCAAATTAAAAAACAAAAAGAATCGGTACCTTGTATTAGAAATGAAATAGTAAGTTATTAATTTCAGTACTTTTCTACATATCCGTAAAAATTGGAATAAAATTTACGGTTAAGTGGATAAGTACATAGATTATATAACTTATTTATAATGAAATATATTCATAAAATATGTAGGTACGTATATGTAGTACAATGATTGCGAGCTACTTTGTGATTTTGAGGATTCCGTACCTAAAAGGTAAAACGAACCCTATTCATGAGACTTCTCTGTTCGTCTGTCCGTCTGTCACCAGGCTGTATCTCATAAACCTCATAAACCGTAATAGCGAGACAGTTGTAATTTCCAGAGATTGTGTTAGTATTTCTGTTGCCGCTATAACAACAAGTACTAAGAATAAAAATAATAAAATATTTAAGGGGGCTCCCATACAACAAACGTGAATTTTTGCCGTTTTTTGCTCCATGTTAATAACGGAAACAGATAGACGCTTAAAATGTTCACAGAATATTTGGTTATATATTCAAATTACAAATAAATAATTAACATAAAATAAATACTGAAGGCGGGCTCCCATACAATAACCGTGATTTTTTTGCCGTTTTTAAAGATAATGGCGTACGAATCTTGTAAACGTCTTGCTCCAGCAGACTACCATTTTTGTCCTGATTTGGACAATTATCTACGTGACAAGAAGTTTTCTTCCCAGGAGGCAGTTCTGCTTTCACACAGTTTGTGCAGTCTAGATCCTCAGAGTTCTATCACAAAGGCATAAACGACCTTCCTATATATTGATTATAAATGAATTATTTAAAAATAAAAAAATAAGCAATTATTTAGATTTTCAGTACTAATCGGCAATTTTAAACTTTAACGCCTATTATATTAAAAGAATTATATAAATAAGAAACTTGTAAACTTGAAATTACCCATAATTATTCTGCTTCCTAATTTTTTGTTTCAAGCTATCATAATGCGAAAAAACATCGTCGTAGTAACTTCTTTGAATATTATCGATAACTTTATATCGAAATGATACAAACCCTACCACAGTTTTTTGCATTGCCATTTAAAAATATTTGCAAACAAACGTGTAAAAAGAATAATTTTGCTAAAAACGAAATGCAAACGAAAATTGCAAAACAAAATGCGCTTTATGGCCTAAAAGGTCTATTACACTCAAAAATCGCAATAAACTGAGTGTTAAAATAATTCGTAAGCATAAAACATCTAAAATGCCAATAGACGGTGTCACGGAAAATGAATAGTAGCGAATAAAATTCTAAAACAGTTTTTGTTTGTACAAGACAAGTTTCACTTAATTTATTTACTTTTCAATATTTATTTACCCGATTTGAACTATACTAGGGTATTAAATCGGATCTGGCAACATAGACCACACTGGCCACCTACCGGGCAATAGCTGAATATATTTTATATAAACTTATTTCATTTTTACTATTTGATGTCTCCAATTGTCGATCTAATTTTGATATATTGTACTAGATGGCGGAACTGAGCCATGGGATCACAGTTTTTCTATGCCATTTTGACACATGCCCTCTCTTTAAATCCTAAATCTCTTTGCCTACAAGGTACTTCCCGTGAACTCAGAATCTTGAAATTCGGCATGAAGCAACGTTATATTATAGTACAGACAGATAAAGGAAAAATTGTGAAAATGATAAATTTGAAGTTACATAAAATATTAAAATATTATTTTTGCTTACATGACATAAAATATTTTTTTTAATAATTATAAACTTACTACCTACCCTTTTCACATGAACGCGTAGAGATATTAAAGTTCAAATTCATATCAAACACTTCTTAAATCTAATTGCCTCTAAACTGTGAAAAATTCTAAATCAATGCTAGTATTATAAATGCGAAAATAACTCTGTCTGTCTGTTACGCTTTCCCGCCTAAACCTCTCAACCGATTTTGATGAAGTTTGGCACAGACAATCTTTAGACCCTGAGAAAGAACATAGGCTACCTTTTATCCCGGAAAAATTTGATGTTCCCGAGGGGAATTTAAACAGCGCGATATAACCGAACTCCACGCGGGCGAAGCCGCTGGCGGAAAGCTAGTACGTCATAGATTGTAAACCGCTACGTTTGTACAGCGGAACCCTCGGTGTGCGAGTCCGACTCGCATTTGGCCGGTTTTTTAAGAGTGATGATGATGAAATAATTTGTACAAAGTAAAGCGCCTGATGTGGCTGGTATTGGCTGGCGGAGAACTGCTCAGGATCGAGCGTGCCAAGAAGGAGGCCTATGTCCAGCAGTGGACGAGCAGAGGCTGATGATGATGATGATGATGAAAGCGCCTGATGGACCAACAATTTGTAAGTCGCAGACGATATCACTAGACAACCACTGCTCCAATTTACTCCGCGTTTTTTTATACACCTCGCCCCTATTGGTCGTAGCATGATGTTATATAGCATAAAGCCTTCCTGGATTAATGGGCTATCCAACGCAAAAAGATTTTTTCAAATCGGTCCAGTAGTTACTGAGATTAGCAAGTTTAAAAAAACAAACAAACTCTTCAGCTTTATATAGGTATTAGTATAGATTAAATGTGTCTTATTTCATCGTTGCCTTTGTTAATCATAACATATTGATAATCGTGATTGTGCACCAGTGTTTATGTTGAATTTTGACTTGATTATATTTAAAAAATACAAGCATTATCCTACCAAGAAAACCGTAGTATGTCGGAGATTCAAAAACAAAAAAAAAACTGTCGCTCCAAAAATAACATAGAATAAAAATCCAATCAAAGTTCGTCGCCACTTCAGCACGCTCCAGCGAACGTGCTAAACCCCTGATTCCCCAGCCAACAATATGGACCTAGGAACATCTCAGACCCACGCTCAACTTCTTTGAAGTCCAGTAAGAACGCAAATCGCTCGCTTCCCACGAGTGCAATGAACCGAACAACCGGGAACTATCCACGAGATCGGATCGGGAACCGTCGGCAGGACTTTTGAAAACGCTAACGACCGTCCAATTGGGTTGCTTGTTTCCACTGTTGAAGACACAAGTATTTTCTTTTACAGCAAGTTATCTAAGTCTTTTCTTATAGTTACGACGATGACGAATTGCATTCACAAAGATTATTATTAACTAGCTGCGCCACACGGTTTAACCCGCGTTTTTTTTATATATGCCCCGCTCCTATTGGTCGCAGCGTGATGTTAAATAGCCTAAAGCCTTCCCGGATTAATGGGCTATCCAATGCAAAAAGAATTTTTCAAATCGGACCAGTAGTTTTTGAGATTAGCGCGCACAAACAAACAAACAAACTCTTCAGCTTTAAATATTAGTAACTAGTGGCCGCCAGCGACTTCGTTCGCGTGGAATTAGTCATGCTCAGCTCCTATTGGCAATATGTACAGCTGCGTTAGCTCCCGTTTTCGCAACATTTTTTGTTACTGCTCTGCTCCTATTGGTCATAGCGGGATGTTATATAGCCTAAAGCCTTTCTGGATTAATAGGCTATCCAACGCAAAAAGAATTTTTCAAATCGGACCAGTAGCTCCTGAGATTAGCGCGCACAAACAAACAAAGAAACAAACTCTTCAGCTTTCTATATTAATATAGATATAATAAAGATTAAAGTGGTTGTGTCCTGCGGTTTCATTCGTATAAGTTTCGATCACGTATGAATCATCATCATCATCAACGTTTTATCGTCCCACTGCTGGGTACAGGTCTCCTCTCATACAGAGAAGGATTCAACGTAGTCGCCACGCTTGCTCAATGCCGGTTGGCGGTTTCAGACTTAAAGACTAGGTTTTCTCAAGATGTTTTCGTTCACCTTGTAATCAGTCACGTATGAATATTGGAATAAAAAGTGTCCTACTATGTCTTGAAAGCTGGAAATGTCTAGTTTTGAAAAGTCTTACAAAGTCAGATTATGTAGAGGTTATCAATTTAGCAAACGATGAATTATTATGATAACTCCGTTTAAAACATTTATGTTAAGTATAACATTTTAAAATGTGTATTTTATTATCTTATCGTCAGCAACATTGGACAACAACAGCATCGTGAGTCCCACAACAGACGGAGCGTGCGCAAGAAACGCCATCCGAAACTTAACGTTTTTACAAGAAATGCTCCATTTATATTAATTCCTATTCGACTCTTGTAAATGATTTTATTTATTTATTTATTTAATCTTTTGCACTTGAAATGTACAGGGCGGACTTAATGCCTTAGGCATTCTCTAACTACAGGTGGTAAAGAGATAAGATGGTAGGTGCTTTAGATTGAAAAAAAAATGTAAAAAAGCTCTTAACACTATTTAAAAATATATTTAAATAAGCTAAATATACATACATACTATTACCAAAATATACTTATAATATATACATACAAAACTAAAATTTGGGAGAGTGTGTTGTAGAAACACTTTTAGACGTCAATCATATCTTAAACCTAGATAAAATCAAAAGTCAATATATCATTGAATTTTGGCTGAGAATCAGCACCTTTTGAACAATATTACATAAGACAATCCCCCCAAAACGCCTGCCCTTTGCCACTTCCTACTCCTTTCGCTGGGAAGAAGAAGTGGTGAAACACACTCCTCAGCAGCACAACGTTTATTTAAAATAAAAACGCAAGACTTTATACAATACTATGTATAGTAATGAACACAAGAAAATATCACAACAATGAAATTATTTACCATATGCCAGCTAGCCACGCCAAAATACCAGCAATGCGAAAAAAAAAGAATTAAAATACGATTAAAATGGAAATGTACAGGGTGGCGCAATAGAACGTGCATATTGCATCATCTTTTTTTGCGGGGTAGAAGGGGCGTGGGCGAGGGGAAACCGATATCGTTGGGTAGCGCGGTTCATGAAGTTTTAGTCACTATGAGTCACTTCGACGGGAAGCGTCGCGCATTTTGCGTGCGCGCATTTTACAAAAACTCTCGTTCGTACGTAGTTGTCAGGCGACTATTTTGTTCTGAGTATGGTGTACGGCAAATTAGGGAGGCTCCGAGTGCTAATTTAATTAAAATCTGGATAAAGCGGTTTGAAGAGACTTGATCGACGTTTAAACCACACGCAAAAGGTCGTCCACGCACATCTAGGACTGAAGACAATATTGAGAGTGTTAAGCAGTCGGTACGAGAAGATCCACAAATGTCTACTCGCAAGAGATCGTCTGTCCTAAACATATCGCGACGAAGTTTGCAACGAATTTTAAACTTGGATCTTAAATTGCATTCATACAAGCTGCAATTAACTCAAGAATTGAAAGACTCTGACTTCATAGCACGGCTCACATTTGCTAATGAAATGCTCAATCGGTTTTCAAATTTTGAAAACATCCTTTTCTCTGATGAGGCACATTTTCATATGAATGGGTTCGTAGCCGCCAAAATTGTCGTTATTGGAATAGTGAGAATCCCAGACTCAAACATCAAAAACCGTTACATAGCCCTAAAGTGACAGTTTGGGCCGCAATCTCTGCCAAAGGAATAATTGGTCCTTATTTTTTTGAAAACGCACGGGGGCAAAACATCACTGTTAATACCGAACGCTATGTTGCGATGTTGGAAGGTTTTTTGGCCCCAGAACTTGAAAATTCAAGAATAAAGAACTCTAGGACTTAGTTCCAACAAGACGGAGCTACCAGTCACACATCAAATGACTCCATGGCGGTTGTGAAGCAGATGTTCCCTGGCAAACTGATTTCGAAAAGAGGTGATATCCCATGGCCTCCGCGTAGTCCAGATTTGACGCCTCCTGACTTTTTTTTGTGGGGATACCTCAAACACAAAGTCTACACCAATAATCCGAGAAACATCAGTCAGCTCAAGGAGAATATTCGTGGTGAAATGGCAGCAATCACACCAGCACTACTTAAGAAAGTTTTCGGTAATTTCCGTTTGCGGTTAGAGGAGTGCCAACGTAGAGAGGGTCATCATTTAGATGATGTTATTTTTAAAAAATAAACTTCAGTTATCACTTAATAATTGCTTAGTTTTATTTTAACTATACCTTTTGTATTTATTTTTTAATAATTATTTTAAAAATGCACGTTCTATTGCGCCACCCTGTAAATAAGTAAAAACTTATGACTTAAATAAAGGCCCTAGGTGTGTGATAAAAGGCGTGACAGCTTACAAATTTATACATTGTAAAAAAAGACAATTAAATGAACTCATATATCTTGTCAGTAAGCTAATTCTGGAGAAAGAACACAAAAATTGTCCTAAGTTAATCAGAGCGACAATGGGGTCAGCGTTTCGTACCTGACTAGTCCAAGAAGAAAATGCCTATGAAAACTCAGAGTTCACAATCTCTTTTAAAGTCATAAGTCAGTCTGCCTCTTTCTTCTAAAGAGGAAAGACCTTTGATCTCTGACCATATTAACCCTGCGAACGTCACCAGATCGTCACACTAACTTGTCACGTAGCAAAATGTGACAGCGGGCGACATCTCTCGTATCTGGATGAAGCGACATTAGAGTTGAGCCATCGAGCCAAGAGATGGCGTCTCGCGATAATTCGTTCAATAAGTAAATAACGGAATTTAAATAAATGATTACCTTCTTAAATAAAATAAAATGGAAAGGATATAGGTAACATTATCGCATTAAAAATAAAAACCAATTCAAGAGCCTTAAATTTAATATTCAATTGTGGAACGCCTTGTCTATGGTTCATGAAAAAAAATCTCGCGGCTTGATGTCTCAACTCTAATGTCGCTTCATCCAGATACGAGATATGTCACCCGCTGTCACATTTTGCTACGTGACAAACTTCGCCGCGGTCTACTTTGATGGCAATGCGGCCAGAGAGTGACAATCTTTGCCTGTCTCTCGAGGTGCATTAGCGAGAAGTGTCTAGTCCACTGCCACTTCAGCTTGCCCGTTTTTTCTACAACATCTGGTACTTGAGTTATGGAACGTGGTATTTCTAAATCGATCTTCACGCTTCAACACCTATTACGCTGCGCTTCAAAGAAACACATATTGAATACCAAGACAGTTAAGCTTATTATTTCACTTAGATATAACTCTAGCTGTTGTGTTCGTTTATTAGTTGCGTTTAATCCAGCGCCGCGTGCCTTTGACTGGGGACTACTAATTAGTGGCGCTGTGCGAGATATTGTGTTGTATGTATGCGTGTATAGGGTTTGTTAAATGTTAATAATACATATGTGAACACTATTATCTTATATTTAGAGAGACAAAGTAAGTTTATGTAGAGAGACAAGACAGAGAACAGATTTGCACATTGAACAAGAATAAAATACGTTGATTTTGCTACTTCCAAGTATACCTATTATATATTTTTACGAGTACCTATAGTAACTGAAACCTTACCAATATACTAGACTGTATTTTTGGTACCCGACCCCTCCGTGGAATAAACTGATAAACTGTGTGAAGCTCGTGGGAAACCGATAGATGCAGCACAAGGCCGGCCATTGTGGCAAGTCTTAGTGGAGGCCTTTGTACAGCACCTATATAGGCTCAAGAAGAAGCAACGTAATTGACAACTTCTTACAAACGTTGCTAAATTTAAGAGTCTAATAACTGTTACGTAGCATGGCAACTGAAATGACTGGTATAACGTTAAGTTGGGTAAATAAGTCACGTAGTTTTTATGTTTACTTTCAGTTAACTATCAAAACTCTTACAACCTTAGCACAAAACGAAATGTAACTATAGATCCAGCCTTTA
Organism: Sesamia nonagrioides; assembly: GCA_017933935.1. NCBI lineage: Eukaryota > Metazoa > Arthropoda > Insecta > Lepidoptera > Noctuidae > Sesamia > Sesamia nonagrioides. The sequence goes on along the minus strand of JADWQK010001324.1, from coordinate 1,053,237 downwards.
TTGCGAGCTTAAATTAGACCAGCTGCGCTTCGGTGTCACCCGCGTTGTTTTCGATATTTTTATATGCTCCGCTCCTATTAGTCGCAGCATGATGTTATAAAGCCTAAAGCCTTCCTAGATTAATGGGCTATCCAACGCAAAAATAATTTTTCAAATCGGACTCGTAGTTCCTGAGATTAGCGCGTTCAAACAAACACACTCTTCAGCTTTATATATTAGTATAGAGTATAGATTTAAGCAACGTTCTTAATACTAAATTATTAATTTAGTACTGAACTAAGCTGTCATTTTTGTTTAAAAAAAAAACTGTGTTTCTATAATGGTTAGGTTCATAATTGCCACGTGGGGTACCGGGCTTAGAATAGTACCAACCGATATCCTCCCGTGGGTGTCATATGAGGCGACTAAGGGAACTCTCATCAGGGAAGCGGACAGCAGTGCTTCTCCTGTGGAATAACAAATTACTGCATCCTCGACCCGTCTGCCAAGCGTGGCGATTACAACACCCCCCCCCCCCCCATTGGAATGAAAGAATTGGGAGAAGCCTTTGTTCAGCAGTGGGCCTCTATAGGCTGAACAAGAAGAAGAAGGTCCATAATTCAATAACTATCAAAGTGGTTTCAACCTGGTCTAAACAAAATCCTTGTTTTGTGAAGGGGGATGAAGTATAACTGAAGATGATTTATGCCAATAAAATAAAAGGCATAAATCATTTAGGTATATGTATATGCAATAAAGCCAGTTGTACCTGACAGCCTCCGTGGCGTAGCGGTAGCGGACGCGGCCGCTGCGCAAGGTGACGCGGTTTCGATCCCCGCACAGTGCAAGTATTTGTATGCATGAATATGAATATTTGCACTGGTCTGGTCGTGCCTCGGAAAGCACGTTAAGCCGTTGGTCCCGGTTGCCATACGAAGTGGCAGCCGTTACGGGTCGTTGGAGCCCTCAAAAAGTCCAACAATTGGTCTAACTGCAATGCTTCGATGTCGCCTTTGGGTTGTGGAGGTCAGACGACAGTCGCTTCACGGAAAATGTCGAAGTTTAGCCATATCAGCAGTTGCACTGGTAAAGCGGACCCCAGACTCCAAAGCTGAAAAAGCTTCGGATGCGACTGGGATTAACGCTGGGATGATGATGAATAAAGCCAGTTTTACATGTAGGTACTCACAACCAATCTTTAAGCTACAACAAAGCACACTACAACTCACTACACGTGTAAACTAATTCAACTCGTAAACACTTGCTTAACACCTATGTTTGGCCGTTTGAGCACAACAAGCCGGATATCAACTTATTACGTACGGTGCCCTAGGATGAGCACCTTTTGTGCAAGTTCTAATTGAATATGACACGATGATATGCTAATATGAGGAAGAACAGCGCTTCGTGGTGAGACTTTTCAGATGATTTGCAAGATAACTAAATTATAATAAAAATGTTAAGTAGGTCATAGCCATAACATCTATAATGGGTCTGAGCAGTTGTTTTGCGATGTGTGCCGGGTACGATGCGCCAAATGTTGTTGTGTTGGGAGTTTGGTCGTGAAGGGTCTCCAGATCAATCTCCTTCTGGCGTAGCATCGTTGGTCGTGTTGTTGGGTTTAACATTGCATCACCTCGCTCAACTGCCGTCTTCTTTTTTATTCACTCATTTTTTTTTTTGAGTGAATAGGTTGTTAATAGACTAGTGCGCTTTACTATCAACGATTGCATCATTGTTTGCCATTAGACGGGATTGCGATCACAACAACATTTGGCGCATCGTACCCGGCACACATCGCAACAAAACTGCTCGGACCCGTCGTCCGTTCGACTTCTTCAGACATCATGCCGGAACACGACGTATAGCTTGGCGGCAAGACTTTGTCTGGTGAGTGGTAACACCCGTTATAGATGCAACAGGAAAACATTATCTGTGAAAATTGCAACTGCCCAGTTATCACAGTTCATGAGATACAGCTTAGTGACAGACAGACAGTGGAGTATTCTTAATAGGGTCAACTCTTGGGGTACGGAACCCGAAACACATATTCATAATCACCTTTATTTGCATTCCATAATGTATTGTTTGCAGAGGTTACAATAATTAGCTAGCTTTAGTTAATGTAAGTACAATCGTGGATCCTACGGGGCACAAAAAGTATAAAATAATAAGACATGTTGACAATATTCATCAACAATGATCTCAATATGAGTCTTCTTTCTTCTTCTTCAGCCTATAGATGTCTACTGCTGGCTACAAAGGCCTCCCCCAAGGCTTTGCACGATGACCGGTCTTGTGCGTCCGCATCCATCGGCTTCCCGCGACCTTCACCAGGTCATCAGCCCACCTTGTTGGGGGCCTCCCTACGCTGCATCTTCCAGTACGTGGCCGCCACTCCAGAACCTTACTGCCCCATCGGCCATCGGTTCTACGAGCAATGTGCCCTGCCCGCTGCCACTTAATTTTAGCGACTCGAAGAGCTATGTCGGTGTCTTTGGTTCTTCTGCGGATCTCCTCATTTAATTTCTGATTCGATCACGCAGAGAAACTCCGAGCATAGCTCTTTCCATTGCCCTTTATATGACTCTGACCCTTCGTATGAGGCCCATTGTGAGCGACCACGTTTCAGTTCCGTAAGTCATCACTGGCAACACACACTGGTCAAAGACTTTTGTCTTGAGACACAATATGAGTATAATTATTAAAATATTTTTTAATAATTATAATAATTTTTAAAAATAACCGACTAAGAAAGTTTTTGAATTCAAGTCACAATCTTAGCGACAATCAATGTCAAAAATGTATACTGTGAACGTTATTAAGCCCTCTGAAAAGCCAAAGCCGTACTTCCTCGTTGATATATAATAAGCATATATGTATGTGTAAGATTTACAAAATATACAAGTAGACTATATAAATTTTGCTGCGAACACAACTTTGAACATAAATTCAACATAATTTTGAATTTATCTAGAAAGAAGCAATTAACAAACCAAAACCTTTATAAAACACAAATAAAATATACAGTGCTAAAACACCGCACTTGTGGGGAACAACACCGGTCAGTTATGAGTAAAATATAAATCCGCACGATCCTAATGAGATTAAACATGAAATCATATTACACACGCGACCAAAATTACTGGACACTTGTAGATAATCCGCTTAGCGTAAACCGTCTAGTTGTGCTTGTTAATCGTCCAAACTATTACAAGTCGGGTAGGAAGAAAGTATACACAAAACTGCGTCGAGGGAAATTCGTTAAAAGAAAAAAGTCTCGTTACAAACGTCCAAGGAACAGTAACGAGGGTATCTAGTTGAAAACTTTTGCATCGTTACCGCTACTACGGGTGAGATAAGGGGAAAATCTTACTGTAACGTTTACAGTGGCGACGCTTCTCAGAGGTCGCCTGGTAATTCTTGTTGGCGTAATTAAGTTGAAGTTATGAATATGAATGCGGTTCGTTTTTGTTCAATCTTTTAAAAGGTTAGTAAAAATACATATTGTTTTTGAGTTGTTTGTAATACTATGATTTCTTTTTTTATATTTACTTAAATAGCATTATTGTATTTTTTTTTTTTTTTGTTTAATCCTTACACAGATAATAAACGTGAAAGTGGGTTGCTTTGTTTGTTCCGCTTTCACGCCTAAACTACTAAACTCACAGATGGTTTCTAACTAGGAATATGTCACAGGGTACTTTTTATTCCAATATTCAAACAGGATCGAAACTTACAGGGATGAAACCGCGGGGCGCAACTAATTTATTTAACAAGTTTATTTTACCACCAAAAACAGTAGGTACACAGACAGGTATTTTTGTTATTGTTTTGATTTTATGTATTTTTTTTTATAAATTATATTTTAAATTAGTGCTTGACTCCAATCCCGCCTGATGATAAGCAGTGACGCAATCGTTGATGGTGAAGCACACTAGTTTATTAAGAGCCTTTTCACTCTAGCCCTGAAGACAGTCAATTTGTAGTCCGACAGAAATACCACCGCTGGCAAATTATTCCAGTCCCTCGATGTACGCGATATAAAAGAGGAGGCGAAACGCTTCGTCATATTTTTGTATCCTAAATATTTTCACACGCTTTCTACAAGCACCACCTCTGTAGCTTTGTTCTGTTCTGTTTTTCTTGTCTGTTTATATGCTTATGTACAAAAATGGTTAAATAAATAAATGGTACATATTACGGCTAAGTTTATCAGATGTAAAATAATATAATGTATACATATAATATATAAAATAGGTAACTTTTTATTATCTTAATCTTTTATTATTTCACTTTTTTTTGTCATGTGCAAAATAAAACAATAAGTATATATTTATCGCCAACAAAACATAGGTACCTTATTTACAAAGTTTTCCAGCTTCACAACAAATCCACCCGCCATTGAAGTTACCTCCGTACGTTTTATCGGCCACCAGTGCACCGCAAAACTTGCTATGTGTGCCGTTCTTATAGAAAGCAAGCCTAATTACCTGCGGCCGACTTCCCTCTTTTTCTATTTTTGTTTTAATTGCGACTATATTTTTCTCTTTCTGCACAAATGCGACCAGCCTTCTGGCACGCGATTTTGAGGTAAATATTTATGATAATTGTTCAAAATGTACTGAATTCGGGTAACTGAATCTAACCTATCGAAAAACTGCTCATTGGAACATAGTTTTAGTTTTTTTTTTATTATTGTAGCTGTACATTTTGGTAGTGTACAACTGTAGGTACAGCATTATGGTAAAAGGTCAGTCACATGTCATTATCACTGGTCAACACAATACAATTAAGAATTACCTCAAAAAATTAACAAAGGGTTTGATTAATTCAGGTGATTAAATGGCGTGTTAACCTGAACGCATTCATGTGCTAATGAGTTTACGGTCATGGCCACTGCGTCCGCGCAGTAATGAAGATTAATAAACAGAAGATCAACTAATCTATATAATTTCACGGAATTTAATTTGCACTGTTAGGTACTTATCTGCCCAGCAGTGGGACTCATACAGATAAGGATGACCTTAATAGGCTATTTGGCAGTATTCAATATTTTGTGATTTTTTGCTTTAATTGCATAAAATGAGGGTTGTTTATGTCATTTATATGAGTTTTAATAAAAAATAATAACAATTAATATATCCAAAATACAAAAATATGTTTGGCTTTTTGTTTCTCGCGCCACACATTGTGAAACGACCCGGATTGGCTAATGTCGCGATGACGTCATACGCGCATCAACGCTTGTTTTCGGCAAACTTATAAACTGTTTTTCGGGGGTTTTTATCGATTTATTTGTACAACCCGGTACAGCACACCACTTGTAAACCATTTTATTAGATAACAACAACAAATCCATACTAATATTATAAATGCGAAAGTAACTCTGTCTGTCTGTCTGTCTGTCTGTCTGTTACGCTTTCCCGCTTAAACCTCTCAACCGATTTTGATGAAATTTGGCACAGACAATCTTTAGACCCCGAGAAAGAACATAGGCTACTTTGCTACTTTTTATCCCGGAAAAATTTGATGTTCCCGAGGGAAACCTAAAAAGCGCGATATAACCGAACTCCACGCGGGCGTAGCCGCGGGCGGAAAGCTAGTAATAAATAAAAACAAACACCACTGAGAACCGAAAACCGCTTGTGACGTCACTTACAAAGCGCGACGCCATATTGCTGAATAAATCGTTTTGGCGGCTTATTTGAATTTTGAATTTTTATTTGCATATTTCTTACGACATACATATTTAAAATAAAAAAAAAATACTTTCAGTGAACTTCTTAACCGCAACCAAGTAATTCAAGATAAAAATTAAAATCTGTCAAATAGCTTATTGTAACAGTCATTGGCGCCTAAGATATACTTGGAAAGTACATATAACTTAGAAAAGTTACATTGGTACTTGCCTGACCTGGAATCGAACCCGCACCCTCATACTTGAGAGGCCGATGTTTTAATCACTAGGCCACCACGACTACATAAATTTTAGTTTTGTTATATTTATATACTAGTATGAATATAATTTTGTTTTTCTATTGTCAGATCAATTGTTTGTTTCCATATTGGCAAAGGTTTTTACTACTTATTTATTGTGCAATGTATGTAAAAGTAGTTTCTCTGCGTTTTCTCGCTCGATGACATGAATGCGCACGCGCTTCGGAAGCGCCGACAGTAGTAACTGACGCGTGCATGAATAAATTAAAAGTAATTTATTCAAACAAATCATTGTGACGGAATGAGCTAATAAGCTTGCTACCTACATGGATGCATGCTTTATGAGTATAGCTTGTTATGTCATGTGAATTTACGGATGTTACGAGTACCTATTATCATCATCATCACAGCGTTAATCCCAGTCGCATCCGAAGCCTTTTCAGCTTTGGAGTCTGGGGTCCGCTTTACCAGTCCAACTGCTGATATGGTTAAACTTCGACATTTTCCATGAAGCGACTGCCCTCTGACCTCCACAACCCGAAGGCAACATCGAAGTATTGCAGTTAGACCAATTGTTGGACTTTTGAGGGCTCCACCAACCCGTAACGACTGCCACTAGATGTTCGTGTGGCAACCAGGACCAACGGCTTAACGTGCTTTTCCGAGGTGCGACTGGCCGACAGAATTTTTTTTAAAATCTGAAATCATTATTATGCTTTTAATATTTATAGATTTAAAATTATTACAGAATTAAATACGTATGTATATCTCGCTGTAGCCATCACGGTGTCGGGTCGGCAATGCTCATGCGAATTCAGTGCTTTAACCCCATCCAACAAAAGTGCTCGGTAAAGTAGTTTTCACTTCAAAAATGCATTATATTGTGATATCTACATTCTAAACAAATAAAAAGTTTTCCTTCATCTCGTTTTTAATACCCGTTATACTATTTCTTTAATTTAAGAAACTTCTTCTTCTTTTCAGCCTATAGAGTTCCACTGCTGGACAAAGGCCTCCCCCAAGGCTTTCATTCCACTGGGGGGGCATTGCCATAATCCCCACGCTTGGCAGGCGGGTTGGGGATCGCAGTAATTTGATATTACACAGGAGACCCGCTGCTGCCCACTTCTTTGGTGAGAGTTCCCTTAGTCGCTTCTTACGACACCCATGGGAGGCTATAGGTTGGTATTATTTTATGCCCGGTAGGTACCACACAGGGAACGGTTAAGACCTACTGGATGAAAGCTGTTCATCTAAGTAAATAATAATAAAATTCGGTAAAGTAATTACGTAACCCACAGTAGCAATGGGTTTCATTTTGACATTCCAACAATATTGAGTGCCTTTATTACGTTGTTGAGGAGATACTTTTTTCGAAAATATGGAGTAATGTATTAGCAATATGCTTCCAAATCATTTAAATTGATTGCAATAGGATGCTGTTTATTGGTTAACAAAATGATTAAAAAAAAATATTATTTAAAAACAAAAAACCCGCCTGCATAAAACTCTAACGAACTGAATAGGTAGAAACATATGCTTGGTAGAAAAAAAATATGTAATTCTTTTTTTTTTGTTCCATTTAATATTAAGTTATATACATATTTAGAATTAGTATTTAAAATCCCTCATTTTGATATCCCACTCGATATGCTTAGTAGAAATTTATTTCTTTATACCTCACAATATGGCGTCATACATCCGCCATTTTGGTTTTTTTTTTTTAATGTCACCTATCTAGTAGCAGTTGGGCAATTAAGGCAAATCTAAGGATACCTCAAATGTGAAAATCCGTTCAGCGGTTCTGGAGATACTAGGTAATAAAGAATAATACATACAAGATAGGAGCTAAAAACATAACCCTCCTGGCAGTCGGGTAAAAACAGCAGGACCGATTTAGTTAACTGATCTAAAATTATCGTTAGAGTTAGAAGTTTTAGGGAAACCAAAATTCAAAAACTTTTCAGAAAAATTAACAATTTGGAGAAATATTTATGAATTATTGGATAAAACAGCAGTCTGGTCAGCTAGCATATAACAAAAACATACCTACTTTTCATCCAAAAAATACTTTCAACAAAAAATACTACCTACCCCAAAGCCCATGATCATATTTCACCAGCTGTACCCGCATAACCACAATATTATAATGTCTTACTCCAAGGAACCCACATAAATATTTCCTACTACGTCATACTTACAACAGTTGTTGTACGGAATCACGCTCCGATGGACAGCACGTGCTGAGGGCAGGCGCCCGCGCCGGTGAGATGTCCATTGTTCAATGTAGAGTAAGCAGCGAGCAGTGCCGTATGGCATTTCTTTCTGCTATGGCTGTTACAGCGATGCTATTGATAAATATTTTATGCTCATTTTTTAAGTATCTATTGAGGTTCTTGCGCGTTTTATAATGACTGACTCCTTGACAAATCAATCATGCTTGTAATTAGTTTAATCTTCTTCTTCAGCCTTTAGAGGTCCACTGATGGCCAAAGGCCTCCCCCAAGGCTTTTTACTTGCATTTATGAGGTATAACCTACACGCTTGTCTGGGTTGGGGACCGCAGTAATTTGGTATTCCACAGGAGAAGCGCTACTGCCCGCTTCCCTGGTGAGAGTTCCCTTTATTGCCTTTTAGGACACCCACGTGAGGATGTGAACTGGCACTATTCTAAGCCCGGTACCACACGGTATAAAAATAAAAATATCCTATGCGTGATTCCTGGAAAAACCGACATGTCCTAGAAACGAAAATTGGAAGACATGTGGCATCTACCAACCGTACTGGACTCATGATTGGACTACGGTCCACTTCCTTTCACAGAGAGGTATCCGAGTAGTCGGAACATTATAGACTTATTACGCTTAAAAGCAATTTAGTTATTGATGAGTCCTACAAGGATTTCAAGGTCCTTGAATAAATGAAGAAATCCGCAGAAGAACCAAGTCACCGACATAGCTCTTCGATTCGCTAAAATTAAGTGCCAGTGGGCAGGGCACATTTCCCGTAGAACCGATGGCCGATGGGGCGGTAACGTTCTCGAGTGGCGGCCACGTACCGGAAGACGCAGCGTAGGGAGGCCTCCAACAAGGTGGACCTATGACCTGGTGAAGGTCGCGGGAAGCCTATGGATGTGGGCAGCACAAGACGGGTCATCGTGGAAGGCCTTGGGGGAGGCCTTTGTCCAGCAGTGGACATCCATAGGCTGAAGAAGAAGTTATTGATTACAAAATTAAATTTAGGTTAGGTTAATAACAAGAAATATATATTTTTTTAATCATTCTTTAATCGCGCGGTTAGGCGACGACACGAGGTGGGTCGCGGGGAGGAGTCAGAAGATGAAAGAAGTTGTGGGCAGAAGCATCCTGTCTCGCAATCTCAAAAATGGCGCCCACGAACGAGACGAGTAAACAACGTTATTTTTTGTTTACGTGAAACCCGAATATAGTTTATTCAGAATAAGCAACTAAATGCATTCCAATCATTTTTAAACCATGCTATCTTTTTAGCCAAATACATTGAGACATTGTTGCAGTGTGGATACCGAGCGCGCGCACCCAGTTTACGATAGATCATAGTACTTGCGCGCGGCCAACAGCTGACGTCAGAGGTCAATGCACCGCACTCGCCCGCTTGAGCGGAGCTTTGAGCATATTTTTGTTGGGACAACTAAGTAGAATAGCAAGCTCATAACTTTGTGGTTTTTCGTTATATCTTTTTGAAATTTGGTACATAGATAAAAAATGCTGGACACGTGTTTCAGGTTTCGCATAACCAAAAGATAATCTATACTAATATATAAAGCTGAAGAGGTTGTTTGTTTGTTTGTTGGTTTGGGCGCGCTAATCTCAGGAACTACTGGTCCGATTTGAATTTTTTTTTGTGCGTTGGATAGCCCATTAATCCAGGAAGGCTTTAGGCTACATAACATCACGCTGCGACCAATAGGAGCTGAGCAAAACTAATTCCACGCGAACCAAGTCGCTGGCGACCGCTAGTATTATATAAATCGATAACTGAAATAAATGAAAGCAAACAGACAATAGAATAAATCCAAACCCCGACACGTTGCCGAGATATCAACGATTAAAATTCATCGCGGGACTCAAAATATGTATAGGTATTATTTTTTTCTAATTATACCCTTCAATATGATAATATTGGGAACTACGCCATGTGTAAAAGCACCAAATTAAAATTCACGATCGGAAAATCCGAAAACCAGCTTAAAAATCGATTTTTTTTACATTTATAAACATTTATTTAAAACCCCCTTTTAACACCACGCTTAAACATGTAAACGTTCACGACTTTCCGATAAATAATTCCAGGGCTTGATATATTTCATCGCTCCGCGTTACAAGTAGTACATGCAGTTAAAAAATACACGCTTCGTTGGGCTGTGTTGATCGTACGAAGACATATTGCTTTCATTAATATGGCCCGTTGAAAAATGTAAGTGAATTTACTTCTTATCGTCATGGCTGTTGCGTTTGGGGTAAAGTAGAGGTGATAAGATTTATGGGGTTGGTGGTAAATGGAGGTAAGTCAAGGGCAGTGGTAGCCCAGTGGGAATAGAGGAGACCTAATGAGACCAGTGATAAATATTTATTTTATTCTGTTTTAGTATTAGTTGTTGTATGGAAATATAAAATCTGTGATAATTTGAACTATAAGGAAGAAAGTAAAATCTTTTATTTGTGGTAAACATGACGTAAAAAATTACAAAAATGCAAGACAAAATACTTAGAACTGAAACTCATTTTTTTTTCATCAAACACATACGTGTGGGTATCTATGGATAGGTCTTCAAAAATGAAAATGGTTTCTAAAATATTTTTTTTCTAAACCGAGTAGTTTGTGTGACAGACGCTTCCAAAGTGGAAAAAAGTTGGTCCCCCCCCCCCCCTCTAACTTCTAAAATAAGAAAATGAAAAATCTTAAAAAAACATATGATGTACATTACTATAACAGCTACCACCGAAAAATGTTTTGAACAAGATCCAGTAAGTAGTTTTCTTTTAATACCTCGTAAATCGCAAATCCTTTAAACCCTTTGTGCGTGAGTCCGACACGCACTTGGCCGGTTTTTAACCCTTTTGTGTAGGTACGGAAACCTATAAAACCGTGATTCTAGCCAAAAATATTTCAATCGAACATAGAACAAAAAGAGCCGCAATCTCAAATTTCGTACCACAAATATGTAGATAGGCAAACCACCAAAATGTAATAGAAAACTGGATAGGCAGCCACTATCAATTCTACCTACAAAAAGAGTGGTCGAAAAACTAATGAAAATCCTTTCATCTGGTCGGTAGTGCCGCAATGGTTGCGGCCAGGAAATGAAGACCGCAAACTTTGCCCCAATTTGTTGTACGGCTGGGAATAGTGATGTACATTTGAGGATAAAATACGGGAATGGAAAAACGGGATTCAGATATTTATTGTTAGTTTTGCAGCAATGCTTTACATTTACTAAAGCCATATTGAAACATAAATTATTGTAATAACAATCGTTTTGACATTAAAGCGTAAATATGTTATTAACATCGACACAAAAAAAAAATAACTGCAATAAAAACTTTTTTACAAAAAAACAACCGACTTCCAAAAACCACTACAAAGTGAAAAATAACTAATTTCGGAAGTCGGTGTCTTTGGTTTTGTATATTCGTTTTTGACACCGACTTCCGAAATTAGTTATTTTTCACTTTGTAGTGGTTTTTGGAAGTCGGTTGTTTTTTTGTAAAAAAGTTTTTATTTTACACTTTTTAGTTGTTAAAAGTACTATGTATTCAGTTGCATCCGGTCAGACTGCAAGCTGACGCAAATATAGTTGGGAAACGACGTAATTTTGTTTACTTTAATTTTTACCCGTAACTATTCCCTCGGCTGCCTTGGTCTTTATCATCAAATTTACTGCAGACCATTATTTTAACCCAATGGGTGCAAGGGTCTCATCAATATAAATGAATGAAGTCCAACCACAAAGTAGCTACCGTAAACCGTTGAGGAGTTCCCGGAACTGGCCTTTGTCTTCATCATCAGAGCTCTTATGACAGTCACAACCCATCTAGGTGTAAAGTTCTTATCAATACAAATTAATCGAGCCCAAACACAAGGTAGCTGCTGTGAATTGTTGAGTAGTTCCTTCGACTGTCTCCCGGCTCCATCATCAGATCTACCCCAGACCTTTATTAAATTGTAGTGCTTTAAAATACTTAATGAAAATGCTAAGAAATGCACTAGTCGCCCCTGCAATTTTTGAAAGTTCCCCTTGTTTTATCTGGTCTTCCACCATCAAAACCTGATATCCTTATCATGGGACCACCTTGGGAACGTCTTCTTTTCAACAGAAAAAGAATTATCAAAATCGGTTCATAAACGACGAAGTTATGCGCGAACAAACATAGAAAAAAAAAAGCATATATACGGTCGAATTGAGTAACCTCCTCCTTTTTGAAGTCGGTTAAAAAGCAAATGCATGTGCCATATCTTAAGACCGTCCACGACAGTCCAGTCTAGATAAAGTATGACTTGCTTTGTCACTTAAAAATATGTTGAGGAATTATAATCATTTAGGTACAGAAATTATTTCCCTCTGCAAATTATCAGTTGGTGAGCAAAAGGGCCCGTAAAGCAAATGCAATCGACGAGCCTTTATGTAAAACTAGCTACTTTGCAATATCACGCAGTAATCCTCCCAGGCACCCTATTAGCCCTAATATCCTGTTTCATCACAATCTGATCAATGGTTTTGCAATGCATATCCAGGAATATTTGACAGTTTCGGATAGGTTGACCTGCTGTTGTTTACACATGTAATCCGTATGGTGAACAAAGTCCATGATAGACTGGACATATTTTCGTGTTCTTGGAGTGAACTCGCAAGAGTTTTATTAAATATTGTTAGTTATATTTAAGAATTAGTGTATGTACATTAAAGTTTTAGTGGATAACTGCACTGTCGCATTAGGGTAAGACCTGTAAGGACAGTTATAAACTGATAAATAAATAAATACATACATTATTCCAACACTTAGTCTATGATTAATTTTAGTAACAAATCATTGAAATTATCTGCTTACAACGTGATTAAAAGAAACACGAAGCGAAACGTCCTTAGAATCCCGGATAAGGCGCATCACTAGCAAAGGCTCGCTGTCCACAGTCCGAAGTTCCACCCCTGGAGGAAATTAACCAGAGGCAGGAATATTTTCGTGGCTGTCTTTATTTCTTTACGATGTTTCGTGTAGTCCGTGTTATTTTTGTCTTAGACACAATGATATCTTGATTGCGTAAGAGATACGGAGAATGTGCGAATAGATTGTTTTCGCTTATTCTGTGCGTAGTTTTGGCTAGATTATTTTTAGTATTCCTTTTTGTTTGTTATAGTAAATATCTCGAGGAACTACTGGGGGTATTATAGCTTCATTTCTTCTCACCTAAAACACTGGTAGGTGAGGGATTCTGGCGTTTTCGGAACATAAATATATGTGGAGAATAGAATATAATATCTACTCTTTATTATGTACATCATATAGATTACAGAACATAAATATAAAGATTTTACAAAGGGGACATAATGGTTGGTCACAATAAATATGTACGTTAATTGTATTATACTAGTTTAAATAAATATATACATTTAATTAATAAACATCACAAGAGCAAATAAAATGGATATGTTTAAAGAGAGAGGAAGCTTTTTTACCCAATTTTAATAGCCCCATTCTTTTTGAATTTTGATTCTGATTTTTTTATGCCACCTTACACTGTCCCACATTTGGTCAAATGCCTCGACTCCTTCCATCTTACGCGAGCCTGTGCGACTTCCATCCATTTTTGACGGAACCTATCTGCTCGCTCATCCTGTCTCGCTCGCCGCTATCTTGTGGTCTGCGGCGACCTCGCCAAGCTGTTTCAGGGTACCAATACAGTGTTATTTGATCCCACAGTTTGTCTTGCATGTGGCAGAATATGTTCTGCTTTGTTCCTTTAAAGTTGGGCAGCTTTTAGAACTACGTCAGCTATTTTTCTTTTGAAGTATAATAAAACATGAACTTTGTTGTTTTGTCAGCCATTAAAATAATAGTACTTGACCGATGATTTGAAAAAAAAATCTATCAAATGTCTAGGTGCAGATAACGATCTTTCTAAAAGGAATTTTAGATATTCTGCACCGAATTGATTCATCATCATCATCATTTCAACCAACAGACGTCCACTGCTAGTCATAGGCCTCCCCTAGGATCTCTACGACAACCGGTCCTGCGCCTCCCGCATCCAGCGGTTCCCCGCGCCTACACCAGCCCCCTAATCGGCGAACACATTTTTGTCAAATAATTGCGACTAGTTGGGATCGTTTGGACCGAACGGACCAATGGGCGGTCCGAACGATCCCAACTGATCCCAATTAGTCGCAATCATGTGACAAAAATGTGTTCGCCGATTAGGGGGCAGGTCGTCGGTCTACCTTGTCAGCGCCTACCCACGCTACGTCTTCCGAATCATATTTTAAAACTAACTGACGTGACTGAAAACTAAAAAAAAAAACGAATTATTATATATTATATTAATTATTATAGCATTAGATCATATGTTCTCGTATAGGTCCGACGACCTACAGGTACCACCTAATATTTCCAAGATCGAGAATTCTGTACTATACTTATTTTTCATTTTGTTTCTATTACCATCATTTCAACCGAAAGACAAGACATTGCTAGACAATTTTTCTCCGAGCGTCTTTTATTTTATTTAAATTAAAAAACCGGTTGAGTTTGAGTCAGAAATATATTATCTGTGAAAATTTCAACTGTCTAGCTATCGCGGCTCAGGAAATATAGAGAATAAACAGACAGAGTGTTAGTAAAACCTAAAAAGGCGTATCTAACGCAATTACCTCAAATACTTCCAGCTATTATACTTATATACAAGGATAGATTACTCCGAGTTAGCACAGGCACGCGAGAGGCGATGCGTGAACTAAATATGTAATTGGGGACACTCGTAGGGCATCAGATCGAATGTCTAGTCTGTTTGCTTAAAGATGGGTCGGTCGCTTGAATTAATACCAAGCTGTCGTTTTATAATGGAGGACGAGTCTGAGTAGTTGTGTTGCGATGTGTGCCGGATATGATACGCCAAATGTTACTGTGTCGGGAGTTTGGTCGTGGAGGGTCTCCAGATTAATCAAATCCTCTGGTGCAGTATCATTGGTCCTGTTGTTGGGTTTAACATTGCATCACCTCGCTCAACTGCCATCTTCCTTCCTATTCACTTGGGTTTTTTGAGTGAACATGCTTTTAATAAACTAGCACGCTTTACCATTTTAACGATTGTATCACTGCTGACCATCAGGCGGGATTGCGGTCAAGCATTAGTTTATAATTGTAATAAAAACCACGGATTGGATAATTCTCACATAGCTTGTTCTGACCAGCTGCAGCAGTAGAAAATTTTATATAAAAAGCAATTATTAAGCGTCGTTATACTTGTTTTTTTCTATAAAAATATTTTTTTGCATATGAATGATCTTTATTTTAATGTCAAATGCATATTGTTTAAGAGCTCTATTTATATTAGTCATCATCATCATCCCAGCGTTAATCCCAATCGCATCCGAAGCCTTTTTCAGCTTTGGAGTCTGGGGTCCGCTTTACCAGTCCAACTGCTGATATGGCTAAACTTCGACATTTTCCGTGAAGCGACTGCCGTCTGACCTCCACAACCCGAAGGCGACATCGAAGCATTGCAGCTACACCAATTGTTGGACTTTTGAGGGCTCCAACAACCCGTAACGACTGTCACTAGATGTTCGTATGGCAACCGGGACCAACGGCTTAACGTGCTTTCCGAGGCACGACCAGACCAGTGCTAATATTCATATTCATGCATACAAATACTTGCACTGTGCGGGGATCGAACCCGCGCCACCTTGCGCAGCGGCCGCGTCCACTAGCGCTACGCCACGGAGGCAAAAAGCTCTATTCTCTATCTCTCTGTCAAAAGCTCTATTTATATTAGTACAACTAATATTTCCCGTAAACAGTTTCCCGAATAAAATAAAATGAAATTAAATCAAAATACTGACGAAGTACGTGTCGGATTCCCGCACAAACGGTTCCGAATCACAAAACAAAAACCCAGAACTCATTTTCATGTAGTGAGCGTGTTTGCAAAAAACAGGCTTCATATATGAAAATGTAGAAAATGAAAAGCTTTGATTTATATTCAAATTATTTTATCTTTACCATTATTTTTTACAACGTGTTTTATCATTAACCATTTGGCGATAATATAATAGACACTGTGAAATATTTCAATTGTCTACCAATTAAGTTTCATGGGTTACAGTAGGCTGATAGACATTCTGACGGAGAGACAACTGAAGCTTAGGGCCCCATTAACATGCTTTGTATATAAAACCTCGAGAAAGGAAGCAAAAAGAATTTGTTTATTCTGATGGACATCATAAAATAATAAAAACACCCCAACAACTACAAAGACTCAAACTAATTATTTATCTAATTAATTTACTAATTGACTTTACTATTACCTCTCAGAGCTACACAGTACAGTGCCGTACCTGGACATACACAGAGACACACAATTAGAGCTAAGCATTAACGATGCAATCGCTACGGCGATGCGATGCTATCGGCGTGGTACTGGTGGCAAATAAAGCATGGAATAAAAATTGGATATCTGTGTTTTCCAACCCGTTTTTCAAAGACATAAAATATGTTTTGAGTAACGGGTTGCACTTGTGTACTAATACTATACAACGTTATTTCTTGTATATGCGAAATCCGAAACACGTGTCCAGTTTTTTCTCAAAGAATTTATGTGCAAAATTTCAAAAAGATATCATGAAAAGCCACAAAGTTATGAGCTTTTAATATTACCTGGCTGTCCCACCAAAAATATGGTCAAAGCACCGTTCGCCCGCCCGCGACGACATGCATGCGCATAGTACTATGATCACTGTGTTGTGCGCTTGGTTACCACACTGCAACTATTTCTAAATGTATTTGGGAAAAAAATATAACATTGTGTAAAAATGACTGGTATAGATTCAGTTGCTTTTTCTGAACAAATTATGTTTATTCAGGTTTCATATAAAGAAAAACTAACGTTGTATAATTAGACAGCTCATCTGACCTCCACAACCCACTTTCCTGGCTATAAAATTTGGTTAGTATGTCCAGTCACTTCAGGCAAATCTTGGTATGTTAGAGTTGTACTTTTTAATTCAGCAATGTTATAATTCGAATTATAAAATTGCAATTTCGAAGAGGTGTATAATGGCGTATAATGGCAACATTATATGTCACATTTTTTTTGCTTGGGATGGGAAGTCACCAAATGACCTCTCCCACTATGGGCGGAGGGGAAGGGCGTGTCAGTTTACTGACTAGAACCCAACCGTGTTTCTTCACTTGCCTGTGCGCCAGGGCCAAGGTTTTTTTTTAAAATACCCGCATCCCTGACTCAGGAGGCATCGGTCTTCGTGGACGCCGTCACGATATGCTGACATCTCTTTGAGGTGCGCGTGAAACAACGCGCCGTCGACTCGGGCCTGCACCCCAATTGCGTAACATACTTCTCACTATCAGTTGGAATCATTTCAAAGCTTATTGCTAACCATTACTCAATATGTTCGAAAATTTGTCCGCTTAACAACGTAAATAACGCAATGAATGTTGTTGAACTGTTAAAACGCAACCCATGGCTACTGATAGAATGTTACCCTGCTGGTCCTTACCAAGAGTTAATACACTTCAAATTCAATATTCAACTGTGACGTATAATCACAGTAGACAGAGAACAGTAGATTATCTAGAGCCGCCCGCAGAGTTATTTGCCTACTCTTGCGTTGAACCCTAGGGTTGTCACTTTGATCTAAATTTATAGAATAAAAAGCATATTATGATTGAATATTTTACCAATTTATAAATTTAGTAAAAATAAAAAGCCTTTATTCACATAACATTTGTTATATTAAGTTAAAAATTTGATACCGACAAAATTTTTAAGACTACTTAAGTGTAACATTGAAATTAAATTCTAAAGCTCGTAAATAATGATAAATTTTAAGTGAAGTGTGATATGGGAAATCGATATAACTGGTTCTTATCAGAGAAGATTGTAAGTGATGAGTACTTAAATGTAACACTAACACAATAATATTCACAAGCTAATAACTAATGCTTAAATGATATAAAACATGAGAACGTAAACAATAAATATGTAGTTCTTATGAAAAAGTAGACATTAGTAAAGCTAAGATTATGTATGGGTAGCGAATATTTAACAAATGATACCTTACTTTAATAAAACCGCAAAACCTTTTTAGCCTCATTAGTTTCTGAGGTGCAATTATAATGATTGTTTATATGGGTACTGTGTAATGTTTGTTTATATAATCGGATAGCAACAGCTAGCTCAAATGCAACAAAGGCGCCGCTCGCTTACTCGCTATTAAGAGCACCTCGCGTTGCTGTTGTCGACGCGCGCGTCGGAGCCATCCTATACCATCCTATATTATGCCAGCGTGTGCGTAAAATCGCGTACCGACACGGCGCTCGGCGCGCACGCATACATTCAAACCGAGAGCGGCTCGTTTATATGAAGATGTTTTACTGTTCTCTGTCTATTGTGGTATAATGTCATTATACGTCACTACTGCAAAGTTATTGGTATTATGTTTAGCCGGTTAACTAAGTCACGTTGCTTTGTTTAACTTTAGTTAACTACCTAAACCGTAGGAATATAATTATGTTTCATCTAATTTGCCAGCCTGACAGAAAATTTCCGAATGAGGTCACCAATTTCTACAAAATGAATTTCAGTTTGGGTGGTTTTTATTAACTTTCGATAAATTCATTTCGGAGTGAATTTTTGCTTAGAATATTCATTGGTAAAATTTGGTAGGAACAT
Source organism: Sesamia nonagrioides (assembly GCA_017933935.1). Classification (NCBI taxonomy): domain Eukaryota; kingdom Metazoa; phylum Arthropoda; class Insecta; order Lepidoptera; family Noctuidae; genus Sesamia; species Sesamia nonagrioides. The sequence goes on along the minus strand of JADWQK010001324.1, from coordinate 1,034,373 downwards.
GCTAACGGTACAGTTCAATATCCGTCTATTCACAATCCGTCGTCATAGTAGCGGTGGACCGCGGCTCATATTGAAATTACGCGTGTAATCCGGCACGCGCTGCGGTCGCATTTCAATTATTATTCAGCAAGTTATGACATTTTCTGTATGCCTTAACAATGACATAATGCCAAATTTTCTGAAGTATATGATTGGTCAATTACAAACTCATCATCATTTCAGATGAAAGACGTCCACTGCTGGACATAGGCCTCCCCCAAGGATGTCTACGACAACCGGTCCTGCGGCTCCCGCATCAAACGATTTCCCGCGACCTTCACCAGGTCGTCGGTCCACCTTGTCAGGGGCCTACCCCTGCGTCTTCCAGTGTGTGGTCGCCACTTGAGGACCGGAATTAGAAATTGGTGACAGACAATGATGAACACAATAAATTTCTACACGAACTTCTACACACTTCGTTTTTAACCTTTCTTATACGGAACGCAGATCCACGTGCCACACAAGGGTCTTTTAATTGATTTTGTAATTACGGAAATGTACCTTTTAAGAGGGGAGCCTAGTGCTGAGGAGTTTGGAAAATAGGTATTTGAAGAAACTATTGCCGTCGCGCTGCTTCCAACCTCTCCGGGAAAAGTGCGAAAAGGACAATTGCAACTCAGGCTGAGTTTACCTACAAAAACATTGACTAAAAGACGTTTCGTATTCCGCTGTTCAAAAAACACGGCAGATCTCAATTATTTTTATAACAAAATTAGAGGAAAAGTATACCTATGCTTCTATTATTTTCTTTTTTGTCAAAAATTTATCACGTTTGTCTAATAGTCATCTGAACATCACGGTAAAAATGGGTTATTTTTCGCGATTTTGATTTATCGTATTTCTTTTATTACTTAAGTTTCGGAAAAAATCAAATGGCAATGGGCACGTATAATCACGTTGTAAAATTGTAGAAAAATTGCTCTAAAAGCATTATCCACGAACAGCGGAATACGTTTGTATAGAGAAAGCACCACTAGAGTTCCCTCTTAAGTTCGGCATCCCAATTACGTAACACACTCAACATCATCATCGAGGGACTGGAACAATTTGCCCGCGGCGGTGTTTCCGTCGGACTACAATTTGAGTGTCTTCAAGGCTAGAGTGAATAGGCTCTTAATAAACTAGTGCGCTTTACCATCAACGATTGCGTCACTGCTTACCATCAGGCAGGATTGCGGTCAAGCGCTGGTTTATAAATTATAAAAAAAAAAAAAAAAAAATCATCTCAGCGCCAATCCCAGTCGCATTCGAAGCTTTTCAGCATTGGAGTCAGGGGTCCGCTTTACCAGTCTAACTGCTGATATGGCTAAACTTCGACATTTTCCGTGAAGCGACTGCCGTCTGACCTCCACAACCCGAAGGCGACACCGAAGCATTGCAGCCAGACTGTTGGACTTTTGAGGGCTCCAACAACCCGTAACGACGGCCATTAGATGTTCGTATGGCAACCGGGACCAACGGCTTAACGTGCTTTCCGAGGTACGACAAGACCAGTGCAAATATTCATATTCATGCATACAAATATTTGCACTGTGCGGGGAACGAACCCGCGCCACCTTGCGCAGCGGCCGCGTTCGCTACCGCTAGGCCACGGAGGCTGTCGCGTTTTTACGTAACACACAATTTTTATCAAATTAGTATAATTTCGAAGCATTTCTGGTGAAGCCGTACGGAGGACGGGTCTGAGCAGTTGTGTTGCGATGTGTGCCGGGTACGATGTGCCTAATGTTGTTGTGTCGGGAGTTTGGTCGTGAAGGCTCTCCAGATCATCCTCTGGCGCAGCATCGTTGGTCGTGTTGTTGGGTTAAACATTGCATCACCTCGCTCAACTGCCGTCTTCCTTCCTATTCACTCAGTTTTTTTGAATGAATAGGCTTAATAAGCTAGTGTGCTTTACCATCAACGATTGCATCACTGCTTACCATCAGGCGGGATTGCAGTCAAGCACTAGTTTATGACTATTAAAAAAAAAAAAAATGATGTTCAAAAAGAGATGAGTCACTAAACTCTTGTGTACATAGGTCTAACTTTTTAATTACGTAAAGAACGGGAGCTAACGATACACTCACATGACTAAGAAAACATTTAAAAAACTCAGCACCCCGGACATAACAAGTATATTAAAAGCCTCCCTTTCAAAATGGCAGTTAGTTATACGAAACTGTCTGTCGACGAACTGGTGGTTCGCAGTCGGGATGACCAACCGGTGACTTGCACGTGTGCTCATTACCAAATGAATGTTACGCCGAGTTAGATTTGAGAAATGAATGGGCTTCCTTATCTGTGCTTTTGATATGGAGGGTGTTTGGAAGGGGGCGAGTACTTAATTATGTGGAAATAAAGTTGGTTGGGCGTCTGTATATTATAGTAGCTATAGGAGTTATGTAGGATCACCTATTTTTGTCGTTTTTAAGTCTTGGTAGCCTAGTGATTAAAACACCAGCGCGGGTTCCATTCCAGGTCAGGCAAGTACCGATGTGACTTTTCTAAGTTATATGTACTTTCTTAGTATATCTTGCATACGAATGACTGATTACAAGGTGAAGGAAAACATCTTGGGGAAACCTGGGCTTTAAGTTTGAAATCTCCAACCCACATTGTGCAAGCGTGGTGATTACGCTCAATTCTTCTCTGTATGAGAGCAGACCTGTGCCCAGCAGTTGGACGGTAAAAGGGTTGATGTTGATGATGATGATTCTAATAAATACTTTATTCACTATTGCCGTATTAGGATCCCTTTATTTTTATGCGCTGTGGGACACATTCATTTATTTAAATAACAAATTCGTTTTAGTTATTTTATTGTGAAAATTTTTGTTCCAATTGGTTTAATTTCCTTTGGAGAAGAGCCAACTTGAAACATATAAATGCATGATATAATGATTACAATGTTGATATGTATACGAGGACAGTTTGAGCCTGTCAAAAAGGATAAATACCAACAAGGTTTATCAACAAACTATTTTGAAAACAGGATTCACGTTCAAAGCAACAACCTAACACAATCCAATGAACCAGTCCAAATTACGCCAGTAGAATATGTTGACTTGGCAAAAAAACCCCGTAGACTTTCCAAAAAAGGTTGACCTCCCGCCGTTTGGTTGAAAGTAAAAAATGAGGGTCAGGTGTGCTTGGTCCTGTGACAGGGAGGCATTTGGTAACAATATCGCAATTTATCAAACGAGGCACATTGTTGCGCCCCTCACGGAACTGCGCAACCTGTCTCCCTGACCTAGCCATGCTAAATACTTTGAACAAAAGGCCCACTAAAGTCAAAGGCCGTTTTCATCAAACTTGGCTTAAAGTTAATTTTATTATGCATGGCCTCATAGTACACCTTGTTGAGGGACTGCTGGACTATGGCCTCCCCCAAGGCTTTCCATAATGACTGATCTTATGCTGCCTGCATCCATCGGTTTCCTCAGACCGGTGATTATGGAAAGCCTTGGGGGAGGCCTTTGTCCAACAGTGGACCTCTATAAGCTGAGAGGAGGAGGAGGAGGCTTAATAGTATTCTAAAGAATCTCTGCAATAAATTAATCGTGTTTTTTTTTATTTAATTATGTACACACATAACACTTAAGTCTACGCTAAGTTAAGACGCGAAAATGAAACAGAAAAAAAAAGAAAACCGTTAAAACTGTCCTGATTCCATGAAATTGTCATTAAAATAAGTAGTGTTAACTAAGATGTGTTTTAATATGAATGAGATGATTTTTATGATCATAATTCTATCACATATTATAAAGGCAAAATATTGTAAGTGATAGTGTGTACGAGGTTGTACGTTTGCTACTTCTTCACGCTCAAACGGTCCGGCCGTTTATACTACGGCTATTTTGATGAAATATGGCACACAGAAAGTTCATAGCCAGGATTAATTCATAGAATATTATATATCGTTATATTTCCTTGAGATAGAAACTTATGATGCAAAACCACGGGGTGCAGATAGTAAATAAATATTTATTACGACCGCGAATCATATTTGAGTTAACATACAACCGGATATCAGCAAAGAGTAAAAATCGTAAGAAAATTACTTCCTTATTTCCTAAAATCATGCAGAAAATACATAAAGATCGAAGAACACTAGGTCGTTATTATTAATGGCAATATTTCTTAATGAATGTTAATTGAAGCGTCAATTAAGGAAAATGAAAGGAAGTGATATTTTGGCATTGGCCTCTATATTAGTATACCTTTTAAACAAGGGGAAATATTAAATGTGCCAAGGAACTTATAGAAACAGACACCGAACTCACAAGTTATAATTTCGCCTGCTTTTGGTTGGGGAACGTTACGTTTTAACTATGCGGAATATCACGTAAAGTGATTTTTTCGCGCTTTTTCTCCTTCTCTTTCTGAGACGAAGTGGGCCGTAAACCACCACGTGGACACAATATGGGTTTGTGGATATCCCATGTCCTTGAATTTTCTGAGCAGACCGCGGTCGTTACCACAATGGCAACGACCGCGGTTTGCAAAGTCGTGGATTTAAAACCAGCAGGCATTTAACCATGTTGTATGTTTTTCATAAAGTAAAAAATTTCGTAAGTCCTAGCCTAGTAAGTCGTGGTGGCCTAGTGGTTAAAACACCAGCCTCTCAAGTATGAGGGCGCGGGTTCAATCCCAGGTCAGGCAACCACTGTAACTTTTCTAAAGTTATATAAGAAAGAAAAGAAAGAAAGAAAGAAAATACGTTTATTTGCGGTAAAAATGACATAAAGTGTACAAAAACAATTAAGTGATGATAGTTGACATGCGTCACATCCACCCAAAACGGCTATCGCTCAGCATTATGCTGCGACCCTATGGAAAACAGAGTCCAGCGCTGGTTTTCAGCAACAGCCGGTGCCGACGTAAAGACGTCACACGGTGCAACAGACAATCACAAATGGAACGGTACAAAAAAAATAATAAAAATGCAATAATAATAACAAAAAATAAAAATCTAAATTTACATAGTGAGAGAACAGTTTAAACAAACACAAACAGGAATATAAAATACAAAAACAGGATATAAAAACTACGACAATATGATTCTCAACAATGGTTTACCTTTTACATAGTGGCAACATTAAGGAAGCGTTCGGTTTGACGTACCGCGTACGCGCATACAATTCCAGAATGTATCAATTAATCAATTTATCAAAGTTTACATTGTTACATTTGTTGCTAATATCTAATATATTTGGTTGAAAAGAATTACGGTATGCTCAGTGATATGTATAATAAAAGTTACAGAAGTTAAAACTTACTAAGTAGGTATATCTTGGACACCAATGGCTGACAGTGAAGGAAAACTTCTTGAGGAAACCTGGACTTTGAAATCGCCAACCCGCATTGAGCAAGCGTGGTGATTTCGCTCAATCCTTCTCTGTATGAGAGGAGACCTGCGCCCAGCAGTGGGGCGATAAAAAGGTTGATAATGAATGTTTTCCGTTGTCCCTACTCTCTCATGATGAAGAAAAACATCATGAGAAATCCGGTGGTACTTCTGCATTTTTCTTCTTTGATTCAGTATTTTCATCTACATACAAACATCTGTACAGGGTCGGATATTCGCAAGATTTTTTGCAAGTAATATTTTTTTCTCGAGTTCAGATTTATTTGGCCTGCCTTCTTTATGCCTTATAAATTCATGGTAAAACGTTCCAGGTTTTTGTTTAATTTTATTGCCATACCCGGTTTCAAGTGACATATTATTAAAAAAAAAACATGTTTTTCTTTTTCTTGTTAAATAAAATCTCGTCTGTGATGTCCTCTTTCAGGCGTCCAGTGAGTGACAATTATTATGCCACTCTCGCGGTACATTTGCGCGACGAGGCCACAAGGTAGACCGCAGTGAAGATGGTGTGACGATCTGATAAGGTTTGTTGGTTCAGCACCACCAGAGATCACACCAAGTTTGGAAGAAAATAGGGAGGGGAGGAGGGGTTTTTATATTAATGTAATAAAACTACTGAGGGCTGATCTAATTTTGCGAAGGTGGAGCTAACTTTGGGTCACTCATTTTTACACTAATTTCAATTTTTACACTAAGTTCTATTTACTGTAATAAACTAGAATTACCAATAGATTATCTGATATCCAAAAGCTCTAGGACCCTGAGGGGATACTGATATATTACACAATTACAAGGCTGATTGCAATTAACCTAATAATACTCGTGGGACGTTTTGCGGTGGTCAAGTTGTTGACAATAAATTAATGGAGTTATGTCATTTTTCTTTGTGTATAATCAGCGATTTCTACAAAATTAATCAAAACTAAAATAAAAAAGGGTGCCTCGCAGAACTCCATAAACCTGGTTTTCGTAACAGTGCGAGTTGAAATACAACGTCTTATTGAACGCCTTAATTAATGAATTTTTTCCTAATTAATTACGAAATCTAGCTTCATATTTTTTCTAAAGCACTTTTGAAACAATTATTTAAAAAGCCTTAGTATTTCCTTCTTTCAAATTAATCCCATTAGGAAAAGAAAGAAAGCATACCCGAAATATTCAGCCCATCATCTTTATCTCACTCCGACCCTGCGTTGCTAAATGCAGAGCAGGTGATGTTTTTATTAAAAAATTTCGTCAGCACCACGCTCCGATCAAAATTAACTTCAGCTTGTTTGTGCCAACTACTTGTTTTTAACAACAGATCCACAGATTGGAGTCATTTTGACTTTAATTAAATGTTTCAGTAAAATATTGTGATGAAACGCTCTGTTTACATTTATTTATGGACAAGAGCAATATTCAAAGGACTAAAATAAGTCTTTTTTTATGTACAGGACTAAATATAGAAGGTATATATATTCAGAGTACAAACCAGTTTCCACCGTTTAACAAAGCAAGCAAGGTAAGCAGTGATGCAATCGTTGATGGTAAAGCGCGCTAGTTTATTACGCCCATTCACTTAAAAAACCTTATAGAATAGGAAGTAAGACGGCAGTTGAGCGAGGTGAGATACCCCCACTTACGGAGAGTCTTCAACCCGAGCTGCTGGAGGAGGTGGTCGCAGCACTCTTCCCGGCAAGAGCGGAGCATACGCCACCGTCGATGGCTCTGTCCACAGCCACAGAGTCTACAGAGGAGAACGCCATCAGCGTCCCAGAGGTGACACAGGCAGAGATAAGGGCGGCCGTGATGCGGCTTCGGGCCAAGAATGTGGCTCCGGGGCCCGACGGGATCCACGGCTGCGTGTTAGCCCTCGCTCTGCAGGAACTCGAGCCCCAACTTAGAGGGCTCTATACAGCGTGCCTTGAGCGGGGCCAGTTTCCCACTTTGTGGAAATCTGGTCGTCTGGTCCTGCTCAGGAAGGCCGGGCGCCCTGCGGACTCGTCGTCCGCGTACCGGCCCATAGTGCTACTAGACGAGGTGGGTAAGTTGTTTGAGCGAATCATTGCCGCCCGCCTCGTCGGCCACTTGTGCAGAGAGGGGCCGGACTTGGACGACAGTCAGTTTGGATTTCGGCATGGGCGCTCCACCATACATGCTTTGTCGCGCGTGAGAGCCCTGGCGGAGGAAGCGGTGTCCCGGGGCGGGGTGATGTTGGCGGTGTCTTTGGACATCTCCAACGCTTTTAACACCCTACCCTGGAGTTGTATTCGGGAGGCACTGCGGTACCATCAAGTGCCTCCCTACCTCCGTCAAATAGTTGGGGCTTATCTGTCCGAGAGATGTGTCACTTACATGGGACGTGATGGCGGACACCAGCGCCGCATGTCGTGCGATGTTCCACAGGGTTCGGTCCTAGGCCTGCTCCTGTGGAACATCGGTTACGACTGGGTGCTGAGAGGCGAGCTCAGACCGGGGGTATACCTGACGTGTTATGCGGACGACACGCTGGTCACCGCCCGGGGGAGCTCGCATAGGGAAGCAACGTTGCTGGCGACGGCTGCGGCATCACAGGTGGTGGGCCGTATACGTCGCCTAGGCCTGGAGGTAGCCCTCAACAAGTCGGAGGCCATGGTGTTTCATGGTCCCCGGCGGGCAGCTTGAGCAGCGTCGGTCGCAGCTCAGCGAGGTCCTGGTGGCGGAATGGCGGGACAGACTTTCACGCCCTACCGCCGGCCTCACCACCATCGAGGCCATCCGGCCGGTACTGGCGGACTGGCTCGGGAGAAGGCATGGCTCCCTGACGTTTCGGGTGACACAGGTGCTCTCGGGGCATGGTTGCTTCGGAAAGTACCTGTGTCGCATAAACAGGGAGCCGGACGCCCGGTGTCACCACTGCGTCGACTGCCGGGAGGATACGGTGCAGCATACGCTGGCAGAGTGTGCCGCTTGGGAGGAGCTGCGCCGTGTCCTCATCTCTGAAATAGGCAGTGACTTGTCGCTGCCGGCCGTAATCAAGTCGATGGTCGGCAGCGAAGAGTCCTGGGATGCGGTGGTTTCCTGGCTGCGGAAAGGGAGAGGGAGATCTCGTCCTCTCACCCGACCCGCAGCAGGCGTACCGGGCGTCGTCGGAGGGCGGATAACGCCCTCTTTCAGCCCCCCTAAATGGGTTCAGGGGCGATAGACTCGGGGACATCTGTCGCCCCCCAAACATCAGGACCCGAGGTGGCGGCGCGAAGTGTTCCACGCGCGCTACTCTTAGACGTCACGGGGGGAGTCCTACACTTCACTCCCCCCCTTGACCCGAGGAGGCCTACGGTGGTGGGCCAGCACCAATCGGGGGGTTTCGGAAGCAGTATTAGTTCTCTCAGCCCCCGGTGTAGGTGTGAGAAGGAACAACCGGGTGGTTTTTAGTCAGTAAGATTCTGACAGACCCCGTCGCCACATCCATGAGGATTTTCCACCCGGAAAAAAAAAAAAAAAAAAAAGGTGAGATAACGTTAAACCCAACAACACGACCAACGATGCTGCGCCAGAGGGAGATTGATGTGGAGACCCTCCACGACCCAACTCCCGGCACAACAGTTGACGCATCGTACCCGGCACACATCGCAACACAACTGCTCAGACCCGTCCTCCGTACGGCTTCACCAGACATCATGCCGTAACACGACGAATCGCTTGGCGGCAAGACTTTGTCTGGTGGGTGGTAACTTCTGCCGGCAGCCGCTGTTATGGCCTACCACCGAGAAAACGGGAACTTTGCGGGAACTTTTGTTACCTACTTCTTTAATTTGAAGAAATCTGCTGCTGAGGCACATCGATTGCTTACAGAAGTTTATGGTGAAGCTGCTTTAAGAAAGAAGCCGAAATCGTACAAAGATACGAAATTGTTGTGCAAAGCACAGGTCCGCTCGTGTGTGGAGTACTGCAGCCACATTTGGGTTGGTGCTGCGAAATGTCACCTGGCTACTTTGGATTCAGTGGAGAGGCGTGCGAAGAGGCTGATTGGCGACCCAGACTTAACTCGAAACGGTCTCCAAAGCCTGGAGCACAGGCGTAGAGTAGCCAGCCTTTCGGTCTTCTATAGGTTGCATTCTGGTGAGTGTGCAAGGGAATTGCAAGATTTCATTCCCCCATCTCCGTTCCACCATCAGACGACCCGTCGTACGGCGAGTTTCCACCCTTACGTTGTTGACACCACTGCGACCCGGACGAAGCGTTTCGCTTCCTCTTTTATACCACGTACATCGAGGGACTGGAACAATTTGCCAGCGACGGTGTTTCCGTCACATTACAATTTGAGTGTCTTCAAGGCCTAGAGTGAATAGGCTCTTAATAAACTAGCGCGCTTTACCATCAATGATCGCATCACTGCTTACCATCAGGCGGGATTGCGGTCAAGCGCTAGTTTATAACTTATAAGAAAAAAAAATTGGAAGCATTATTGGGTAGTAGATAGAAGGAAAAGGAAAAACGCGCTCATTACTACTCCAGGTATAACAAAATTATTCTCCTACGTGATAATGCTCGTCCGCGTGTTCAAAAAACGACGGAAACTTATTTGGACACCTATTAGTATTTACCTAATACTACAAGAATAAACAGGGGGTAAGTAAACATTTTCGTGGGGAATGTCTTACAAGTGTTACTCTAATATCTTTTAGAAAGATTTGTGTTTCAACGTCATAAAAAGGAGGCCATCTTAGCCAGAGGCATTGTCATGCAACGTGGTAATGCTGTCAGTCTTATAGTCACTTTTAGTTAGATTACGATAATTTATGTTATTTTACGCTATTTTCCTTAGTTGATTGGGTCGTTATGCTGATTCTTTCGGGAAAAACAGGCTAGCACTCTGGTCACATGAATTGTAGGGCACTTATTGTCTTGACAGCGGTGCGGATAATTTTTATTACTACCCAATTTGCTCCTATTTCTTAATTTCTTATGATCAATTTTTTATATAAGCTGACAAGTGGGTTATGGGATAATTTCTTTTATGACATAATATTATGTGAATATGCATTTTTTATTTTACTTATTATAAATAAGTGCTTGACCGCAATCCGGCCTGATGATAAGCAGTAATCCAACTGTTGATGGATTATATTAAACAAAATAATGTACAATTCCAAGATGTGCTTAGTTTTGATATTGAATTGAAAGTACCGACTAAGTAATTGTCATAATACTTATTCTTGTTGAACTTATTGAAAATCACAAATCTTTACATACAATATGTAAAGAAAACCCTGTCCGATCCGTGAAGGTATTGTTAGGTATCGATAACTGATTCTACTAATGCCTACAAAGCCGGGCTAAACTTAAAAAAATCTCCATAAAAAAATAAATATTATTTCGCAAAAAGAGGTAACTTAATACATGTGCGGTAAGCAACCCGTTCCGCGGGCGGCGGGGGGGCAGGGCACGCGGCACCTGTGACGTGGTCGCGTCGCTATTCGCTTATAATAATACCGGTGTTGTCACTTTTTTAAAAATTTCCAAATTTCGGGGAAATTGGAATTAATTCCCGGGAAAAAAGGATTATTTCAAAATTCATTAGTATTGTTACTATGATGATTATGTAAAATTTTATACTATATTTGGTCAAGTGTTTACCTAACCTTTATTATCCTTATGGGTCGGACAGGGTTTTCTTTACATATTGTATAAGTACATTGTACTTAATTCAATATTTGTATATCATTGTTTTGTGATAGAATGTATAAAACTTGAAAAATGTTAACACCATACTATGTACAATTACATTCTTATAAATAATTAATTCTTACAATTATTTCTTTCTTCATTAAGCAACGCTAAGTTTTCTGGCACTTGGACCCAAGTGCCAGAAAACTTAGCGTTATCGAAAGGTCCGGCGGTACTTCACATCAGGACAGCTTTTAATGTTATACAAATCACAGGTCCGTTCGTGTGTGGAGTACTGTAGCCACATTGGGGCTACTGTTACAAAATGCCACCTGGCTACTTTGGAGATTGGGATTTAGTAGAGAGGCGTGCGAAAAGGCTAATTGGCGATCAATGGGTCCAAATGGGTCTCCAAAGTCTGGAGCACAGACAAAGAGTAGCCAGTCTGTCGGTGTCCTATAGGATGCGTTTTGGAGAGCGTACGCGGTAGTTGCATGATTTATTCCCCCATCTCTTTACCACACAATATTTCTAACACCCTTTAATATCACACACAGGAGACTAAGCATTCAGAGTGTTAGAATCTTTAGTATTGTAACGTTTATTTACCTCATTTTTATTTTTCTCACAAATAAACAACTAACATTCAACCCATTGTTCCAATATTCTTTGTCTTTATCCTTCAATATCAGCCCATCCTTATTATATTAGTGTGTATTAACACACGTAATATCCGTCTATCTGGCCCGTTGCCAACGCCTTACTTTTCCCAATTCTGTGTAACCTCGACAGTACGTACGGAGATGATACCTAAATCCGTCGATTGTCTGTACGCCGGAGATAATTTATAAAGAAAACACAATTTTCACATTACGAGGATAGGAAATATATTGTCTATGATTTTGTAGATTTGCACGTGTTTGTTTAAGATAAAACATAGGGGTTTCTTTTGTCTGATTTTTGTAGGTGAAAGAGATCCTAAGTTACCTAGCCAAACACAATAGATTACATATAATAAGATAAGATCATTTATTTGTATAAACAATACTAAACAACAATAATAAACAGTCAGTAATGTTCCCAATAATGTTGGTAATTTTATTGATAGGACACAGACCCCATGCCGGCGAGAGGGAGTGAGCCGTAATCAACCATGCAATCCCAGTAAAGATTGGTAGATGTCTTCGAATTTTGGTTCTAGTAGATGCCGGTTACCTCTCCATGTTTGTTTGTTTCTTTCACCGTTAAGAGCAGTGCTGAAGAAATAATTTATATAATAAAGCAACGTATGTAAGCAGTAGTACGATTATTTATTAATAAATTGCACATAGGTACATATATAAAATAAATAGAAACCTATTAAAATCAGTTCAGCCGTTTTGGAGGAGTTCGAAGACAAACACTGTGGCAGGAGAATTTTATATATTAGATGTGCCTGTCAAACCTGAAACATTCCAATCTTTTTTGTCACCACTGCTGCAATAAAGACTAATCTTTATTGCAGCAGTGGTGCTCAAAAAGCTCAAAAAAAGCTCAAAAAGCTCAAAAAAAGCTCAAAAAGCTCTAAAGCTTTAAGATTCCCAAGATAAGCATAAATCATATTATTATTTTCACTACCTAGTTCTAACTGTTGCAGTCACTCCATTTTCTACACAAATAACTAATGACCAATATCTTCAGAACTACAGCACACTGAAACCCATTGACAAACCATTGACGATGCTCGTGCATCGTCAATGGTCTGAACGATTTGATTCGATCGTACGAACGATCCGCCACCGCCCGTCATTCGGTTCATCAAACTTCCCCACAACTAAACCTGACGAAAACCCATCCAATCACAATCAAATCGAACGTTAATTTAGCTGAACGTTGCTCGAACCTTCCAAATACACTTCATTAGATGCAGAACAAAAGCGGAGCCGATCAAGAAAAAAATATAACAAACAAATTAGTACCACGGAACAAATAAGAAACGAGAGACAATATTACAAAAGAAAAGAATGGAGACGAGGTTTCAATAATAAATTATCAAAGAGAGAAGGGGGCCTAAGGACAACACCTCCCGTCGTCTTCCTTATTGTCTGTACTCGACTTTAGGTTCAGGTGTAAGTTACAAGCAGTTAGAGTGGATCCCCGCGCACTGAAAGTATTTGTATGCATGAATATGAATATTTGAACAGCTCTGGTCGTGCCTCGGAAAGCATGTTATGCCGTTGGTCCCGGTTGGCATACGAACATCTAATGGCAGTCGTTACGGGTTGTTGGAGCCCTCAAAAGTCCAATAATTGGTCTAACTGCAATGCTTCGATATCACCTTCGAGTTGTGGAGGTCAGACGGCAGTCGCTTTACGGAAAATATCGAAGTTTAGCCAAAAGCCAGCAGTTAGGCTAGTAAAGGGACCCCAGACTCCAACGTAACCCCACCATAATCCTATGTAATATTCCACAGGAAAAGCGCTGCTGCCTGTTTCCCTGGTGAGTTCCCTCAGTCGCCTCTTACGACACCCACGGGAGGATATTTTTTTTTTTTTTTTAATAAAGCTTTATTTGTTCCATAAAATTTTTTACATTTCAAATGTTTGTTAGTAGGTTAGTGTTAGTTAACTTTATAGCTATTTCTAGTATTAGTACGATTAGTTTATTTATTAGGATCCCTTTCGGGTAAAAGCCTCCTCCATTTTTTTCCTGTTTTCTTTGTCTTGACCTTTTTCCATCCAACATATTCCTGCTATCGCTTGTATGTCCTCGGCCCACCGTCTCTTTGGTCTCCCAATGCTCCTTTTCCCTAGTGGTCCCTTCCATTTTGTTACTTTCAGTGTCCACCTGTTATCTTTTATTCTACAGATGTGCCCAGCCCACTGCCATTTTTGTTGGAGAGCATATTGAAGAGCGTCTGTTACCTTTGTCCTTTTCCTAATGGTTCCACTTCTTATTTTTTGAATTTTCTTTAACTTTAAGATACTTCTTTCCATTGCTCTTTGTGTTGTCAATAGCCGGTTTTTTATTTTATTTGTGTAAACCCAAGTTTGGCATCCGTACGTTAGGCTTGGCAAGAGACACGTGTCCATTATTATCTTTTTTTGGTCCAAGCTGTAATGTCCTTTAAGTATTTCCTTTTGTGCCCAAAATTTTTTCCATGTGATGTTGACTCTTCTGTCCACTTCTTCTTCATTGCTGTTTGTTTTAAAAGAAACTAGTTTACCAAGATAAATATAATCATTTACATACTCTATTAGTTTCCCGTCTGCATGTATTGGTTTTCTGTGGGAGTTGATCATGGCTTTAGTTTTGTCTGGGTTCATGTCCAGACCAACCTTTTTGCTCTCTCCGCTTAAGGCTTAAGCGGAGAGAGCAAAAAGGTTGGTCTGGACGGGAGGATATGGGTTGGTACTATTCTAAGCCCGGTAGCACACGGTAGCCCGGTATGACATACCTCGTTTATAGAGCGATGAAAAACGAAACCTGTAGTCGCTTCTACTTTTGACTTAGTACAACTCTAAGTACGCGTTCACGTAGAACTTTTGTGATACAAAATTAGCGTTAGGAATAAAACAAAGAAATCGCCGAAGGGGATTCAAACAGGCTCGTTTTAATCAGCATCATGTGCGTCACTGCTTGGAAATGATTTAAAATTTTGAGCAGAAGTGGATGATTGCTTAACTTTTATAATTCAAGACTGAATGACGGATCTAACTTTGGAAGTGTACTCGAGAATTTACTGTTGTATTTTGTGATTGTACCGTTGAAACATTTGGGTCAACTTTGTCAGGCGTAGTTGGTTCAGACAATCTCGTTTAACTTTTTCAGGAAATGTGTGAGAGACAAAAATTGTACTTTTGTACTTAATATTCGTATTTTTCGTGACGTAATTTTTGTTTGACAAAGATTTTTATCGTCATGCCAGTGTTTATTAGGCTAGAAAGGGTGGCGTGTCGATTTGGAATCGTTCCTGACCGATCGGACGAAGGAGGCAAAGTACGAAGTAGGTAAGTGGGAAAATTTGAGGCAGACCTTAGTATTGTAGTGAGACATCATAGGTAAAACCGGTAAAATTAGTAAGAATGTAACTACAAAGTTACGGTTTTCGAATTTTTACCTTTATTGTGCTACAGGACATTGCGTTTTGTCAAATTTTTGAGAAAATAGGTTAAACCGGTAAAATTAGTAGGAATGTAACTACAAAGTTACGGTTTTCGGATTTTTTTTTTCCTTTATTTGTGCTACAGGACATTGCTTCTTATCAAATTTAATGATTCTAGGTCAACGTAAAGTACCTACCCTATAAATTTTGATTCCATTGCGAGTGTCAAAATATTCGGAGAAATATAAATTCACTTAAAACCTACTCAAGGTTTAAAGGTAATATGTTTGATCGTCGTGTCGCGGGTTCGATCCCGGAAGGCATAAATATTTGTATGGCCTACAGGTAGTTGTTTCGGGTCTGGCTGTTTGTGTATGTGAGATTAAATGTTTGTAAACGCACCCACGATACTAGAGTAATTCCTAGTGTGGGGTAACGTATAAAATAAAAGTTTTTTTTTTAAAAAGGTTAAGTTTTTATTTCTGAAGCACGAAACCCTAAAAAGATGTATGAATGAATTACATAACAAGAAAGTAAATTTGGAACAACGCAAAAGAATAATTACATTTGTTGTAGCAATTCCCAAAACCTCTTAAGACAGGATGTAAAATTGATAATAAAAGAAAATTCAAGTCTAACTCACGACAACACTGTGTCTAAATATGAAAAACAAAGATGAATAAATCGTGTACATAATTCTGATGTTCACGACATCTTAAAACAAACGACTGCGAAAGTTCTCGAAGTCGCTTGTATTGACAGCGTTCGAAGTCGTGTCTCCAAGTTTGATGATGAATAGACTCCCAATACTTGAGTGACTGTTGCAAATAGTTGCTTTGTTTGGAATTGATTATCGCTAAACATAGTGGTACCTATGTATCGAGAAGGAAATTGGTAGAGTAATTTGTAGTGTAAGCTCCTGTTGTGGATAGATTTGGTTCAGTTGTCTCTCACGGTTTGTTGAATATGCTCAAAGCATTACTTTCAAATAAATCATCAATGTGGACTTCAAAAAATTGTTGATATTTTTCAACTTCAGCTGTGATATTGCATAATGGGGTATCACAAAGAGATTTAAAATTCTAGTTCCTAGAATGTTTGGGCCGTATACTATGACGTGTGAATTTAATAATTATAGTTTAAGTTAATTCTATATAATGGGGCTTATTCATAAACGATGATAAAAATTTGGCGAAGTTCAAATGTCAAAAATGTATGGTTAAACAGTAACAGCTAATAACTAGTTAACTTTAAGCAACGTTTATGAATAATATATGTATGGCTTAGCATATTTTTTTCGGTTGCGCACCTCAAAAGGAAAAACAGGCACCTTTATAGGATCGCTTTGTGATTTATTTACCTGTCAAGAGCCTTTATCTCAGGAACGCGTGGAGGTAAAAAGCTGAAATTCATATCAAATACTCTCGTCTACTGTCCTGACAGCCTCCGTGGCGTAGCGGTAGTGAACGCGGCCGCTGCGCAAGGAGGCGCGGTTTCGATCCCCGTGCAGTACAAATATTTTTATGCATGAATATGAATATTTGCACTGGTCTAGTCATGCCTCGGAAAGCACGTTAAGGCGTTGGTCCCAGTTGCCATGCGAACATCTAATGGCAGTCGTTACGGGTTGTTGGAGCCCTCAAAAGTCCAACAATTGGTCTAATTGCTTTCAATGCTTCGATCTCACCTTCGGGTTTTGGAGGTTAGACGGCAGTCGCTTCACGGAAAATATCGAAATTTATCCAAATGAGCAGTTAGACTGGTAAAGCGGACCCCGGACTCCAAAGCTGAAAAAGTTTCGGATACGACTGGGATTAACGCTGAGTTTTTTTTTATAATTATAAACTAGCGCTTGACTGCAATCCTGCCTGATGGTAAGCAGTGATGCAATCATTGATGGTAAAGCGCGCTAGTTTTTTAAGCCTATTCACTTAAAAATCTTAGTGAATAGAAAGGAAGACGGCAGTTGAGCGTGGTGGTGCAATGTTAAACCCAACAACACGATCAACGATGCTGCGCCAGAGGGAGATTGATGTGGAGACCCTCCACGACCAAACTCCCGACACAACAGCATTTGACGCATCGTACTCGGCACACATCGCAACACAACTGCTCAGACCCGTCCTCCGTACGGCTTCACCAGACATCATGCCGGAACACGACGAATCGCTTGGCGGCAAGACTTTGTCTGGTGGGTGGTAACTTCTGCCGGCAGCCGATGTTATGGCCTACCACCGAGAAGATGATGATGATGATGACTTATGTCTCCTGTCCCTTGGAGCTGTTACAAAAATCGAACTTCAAAGCCAACGCAATCAAAAGTAAAAACGTTTATGCTGCACATTTTCGATATTCGTAATGGAATCAATACCTACAGGGTACTTCCCGTGAATTGAAAATCTTGAAATTTGGTACGAAGCCACGTCTTATAGGTAGTACATATTAATTTTTAATTACATTTCTATTAATTTTTACCGATATCTTGATGCGCGATTCCGGCTTTCACTTGAACAGTTTTTTTTTTTTTTTTATCTTAAAACGCAATGTTAAATCATAGCTTAAGTGGTAAAATGTCAACGAACTTAAGAGAATAAAGGTTTAGGTCTCTTTTGAAATTAAGGTGAAATACTTCAAAATGTAATATTCTTTGTAGTTAATGAGCCTTTAACTCATCGCGCCAGGTACTTAAGTGAGCTTTCAAAGCGCAAAGTTTAGATAGCGTACATCAATCACAGTCTTCATGATTTACGAAGGTATCAGGATTTCCAAGAAAATTCGTAGTCAAAGGAATATGAAAATCTAAAGTAAACACAGACACAAATAGATAGAATTTATCGATTTTGTCTACCACCATTCCAGTCCACATTACAGCGAAAATTCTCATGAAAACAAAAACAAATAATTTCAATATTCGCTGGGCATTCTCTATCATCGTTATTATATTTATTTGAAAATTTTCCGCGTCTGAGCATCCGGTATGCCTGTTATTTAGCGCTAGCGTCTGGGCTCCCATTCGAAGGGGAAATATTTAATAAAAAACCGATTTTCTTTGAAACGCCCCGCGATTTTAACGTGCTTCGCACAAGTTATTGTTCATAATAACTGATGGATTTACGTGAATTATTTTCGGGGTGACGCTTGAAAAATATATTTTGAATTTTATAAGGATCGCTCGGTTCTAGAGAAATATTTTTCTGTATTTTCTGGAGTTCCAAAGAATACCAAGAACACAGATGAACATAGCATTTTGCTTCAATATTACGATTATACTCTTCCCTTCATTGACCTTATTTTTATTTGCATATTAAGACGTGTAAAAATGATTCGATGTTTTGTTTACAGAATTTTGAACTTTATTTCAGAATACTTAAATGTGACTATTAAATGTAATCATAACACTATCCAAGTCATGGTGGCCTAGTGGTTAACACACCAGCCTCTCAAGTATGTGTCGTCCCACTGCTGGGCAAGGGTCTCCTCTCATAGAGAGAAGGATTGAGCGTAATCACCACGCTTGCTCAATGCGGGTTGGCGATTTCAGACTTATAAAGTCCAGGTTTCCTCAAGATGTTTTCCTTCACCTTCAGTCATTTGGTGTCCAAGATATACTTAGAAAGTACATATAACTTTAGAAAAGTTACATTGGTTCTTGCCTGACCTGGAATCGAACCCGCGCACTCATGCTTGAGAGGCTGGTGTTTTAACCACTAGGCCACCACGACTAGTATTACATTTTTTTTTTTTTTTGAGTATGTCAAATGATTTTAACTGATATTCTTATTTTTTTAAACATTACAACATTATTGAAGACACACCCAAACAAAAATCGAAATATATTTGACTGTAGCAAGTTTTAACCTAAGTACATATTTATAAATATTTTTAGTGTATTTTTTTTTTTTAAATAAATGTTATGTTGTTGCCTTGTTACTGGCTTTGTAAACTATAACTGAAGTAAGCAATTGTTATATAAATGAATAGGTAACACTGCCGTACCTGGGAGTCCAATCCGGGGCAACACATGCACAGCAGTACTTGGCATTACTAGATCAACGAGGCATTTAAATTCTTCTTGTATTTGAAATTTTGTTCTTGTATTATTTTTTGTGACCTTTACTTTTTCCATACGCTGTCTACACTTAAGTATTTATTGTCTATTGCTGGAAGAGATTTCTTATGAAATGAGCATAACCTCTGTACCTTTTGTTTATTCTGTTCTTTTTTCTTTTTTGTTTATGTGTGTGTGTGTGTGTGTGTGTGTACATAAATGGTTAAATAAATAAGGTAAAGGGGTAATCAAAACAGAATCAATTCAAAAAGGACTCGATAAACCAATAAACATGACATTATGTTTCAACCAATACATTCATCATTACATCAAATCTAAATATTCATGCCTACACGAAGCAAATTCTATGAGTGTGTCCAGGGTAGCAGTAATCAATACGAGATCGTCGCTGCCTTGAAACAATATAGGTACATGTATGAGAGGCCTATCGCAAGGGTCATGGTCGGCACTAACGACAGGAGGGCTACACTATCTTGTGTTAGGGGTGGCAATCACGACATGAAATTGTTTTACTGTTTAGTATAAATAGTTAGATCGTAAAAGTTACAATAAAAATGATCTTAAAGATGTTAATGCTTTAGACTCTTTAGTTCATCCAGAATAAGATTAAATATTTCAACAAAGCTTTTTAAAAGTCAAGCTATTTTGACTTATATTGCGCATAAATGATAATTGCAAGAAATAGATGGTGTTGTAATCACTTCATATTAATTTTGCTTACGCAATAGAAATCAAATTCGTTTGAAGGGAATGAAAATAAAGATTTGTTTAAACATCACGTCTTATTTTATTTAAAACTAGCGGCCGCCAGCGACGTCGTTCGCATGGTTTAGTTATGCTCCACTCCTATTGGTCGCAGCGTGATGTTATATAGCCTAAAGCCTTCCTGGATTAATGGACTATCCAACGCAAAAAGAATTTTTCAAATCGGACCAGTAGTTCCCGAGATTAGCGCGCACAACCAAACAAACAAATATACAAACAAACTCTTCAGCTTTATATATTATATTAGTATAGATATAGATAAGACGAGAAAGATGAGGACGAGGTATAAGAGGAAGATGAAATGGCCTATAGGAATTTAATCTTTCTAATCTAGATGTAATATTAAATTAGTCATGGATCGAAAAATCAAGTACCCACAAAACTTGAACTTGGAAAATATGAAATTAGTTAGCTATTTTAAAGCGTAATAGTCCTAAGTAGAACTACCGGCAAGAAATTCCATGGACACATAACAACTCAAACTATGTAAATAAATCCAAAACCTGAAGCTTACGTAACACGTGTTTTACCAGAACATAATTAAACGGCCAACCCAATCCTCTTATCACTCACATTAACCACAACAAACCACATACAACTACCTTATTAGCCACCTGTCCGAATTTCAAGACACAGGTAAGCCCCAAATTACTTTCGACAGCCCTAACAGAGGCCAAGAAAGGGACAATCGAAATGTACGGGACACTAGTGCCTTTTATCTGTAATGGGAGAGACAGAAACGTCTAATATCTGGACATGCGAGTTTAACTTAATGATTGGTTTAGTGGCCCTTCGGGTGGGCTTTCGATGAGGGTACTCAGATATTTTCCCTTACCCGGCTATTGAAGGTAGGGGTTCAGTTTAAGTGGTATACTTGTGTTTTTTCCTGATTTTCATTTGTTTTTAAATGTTGATTCTTCGTGAAGGGATACGTGTGATCCTTTTATCCCTGTCAGTGGAAATACCTTCGGAATTACATCCACCGATGTCCCGTATTGAGGAAAAATTGCTCCTGAATTTTTGATGGCATTTTGTTGATGTATAACGAAATCCCATCAAATATCCGCCCACACCGTCTGGAAAATTATTATTATAATTTCAAATATGGATTTCTATTTTCAAATATTCATAACAGACTTTAAAATTAAACCTCAAAAGAAGGATATTATAGCACAATCCTTGCAATTGCAAAACAAAAAAAAATACTTTTTATCATTTTATTCATTAGTTTTTAAATTGAATCAACTATCAAATGTACCCTTCTACTATCTTAAGGACCTTAAGGTTGAATTTATCTATCGAGAGATATTTTTTTTTTATAAATTATAAACCCCGCAATCCCGCCTGATGGTAAGCAGTGACGCAATCGTTGATGGTAAAGCGCACTAGTTTATTAAGAGCCTATTCACTCTAGCCTTGAAGACACTCAAATTGTAGTCCGACGGAAACACCGCCGCTGGCAAATTGTTCCGGTCCCGCGATGTACGCGGTATAAAGGAGGAGGCGAAACGCTTCGTCCGGATCGTAGTGATGTTAACAACGTAAGGGTGGAAACTAGCCGTACGTCGGGTCGTCCGATGGTGGAACAGAGACGGGGGAATTAAATCATGGAATTCCCTCGCACACTCCCTATATTATTATGCATATAATAAATATGATGACTGATTGTACATGTTACGGAAGAACTGTCAATAATTCCAAATTAATCATCGGATAAAATTAAGTGGCTGTAGAAAATACAGCCCTAAGTCATTCCAAATTTTCCACAACCTATACGCCCCCACCAAACTTTACCATTCCCGCTTCACAAATTCTCCTCTTACATTATTAAAATAATCCTTTTAAGCTTAAAATCCCCGTTACGCTAACTGGGCTATCTATGAGAATATTTCGAAACATTTAATACCTACATAATATAGCATTTAAATGTTAATAAGTACTTGGGTTTGACCCATTATATTTATTTGAGAATGGTACAAGCCATAATGGCTAGGTACCTTTCCTTGCTTGTGATTGAGTCTGTTTCTTCTAGTTAGTGCATATTGGAGCATCTACATGTGTTAAATAACATTATGATGTCAGAAATAAATAAACAGCGTTCCTCAAAAATTGTTCAAATAGAATTCTAAAAATATGTTTCAAATTCGAATAATGGTATCAGAGAGCGCGTAGAAACAATCAAACTTCACTCCATTATTGTTATTTCTCCCTCTTTTTCTATTTGCTCCGTTCCTAATGGTCCCAGCCTGAAGTTAAATAACCTAGGTAGGTACTCATACTAGCCTCAGTCCCAGAAATAAGTACGGTGAAACTCCTTAATCTTTGTTAATATAATATTAGGATTACTAGAGAAAACCAGTAACGTAAATGTACATTTAACATAGGTGTGCCAAAGTATTCAGTAATGGTATTGTATATATACGTCATAAATTATGTATGTATATGACATTAAATGTTAACATCATTCTAATGTAATTAATGTTAATCTCATCCATTAATATTAACGCCAAGAAAGTCCAGGTCGTATTTGTCTAATCGATAAAGATATGAAAAGAATTGATATACAAAAATTTAACATTTCGTTAGAAACGCCAATTCACTAATGATTTAGTTACTAGTTAGACGTAAGTCTCAAAAGATTCTGTTAGAACTGAAGAGAGAATTCCTGTCTTTTATGTAATTAAAGGAGAATGCCACCCGATGGGCCCCTAATTTGTGATAGAGTGTCAAGAATATTTTCTTATTAAAAATCAAGTCGTAATTTTATAAAACTAACTATTTTTTTTCAGAATTTCTTGTACCATAGCATTGAAAAACAAAATTAATATTTATTTTATTGAATCTTAGCTAGTTCCGCCATTATAACTTAACCTGAATGTTGCCAGGTAGACGACAATCCACCCAAAGGCAGGGGTTGTCACTTAGATGATTTTAGCTCACCGAAAAACAATTATGTTATGTTTTGCCCCCCCCCCCTCCCCCCACCCTTGGCGTCGGAGCTGGATCCGCCCTTGATGGTCAAACCAAGACTTTTCACTTAAAAAAATGTGGGCGGTCTGTCTTGTAGCGAAGAATTAGGTTGCAAAATAACATTTTTCTCTTATATCATAATGCACAAGTATATCTTAAGTATGCACTCGTAAATAGTAAACAAGAAAAGAAGAAAGAAAAACTGTTTACAACTGTTGCATAAACAATCAAATATCAACACTAACAAAAGTCACCACTAAACTATATCTATAAAACGGTTACGCCATACATGGAACACAACAATTAGTAAATGATATTATTTATAATAAATCGATTTAGGAAATCGATTAACAAAATATTTAACCTGGTAACATATACTCGGAACGCGAGGCTATGATTTATCTGTCAAATCAATACGTCATTCAAATTGTTTTCAAAAATCTTTACAATTAGTTATTTATTTACCAAAATCGATGTGAGGTAATAAATTGAATTTAAATAATCTTTGTATGTTTTTATATGACTTCATTAGTTAACTAACTTACATTTTATTTTGTCATTTTTTACAGATATCGTCTGATGACATCCTGTGTGTGGAATGTTTTGTATTATTACAAAACCAGACAGCATATAACACAAATCTGTCACTTGTATCACCTGCTCTTGGACACCTAAACATATGCTATGCATGTGGCTTGTCAATAGCAAGTCGTAGAACTCATAGAGTCAGTCAAGATTGTCCTCAAAGGAATGTTATAATATGATGGACACCAGCACATCACGTAAGTGTTTATTCTTATTTATTTATTTAAACTTAATGTATGAATGCGTATGTATGTGTGTTGAACTAATGAAATATTAATGAATATCAAGTATCTAAATATAATATTTTTGTTTTTAGGTGTTGCATTTGGAACGAGTTTGTCTTCCTTGTTGGGCGGCTGCATCAAGACAAGTCCAGACTGAGAGACAGTTAGACTTTAATGACATAAACTCAATGGATTCTCATTTATGCCATTATTGGTTAGGACTTACTGCAGAGCAGTTCAATGAACTTTTAAATTGTAATCCTTTGTTATACAATCACTTTCCAAATCCTTCTGTTGCTCTCAGTATATTTTTAGTAAAACTCAGAACAGGTGACAGTAATCAAAGACTATCAACTCTTTTTAAAATGCCAAGATCCACATTGGAAAAAAATTAACATTGTGAGAAATTGTTTAAATGAACAGTTTGTTCCTCGATATTTAGGAATAAATCGTTAGGAATAAGTCGTTTTAATGATATAAGCGCTCCAGCACAATTTCTAGACAATAATATATTCCTTGAAGAATAAATGTCTATTATTTTAATTGGTTGTTTTTTTTCTTATTAAACATCTGTATAGCATTTACTATATTTTAAACTCCTTTATAATTAAGCCCTTTCTAAATAAACTACAGCTAATCATGGATGGCACAGCGATCTTACTAAGTAGCAGGGCAGTGATTTTACTTTGTCGCTTGCAGGAGTTGCTGTCCTATATGGCATACATACACGTATATGTATACTAGGTACCTAGCATTTTGCCAACTATCTTGGGGTCGGCTTTTAGTCTAACCGATGCAGCTGAATACAGTATTGCTCAAAGAGTGACTGCCCATCTGACCTCCACACCTGATACACTGGGTTATAACATGTTACCTCCTGGTAAGAGGTTGTCACACTTGCGGGATTCTAGCTACTCGTAACAAGTATAAATAATGCACCCAGTATCAACAGTTTGAATGTACTAGCAGCCATCCAGGTGAAGTTTGTAATGGATGGTCACCCATGTGCAATCTGAACAAGTAGCTTAACTTAAGATATCTCCTTGTGGCTGTTGTAACGTAGCCACATGCTCCTCCAACCAATTTAGCCCTAAGTATATTTATTTCTACTGGTGCCAGCAAAACCTACTTCAGCTGACTGCAAGGTAAACAGTTTAATATATTATTTAGCAAGAAAAGATGATATCTAATGTTTTTATTTCATTTGGGAATCAATATTAATACTAAAGATTTTTATTGTTTTAATGTAAAATGTTTTTGAAAAAATATTGTTTAATAACCTCAATTTCTTCATCAGAAAAAAATTCAATAATTCTCGGAAACTAGGGTGAAAAGTTATAAATTGTTTTCAGGATCTGAAAAGGTAATTGTAGTTCTTCAAAATAAAGTTAAAACCACCATGGCACGCAAATTTTTTCTGGGGGCCCAAATCTCCTAACAAAACGGGCATTCTCCTTTCTGTGTAATATTTCCAGTAGTAAAGGTGGTAGGTAGTAGGAAAATGATTGATGTGAACAGCCAATTTGAATCGCACAACTCTTGTGAGTGCAATCACAGTGCGATCCCCAATAGCCCGTGTGAGTGGGCGCTCAAACCGGAATTCATTACACAAACAGAATTGACCCCTGACAGGT
This sequence comes from Sesamia nonagrioides, assembly GCA_017933935.1. Taxonomy (NCBI): domain Eukaryota; kingdom Metazoa; phylum Arthropoda; class Insecta; order Lepidoptera; family Noctuidae; genus Sesamia; species Sesamia nonagrioides. The sequence continues at coordinate 1,009,022 of JADWQK010001324.1, read as the reverse complement.
AAATTACAAACTTTACTGAACATAACGAATCAAACAAAAGTAACCTTTAAGCTACAAATGTTAAAGGCTACAAAAACGGTAAAACAAAACGCTGTTTATGCGTAAATAGGGAAGGGAATAAATAATCTTAAACTCATTTAGTAAGTCGGCGAATTTAATTTCGACGCTTTTAATAGATCCCGTCTTTGAGAATTCGGAAATATCAGCTTATAAAAATTTAAGTGAATTTAGTTAAAATTGTTGTTTGTATTGAGCTCATTTTAGAAACAGCCATTTTCATCAAAGCTTCAACATTTCTGCCACATTTTCTTGTTCCACATTTTTATTGGAATACTTCAAAATTTTTATAAAGCTAACGAATTCTTGCGAAAGCTTAATTTTGTTTTTAATAATGTTCGAATCATTTTTTTTTTCCTAATGATGTCGATTTTTTTAACCTTCACAAATGGGTTTCCGATTCCAATTATTTTACTTTCTTTGATTCGAAAATCCCAAAATAATAAAATACTAACTAAAATTCCTAGACCGAAACAAGCACTAAAACGGAAACGCAATAATACCATTAATGAAAATTTACTGACATCGGTGTACTACTAACCCCAGAATTCACTAAATCACCAGTTTTCATTACATTCCCCTACGATTTGGGGACTGTAGATTTATTTATTTTCATAATGCTATAAGTATAAATCTGTGATAGGACCCTTAAGAATTGTGTAATTTTATGATTCGTAAAACAAAGGTTTAGAGCGAAAAGGCTATATCTGTTATTGCTCTCGAGGGTATAATGAAACAGGTCTAAGAAACTGTATCAGGTAGATTAGAAGGAAAACATCTTGATCATTGAGATAATGAAGCAGGAAACATTGGCTCACAATATTCAAAGCATCCGCCTTATTATAATTATTATTTAGGTATCACAAATAGAACGTAAACTAATAAAGTTGAATATGAAGAATATAATAATTACATTATTCATCGAAGACAAAAATAATATTTAGTCATGTAAAAGTAGAAATCAAATCGAAGGACGACATAGACAGGCCAGGACTGCGGATTGGTTGAAAGAGAAACGGTGGTCCTGGCGCACAGACAAGTGAAGGAACACGGGTAGGTTTAGTCAGTAAAAGTCTGACACTCCCTTTCGCTCAGCCCAGAGCGGGAGAGGTCATTTGATGATTTCCCATCCACACCAAAAAAGAGGACGACTTGGACATATTCTATTGCGCTTTGGGTGAATTTATTAGAACTTAACCTTAAAAAACTTTAGAACTGTGCATCTAAATGTTAAATGTGCTACAATATAGTATATGGTCAAACTGTAAGGATATTTCTATGTTTAGAGTAAAATAATTAAAATAAAATAAATTTCGCAAATCCTACCAATTTTAGAGTTTGGCTTTGGATGAAATTTGGCACACGGATAATTTGTAATCAGAATTAACATATGAGATGAAGAATCCTTTATGTTAAATCTTGGTTCTAGGATAGGGACTAGGACAGTTTATACGGATATTCCCACGGGATCGAAACTTACACGAATGAAACCACAGGGCGGAGCTAGTAATGTACATTACGGCAATAACAGCCGCGACTTACGAGTGTAGTTTGTTTTGTACTTTGTGTAAATAACACCACTGCTATGAAATTAGTAAAGAAAGACATCTTGAGAAAAGCAGAATATCCTACAACCTGAAATTCGAAGATAATATGTGACATCCACCACCTTTCATTTGGCTCACTTTGTGGATGTTGGCCCACTTCCATTTAATAAGAGCCCGTCTGTGTTCCAGGAAATGGACAGGAATCTTCCTAAGATAGGCCTTTTGCCCTTTGACGTAATTAATTAAAACTAACAAATATCTAAAACGAAAATCTTTAAGTCTCATTTTCTAAAACAAAGAAAATTGTTCAAAGACCTTACGCCTTCTTCTAGGAATACCTATCTACAAATACAAAATGAAGCGACCTTTTCTAAATCAGGAACAATACTTGTACTCGAAAATTCTACAAAATTCGAAATTGAAAATTATCTATTCCAAAATCAGAACCCTCAGGACCATTATTTCTCTTATACCATTCCGTGATAGGTCGTCTCTTCCAAACAATAGTATAGCTAGACAAAAGGTGTATATTAAGACACTGGTCACGTAAAACTCGTTGCGAGTGGCTCGCTCTACACGATATTAGGGAAAGGGGCGCTTTTTTAACTTATTATTGCCCCCAAAAACCCATTTTGTCTTCGCCAGTAATAAAATAAGGCCTCTTAATGGACGAATTATGTGACGTTTATTAGACTGTTTGAGTTCGGTTAAAGCCTTATATCTGATTAACGTGATATGAGAAGGACTTTTCGTGGTAACAGCAATGAAAATAGATAAGTTAGAAATTCTACTTTTCAGGGTGGAACACAAAAAACACGCTATAACACGGGAGAGGGAAATGGTTGTGTTTGCAATGACCGCAGACTTATTTCCTTTCAGCATAGCAAGACGTAGTAACACGGTATGAATAAATGGTTGGAGATGGAATATGTTGGGAAAAAGCTGTGGTAATAGTATTGATTAATGCATGTAGAATATTTAATTAAGGAACTGAAGAAGCAGTGGATGATAAGAAAATAAATAATGAAAGTAAGTCACATAATCTTATTACCACTGTTGTCAGATTGTGGGTAGATAGAAACGTTACATTGACGTAGAACATTATTATCATATAATTCCGCACAAAATTTCGTTCAAACAACATCGAAGGCTCAGAAAATACGCCATCAAAAAACATGGCAGTGTAGGTGCGTGAAGCGATCTCGTTACGTCTCCGGAAATTAATGTTTCCTACCGATAGCTTCGCGAAATATTCACATAAATTATCTGCTCAGGTACTCTACCGAGACTGAATATGATAAACGATTAGTGAAGCAGTTTTTGTGATGCCTTTATATGTGGAACGATTTGCTCTTAAGTGGTACGTGAGGACCTAGACTGTGGGAGAACCCTGAATTGATAAGAACCTCAGATCAGAACCTAATCATTCAGGGGTTGGTTAGGTTTTTGTTGGAAATTTATAGTACCTTATTGTTTTTGCTTAAGAATTAGGTATGATAACAGTCTCATCTGATCGTAAGTCTAATCATGGTCCCCATAGCTGTCTAACATTATAATAATTATATTATTCTGTCACTATAAATATTAATTTGAAGGTTATAGTGGCAGCCCTACATTTATAAATGGCCGGTAATTGTCCACCACAATCTGACTCGGCCACAGCAAACGGCCCTGAGGGACACCGGTGTAATCGCCACATTTGACAGCGCCATTGGTGGTCGTGTCATATTTATTAATTAAGTTGTTTTTGCCCGTAACTTTGTCCGCAACCCAACGTAGACTAATCATTAATTGAACTTTGGAACACCTTTTTTTAATTTAGTCTACATCCACCAACCCCACTGAACCCGCTAGTGGATTACTGTATATTCTCTCTCACAGGGAAAGGTCTATCTTCCAGTAAATGGAATAGTACAGACTGATATATTATACAAGAATAAATCCCTTCCAAAAATCTTATTAGCAACATCAAAAATTCAGATCAGTAACTGAAGCGTTATTTTTGTAAGATGAAGGTTTTCATTTAAAGTGTCGGAACTTTAAATTGTAGGTAAAAAAAGCTTCAAGTCCCCTCAATCACCCACAAAGTGATAAGCCGTTCCGTTCATTACCTCAAAATCTCAATTGACACAATAAATCACTGGAGATTGCAGGTCCCAAAAACCTTGCTTAAGACGGCCTACGTTCAATAGGCGTACCTGAACAAACAGATACGTGGCGGCATAAAAAGAACCATAATCCGCTTTCAAAGAAAAGCTTTTAGACTTTATCGTTCCGCATTTACATGTCAATGTATCTTTATGGACCTTACACTGGCGTGAAATGAACCTCACCTCTTGCATGCTTCATGGTCATCGTTCGATGTAAAATTTATTTCATCTACTTTCCAACTACTCCTCCAAGCTAAGTAAAGGCCTTAACTAAATGAACTAAGCGCTCAATTTGTCTAAACTAAATTCACAAAGGAAATATCAACTGTATATATAAAGAGAAAAGATAATTTTCTTTTAGAGGTAGAAAATAATACGAAGCTAAGAGGATTGTTTTATACAAAAGAAAAGATAATATTTATTATAGTTTCATCTAACTATTGATACCTAGCCGCCGACAAATATAACGTAGGCGTTAGATGTACTAAAAATATGTTTCCAACATAATAAAATTTCTCAGAAAGTTAATGGCATACCTATTGAAACAGTATTTACTTGTCACAGAGTAATTTGGTTTTAATGGCGGATACCACGTGTAAGGTATATAAAACAACACACGTCATTGCACAATGCTTCCTCTCTCTCGACACGTTGTCAACAAAGTATGTAATTAGACTATTTGGTTTGAGACTGCTTTACCCAAGCGGAACAGCGCTGAAGGCACTAACACTAAGCTCTGTGTAACAACAAAGACCTCAATGATTCTAAACGCACAGAATATCACACAGTTCCGCAGTACCTACTCGGAAAATTAAACAATCAGCAGCCAACACAAAGACATCACGGAAAAGAATACAATTTACCTCTCTCTCCTCAAAACGAATTGATTTATTGACATATAAAATACGAAGGAGGCATGACAGTAGACGAAATAAGAATCATTGAAAAGCGAAGTTGTGAGGTCTTCGACAGAATAAGGCTCTTTACAGATATTACTGAAACGTAAAACGAAGAAAAAAATATCGCATCGACAAATAAGCGAGACGGTATAAAATGAATAATCGGGCATTACGAGAGCTTTCGTACATTTATTCGTCTGTTTATTCAGTTTGGCGCTGGGGCTGCCAAGTTGCCAATAAAAACATTTTCATAGCTCGCATTAAAACACTGGCGAAAGTGAACGCCCTCAAATAATCAATACAGAAACCCTCCATGGCGGGAGTCGCCGGGCGCAGGTACGCGCCGCCCGCTCCCCGCACCGTCCCCGCCGACACCCCGCGCACGCCCCGTCGGTTCCGCGGTCAAAGAATAGACAGACAGACGGCTGTGCAGTAGTTCGGACGTCAATATTTTATGGCGGGTGATGGCGTGGGCATTACCGCACAGGTGTTAAAACGGCAACTTACTTTACGGCTAATATGTTCGTACTAGAATTGCGAACGGCGATTCTCAACCGAGTAATTTACTTCTGATGTTACGTGCAGTATTAAGTTTTATATCATGTAGCATGTGCCAAGATATACAACTAACGACAAGGGTTAGAGACTCCCTGAGGACGCACGAACCACGTACATCTAAACCGCTTTTAGGATTAATATTAAAGCCAGGCATGTACTGGATAATGTAGAAATATAGATCGTCTACATTATCGAGTATCATTATCGATTTTCTTTCTAGTAGATATATGTATTTCACTCGTACACATCTATTAACATACTGAAGCCCCAATGGATGCAACAGTTGATAATTCACGTGCGAGCTCGCTGTTAACACTCATAACTATATCTGAATAAAATATATCTGAATACATTCCCACATGAATCCTTTACAAGGACGAGACGGCAGTAAAACGAATAAAAGATCTTGAGACATTCCATCGTTTGACCTTAGTATGGTAATAGTCATGATTTTATTAGCAGAATTAATATAATTGAATTCATATTTCTTGGTACACATTTTTTCCGTGTTGCACACGGAAAAAATGTACACATAGTAAAATGTACACATAACACAAAGTAGGACATTCTATTTTGAATTAATTATTCAGCAGGAATTTAAAACTTGTGGAACAAAATGCTTCAAAAATTATGCAAGTTTAATTAATTTCAGCGTCTGATGCAACATTTATTCTATGAGAACACATCCAGCCGCCATGCTGCCTAAAGTCTAAACCCATTGACGCGACTGAATTTTGTCCATGAAACGAAATTTCGTTTCGTTTCCAATGCGCTTAAGAGCTTTGGCGAGGTGGGTGACCTTTTTATTTACTTTTAAAAAAAGTACCTCCAGGTACTCGCCCCTTTCAGATAAATCCCATTGGGACTTGTAACGTTCAGGCGGCTGTTAACTTTCCCCTTGAAACGAGTAATTTAAATATAGTATCAAAATACTTAGCATATATAAAACAGGTAAAAAGGCATAAACAAGTTGCGAATGAATGCCAGGAGGAAATCTTATGCCGATAAAAGATTATCGGCATAAGATTTCCTCCTGGAGAAGCACGGGAATATCATATCAGAATCAGCCCTAGAGTAGTCTCGAAGATAAGATCAAAAGTCAATGAAAGCGATTGAAACTACCTTAATTTTTGAGGCCATAAATAAATCTCGTCAATAATATTTAACTAGGGCGGCTATTCAGCATCAGTGTCGGCCGTGCGCTTGAAGTGTATGGTTGTGTCAGCTATTGCACCGGTTAGGCGGCTGTGGAGTGCAACGTGTCAAACCTTTGCGTATGTATTCATATATAATTAATCATCTACTTTGACATATTAATTTTTAAGTACTCTCTGTTGGTTTAGTTCCGTCTTTAGATGAAAGATTGAGGGTAATTATTGAATGGAAAATTGGATCATTGTGCATTGTACTTCCTCCACAAAATTTGTGGCGAGTCGGTTTCCATATTGTTACGAACACGTTTCAGCGTAGACGAGGTGCCACAAAGCGTTTGTGTTGTGGTTTTGTTTTTGACTATTTAGCGTTTCAGTAGTATAAAGTATGCATTTGTTTTCCGGAGGTTTTCACGCCGGTAGGAAGCGTGGGCTTGACGAATCCCAGGGCTGCGGGGCCCCCCACCCCATATTATGGCGACCTGTAGATACACACAGCCTGGCGGGAGCTTCGATCTTCCCCACCTCCTACAGTTGAATGTATCTTTATATTGAATCTATGAGAGTGTTTCATTCTATTTAAAGTTAAATTTCTGGCAAATCATTATAAATCGTTACTATGAACTTTGCGTGTAGTTCAAGTGTAAAGGTTATGGCGGTTTAGTAAAGCGGGTATTGTTGAGAGGATTTGTGTATTTTTATTTTAATTATTAGAATGTGCATTCTATACTTTTCATTGATACACTTTACTTATGACATAAAAAACTGGTACTCAGCTACAACCGGTTAGACTGGAAGCAAACCCCAGCATAGTAGGAAGAAGGCTAGGCAGATGATTAGTTCATGACATACTTTATGATTTAGCAGGATTGTTTGTTACGAAGTGAATGTGATATTTTTAAGATATAATTTTCAAAAATAACGTTTTTTTTACTGACTACAGAACAGACGTTCCTCTGAGTTAATCTGGAACTCTGCAACACAAAGTCATTGAGATTTTGTTTTGTCTCAACATTATTCAATTAACATCCACACAGCATTTCTTTTTAATTTCAATTAATGACCTTCAATTAACTCACACACACTCACATAAACAAACTCCTACTTGAAAAGTTGAAGAGTTTGTTTCAACGCGCTAATCTCGGGAACTACTGGTCCGATTTGAAAAATTCTAATTTTTGCGTTGCATATCCCAATAATCCAGGAAGGCTTTCGGCAGTATCACATTACGCTGCGACCAATAGGAGCGGAGCATAACTAACTCCATGCGAACGAAGTCGCTGGCGACCGCTGGTTATAAATAGTTTATTGATTTTGTTACAGGTAACAATGGCAAAAAAGGCAGAAGTGCTTAAAGCAAGATGGCTTGACGAAGGTAGAGAAGAAGATTTCATTGATGGACCAGCTGGCACTGATGATGATATAGATAACATCGAAGAACAGTTAGAAAGTACTGGAAGTGAATACAGTACTGGAGCGGAGGATAACACGGATGTCGACGATCTGGACTGGGAAACAGTTTTTAATGTGATGGAGGGGCCTACCAATCGTTATTATTTGGGCCTCGAAGGCACTAAGTGGATGAAGCTACCCATAGAAGCTAGACTAATGCTGCAAGGCGATTACATTCCAAACATTGAAAATCCAGGACCTACAGATTATGCAAAGTCAAGAAAAACTCAGTCGTCATGCTTTGATTTATTCTTCGATGAAAGTATTATTTACATGATTGCAAAACATACTAATGAACGTATTATAAAAGAACAAAAAAAGTTCTCGAGAGAAAGAGATGCTAAATTAACTGATGAGGTAGAAATATACGGACTGTTTGGTATTTTCTTCCTAAGTGGATGTGTAAAAAATAGCAGGGAAAACTTCTTGCAATTATTTGATTCCAAAAAAGGCACTGGTATGGAAGCTATTTATCTCGCCATGACTTCTAACAGGTACAGATTCTTAATGAAGAATCTCCGTTTCCATGACCCCGCGACTGATGGCGTAACTGAAGATAAAATGGCACCAATCAGGGTATTATTCCAGATAGTGGTGAACAATTTTCAGAAACACTTTACACCCAGTCACGAACTAAATCTGGGTGCATTGATTACTCCTTATAAAGGAAGATGTGCATTCCGTCAGCACATGCCCAATAAGCCCACTAAATTCGGAATTAAGATGTTCGCGTTGGTGGACTGTCAGTACCCATATACTTATAACTTAGAAATTTACGTGGGTGATAATCCTGGGCCTTATGAAGTTATTAACCGTAAGATAGACATTGTTGTCAGAATGACTGATCCTATTCAAGGAGAATACCGCAATGTTACAATGAGTAAATGGTTTACTACACTTGAAACTGCAGAAGTATTGTTTAATAAGAAGATAACAATTGTCGGGGCAATGAGACCAGATAAAAAAGAAGTACCAAGAATTTTCAGATCGATTAGTAAGAGAAAACTGCATTCTTCGCTATTTGGATATAGCAATGTAGCCACCTTGGTTCAATATGTCTGCAAGCCAGATAAGGCTGTACTTCTGTTGTCCACGAAGCATTGCGATAGCGCAATAAGTAGGAACCCTGGTTCTCAACGGAAACCAGAGATATTAATCGATTATAATCGGACTAAGAAGGCTGTAGAAACAGTGGACAAGATGTGTTCTAAGGCCGATGTAACAAGGAACTCACGTAGATGGCCACTAAATGTATTGTTTCGCCTGCTGAATTTAGCTGCTCTCAATGCACTCTGTATTTACACAATTAACAAAGGGCAAGAGAGGATAGTGCGCCGCGAATTTCTAACAGAACTGGGTCTCAGTATGATAAAGCCGTTGGTTCAAAGGAGGTTGCATGGAGATACCATACCAAAGATTATGAAACAAAAGATGTACGAGTTCTTAAGCCTTCCTTTGCCACTAGACGTTGAATTACAAATTGACCTTAATGATAAACCCCCATCTTGTATCCGTAGTGGACCACGCGGACGATGCCACGTTTGTCGACGAGCACGTTTGACAAAAACTACGCGTGAAGTTTGCATAACATGCGAGAAATTTACTTGTTTTGATCACAGTAAATACATGTGCAATGGCTGCTACGCCAGGCACCCCCGGAATAATAATTAAGTGTTAAGTTTGTTAAGTTATCAAAATTGTGATCATAACGGGCCAAAGTTATTTAATTACAGGACTGCCTACTTTTAAAAACATACATATGTTAATCGTATTAAATACTAGTGAACTCTTAAGCGTTGTGCTCATATACTAAGACTTATGTAATACTTAAAATAAAAAATAGGCCTAATAAGTTTTACGGAAGTGGACATCCTTCCAGAAGTGAAAATTTTCTAAAATTACTCACTCATTTATGCAATTTTCTCGAGTTTACTCATATTTGCATTCACTTTTTTTGTATAGTTCGCATCATAATGCAATTAAATAATAAAAACGACGAATTAGTAACGATACCAGTGTCTTTTATTTCCACCATTCACTTAGCAACAAGTGTTAAACCACATAATACATAAAACACATAGCGGAGTCTCTAATCGCTGTATTTTAATTCCGACTCACGGAATAAAGGCAAGTGATTGATGAGGGCATTCAAAAATAGCTGTTACGGTTTATGAATTAAGGTTGAAGAACAATGTTATTGGTAGAAAGAATATCGAAGTTCCAGCTTGTTTAATTAATCATCTGCGTTAGCGGAAAATCGAGCTGTTTGAGAACAAAACCGTCTAAAAAGTTTGATGGCTGGCAAAGATTTTGGCAGCAGCTGTCTATCTGCGTGATTCGCTATTATAAACTCATTACACTTAGTGTCGCCATTGTTTCGCAAGATTTCGTGCGAGAAGCTGCTTAAATGAATAAGGCTTACACTTTACAGGTTCTATTTTTGTAGCATTGTCTTATAACGATGATAAATTAATAATGAGGTTAGTATCTGTCATTTTCTTAATGAGATAGAAGGAGAATCGATGACAATATTTATATGAAAAGTTTTTAAAATTTCAATAACAATTAAAGTTATCTGACACAGCTTCCGTGGCGTAGCGATAGCGAACGTGGCCGCTGCGCAAGGAGGCGCGGGTTCGATCCCCGCGCAGTGCAAATATTTGTATGCATAAATATGAATATTTGCACTGATCTCTCGGAAAGCACGTTAAGTCGTTGGTCCCAGTTGCCATACGAACATCTAATGGCAGTCGTTACGGGTTGTTCGAGCCCTCAAAAGTCCAACAATTGATCTAACTGCAATGCTGATATCAGCTTCGGGTTGTGGAAGTCAGACGGCAGTCGCTTCACGGAAAATATCGAAGTTTTAGCCAAAATCAGCAGTTAGACTGGTAAAAGCAGAGCCCAGCGTCCAAAGATGAAAAAGCTTCGGAGGCGACTGGGATTAACGTTGAGATAATAATGATGGCATTTATAGTAATTTTAAGAATATACAATCTAATGTCAGTTCCCAAATAATTTTTTGACATTGATATTAGGTATAGACACGGTTGGCGCAGTGGTTAAATGATCGACTGCTGAGCTGCGTGTAGCGGCGAACCCGCTTTGTATTTTATGGCCTACAGGTAGTTGTTCCGGGTCTGGCTGTCATCGATCACGTATACACTAGATCACGTATACACAGTCTCGAACAAAGCTCTTATCAAAAATGGCGACAAGTATTAAGCAGTCGTAAACTAGTCAAAATAAAGGTACATTAATTTAAAATCAGCCTTAACTGCAGTGTATATAGTTCTTATCAAAGAGCCATTAATTTTTACGACCGAGTCTGGTACATTAAATATCAAATCAAATTCAACCTTACACGCTTGCATTAAAGTTGGAATTATAAAGTAAGTACTAAATGAAAGAAGCACCCAAGTGCTGTGTTGTGCGCTTGTACAGTTCAACCATCTTTTTACGCTGGTTGTGATTCTAGTGCATAAGTGATCGATGCTGGCTGTTTGTGTATGTGAGCTTAGATGTTTGTAAACGCACCCACGATACAGGAGAAATTCCTAGTGTGGGGCCACTTTTTTTTAATATTAGCTGCGACCATTGATAAAATATTAAACTAAGGTAGATATGTCACTAGCGCACTAAAAATGAAGCGTACAAAAGGAAGTAAGTCCTGTATCTCGCTTTAGTCACTCTCGATACACTCGTAAAAACAAACGACAAACACTAACAGCGCAAACGACAAACACTAGCCATCTTTTTCTTCTCTATGCTTTAGATTGCGCCCCATCTCACTCAAACTGTACCAATGTATGCCGAATAAAAATATGCGTGTGTGCTGCTGCTGTGTTCGGCACATTTTTTTTTTGGTCAGTTTGTTAGAATATATCGTATCTGTTTAATATTTTATCAATGGCTGCGACGATATTTTTCTTGTTTTTAATACGAGAATTGGTTTTCCGAAGATTGAAACATCAGCCCCATGTCGGATTATAGTAGAATATGACCCAATAGGGCACCAGTGTGGACTAAAGATAAACCTAGTTTAAATCAGGCCGTATCTGACGAAGGTTAGATCAAGTTTTTAAAATGAACCACTCAATTTAATTGCCAATTCAAAAGAAATATTGGACCGCGAAGTTCGTTTCAGCCTAAATAGACCAGCCCTCGATAAATTCTATCAAATTACCCAATTTAATTAACAAGAGAAACCGCAAATACCTTCAATAATTTTGCTCTGAAGCAAATAACTCAACAAATATCTTAACTATTAGTTAAAACCGCATTATTTCTGAAGCAATCGACAACTAATTTAAGTTTGACAAAGGATAAACTTTAGCTTCGCACACCAACTGTTTGTCAAACCGTAAGAAAGATACCGTCAGATTCAGATATTCCTCTGTTATCATAAATTTTATACTTAATAATTTAATAGATGGTAAGAAATTCTATTATAACTTCTCAGTGGTAGGTCACAACATCGGCTGCCGGCAGAAATTACTACCCACCAGACAAAGTCTTGCCACCAAACGATTCGTCGTGTTCCGGGTACGATGCGCTAAATGTTGTTGTATCGGGAGTTTGATCGTGGAGGGTCTCCAGATCAATCTCCTTCTAGTGTGGCATCGTTGGTAGTGTTGTTGGGTTTAACATTGCATCACCTCGCCTAACTGCCGTATTCTTTCCTATTCACACAGTTTTTTTTTTAAGTGAATAGGCTCTTAATAAACTAGCGCACTTTACTATCAACGATTTCATCACTGCTTACCATCAGGCGGGATTGCAGTCAAGCACTAGTTTATAATTATTAATAATAAAAAAATAGCAACGTTTATTTGTACACAGTTCGTGAAACACAAAATACACAAATCTATACTAATATATAAAGCTGAAGAGTTTGTTTGTATGCTTGTTTGTTTGTTCGCGCTAATCTCGGGAACTACTGGTCCGATTTGAAAAATTCTTTGCTGGGCTATCCAACATAGCCCATTCATTCAGGAAGGCTTTAGACTATATAACATCACGCTGCGACCACTAGGAAAGGAACATAACTAACTCCATGCGAACGAAGTCGCTGGCGGCCGCTAGTAAGAAAATAAGTATAACATGCGTGGGTGTGTGTGTGTATAGTTGAGATTGGTTTATTAACATTATAAACAATGTAGATTAATAACAGCGATACGGAAGTTCGTTTGTGCATGAAACTGGTTGATGAATGTTTTTGGACGATATCATAATTCCATCAACGCACGGGATGTCAGTGGCTCAAATGCGATTATCATTTTGAAAATGGAAATAAAGCTTATATATTTGTTGATCCTTTACACTGTTTAGTTCATTAGTTATAGTTAATGGAAACGCTACTAAATTTTTACGGTTTTGTAACAATAATTTTACATACATATATCTACGGAGCGTTTTACATATAGTAGATTAAGTAGGAAATGATTATTATAGCGCATAGAATCAGAACAGGACATATTCCATCAAAGAATTTTGCTTCTTAATGAGAAAAGTTTCTTCTCCAAAATGTAGTACGTGTGATATAGTAGATGATGCATACCATTTGTTGATGGGATGTGTTCAGTTTATTGCAGAGAGAGAGGAATAGTTTGAAAATTTTGATTTAGACAATTTACAGGTCGGAGTCATGAATTCAGTACCTACTCTCGAACCCTAATAGTCAAGAAGCTTGTAAGTTATTTAAGCTATTATCAGTTAGGTTAAAATGGTGTAGTGATCTGTAAACTAATGATAGCAATCGGACTGACATATACATGTAGTATAAAAGTCTAAAAACACAGAAAAGAAAATCTACGGAGTGAAGAATAGATTTTTTTTTTGTAAACTGTTGGCAAGTAGTACAATCGTTCATGGTTAAAAGCAGTAGTTTATAAAGCCTTATAACATTAATTGATCTCACTTATACTACATTACATATTTTTTTAAATAAACTATTAATGGTTTTGATAACAAAATTAACATTCCAGTCGGATTTTTTTTTTTTAAATTTAACAATATTAAACTTAATTTCTCATAGACTGGTCTCAATAACCTAAAGTATGTGTGGAATTGTTGACATCATCGGTCCGCGCATATGCCTTATTATCAAAAGGCTATTTACTTATCTATTTTTAATACTCCAACAATTTGTGTAACTGCAATACTTCAATATTGCTATCGGGTCGTTGAGGTCAGACGGCAGTCACTTCACGGAAAATATCGAAGTTTAGCCAAAATCAGAAGTTAGACTGGTAAAGCGGACCCCAGACTCCAAAGCTTAAAAAGCTTTGGATGCCACTGGGATTAACACTGAGATGATGATGATGACTTTTCTATTTTTAATAAAATAAAATACTGAATTTTTCAAACATATTAAATAGTGTAAAATTTGATACGAAATGATAGCCTACTTAAGTAATTGTAACAACTAATAATAAACGCTGTATTATTTAATGTGTTATCCTAATCCCTACGATGTACAAAAGGAGAAATTCCAGATAGGCACAAATATAATTACGCTTAGCTACCAAAGAAATAAAGTTTAATTATACACTTCAGGTGGCAAGATATACAACACATTTATACCCCCTTAAATAAAACACATAAAGACCTCTTATGTATTCATCTTTTTATCTCACCATCTACTGAAACCTTATTTGGGATGCAACGTTATTTTCACCTTATCAGGGTCACTAACTTACCTTTATTCGTGTCCCTTCACTAACTGCCTAGCTCTAATTAAGATTAAAATACACTAAATTACGCCGACATTTTTAAGCTCAGGGCATAAATTAATAAAGGCTGGCCCATAAAGTGGCCCACGTGCGGAGGCCCTAAGCCTCGGCCTGGGAAGGCCATTCATTAAAACTTACAACAATGGACTCAGATACGGATATAATTCAATAAGCATCTCCGACCGGGCTGCAACTTACTCAATATATTATAACGATGAATAGGGATGTGTGGTTCGAACTACGAATGATGATATATAAAATTATGCACCCCATATTACTGAGTTATTTGTAAATTATGAAATAGAGTAGTCTAAAAACGTTTTTTGTTTATTTATTGGCTTTTTTTGTGACCTTAGATATATAATTGCTTCAACCTAATTCAATCAACTAAGTCTCTTGCAAACCGCGTCTAGACACAGGCCATGACAAAGCACCTACCTTGTTAAATTCATTATTCCATTAAACGGGGGCTGTTACCTATCTATAGCACTTTGTTTTAATAGATATCAACATCCCATACGGCCGTAAGTTGTTGACGAGTATATATACCTGAGACAAACAGTACAACTAGGTAGGTCCAACTTAGTTTCGGCGCGCGCCTCTGAGCTGATGCACGGGGTAGTTTAACACCCCACTACACCGTGCAGGAGACGAGGCCCGGACAGACCGGGCCAGCACGAGAGTGTGGGGCCGTGGAAGAATTTAGACTCCCACGGTCCCACGCGCGCTCGTGATAGAAGAAGCACCGGGGTGGTTTTAGTCAGTAAAAGTCTGACAGACCCCGTCGCCCATCCCAGGGCGGCGGACATCCTATGAGGATTTCCACTCCGAAAAAAAAAAAAAGGTAGGTCCAACTTCGAGAAAGAGGTGTCTCGTCAAATCCAGCTCAGCTGGGCAGCGTTCGGGAAGCTACGCTACATCTTCTCGTCGTCCAAGTTGACCACAGTGTCTCAAGACTAAAGTCTTTGACCAGTGTGTGTGGCCAGTGATGACTTACGGAACTGAAAATTGTTCGCTCACAATGGGCCTCATACGAAGGCTCAGAGTCACACAAAGGGCAATGGAAAGAGCTATGCTCGGAGTTTCTCTGCGTGATCGAATCAGAAATGAGGAGATCCGCAAAAGAACCAAAGTCACCGACATAGCTCTGCGAGTCGCTAAACTTAAGTGGCAATGGGCAGGGTACATTGCTCGTAGAACTGACGGGCGATGGGGCAGTAAGGTTCTGGAGTGGCGGCCACGTACTGGAAGATGCAGCGTAGGGAGGCCCCCAACAAGGTGGACCGATGACCTGGTGAAGGTCGCGGGAAGCCGATGGATGCGGGCAGCACAAGACCGGTCAGCGTGGAAAGCCTTGGGGGAGGCCTTTGTCCAGCAGTGGACATCTATAGGCTGAAGAAGAAGAAGAAGATACGGCCGTATGAAGTTACTTGCCGGCTTTTCTCCATGGGAAACTACCTATTGGAACCATAAGTCCTCATGTAGACTTACTAGCTGCAGCCTGCGACTTCGTTCGCGTGGAGTTAATATGAACATTGTATTTTAACCCCAAAATATACACAATTTAAATTTTTGTTATTGGACTCTTCAGCTTTATATATAATACACTAATATTTAAAGCTGAAGATTTTGTTTGTTTGTTTGAACGCGCTAATCTCAGGGACTACTGGTCCGATTTGAAATATTCTTTTCGCGTTGGATATCTCATTAATCCAGGAAAGCTTTAGGCTATATAACATCACGCTGCGACCAATAGGAGCGGAGCATATAAAAAAAACATATCAAAACCTACGCGGGGAAATACGCATGGCGCATGTGAAATAAAATATTTTGATTTAGGTTACAAATATGAAAAACTATTCGTGTAGAGTAAAGTCTTGTATGTCTTGAAAACCCTTGCCCAAAATAATGAATCATGGTGAGACTATAATACATTATGAGTACCCTTTAATTAGTTCATATACATATTAAGAGGCATTATGTAAGCGGTTTAGGTAAGATAACCGTAGTTGAGTTATTCCGGAGTAAATGTGTTACTTCAGCGTTATGGATTTTCCAATTCCAAAAGCCTGATGAATATTATTTTGCCTTTATGAACCTTGAGTTAATCGATTCACTCCAATTCAAATATAGACTAGTATTTAGAGTAGAGGGCTGAGAGATCGTCTGCTGTCTTTTAAAGTTATATTCGTACATAACATAATCAGCCTATATTGTTCCCACTGTTGGGATTCAGGCCTCCTCTCGATTGTAGGTAGTGAGCCGTAATCTACCGTGCTAACCCAGTGCGGGTTGGTGGATAATATATAATAAATATTTAACACAAAGTAAAGTGCCTGATGGGGTTCCAACCTACGTCCTACAACCTGTAAGTCGTGGTCGATACCCCTAAGCTACCACTGGTCTACATTTTTACCTTTTTTTTTTTTGTTGAGATGGGAAATCATCTAATGACTTCTCCCGCTCTGGGCGGAGTGGATGGGCGTGTCAGACTTTTATTTTAAATAATTATAAACTAGTGTTTGACTGCAATCCCGCCTGATGGTAAGCAGTGATGCAATCGTTAATGGTAAAGCGCACTAGTTTATTCAGCCTATTCACTTAAAAAACTAAGGAATAGGAAGGATGACGGCAGTTGAGCGAGGTGATGCAATGTTAAACCCAAGACCAACACGACCAAACGATGCTGCGTTAGAGGGAGATTGATCTGGAGACTCTCCACGACCAAACTCCCGACACAACAACATTTGGCGCATCGTACGCGCCACACATCGCAACACAACTGCTCAGACCCGTCCTCCGTACGGCTATACCAGACTAAAACCCACCCGTGTTTCTTCACATGCCTGTGCGACGGCCACGGCCACGGTCCTTTCTTAACCAACCCGCAACTCTGACCCAAGAGGCATCGGTCTTCGTGGACCCCGTCACCTTAAAAACAAATCACTATCTTTGTTCTTAGTGTAAACTAATATACTGTAACTGGCTAAATAAGCCATTATTTTCGTACCCAACAGAGCCAGTATAAAAATTAAATTGTGCCAAGCTCCACAGCGACTGTGGCAGCGATTGGTTATACGTTATTATTATGTTAGATGTGATCCTGGTTCCGAGCTAAAAGTTCAGAAACTACTACAACATACGGTCGGCCAATTTGAATCGTAACTTAGTGAATTTCATTTCACCATGTTAGAACTTAGCTTTTGTTCATTGTACGTGATGTAAAACGCATTATTCAGGTGGCCGCTCTAATAAAATTTGGAAAGTTAGAATTGTATGTATGTTGGAGACAGTTGTGTTGTTATGGCTTTTATACGTGTTCCGTGTTCTGGTTTATGGACGACATGGTGATGTTTAATGGCGTGGTATAATGAGATACATCTCTCATTGAGGATATGATACAGACGAGCTTAATTTTCAATAAAAAAAAAATATATCTAGAATGTCTCTTGAGGTTTATTTTATAGCTTGCCGCCCGCGGCTTTGCCCGCGTGGAATTCGGTTATATCACGCTTTTTAGGTTTCCCTCGGGTATCATTTTTTTTTCAATAAAAGGTAGCCTATGTCCTTTCTCAGGGTCTAAAGATTGTCTGTGCCAAATCCCATCAAAATCCGTTGAGAGGTTTAAGCGGGAAAGCGTAACAGACAGACAGACAGACAGAGTTACTTTTGCATTTATAATATTAGTACGGATTCGCTGCTACATAAACAATAACAAATTTTCTTAGTCAAAATTTGTAGAACTAACATACAAAATTTTGACTTAAACTGTGCGCATTGTAACTCGGCTAACTGTAACATTTATAACAACTGGCGTTACATAACCATGAAAACCAGCATCGCAATTGCGTAACTCTCAATAACTATCAATTGGAATCATTTTGAAGCAAATTGCTAATCCATTGCTCCATATGTTCTAAAAATGTGTCTGCGCAACAACGTAAACAACGCAATGAATGTTATCGAACTGTCAAAATGTAACCAGTTGCTACTGATAGTGTATTACGCAAATACCCTGCAGAAAAGACATTTAAAACCAAATAGGCTTGGCAACATAAACACATATTCTGCTAACAAGGCTGCGGTAACCTCACGTACTTACCTAATCCCACACGCTGGCATTATAAATACTATTAGGTGGGGTACCTCACAATCCTTGGGGGATCTTGGGGGATCCCGGTTGCAATTTCCCCCGAAACTATCCCACATTAATCCCTACCTCCGCAAAGGTTTTTATTATGAGGCTATGACGAAACAATTGGTATAAAAGGATCCATTTTGGCCTTTATACGTAACGGTTACGTTCAAAAAAATAATAATAGGAAGTGTGGAGGTGCAATGAAATTTTGTGATGGCAAGCGTTAGTGTCAAACAGTTTGTTTTTATGACAAAAAACGTAGGTGTGGCACGTGGCTTGGTTCATAATGACCATGTGAACATGTGAGGGAGGACGTGTAGCGCGAATCTGTGCGAATTTGGGTACGTTGACTCTTCTCGAGTACTGTTTTATTAATTTTTTATTTGTTTATTAAGCTACTAGCTTTCCGCCCGCGGCTCCGCCCGCATGGAGTTCGGTTATATCGCGCTTTTTAGATTCCCTCGGGAACATCTAATTTTTCCGGGATAAAAGGTAGCCTTTGTTCTTTCTCAGGGTCTAAAGATTGGTTGTGCCAAATTTCATTAAAATCGGTTGAGAGGTTTAAGCGGGAAAGCGTAACAGATAGACAGACAGAGTTACTTTCGCATTTATAATATTACTATGGATTGCATAGCTTCTATCGCGGACCTTGAGCCTGTAGATCGAATCTAGAAATTCCGTAACGAAAATAACCTAACACCACAACAATCTATACCTACTAATACATAAGGCTGAAGAGAGTTTGTTTGTTTGATCGCGCTTATCTCAGGAATTACTGGTCCGATTTGATTTTTTTTTGCGTTGGATAGCCCCTTAATAGAGGAAGGCTTTAGGCTATATAACATCATGCTGCGACCAATAGGAGCGGAGCAAATAAAGAAAATTAAACATTTCGAGAATAAGTCGTGGTGGCCTAGTGGTTAAAACACCAACCTCTCAAGTATGGGTGTGCGGGTTCGATTCCAGGTCAGGCAAGTACCAATGTAACTTTTCTAAAGTAATAATTATGTACTTTCTAAGTATATCTTGGACACTAATGACTGAAGGTGAAGGAAAACATCTTGAGGAAACCTGGACTTTATAAGTCTGAAATCGCCAACCCGCATTGAGCAAGCGTGGTGATTACGCTCAATCCTTCTCTGTATGAGAGGAGACCTGTGCCCAGCAGTGGGATGATAAAAGGTTGATGATGATTGATTAAAACATCGAAACCTATGCGGGTGAAATCGCGGGGCGCAGCTAGTTAGTATATATGCTGACCTACCAGGTCCTCATAAATACGTAAGAACATAGCAAATAACCAAAAAAAAAGACGTGTGGCACTCGGGGACTGCCGCCTTAAAGTTATTGCATAGCATTTTTTATCAGCTTATGCAATTATAATTATTTTATTTATGTATTTTATAATTATTTTTTCCTTTTTTGGTGTTAGGTTATTTTCGGTTGATAAAAATGTTGAACAATAGTTTTACTGCGGCAGTTCCTGAATGCCACGCGTCTTTTTATCCATTTATTTCAGGCATCAAGGCTGACAGTTTCCGTGGCGTAGCGGTAGCGGACGCGGCCGCTGCGCAAGGCGGCGCGGGTTCAATCCCCGCACAGTGCAGGTATTTGTATGCATGAATATGAATATTTGCATTGGTCTGGTCGTGCCTCGGAAAGCACGTTAAGCCGTTGGTCCCGGTTGCCATACGAACATCTAGTGGCAGCCGTTACGGGTTGTTGGAGCCCTCAAAAGTCCAACAATTGGTCTAACTGCAATGCTTCGATGTCGCCTTCGGGTTGTGGAGGTTAGACGGCAATCGCTTCACGGAAAATGTCGAAGTTTAGCCATATCAGCAGTTGGACTGGTAAAGCGGACCCCAGACTCCAAAGCTGAAAAGAAAAGGCTTCGGATGCGACTGGGATTAACGCTGTGATGATGATGATGATTTCAGGCATCAAGACCTTATAAACATATACAATACTTTATAAACTTAAAATACTAAAAATACATATAACATAATCAGATACACCTAATGTACACGAAGTAAGTAAATGTACACGTAGGCGTCGTGTTTCGCAGACTGGTGTAATGATTGTCGAAGAATATCTTTGAGACGTTGTTGACAAACTTATCAAGTACAAATAATCTGTAAGTTTAAGTTAGTCTTTTTTCCGGTTCATTGCCAAGAAACTTCGGTACAAAAAGTAGATTTCCATTGTTATGACTAGGGCTGTATCGTGAATTATGTGTATAGTTAAAAAGAAAAGCAATGTTTTTAAAGGATAACATTTTATTGGTAGCATAGCCAATTTAAATAAAGTATGATCTTCTTATTATTCCCCTAATAGAAAGTTTTTTCTATATTATTTCTGTTCGCTAAACTAAACCGCAAAGATAAATTATTTTTTACTTTACTTTTAGGGGAATATTTTTCGAATAGACACACGACTCATGAAGGTTCCATTATTCAGGAATATTCTCCTTGTGTTGCTACAATAAATATTAAATTTTACGACGGAGCGATAAAACGAGATACATATGTATAAAATATTACATATAATGGAAGGCAGGAGTAAGAGTATCTAAAAGATAAAACGAGACGTCTCTGCTCTTAATAGAAATTCTTAAAATAAAAACAGCGATCAAGATATCAAAAAAGAAAAGGAATTAAGTGTAAACAAAGATGATAACGGCTCATTTCCAAGGCAGCGCTCCGCAGATAAAACATTCATGCAGTACAGTTAACTGAATCACCCGCTTCGTACACCTAAACACCATATTATTTAGCTCACGTTTCTATTTTACTCAGCTGAGTACAGGTGGAGCCACGGCACACCTCGGCAATATTTTTCCGTCAACTCTGCATTTATATGATAATGCGTACCCTAGCAGGAGGTTCGGTACTGATCCGGTGAGTTCCGAAAATTCCCGAACTCGTAAATCTAATTTCGGTGCCCACCTAAGTTCGAGCTCATATTTGCAGGCAATTCAGCGTCGCGTTTTGTTTGAGATTCGACCTTAACTCCGAGTTATGAGTAGTGCTGTTGATGTGTATCGATAAATTCACAACAATAGTTCGACTATCGATATTTATCGACGCCGATAGCGAGCCAATAAAATTTTATTGTATCGATAGTGGCGCAGACGATAGCGAAAGGAAATTTCAAAGTCTCGATACAGCGAAACTGTGTTAATACCTTTGTTCGGTTGAAATGTTTCATCTAGTTTTATATGCTTTTGTTCAGAAATAAAACCAGTAAATATTGTTAGTTTTTAATTTCTATATAGCAGACAGTACACAAATTCAAAACTAGGAATATTTAAGTTATTTACAGTAATATTTTATTGAGAATTTGACGTCCATCATGCATTATTAATGAATCCAAAATATCTAATGTCAGTCCTCTCATTACGTATTTGTAAAAGATGCTCCATGTTTATATGAATAACAAATAATACAGTTCATGTATTAATTTGACCTGCCGATTGATTCAGAAACAATCCCCCGTGAAAATGTAAAGAGTGAGCTGTTATAACCAATTTTAGAAATGAACACTATTAAAAGCTCACTTCTCCTGAATTTTCACGATTCTTTACGGACTCGATCGGCTGTAATCGAGCTGATAAATCAAACAGATATTTTTATTTACTTTATCGTAATAATTATCGTAAAGTAATTATATAATTTCAATTTATGATTACCACGACCAGACAAAGTCTTGCCGCCAGGTGATTCCGCGTATTTCGGCAAGATATCTGATGAAGTTGTACGGAGGACGGGTCTGAGCAGTTGTTTTGCAATGTGTGCCAAGTACGACGCGCCAAATGTTGTTGTGTCTCCAGAAGTTTCATCGTTGAGGATCTCCAGATCAATCTCTCGCTGGCGCAGCATCATTGGTCGTGTTGTTGGGTTTAAAATTGCATCACCTCGCTCAACTGCCGTCTTCCTTCTGATTCACTCAGTTTTTTTTTTTGTGAGTAGTTAAACGCTCTTGTTTATTAAGATAAACTACCGAGCATTACCATCAACAATTGCATCACTGCTTACCATCAGGCGGGGTTACGATGAAGCACTGGTTTAGAAATATATAAAAAACAAAATTATTACGATGTACATTGCACATATTTTACATCGACATTATTGACGTCCCTATTTAAGTAAGGGAAGTATGTAGATCCGGAGGCGAGGAGCATTAACTTTTCTTTTTTGTTTGCGAGATATTTTGCTTTTTAAATGTACATACGTTATATTTTTATGCCGTTTTCCATACGGTGTAGGTAGGGAATAAGAATCAGTTATTGGTTCCCTGTCTTCATATAAATTTCCGTGTAAGAGTGCGTGTAAAAAATATGCACGCTTTCTTTTTCCTTGTTTTTTTTTTTTTTTTTTAAATAATAGATCGCATCTATTATGTATAATTTAATTTCAAGTACTTAGCGTTAGTTTCTTTGTACACAGAACGCGCTTTATCTGGAATTCTAAACAGATTTTTTTTTCTCTGTTATATGCGATTTTTATCTTTTTTCATATAACAGAGAATTTGTTAAGGAATGCTATAGACTATTTGTATTTAATAACACGTTTTGATTCTATTTTTCTAAATAAAATCAATCATATTATTTGTAAATTAGTACAGATTTTATATAGAACAGCGCGCTGTGTTATGCCAGTAGGCTTACAAAATATGGTGTTCATCTGGCTCATGAAATCCTGCATAATTAGTTTCTTGGTAAATAAACAGTATTTCTCCTTTCATTCCTTTTTCTAATTATTCATATGACAGCCTGAAATATTATATCTCATCTTTCGTCCACTATATAATAAGTCATTGCAAAGTTATGAATCAAACTACGCTTTTAATAAAGCAACTAAAAAAAGTATCACAGCAAACATTATAAAAATTACTTTCTTAATAAAAATTCCGTGTAAAAATGAAGTCCAAAATATTATCAAAGAGATGTTGCCAGCTCACCGAGCCATTTGCACAACACGTACACCAGATAAAACATTTTTAAACTAAAGAGGGCAGACTAAAGAAGTTTTCTTATTAGTTACCCGACTGAATAAGCACAGGAGTACTTGTAGGGTCAATTTTAATGAAACTTTTGCCTAACATTATAGCCAATTAGTTGAACTTTAATAACTTAATATTTATGGATGAAGTGTTATCAGTAAGCAAAATGCTTAATTAGGGCTGATGTTCGTGAATGTAGTTTTTGGTAAGTTAAACTTTAGTGAAGGAGTATACGGGACTATATAGTGAAATATTCAAAATGTTTTTGTTTATAAAGCTTCTATTTAATTAATCATTATCATTTATTAGAAAAATTTACACACAAAAGGTACAAAGGCGGATTCAATGCCTTCGGTGTTCTCTGCTAGTCCACCAAGGATGGAGAAGAGATTACATTGCTGGTACTTTGGCAGAGAAAGATGATAAGAACTATCAAAAATGTATTTTAGAGAGATATTAGTAAAATACATAAATAGGTTATATACTAAGTATTATAACTACTGTATTTTATGATTAATTTTGACAACACAATTGGCGCAGTAGTTGCTGCGCTGTCGCGAGTTCGTTTCCCGGACGGAACAAATATTTGTATAGCCTGCAATTAATTTTTCCGGATCTGTCTGTTTTGTCGAGTTATATGTTAGGAAACACGGCAGGCTTTTTTTAAATTATTAAATAAGCAATACATATTAACACCTGTCCAAAATCAATCAAAGATAAGAATCAATTCATTATAACATACAAATGTTGTAACGTATCGATATTAATCGCAACACAAATAAAATAATTATGAATCAGATCATTCCAAAAAAATCTCATATTTTTTAACCTAAACTTTATTATTTGTGTATTCCCTTATACCATTTAACAGCGATGCGACGACTTTAATGTTGCCCAATGAGTTTACTCCCTTCCCTTTTTATGCAAGCTTTAAATTTAGACATTTTTTAATCAATTGTCTTTCTTTTTCAACAAATATTTACTATCAAAAGTTTACTTCTAGTATTTACTTCTAGATCAATTTGTCTGCATGTCATAGAAAATAAAAACATATAAGTTATTATAATATTTCCTACAGCGAAACTGCGACAGCTTCAAAGTAAATAAATAAAAAGGGAGCAGATGAGTAGATAGCAAAACATAGAGGGAAGATAAAAAACAACTGTATAAACATCCACATCTTAATTTGAGAGGTACAAACAAACGCGCCGAAGCAAATATGAAGATAAGAGACACGTCAAATATAATTAAAACACGAACAGATGCAATTAAAATAATCATCAACACTCCCTCGAAAAATAATTCCGATTTATTTGCTAACACCAAACGTACCGAAAATGTCAATACTACTAACTACACACATTTCGTTTAAAAAAAGGGTTCGTTTTAATTTAAAAAAAATACCGTCGCAAGAATAGCATGACTTTCGGAGGGTTCGCGATAAATTACATTAAATGCCAAATTAATTAAATACTAAAGAGGACACCCCACCGAAGCTTCGGGAGAAAAATAAATCTAATCAAAATTCATAAGTTAATAAAAGTTAATTTCGGTAAATTAAATAATGTGATAATAGTACTTTTGGGTTTTGAATTTAGACTTTATGTACACCGTCCGGATTTAATTTTCGTTAACTTCTGAAAAGACCAGAAATCAAATAATACGGCTTTGTGTTTCCACATGTTATTTTATGACTTGACTTTAAGGATAGATCTTCAAGGCTAGAGTGAATAGGCTCTTAATAAACTAGTGCGCTTTACCATCAACGATTGCGTCACTGCTTACCATCAGGCAGGATTGCGGTCAAGCGCTGGTTTATAATATATAAAAAAAAAAAAAGATACCTATTTTTTTTTTTTAATTAAAAGATTTTTTAAATACATAAAAATAAAACAATCAGATCGTAAATTTAAAATTGACGCCTTTCTTCTAAAATTAATTGAGGTACCGATACGGGTTACACGGTAAACCGATCTACCTACCATTAATCAAAACTGACTTGTAATGTAAAAAAATGTAAATTATGAAAATTTGTACCACAGTAGACAGACAGTAAAACATCTTCATAGAAACGAGTCGCTCTCGGGTTGAATGATTGCGTGCGCGCCGTGCGCCGTGTCGATACGCGATTTCACGCACACGCTGGCATAATATAGCTTGGAATAACATAGGGGCAGTACGGGCTGTGGTTCAACGCAAGAGTAGGCAAATAACTCTGCGGGCGGCCTTAGATAATCTACTGTTCTGTCTTTACTGTGTTTGTACTCTGAACAAATCATCGAAAACACCTGAATAACCCACTGGTACAAACAATGATTAGATCAGGCCAAAAATAAAAATGATACACACACAAAAATAATAAATGACAGCAACACAAAGTACATTTCTCTTAGTCAGTACAGTTAATCTAACGCCCATTATTTCAAAGGTTCGATGGTTTTGACAGGCCCCTTTGTGACGGTTTTGGGACTGTAGTTATCCCGCCTTTTCTGTTTATTCGGAATGATAGATTTTTTTTTTTTCATTTACGTGTTACTGTATTTATTTCGAGTGACGTTCAAAGGATTGTCACAGGCAGGTCGTATTGATTTTATATTATGATAGATATGTCATTACGTTGAATAAAGTATGTTGTTTTGTTCCCTGAGCGTGTGTTATTGGTTTTTCGGAACCGTAAACCGGTGAAACCCTATTACAATATAATAAGGTTCCACGAAGAAGCCTTAGTTTTGTTAATATCACAACCTAATTACTTTTTCACAGAATCTGTTTTATGAATGAGACGTAGAAAGCTTCAGTGGGTGTTAGAATAACGAAAAAATTTGAAACACAATTTTCTAAAAACGACACGTATACATTTTTTCGGGCCATTTTAATTTTCGTTTCACGAAATTAACGAAATCCACGGATTAGTCTGGACGAGTCGGCGTGGTTATTTTCTACGAAATTTTTAGGCAACTCCGCTGTGCCAAATATTCTTTTACAAAATGCACTGGACTGGTTTGGGTAGAGTAAATAACTTTTAAAAAATACGGCTTTCACAGATAGTTATTAGCTACTGGTTAAATGCCAGGTAAGAGAAGAGGAAAGCACAAAATCTATAGGAGACATGAAAACAAAACGTTATGTTTAAAGTAAGTATTCATAAAATCCCAATTTCCTTAATAAAGCAATAGAGACCACACATTACCCGCTTCAAAGGACCAAATAGTTCCTTACCCCTCCATGCTCGATACACGAAACCTTCGGAAGCAATTACCATCTGGTGGGCTATAAACGAACCTGACTTGATCCTTCCAGGAAAAATACATAAAATCGCCCCTAACGACCGGTGATATCAATCACCAAACGACTTCAGCATCGAGTAATCCCGGTCTCATCAATAATGTGGAATCAGGGCCACGGGCCAAACTTGCCACTCAACCTATATTTTTTATAAGTACTTTGAATGGCCCTCAATCGTGGCTTGTCAAAGTGCTCGAAAACTGACGTGTAAAAATTATTTAAAAAGAAAAATTTACTTCATTGCATGAATGGAAACAGAAAAATAATCATACATATCACATACAAATAGTAGCAACAATAACGTAGCCAGGAAGTTGCAATAATTACAGTACATTCTTTTCCAGAGCGATCTACATAATATATGGTTTAGAAACTAGCTTCAACTTTCTGACTGACCTACTATTTAATTTTGACAATTAAAAAAGCTTATAAATGGTTTAATTAAAATAAATGGTTTGAGTTTGAGTGTAATGTGCTTTGAAACGTTTAACAATGCAAACTAAGTGCATAGCGCACTTTCCATTCATTGAAATGAGCCTGGCAATATTCGGATAAAAGCTTTTTTTTTTATAAGTTATAAACCAGCGCTTGACCGCAATCCCGCCTGATGGTAAGCAGTGATGCGATCATTGATGGTAAAGCGCGCTAGTTTATTAAGAGCCTATTCACTCTAGCCTTGAAGACACTCAAATTGTAATGTGACGGAAACACCGTCGCTGGCAAATTGTTCCAGTCCCTCGATGTACGCGGTATAAAAGAGGAAACGCTTCGTCCGGGTCGCAGTGGTGTCAACAACGTAAGAGTGGAAACTCGCCGTACGATGGGTCGTCCGATGGTGGAACGGAGATGGGGGAATTAAATCATGCAATTCCCTTGCACACTCACCAGAATGCAACCTTTAGAAGACCGAAAGACTGGCTACTCTACGCCTGTGCTCCAGGCTTTGGAGACCGTTTCGAGTTAAGTCTGGGTCGCCAATCAGCCTCTTCGCACGCCTCTCTACTAAATCCAAAGTCGCCAGGTGACATTTCGCAGCACCAGCCCAAATGTGGCTGCAGTACTCCACACACGAGCGGACCTGTGCTTTGTACAACATTAGAAGCTGCCCCGGTGTGAAGTACCGCCGAAAAATGAAACGTTAAGATGAAAAGTTTCATCGTAATCCATTGAGGAGTTTTGAGTTGAGAGTAACATACATACATCCGAATTTTCTACTGATATTTTAAGTAGGATACGTCTCATTAAATATCTTACTTTCACCTACATCGTAGTTCAAAACCGAATCTGGGTCCTTAGTAGAATGAAACATTACAAAATAGGGCGGGTCAGCTATAAAGTTTGACAAATGAGACATTTATGGCTTGCGAGCGAGCCGCTTACTAATCGAATTCCGATCGAGCAATGTTTATTTCTAAAAGAAAGACTTTCTAGGCTTTATTCAGAAAAGCTTTCAGGTAGCTACTTTCTATCTATTGCAAGATGTAATAATTTTAGCAAAGAAAAGTTATTTTTCCTTAAATTGACACTTGTTGGGATTTTTGTTGTTCATCGCCCACTGCCACTACAAAGAGCTAATCCGCTAGGCTATATCGGCGACTTTTGACGGTCCCCTCATTCCTGATTCGATCACGTAGAGAAACACCTAGCATAGCCCTCCCCATAGCTCTTTGTGTGACCTTGAGGTTTTAAACGAGGCCCATGGTGATGGACCACGTTTCTGATCCATATGTCATTCCCGGTTAAAGACTTTTGCACTGAGGTATTTTGAACGAGATGACACTACGGAGCTTCCCGAACGCTGCCCAGCCGAGACCGATTCTTCAAAACCTCCTCGTCCTCGAAGCTGCAACTATCGATGTGAATCAGCTGTCCTAGATATACATTATACTGATCTACAGCTTCAAGGATGGAGCTCCCAACATAAACCGGTGATGGCCCAAAATGGACATTCGACATGATTTTCATTTTGTCTATATTCATTTTAAGTAAGAATCCATTTTTTATTATATACTTCTTTATACATTTTTGTATTATGTATTTATTTATAGTATACTTATGTAATTATTTTTGGATTATGTGTCTAGTTATATTTAATACTAGCTGCGCCACGCACCAGCATTTTTTTATATGCCCCGCTTCTATTGGTCGCGTAGCGTGATGTTATATAGCCCAAAGCCTTCCTGGATTAATCTGCTATCCCACACAAAAAGAATATTTCAAATCGGACCCGTAATTCCTGAGATTAGCGCGTTCAAACAAACAAACAAAATCTTCAGTTTTATATATTAGTATAGATTAATAATTATTTCTTGATTTATTTACTTACACATTCATATTTTTTCTCCTTGTTCTTACACACTATTGCCTACATTTCTGTTTTACTTCTCCTTTCGCAGGTTTGCTGGTAATTTCTTAAGAATTCAGCAGCGCCTTTGTCCCCAGATTTTAAATTTGTCTTATCCTTATATGATTTATTGTGTGTACATACATAATAAAATAAATAATAGTATTTATTTTAACAAAATATATGTAAATATAAACAGGTGTAATATATTCGTTATAGACGTAATTTTGTTTACTTTAATTTTTACCCGTAAGTATTCCCTCAACTGCCTATGATCTTCATCATCAAATTTACTGCAGACCATTATTTTAACCCAATGGGTGCAAAGGTCTCATCAATATAAATGAATGAAGTCCAACCACAAAGTAGCTACTGTAAACCGTTAAGGAGTTCCCGGAACTGGCCTTTGCCTTCATCATCAGAGCTCTTGTGACAGTCACAACCCATCTAGGTGCAAAGTTCTTATCAATACAAATTAATCGAGCCCAAACACAAGGCAGCTGCTGTGAATTGTTGAGGAGTTCCTTCGACTGTCTCCCGGCTCCATCATCAGATCTACTCCAGACCTTTATTAAATTGTAGTGCTTTATAATACTTAATGAAAATGCTAAGAAATGCACTAGTCGCCCCTGCAACTTTTCAAAGTTCCCCTTGTTTTCTCTGGTCTTCCACCACCTAACCCTGATATCCTTATAATGGGACCACCTTGGGAACGTCTTCTTTCCAACAGAAAAAGAATTTTCAAAATCGGTTCATAAACGACGAAGTTATGCGCGATCAAACATAAAAAAAAAGCATATATACGGTCGAATTGAGTAACCTCCTCCTTTTTGAAGTCGGTTAAAAAAAACAAATTTAAATAAACATTATTTAAAAAGCAACAATTGAAAGACCAAGTATAAACCACAGAATATTAAAATTAATTTTAGTCAAAATCAAAGATTCACAATACAATTAATAATAAGAATAAATCGAAATATTTTAAAACCTCACAGTATGCTCCAGCTTTATATGTGCTAAGGATGATGATGCTTCAGAATCCTCAAGAATCATGAAAACCATTTTTATAATTACGTTAAATGATGATTTCCACCAGTCCAGTTACACCGAAAGAACACTTAAAGAACTTCGTGTCAAAAAATAAATAAAAGGTTTTTAATGTAAGTGAATCTATTTTCTACTTCTATTTAAATTAAAAATGAAAAACTTAAATAAAAATACACATTTGTCTATTTACCTGACAAAGGCTGTAATATTTTTTTTCATATCAAATGTTTATCTACGACACGTGTATCGTTCAAATATTTAAAATATAATAAATAGCTTTATTTCTACGAAGAATGATATACTTAAACATCAAACAAATGAGAGCCCGTGTTCAAATATAAAGCAGAAGAAAAATAATGCTCTTATGAAAATAATCCTACGTAGCAACCGTCGTAGATGTGCGCGTAGCACGGAGCTACGAGGCTACGCCGTAGTATTCATTAGAATTACTTCATAAATAATGTCTTATTCTATTATTCTTATGTCTTATAAGGTCACGTTTTTTGACCTTTGTCAGGAGCCTTGATCGTATTATTTTATTACTAGCTTTCCGCCCGCGGCTTCGCCCGCGTGAACTTCGGTTATATAGCGCTTTTTAGATTAATAAATCAATCAGTCTAACTGAATGCAGATGAATACCAGTAATTGACATGGACTAATTAGTTTTTTTTAGTCAACTACCCTATTGTCGCTGGGATGATATTGAGACTAGATGAACATATTTTATTATTAAGAATTCCAGAAAAACAACCCCGTACGTATTTTCTGTACGTACGTACGTATTTTCTAGTTTGTCTAAAACTGACTATATTAACGTATACGAGTATCAAAAGATCTAATAACATAAATTAAAAAAACATTTTCCGATGTGGAAATCGAACCCAGGATCTGATTGACTGAAATTTGGTTGAAGCAATGCTTAGCAGTATTGCTTCAACCAAAAGACCAACGAGGCGGTATAATCAGTAAATGTATTACGTAAACCCTGGCAGTACATATTCACAACAATAACAGCAAATGTACCGAAGGACCAAAATATTTTAGCAAAAAATAAAAATACCTTTTTACATTTTATTTATTCTGTCACAAAATACGTCAAGAAAATAAGGCTTTTTATAAAATTACTGGAATCCAAATTGAATTTTATAAAAGCTATAGTATTTTTATAACATCTGTTATATGTATGTATTGTAGGCTGTCCCTGTTTTTGTGTGATATTTACGCTGCTCTTTATTAAAAGTTTGTAAAAATAGATTTTGTTTGACCATTGGATATCGTACACCGTATGGGTATGTTAAATATTATATCTTTAAGAATCTTTTGCTCTACGGAAAACTGTATAAAAATAATACCTACAATATCAAAGATATAAGATTAGATTCAAACAAATATTCAAACCGCCTACATTCATTACGGTTTACGCAAAAATAAAGACGGTAACTACGCGCGTAGCAGATCTACGACGTAGCTCGCGTGCTACGCTGCTACGAGAGGCGGACGCTACGCTAAATAATGCAAAATGTATGCGTGCGTGGGTGTAAGTTATTTCTTTGCTTGGAATTGTTTTTAATTAGCTTAAAAGCTGGGAAATTGTTATTTTAATATGAAGAAGCGACCCGGCTACCCTTGCTCGGCACAGGTGCAGGGTGCAATAAATACTGATGAGCTAACATATCAAAATTCTGAGATTATGGAGGTGTATGAACGTTAAGTATAGTATGTGTTGGGTATAAAGCATAGTGCGCGGATGACACCGCGGAGCGCCCCGCGCCGCGCCCCACTCCCCGCACCCCCGCGCTCCTGCGCAACTACATTTATAAGAATAAAGCGTCAGTGCGTTTACGGCTAGCTGTGGTTTTACTTGTTCCCGTGTCCCGTATCCAACAGTGGCGACGAGGATGGGATGCTGGTGGCGTCGACGACGTTCTGCTAGCCTGACTCCCTTCCCCCCCATCGTTCAGAGTCACTCAGAGTATGCTTCACCCATAGTGCCAGTTTTAAAACGCAATGGAAGTGTAAGGTTGTGTGCAGACTATTCTGTCACTATAAATAAACAACTGGTCGTAGAACAGTACCCGCTGCCCACGGTTCACGAATTGTTTTCAAAATTACACGGAGGTAAACAGTTCTCAAAATTAGACATGTCCATGGCCTATAACCAATTCGTTTTAGATGAAGATTCTCAAAAGATTACATGCATTAACACTCATCACGGGTTTTTCTCCGGCACAATTAGTTTTTGGGGGCAAGCTGAGATCAAGGTTAGATCTGTTGTCCAAACCATTGTCGTCACCGTCAAACGCGTCACTGGACAGTGTAGTAAAATCAAAGCAGTGTTTGCAGAGTAAATACAGTGGTGGCAAAAATAAACAAAGTTTTAAACACGGCGATGAAGTGCTGTTCAAAAAGTTTAGTTTAAACGGTAAATTCACGTGGTGCAGAGGCACAATAATAGACAAAATTGGTAGAGTTCTTTATTTAATTAACGATCTTATAACGGGAAAGGTATTAAAGAAACATAAAAATCAAATTGTTTTATATAAGGGCTACTCCAATGCATACCACGCTGGGACGTCGTCGGGAGTAGAATTCGACGATGACGACGACGGCACGTCACCAGCGGCATTACCGAATCTTCAACCCACAACGCAAACTAACGATGGGGGGGAAGGGAGTCAGGCTAGCAGAACGTCGTCGACGCCACCAGCGTCACCACCCTCGCCGCCCAGACGTTCCCCAATAATTTTGCGACAGCTCCCAAGGGTTGACTACCGAAGGCTCGCATTGGGCAAATATAATTAAGATTGAAATTTTGTAGATTGTTGTGTGTAGCTAATAGTATTAAGACTTGTATGTGTACCTAGCTGATAACATTAAGATTTGTATGTGTAGCTAATAATAAGTTATTTGGAAAGGGTACCTATCTTCGAAATAGGGTTGGGAGATGTTGGGTATAAAGCATAGTGCGCGGATGACACCGCGGAGCGCCCCGCGCCGCGCCCCACTCCCCGCACCCCCGCGCTCCCGCGCAACTACATTTATAAGAATAAAGCGTCAGTGCGTTTACGGCTAGCTGTGGTTTTACTTGTTCCCGTGTCCCGTATCCAACAGTATGATACACGAAAACTTATCCAGCCCTATTCTCTAAATTGTCTAAATGATAGTGAAAATTGAATTAAATAAAATTCATTGTGGAAATATTATAAACGAAGTGAACAAGACAGACCCAAAAATAAAATTTTACTAAATATTTATAAATTATAATAATTGCATTATATATCTTTTAATATATAGAAACGATACAAAATAAATATAAAAACAGACATACACATTGACAGCCTCCGTGGCGTAGCGGTAGGGAGTGCAAATATTTGTATGCGTGAATATTTGCACTAGTCTGGTCGTGCCTCAGAAAGCACGTTAAGCCTTTGGTCCCGGTTGCCATACGGACATCTAGTGACGGTCGTTATGGGTTGTTGGAGCCCTCAAAAGTCCAACAATTAGTCTAACTGCAAGGCTTCGATTTCGCCTTTGGTTTGAAAGTCAGACGGCAGTCGCTTCACGGAAAATATCGAAGTTTAACCAAAAAATCAGCAATTACACTGGGAAAGCGGACCCCAGACTCCAAAGCTTCGGATGCGACTGAAATTAACGCTGAGATGATGATGACGGTGATAAAATAAATATAAAAAAGGCTCCAAGATACTGGCCTTAGTGCTCCAGAGACAAGAATCTATTAACAATGCGAACTATATCCAAGAGTAGTGCTATTTGAATCAGGACTTTAGATTACTCATTATTGAAATCCTGAGATATCCCATTCCCTTTCTACTCTCCTTCTATTTCTATCAGTTTAAAGCTGAGGCTTTAAACTGATAGAAATAGAAGGAGAGGAAAGGCTGGTCTGGTGATGATGAGTCATCACCAGACCAGCCTTTTTCCCGAGTGTCAATTGCGGTCAGCTTTCAGTCCAACCGGATTTAGCCAGTACTTACTACCTATCTGACCTCTACAGCCCATTATTGGATGATATCATACCCCTTAGTAAGGCCACGAGGGATGTTTCCTGGGTAAAAAAAATGATTCTATTTAGTCAGTCATTCAGATTATAAAAAAATATTGGATACGTAAATATTGTTTTATCAAATCAATAAAAATTGACAAATATAAAAGGCATCAAAGATCAGGAGTGGTGGCTGGTGACGTCACTCCTCGCTAAAAAGTGTATCGTGAAGTGACGTCACACGAGTTTTCAACGCACTGTGTCGTCTTCATTTTTTGTTTTTATGAAATAAGAAAAAATAATAAAATAAAATAAAATTTGTTTATTTCAGGTTTCCCCATATTTTGTTAGTAACACTATGACTTAAAACAACCATGTTAGTATCTAAACATAATAAAAACAAGTAATACAAAATAGAAAATACAAAAAACAAAATAGAATATTAAAACCTAATTCATGAACCAGCCACCTTCAGGGGCACCTGGAACAAGCACATGCGGTCGTACCCAATGCCGCCGAATGGGGCAGTCTGGCTTGTCAGCAATGACCGACAGGGTGGTGTCGAAAATACGTGTCTAGTATTTTTTGGAAATCTGACTGACGGACATTAGTCCGTCGAAAAAAAAACTAATTATAGTTTTTTTTAATCAACTACCCTATTTTTAGACTTTCAGAATTTTGACTGTAACGACCTTCTCAGATTAAAGCCTCCAAGGACTATTTGTTAGACCATGTTAATAATATACACAGAATATCAACAGGTTGTATGATGAATCAACATAAAATTACACCTGACTGTATTTCGAGGGTTAGGTAGAGGCGTAACTTTTTTTTTTGTTCCAGGGTGGAAAATCCTCATGGATGTCCGCCGCCCTGAGATAAGTGACGGGGTCTGTCAGACTCCTTCTGACTAAAAACCACCCCGGTGTCTTGCTGGCCCGGTTTGTCCGGGCCTCGCCTCCTTCCTTACCTGCAAAATGCAATAACAAGGATAGTGGAATCATTCTCAATTAGGGCTTTATACAACATAGATTTTCTCAGTGGTAGGCCATAACATCAGCTGCCGGCAGAAGTTACCACCCATCAGACAAAGTCTTGCCGCCAAGCGATTCGTCGTGTTCATGGGCATGATGTCTGGTAAAGCCGTAGTGGAGGACCGGTCTGTGCAGTTGTATTGCGATGTACATATGCCGTGCAAATGTTGTTGTGTGAGGAGTTTGGTCATGGAGGGTCTCCAGATCTCTCTAATCGAATAGGCTCTTAATAAACTGGCGCGCTTTATCATCAACGATCGCATCAATGCTTACCATCAGGCGGGATTGCGGTCAAACACTAGTTTACCATTATAAAAAAAGAAGATATTCCAAAAGATTATAAAAAACTGTACTCATGCAAATGAATAAACAGGCCTTTTCAGCAGTCAATCCATATTGAACGATGTAATATCAGAGTGATTGAAGAACTCAATTTAACATAGACATCAATCAATACCCCGTCACAAACTACATACAAGGTTTGTATAGAACGCATGTATATGTCCGAGCAAATAGCAACGGAGCCTTTGACCGTACTGTGACCTGCCAACGTTGATTGCGTCAACAAACCTTTCGTATCTAGTCACTGTGACAATCAAACGCACACACAAACCCTATAACGCACACATAAAGTCCAAATTCCTTCGACAAACAGCAGTTCTGAAGTGGCTTGCTAAAATAAATCAGTAACTTTATTTTGAATTCTATTTGTAGGAAGGTTAGGTCGGATTTTGTGTACGGGATCGTCTATCTGTTGAATACGTAACTGCCCCGAAGGCAATGGATATTGCCATGGCCGTTTTTTATACGATTCTAGTATTGGAAACTGTGAATGATAGATTTCTATTGGTATTTGTATTTTTTCGTAAATTTTTGATGGAAAAATATATTGGCTCATACATATGGATTCCGGGATCCGAAAGTTAAAGCTCCATTATTGTGAAAACGAGGATTTTATTTATGAAGTACATAAAACGATCGTATTTGGACAATATAAATAGAAAGTGGACATTGTTGAAGGAACAAAATAGAGTAATTTCCTCATACACGAACCAATATCAACATTTAAGAAAAGAAAATCTGTCTTCTCTTTGCATAGAAATACAATAAAATATAAAATACCGACAAGTGCTAAGTAATACCGTTTCAAATTAGAACCATTTTCAAATTTATTCGTTGGTCGGACATAACATCGGCTGCCTGCAGAAGTTACCACCCACCAGACAAAGTCTTGCCGCCAAGCGATTCGTCGTGTTCCGGCATGATGTCTGGTGAACCCGTATGGAGGACGGGCCTGAGCAGTCGTGTTGCGATGTGTGCCGGGTACGTTGCGTCAAATGTTGTTAGGGTCTCCACATCAATCTCCCTCAGGCGGAGCAGCGTGGGTCGTGTTTTCGGGTTTAACATTGCACCACCTCGCTCAGCTGCCGTCTTCCTTACTATTCACTAACTTTTTTTAAGTGAATGGGCTTAATAAACTAGCGCGCTTTACCATCAACGATTTCATCACTGCTTTCCTTCAGGCGGGATTGTATTCAAGCGCTAGTTTATAATTATTATAAAAAAATCCTGTCAACTTCAGAAAATTTTCTTAGCATTGCTCAATAATGTACCAAACAAAACGTCTAAGAAATACATCAAAATCATTCTTATCCGTGTAAACTTTTTCCAACTTTATTTGGGTCGGCTTCCAGTCTGACCACAACTGAATATTAGCATTTCACATGGAGCGACAGCCTACCTGACTTCTATAATCCAGTTACTGGATATGATGAACTTGGTACCGCTACTTGTCAGGCTTTCTGATTAACTCTAACTTCTTTTTTTTCTTCTTTTTTTTTCTTTTTATATCTAGCGCTTGACCGCAATCCTGCCTGATGGTAAGCAGTGACGCAATCGTTGATGGTAAAGCGCACTAGTTTATTAAGAGCCTATTCACTCTAGCCTTGAAGACACTCAAATTGTAGTCCGACGGAAACACCGCCGCTGGCAAACTACTCCAGTCCCTCGACGTACGCGGTATAAAGGAGGAGGCGAAACGCTTCGTCCAGATCGTAGTGGTGTTAACAACGTAAGGGTGGAAACCAGCCGTACGACGGGTCGTCCGCTGGTGGAACGGAGATGGGGGAATTAAATCATGCAATTCCATCGCACACTCCCCGAAATGCATCCTATAGAACACCGAAAGGCTGGCTACTCTACGCCTGTGCTCTAGGCTTTGGAGACCGACTCGAGTTAGATCAGGGTCACCAATCAGCCTCTTTGCACGTCTCTCCACTGAATCCAAAGTGGCCAGGTGACACTTGGCAGCACCAGCCCAAATGTGGCTGCAGTACTCCACACACGAACGGACCTGTGCTTTGTATAACATTAGAAGCTGCCCAGGTGTGAAGCACTGCCGGACCTTTGCGATAACGCCAAGTTTCCTGGCAGCCACCTTAGCCTTGGACTCAATGAACCGCCCAAAGTTAAGGTCCGAGGAAATCTCAACTCCCAAAAGCTGAAGGCGTCGGAACACTCCAAGGACACATTCCGAAAAGTAGGAGCCAAGGTGAACGGGCTCCTTTTGGCGGTGAAAAGACACGCCTGTGTTTTGGCGGCATTGAATGCTACAAGATTGGCATTGCCCCATTCGGAGACTGCCTGCAGTGCAACACTCGTTCGCTCAACCATGGCCTCTCTTTCGGACCGGATTGATTCCCTACTAGCCCGAGCACCCGGCAGGTATCTCTCTACAACTGTGCTGTCATCTGCATACCCATAGATACCGGGCATCAGCAATCGTTAATATGCAGCAGGAACAGAGTTGCAGAGAGAACAGACCCCTGAGGAACACCGGCATTAGTTGACATGGGCTCAGAAGAGCATCCATCGACAACAACTCGGAGGGACCGTTCAGTCAGGAAGTCTTTTACCCAGCCAGTCAGGCTAGGGGAAATGCCGTAAGCTGGAAGCTTACTCAAAAGGCCAGCGAGCCATACCCGGTCGAAGGCCTTCGAGACATCAAGGGAGACAGCAATCGCTTCCCCATTCTTCTCGAGGGCCTCGCCCCACAAGTGAGTGGCAACTGTTCAGTAATGCGTAAGGCGTGCTCAAACTCTGTCCACTTTAAAAAAAAATGATAAAAAAGCGCTTCCTCTCTCTTTGAACATATCGTTATTTTTTTATTTGCTCTTGTATGATGTTTATTAATTAGATGTATATATTTATTAAAAAAACTAATATGACACACTTAACGTATATATTTATTGTATAATCTATGTAAATAGTACACTGTAGACTACATTATTTCTTTCTCCTTCCCCTTAGTATTCCATCCAAAGGTTGTCTGTAAAAGATCGCTCTTAGCGATAAGACCGCCCATTGTGTCACCCTTTGTAAAATCTTTATATTTATGTTCGGTAATCTATGTGGTATATATAAGAAAGAGTATTCTATTCTATTCTAATACAGAAGACTTGCCGTCCTTTCCGACCACAGACCAACCGCGACAGAATTAGCAAAAGATACTGATATAAAGACCTGAGAGGCTGTTTTTTTTTTTTTATTAACAAAAGCTTCAAAATAATGAATAATTCAATACTTTTAAAGAACCTCAAAACGCATATTGATTAGGTTCCAAACCCCCTTTTCTTCAATCATTCAAATCTTTAATGGAACGAAATTTTTGTCACCAGCAAAAAGTCAACAACAACAAGAAATGTTTCACAAGAATTTTCCCAAAACCACTCAAACTAACCATTAAACAATTTAAACATACAGTAAAGTTTATATAAAAAAGAAACAACAAATAATATCAGAAACCGAACTAAAAATATAGCAATAGTGACAGGCACAAAAGTGGAAAACTTTTTAGCTCAACTATTTTCGGGCGAGGTAATGACCTCGCCTCCGCAATGGCAGAGGTTAACTTGACGAAGGTTATCACGTACGTGATAAATTTTAATTTTTATAAACATCATTCATCACTATCAACCTTTTTATCGTCCCAGAGCTGGGCACAGATCTCCTCTCATGCAGAGAAGGATTGAGCGTAATCACCACGCTTGCTTAATGCGGGTTGGCGATTTCAGACTTAAAGTCCAAGTTTTCTCAAGATGTTTTCCTTCACCTTCTTTCGTGTCCAAGATATACATAGAAAGTACATATAACTTTAGAAAAGTTACTCTAGGCCTGCACGACTTTATATACATACGTGGTTATTTTTTACTCAATAGCCAGCTTACGGCGCCTGTAGTCAGTAAAAGTTTGACAAGCCTTTCCGCTCCGCCCAGAGCGGGAGAGGTCATTTTATGATTTCCCGACCGAAACAAAAAAGGGGTAGTTCAAAATCCTCAATTTTCCCTACTTTTTCACATTTATTTAAATTAAACTGCTGACAGACTATATTAAGAATGCTTTGGATTATGAAAATTTACCTCCAAATTTAAAAATCTTTGTAGTGTTTCATTCTCATACAAGAAACGGCTTGTGGTTTTACTTTGTTAAGCAGAACGGTTTCATGAGAGCCTCACTCGCACTTGGCCATTTTTTTATGTACGTATAGAAATTCCAATCGACATTTTTTTTTTTCTACAGAGTAGAGAAAAGTTTATTTTTAGTAGGATGAAGGCACATCCTTGCGATTGTTTAACTATACATTTTAGACGTTTGCACGTCACTTAACTTTAATCGTCGTTTATGAATATACCTCTTAAACACTGTGGTGTTTATTCATAAACGATGATTAAAGTTAACGTTAAAAGGTCAAAAATGTATGGTTAAAGAATCGCTAATCTTTATTTAACTTTAAGCTACTTTTATGAATAAGGGGGTTTAAGTACATAATTTCAGAAACACTATATGTAATGCAATAAAATATTGATATTGTGCTGAAATTGCGTTAAAATAATTGGAAATTCTCAAAGAATTTTTCAATAAAACTTGTATAGGAACTAACTAGCTTTCCAAGTTCCATTAAATTTCTCGTACCATCCCTCCCTTTTCATATAGCGTTCCCTTTGACCTATTCCATTGTATAAAATACCTGGAACAAGACTCCTAAAAACGCCTGTGTAGCTTGCAGCAATAACGTTCAAAGGCATATTAATTTTAACGGTCGCTGGCTAGTCCGGGAGCCCGAGCAATAAATATAAAACATCATTCTGTATGAAAAATGTCCCTTTGGTATAGTTGTTTCGTTTGTCGATTTTGTATGAGTCTGTATTAATGGTTCAGCTGAGTTGAGTTGAAAACTAGTGGTCAGTTTTAGGACATTTTTGATATGAAATTAATGTTTTTCAAACGAGTTTGTTACAGGTTAAATTGCACGAGAAAATATAAGAAGCGTTACCGTTAGTGCAATATTGTTCGCGTTTTACTCGGTGGTAGGCCATAACATCGGCTGCCGGCAGAAGTTACCACCCATCAGACAAAGTCTTGGGTGCCAAGTGATTTGTCGTGTTCCGGCATGATATCTGGTGAAGCCGTACGAAGGACGGGTCTGAGCAGGTGTGTTGCGATGTGTGCCGAGTACAATGCAACAAATGTTGTTATGTCGGGAGTTTGGTCGTGGAGGGTCTCCAGATCAATATCCCTCTGGCACAGCATCGTTGGTCGTGTTGCTGGGTATAACATTGCATAACCTCGCTCAACTCTCGTCTTCCTTCCTATACTCTAAGTGTTTTAGGTGTATAGGCTTATTAAACTAGCGCGTTTTACCATCAAAGATTGCATCACTGCTTACCAGCAGGCAGGTTTACGGTCAAGCATTAGTTCATAATTATTTAAAAAAATGCAACTAACCATTCTGCCTAGACAAGACAGAACGGAAAAATGCCTACATGGAACCTCCACAAGCAAAAAATAGTTCACCAGGTACAAACAATGCACGTCGCTCAATGAACACTATAGGAAGTTTTGTAGTACACATAGACAGGTATTGTTGCAACCAGGCGCTCAATCGACTCCCAGCCTGCAGCGCTAAACACTCGCCTCGATTGATAATTCCCAGCAATTAGTAGAGAGGACGCATGCCCGGTATCCTTATTATTAAAATTAACAGAGTCTTGTAACGTTTGTCATCAACAGATATTGGTTAATAATAGTTGTGTTTTCATATTATTACTACATGATTTGATAGTGAATTAAGTCGTTCTTGTTTTGGACATTTGACTGAATTCATACATGAATAGCCGATCTGAAGTAAGCTGTTATTCCTCTTGATGCTAAAGATACATCTATGTTTTTTCTGCAAGATTTTCACAGAACAGTCCAGCAGGTAGGTGATCACTACACATATTATAATGAGAATTTGATGTAATAAACATTGCCGAGGAAAAGGTATGGCAACCACAGTAATAATACCGATCTACTCAAACTCAATAATATTATAATTATTAAACAAAGGAATCGGATATTCACGACAAGGTAACAAGTATATTTGCACGAAAAATTGTACATTTTTCGTCAAAGAAAATCGACACAATAATTTTCCTATTTCCAGATCAGCATGAAAAAACTGTGATAAATAAAAATAAAGAACCCATGTCAATCACGAATTATATTTGTGGGTTGACAACCTAAAAGGACCAAATAAATTTTCCTGGCTATCCAAAAATATATTGTAGAGGTTTAAATAAAACAAAATATGAGATTACACGAATAAAGATTTGGCTTGAGTGTCATACTGAATTTCTAATTATTTATAAATTTCGTTAAAATATGGTTCTATACTTATTACTTCGACAAAACGTATATACAGTATGTTAAATAACAGAGGGCGTTCCCTTAAACTCGTTAATATATATCATTAATAGATTAAAATAAAAATATCAGCATAGAAAATTAGCATAAAAAAATCCGAATAAAAAAAAATCTAATTGGAAATAAATTTGAAACCTCCTGTTTTAAATCAAAATAGTAGTCGTCATGTATAAATAAATTGCGACGTTGCCGTCTTTCATGTTCGCGTGTACAGTGTGTTTCTTTTACATGTCAATTTAAATTTTTATTGAATATTTTCTTATTGGAAAAATTTTAAAACATTTTGTTTTCGAATGGAAATATTTTTTTTAGCATGTATGTATGCTATACTATTTCGGGTTAACGGGAACGCCCTCTGTTAGTTAACATACTGTATAACAAACATTCGTCCAACAGAATATACATCGAAGAACACCAAACACTACTCCGATTAAACCCTTCTTCGATATAAGTATCTAATGTTCGGTGGATTTAACTACATAATTGCGACTGTATACTGCTTCAAAATGTGAAAATAAATGATTACTGGTGAATGTTAATTAGCAAATGAGGCACGATTCCAATTGATTAGTCTATCAAGAAACAGGATTATGTTGTAAAATCTATATATATACTAATATATAAAACTGAATTGTTTGTTTGTTTGAACGCCCTAATCTCACGAACATCTGATCCGATTTGAAAAAATCTTGTTGCGTTGGATAGCCCATTAACCCAGGAAGGCTTTAGGCTTATATAACATCAGGCTGCGACCAATAGAAACGGACTAAAAGAAACAAAAATTAATCCTTATACAAAGTCTTATTCTTAAGTTTTTTAAGTGAATAGGCTTAATAAACTAGTCCGCTCTACCATCAACGATTGCATCACTGCTTACCATCAGGAGGGATTGCAATCAAGCACTAGTTTATAATTACAAAAAAAAAATTAAATAATTCATAGTATTAAATTTTGAACAAAATTGTCCCTGACAGCAATTAATTTTGATTAATATCTTATAAGATACAACAATAAAAAAAAAAACGTTTTTGGAGTTAAAATAAAATGTTCAAATGACTTTCTTCACGTGAACGAAGGCGCGGGCGGCCGCTAGTACGTAATATTTATACAAAGGAAGT
This sequence comes from Sesamia nonagrioides, assembly GCA_017933935.1. Taxonomy (NCBI): domain Eukaryota; kingdom Metazoa; phylum Arthropoda; class Insecta; order Lepidoptera; family Noctuidae; genus Sesamia; species Sesamia nonagrioides. The sequence continues at coordinate 965,760 of JADWQK010001324.1, read as the reverse complement.
AGTATGGAAGATTACGAGATAAATATTTTTTTTTTGTATCTCCCGCTACATTAAAGGACATGTCTAGTTCCCCACAGTACGTCCATATTATCACGAGAACTGTCTTCTAAATTCTAATTGGACATAAACAAAGTTTAATAAAACTCCGTAATTGGTTGGAGCAGTACTTCAAAAAATATTTGAAATGTTGCGCGCAATATGTTTTGTAGTGAATGGAGTCGGAATCAATTAGCGGAACGCGCGGTCAAAGCGGATATTGCACTTGGCGCCCGGCTGCCCACTATCGCGATGTAGTATAAAAACCAACAGTAGTTCGGGTAATGTATTTTAAAGTCTCCTTAAAGAGAGAGAAAAAATATAACTAACATATAAAGCACCAAAACAAGTATGTTAACTCTTTTGTACGCCGAAGAAAATATTCTCGCCAGTTAGTGTGTTTAAGAAGAGATGAGGACCTAAAATAAATAATGTTAGGTCCTCATCTCAGCCTAATGACCGCTGTATATTGTAAGAAAGGACTCAGTATTATTTATAGATAAATAGCTTTCTGCCCCGCGTGGAATTCAGTTACATCGCGCAATATTTTTGGTTTCCCTCGGGTATAACAAATTTTTCCAGGATAAAAAGTACCCTATTATTTAATCTGGACTTTTAACATTACGTCTGCAAATATCAAAGCAATCGGTTCAGTAGTTACGGCGTGAAAGCGGAACAAACAAACAAACAAACTCACTTTCCGATTTATTAGTAAGAATTTAGTCTTACTGTTTTGAAGAACCTGTGCCTTTTATTAACCAAACCGTTGGTCGCAGCTGTTTGTATCTCCAATGACCTAATTGTAAGCTTATTAAGCTATGAAAATTAACCAGAAATTAAACCCCCTTCCCCTGCCCCTCTCCATAACATGGGACTCTAGTCAAAGGTTAATGTACGATAGCTACACATTGGTCTAACCCTTCGTTGAATACTATTGTTTAACACTTTTCATATTTCACTATCATTCTCGCATTTTTCAATCTAGCACTACTGTATTCATCACACTATGTCATGTATGCTCCGCGCCCCGTCGGCTGGTCCCAACTGATAACGCGCGTATACATGCATTTGTTAATGGAACGCATCGCAATATTGACTTTTAGAATAACGCGTCTGAATGCAATATAACGCGTTACGGTATATTTATTTAGGGAATCGTTTTTGTATTGAGATGTCACTATACAAAATGGACTTAAAACTGGTTATATTTTCCACTATGATACGGTATAGATGTGCAAAAGAATGTTTAATTGGAATCGCAATTGGCAGTTGCGCTAGTCTCAACTGAATGATCTTTAAACTGTTTTATTGTTAACGCATTTTTTGTTGTTTAGGACCGACTTAGTGTGGTACCAGGCTTACATAGAATAGTACCAACCCATATCCTCCCGTGGGTGTCGTAAGACTAAGGGAACTCTCACCATGGAAGTGGGCAGCAGCGCTTCTCCTGTGGAATATCAAATTACTGCGATACCCAACTCAAAATTTTTCAGTGGCTTTAGTAATATTCTCAGTCGATCTTTATAACAACACTTATAATAAAACAGAAGAATTGTATGTTTGTTTGGAGGCGTTAATCTTCGTAACAACCAGTTTGACATAATATGATAGCCCACATCTTGAGGGTCAGAACAAAAGTTTTAGGAGCGGTAAGCGGTAAATGTTCAGCAAAAAGGAAGTACTAGCGCGGGCAAATGATGCTATGCGCCTGGTGAGACGGGGAGCAAGAAGTAGTCACCGGTGAATTCATGGACAGAAGCAAGTAAATAAGTATCATTAACAAGCTTTTTAGTATGAAATTGGTGGTCTACTCGTAGAACTTGGCAATTAGGAGAGAGGGAAAATGAACGGCAAAATTATATAATTCAGAAAAAAAGAATAATAAAATATCGGTATCATTATAACTAATAAACACGTTTACTAAGTAATAAGTGTATTATAAGTATTTTTCTTTTTCTATATTAATAACTAGCGGCCGCCAGCGACTTCGTTCGCGTGGAATTAGTCATGCTCAGCTCCTATTGGCAATATGTACGGCTGCGTTAGCTCCCGTTTTCGCAACATTTTTTGTTACTGCTCCGCTCCTATTGGTCATAGCGGGATGGTATATAGCCTAAAGCCTTCCTGGGTTAATAGGCTATCCAACGCAAAAAGAATTTTTTAAATCGGACCAGTAGTTCCTAAGATTAGCGCGCACAAACAAACAAACTTTTCAGCTTTATATATTAGCATAGATTACTTGTTAAATAATAAGCAATTGTTAATATAGGGAGGGGGGGGATTGTTAATATATGTTGGGGGAGGCCTTTGTCCAGCAGTGGACATCTATAGGCTGAGGAAGAAGAATATAGAAATAAATAAATAAACAAAAGTAATTAGTTACTTCTTCTTCTTTTAAAATACATATATTTCTTTTTCTTCTTCTTCTTCCTCAGCCTATAGATGTCCACTGCTGGACAAAGGCCTCCCCCAAGGCTTTCCACGATGACCGGTCTTGTGCTGCCCGCATCCATCGGCTTCCCGCGACCTTCACCAGGTCATCGGTCCACCTTGTTGGGGGTCTCCCTACGCTGCGTCTTCCAGTACGTGGCCGCCACTCCAGAACCTTGCTGCCCCATCGGCCATCGGTTCTACGAGCAATGTGCCCTGCCCACTGCCACTTGAGTTTAGCGACTCGCAGAGCTATGTCGGTGACTTTGGTTCTTCTGCGGATCTCCTCATTTCTGATTCTATCACGCAGAGAAACTCCTAGCATAGCTCTTTCCATTGCCCTTTGTGTGACTCTGAGCCTTCGTATGAGGCCCATTGTGAGCGACCACGTTTCAGTTCCGTAAGTCATCACTGGCAACACACACTGGTCAAAGACTTTCGTCTTGAGACACTGTGGTATCTTGGACGACGAGAAGATGTAGCGTAGCTTCCCGAACGCTGCCCAACCGAGCTGGATTCGCCGAGACACCTCTTTCTCGAAGTTGGACCTACCTAGTTGGACTTTCTGTCCCAGGTATATATACTCGTCAACAACTTCGAGTGCAGAGCAACCAACTACAATTGGAGTGGGTGCGACATGAGAGTTCGACATGATCTTCGTCTTATCCATGTTCATTTTTAGACCCACTTGTTGGGAAGCTCTGCTGAGGTCATTGAGCATTTTGCCCAAGTCTTCCAGGGTCTCAGCCATGACCACGATATCATCTGCGAAACGGAGATTAGTGATGTACTCGCCGTTGATGTTGATGCCAAGTCCTTTCCAGTCCAGGAGCTTGAAGACATCTTCCAACGCAGCAGTGAACAATTTAGGAGATATGACATCTCCTTGTCTCACTCCACGCTGCAGTTGGATCGGTTTCGAGTCCTGATCCTGGAGACGGACTGACATGGTGGCGTTTTTGTACAAACACTTTATCACCTCAATGTATCGATGGTCAATTTGGCACCGCTGGAGAGACTGTAGCACCGCCCAAGTCTCAATCGAATCGAAGGCCTTCTCATAGTCCACAAACGCCAAGCATAGTGGTTTGTTATACTCCTCGGACTTCTGTATAACTTGCCGCAGCGTATGAATGTGGTCTATGGTGCTAAAGCCTTTTCGGAAGCCTGCTTGTTCGGGAGGCTGGAAGTCGTCGAACCTGCGAGCGAGACGATTCGTGATGACCCTAGAAAACAGCTTGTAGACATGGCTCAGGAGGGATATCGGTCTGTAGTTTTTCAGGAGGGTATTGTCACCTTTTTTGAAAAACAAAACCACCACGCTCCTGTGCCACGCCTTAGGCGTTTCGCCTTTAAGAATGACGGAATTAAATAGCTTCTGAAGCGCTTTAAGAACCGGTTTGCCACCCGCTTTCAGAAGCTCAGCCGTAATTCCATCATCTCCAGCCGCCTTATCGTTCTTGAGCTGTTTCAGGGCCATACCAATCTCGTACAGGCTGACGTCCGGGATATCGTCGGTGTAGTGTCGGGTTAGTCTGGCTCTAGGATCATTAGCCAGGCTTACAACAGGTGCGTGTGTTGATGTGTATAACTCTCCGTAGAATTTCTCGATCTCACCCAAAAGCTCGGGCTTGGAAGTGACGATCCTACCATCCCCAGTCTTCAGCTTCGCAAGTAGACTCTGTCCAACAGACAATTCTCGTGCGAACACTTTGGAGCCTTTGTTCCGCTCGATAGCCTCTTTAATACAATTTGTATTAAATTGGCGTATATCGCGAGTCAGAGACTTTGAGATCTGTCTGTTAAGGCATCTGATGCGCGAAGCGTCATCAGGGGATTTTAAGATCACCTCCCGTCTTTCTTCCATTAGCCGGCGGGTGGGACCGGAGATCTTCTTCTGTCTTTTTGAACGGAGGGTTTTGTAGAACTTAGACCCTTCCGTTTGGAGAGTTTCCACAAACCTGTTGTTGTAGTCGTCCACATCTACGCATTCACCGAGGCATTCGAAGCGGTTTTGTAGTTCGATCTGAAAGCTCTATTTCTTTTTATCAAAGTAATTTACTGTTATCGGTTCTTTATAAGTGTAAGTATTAAATGTATCCATGTAAAGTGAGTCAAAATGAAGCCCAAGAGAGTCGGGTAGAAACAAACACGTATAAAAACAAGGTAAAGCTAGTAAAATCGTGTTAAAAACTAAACAAACATCCAATCGGAACAGGAAACAACCCGTTAACACCAAACAATTCGATACTAGAGCGAAGCAAATATTCGCAGTTCATTGGTTCGCCAATACCACATTCTAATATCAACCCCCCCGCCCTTAATAGGGTAGGGGTAGCTTCCTAAATAATTACCCCAGCACAGTTTGCGCAATAAATAATACTTATACAGCGATTCTGCTCATATTACTTGGGTAACTTAAAGTCCCCCGTTTTGCTAACTGACTCAGCTATGTTAAGAAGTGTAATTTTCTTTAAATGTGTTCCTTGCTTTGTGTTATATTTATGAAAGATATTAAAGGTAATATTACATGTTTATTCTTGAAGCAAACCCCTTGGGTTTCATAGATTATTATAGATAGTATTATGGGATACATTATTAAAAATGTGCGAAATCGATATAATTAGCCTTAGTGTGAGGCCGGTACCAGAGTAGACTCTTCTAATCAATACTCAACATCGGTAAGTACTACAGCGACGAACAGTATTTGAACTTCTACCGTGAGTCAACTAGCACGAAAGTTCGTGCCTACCAAGCCTTTTTTTTTTTTGTTCTGGTTGGGAATTCATCAAATTACTTTTCCCGCTCTGGGCAGAGCGAAAGGGCGTGTCATACTTTTACTTACTAAAATCCACCGGTGTTCCTTCACTTGCCTGTGCGCCAGGGCCAGGGCTTTTTTTTAACCAACCCGCAATCATTGACCCAAGTCAACGGTCTTCGTGGACCCCGTCACGATGTGCTGACATCTCTTTGAGGCGCGCGTGAACCCAACGCGCCGTCGACCCGGGCCTGGTCCTTACCGCACGGCGAATTGCTCGCCGCCCCCAAGCCCGTGCCTATGGTGGTCGGGAGTCTCCCGACCAGGGCGTCTCCTGCGGCGGCTAGAGGCGTGAGGATGCTGGGATTCCCGCTCCCTTACGCGCTCCGCCTCCTCCTTGCCAACCAAGCATTACGTAGGAATTATTTAAATACCAGTTAAAAATCCAGCTATTGTTATTCGAATTGAAAAACTCCAAAGCCTTCAGTGATGCACACTTTACGAAAAGGCAGACAAACGGATAGCACTATTGCATAGTAGGTACTCGAGGGTTCAAGGTCACCGCGGTGGAGAATAGTGGCACTCTGCCAGCTAGAGTCTAACTGAAAAGAACAATAATTTATTTTGTTCGATTAACTTGTACCATTTAAGAGGAGGTTTCTCGTGTGAATAAACAAGGTATTTTCTTGGTAAGTAGTCCGATACAAGAGAATTATAATAATTCCTTCTTTATGTTATTGTATGGCGGGTTTCGCGTTACTAACGGTTGATATTCTTGATAAACAACTGCTTGCCAAGAGTGGATTAATACCCAGACCTTTCTGTACCTCATAACCACGTTAAGTAGTCGTTCGTGGCTGTCATTTTTAGATCTTCGACAGTCACTTTGCGTAAATTATTCCACCACATCTGCTCTTAAAAGGGTGAAGGTTTCAATTTCATGAGAATACATAGTTCTAGAATCTGACAGCCTTCGTGGCGTAGCAGTAGCGAACGCGGCCGCTGGTCCCGTTTGCCATACGAACATCTAATGGCAGTCATTACGGGTTGTTGGAGTCCTCAAAAGTCCAACAATTGGTCTAACTGCAATGCTTCGGTATCGCCTTCGGGTTTTGGAGGCAGTCTTTCACGGAAAATGTCTATGTTTTGCCAAAAATCATCATTTAGACTGGTAAAAGCGGACCCCAGACTCGAAAACTGAAAAAGCTTCGGATGCGACTGGGATTAACGCTGAGATGATGATGACATAGTTCTAGAATCTCTTAGCAGACATATGACATCTACCAATCTTCGTGGTAGATTACTGTGCAAAGAAGCCTGTGTTCCAGATATCTATATTTATAAGCAGATTATGCTATTTGATATTCTAGTCAAATTTAAACACAAACGAAATCTTTACATTGATTTATAAAACATATATCCTGACATGTCTTTCCATTGATATAATCTCACTATATGACGTCTCTCATAAAGCAGAGTACAGACAAGTGTAATCCGTAAATAATGACGTGCTTGTGAACAACGCAAATTATTTTAAAAGAGACTCCGCATTGATGTAGGCAGTGTGCAATCGGCTTTATTTGAGAAATAATATGTGTTTTTATTTTTCTGTTGGCAATTATTAGGTCCTTACATATGAAATTGGCGTTTTGCCGTACTGGCCACTTTGATCTCAAATATCTCCTCTTTGGTTTAGAATTCGAAATTTAAATTTATACAACTTTTTACTCATCAATTTGTGTCTCGAAAACCGTGTTTCTTTTGTTTTTTTTTTTCTGCGTCATTGAGTTTACTAAATGGAAAATTTAAAAGTTCACGTTATTTACGAATACGAGTTTCGCCGTAGCACTTGTGCTGCAGGAAGGGCTCGAAGAATTAATGATGTGTATGGCAGTGATGTCGCTAGAGAAAGCGTTTTGGTTCCAACGTTTTCGTACTGAAAATTTCTGTAGGAACAATCCCCATGGACGGCCGGAGACCAAAGTCGACAATGAAGAATTGAAAGCTATTGTGGAAGCGGATCCATCGCAAACTACGTCCGAGTTAGCTGCAGGCTGCGGTGTTAGTGACGAAATTGTTTTAATTCACTTGAAACAAATTGGGAAGATAAGAAAGCTCGAAAGGTGGGTACCTCATGAATTGAATGAAGCAAACCGACAAACGCGCGTCGACTGCTGCATTACATTACTGAATCGGCACAATAATAAAGGAATTTTGAATCGAATCTTCCTTAAATCTGGCTAGACAATTACTGCAGATATTTACTGTGAGCAGCTCCACATAATGATGAATAAACTAGCCGCTAAACAACCGAGACAGGTCATATCGCACAAGGCCACTGCTGCTTCAGAACAACGCGAGACTACACACTGCACAACAGACTGCTACCAAATTAGAGGAGCTTCAATTGGAATGTTAAAAACATCCACCGTACTCTCCGGACCTTGTTGCAAGAGACTACATTTTTTTTTTAAATTTGGATTAATTTTTGGAGAGGAAAAAATTCATCTCCAAACTGCCTTCAAAGATTTTATTCATTCCCGTCCTAATATATTTTTTTTATAAAAGGCATAAATGAACTACCTATGAGATGACATCAGAAGTGCATAGATAGCAATGGATCATACCTTGATTAAATAAATAAACGACTTTTATTCCGCCCATATAAAACGTCAATTTCATATGTCATCATCATCGTCAACCTTTTTTATCGCCCCACTGCTGGGCACAGGTCTCCTCCCATACAGAGAAGGATTGAGCGTAATCACCACGCTCGCTCAATGCGGGTTGGCGATTTCAGACTTAAAAGTCCAGGTTTCCTCAAGATGTTTTCCTTTACCTTCAGTCATTGGTGTCCAAGATATACTTAGAAAGTACATATAACTTTAGAAAAGTTACATTGGTACTTGCCTGACCTGGAATCGAACTCGCGCACTCATACTTGAGAGGCTGGTGTTTTAACCAAAAGGCTACCACGACATACTAATTTCATATGTAAAGACCTAATATATTGGAGTAGATTTGTACATTTAAGAGTATCAAAACGTGTGGTCTACTGGCTTTTGTTCTGTTATATATATGGTGTACAAAATAATGAGTAAGTATTCTATTCTATTCTTAAGTCTGTGTTACTTCTAAATCTTCTACTAGTTTTCCTTATCAGTAACATCCATACAAAAATACCTATTTAGCCAATAATTTCCTTAACATTTATTATCAATTCATAATACAAACAAAATAAAAGCATTTATAAATACGAGGAATAAATTCAATATTCCGCTCATTTGTGCGTATTCACGATCAGAGAGGCCAACGAAGCGTTGAAAACGCTTCGTTACTTTTCTAAATAAAATCACTCACTCTCTCCCGTTATTAATAAATATTTAGTATTTATTTAGACGTGTTTAAACATGATTTGATTATAAAGGCAACAGTTTGATTTTCACAAATGTATGTGTAGCTGCCAAATATAAATTTTAATTAAGCTTCACGCATGATTGAATTTGGATAAAGCATTAATACACGGATATTAATAATAGTGATTGAAACAAACATATTTTATTATGTTGCTTATTCAATGAGCCGTTTTATTTATGTATTCATATCCACAAAAGTGGCTTTACTTTACTAATAGTTTACTGCTAAACTAAATACCTTTTTTGTTTGGGATGGGAAATCATCAAATGACCTCTCCCGCTCTGGGCGGAGTGGAAGGGCGTGTCATACTTTTACTGACTAAAACCCACCCGTGTTTCTTCACTTGCCTATGCAAGGTTTCTTTTTTAACCAACCCGCAACCCTGACCCAGGAGGCATCGGTCTTCGTGGACTCCGTCACGATGTGCTGACATCTCTTTGAGGCGCGCGTGAAACAAATACATACAAAATAAATACCTGGATCGTGTTTTGATAATCAACACCTTTAGACCGCAAAATTCGTCCCAAGATCGAGCCGTCTTCATAAATATACACGTCAATACAGAATTATGCCGCGACAAGATGACGTCAGGCCTCCAGGGTTGCGACAACCACTCGAGCATGTTTCGCCACACTTGTCGTCAACGAACAAGGGACGGATTTTCATATTATTAGCATAATCCACGGCCTCAAAATTTACAATCCCCTCCTCTAATCATAACATCGGGAGGATGTTTTATTGTTTTACTGGAGTTTTACGTACGTAGGAACAATGGGCGCTTGTTAATTGTAAAGTCAACGGTCTAATGTATGTAGGTAGTTGTTACCACACATTATAATGAAGTCGAATATGTAGAGAGTAATTTATGGTGGAATTGTGCCGCTATGAAAGTTAGTTTGAATGTTTTGACGATGTGGTTTATGAGTGAGGGGTGAGCGGAGTAAGGAAGGCGGGCAACTGCCTGTTGTGGTACAATGTGGATAGGTACGTGAAAATTAAGCGGAACTTGAAAAGGTCGCTTGAAATACGAAAGGAGATGTTTCAGAAATGTATGGAGCCTGGGCCAGCACACTGTACACTTAATTCTAAGTATAGTTACGCTATAGTTAACTATTTTTAATGTTTATTTCCTATACTTTGGCTTAGTTTTTATACAGATTCAATTTAATTCGGCCAAGGAGTGCAACACAACTACTAATAAATATGGTGGTCAGCAATAAGCTAAATAAGATTTGGACAACAATCAGCTCAAATCAACACTCGACAGAAACACAACGGGAAAATAGAACTTTCAAAGTCGCCAATTAAACGTCATAAAAAGTGTCATGGCTACCTTAATAAAGTGTTATCTCACTAAAACACGTTTCAAATAATTAATTATGTATACTTGTATTTTTATTCAAATTAATTTAGTTGTATTTTTATGAGAATCTTCTATTTTTTTCCTTCTTATTTATATAGCGTAAATAGTGGTGGCCCAAAATGAAACATCTCCTTTAAGAAATAATTCTTCACCGAAAATAAGATTATTATTATATGAGAGAAAAAATATTTATATCATACTTATAAAAATTTCTATATTATTATACGTTTTTCCAAAAGATATAAAAATTTTAGATTATTATTTAGATTTTTATTGATTTAAGGAACCAGCTCCTACCCGCAATTTCATCAATTTAAAATGTTATATTTCACGATTTTCGTAGCACTGCCTGCTTGCACCATTACTTCGTTTTCACTTAGCTCTGTTTTTGTGCGCCTTCTACGGTTATACCGTGACGATAAAAGAATTTCTCTATTTGGTATTTAGTAGAAGTATTTTCATAGTAGTGGTAAGAAGCAGACAAACTTTTCAAATTGATTATTAGTCACTGGCTGCCCCCGCGTTTCACCCGTATATCTTTCGATCCATTTGTGTCAAATTTCAACCAAAACAAAGTAGTATTTTTGCGTTAAAGAATAACAATACAGACGTCCTCCGTGGCGCAGCGGTCAACACGCCTGCCTGCGACGTGGAGGCCCCGGGTTCGATCCCCGGCCAGGTCATGATGGAAAAACGATCTTTTTCTGATTGGCCTGGGTCTTGAATGTTTCTCTATATATGTATCTATTATAAATATAGTATCGTTGAGTTAGTATTCCATAGCACAAGTCTCGAACTTCCTTTGGGGCTAGCTCAATCTGTGTGATTTGTTCGTATATATTTATTTATTTATTTATACAAATACAATAAAACTGTGTGACGTCTACCAACCCGCACTGGGCTAGCGTGGTAGATTACGGCCCACTATCTCCCACCGAGAGGAGGGCTGTGTCCCAACATGCCTTAGTCTGATTATGTTTTAACAACACATTAAAAAGTTTATAATATTAAGTACGATATAACAATATTTAAAACATTTTGCAAGTTGTCACCCCATTTCGAAGACAATATGTTGTTTTATCCCGCCCAGAGATAGTTCACGTTATTCAAAATAAAATAGAAACCCAAGCCCCCAAATCCCACGTCACCCGTCACCAACTAATACTATACCACCGAAATCAGAAACGTCAATTTCACGCTACAGATACCCTCCACATTATTAATTTTGAGACACCCCACTGAACAACATCATAACAAAAAAAAAGTTACAAGATAAAAAAGCGAGTTCTAAATTACAATTTGACTCAATTTATACAAATTACAAAGTATGAGAATTTTACACCCTTACCCGCTCGATGATAAAGGCTTTAAATTGTAGGCCCGTTATAATGTAGCCAACCCCTGTCAGGAGCACTTTGACAAATTAAAAAGCACGCCGTGTAAATAAAATTGCCGGCTTGGCAATTTGTAATTTGCAATTGCGACAGCCCTAGTGATCTTATCGTATGTAGGATTAATAATACAGCTTGGCAAAAAAGTTTAGAAACGGAACTAATTTTTTGTCCATTGGCAACATTCCAAAAAATAATGACGTGTCTTAATAAACAAAGTTTATTAGTTGTTTCCAATTAAAATTAGTGTTTAATTACATTATTTTCTAAACGATTTACGTTTAGAAAAGAAGCACAAATAGTGAATAAAACTATTTTTATTAATAATGGGTTGCCATACGAACAGCACAGTGGCGCCCCTATTATTTTCTACTCTTTTTTGCCAACCTGTACGTTAAAGTGGTAACCTGCATATTTGTTTTTGGTTTGTCATATTTTTAAAATGGCGTACGTGATAATTACTTTAAAAAATATCAGCTTTGTTACCACTTATATAATATCCCAGTATTGCTATCAAAAATGTAATATTCATGAATTTGTTTTAGTTTCCTCCGTAAATAGAATACAGAATTATTTATGCATTCATTACTAATGCAATATCGACGCTTTTGAATATTCAGCTTCGCATTGAATTGAAGTAAATTAATTCTCTCTCTATTTAGTTTGAAATTGTCACACAGTTTCATAAAAATCTCGCGGTATATCTCCATTTTCTCAAAATAAGTTATAACAATTTCATTTATTGAAAGAACTGTAGTTATGATACTTTTTTTGTTCGTGAGAAATAAGGTAGTAAGTTTCATTTTTTTAAATATTTTTATTATATTATATAACTAAAAAAATGAGATTTTCGCAATTTTTCTTATATTTGCATTATATGACAATGCTTCATGCCAAATTTCAAGATTCTGAGTTTACGGGAAGTATCCTGTAGGTTTTGATTCCTATGCGAGTGTCGAAAATTTGTTGAAAATATCGACATAATCGACTGTATCTTTTGATTGGTTTGGCTTAGAAGTTTGGTATTTTCACAGCTTAAAGGGACAATAGACCTGAGTATTTCATGTAAATTTCAGCTTGATACGTCCACGCGTTCTTGAGATAAAGGGTCTTGACAGACAGACAGACGGACAACAAAGGATACTATAAGGGTTCCGTTTTTTTCCTTTTGAGGTACGGAACCCTAATTATGTTAATACAATGATATAAAGGCATTTATTAATTCTTCCTCTATCTTTTTTAGATTTGTTGACCTGATCATAACAAAATAGTAGGATTTTAAAGTGCAAAGTCAAGTAGGCCTATGTTGGATTTTTTAAATCTAAAACCAACACATACCTAACATTGAACGTACATCAGATTTACTATTTTAGTACCTTTCAATTAATTACTTTTATGTATATTTTAGGATCTCCAACAAACATGTTTACAATACGAGACACATAAAATAATGGTTAAAGTTAGTTAATAAGTATGTAGGTACATAGGTGTAACTTAAATTATAGGAGACCACAGGAACCATAATAAAGTTAACAACTAAACTAATAAAGTTAAAATGTTAATAATAGGTTAACATTTGGTGAGGCTAAACTAAATTATTAAAGGACATAACTTATTAATAAGGTTACGTTTGGAGAAGTTATTAAAGGACATAAAAAAGAAAATATTAGTTGTGCTTAAATTTAATTGAATGTATGAAAAGTAGATAGCCGTACTTATACGCAACACTTATACACCTACAGACCTACATAATCGCATAAGTATGCCACTAATTCACAACAACCCTCAAAACATAAATTTTCACTTCCATCCTTCATACCCCATTATGTGCCTACTATACAGCAAGACACAACATCGAGCTACTATGATCCAGTATAACCTGACCTCAGATTATTCAGAAAGCCAGTATCTTACGAGGTCAACCTATACTTAAAATGATTTGATGTGTCGTAGTGTATACATAGTAGACCTCGTAATTGGTTTACCACTTTTAACAATTGAAAATTCAATTCAAACATCAGTAATGAAACGAACAAACTATAGATAGACAACAATACGAGCACCTTGAATGTGCAATGAACTCGTAATCACAAGTCAAGATTTTTCGGGGAAACCCCAATAACGTAAATAGCGCAATGAAGATGGCTGAACTCTCAAAACAAAAATCAAAATTAAAGCAACTTACTACTTAAATAGAATATAAAACTATTAATTCAAACAGGAGTCCATAAGGTTAGTAACAATTTTCCTAAGTGTTAGTAGGTTACAGACACAAATATAAGAGGCAGATATACATACGTAAAATTAATACTTAACGTAGAAATGCATCCACCTTTGCAACATGGGAGAATCCCACCGAACCGCGAACACACTGAGAATACTGTTGTTGTTGCCGCGAACACGCGTCATCAGGGGTCTATTCCTAATTTTTTTTTTTTAAACAAGTGATTGACTGCAGTCCCGCCTGATGGTAAGTAGTGATGCAATCGTTGAGTGTAAAGCGCACTAATATATTAAGCCTATTCACTTAAAACACTCAGGAATAGGAAGGATGACGGCAGTTGAGCGAGGTGATGCAATGTTAAACCAAAGACCAACACGACCAAACGATGCTGCGCTAGAGTGAGATTGATCTGGACACTCTCCACGAACGAACTCCCTACACAACAACATTTGGCGCATCGTTCCCGCCACACATCGCAACACAACTGCTCAGACCAGTCCTCCGTACGGCTTCACAAGACATCAGCCCGGAACACGACGAATCGCTTGGCGGCAAGACTTTGTGTGGTGGGTGATAACTTCCGCCGGCAGCCGATGTTATGGCCTACCACCTAATACGGCAAAAAAAACATTAATATTATTATCCGCAAACATCTCTGACGGACTACAACGCCACGGCAGCCCCAACAGCACCCTCAGTGCATTATTATTATGAATACGTAGGTCGCTGAATGCCTGCTGAAAAAAATAAATAACTTCCGGGCGTAAAGGGTATGACAGCTTACACTTTTATGCAGTGTTGGGTTCTGTTCACATAGCTGTCACTTTAAGTAAATTGTCAATTTATGTTTGTGACGGAACTAAGCATATATTTAATAAAACCAACGAATGACAGGCAAAAATCTGACAACGCGACAATTTCGCAAGTTTCTTTCATACATTGTCTGCTTTATTAACACCACCAATCTTGAAAATGTGACAAGTTTGTAATAATATTTTTTGATCTATATACAATAAAACTGACAACGTGATATCAATTTGTCGCATTGTTAGTTATACTATAGGGACGTTGACGTTTTGTGATGTACAAGTAAAATTCACGATAGGGTGATAAACAAATAACGAGGTTGACTATACCGTCGCATAATAACGATGGCAAATTAAACTACAGTATTATGGGGGCTCGTCTCGTAAGCCGTATTTATATCAAGTGCTCTTAACAATTAGTAATATAATATTGCTGGGAACTATAATATAATAACAGAACACGCCCTGTAGTTCATTTTGATAATTTATTGTGTACTTTTGTTAAAGGGTCTCGTTATTTACTTGCTGTGTGGCTTAATCATGTAAGTCCCGATCCCGTGACATTATCGGGATAAAAATTAATTCAATTCAATTCAATTCAATTCAATGTATTTATTTGCTTACTAAGTGTACATTAGTGGTCTTATATATTATGTAACAATTAGTCCTTACAACTTAGCGGCCTTTTTCAGGCATTGCAAAATTTGAGTTTAGTAAGGCTTACAATATTTTAATTTCAACATTTATAATTATAATTTATATTAACAATACTTTTTATACATCAAAGTAGTCATTATTTTTATGATCGCCGTATTAATTTTATAAATGTGGGTAGGTGTATTTTGGTCGGTGCCTTCATTATTCAATTATGTTGTAGTATTGTAGTGTTGCTAAGTAGTAACATTTATATAAGTGTAGGTATATATTGTCAAACGTTGTGTATGATCGTGTATCTGTGTGAGAGAGAGAGCGAAAGAGCACAACTACGTGTGCGTGTGAGGGAGATAATGTGTGTGCGTGGATTAAATTATCAAGGTTTCTGATTTAGGTATTCTTCAATAGAGTAATAGCAGTTTTTTAGTAAAAAGGATTTTAATTTATTATTAAATGGGACAATTCTGGTTTCGTCTTTAATTGCTTGCGGCAATTTGTTATATATTTTAATTGCCATATATTTTGGACTGTGGTATAACATTTTTATTTTAGATGGGGGTTGGTATAATTTATTTTTATTTCTAGTATTACAGTTATGGATATCTTTATTTCTGGTAAATCCATCAATGTTTTTAAAAACAAACATACAAATGTCATGTAGATATATGCAAGGTAGTGTGAGTAGGTTAAATTTTAAGAAATAGGGTTTACAGCTTTGTCTGTTATTTATTTGGGCTATGATTCTAACACATTTTTTTTGTAATACGAACAGTTGCTGCATATTAACGCTATTTCCCCACAACATGATGCCATAGCTTAGCCACGAGTAGGCATAAGCATAATAAGCTTGTAGAGCTGTTTTTGTGTTAGTGCAATGTTTTAGTTGGAATAGTGCGTAGGTAAATTATATGTAATAGTAAAAAAAAATAATATGAGGGATCATCATCTCAGCGTTAGTCCCAGTCACATCCGAAGCTTTTTCAGCTTTGGAGTCTGGGGTCCGCTTTACCAGCCTAACTGCTGATTTTGGCTAAACTTCGATATTTTCCGTGAAACGACTGCCATCTGACCTCCACAACCCGAAGGCGATATTCAAGCATTGCAGTTAGACCAGTTCTTGAACTTTTGAGGGCTCCAACAATCCGTAGAGTGAACGAGGTACCACAAAAAATATTTAGCCTTTACAACAGTATTAGGTCAGAAAATCCCTAACAATGAGTTTACCTACCGAAGAAAGAAAAAAACTTTAAAGTTTGAAGAATGTATAAAAATAATGTTAAATAACAATGATTGTTAATAATAAAAATAATATTGTTATACACAGCGGTGCTGACAATACGACAATAAATGAAAACACGAACGATGCCGGTTCATAGGAATAATCCTAAACCATAGAAAAAAAACTCACATCAAAAATAAAAAAAAGGAAATTTCAAACAAACTAAATCGCATCAAATTGTAAACGGAATAGAACATCCTTTAAAAATACTGGTTCAACGACCTCCGATCCTCGACAGCGCGATCCTGTATCGACTTCTATTTTTTCACGCCATTATTACTAAAGTTTGGTACCGCTGGATGCGGCGGTCATTAACCTGTAAGCGCTTCCTTATCAACATGTACATCATGTAGAAAATGTGAAAAATTAAAAATAATTTCTTGTGACTAAACTAATAGTGAAGGTCGCGGGAAGCCGATGGATGTGGGCAGCACAAGACCGGTTGGCGTGGAAGCCTTGGGGGAAGCCTTTGTCCAGCAGTGGACATCTATAGGCTGCAGAAGAAAGTAATGGGCATATTTATATGATTTTTTTATGGGTAGACTGAGAATGTGTTGAGGTACACGATGTTTAATTAATTGTCGTATTGTCAGCACCACTCTGTATATCATACCTATAAATATACAATATGTAAAGAAAACCCTGTCCGACCTATAAGGATAATAAAGGTTAGGTAATCACTTGACCAAATATGACATAAAATTTTACATAATCATCATAGTAACAATACTAATGAATTTTGAAATAATCCTTTTTTCCCGGGAATTAATTCCAATTTCCCCGAAATTTGGTAATTTTAAAAAAGTGACAACACCGGTATTATTATAAGCGAATAGCGACGCGACCACGTCACAGGTGCCGCGTGCCCTGCCCCCCGCCGCCCGCGGAAGGGGTTGCTTAGCGCACATGTATTAAGTTACCTCTTTTTGCGAAATAATATTTATTTTTTTAGGGGGATTTTTTTTTTAAGTTTAGCCTGTCTTTGTGGGCATTAGTAGAATTAGTTACCGATACCTAACAATATCTTCACGGATCGGACAGGGTTTTCTTTACATATTGTATACCTCTGTCTTATTCTTCGAAGGAAAGAAGGAATAAGCGACATGTTGCGAGTATCATGTAATATAATATAGTTTCATACAATATTTTCTTAGTCTTGACTAAGAAATAATGGAAGTATCATAAATGTCTTGACATTAATGATACTTCCATTTTCCGGGATGAAAGACCAAAGATCCACGTGTATGTTTACGGACACGTGTAACGTAAATAAACCAATGTCAATTAATCTGGCGGTTTAGACATAATAACGTAGACAATGGGGATTGATCTGATGTAGTAGTATAAGCAGCCAAGTGCATGTCAATCTACACGCTATAAAGGGTAGTTGTGATGAATCTATCCCAAAAACTAATATATCATTGTTATTAGATACAGATATAGGTAATATTCTACAACTGCTAATACAATTTTAAGTTTTGAGTTAATAGTTTAAGGTCCGTATTACAGAACGTCACTCAAACTCAAGCTCTACTTAAGTCTCGTTTCAAGCCTTTTGATTGGTTGAAACTAGTTTTAAGTAATGCTTAAGCAGAGATCAATGCTTGAGTAACGTTCTGTAATACGCACCTAAATCTTTAAAAACGGCAACGTCTTTAATATCACTATCAACTTGACAACTTTACGCGAATCTGAAAAACACTATCTTGAAAGACGAACACATGGATAATGAAATAAGGGTTCCGAGGTTATATTTTGTGGTACAGAGCCCAAAAAATGTACTTAAAATGTTTACTATATCATAAATAATAACCCATTTACCAACTAATCGATGGGATATCACTAAACTCTCTTCTATGCACCACCGAGATACCAACAAAATTATATGACGTTATCATTACCAAACAAACATTTATAGAAAACAATTTTTCCCAGCTTTCCTACATCATACATCTCACCCCAAAGAACATTCCCCCCATTACCTCTGACATATAAAACTACAAACTAAATAAGTACAAAAGTGCGGGTAGTCAGCAGTTCAGAACATCATTTGCGCAGCGCCATAGAATAGATAGGTACAGAAGATCAAGTCCATGACGCAGCGAAATATTAGCACACAGAAAGAAGAAAAAGATACAAGGTACACATTTTTGCTTGTAATAAATGCCTATAAAATGCGAAATCAGTTTAAATTAAAAATTCATAGCTTGGTGTGTAGCCGTGTGTACTGATTTCGAACACGCGCAGATGAAAAATAAACGTATTGTAGAAGCTTGGAAGATGGCTAAATGATACTGCTGCTTGAAAGATAAATTAAATATATTGTTCGGACCAAAGGTGTAGTGTTATAAAGGAGCGAGGGAGCACACGCGATGACCGCTAATCGCGTACTGAATGGTCGACTAATATTAATTAGCAAAATGAGGTAAAATTGCACGAATAAGCATTCGTGCATTGTTAGTGTATGGTTTTACCATACACGTATACAAACCTCGTAAATGTCATTTTTGCACTATTATAATGCTGCCTCATAGAGTCCGCTGTAATGCCAAAGTCAGTTACACAGACGGAAACCGAATATGGGGATCATTTATTTATTTTGACGTCGAATGGTATGTGATAACTGTGCCATACAGTATCGCACACTATGATAGCAAACGATTTTTCGGGAGTTTGGTCGTGGAAGGCCTCCAGTTCAATCTCCCTCTGGCGTACCATCGTTGGTCGTGTGGTTGGGTTTAACATTGCATCACCTCGCTTAAATGTCGTCTTTCTTCCTATTTACTCATTTTTTTTGAGTAAATATGCTCTTAATAAACTAGCGCCCTTTACCATCAACGATTGCGTCACTGCTTACCATCAGGCGGGATTGCGATCAAGCAAGTTATAATTACACCCAGTGTACGTTGACGCATGTCAACCCTTGTATTCTGTATCTCATATATATTCCGTGGCGACGCATTCACTCCTCGTATCTCATTAACACCACTCGCATTCACAGCTGAATGTGAAACTTGAAACTCGTCATCAACATCCCAGTGTTAATCCCAGTTGCATCCGAAGCCTTTTCAGCTTTGGAGTCTGGGGTCCGCTTTACCAGTCCAACTGTTGATATGACTAAACTTCGACATTTTCCATGAAGCGACTACCGTCTGACCTCCACAACCCGAAGGCGACATCGAAGCATTGCAGTTAGACCAATTGTAGGACTTTTGAGGGCTCCAACAACCCGTAACGACTGCCACTAGATGTTCGTAGGGCAACCGGGACCAACGGCTTAACGTGCTTTCCGAGGCACGACCAGACCAGTACGACCTACGTAGTGGCTTGTATTCTGTATCTCATATATATTCCGTGGCGACGCATTCACTCCTCGTATCTCATTAACACCAGTCGCATTCACAGCTGAATGTGAAACTTGAAACTCGTATTTGTAACATTTAACTGCATAAAGTCATGCGTGGTTGGTACCTATAGTTATTTTATGTACGGGAAGACTGTATGTGGGGCACACACTTACATAAAATGTTATGATTCTGTCTACCCACTATCTCATCTACATATAGATGCATAATAATGATAACATTTTGAAGAGAACGTTGGAACATCTATTTATGTGATAGGTGAAAAGTCTTAATGTCAAAATATGTTAGAAACCTGTCAAATTCATGGGGGAAATTGACTATATTTTTGACAGATACGGGAATCTTCTGTGCACAAATCCTATCTTTCGCGTTGCTGTTGTTAATATCCAAATTTGAAAAACACAAATATATTAATTTGGTTTTCATGTCACCGTGCGTAAACGTCAGAAGAACCAAAGTCACCGACATAGCTCTTCGAGTCGCTAAAATTAAGTGGCAGTGGGCAGGGCACATTGCTCGTAGAACCGATGGCCGATGGGGCAGTAAGGTTCTGGAGTGGCGGTCACGTACCGGAAGACGCAGCGTAGGGAGGCCCCCAACAAGGTGGACCGATGACCTGGTGAAGGTCGCGGGAAGCCGATGGATGCGGGCAGCACAAGACCGACCATTGTGGAAAGCCTTGGGGGAGGCCTTTGTCCAGCAGTTCTATAGGCTGAAGAAGATGAAGAAGATGCGCAAACATTGTGTCCCTTATGAAGCTCAAGCTGACCAGCTCTAACAGCCTTCTGAAAGTGTCCATGCTTCAATTACGATTTCGATTAAGAGATACTCCGACAGATCATTCAAAATAAAATGAAAAGACAGACATTTTATAAGACCTAACAACTTCATTACTTATCGTACCATTCCTACGCAGTCCTTTATGTTATCAAGCCTTCCTAACACAACTCTAACATACGATCAAGTCTGCAGTCTACACCTCCCCAACACAACCAAATAGTATAACTAGGTTGTAAATCTTTACGCAACTCAAAGCAGATGGAACCTTGCCTCAGTGAACTGGCACAGTCGTTTCGTTTTCTCGGGAGGAAAACTTTGGCAAGTGGCTTAAGGCTAGGTTGAAACGTGCTTTAATTTAGAATAAAAATGCTAGGTTTCTATTTTGTTTGGACAGTTTGTTTAAAGACCGCTGTACTGTTACACTAGTACTGTACAGCACAGCCATAATGTAGTGTATGCGTTTTACCATTAACCACAGACAACACTGTCACTGTCAGACAGATAGCACTGTCTCGAGCGCATCGCGTCGGTCATTCTTACGAGAGGTACGGGCGAGAGTAGACGTGTCGGTAGTCTGTCCGTTAGGTGCGTGTGCGAGCCTGTGATATTCAACGAAGTAAAGGTTTTACACATACTATGACGTATAATAATTTAAACTATCATTAAACATTTGTGAAAAAGAGATAGAGTTATTCATCCCGTATAGCTCCTTCTTTGTCTGACACTGGAACCATCATGGTTTTAACACGTCATAGTAACCCCCTAGTTCTTAATGACAATAAAGCGTAATGGCGCCCATTCTCTTGATCATTAACTAAACTAAAAAGTTCAATAAACACAGGACAGAAGAAAAATATTTATTTCAAATTAAGATATTCCATAAACAGTTCATATGTGATTATAAGGATAGAGCATAAAAATATATCAATTTATGCCAAGAGCTGACTAATTTGACAGGATTAAACTAATAGTTATCTTGTCCTTTTCTAAATGAAATACTTACTACTTGCAGTACTTCACACCTGGGCAGCTTCTAATGTTATACAAAACACAGGTCCGTTCGTGTGTGGAGTACTGCAGCCACATTTGGGCTGGTGGTGCTAAGTGTCACCTGGCCACTTTGGAATCAATGGAGAGGCGAGCGAAGAGGCTGATTGGTGACCCTGATTTAACTCGATATGGTCTCCAAAGCCTAGAGCACAGGCGTAGAGTAGCCAGCCTTTCGGTGTTCTATAGGATACATTTTGCGGAGTGTGCGAGGGAATTGCATGATTTAATTCCCCCATCTCCGTTCCACCATCGGACGACCCGTCGTGCGGCTGGTTAGCACCCTTACGTTGTTAACACCACTACGATCCGGACGAAGCGTTTCGCCTCCTCCTTTATACAGCGTACATCGAGGGACTGGAACAATTTGCCAGCGACGGTGTTTCCGTCGGACTACAATTTGAGTGTCTTCAAGGCTAGAGTGAATAGGCTCTTAATAAACTAGTGCACTTTACCATCAACGATTGCGTCACTGCTTACCATTAGGCAGGATTGCGGTCAAGCGCTAGTTTATAATACATAAAAAAAAGAAATAGATAGAAAAACAATAGTTTAGTTAGTGAACTAGGGAATCTGCGCAACCAGCTGTCGATTTCATTAATAACAAAAGCTTCGGCTTTCAAATTCCATATTATAAAGTATGAAAAGCAGAAGAACCCGTTTGCTATTTTAGCATACAATGTCATTAAAAAATAAAGAACAAACAGTTAATTTATCAACTTATTCATTCGAAAACATCCATTGGTTATCCATTGAGACTATGTTGAATGAAAAGAGGGCTATATTTCGTCGCAAAGAACATTAAAATCTTCCTCTTCTTGTTCAGCCTATAGAGGTACACTTCTGGACAAAGGCCTCCCCCAAGGCTTTCCACGATGACCGGTCTTGTGCTGCCCGCACCCACCGGCAACCCGGGACCTTGTCTTTTTTACGTTTATTTGCGTTGACACAAAAGTTTACAAAAACACAAAAAATAATGAAGTCGGTTAAAAAATAATTAAAGGAAACATGGGTCACGTCCACGCAAAACACCTGTCGCTCAGCAATATGCTGCGACCCTATGCGTAACAGAGCCCAGCGCTGGTTTTCAGCGACAGCCGGCGCCGACGTTAAAACGTCACCCGGTGCAACAAACAATAATAATTACAAGTGACACCGAAATAGAAGTACATTAAAAATAAAACTAATAATAAAAACATAAAAAAATGGTGAGAGAACATTTTAAATAAATACAAAAAGAAATATAAAAAACAGCATATATATAAAAACTACGAGAACATCATCCTCAAAAATGACCTGATGTTTCTTAAAGTGGCAATATTAAGCTGAGCCTGAATAAATTCAAATCCTTCATTAAACGTAAGTTGTGTCAGAAAGCATTTTATAGTGTGAAGGATTATATTGAGGACAAAAAGGCTTGGGCTTGAGCTGCGTCCGATTTCTATACACTGATTGTTCTCTGATTTTTCCTCTTGTAGTTTGTCACGTCCACGCAAAACACCTGTCGCTCAGCAATATGCTGCGACCCTATGCGTAACAGAGCCCAGCGCTGGTTTTCAGCGACAGCCGGCGCCGACGTTAAAACGTCACCCGGTGCAACAAACAATAATAATTACAAGTGACACCGAAATAGTAGTACATTAAAAATAAAACTAATAATAAAAACATAAAAAAATGGTGAGAGAACATTTTAAATAAATACAAAAAGAAATATAAAAAACAGCATATATATAAAAACTACGAGAACATCATCCTCAAAAATGACCTGATGTTTCTTAAAGTGGCAATATTAAGCTGAGCCTGAATAAATTCAAATCCTTCATTAAACGTAAGTTGTGTCAGAAAGCATTTTATAGTGTGAAGGATTATATTGAGGACAAAAAGGCTTGGGCTTGAGCTGCGTCCGATTTCTATACACTGATTGTTCTCTGATTTTTCCTCTTGTAGTTTGTCACGTCCACGCAAAACACCTGTCGCTCAGCAATATGCTGCGACCCTATGCGTAACAGAGCCCAGCGCTGGTTTTCAGCGACAGCCGGCGCCGACGTTAAAACGTCACCCGGTGCAACAAACAATAATAATTACAAGTGACACCGAAATAGTAGTACATTAAAAATAAAACTAATAATAAAAACATAAAAAAATGGTGAGAGAACATTTTAAATAAATACAAAAAGAAATATAAAAAACAGCATATATATAAAAACTACGAGAACATCATCCTCAAAAATGACCTGATGTTTCTTAAAGTGGCAATATTAAGCTGAGCCTGAATAAATTCAAATCCTTCATTAAACGTAAGTTGTGTCAGAAAGCATTTTATAGTGTGAAGGATTATATTGAGGACAAAAAGGCTTGGGCTTGAGCTGCGTCCGATTTCTATACACTGATTGTTCTCTGATTTTTCCTCTTGTAGTTTGAATATGTAATTGTTTATGTTATTAATTCGAAGCCTGTATTACACACTATGTAGCCAAGCATATTGTACGTTACGGAATTGTATCGCTGACAGAGGTATTCGGCACTTGTGCAGCTACACAGGAGCTATACTTAGTATTCGGGAACACTGTTGGAGCTGCTGAACCTTGGGCAAAACTATCTTAGCATTGTGTAGATTCAATTTCTTAGTATTGTATAATTGCATGGCAAACGTGTGAGCACAATGTACGAATGTGCTGTAAGGCATTGTTTTGTTGGGTTAGTCTTTTTTATTGACTTGATAGTGCTCTGGCTGTTGAGAGTATGTCATGCTCACTCAAATGTCTCGCTGATGGTGGCGTATGTGTTGGGTCATTGGGTTCCCTTCAATATGGTTGAGCTGAATGATGCTGATCCATTCGTCATGTTCGTGAACGGACGCCGTCGGAGGGGACTGGTCATCTCTTAGCTGCCACGGCGTATTTTAATTTCTGAATTGATTTTGTGTGTTTTTCATAATGGACGCTCTCGGCGTACAATTTATTTCTGCATCGTTCTCACACGGTTGATTTCAAATTTCGAATGATGTAATCAAATATTTATAACAATAGCTTGAAAATTTAAAAAAAATGTCCATGGAGTTTCTTGCCCGTTCTTCTCCATAGGTACCTACTCTTTGGAATGGGCGACTAGCTTCATCTTATTGACTGACCGACCTTCTGACAATTCAAAAGTGCCTGTAACTGGTTTATTTGAAATAAATGCTTTGATTTTGATTTTTAAGAAGCGTCCGGTGTGACAGTATTTTCTAACCTAGTCTGTGATTGGTCGCACACACATCCAACATGCATCAATCGGTCCACCTTGTTGGTGGCTTTGGCTTTTCTGCGGATATCCTCATTTCTGTTTCGATCGCGCAGAGAAACCCCGAGCATAGCTCTAGCTCTCCATCGCCCTTTGTGTGTCTTTGAGCCTTCGTATGAGCCTCACTGTAAGCGACCACGTTACACATTAAGATTAGTACCGTAAACTCAGAATTATTATAAATTAAACATAAAAAGGACCAGAACATTAAAAGGTGGACCGATGACCTGGTGAAGGTCGCGGGAAGCCGATGGATGCGGGCAGCACAAGACCGGTCAACGTGGAAAGCCTTGGGGGAGGCCTTTGTCCAGCAGTGGACATCTACAGGCTGAATAAGAAACATAAAAATAACTCGCCAGAAGTTATTTATCATATATGTCAGTTTTTTCTTCCTTTCTGCTCACGATGTACATAACACGTATCTTTCCTGTAACACAGAAGGAAACATATGCTCTCCTGTATCAATCTTCATACAATTTCTCTTAAAGTATGTCACTCTATGTAACATGAGTCTGCAGCCTTACATTATTCGCACACTGAATACAAATGACAGTGTCACACAGTGTCGCGTGGCAGATCAAGTGCCGAAGTGACACAGAGTTAACGAATCATATTAACACTAGGCAAGTTTTGTTGACGAAGGCTTTTCTCGCATTCGTGGTCCCTCGAGTCTTATCCAAGCTTATTATGTTCGGTAACAAAATAGAAGTAATCGTGTCTCATTGGTGACATGAGCTCTTACTTAAGGAAAGAAAGACTGTCCTGTGGTCGCAAGCGGAGTGCGTTGTCCTAGAATCAGTCGCCGACGTATCTTTTTAAATGATCATCAAATGACTTATCCCACTCTGAGCGGAGCGGAAGGGCATGTCAGACTTTTACTGACTAAAACCCATCCGTGTTTCTTAACTTGCGCCAGTAGCCACGGTATCTCGTTGATTAATAAACAATTAATTTCCCTGGTTTATGTGGAATTTATGACTACCATTTTTGGTTGAGCTTTGCTGTTAACTGAGATGCATAAACTAGATTTGAAAAACTTTTACCACCGGCTAAATAAATAAAATAAAAAGAAAAACATTACACTGTTTTCTTCGGCAATCGGGTAATAACTGTATTTCAAGTAACAAGACCCATATAAACAAATACATAAAAGAAGACAGGATAACAAGTATAGAATTTTTTAGGAGTGGTGCGTGATTTTACCCCGAGAAAATACTAAAGTAAACCAAGAAAAACCTAGCGCTAACAAAATATTCTGCTTTTATCATAACACGTAGAACCGAGAATCTGAACAATTGGTCCAATCTTCAAAAAGCAAGAAAGTATTCCTAAGCATTTTTGTCAGACAACGCGAACTCTGCAAAAACAGAAAACATCACTGAGAATAGAAGAAATTGCCCCAATTCCCCAGAACTACCCTCCGAAATAAAATCAATGAAAAATATAGTAGGAGGGGGAAAGTTAATAAAACATTCATATATTCTACCGCCCCATTTCTAAATTAACTTTTGAATCCGTCAAACGCGTAGGGTTGCCCTCATTAGCACATAAAACAAACCAGTAGCGGCAATCAGGGAGACAATATTAGTGCCCTCAATAATCGGAAAGAACACAGTCCTGACTACAAACATTTGTCTGGAGTGCCTCAGGGCTGTCACTGTACAAAATTACATCCATTTATATGCAGATGTTGGAGGAATTAAGTCGGCACGCGTTTGACTCGATGCAAATCACTCATGGAAATTAAGCCATCGATATCCAACCCTATCCTAGTCTCATGTTAATAGTCGCAATCAGAAATAATTTTTCAAGTAGCGAAATTTAATTCGGAATTCTTGATGAGCGACATTAAAGGAATGGCTTGAGTTCTAGCTGGCCAGTTATTCTCGTATCTGATGGGGGAATTTATTTTATGAAGGTATTAGGTATTTTTGCTTGGAAATGTTTATGCTTTTAGGAAACTTGCTGATTAAATTATGTTTTAGTTTTATGATGGATTTGAATATCACTTAGCCTTTGGAACGGAAGGATCGCTTGTGGCTAGGAAATATAATCCGCACGATACGATCGATCAGGTTAAGCTGTGGTTGTCGCGGTTGTTGCATGGATGGGTGATCATCTTTACATGCCACGACAGTCCATGCCTCGAAAAGCACGTTAAGCTGTTGGTCCCGGTAGATCATTAACAGCCGTTACGGGTCGTCAGAATCCCGAAAATCCAACAGCCTTTTATTTGTATCAATAGCTTGATAATTGAAAAGAGTGTCCATGGAGTTTCTAGCCCGTTCTTCTCCATAGGTACCTACTCTTTGGAATGGGCGACTAGCTTCATCTTACTGACTGACCGAGCTTCTAACAATTCAAAAGTGCCCGTAACTAGTTTAATTGAAATAAATGCTTTGATTTTGATTTTGAGCCAGTCTTACTAAGTAAAGATAGATAAAGATAAAGATAATATTATTTTGCAAACATGGGTAAAAAAGGTGACAAAAATAAATGTATATACAACATGTAACAAAAAGGGTATATACATACCAAGGGCATGGCATCTTTAGATGATATCAAACGATATCGGAAGGGTTTCAACTCAAAATAAAATACTCAAAAAATTGGTACCAAATTTCCGGTTTCGTGTGTTTCTTAAAATCAAATCATAACAAACGTAGCAGCACACTACATACGTTAATAACTACTCGTTACCCGTCACGTTACTTGCCTAAATCCGATAAATGTCTTCAATATCTGTGTGCGACTAGTATTATAGTAGCCTATCACAGGCGGTGTTTTTCCCCATAACTTCCTAACATAAAGAGATAGGATTAAAAAACCCTCCTAATATCGTTTGATATCATGTAAAGACGCCATGCCTTTGTTATGTATATACCCTTTTTGTTACACGTTGTATAATGACAGGTTCAGCCATGTTTTACCATTTTGGCATGCAATTTTTTTTTAGACATTCATTTTAAAACTAGAAAATAAAGTTTAGGAAAATGGTTCAAAACTACGTTATTCTAACTTGAAAGAAAAATCTATTTCATTAAGGTACTCACTTATATTATAGCACGTTATCACGACTAAAAGGCTTCGGAGGCTTTTTTAAATAATTTTAACGGAAGCTCTTTCCAGCTCTTTGGTAACTTATTATAAATAAGTAGAGCCATGCAGTAGACACTTTTGCGCATAAGTGCTGTCTTAGCTAGCTCTTGACATAGCAATGTATTGTCGAGAAGTAAGTAATAAGTAGTATCATATTACCCAATAAATGGGTTGTGGAGCTCACATAGGCTGTCAGTCCATGTAACAAACTGGTATTTAGCTGTAACCCGTTAGCCGACCCACACATAATTAGAAAAAGACTAAGCAGATGATGATGATACATTTCGATCGAGGGACCCTGGTGTTTTTTTAATAATTATAAACTAGTGCTTGACTGCAATCCCACCTGATGGTAAGCAGTGATGTAATCGGTGATGGTAAAGCGCACTAGTTTATTAAGCCTATTCACTTAAAAAACTTAGGAATAGGAAGGATGACGGCAGTTCAGCGACGTGATGCAATGTTAAACCCAAGACCAACACGACCAAACGATGCTGCGCTAGAGGGAGATTGATCTGGAGACTCTCCACGACCAAACTCCCGACACAACAACTTTTGGCGCATCGTACCCGCCACACAGCGCAACACAACTGCTCAGACCCGTCCTCCGTACGGCTTCACCAGACATCATGCCGAAACACGACGAATCGCTTGGCTGCAAGACTTTGTCTGGTGGGTGGTAACCACCGAGTATGAGCTTGAGTATGAGCCGAGTACGAGACTCGATCGACGATATCGAGCGCGTTTGGAGCTCTCATTGGTTGAAAGTTCTTACAACCTTAAAGCAGGCCAATCGATGAGTCAAATGCGCTCGATATCGACGATCGAGCTTCGTAATGATAACTCATACTAGGCCTACAGAAAGTGGAATTTCGTTCCTTTCGATTGTGTTCTTACATAGTTTCTTTTTTTTTTAAATTATTATAAACTAGTGCTTGGCCGTAATCCCGCCTGATGGTAAGCAGTGATGCAATCGTTGATAGTAAAGCGCGCTAGTTTATTAAGAGCCTATTAAGTCAAAAAAACTTAGTGAATAGGAAAGAAGACGGCAGTTGAGCGCGGTGATGCAATATTACACCCAACAACACGACCAACGATGCTGCACCAGAAAGAGATTGATCTGGAGATCCTCCAGGACCAAACTCCCGACACACGTCCTCAGTACGGCTTCTCTAAACATCATGGCGGAACACGACGAATCGCTTACTCGTGTATAATAGAAAGAGACAGATAGATTACCCGTGACTTAAAAACGCGTTTTTAATACAGAGCCATCTATTATAAATTTTGAGAAGCTCTCACGAAGTTGTCGCCATCTTGGATTTCCATTTAGCTTAGCCGTCTCAAAAACCGTAAAAACGACACCTAAAAGGAAAAAAAAATGTTCGTCGTCGATAATTAACTCAAAAATATAATGTATCACCCCATTATCACCTATCACCATAACTAGCCACACAAACCACAGTTTTACACATCGGAAAACAAAACAAATACTAGGGGAAAGGAAAATGATTACTATTGATATATTTCAGTGTTGCCTTTCTGGTTATGATAAATGGTTGCCACGTCACTGCCGGTTGGCTGTTAATTACTTTATTGTATTGAGGGATTGTTGTATTGCGTCGGTGGCCAAGCATGGGATACACCGTAAGGAGATTTGGCCAAGAATATGAAAGAGAAATTGAAAAAACTTGAGGCAATCGTCTATGACGCAGCTCAAATGCAACTTATAATAAACTCTAATGAGACAAATCCAGTCTTGTCAGAGTTAAAATAATTGTGAACAAGCTATGGGATGCAACAGCCGCGGTTGAAATACTAGTGCTGTGGCTTTCTGGAAATTCTACTCATTGATGACTCGATTTATTGATACTTTTGAGTAGTGTTGGAGATTATGACTATATTCTCCTAGATTATCAGAATAATAGAAGATGCTAAATGCGCAGCAGTACTTGTACTAGCTATTATGCAACACGATTATTTTGGTATCTTTTTAAGCAAAAATAATACAATAAGTTATAGAATATGTGCTCCGAAAATGGATAGTATCGAAGATATAAGATAAATATGTGTGGGTATCTAACTTCATTGATCACCATCAACCTTTTGTCGTTCCACTGCTGGGCACAGGTCTCCTCTCGTACAAAGAAGGATTAAGCATAATCACCACGCTTGCTGAATGCGGGTTGGCGATTTCCCACTTAAAGTCCAGGTTTCCTCAAGATGTTTTCCTTCACCTTTCAATCAGTCATTGGTATCCAAGATACACTTAGAAAGTACATATAACTTAGAAAAGTTATATTGGTACTTGCCTGACCTGGAATAGAACCCGCACACTCATCCTTGAGAGGCTGGTGTTTTAACCACTAGGCCACCACGAGTTACTTCATTGATAAAAACAAGTAATTCAAAACAACTGATTCATCATCACAACCAAGGTGATGAAATTACTTAAGCAAAGTAAAGGACCTACTTGGGGTCGAAACTGCGACCTATATCTTGTAAGTGTCTTGTGTGTGTTGTCCTCCTTTATACCGCGTACATCGAGGGACTGGAACAATTTGCCGGCGGCGGTGTTTCCGTCGGACTACAATTTGAGTGTCTTCAAGGCTAGAGTGAATAGGCTCTTAATAAACTAGTACGCATTACCATCAACGATTGCGTCACTGCTTACCATCAGGCAGGATTGCGGTCAAGCGCTGGTTTATAAAATGTAAAAAAAAAAAGTTACATCTGAGCCACAACTGTTCTCGGCAGTAATAAGTGACAGCTTCAAATGGTGATACATTTCAAGCTGAACCTCTTGGAACCTTAGAAGTAAATAGGCTTTCCTCAGGACAAATGAGTGGTCCAACCTTAGTTAATTAAAGCATTCGCTCTGTTAATAATGTTGTTGTAATGGAGATGGTAATCCTTTTTGTGAGCCTTAGTGATCTATCAAACCTTTCCATCCTAAAGGGCTTTTCTTTATGGGCACAACAATTTTTATACTAACCCATATTAATACTTTTTTCGTGAGTTATGGTATGAATGTCGGAGCAAAACTTTAGAACCTGAAAACCAATTCCCGTTATTGAAAACATGGAAAATTTAGTTGTACCTACTAACATCTCAATAACAATCATTATCATCATCATCATCTCAGCGTTTATCCCGGTTGCATTCGCGGCTTTCGCGTTGGAGCCCGGGGTCCGCTTTCCTGCACATTCTCCTCCATTTCGCACGATCTTTAGCAACCTGTGGTATGAGCTTGTTGGCACGCATGTCATCTCTTACAACGCCAAGCCAGCACTTCTTTGGTCTACCCCGCTTGTTCCGGCCCGGCGGAGGCGCCATGGCAAGACATTTGTTACCCACGTAACATGCCGGTTTCCGTAAGACGTGGCCGTACCAGCGTAGGCGACTCTCCTGCAGTTTGTCTGCAATGTCACGGACACGAAGGCTGCCCCGGATGCGGGAGTTCCTGATGCGGTCTTTCCGCGTAACTCCACACATCCACCGCAGCATATTCATCTCCGTGACACGCAGCTCCTGCTTGTGTCGCTCTAACATCTTAACATCTCAATAACAATCAATTTCTATAACTATTCAAAATAACTAGATGAACTTTTGAAAGATTTAAACTGGTATCTGAGGGGAATTAGTCATAGTTATAGCAACGGTTATAGTCTGATCTTAGTGTCAGTCTTAAACCAGTATTGCACTACATTTTGAGAAATTTTCGACATTTGTTGGTCAACGAGTAGAGATTGCTACTAGATTCTGCACCCTAATTGCGTAACTATTACTATCAATTGAAATCATCTTGAAGCATATTGCTAATACATCGCTCTATATGTTCGAAAAATATGTCTGCTCAACGAAGTAAGTAACGCCATGTATGTTGTTGAACTGTCAAAATGAAACCCATTACTAGTGACAGATTGTTACGCAATTACCTTGCTAAACATAACTGAACGAACAAGAATTGGCCTTCAGACTGTGAGCGCTCCTGAAAAACATTTTATCGCTTTAATATTCCCTAAAACGATGAGATTGAATGTTGAATTAATGAACCAACTACTTATGTCATCATCATCATTACTTCAGCCGAAAGACGTCCAGTGCTGGTCACAGGCCTCCACCAAACTCCTATCTTTAAAACTCTGCATTAATGTTAAAACGTAAACAAATTCTAAATTGTCTAAAATAATGTTATTTCATGAGATGTACAGCCGCATTTGACCTGCAATCCCGCCTACCACCCTGACCTCCCATTCTGTCATGACAAATGGCCAGTCAGTGCGCAACGACTGTTAATTACGTCACTGTATATTAAGGGCAAGCCAGGAATGTTCCGCGTACCTTCACACCGAGAGGAATCCTTCGCAGAATGATTAATGCGGCAAATGACATTTTTGAGGCTGAAATAAAGCCTCAATGGGCATTAAATGGTGACGGCTAAAAGTTTTGTTTTGCCTAAGCGTGGCAGATGTTTTGAGTGAGTTTTAAGTCAATTAAGGGATTAGACTAAATTTATTTTTGAGGTACGAAATTAATGACTAAATAAAATTATGGTCAGTCAAATAACACACAGTTGAACGGTTTTTCTCTGTAAGAGGAGACCTGTGCCCCAACAGTGGGACGATAAAAGGTTGTTGATGATAATGGTGAACGGTTTTTGTTGCTGTCGTCAAATAATTTGATTCCTGTAAGAAGGTTTGTACAAAGTTTTTACGCATTAATCGTATTTTAAAAACCATATGAAGTGAACGTATCCTAACTGAAGAGTCGGAGAAGAAAGGCCAAAACAAACTCAGAGGACAGTCTCTTTCAACATGATCTTGGTCAGATTATGTGAAACCATGTAGATTGATGGCTGAAATGGTTTTAAAATAAATATGAACAAATAACACTGTCGTTGAAATAAGCAACCAACTAACGACTTTAATGAGATTTTAATAGTTAAAGTGAAGGAAACAATATGTTAAACTCCTTCACCATCATCATCATCATCTCAGCGTTAATCTCAGTCGCATATCCGAAGCTTTTTTCAGCTTTGGAGTCTAGAGTCCACTTTTACCAGTCTAACTGCTTATTTGGATAAACTTCGCTATTTTCCGTGAAGCGACTACCGTCTGACCTCCACAACCCGAAGGCGACATTGAAGCATTGCAGTTAGAGCAATTATCAGACTTTTGAGGGTTCCAACAACCCGTAACTGCTGCCACTAAAATGTTCGTATGGCAACCGGGACCAACAGCTTAACATGCTTTCCGAGGCACGACCAGACCAGTGCAAATATTCCTATTCATGCATACAAATATTTGCCCCGCTCGTATGTTAAGCTTCTTGATGATAGATAATATTTAGCTCAACTTATTATAATTTTCCGACTATGTCACCGTCAAGATTGTGAATGAAAATGAAGGGCTAAACGGTGACCACAGCGTGAAATAACTATGAAAAACAAACAAACAACAAGTCACAGGACATCAACAGAAAAACCCCATGGGCTGTTTCAACTTTCACAAATACCTGCTGGTCTTTTTACCACCACAATTTGTCACCCCAGCCCACAGCGGTCTGGCATTAAATTACTTTTTTCTGTCCTCAAAGACACACCCTTTTACCTTCATCCGTCTTCAAGGGAACACATCCAAATTAATATGTTAGAAAATCCCTATAGGATGAAAATTCTCATTTTAAAATAAACATCCTTTCCGAAGTAAAAGTATACAAACTCATCAGATTATATTCATTCAGGGGCGCTTCTCTCGAACAACCTCGCCATCTCGACATATGTCAACCAATGCTAGCGTTATCAAAGGCTAGGTCGTACATAGGCGGCTTATGTTACGCACGTATGAACACGGGCGAATATTATGTCGACGGGTTTCACTGGACTTAATTAAAATAGAACATACAAAGATTATGGTAACAGAAAACTTTTGGTTTTATGCCTACCTAGTAGATGTTTTCTCCACACTTTTTTTTTTATAGATTTTTTTTTTGGCTTAGGTAAGACAGTCCATCATCTAAGACTCGGTTCTTCTTCTTCTTCTTCTTCAGCCTATAGACGTCCACTGCTGGACAAAGGCCTCCCCCAAGGATTTCCACGCCGACCGGTCTTGTGCTGCCCGCATCCATCGGCTTCCCGACATCATCATCATCAAAGATTCGGTTGGTTTAATATTCTTTATTTATTTATTTATTCTTTCGTACAAAAAAAAAGTGTACAGAGGCGGACTTAATGCCTTAGGCATTCTATAATTAATATTCTAATTAATATTAATATTCTTTATTTTATATGTTACGGGATCATATCATAAATAATACATGAAGTTAATAAAGCTTAACATAGTAATGTTGCAGTACACTGCATTATCCGCAAATAAGACATATTCGAAGATCGACCATAAGACGACCATTTAAAAAATTAAGATGTAATTTGGCATAAACAAATAAATAGGTATGATACGTCTTACGTTTTACTACGTCTTTCTCTGTATCTTTGGTCCTTTTTTTTTTTGGAAAGTCTCATTATGCCTCTTATAAACCCATAATAAACTAGTGCGCTTTACTATCAACGTTTGCATCACTGCTTACCAAGAGGCAGATATGCAGTAAGTAAAACATTAATTAAAATTATTCAAAAAACAAATAATGCATAAATTTTACTTAATTAAGTTTGTAGAAACACCTTGTCAATGACAGATACAATCTCGTGAAGACCATATTAATTGGTAAAGAATAACGCTATTTCTTAAACCACATAAATAAATAATACCAAAACTAACACCAGTCCCTTCTACATCCCACATAATCATTATACGCAATTATTGCGTACCCAGCGTACGTTTAATATGTGCTTCATCTAAACAGACGAGCCGCAGGCGATCGGACGTCCGCTAACAAAATTGTGTCTTTTGCACATAGCACACTGGTCTACGTGGTAGGCACGCACACCAGTCTGTGGGGTGTAGCGTTTATTTGCTCGGGTGGTCCCGTTTTAATAATGTTGTTGTTTTTGGTTACTTGGTCCTTTTAGAAGTGTAGGCTGTAAAAATGTTATGGCTAAGTATTTTATTTTTTAAGTTTCGTGAGTTTCACCACCACCATTCTATTGTTATTTGAAATATTTCAGCTCAAACTAAAACGCTAAAACGTGATAAGAAATTTTCGGTGTGTAATATTTTCAAATCATAACGTACATGACACCGCACTACACAGGTTAATAACTACATCTTACACGTCACATAATTCCCAATATCTCGATAAATCTATTTCGTAATTCTCTGTGCCTAGTATCGTAGTAGCCTTTTAAAAAATCCTTGCAATATCGTTTGATATCATCCAAAGAAGCCATGCCATTGGCAAGTATACCACCAAGTATCAGTGATAAGAAGCTACTGGAACATCACCAACATACAATAACTGGAAAAAATAACACATATATTTTCCTTATTATTGAAGCTAACCTAAAAATACATAAACAAAACTTAATTAAAAGTATATGGGACGCCGCACAAGGTCCAAAATTGAAAAAAACTTCGATGACCTTTATATGTCGGAGACGGTTGTCGATTACAATTGTGGCTAATCAACAGAATTTATTATGATGTTTTTATTCCAATAAAATGAGAAATCCAAGCTCTGATGATAATACCGCTCGGCTTTCATCCTCCTCATTCTACATCAGAAACCCTGAAGCCCTGAAGATAATACACCTGTGCTCGGTCTTCCCTTCTGTCCGCTAAATATACGAGCATATACGAAGTTTTCTTGACTGAATAAGCTTTTAATAAACTAGCGCGCTTTGCCATCAAACCTTTGCATCACTGCTTAAAATCAGGCGGGATTGCGGTCAAGCACTTGTTTAAAATTACGAAAAAAAAGCAGACGAAATGAGAGCTTCATCGTTTTTTTAGAAGTCGGTTTAAAAAGTTAAACACACAGATAAAACAAAATACGGAAGCCTCCAAGCGCTTTAGATTACCAAGTTTCGCCTAATTAACTTGGGAGAGATTCGTGTTCCTTATTAAATTATCTGGATATCTATACATATTATGTTTATTAAACTTCTTTGTCGTGTGGCCGCGTCGTTTTTCTAATGTAAGCAACAGATTTTGTTTCGGCTTTCACTCTCACTTAGAGAATTTTTAATAGAAGGTTATGAAAAGAAATATTTAAGTTATTTAATAAGAAACCTCCCTTTCTGAAGCCGTAAAACTCATGTGGGGTATGAGGCATCTCTCTACATTTGTCAACAGCGATACAGGCTCGATCGAAGGTACTTTGAAAATTCGAAGTATACCCGATTAACTCTTATGAACGAGCGCTTATTACGAACTGATTACAATTTGTCTTCAAGGCTAGAGTGAATAAGCTCTTAATAAACTAGTAGGCTTTATCATCAAATCGAAGCACTAGTTTATATCAATTAAACAATGGAGGAAAAGAAATGAACTAAAACAGATCGGGAGTACGAACAACTGCTAGATCATTCATTTTTAGGTCGGAACTAAGAATTTTATTATGTTCTTAAGAAGTCGAACTCTTGGAGCGGGCCCCATACATTAGAATAAAAGTTGTAAGTGTCCATAGAGTAAAAATGAGACACTAAGTCTCCATTGTCTGTCTGTCTGTCACTAGACTCTATCTCGTGAACCAGCCAGACTCGTGAAATTTTCGCAGATGATTTATTTCTGTTGCTGCTTTAACAACAAATACTAAAAATAAAACTTTTACTTTTGTATAGATAATGGTAAGAGCCCCTTCGCGAGTTTAACTCGCCGGTATTTTTGACAACTGTCTTTGAAGGAACTATTCCAGATTACGTAAAAGTTAACTTTCAAATGCATAATTTGAAATGTTATTGAACTATCTTACATAACATAATCAGCCTATAATGTTCCCCCTCCTTGGAGACAGGGCTCCTCTCAATGAGAGGGAGTGGGCCGTAATCCACCACGTGGGCCGGGTAGATGTCACATGGTTCGAAGGTTTACTCTAGGTAATCTTTTGTTTCCTCACGATTTTTTCCTTCACTGTTTGACTGTCTTATTACAGCGCTTGCTTGACTATCTTATTCAACGCTTATTACAGAAATTATAATACCGTATGAGTATTATTCAAAGTATTGGTATTACAGCACACTCTAATACCATGTGTCAAAAATGGTTTACCTAATAGACAAGAGTATATAGAAATGACCTTTTAAGAGAAGGGATCACAAGTATAGAACAATAAATTGATGCTAAGATTTCTACTACAATTTCTGTTTTTACCTGTGATAACCAGCAATTATCTTTATATCTCCCTGCCTATTTTCTCCCGTTTACCCGCAAAGTTTCGATCCCGTCGGAATATCGGGATGAAAGGTACTAATAATCCATACTAATATTATAAATGCGAAAGTAACTCTGTCTGTCTGTCTGTTACTCTTTCCCGCTTAAACCTCTCAACCGATTTTGATGAAATTTGGCACAGACAATCTTTAGACCCTGAGAAAGGACACAGGCTACCTTTTATCCCGGAAAAAATTGATGTTCCCGAGGTAAATCTAAAAAGCGCGATATAACCGAACTCCACGCGGGCGAAGCCGCGGGCGGAAAGCTAGTAAGTAATACTTATAAAGTACTAATAATAAGTAATACTTTAATCCTGGTTATAAACCATGTGTGTATCAAATTTCATACAAATCGGTTTAGTAGTACACACACCCACACATTCTCACAAGCTTTCGCCTATATAATATTAGCTGTGATATAATCTCCCTTAAATAAATGAATATAAAAACCAGAAGTGATTTCGTTGCCTTCCATAAAATAATTGAAAGACAAGCTAATACAGTTGATATCCGCACATCTTTCCAAAAACAAAAACACATCGCAATAAATTCACCAGCATCCTTGCTTACCCCGGCACTCAAATAATTTTCCTAACATGTCGTGTGTGACAAATGAACATATTCACGGATTACATACAATGACATGGCCATCTTTATAACCAAGATTTATTGTCACATGTATAAAGATCGACATAGTGGATTATTCCTAGAGAATCATCTCATATAAGACCGAATTAGTAGGAATGGTTATTGGATTGATTGTATTTCTTGTTTTGTTTGTCAAATAAATGAAATCGGAGATCATTGACCGCTTATCACTCAGCATTTCTTTAGTCGGCTTGTATAAAATAAACCTGTTTTTTTTTATAAATTATAAAGTAGTGCTTCACTGCAAACCCGCCTGGTGGTAAACGGCGGTGCAATCGTTGATAGTAAAGCGCGCTAGTGTATTAAGAGCCTAGTCACTTTAGCCTTGAAGACACATAAATTGTAGTCCGACGGAAACACCGCCGCTGGCAAATTGTTCCAGTACATTTTTTGTTTCACAGAAATACACAAAAAATAGTATTGTTACGAATGGACCTTATGTCGATGGCATAAGGTTCAATATCGCGTGACATGCAGTGTGTCACTTTCAAGGCCTAATTCGCTAGATCTAGACATTTCCTAGGTACAATAATAAAACGCATTGCTAGACTTAGGACGGCCTATCGAATGGTACAGGTCTCAACAGTTTTGTCAACAAAGTGTCGACATCGAAATTTCTAGAAACCCGTTTCCGGGAATTACCGTAGGTACTTCCGAGTGACCTCGAACTTATGTGCTATTATTATTACGTCTAGAGGAATCTGGAATGTTCGATCAGCTGGCCTATATAAAGCGCCGCGACGCCGACGCAGAGTCAGTCTACACTCGACTAGCGATACGAAAACAGCGACAGATAAGAAGCGATAATTGAGAATACCTACCGCGACAACTGTAACGAGAACTGTAAGTACTACGTGAAGAAGCATCTGTAGCGTTATTGTGTGTTTACAACACGGACTTCGTGGACGTAAGAGAAGACTTCAGTGCGACATCAACTACGTTCTACTTGTCATTGCCTACAATCGACTGTACCTTCGTTGCCAATAAACTTCGTAACCCTTAACCGGCGTTTAAGTACCCCTAGCCCGTAACAATTGGTGTCAGAAGCGGCATGCCGGTCACGCCAAGGGAAGACGAAAGGGTTCGCACGCGACGACAAGCAGCGATGGATTTGGCGCGTCAAGAGGAAGAATCGGTTGGTGTCCCTGCACCCGGAGTAGATGCGGCCGCCGTAACACCGACGAATGTGAGTGCGCCTACTACCACCACTATTCCCGGAAGCAGTGGATGCGATTTATCGGCGTTGCTGGCTCATTTGACGCTGCAAATAAAAGGTATGGCAGAATCCCAGGCAGCAACCCAGGCACAGATTAAAAGTGTAGCAGAATTCCAGGCAGAAACCCAGGCAAAAATAGATAGATTCCAGGCAGCAACCCAGTCACAAATAAAGGAATCCCAGCAACTGGTATTACAATTAAATGAAAAGTGGAAAAAGACCAAAGAAGAGGTCAATGAACTTAGAATTAAAACAGCTCAACAAGATGCCCGTCTGGACCAGCAAGACACGCGCATAGACAAACAAGATACGCGTATGGACCAGCAAGATACGCGCATAGACAAACAAGATGCGCGTATGGAGAAATTAAACAGTACCATCATGGAGTTTGGGAAGGAAGTAGAATTTTTGCAGGAGAAGGTACAAAAAGGCGTTATTAAAGGTGTGGTACCGGTACCCAGTTCTTTACCGACTTTCAAGGTACCTCATTTTGATGGAACAACGTCATGGGTGGCCTTCCGTCTACAGTTTGAAAAAGTCGCAAAAGGCAACAATTGGGACGACGATCAAGCTGTAACCGCCCTTACGCTTGCTCTGCATGGTGAGGCGGTTCAAATCCTCGAAAATATTTCCGGCGATTCCAATACCCTAGCCTGTCTGTTAGAAGCGTTGGAGTCTAGATATGGAGAGAAACACCTGGAACATGTCTACAGGGCTCAACTCCGCGACCGCACACAGAAAAGCAGTGAGGGTTTGCAACAATGGGCCACGGAAATAGAACGTATGGTTCGGAAGGCGTATGCATCAACACCGGGATTGATTGGCGCTACTACTCTACGATTATTTACCGATGGGATTCGAGATGCAGAAGTCAGGGCTGCAATACGTCTGGGTCACCATCAGACCCTGAAGGCAGCTTTGAAGCATGCTCTGGAGGTGGAAGCTGTACGTCAAGATGGCCCACAACATGATCGTATTCGAGAAGTGACCGCACAAATAAAAGCCCGACGAGGACCAACCTGCTACGAGTGCGGCGAAAAGGGGCACATTCGAACTGATTGTCCCAGGAAGGCTAAGGGAAGAAGAACTTCTTGGTCACGTGAGGAGGCCGCAGTGATGGAGTGGCGTAAGCGCGATGCGAAGGTCGAGCCCGAGCGCCCGTGCGAGCGAGTCGAGTGGCGCGAGCGGAGCGATCGGAGCGGGCACCGCGAGCGACTCGCTGAACGAGAGCGGGAACGCGTCAAGGACCGGGAGCGAGACCGAGACCGGGAACGCGAACGTCCCGGCAAGCGAGAACACGAGCGCGGGCGGTCGCGCGGAAGGTCGTGGAGTAAGGCAGACGGAAGCCGGGACAAGGAAGTCGAGGACGAGGCCCGTAAGAAGAAGCGCCTCGAGAAAAAGGCAAGACAAAAGGACCGTCGTCGCCAGGTTACTTCAGGAAGTAAGGGCCGACATTGTGACAAACAGGAAGAGAACGTAAGGATTATCCAGGTGAACGCTTTGGACGAAGACTGGGATAATCAATCATTGGAAGACGCACAACAGGAAGATAGTGACTTGAAGACAGTAATCGAATGGAAACAACGTGGCCAGAGGCCCGCTTGGAGTGAAATATCAGCACTTAGCCCAACAGTAAAAACTTACTGGGCTCAGTGGGACAGCCTGACAATTGATAATGGAGTTCTCAAGAGACAATGGGAATCACCCAGTGGACAGGAGGTCACCTTACAGATAGTTGTTCCCGGTGATAAAGTCGCGTCAGTGCTACGACAGGTGCAC
The DNA here is from genome assembly GCA_017933935.1 of Sesamia nonagrioides. Lineage (NCBI taxonomy): Eukaryota > Metazoa > Arthropoda > Insecta > Lepidoptera > Noctuidae > Sesamia > Sesamia nonagrioides. Next base: position 924,855 of record JADWQK010001324.1, on the reverse strand, counting down.
GACGGAGTATCCGGAGGACATCTTGGAGTAAAGAAAACCCTGGAGAAGGTGAGGCAAAGATTCTATTGGGTGCATTGCCGCGAAGACGTAGAGGACTGGTGTAGAAAATGTGTAGCCTGCTCCTCAGTAAAGGGACCGCAAACGAGAGCCAGAGGTCGGCTGAAAGTGTATAATGTTGGTGCACCTTGGGAAAGAGTTGCTCGGGATACACAAGACTCGTACAACACCATATCACCCACAGTCAGATGGAATGGTCGAAAGATTCAATCAGACGTTGGAGAATCATTTGGCCAAAGTAGTGAAAGAACATCAAAGGGATTGGGACCAATACATTCCACTCTTCTTAATGTCATACCGCTCTGCAATATATGATAGCACAAACTGCACACCGGCGAAAGTCAACTTCGGCCGAGAAATTAGACTACCCATAGATGCACTAACCGGAACACCGCCCGATACTCCTATCCTAGCCGTCGACTATGTGGCCGATCTGCGGCGTAAATTAGATGGAATACATGAGCTAGTGAGAGAGAATGGTCTGAAAACCAGTGAGAAAATGAAAATCCGATATGACCGCAAAACTAACGTGCCCGGATTTGAAGAGGGAACTTTGGTATGGTTACATAATCCCATAAGGAGAAAAGGAAAGAGTCCGAAATTTCAAGCCAAATGGGAGGGTCCGTACACGATAGTAACCAGAATAAACGATGTCACCTACCGGATTAAGAAAGGACCTAGAGGGAAGCTGAAGGTCGTACACGTTGACCGCCTAGCTCGCTATTATGGATCAAATCATGCTCGGGACGAGCATGACTAAGAAGGGGGCAATGTTACGAATGGACCTTATGTCGATGGCATAAGGTTCAATATCGCGTGACATGCAGTGTGTCACTTTCAAGGCCTAATTCGCTAGATCTAGACATTTCCTAGGTACAATAATAAAACGCATTGCTAGACTTAGGACGGCCTATCGAATGGTACAGGTCTCAACAGTTTTGTCAACAAAGTGTCGACATCGAAATTTCTAGAAACCCGTTTCCGGGAATTACCGTAGGTACTTCCGAGTGACTTCGAACTTATGTGCTATTATTATTACGTCTAGAGGAATCTGGAATGTTCGATCAGCTGGCCTATATAAAGCGCCGCGACGCCGACGCAGAGTCACTTTCAAGGCCTAATTCGCTAGATCTAGACATTTCCTAGGTACAATAATAAAACGCATTGCTAGACTTAGGACGGCCTATCGAATGGTACAGGTCTCAACAGTTTTGTCAACAAAGTGTCGACATCGAAATTTCTAGAAACCCGTTTCCGTGAATTACCGTAGGTACTTCCGAGTGACTTCGAACTTATGTGCTATTATTATTACGTCTAGAGGAATCTGGAATGTTCGATCAGCTGGCCTATATAAAGCGCCGCGACGCCGACGCAGAGTCAGTCTACACTCGACTAGCGATACGAAAACAGCGACAGATAAGAAGCGATAATTGAGAATACCTACCGCGACAACTGTAACGAGAACTGTAAGTACTACGTGAAGAAGCATCTGTAGCGTTATTGTGTGTTTACAACACGGACTTCGTGGACGTAAGAGAAGACTTCAGTGCGACATCAACTACGTTCTACTTGTCATTGCCTACAATCGACTGTACCTTCGTTGCCAATAAACTTCGTAACCCTTAACCGGCGTTTAAGTACCCCTAGCCCGTAACAGTATGTAACTCGATCTAGTTGTTGACGATATTAGAATAAAGTTAGAGGTTTGTAGACGTTTTAATACATCCATCGCTTTGGGCTAACAAAAAAACCAGGTCATTAAGTTAACCATTCTGTGAAGTTAACCAACTAAATGTAATAACTTCTTATTCTATGCGGATTCAGCTACTACCTATATTTAAAAAAGTGTTAACAGTTTTTGTGTGTCTGCCTGACTGTTTGCTTGTTACGCCTAATTTCGGCGGATCCGACTTATACGGGAATTTAACTGGTAGACAACTTTGTAATATTACTTAATATTATAACGTTCAATGTCGCCGTCATTTGTCTATCAGATGTTCACAGCCTCCATGGCGTAGCGGTAGCAGACGCGGCCGCTGCGCAAGGTGGCGCGGGTTCGATCCCCGCACAGTGCCAGTATTTGTATGCATGAATATGAATACTTGCACTGGTCTGGTCGTGCCTCGGAAAGCACGTTAAGCCGTTGGTCCCGGTTGCCATACGAACATCTAGTGGCAGTCCTTACGGGTTGTTGGAGCCCTCAAAAGTCCAACAATTGGTCTAACTGCAATGCTTCGATGTCGCCTTCAGGTTGTGGAGGTCAGACGGCAGTCGCTTCAAGGAAAATGTCGAAGTTTAGCCATATCAGCAGTTGGACTCGTATAGCGGACCCCAGACTCCAAAGCTGAAAAGGCTTCGGATGCGACAGGGATTAACGCTGGGATGATGATGATGATTAACTGGTAGACAACTAAAAAGGAGTAACTTAGGCAACTTTAGATGAATAACGACGTCTAAAAGTGATCAGTGATCCTGCTTGCATAATAAACGGTTTCATTTCATTGATTTTAGAAAATAATAATTAATATTGCGAGCAAATATTTTAATCTCCACATGAAATTCAATTTGCTTTTTGATATGCACGCAAACAAAGTCACAGGTACAGATAGTCAAACATAATAATAAGAACTAGGTACCTAATAATAAGAACCAGGTACTAAATGTACCACACTTGGTATGTTTTTGTAACCTCACAACCTTTCTTACAACAACCTGACTGCCACAGAGACCACTCACGCCCAAAGCCCCCCTTCAACAGTCTCAATATTTAACAAAATCGAATCATGATAAATTGAAAATTGAACACGACGTATTTTCTCCGTTTGAAAGGACCAAATGCCACTCACACATACCTAAATATAAGGTACCATCCCCTGGTACATCAAAAAGCCCAGGGGAGGCCGCGTGACTTCGGAATGCATTCATTAAGATGCATTGTGTCCGCATGCCCTATGCCCAGACGCCCAGCAAAAATGCACGATACATGTAGGGGGCACGGGCAAAACGAAAGTGATGGGCTTCCGTTTCATTTCCTTTGTATTCCGTTTTGTTTTTTTTTTTCTTTTTTAGGCTGCAGTTTTGTCGTTCTACACCTGTAAGTATTGTCTGACGAGCAAGTTGCTTAGGTTTCTTTATTTCGTTAAAATTGATTTTAATAAGCAACGTATTTAAATTTGATTTAGTAGTTTTTGATGCAGTTTTTGAAGCGTAAGGCAGAGGTGAATCTGTCTTGCATCTGCTATCAAAAATTTCATAAAAAAATGTTTTAAAATGTCAAAAGCTTGGCCAAAAGAAATGTCTAAGTTAATGTAATTTAAAAGTTTTATTATATTATTTTAAGTTTCTTTTATTCATTAGTTACTTTTTTCTGGTTCCATTTGTCATCAGCTTGCAAATGTCCAAGTTGTAATAAGTTTGATAATATCTAAGTTGTATCCTTCCAACACTACTCCAGAACCTTTCGACCGCGTCGGCCATCTGTTCTGCGACTGATTTGCTCTATCCATTGCCAAAGTTAGTAAAATATATTAATAACGAAGCGGAAACATGGTAGTTTAACTAAGGACCAGATGGAGAAAAAGGTACTCATTATCCTTACTAATATTCGCCGCAACTACTTAACCGATTTCTTTGAAATTTTGCAGACGTAAAGTTAGAAGTCCGGATTAAATACCTAATAGGGAAAAATTTGACGTTCAAGAGGGACAAAAAATACCGAATTCCACGCGGGCGAAGCCGCGGGCGGAAAGCTAGTTATCTATAAAAAATTAAGTCAACATTCGTAGGGAAGTTTTTCATTGCATTAGAGATCTAGAAAAAAGTGGATACATCTATAGTAAACTAGCACCGCGGTTTCACCCGCGTAAATATAAATATAATACAGTATATTAAAAATAATATAAAAAGTAGACAAAAACGTATTCTCATGCCTAACGAATATATGTATATACGAAATTTCATTAAAATCGGTTCAGCTGTTTCAAAGGAGTTTGAGAACAAAGAGGAGGAGTGACAGGAGAAATTTATATACAATATGTAAAGAAAACCCTGTCCGATCCGTGAAGGTATTGTTAGGTATCGATAACAGATTCTACTATTGCCTATAAAGCCGGGCTAAACTTAATAAAAAAATCCCCCTAAAAAAATAAATATTATTTCGCAAAAAGAGGTAATTTAAAACATGTGCGATAGGCCATACAGGCGCGGGCGAAGAGGGGCTGGGCACGCGGCACGCGGTCGCATCGCTATTCGCTCAGAATTATACCGTCAAAAATAATGTTGTCACTTTTTAAAAATTAGCAAATTTTGGGAAAGTTGGAATTAATTCGCGGGAAAAAAAGATAATTTCAAAATTCACTAGTATTGTTACTATGATGATTATGTAAAATTTCATATGTTATTTGGTCATGTGTTTACCTAACCTCTACTATCCTTACGGGTCGGACAGGGTTTTCTTAACATATTGTAGGTAATAGATTATTTTCATTGCATTTTAATCAGCTCTTCTCCCGCCCTGTTTGCTGTTTAGAAATATTTTGCCACATTTTATCATATTAAAAGGTGCAAATTATTCATTGAAGAGACGTATTAGTAAGTAACGTTATTTATTAAAACCGAATCTATATTCAGGCTAAGAATTAGAACTTTTGATCATCAAAGTTACATATGTCGTCCTCCGTGGCGCAGCGGTCAACACGCCTGCCTGCGACGTGGAGGCCCCGGGTTCGATCCCCGGCCAGGTCATGATGGAAAACGATCTTTTCCTGATTGGCCTGGGTCTTGGATGTTTATCTATATATGTATCTATTATAAAATAGAGTGTCGTTGAGTTAGTACCCCATAACACAAGTCTCGAACTTACTTTGGGGCTAGCTCAATCTGTGTGATTTGTCCGTGTGTATTTATGTCCGTGTCCGTGTATATGAATATGACAGTCGCCAAAAACGGGCCTCCATCCTCGCCCTCCTTCGTTACCGAGCTGTACTTTAGGGATAATTTCCCGTACTTATTAAAAACTTTCGCATTTTAATTTGTCATAATATAGTTTTCATACATTCTTCTCTGAAACAGACAACCCATTAATTTTAAACTAAAATATTCAAATTCAGTATTTTATACTACTTGTCTTCGTCGATTTTTTAATAATCTATACATATAAAAATCAATGCCGCTTTCGTTGTAATTATATAACTCAAGAACGGACTCACCTATCCAAACCAAATTTTTAGGCTTTGTTGTGACTAATTAGTAGATGGTTTATGTGAAGTTTTAACAAAATCCGCCGAGCAGTTCTTCATTTATCGTGTTTTTTGCAATAAATGAATTCAATGAACGATGGACGACGACCACTTTCTTTGTAATTTTTTAATCCACCAAAACTGTGTAATGGCACCAGATTGGTAGTGAAAAAGTTATTGCGAAATTTAATTGAATCTACGATTTTAACTGGTATATGAAAAGGAGAAGTTTCACAGCCTCCGTGGCGTAGCGGTAGCGGACGCGGCCGCTGCGCAAGGTGGCGCGGGTTCGATCCCCGCACAGTGCAAGTATTTGTATGCATGAATATGAATATTTGCACTGGTCTGGTCGTGCCTCGGAAAGCACGTTAAGCCGTTGGTCCCGGTTGCCATATGAACATCTAGTGGCAGTCGTTACGGGTTGTTGGAGCCCTCAAAAGTCCATCAATTGGTCTAACTGCAATGCTTCGATGTCGCCTTCGGGTTGTGGAGGTCAGACGGCAGTCGCTTCACGGAAAATGTCGAAGTTTAACCATTTCAGCAGTTGGACTGGTAAAGCGGACCCCAGACTCCAAAGCTGAAAAGGCTTCGGATGCGACTGGGATTAACGCTGGGATGATGATGATGATGATGATGATGAAAAGGAGAAGTTTGTTTGTTACGGTGTATCCCTATGATCCCAATTGATATGCCATTTGAGTTCGAACGATTACAATACCTACTTATCCTGTGCGATTATCATTTGCTATGTCCATCAACAAAGCCCAACTTTATGTTGCCTGTTCGAGAGTCGGTCCCAGTCGTTTGTTTATACATGCTAGAAATGAAAAAACAAAGAATATTGTTTTTCTAAATGTTTCGGATTAAGTTTTAAAATTGCTACGCTACGCTAACCTTTTTTTTTATCGTCCCACTGCTGGGCATAGGTCTCTTCTCATACAGAGAAGGATTGAGCGTAATCACCACGCTTGCTCAATGCGGGTTGGCGATTTCAGAATCATAAAGTCCAGGTTTCCTCAAGATGTTTTCCTTCACCTTCAGTCATTGGTGTCCAAGATATACTTAGAAAGTACATATAACTTTAGAAAAGTTGCATTGGTACTTGCCTGACCTGGAATCGAACCCGCGCACTCATACTTGAGAGGCTGGTGTTTTAACCACTAGGCCACCACGACTTATTAATATTAAAATAATTAATTAATATCTTATAAAATTGCTAGCAAAAAAAAATTTTATATTTGAATAAATAATTTTGATGATCCAATAAATTTGTTTTTATTATTTCACTTTATACGTAGCGCAGCACGTATCGGGCCGCTAGTGCTGTATAAAACTTACTCTACGTTAAATAAACTAACATAAATAATTGCCCACAAAACTCGTATAAAAAGAGATTACTTACTCATATTCGTTTCATGCATGATTTCCTACCAATAAAGATTGTGGACCCTCCGTTCTCCGATAAGACGTGATCAAGTAACAGGGAAATACAATTTTATATTCATGTCCCGGGGGAAATAATTACTCCCATAATTTGGGTAAATAGATCCTCTGATCTCCTGGTTGAGCGTAATAGAGTATGAATAATACCGTTCCTATATTAGCTATCTATTTTGTGGTGATGAAACTGACACAATCATGTTCACAATCAGACCAGTGAGGGCCTAGTGGTATCGGCTGCGACTTACAAGTTGTAGTTCATAGGTTCAAATCCCATCAGGCGTTTTATTTTATGCGAACTATTTTATCACCGCTCTAAAACGGTGAAGTAAACCATAGTGAGGAAACCGGTTCTAGAGTCAAAACTTGCCAAGACATGTGACATCTACCAACCCGCACTGGGTCCGCGTGGTAAAATGGCCAACAGTCGTGGTGGCCTAGTGGTTAAAACACCATCCTCTCAAGTTTGAACGTGCGGGTTTGATTCTAGGTCAGGCAAGTACTAATGTAACTTTTCTAAGTTATATGTAATTACTAAGTACATATCGCCAACCAGTATTGAGCAAACGTGGTGATTACGCTTAATCCTTCTATGTATGAGAGGAGACCTGGGCCCACCAGTGGGACGATAAAAGGTTGGTGATGATGTGAACGGGCGCCATGGGGACTGGTCATCTCTTAGCTGCCACTGTTTATTTTAATTTCGGAATTGTTCAATGTGATAACTTTTCTATAACAGACTATTAACATACACGTCTTTCTGTGTAGTTTTCACATCAATAAATTCAACATAAATGATTTCAGTAATCAACTATTTTGTAACCGTTTTATGATTAAAAAAAAAATGTCCGTGGGGTACGTGCCCGTTCTCCATAAGTACCTAATTGCTTTGGAATACGCCACTAGCTTCATCTTTCTTTTTTATTATATGTATTATTAACTAGTGCTTCACTGTACCGAATCCCGCCTGGTGGTAAGTGGCGCAATCTTTGATGGTAAAGCGCGCTAGTTTATTAAGCCTATTCACTTAAAAAACTTAGTGAATAGGAAGGAAGACGGCAGTTGAGCAAGGTCATGCATTGTTAAACCCAACAACATGAGCAACGATACTGCGCCAGAGACCAATCTCCCGACACAAAAACATTTGGTGCATCGTACCCAGCACACATCATAACATAACTACTCAAACCCACCCTCCGTACGGCTTCACCAGACATCATGAAAACGGCGAGTCGCTTGGTGGCTAAAATTTCTCTGGTGGGTTGTAACTTCTGCCAGCAGCCGAAATTATGGCCTACCACACTCCTTTTACTCAAAGGTATCAGTAAATGGTTTATCTGAAATAATTATTTTAATTCGAATGATTTGAGCGGCTCTTATTATTTCTTATTGTTTAGCCACGAACTTCGCATAAAAGCAATTCATAAAATCTAAATCTCGTTCTAAAATAAATAAAATCTTAGTAACCCCGTACAACGACCGCTTTTACAAACAGCCACATAACGACGTCTCGTAAACGTAGCCACGTATATAATGCCGCCATATAGAAATGTTAAGTACTCAATACGTGAAGTGCACACGTCTGCGCCAGTAGTAATGAAAATCAAATTTACACAAAACCGTACGAACATGGGGTTTTGAGAACAGACTCCACAACAAAGCGTAGCTTGAGATTGTCCACATATTAAAACAATTAAAGCAAAAATGTATAATCAATATTTTTGCTACCGTGTTTGTGTTGAAAACACAAAAGTATGTAGATAAGAAGGAGCTAAGATTTTTCTGTATTCTTATTGCGTAACTCGCGAGAGGTCACAGTCTGAATAATTTTGAAGGACATTGTTAATCCAATGCTCCAAGCGTTCGATAAATTTGTCAGCTCAACAACGTAAATAACACAATGAATGTTGTCAAACTGTCAAATTTATGTCATTCCTCACCTCAGTCAGTGTATTACGCAATTACACCACCGGTAATATGTTAGGGCTTATAACAAAAGCCTTATTTAACGTACATACATATATTCGCTAAAATTAAGTGGCAGTGGACGGGGCACATTGCTCGTAGAATCGATGGCCGATAGGGCAGTAAGGTTCTGGAGTGGCGGCCACGTACCGGAAGACGCAGCGTAGGGGCCCCCAACAAGTTGAACTGATGACCTGGTGAAGGTCGCGGGAAGCCAATGGATGCAGGCTACACAAGACCGGTCATCGTGGAAAGCTTTAGGGAAGGCCTTTATCCAGCAATGGAATACTATAGGCTCAAGAAGAAGATACTAATGGTGAGGATATCCAGATAAAAAGTATCCTTTGTGGACCTATCCTGGTTATAAACCATCTGTATGCCAAATTTCACCCAAATCCGTTGCGCAGTTTTTGCGTGAAACAGTAACAAACGTATATCCACACATGCATACGAACATTGAACGTTATAATCATCATCATCTCAGCGTTAATCCCAGTCGCATCCGAAGCTTTTTTTTTCAGCTTTGGAGTCTGGGGTCCGCTTTACCAGTCTAACTGCTCATTTGGCTAAACTTCGATATTTTCCGTGAAGCGACTGCCGTCTGACCTCCACAACCCGAAGGCGACATCGAAGCATTGCGGTTAGACCAATTGTCGGACTTTTGAGGGCTATAACAACCCGTAACGACTGCCCTTAGATGTTCGTATGGCAAACGGGACCAACGGCTTAACGTGCTTTCCGAGGCACGACCAGACCAGTGCAAATATTCATATTCATGGATACAAATATTTGCACTGCGCAGGGATCGAACCCGCGCCTCCTTGCGCAGCGGTCGCGTTCACTACCGCTACGCCACGGAGGCTGTGAACATCTGATAGACAAATGCCGGCGAGATTCGTTACGTTATAATATTAAGTAAGATTACAAAGTTACTCTGTTTGTGTGGTTACCTTTTCACGCCTAAACCACTTATCAGTTTTCGACAACATTGCACAAGGAGATAGATGGCATCCTGGGGAAGGATATAGTCTTTTTGTTCCGGCAGCACGTTCCCGCGGGATAATATCCAATATCACGCTGGCGAAGTCTGTTTTTTTTTTGTATAAATGTGATTTTTTCATTGTTATATTTTAGGTCCTGCGCCAGAATGGTTTTGGGTGGTTTGGGTGACGTATTTATAAATCACGAAAGACACCGTTCTTCTTGGTTTATTGTCAACGTTCCATATGCTAGCTTTGTCCACTTTATCGCCTATCTTGTAGTACAATTTAATCCTCTCACTAGCGTAGTGCAACTATTTCACAAAAATCCCCGCTAAGAGCTGTACTGCTGCTGTGCCGGCGCTGTTTTATGCGTTTTCACTGAGCTTTAAATGTTGACAAAGCCAGCCCTACTCGACAGTCTTTTCCGTACGGATTTTCTCTACCACTGCAGATAAATGTGCGTTTTTATTTTGTAAAAGAAAATATTCTTTCGACGAAGATTTTTAATTTGCGGAGTGTTTGTCAAAGAATAGCTTCGTTAAATGTAGTTGTAGAGTAATTGTGGGGTTAATTTTCCGGATTGCCGCTAGCTTGTAATTATTCAGTTAGTAGTTTTTTACATTTTAATCTAGTGGAGGTTTTGAAAAATCTTTTAAGTAATTTATGTTTAAGGCTTCAGGCTTTTTTCGTTGAAATGAAGTTAATAATTGTTATCATAAAATCATAGGTCTGTATAATAAATGGTTTTAATCTTACACAGCAAACCGCATTTTTTGCCCTTGGTTACCATATTTGAAGCGTGCGTCACTTGGTGAGATAACTAAACGAGATCATAGAATACGTTTCGGAAAATTTGGAACAAAGACACAGACAAGAAATAAATTACATTTCTTCAACTCACATACACAATTTTTTTAACTACCTTCAACTTCAACTAAACGGATAGTACCAAATACACCAAAGAGCTTTTCAAACTCGCAATCTTCGAACTCGGCTGCTCACAATTTAAATAAATCACTCTGTTGATTCGAATCGTTCTATCGTTGCAACCAGCCCGTCACAGGGGACTTAGCGCCCCAAAATACTCGTTGCGGCAATTTTTTCCTGTCTGTCAGACTACAAAGGGATGCACGCGTTAGACCAATGTAATTGGATAAATTGACAGATGGTACTTTTTTATATGTGTTGCCGTCATTTGTCTATCAGATGTTCTGTGATGTTAGATTGGCTTGTTAGAGGTTTTTATCAAAAGAAACACAATATAACTAAAACAATTGTAACGCAGTATTTTTTCTTCGGCATTTTCTTTGTTGTTCCGATGTCGAGTTATTCAGGCGAAAAAATAAGTTATTGTTATTCACTTTCTCGCTATGCGCATCCGGCTCGAAGGACAATTTTTGAGACAGAATATTTATATCTTAAAGTAAAGCCACTGGTGTTGAAACTGTACACTAAAACCAAATATTTTAAAGCTCATTGTTTTTTCCATCCAGATAAAATTTCACGTGAGGCAAGAGACAAGTTTTGACTTATTCAAAAAGCCATATATACCGGGTTTAGAATCCAACATGATCCGATCTCTGTACATAAACACACGAGACTGGTTTGCATGGCTTTGATAAAAATCTGGACCAGAATATATTCTGATTCAGTTTGAAATTCTATTCAGTGTGTGCACAAAAAGCTTTGGAAAAACAGTCAGTCGGAAACTTATATCATGCAGCAAATATTACAGTTTCTGTGAAATAAGAATATACGTTTTTATTTTATAAAATCCGTGCAGTAAAATAGACAATACTTTATACGTAAAAAGAAAGAAATGCCTGCTCGGTTTCCTCACTTTAACTGGTTTAACCAGTGTTTAAATTTTCCTAATTTTCCATATCATATGGAAATCATGGAAGCCATGTATTTCTACACATTTAATTGCGAGAATCGGCCTTCTAGTAACATAATGCAAAAGTTTACAGCTCAAAACAGTTGACCCCGTAAACCCGATGGGTACCAAACACGTTGACGCATCAACGATGTCACAACACCATTGTTCTGCATCGTTGCATCACTGCGCCTACCGACACCCACGTGATGACCAGTTTATTGTACTATCATACTTGTATAACTATATGAACAGTTATATAGATATGGAAAGTTTTATTAGGTTAAGAGTAAGAAATACTGAGCTTGTAATTATGAATGATAAAATATATGCCACCTACGCACTTGCTTTCAAAAAGGTCAAGTGCGTGGCGTTGCCACTAAGGCCCGCCTTATACGACCCGATGTAGGTATAGATAAAACAAAAGAAATATATAATGTGATGCTTAAATAATTAGATTCGTAGAATAAAACAGAGGATTAACACATCATCACGCTTGTTGTCCCCGAAGATCTACTTCAACAATGGGGTCTATGGTACACCCCCATTTCACTAGTTCTGTTGTTTTTATTTAATCATCATCATCATCATCCCAGCGTTAATCCCAGTCACAGCCGAAGCTTTTGGAGTCTGGGGTCCGCTTTACCAGTCCAACTGCTGATATGGCTAAACTTCGACATTTTCCGTGAAGCGACTGCCGTATAACCTCCACAACCCGAAGGTAACATCGAAGCATTGTAGTTAAACCAATTGTTGAACTTTTGAGGGCTCCAACAACCCGTAACGACTGCCACTAGATGTTGGTATGGCAACCGGGACCAACGGCTTAACGCGCTTTCCGAGGCACGACCAGATCAGTGCAAATATTCATATTCATGTATACAAATACTTGCACTGTGCGGGGATCGAACCCGCGCCACCTTGCACAGCGGCCGCGTCCGCTACCGCTACGCCACGGAGGCTGTCTGTTTTTATTTAATGTGTTACACTAAATATAGTTAGCAATAGCTAATAATCTAGTGATATCAGTCCGTAACTACGATATAAATTTGAGTCTAATAAAATAAGTTTTTTTTTTTTTAATTTAGGGTCAATAAAAAAAACTGATTTTATAAGACTAAAATTTATAAATACATATTATATGTATAATATGAAGATATGGTTCTCTCTCTACGTGTTTTTTTTTTCGATCTATTTAAGAAATTACCGCAAATTTTGATTGCTGATAATGAGAAAATATCTACTTCTGAAAAGAAAATAATAAGTTCTTTCGCTAAACGACGTATAGGTGCACGGACGCGCGTTGGTGCGAGAGGAAGGCACTGCAATTATCGGGCACCCACGCCGACAATTCCAGGTACTATATAGCACAATATATTTTAGGTACCTATTATAGACAATAGAGAGCGAACCTACTTTCATCAACCAGACACAAAGTCAGATTTCGAAAACCCGATAATCCTTTCCCCAACCCAGAAATTTTATTTAATATTTGAATTGTCGTTTTAGAACGAACGCTTTTAATATTCTGCAACCGTTTGCTTTGATCAATATTTTGTAAGCATATTATTTTGATATATAACAGTGTCCGAGAAGTTTCTTCTCCCAACATACTACACTTTGAAATGGACAACTAGCTTTATTTTTCTTTATTTTTGTTGCTATCTTTTCATGCTTAGATCACAGCACTGATCAACATCCAGAACTTTTTCATAATGTAGTTAGGTGTACAGAAACGGACATAGATCGAACCTTTCATCCCGAAACATAGTGCTGTTCCCGAGGAAAACAACGGTAACATAATTATGATAACAGATGGCGCCATGTGCCTTTTGAATTGATGATTGAATTATATAGAATTTTATGCGGACAAAATCATAGGCTGAAGTCAGTCTGAAATAAATGCTTTTAGTTTGAGAATCGAACCCAGTAATTAATGCTCAGCAGTAACGCTTACAATCACTAGAGCAACAAAGTAGCAAAAAGGGCAGATAAAGTTCGGAGCACGGGGAATAGCCAAGTAGATTAAATAAATAATGAAATGGTTGTACGCTATTTAAGTAAGATACAACTTTATTCATTACCCCATTCTTCTCCAGCGTCGTCTACGTCGAATGGGACAAATCCAATAGGACCATTAGTACCGACGTAACTTAGTGCCAATTCAAATAGGTTCGTTAGTACCAAGTTAAATAGGACCATAAATCATGTCTGGTGAAAATGAGGTGACTTTAAAGCGAATAATATTACGTTTTATGAAGACAATGCTATTTGACTATCAATTTTTATCGGTTGATGTTTAATTAATATGACATATACAATATGTAAAGAAAACCTCGTCCGATCAAAAAGGATAATAAAGTTTAGATACACATATGACCAAATAAAATATGAAATTTTACATAATAATAATAGTAACAATACTAATGAATTTTATAATAATCTTTTTTTCCGCGAATTAATTCCAACTTCCCCAAAATATGGTCATTTTTTAAATAGTGACAATACCATTTTAGACAGTATTATTATGAGTGATGCGACCACGTGCCGCGTGCCCCGCCCCCCTTCACCCGCGCTTGAATGGCTACCGTGTTGCCTACCGCACATGTATAAGTTACCTCGCTTTTTCGAAATAATATTATTATTTTTATAATTTTTTTAGGGGATTTTTTTTTTAAGTCCGGTTTTGTAGGCATTATTAGAATCAGTTAACGATACCGAACAATACCTTCACGGATCGGTCAGGGTGTTGTATTGTATAAGCCGCTTATAATTATCCCACTGCTAGGCTCCATTGCGGATTGGTAGATGTCACATGTCTTCAAAATTTTGATACTAATTCAAATTCAAACATTTTATTTCAGGCAAGGCCCGTATGTACTATAAACACGTATAATGTAATATAAACGCGATGTTTTCCTTTAATATTTTGAAAGCAGTATTAATAAAATAATTTACACAAAGTAATGCGCTTCTCGGGCTTTTAATCTAGGTCATATTTTTTTTTAATAATTATAAACTAGTGGTTGACTGTTATCCCACCAGATAGTAAGCAGTGATGTAATCGTTGATGGTAAAGCGCGCTAGTTTATTAAGAGCCTATTCACTTAAAAAAATTGAATGAATAGGAAGGAAGACGTCAGTTGAGCGAGGAAATGAAAATGAAATGAAATCGTTTATTAAGCAAGTAGGATCACTAATCACTTTTACACGTCATATACCTATATTTTTTTTAAACTAGGTGAAGCCGGCATTTCCTAACTGCCTACCTCTGAGAAGAAGTAGCCGAAACAAACTCAGGGATCATCGTCTTTTTTCAAGTCAAGACATTAAAAATGAAAATGTTTACAATAATTTACCTTATAATTACACATATTGCTTAATAACAATGCTTAACAGAGCGAGCAGCTCAGTCCCAAGCTTTTTTGTCTTCTAAATAATTTGTGATTTTATAATACCCCTTTTTACAAAGTTTGGCCTTTATATATTTTTTAAATCGTTTAATGGGTAAGTTTAGAATGTGGTGATGAGGTGGTGGTGAACGAGGTGATGCAATGTTAAACCCGACAACACGACCAACAATGCTGCGTCAGAGGGAGATAGATCTGGAGACCCTCTACGACCAAACTCCCCACACAACAACATTCATTTGGCGCATCGTACCCGACACACATCGCAACACAACTGCTTAGACCCGTCCTCCGTACGGCTTCTCCAGAGATCACGCCGGTACTCCTTGGTAAGACGGGTTGTCAGACTAAGTCTTAGTGTGTATAGATGGTTACATATCCATGCTCCAACCTCGGTAAGCGTAAATTAGCCTAATTAATGAATCGTTCCTTAATGGAAATGGCATGATAACCGATGAGGTGGACCGACCAAATCAAGTTAGCAGTGCAGCACCTGTAATTGAATGATCCAGACTGTCGTTCAACAGATAAAAATGGAGAGAGCTCGTGCGGCGAGCTACATCAAAGTCTCGAAATCAGTCATAGTGAGCACGACCGTTCTGTTAAGAAGGAAACGAAGAAGAATGTGGCATAATAGATTAAAATTATATTTCCAGACGTGTTCCTAATTGAAATGAAAGAGATACGCGTCCTTCAACTCTAAAAGAAATATCAAACGCTAAAATAAAACATTTGGCCAAATTACATCTGTGGCTAATGCATTATTTTCTAAAAGTCAAAGTGAGGGGAAAACTCATTTGGAATTTGACTCGTACAAAAGGACCGAAAGATTCCCGTTTGTTTAAAGAGAATTCTTGACGGCACTTGGACAAATTAAAAACTTTTTGGACAAAAAAATGGTAACAACAGAAAACTTTTATTTGAAAAAGAAAGAAAAGTCAACGATGTACTAAAGCTTTTGAGGACCTCAAATTGTCTCGAGTGTTAGGGATTTAGGGATATTTTTCGTACAATATTGAGGAAAATCATGCGGAAATGCTAAAATAATGAAAATGGCATATGGCTTCGGGGAAAGCCACTTTATGTATTACTGTTTTTCTGTAAAGATAAGCAAATTCTGTGTCTACTTTGCGGGTGCCTGTGTTATTGTCATCATAGTATAATTTAAAGAGAAGTTATCTTTGATTTCTTTTTGTTAAATAACGACTTAAAATAATTATAAATATTTGGTATATTTTATGATATTGCATTAATAGTATGTTTAAATAATCACCAAAGAAAAGCCTGTATAAGCCTTAAAAAGGTTTCTACAAAAGAGAAAAGATTATTATGTCTAAAAATTTTACTTAAAATATTTTCTTGATCACGTACAAAACAAAATTTTCTTCAAAACATTTTTCAACGTAAGAAAAGTGCTGAGTGAAATAAACTACCTACCCACTATTAAGCACATTTTATTTTATTATCAAAGTACATTCCCCTGGCGGTACGGGCAAGCTCCAAGTACAGGGCGCGGGGAGGAAGCCGGGGTCATATCGACATACGTTTACTGGCAATATCCGAGTCGCTTTCTTCAAGTCGCCCATTACGTACGGTGGTTGCAAAGATTAAGTTACGCAGATGTGACGAGCTGAGAAAAAGAAAGGACAGAAATGCAATAAGTAATTCTTGGGAATTGCGAGAATGGGAATGCAATATGTATTTTTATGGATGTTGGTTATATAGGAAAGTTGAGTTTATTTCAGCTCGGTGTCTATAAAAAAAAAAAACGAAACGATTAATTGCCTTTTTTATTTCCAAATTAGACATACTACCATATATTATATACCTATACGACTACAAACACAAAACATTTTATTAAATAAGACACTAATGCGGAGTCCCATTGGATGGATTCGCTGTGTTAGATCAAAACAAAGCTGGTTATCAATATCATCATCGAAGTGCATTTTAAGCGTCAAATTCATTCCTCACAGAGGCGCAACTAAAACAGGCAGTGAACCTATCCTCCCAAAAATATTTATCTGCAAATATAAACTCTAAGGTTTTATGTAGGGGAAATACGAAGGTAGAACGAGGTTCACGGCAGCCATCTAGTTAAATCAACCCTCGGTACCGCGCCGATAGCCGACGTGAATAGCCGCCTTTATTTTGTTACTATTGCCTGACTCACTGTTGTGTGTGGATGTAGTCTCAGAAGTAGAGGCTGAAATATATTGGTTGGTGAATGTGCAAAAGTCTATTGTTTTGTGATTCCTACGATTTTTACATAAAATACAAAGACAAACTCTTGCTCGTGCTCAGACAAAGTCTTGCCGCCAAGCGATTCGTCGTGTTCCGGTATGATGTCTGATGAAGCCGTACGGAGGACGGGTCTGCGCAATTGTGTTGCGATGTGTACCGGGTACGATGCACTAAATGTTATTGTGTCGGGAGTTTGGTCGTGGAGGGTCTCCAGATCAGTCTCCCTCTGGCGCAGCATCGTTGGTCGTGCTGTGGGGTTTAACATTGGATCGCCTCGCTCAACTGCCGTCTTCCTTCCTATTCACTAAGTTTTTTTAAGTAAATAGGCTTAATAAACTAGCGCGCTTTACCATTAACGATTGCATTACTGCTTACTATCAGGCGGGATTGCAGTCAAGCACTAGTTTATAATGATTAAAAAAATATATATCTTTTTGTGGAAACTTGAATAAAACCTTCTACAGTGTGTAATTAGATCAATCACTTAGCAACTGTTACTAATAACCATAGGTCGGAGTAGGTAGAGTGATTTTTGGTACTTGTATCATAAATATTCACAGAAAGAAATATAACGTGGAAAAGCCATATTCCCGGAATATAATTCCGGATCCAAGTAACTATTGTTAATGTTGGTAGTGACATTATTACTACTCAATTCATTTAAAGGATGGTAGCAAAACTACACTAATTTATTATTTACCTAGTTGTTGAAAAATAAAAACAATCAAATTCCGAAGCATTAATACATTTCAATATTTTATTTTTAGCCTCTAATGAAGGGTATGCACCAGAAGACGTAGCGTGGGTAGGTCCCTCGACAAGGTGGACCGACGACCTGGTTAAGGTCGCGGGAAACCGCTGGATGCGGGAGGCGCAGGACCGGTCGTCGTGGAGAACCTTGGGGGAGGCCTATGTCCAGCAGTGGACGTCTTTCTTCGGCTAAAATGATGATGATGATGAAGGGTGTGGCCAAATCAAACGGTTTTACAACTTAATATAATTTCTACATTTTTTTTTTAATAATCAACCAATTCCGTAAATCCGGAGGAATGTCCATATGAAATCGCCAACCTGCATTGAGCAAGCGTAGTGATTACGCTCAATCCTTCTCTGTATGAGAGGAGACCCGTGCCCAGCAGTGGGACGATAAAAAGGAAAGGTTGATGATGAATCGACGAAGAGAACAAGTGACCCTCTGCCTAACTAAAGGTCTTTTTAAACCCGTCTTACATTCAACTTTAACCGGTTCAATACTATAATAACAGAATCAAATTAAAATGCATTGTTGCTCGCTTGGTTCCAGGTTCTAATTCTAAGGGTTAATGGCTATTTTTAACTTAAAATAGTACTAAACCTTGAATAGGCGTAATGATGAATCTTATGAAATAAGCATTACCTTTACCGTTGCCTTTTTGTTTTTCGTTGTCTGTTTATATACATAGGTATGAGTTTTACATAAATGGTAAAATAAATAAATCCAGGAATGATCGAAGTAAATTAAATGCATGAAATCATTTTCTTTCGACCAATAAACTTATTGCATTTTCTTTTTTCATTCAATCATAGTACTCTATAGGTACGCCTTTCAAATTTCAGATTCAGTCATCGAATGACCTAAGTAATTTAAATGCATGAAATCATTTTCTTTTGACCAATAAACTTATTGCAATTTTTTTTTCATTCAATCATAGTACTCTATGCGCCTTCCAATTTCAGATTCAGTCATCGAAATGTAATTTATTTCCTTTGAAAGTTGAATGAAACAGCTACTTTTTTATAAAAATGAACTTTTCAGTCAACCTTTGAAGTATTTCAACTTAATATTAAACATTCCTTTGACTTTACATTCAACCAGATCGTCACAAGACCTAGTACACGCTAATCTTTTTTCAATCCCGAAATGAAAAAACTAAAAATCGACCATTGCAAAGCGAACATTCGAAATTAGAAAACTCAGCGCGGCCAATCGACGCCAACGCGCGGGTTAGGTGCGGCGCACACTAGCGCCCACTTTGTGCAAGTGCAGCCCTAGGGTCGAACGTCGGTCGCCCGGGAGACGAGCTCGGCCCGGGCCGCCGTCGGGCCCCGCTGGGGTGCAAACGAACCCTCAAAACACCCCCCCACCCAACAACAACACGCTGAAACCAACCTTAAGTCACAAACAATAAGGTCACAATTGCTTCCCTACCTTCAGAGTAAAGTAGAATTAGCGATTTGTATGCTATGCAACACGGAATAGGGTCTGCTTTTCGAACGCTAATTTGGTTATCGCTAAGTACAGTCATGTTCGTGTAATTTTGTGCTCAGTTACGTAGGTTTAAAGTTGAAAGTTGTGTGGTTGCATACAGTGCGTGCGATACGGTTTGAAGGGGGGTAGCTAGGGGTGTCCCCTCATTCATAATCACAGGGATGTCGAATGCTCAGGTGGTTTAGGTAGCAGATTTATTGTTTCTAGGTGAGATGGTCCGCCACTGAATAATCTGTATTGTTTATAAAGCTCGCGTATTGTTTTATTACTGCGATTAATATGTCTAACGTTTACAAGAGCGTCATGTGACGCCTTTTTGTAACAAAGCCCTAAATTAATTGTGTAATTAAGCTATTTTAGTGATAACGTTTAAACACGCACTCATGATTATGGTGAAACATAATTGTTTAACGACAAAATGCTCAATGTAATATTGTTTTTTTGCAAAATGTAATCTTAAACGATTATCTGAAAGTAGAGTACCTACTTACTAATGGATTATTTATTTTATGTTTTATTGTTTTAGTTATTTATTCATTCATTCAATGTGTACTGTACTTTTCAACATCACCACGTTAAAGTCGGCTGTCGTTGAAAACCAGCGTTTGGGGTCACGCTTAAAGTCGACAGCATTATGCTACGCGAGAGACGTTCTGCGTGCATATGACGCATATTTAACCCCAATTTAACCTTTTTTGCGTTCTTCATTTGTGTCAAATGAAGGTATTTTCTTCCTTTAGAACCTGTATTACACGTGGAAACTTCACATTCTACTAGTAGCTACTATTTCCTATAAATACCCACTTCGCCTTTACTAGCCATAAAAAGAACCCTCTATTGCTGCACTTAATCTCTGAGCTGGACTTACCTGAAACAAAAGGAAGCATAATGTTAATGAAACCATTACCAGTTGATCTTGATAAAGTAGGTATTATTCCTTTGAGTTTTCTTTGCGCTCTCTTCGTGTAAATGGCCAGGTTTGCAAACGTCAGCCAACTTTTATCCGACGAATAAGTTTATCATATTGACAGTTCATCAAAACGACATAAATTTATTATTCAGTTAAAAGTTGTATTAATGATGGAGAAATCGTATTAATATTAGATAATATTCGGATGAAAACATATGCGGGTAAAACCATGGGGCGCTGCTCTTAAACACGCCAGAACATTTGGCGCTTCGCAGGTCTCCTGTTTTTTTAAGAGATCATGGATGCACCGCACTGAGAGAAATGTTTCTTATACAATATGTAAAGAAAACCCTGTCCGATCCATGAAGGTATTGTTAGGTAGCGATAACTGTTTCTACTAATGCCCACAATCCGGGCTAAACTTAAAAAAAAACCCTAAAAAATAAATATGATTTCGCAAAAAGAGGTAACTTAAAACATGTGCGGTAGGACATACAGGCGCGGGCGAAGAGGGGCAGGGCACGCGGCCGCATCGCTATTCGCTCAGAATTATACCGTCAAAAATAATGTTGTCACTTTTTAAAAATTACCAAAATTTTGGGGAAGTTGGAATTAATTCGCGGGAAAAAAAGATTATTTCAAAATTCACTAGTATTGTTACTATGATGATTATGTAAAATTTCATATTTTATTTGGTCATGTGTTTACCTTACCTTTATTATCCTTACGGGTCGGACAGGGTTTTCTTAGCATATTGTATAGTCTAGTGTTATATGTATTATCATTATAACAACATGACATGAGTCAATAAAATAAATTAAGTAATTAATTTTCCAATCGCAGAATCGATTAATAATTTTAAGGGTAATTTGTGCATTAGCCAATTTAAAAAGTTTCTAGAATCCTTTTGCCGCCGCTTTTACTACTGATAGAGTCCGACACCACTAATTGTACTCGGAAAACTTCAAAGAACCCATTAATAACAGACAGAAGACATCAAACAACAGCAGTTCAGAGCCTCCAATTGAAGCCTACACGCAAAGAGTTTTTACGACACCCAGTTACGACCTGAGTAGCGCGGAAACTCGCAGACTGCCTATTAAAGTCTATCCTAGAATCTCATAAAGTCATACTAACACCCCATTTTCCACACACATAACCTTTATCATCAATAAAATAAGGGTCATTTTCGGGTAACAAAACTGAAAGGAAAGTTTCCTTAAGTTTTCTCTCGCATTCGCCATTTTGTTCGTCGTAAAAAGTTAATGGCATTTCTGTAATTTTGCGGCCAGCAACAAGTAAAATTAAACATATAATTACTTGAGAGCGATTCCTTGTGTATTGTGTTACGTAAAATTTGAGTGTGACCTGAAAGTAATTAAAGAAGAATTTTGTCATTTGTCAGAAGAAAATATTTTGAAACAAAAATGTTATTTCTAAAGAAAAGACGTTCCTGGTGATAAAAACGAAGAGTCGAAAGGGTTAAAGTAGGTAACGACGTAAGCTTAATTTCTTTATTACACGTTCAAATATTCGACACAACTACAAGAGATACACGTACGAAGCTCCACGTGAAAAGTCTGAATCACCCAATTACAACTTGTAGACCAATATAATCTGAATCTCAAACGTGTTACAGCAAAATCCGAGAAACACGCTAGAAATCACGAACATAACGCAACTTATAACCCGGATCGATTTATCCAACAAAATCACAACTTGGACATCGATCAGCGTGCTCCAAAAGTAATCCGGAGACGTTACGAGCGAGCTCTAGGAAACACAACGCGACAGGCTGACCAATTACGGTCATTTGTTACAATGTCCGAGTGAGCTGTATCGCTGCAACACACTCCAGATTCGAAAAGGTTTTATATAGTACGGGTGTTTGTTCGTTTTGCTCTGTATTTTTAGTTAAGTCTGGATACTGGTGTGTTAATTTTAAGACTTTGGATTTTTAATTTTTAAGAATAAACAATTCAGCAATTTAAAAAAAAAAACTTCTCTTGGCTGTCATTCTTCAATATTTGATTGTCGTTTCTCTAAGCCCAAAAGTCTGACAACCAGACTTACTAAGGGATATCGTATTACCCAGTGACTGGACTTTGGGAGTCAGATAATAATCAATCGCTCCATGTACCTACTACTAAAACCACCGAGTCAGACTGGCAGCTGACCATAGTTGGGAAAAGGCAACAAAGTTGCGAAAATTATTTTATTTTTAATTCTAGAAACACATATTTCGCAAGGAAAAAAAAATATATGAAAGAAAAAACATATATTTGCTGTAAACATGAACGTGTGTCGCACACGACGCATGTCGTGGTGGCCTAGTGGTTGAAACACCAGCCTCTTAAGTATGAGTGCGCGGGTTCGATTCCAGGTCAGGCAAGTACCAATTTAACTTTTCTAAAGTTATATGTACTTTCTAAGTATATCTTGGACACCAATGACTGAAGGTGAAGGAAAACATCTTGAGGAAACCTGGACTTTAAGTCTGAAATCGCCAACCCGCATTGAGCAAGCGTGGTGATTACGCTCAATCCTTCTCTGTATGAGAGGAGACCTGTACCCAGCAGTGGGACGATAAAAAGGTTGATGATGATGATGATGAACTACAAAAGCATTTTCAAACTTATTACTTGGACCTACAATACATTTTTGTTTGCAACATAATAATCAAGTTAATAAAGTAACAGTACCATCCGAAACTAAACTTGGCACGTGTAAGTAACACGTTGGATTTAAATATCACTGTTCCACGGGCTGACTGATGGTGGTCATTTATTTTAATGACCGAGTGAATTGTATCACTGCAACACATTGCTTGCAGTCCTTATTTTATGCTGAAAGAGGACATTTTGTAGGTAAAGCCGCCAAGATTTTTTATTAATGCGACCTATACTTTTCTTTTTTACTAATTATAAAGTAGTCATCATCATCAGCCTCTACTCGTCCACTGCTGGATAGGCCTCCTGCATAGCACGCAAACAAGCTCGATCCTGAGCAGTTCTCCGCCAGCCACTACCATCCACCTTTTTGATGTCGTCGCTCCATCTCGCCCAAGGGCGTCCTACGCTACGTTTGCTGAGACGCGGTCTCCACTCGAGGACTCGTTTACCCCAACGGTTGTCGTTCCTGCGGCATATGTGACCAGCAGTAGTGTTAAGTAGTGCTTGACTGCAATCCCACCTGATGGTAAGCAATGATGCAATCGTTGATGGTAAAGCGCACTTGTTTATTAAGCCTATTCACTTAAAAAACTTAGTGAATAGGTAGAAAGACGGCAGTTGAACGAGGTGATGTTATGTTAAACCCAACAACACGACCAACGATGCTGCGCCAGAGGGAGATGGATCTGGAAACCCTCCAGGACCAAACTCCCGACACAATAACATTTGGCACACGTCGCAAACACAACTACTCAGACCCGTCCTCCGTACGTATAATGTCCCATAGTTGGACAAAAACCTACCTACTGGATAGTAGAAACTGTACGGTCTAACGCGTTCTCTTTTCCCAACTGAAGGACAGACGACAGAAGGAGGTAGAACTTCTTCTTTCTATCTGTGTCTTGTCCTCCCTGTGTCCAGAGCTGCTAAGTACCAATCTTTCAAAGGAGACCGGCTCATCTCGCCATCTCAGCCTGTCGTGATGTAGTTCGCCATTAAGCGGAACCAACTGGGTCGTAACCCATTGATCGTCTACTATACGGCAGATGTGCCCATTTCATTTAAGCGTTGCAGCTTTCCAAATGCCATCAGTTATTTTAGTGATGGAACGGACTACTGTATTCTTAATCCGGTTTACAAGTTGAAGTCCCATAATACTCCGTTCCATCGCTCTCTGGTATACATCTACCGAATTTTCGAATTCCGTATTTGAGAAGCAGCCCTTACAAAAAATTAAATTTATTTATTACTAGTTGTTGCCCGCGACTTCGTCCGCGTGGATTTCAGATTACAGCGTGCGGTGGTTCTCGTAAATTTAAAAGAGCTCAGTTGATATAAAATAAGCGCCTGTTAAAATAATGGCAGCAACATGCGTCCGCATTAGATCCCGTTTTCGCAACATTTTTTGTTACTGCTCTGCTCCTATTGGTCATAGCGGGATGTTATATAGCCTATGACCTTTTTCGGGCTCTAGACTATCTGTCTACCAAATTTCATTACAATCGGTTCAGTAGTTTTGGAATGAAAGCCGGACAGACAGACAGATACACTTTCGCATTTATAATATTAGTATGGATTTTCCTTGGGTCTCCGACACGACTTTTTTCTGTGAACAGTATATCGGAATCACCTTTACACGTAATATTTAAGAAATAAGCTAGATAAGGTAGGAATTGGAATTTCTTATCTAACAACCCCTGAGAAAAAGTGGAGAAACATATCCAGGAATACTCTGAATTTTAAAAGAGACTCTCAACTCTGTCCGTATTTAAAATTCAGACATATAATTATAACGTGATTTTTTCGATATCCCATAACTAGTAGAGATGAATATAAATAAAAATTCATTAATAAGTCCTAAAATACATAATATGTATGTGTAAAAGGACATTTTCGAAGATATATGACATGTTTATAGGTTTATTATTTATATTATTTTCATGCAAACCAAATTTCTTATATAAAGCTAATAAATTGCGACATTCTCATATTTTACATAAGTGTGTTTTATATTAATAATCGCGAGTTTGTCGATTATTTTGTACATAAATGATAATTGAAAAATAATTCATTATGCCAGAGGATTCTTTGATATCTCATTCATAACCAACTAATTTTGATCAGATCATATGAAGAACAGGTATCCGTATTTGAAATGGTATTTTGAGGAAAATCCTCTTAAATATAAGTGAACCTATCAGTTCAGCGCAAGAATTTTTTATTCGGCTCAATTCCTGAGGGAGATGTACGATATTTGCTAATATTTGCAATACTAAGCGAAAACTGAGCCAAATACCGGGCGGGCAACGCGATGCGAAGCAGTGAGGCGGGATAACAAAACATTTCACGCAAACGAAATCCCGACCATAAGTTAATATCGCATCTATAATATCCCCATTAACGTTTAGTACAAAATCGCTTTAAATTATCATTCCCTTATGAAGAGTATTTAACCCACTCAAGTTAACTCCTTGACACAAAACTAGGCACGCCTCCCCTCTCCGCTTGCCTCTTAGTAAACGTCTTTGAACTAATTTTTCAGACGGTGCTAAGCGAAGAAACTTTTATGAGGTCATGAGCGTTAAAATTCAACGTCAAGAATGGAAAATCCGGGTTGAAAACGTTATGAATTGTAGTGGCACTCCTCCTTAAACCTTTGCTTCGAATTTTGCATAAATGAGTTTTGTTGAAACTAATAGAGCTGGCAATTCTTTGGGATAAGTCTTACACTTTAGTTTGCCAACGAATCTCTTCATTTCTGATTCGATCACGAAAAACCGAAAATCTTTCTGGAAAAAATATCTAAATGATGGTGAAACATATATTATCACCATCAGTTGGGATCGTTTTGAAGGTTATTGCTTTTCAGTTGCTCCCTATGTTCGAAAATGTGTCTACTCAATAACATAAATAACGCAATGAATCTTGTTGGACTGTCAAAATGAAACCCATTGCTATTGATTATGTGTTACGCAATAGGGATGTATCCAAGGTATAAAAATAAAAAAAAAATAATTTGTCCGTCTTATAGATTGTAGCGGTGCCTACAACGCAACATACGAACAACGCGTCATACTGACGTCACGCGAATCCTGCATCTCGCAATCAGAGTTTTCTGTGCAACTAGCACGCATACAAGTTCGCGACATCAACCGGCGGGCAAAGTGGCCCGCCAGATGACCAGTCTGGTCAGAGGATCCTCCCTTTTCTATGGAGGATGAGTGAGCTTTACACGCTGCTCCCCGACTAGACCAGTATTTTTTATTTTGTCGAAATTACCAAAAACTACTGAGATATAAAATTACGTATTAAAGTTACGACGTGGGGGCTAATACGTCACGCCGTGGTATATTTTGTACCACGGCGTGACGTCATGCGACATTTCAAATCGATATATCATCGAAAGTATTTGAATGAATTTTTTATAAACCTATCTGATGGGCATTAAATTATTAGGATACAACCCAATTGCGCTGCCGATCTATAGTAGCGTTGACGAAGAAAGCGGTCGCAAAGTAAGACACGAAAACCGGCTCAATCTATCACATTTATAGGTGTATATATTCAGAGTACAGCAGTGACACAGTGGTATCGACTGCAACTTACAAGTTGTAGACATAAACCGTGGCCATTGCACAGGCATGAAACACGGGTGGGTTTTAGCCAGTAAAAGTCTAACTCGCTCTCCTCCCAGAGCAGGAGAAGTCATTTGATGATTTCCCAACCCAAAAAAAACCGGCCAAGTGCGTGTCGGACTCACGTACAAAGGATTCCGTACCATTGATTCGTGAAATTAAAGGATTTAAGTTATTTGTATGAAAGATTACGCGGTAATAAGCGGTTTACGATTAACGAGGTATTAATAAAAAAACTACTTACTAGATCTCGTTCAAAACAATTTCGTTGGTAGTTTTTATAGTAATGTACGTCATAATTTTTTTTTTTTTAGATTTTTCATTTTTTATTTTAGAAGTTAGAGGGGACCAACTTTTTTCCATTTTGGAAGCGTTTGTCACGCAAACTATTCGGTTCAGAAAAAAGAAACCTCGATATCATTTTTGAAGACCTATCCATAGATACCCCACACGTATGTGTTAGATGAAAAAAAAAATAAGTTTTAGTTCTAAGTATGGGGAGCCTGAGAGATGTTTTTTATTTTTACATTAAAATCTTAATGCGGTTCACAGAATACATCTACCTACCAAGTTTCAACAGTATAGCTCTTATAGTTTCGGAAAAAAATGGCTGTGACATACGGACGGACAGACAGACATGACGAATCTATAAGGGTTCCGTTTTTTGCCATTTGGCTACGGAACCCTAAAAAAGGTCCGAACCACATCAGGCGCTTTACTATTAGGAAAACATAGTGAGGAAAACCGGCATGTCCTAGAGGCAAAGCTTCGAAGGCATGTGATATCTGCCAACCCGCACTAGGACCATGTGGTAGATCAAGGCTCACTCCCTCTAACCGAGAGGAGGCCTGTGTCCCAGTAGTACATTATAGGCTGGTTATGTATATTATGTAATAGGTACACAATCTCGTTACAAATACTTTGATCACGTTTCCATTTGTTTACTATGTCAGGCCTAGTGGTTAAAACACCAGCCTCTCAAGTCTGAGTGTGAGGGTTCGATTCCAGGTCAGACAAGTACTAATTTAACTTTTCTCAGTTACATGTACTTTCTAAGTTTCTAAGTATATCTTGGACACCAATGACTGATTACAAGGTAAAGGAAAACATCTTGAGCAAACCTGGACTTTAAGTTTGAAATCGCCAACCCGCATTGAGCAGACGTGGTGATTACGCTTAATCCTTATCTGTATCAGAGGAGACCTGTGCCCAGCAGTGGGACGATAGGTTGATGATGATGATGACTATGTTAGCAACTGCTTTTATGACCTCATAAAGGTACTTTTAAGTTTGCATACCGAAAATACTTACCTATAAACAATTTAGTAAAGTTCGACCGTGACTGAGGGAATCACTTTAATGTATTTTTAGTGGAAGATTTATCTTCTATGTTTGATGGATTACCATAGTTATAGTACTAAGGAAGCATTACCTAGATTGGATATCTGTTCACAATGTTGGTATTTTTTGCTACTTATATTTTTTACTTTAGCCTTGGTAGGTACATTCAAAATCATAAAGAAAAATCTTTTTGACAGCAAAGATCTCATTATTTTCTTAATACCTCTTAAGGTTTAATGCCTACGTTACGAGTTTACTGCTACGTAATCATATTCTGGCGCTTGCATTAATTGGGTAGGCTACTCCTCATGCATACAAATATATTTGTAAGGAGGGTAAAGGGGTACCCAATTTATGAAGTCATCCATACTTAACTTCAATCGCGTAATTACAAATTAACAGTTACATTGATCACCAGCCGGAAGAAAGAAATGCCGGCTATATACACATCAAGACGTGTAAAAGTGATCAGTGATCCTACTTGCTTAATAAACGATTTCATTTCATTTCATTTCCAGCAATAGGTACCTACTATAATTCTGATATTTCAAACATTAGTTCTCGTTTTTTTATTTATCTATTTATAGCTAATTAAACCGGTACAACACCTATAACAATAAGACAAAAATATAACTTAAAAACTAAAATGGAACAGTGGACTCTTTCACATACTTTATTTCACAAAACGCCAGACATACTTTTAAACTTAAAAAGTAGTGCTTGATGCAATACCGCCGGATGGATGCAATCGTTGACAGTAAAGCGCACTTAAATTGTAGACACGTAAATTGTAGTCCGAAGGAAACACCGCCGCTGGCAAATTTTTCCAGTCCCACGATGTACGAGGTATAAAAGAAGAGGCGAAACGCTTCGGCCGGATCGTTGTGGTGTCAACAACATAAGGGTGGAAACTCGGACGGAGATGGGGGAATTAACGCACGCATAATCTTATACCATTCATCCGCAAACACATCACATTCAGGGTTCGTCGTCTGAAGGGCATTCAGCACCTTTAGGGTACGACAGAACTGATAAAATCAGATACATACTACAATAACATCTCAAGAAATATTATTGTCACAATAACAGACAATAATAGTTGTACCTGACATTACCGAGATGCCCAAATACAGAATAAATGGGAATTACAGAACCGGACTTGATAGTGACCTGTTCCGCGACGCAGATAGTTCAACTTTATGTTCGTGGAAAGTACATCTAGAGTCAGGGATGTCACTAATACCAGAAGTTCCAAAATTATGGCATAATATTTTGCTGAAAAAAATTGCATGGCATCGAAAAAAATGAAAAAAACCTGCTAATGAGCCCTTTGATCGAGGCTTACCTTTTTCACTTTGAAGAATTAAAAATTAAAAAAAAAATAAAGACCCTCATGAATTTACTTCTAAATGGAACTTCATTACATTATTTTGTTTCATATAAAAAACAGTGTTTTAATAAAAAATATTATAAAGTCAACATGAAATTTATTTCAAAAAGATAAAAGGCACTTTTGAATATCCTAATATACAAAATATGTATTTTGTGGAGAAAAATGACAAGAAACTCCAACTTCACTCTTTTAAAATATTTTGGAAAATTTCAATGACCACGGACGTTTGATATTAATATCCATATTCCATATTTCTGTGTTTTCGTTACATCAATTTAATTAATAATTAAAGCCAATATCAAAATTATTAATTCTCCCAATAACCAAGTAGTGAAATCATAAATGTATTCCCGTTTATCAAAAACCAATATGGTAGTCATCATATAACGTAAATGTTCACTGCTAATTATAGGCATTTCATTATAAACCGCTTCAAAGAACGTTTCATTGGTACTAATTGGTATAATTACCACTTTTAGTTCCAATTTGGTTATTGCATGAATGATTTCATTTATTCGCGTAGCGTAATATTGATGTACCCAATGACAAAAATTCACAAGGGTCATATTTTCAGAGCAGTGATGGCTCAGTAGTATCTTGCAAATATTGAGTTTGAATTATGCTTTACTTTGTGTAAATTATTTCATCACCACAGCTCTTGAAATTAAACGGTGAAGCAAAAAAAATATTATTCTATTCTATTTCTATTGTATATCTATTATTATTCTCTCGGTGGTAGGCAACAACATCAGCCGCCGGCATAAGTTACCACCCACCAGACAAAGTCTTGCCGCCAAGCGATTCATCGTGTTCCGGTATGATGTCTGGTGAAGCCGTACGGAGGACGGGTCTGAGCAGTTGTGTTGCGATGTCTGCCTGTTACGATGCGCCAAACCTTGTAGTGTCGGGAGTTTGTTCGTGGACGATCTCCAGATCAATCTCTCTCGGGCGTAGCATCGTTGGTCGTGGTGTTGGGTGTAACATTGCATCACCTCGCTCAACTACCGTCATCCTTCCTATTCCTAAGTTTTTTAAGTGAGTAGGCTTAATAAACTAGTGCGCTTTATCATCAACGATTGCATCACTGGTTACCATCAGGCGGGATTGCAGTCAAGCACTAGTTTATAATTAACAATTTTAATAAAATTAATATTTTGTTTCTTCCGCCACTTCTTCTTCCCAGCGAAAGCACTTAGGAAGTGTCGATGGGTGGGCGTTTTGGGGGACTGTCTTATGTAATATTGATGTTCAAAAAGTGCTGATTCTCAGTCTAGTTTGAATAAATGACTTTTGATTTTCATTATTTAAAAAAAAATTGCTTGTCACCGAGATGAGACTGGAACTGGATTTGGAACGTTTTAAATTACGGGAATTGGCCTTATGATGTATCTTCTTCTTTTCCTCATCCTATAGAGGTCCACTACTGGAAAAAGGCCTCCCCCAAGGCTTTCATTCCATTGGGGGGCATTACCATAATCCCCACGCTTGGCAGACGGGTTGGGGACCGCAGTAATTTGTTATTCCACAGGAGAAGCGCTACTGCCCGCTTCCCAGGTGACAGTTCCCTTAGTCGCCTCTTACCGACACCCACGGGAGGTTATGAGTTGGTACTACTCTAAGCCCGTTACCACACGGACTTGTGATGTATTAACGTAAAAAATGTATGATGTGTATGTAGAGCTCGCAGCAGGTGGTTTTCTTTACTTTCTGCCTACATGTCCCCATGGGAATAAAATATGAGTTTATGTTTGTATGTAACCCTGGTAAGAATCTAACCCTGAATACCGCCAGTTCGGGCAAATTATGAAATTAAATTAGGTTACACGTGCCACTTTTATCCTGTACAAGGCCTTTTAGGCTTATTAATTGACTTAGTAACATTTAGTGTTGTTAGCTAATCTTTACAATTTATTTATAATGTTCTTACAAGTAAGTATTCTAAAAAGCAGTGGTTGTCTCGTGTGGGCGGGCAAAAACCAGGCAGTTGCTATACATTGTGTAAATAATTCCATCATTACTTCTTTCAGAAAGGTGATGGAAAGCATCGTGAGGAAACCGACCCAAAACCAAATATTTAAAGCGGTTTGCATAGCTGTGGAAATCTATACTCTATACTAATATATAAAGCTGAAGTGTTTGTTTGAACGCGCTAATCTCAGGAACTACTGGTCCGATTTGAAAAATTATTTTTGCGTTGGATAGCCCATTAATCCAGGAAGGCGTTAGGCTATATAACATCACGCTGCAACCAATAGGAGCGGAGCATAACTAACTCCACGCGCACGACGTCGGCAGCTAGTATTATATATTGCTTGTCTGATACTCAGGTTTTCGGTTAATCGTGTATCACAACGAAACTCATCATTATACTAAATACATCAGCTCAGCTTTCATGAGTTTATGTATTTTTTCTTTTGGGATACATAAAAACTCTAGCCAAAACTATTCATTTTCTCGGTGGTAGGCCATAACATTGGCTGCCGGCAGAAGTCACCACCCACTAGACAAAGTCTTGCCGCCAAGCGATTCGTCGTGCTCTGGCATGATGTCTGGTGGAGCCGTACGGAGGACGGGTCTGAGCAGTACCTTGTAGTGTCGGGAGTTTGTTCGTGGACGATCTCCAGATCAATCTCTCTCTGGCGTAGCATCGTTGGTCGTGGTGTTGGGTGTAACATTGCATCACCTCGCTCAACTACCGTCTTCTTTCCTATTCACTCAGTTTTAAATAGGCTCTTAATAGACTAGCGCGCTTTACCATCAACGACTGCATCACTGCTTATCATCAGGCGGGAATGCGGTCAAGCACTTTTTTTTTATTTATTGTTTTATTATTTATAAACCAGCCCTTGACCGCAATCCCGCCTGATGGTAAGCAGCGATGCGATCGTTGATGGTAAAGCGTGCTAGTTTATTAAGAGCCTATTCACTCTAGCCTTGAAGACACTCAAATTGTAGTCCGACGGAAACACCGCCGCCGGTAAGTTGTACTAGTTTATAATTATAAAAAAAAGAAATCTTTTAAATTACTGACGCTGATACAGTTGTCTAAATATCCGCAACATGATAACCCTGCACAGCACCAGCTCATCATCGTACGAAGTTCATGTGTCGGGCCGTTTGACTTCTATATTAGGCCTGTAGGTCGCTAATGTCGTCGTTGCCATTCTCCTCACGCGTAGAGCCTTATGCTCGTCTCGGGAATTCCGCTTATTATGCGAGCACCGCGCACCTCGGCACATCACTTTGTGTTTAGATAATTTACGTGTAAAAATGTTATGGCATGTATTCTTGAAGCAATTTTGAAAATATATTAGGATGGTAAAATAAAAACTTGTCTCGGTGTTGAAGTGATAAATCTTCTCAATAAAACCGTTGTCAATATAGTGAAATTTCAAACTGCCTTATTTAAGTACATCTTATTTATAACGTTGTTGTAATATTGTATGTAACGGAACGCACTACAGACTGTTTGAAATGGATTGTATCATCTTGTATTGACAGCTACAGACTGATAGGCATTAATGACTTGTGTCAGAATTGTAAAAAAGTAAAAAAACTAAAACCCAACTACGACAAAAACGACGCTGAAAAAGTATAAAACAAGATTTTCAGAATACTGAACTCAACAAAGTTGCTAATGTAGTTGCAAGTAAATGGACACAGTAGATTCTACCAAGATGCCTTCGTTGTAAATTGACAGTAATGTCAAATACTATTCTGAAGTATGCAATATTCACTATTTATAGATAAATTGTCATGTTTGGAAAGGCGTAGTCACGCGTTGTCTAAGTGTTACGGTAGGTAGGTTTAAATAACGTGTGACTACGCCTTTCCAAACATGAAAACTTATCTCTAAATAGTGAATATTGCATACTTCAGAATAGTATTGTATGACATTACTGTCAATTTACAACGAAGGCATCTTGGTAGAATCTACTGTGTCCATTTACTTGCAACTACATTAGCAACTTTGTTGAGTTCAGTATTCTGAAAATCTTGTTTTATACTTTTTCAGCGTCGTTTTTGTCGTAGTTGGGTTTTAGTTTTTTTACTTTTTATTATTTGTACTATTTTGGTGTTAAAATGTATTTGTGGCGCATAATATTAACAAAAGTTAAATTGACGAACTAAAAAGCATTCCTGTAATTATGTACCAACATAAAGTAC
The DNA here is from genome assembly GCA_017933935.1 of Sesamia nonagrioides. Taxonomy (NCBI): domain Eukaryota; kingdom Metazoa; phylum Arthropoda; class Insecta; order Lepidoptera; family Noctuidae; genus Sesamia; species Sesamia nonagrioides. The sequence continues at coordinate 891,277 of JADWQK010001324.1, read as the reverse complement.
TCGTGAAGCTCTTTCAATTGATACCAAACACGATATATTTATTTTAATTTTATATTTACATAGAACTTTTTGTCCACTAGAGGGCGCTTTACTAAATTTGGTGACAATCTTTATAGCTCATACCCAACAGAATATCAAGGCCCTTCTAATGGTACTGCAGTGGTCTTATTCTGATAAGTAATAAAGAAGCTATGAACGAAAAGATGTGAATTATATGCAATCAGCCCATGAATACAGTCACAAGCAAATGCTAGTAATATATATATATATATATATATATATATATATATATATATTATATATATATATATGTATATATATATATATATTGCATATATTCTCGTATATATATATATATATATATATATTCAAAATGTACAAGTAAAACGCTTTAAAATGATACCAAACACGGCATATTTATCTTAACTTTATTTTTTTACTCTGTATGTTTTGTCCGATAGAGGGCGCCACATTAGATTTTGTGAAACCCTATATAGCCTATAACCAGCGGACAATTAAGACGCTTCTAATGATATGTCATTTGTCGAATTCTGATAAGTAGTTTAGAAGTTACGAGGGAACAGATGAACATACATACATACATACATACATACATACATAGCCTGTTAAAATCATAACCCTCCTTTTGCTTTGCCGTAGTCGGGTAAAAATAGCAGGTGTACTTAAAACACTCCCTCTCTTGCGATCTAGACATGGCGTCGATAACATCATAAGTTGAACTCTCTGATATTGCTCCTAATATTAATAAAAGTTGTGTTGCCCCGAGCATTTCATTTCATTGAACAACATTACAGTTATAAATACGAACAAGCGTTATTGTTTGTTACCTTTTTACGCCTAATTCACTGAACCGATTATCATACAATTTTTCATATAGGTGCGTTGCCAGGGGTAAAGAAATGGACATACCACCTTTAATCCAGAAAAAACAACTATAATCGAGGAAAGAAAACAATAATTTTCAACGGTCACAACTGCTTTGGACGCTAGCTGGCGCTACGTGTCTTTTAAATCATGATTGAAATATGAGCCGACTTTCTGAGCAGTATTCTAACGGGAATTACTAGGCTTGGATGAATTCACGACAGTATTCCAGTCATTAACATTAGGCTTTTATTAAGATGACATTTGGCACGCAAATAGTTTATTAAAAACTTTATTTACTAACGCATTGAATAATATTTCAGTGAAAAATATAAGTCCCACAACGTCGCGTGCACCCGCTTTATGGAGAATTTTGTTGAGATTGTGTCCAAAAATTGCTTAACATTACCGCTTCTTAACCATGCTTATTTTAAACTTTAACAAAAGAATAAAATTACCAATTAAGTAGACAAGCATGAGCATTGTCAGCAAGAGGGAAAACTTAAAACGATATGTCATATTATTGTTCAAATTAGAATGTTGTTGGTGAACCCCTAGAATTTTGCCTTACTAAGTAGCTCGTCGCGCTAAATGAACCAATCACTTCAAATCCATAAAAATACAGGCCAATTATTCTAAACTAGTACGTCAATTAACAATCCTAACTAGTCTCCAAGTCCCCTTAAAAACACGAACAATATAATTAAACAGTTCTACGTGTAGAATTAACATACCACACCCCCGTCCATTATAACTTGACCGTTTGATCGTTTGCAATGGCGCTGTGGGCAGATTCAGCACATATTCATTTTATAATGTTTCCACTGTTAAAAAAATTACCTACTCTCGGTGAAAAGAAATGGGTCGTAATCAACTACGCGGGCTCAGAGCGGATTGCCTCGTAGACATCATCATCACCATCATCTCAGCCACATGAAGTCCACAGCTGAGCGTAGGCCTGCCCCAAGGATTTCCAAAAAGGACGGTTGGATGCAGGTCATCCGAACACCTAGTCGGTGGATGGCCGGCGCTGCGCTTGCCGGTACGTGCCCTCGTAGACATGGTGTCAATGATTGGCTTCGTATTTTCGGTTCGAGAATATGCCGTTCACTTTTTACTTCATCATTTTGAGGATGTCAATAATTTGTCAAAATTATGACTTTTCTTGAAGTTGTTTTAAAACAATATAATCACTCACATTTTGAATCATTCAAAAAATTGTCATCTTATCTCCGGCCTCCGAGATGTTAAATTTCCTAATTCCTGTGGCCGCATTACTAAGTATTTATACTATTATGATTCTTATCTAAAACAAAGTGAAGGTATGGTGCTAACAATCATGTACCTAGGTATAACTTCGTCTCTTTTTCGCACTTGAGTCAAGATGGCATTAAAACGTCAAAATACGGTAGTAAAGCGCTGTAGCCCCTAGCAATCATGACTAAAAGATCAACAAGAACGGCACATAAAAATCTGTTAATTAAAATGAAGTTCCTCATTCTGGCGCAGCTCAAGACAAACTGGTCACCCAATGTGTGAAAGTGCGCGAAAAATACGAAATAAAGGGTGAAAGTTTGACATCACGGGTTCCGTCGTTAATCTTTTTTGATGACGTAATGTGTCTTCATGGTTGTCTGACTTCAGGATCAGGATTATCATGGTGTTAAATAAAATAAGGAATAACAATGAATGTGTGAATTTTACAAAAGTAGATCGTATCATGTTTTTGATACTTGTAAATGTTAATAAGTATTTCTTTAATGACATGTGTTTTGTTTTTCCGCACAATACATAACATCACGACTGAAATACCTGAAGGATCTGACAGAGGTGTAGGTAGACGAATGTTTAGCTAATTTATTTTTAAAATCATTGCACCTGCTACTGAAATGCTTTTGATGGAAAAATCCTCTTGGAAAATCGATCCCAGGATCTCATGCTCAGTAGTAGTTTTGGGACTATTATACCAATAAGGCAAGTAAAAGACAAGAATTCTCTTTATTGTCATAATTGGAAGACTAAACTATGCATAAGTGCAGGGGGCAATCGTGCTAAATAAAACAATAGAAGTTAAACTCTTGTTCGTATCTAATCCAGTTTAAGTTGTGATTTAGTTCCGATCCCATTTCGTATCGCGCTAAAGTTTTACTTCGATTGAATTAAAACCAATGTATGAGTGATACATTTCGTCAGATATCACAATTAAAACTAAATAAGCTATAAGTATTTCCAATCGTTTAGACGTAAATTTGACAAATGGCACAGAAAAGTTAACTTTGTTTCAACTTTTCATTTGACAGCGGTTGAACCCGCATTGAGCAAGCGTGGTGATTACGCTCAATCCTTCTCTGTATGAGAGGAGACCTGTACCCAGCAGTGGGACGATTAAAAAAAAAAGGTTGATGATGATTTGACAGCGGTTACGTTCCAATTGCGATCGAGTTATGGTTAAACGATCTGTAAAAAGGTTAGCGCGATTCGAAACATAACTAAAGTTCGTGCCCTTAAGTACTGCAGTTGGTAAGAGCTTCAGTTACCAACGGTAGGTACGTAGAGCGGCATAGAGGTGACACGTGTCTGAAGTACAAAATGCACATGTGAAGCATCTCAAAATGCAACAAAGGTAATAAAGATATCATTTAAGTTTTAATTAAGTGTGAGTTAACCTGTAATTAATTGTTGCACTTGTAAGTGTTACTATAGTCATCAAATCACAATAATGTACAGTTTAAAAAATTGTCGGATCATCTAATAAAAAAAGGTGTACTTAAAGCTGAAGTTACACTGCCCGTGCCAATGCACGGTATTATTAAAAATGACCCGGACTCCAAAGAAACCGTGGTCACCGCCAGTGAATCCTGCGAGGGACCCATAGACCTGTCGATTGGGAAGCGGAGGACGGAAGAATATGTGTATAGGATAAGATTATGCAAAACGTACATAAAAGTGACTTAGTTGAAAATAAATTACTTTTAATTTTGTTTTTATAACTTAGCCACTGATTATGATTTGATTACAGTAAGTAAAACAATCCTATTTTCTCTGAGCAATATCAAAGTAATTTCTCATGTTATGAAATCTTAATCTATGCAAATGTTTCACAGAATAATTCAATAAGTAACTAACGCAGAGAGCAATAATCCGACAGCTTAATAATTATATAATTCGTGGTTAAGTAGTAACTTAAGATATTGCTTAAGTAAAACTAGACAAAAGCGATTTCATTTAGATTTAAGTTTAGAAATTATTAATGGTGCTCAATAAGATTTTAAATATTTCATAGTGCTCCAGGCATTATCGTCGTTAAGTACATTAAAACAAGACGGGCTGCTAATCTGGGATGGATTAATTAAAATTGAAATTAGTTTTGAAAGACAGCCACAATATTGATTCAATTTCTTTTCAACCCTTAAACGCGATGAAAAGACGGGATTATTTTTATATTTTTCCCCCTTAGAGGCGGATTTTCAATTGTCAGATTCGACGTTTTGACGGATACTCAATTCTGAAGCCGTCAATTCATCAACATTATTCCTGACAAGCAGATTCCTTTCTCATTCCACCACCTCCCTTTGTTCCTTCAAATCTACATTAATATTTTAAGCATAAAATAATCAAAGTAACACCATCTGTAACAGACAGGCAGACAAACCACAGGTGAAAAGGGGTCTGCGCTCGTAGAACCCTGAAAACACAACGGTCCCCTCCCCCCTTCAAAAGTGGCGTGTGACGTGTTTTGTCATGCCATAATCAAACGTCACGTGACAAGGGGATGTGACACCCCCGCACCTCCCCCGTCTCCGCAAACATTCGTGTTGCCACCTACTAGGGATTAAGAAGTGTTTGTTCACCATCCGATGGATGAAATGTAACTTTTTTATTGAACGAATTTGGAATAGATGTATTAAAGGTGTGGTGCGAGTTTGCTATGAATTTAGTACAAAAAAAAAAATTCTTACTGTTAATTGTTCAAAAAGAGACGAATGTTCTAAAATCTAAGGTATCTTCGTAATGATTTTGGTTAGAATAATATACCGAATATTATGTTTTTCCCTACAGATGATATAATTTCTGGTAGAGAATGCCCAAGGCATAATTGTCCGCCTCTTTAACTGTGTGCGAAAAGTTTAAATAAAGTTTGCACTACATGTTACGAAAACCAGTCTACACACATATATGAAGTTTTATACTAAGTGTTCCTAGTTTATCATTGGTGGGGGTCAACATGACCCAGCATTGGCATGACGGCGTCTGTTTTAATAACATCAGCTACGCGGACGATATGGTGCTGCTGAGCGCCTCTGTCTGTGGACTCAGAAAGCTGTTGAGTGTGTGTGAGGAATATGCAGTCGATAACGGACTGCTATATAATGTGGGGAAAAGTAAGTGCATGGTGTTTCAGGGTGGGCCGAGGAAAGTTTTAGAAATGCCACCAATAAAGTTGATTGGCTCTCCCTTGGAAAGGGTGGAGAGTTTTAAATACTTGGGGCATTTCGTGACTTCTACCTTGAGGGATGATGCAGATATTGAGCGGGAACGGAGGGCGCTGTCGGTCAGAGCGAACATGGTTATCCGCAGGTTTGCTCGGTGCTCTAAAGATGTAAAAATAACGCTTTTTAGAGCCTACTGCACTACACTATACACGTGCAGCTTGTGGACTGACTATACGCAACGGTCTTACAGCGCCCTTCGTGTTCAATTTAACAACGCCTTCAGGATGTTGTTGGCGCTCCCCCGCTATTGCAGTGCGTCGGCTATGTTTGCGGAAGCGCGCGTGGATTGCTTCCACGCCACTATGCGCAAGAGGAGTGCGTCGCTGGTGCGGCGAGTGCGGGGGAGCGCAAACAGCTTGTTGGCCGCGCTTGCGGTAAGGTTAGATTGTTCCATCATCTCCCACTGCTGTAAGCGGCATGTGGTTGGCTGATGTTGACTCAATTGTTATTATAATTATTTCTTTTTTATTTAATTTTTTATTTTATTTTATATTGTAATATTTTTAATGTATTGATATTCTTGATTTAATTGTATGTGTAATATGACTATATGTGTATTAATTGTATATGAGTCAGTGTTACTCGAATTAAATGATTATTATTATTATTATTATAAATACGCAAGCTGTCAAGCCCTTTATACATGGAAGCTTTTATTTAGGTTTTAAATTTTGTTTTCATTGATAGTTTAAACTTTTTTATGTGCTTGACCCTCTCATTTATTGGTATATCAGCGGGGTTAGCTGAGATGATGGCAAGTAGTTTAATTTGACCTTCTGTGTCTCGTAATGTTAACAGCTTTGCATGTCGAATAGAAGCAAGTTTTTCTGGCCGAATAGACAGTGACAGTTGTGCTGCTGGGGATTTTTTGCTGCCCTACTTATTCTTTCCAGAGAAAGCATGAAAAGTGGTGAAGCGAGGGCGATTTGTGTCCGTTTTATGTGATTTTGACGTTGGAAAAGTGCGGCCACTTAGTCTAATTATAATAAATGATTTGATTTCATCATAAGTAGTCGAAAGAACCCGCAAGCACAAGAGTTTCTTTAATTTTAAATGATTTAAGCATAGAATGACGAAATTCGACTGTTTCCTAAAAAAACCACCCTATAGATAAATATCTACGCTACCTTTGAGTGGGTAACCCCACAGTTCGACTGGATGTTTGTATTGCATTAAACATTCTTTGTCGGAAATAATGAATGAGGAGCGCAAACTTGGCCGCCGAGCGAATATTAACCAATGTTGATCTTACTGCTTTGCTCTTTTCTGGCGGCACACTTTTGGGGAGACTTGGAAAAATAAAATTATTACGTCGCCTTTGAAAGACAATATTTCAAGTCGCACTTATACAGGCGTAAAGGTTACGATGTAGGGAGGCAGGGACATCGGCGTCTAAACTGAAATTGATCGGTATTACGGAAACTCCATAGTAACCACAATTGCTAACAATAGCGCAACTGAGTCAGCATTTTAAATAAAGCGTGGCAAGAAAATAAAGCATACTGAACTAAATAAAACTTTTCCTGAAACATGGTCAATTCTATGCCTACATACCGAAGAAATAACTATATGTATATGATTTTGAAAATAGCTCCTACTTATTTAAAATTAACAAATTCACAATTTTCTTGGACCAGATTTGGACCAGTTACACAGATTATACTTTAAAATCTGGCGCCAAGAAAAGTGTAAAAACTTCTTCTGGGCATCACCTTGGAACCAACAGTTACTGGCTGTGAGCCAAAAATATAACAAATCTTTAAGATATTTTCTGATCGGGAAATACACGACCCGAATTGAACAGCCATTCACTAAATAAACAAAAATCCAATCGGCAAAAAATATCCATTCAGCCAAATCGCTTGAGGAACCGATTAAGCCTAAAATCATTAACAGTTCTGTTCATCAATTAATTAATACCTTACATTGATTCGATTTCTATTATCAGCGACACATAATACTAAGGGTCGATTAAAGGGACAAGCCTGTTTTAGAAGATTCTTATCAAGATTTAGGGGTCCGCGGATCATTCAGTAAAGGGATTACTTACGTAAACAGCTTTGCCAATTTGGATTATACTTTCGTTTCCTGAATGGTTATTTATTTTCGGTTCGTGCCGTTTATTATTTGGAAGGTGAATTGACGATCTTTATTTATATTGTAGTTTGTTTAAGAGATTATAGGGCTGTAGAGATAGTGATTGGGGTCTCGAGCTTACAATAGGCTTCTTCTTATTCTTAGCGGGTCTATGGGTCTTGCCTTAAAAAAGTAAAACTTCTTGAAGTATTTGTTGTTTTAGAGTTACTAAAAAAATGTATTTCTATCGCACTTTGGTGTACCTTAACAATAAAGAAATTTGCAATCGCGAAGCTTCTTGAGAGACATACCCTCCGACCTTTTGTTAGTCTGACGTACTCTGGACGATTGACTCCTGTCAATTGACTATTCCTTTCATCACGATGGCTAAAAAGAAGCTCACGTTAGTGAAAACGAAGTGTTTAGGGAAAATTAACGAAGATCACAAGCGTACAATAGCCAGCCTTTCGATGTTCTATAGGATGCATTCTGGTGAGTGTGCAAGGGAATTGCATGATTTAATTCCCCCATCTCCGTTCCACTATCGGACGACCCGTTGTACGGTGAATTTCCACCCTTACGTTGTTAACGCCACTACGATCCGGACGAGGCGTTTCGCCTCCTATTTTATACCACGTACATCGAGGTACTGGAACAGTTTACCAGCGGCGGTGTTTCCGTCGGACTACAATTTGAGTGTCTTCAAGGCTAGCAGACAGACACTCCCCCTTCGTACATTGCAGTGTGCCTCTATAATCCGATGAAAACAAACGATAATCCTTTTAATAGAGGTATCTACGTAATCATATCGATTACATATTTCTCGGTGGTAGGCCATATAATAGGCTGCCGGCAGAAGTTACCAGCCACCAGACAAAGTCTTGCCGCCAAGCGATTCGTCGTGTTCCAGAATGATGTCTGGTGAAGCCGTACGGAGGAATAGTCTGAGCAGTTGTGTTGTGATGTGTGCCGGGTACGATGCACTAAATGTTGTTGTGTCGGGAATTTGGTCGTGGAGGGTCTCCAGATCAATCTCCCTCTAGGACAGCATCGTTGGTCGTGTTGTTGGGTTTAACATAGCATCACCTAGCTTAACTGCCGTCTTCCTTCCTATGCACTCCGATTTTTTTTTCGAGGGAATAGGTTTAATAAACTAGCGCGCTTTACTATCAACGATCGCGTCACTGCTTACTATCAGCCGGGATTGCGTTCAAGCGTTAGTTTATAATTCATAATATATATATACCTATACGGTAAAAATCTCAGTCTATGATGTTATTAGAACGTTCAATGATTATAATGACAGCTATTTATTGAAGCAGAAAACAAATTCGACAACGTAAAGGACAGTTATTCAAGTGTATTTTGAGTATTATATGATACTAGCTTTCGCCCGCGGCTCCGCCCGCGTGGACTAATATTTTTCGTATCCCACGGGAACTGCATATTTTTCCGGGATAAAAAGTAGCCTATGTGTTATTCCAGACTATTATCTACCCCTGTGCCAAATTTCAACCAAATCCATTCAGTAGTTTTTACGTGAAAGAGTAACAAACATCCATACATCCATACTTACAAACTTTCGCCTTCTTAATATTAGTAGGATATTCGATCAAGGGAATTGACGCGAAATGAAACTGAATGATGTTAGAAATTTAAGTTAGTTTTTTATTTTAAATACTTAATAAATATTTTCTTCTATCGACATTTTTATTTCTTAGTCCTCGCACTATGCGAGTGATGTTTGTAGGTGTGCTTCGTGGAATAGGAAATTAGTTATTATACATTTTTATTTGAAGGTCACCTACGAGTGTGCTATGGGGAAATGTTTGGTGTGCTTCGTCTGGTTGTCTTTCGTTTGGGTGTGCTTCACTTCCGCGAGCACGTATGGAGAATAAAGGAAGTTTTAGTTAGGCTAGCATAAGTTTTTCAAACCATATTATTTTAGTATGGTACCACCGTCTCAATGGTGGTAAGGTTCTTCTTCCTTTCATTAAGCCACCAGCAGACTCGTGCCCACTTGGTTGGGCGATAAACATTTTTACTTTGCTTTATTGATAGTTATATTTAAGAATTAGTGTATGTATATTAAAGTATTAGTGGATAACTGCACTGTCGCATTAGGGTAAGACATGTAAGGACAGTTGTAAACTGATAAATAAATAAATACATACTTGTGATGAATCCCACTACAACGAAAAAGTCTTTCTACTTTTCGTTTTAATATTGCCTATGACACTACAAATCTAGAGCAGCGGTGGCTTAGAAGTATCGGCCGTAATTTACAATTTGTAGATCGTAGGTTCGAACCCCGTCAGGCGCTTTACTTTGTGTAAATTATATCATCACCACTACTCTCAAAACGGTGAAGAAAAGCATCGTGAGGAAGCCAGCATGTCCTAGAGGCAAACACTTTGAAGACATGTGACATCTACCAACCCGCACTGGGCCCGCGTGGTAGATTACGACCCACTGTTGAGAGGGTCACCGAGAGGAGGCCTGTGTCCCATGAGTGGGAACATTATAGGCTGATTATGTATGGACGAGTATATACAACATGTAAAGAAAACCCTGTCCGACCCATAAGGATAATAAAGGTTAGGTAAACACATGACCAAATATTATATAAAATTTTACGTAATCATTATAGTAACAATAGTAATGAATTTTAAAACAATCTTTTTTTCCCGAGAATTAATTCCAACTTTCCCGAAATTTGGTAATTTTTACAAAAGTGACAACACCATTTTGACGGTACGCTTATGCGATTCGACCACGCGTCGCGTGCCCTGCCCCCCGTCGCCCGCGAAAGGGTGTCCTACCGCACATGTATTAAGTTACCTCTTTTTGCAAAATAATATTTATTTTTTAGGGGGATTTTTTTTAAAACTATAGTCCGGCTTTGTCGGCATTAGTAGAATCAGTTGTCGATACCTAACAATACCTTCACGGATCGGACAGGGTTTTTTTTAACATATTGTATGTACTCATAAATAACGTGATTTTCTATGAAGAATTTTCAAAATCGGTTCAGTAGATCCCAAGATTACCTCACAAAGATTAACTCTTTATAGTATTACTGTACATATACAGAGTGGTGGAAACACGAACAATGCTGGTTCATAGGAACAATCCTTAACCATAGAAAAAAACCTAGGATCTAAAATAAAAAAAAAAATTGAAACAAACTAAATCGTATAAAATTGCAAACGGAATAGAACATCCTTTAAAAATATTGGTTTGGCGACCGCGCGATCCTGTATCGACTAGCTTTTTTCGCGCCATTACCTATTATTAAAGTTTGGTACCGCAGGATGCGGCGGTCATTAACTTGTAAGCGCTTCCTGATCAACATGTACATCATCTAGAAAATGTGAAAAATGAAAAATAATTTCCTGTTACTAAACTAATGGACATATTTATATGATTTTTATGGGTAGATTTAGAATGTGTTGAGGTCATTGATAAAATATTAAACAGATACGATATATTCTAACAAACTGACCAAAAAAAATGTGCCGAACACAGCAGCAGCACACATGCATATTTTTATTCGGCTTACATTGGTACAGTGTGAGTGAGATGGGGCGCAATCTAAATAGAATAAAGAAGAAAAAGATGGCTAGTGTTTGTCGTTTGCGCTGTTAGTGTTTGTCGTTTGTTGTTACGAGTGTATCGAGAGTGACTAAAGCGAGATACAGGACTTACTTCCTTTTGTACGCTTCATTTTTAGTGCGCTAGTGACATATCTACCTTAGTTTAATATTTTATCAATGGTTGAGGTACACAATGTTTAATTCATTGTCGTATTGTCAGCACCATTCTGTATATACAATATGTTAAGAAAACCCTGTCCGACCCATAAGGATAGTAAAGGTTAGGTAAACACATGACCAAATATAATATGAAATTTTACATAATCAATATAGTAACAATACTAGTGAATTTTGAAATAATCTTATTTTTTTCCCGCGAATTAATTCCAACTACCCCAAAATTTGGTAATTTTTAAAAAGTGACAACATTATTTTTGACGGTATTACTTCTGAGCGAATAGCAATGCGACTGCGTGCCGCCTGCCCTGCCCCTCTTCGCCCGCGCCTGTATGGCCTACTGCACATGTTTTAAGTTACCTCTTTTTGCGAAATAAAATTTATTTTTTAGAGGGATTTTTTTTTTGAAGCTTAGCCCGGCTAGCCATTAGTAGAATCAGTTGTCGATACCTAACAATACCTTCACGGATCGGACAGGGTTTTCTTTACATATTGTATACCACATCCATTTTGCAGGCATCTTATAATAAATATATCTTCTTTAAACAAAACAATTTACGTCAAAATAACTGTTAGAAAAACGATAATTTACGGTTTTTTTTTTACATTTATTTACATAAGCTTAGCTTTGAGAAAGACGGCGTTGAGATCAAAACATAAAGTATTTTGTTTCACTTAACATTTTTGTCACGTAAAATTCGGTCAAACTTTTCTGCAATGTTAAATATTTATTTCGACAGGAAGATGGATCGATGGGGCAAACTTTTGTAAAATTACAGAATGAAGGATGCTGATACAGATGCCTTTTTGTGCAGTGAAGTTTTAAACTAAGTTGAAAGCCTTGGTCTGTTTGTACATACATGTGACTACAGCCTGCGAACTAAACGTATGATAGCGAAATATCTGCTCACAAATCATTATCGCTATCTACAAAAAATGTAGTTGAGGGAGTAACAGAGGGTTTTTTTGACTGCAATCCCGGATGATGGTAAGCAGTGATGCAATCGTTGATGGTAAAGCGCACTAGTTTATTAAGCCTATTCACTTAAAAAACTTAGGAATAAGAAGGATGACGGCAGTTGAGCGAAGTGATGCAATGTTAAACCCAAGACCAACACGACCAAACGATGCTGCGCCAGAGGGGGATTGATCTGGAGACTCTCCACGACCAAACTCTCGACACAACAACATTTGGCGCATCCTACCCGCCACACAACGCAACACAACTGCTCAGACCCGTCCTCCGTACGGCTTCACCAGACATCATGCCGGAACACGACGAATCGCTTGGCGGTAAGACTTTGTCTGGTGGGTGGTAACTTCTGCCGGCAGACGATGTTATGGCCTACCACCGAGAAAAGGGTAACAAGAAAAGGGTAACAGAAATCTCTACAAACTGCCGTGGATTCTAACAAATACTTTTCACGTCAAACTATTTTTTCTTTGGGCCGGTTACTACAAAATTCAATCGACAATTTTATAGAAATAAAACGGTTAATCCAAAAATCCACTTAAAGCAAAATATTTCATCCAGCCAAAGCGCAGAAACGCTGCACAAAGTCAAAACTATAGCTCAGCTTACAACTCCCGCACAAAAGCGTACAATATCTCTACACATATTATTATACCAAAAGTATTTCATACCAAAATTGCAGACGCAGTTGCCGCAATTTTCGAACTAGAAACTCCGGCCACAGATTACATTTTATACTTAGCTTGTTATACTGGCAACTTCCTCACACATATAGACAGCTCTCTTTTGTTCTAAGTTCAGGAGCAGTCATTTGTGTAGCCCCGTAGTTTTCCGCCGAACACAGTGTAAACGTGAGTTACATGTGTGTGCGTGCGTTCGTCGTCGTGAACACAAAGTAAAGTTCTCATTCCAAATTGTTCATATGTTACAAGTACCTCAGTTCCCGAACTAGACGCTCAGACCGCAGACATGGCTCAGGGGTACACGTATAGACTATGATGCTTCATTTTAATTAAGAATTATTAACATTCCCCCTATATTTGTTAAACGATGCGTACATATGGGAAAGTTCGTTTTAATGAAATTTTAAACTAAGTTTGAATCAATTGGATGGTGTGTGTTGGGTTTGAGCGTTATCCTTCCTTAAAAGCGTATGCTTCCTTTCAAAATAAGTTATACACTCTAAGTTAATATTAGGGTAGGCTGATGCGTTAATAAACACACATCTGAGGAGCGATTCTCGCAATTCTAAGAATTTTCTTAGTATGTGAAAAAATCCTCGCATTTCCATACATTTCGTTTTAAATTAAGAGTATGGCTCCTATTAAACAAAAAAAAAAATATTTTGGTTGAAGTTTGTAGCTATTGGGCGATTTGAGCCCAGCAGTGGGACGCTGAAAGGACGCTGGACAGGCTGAAAGTAAATAAATATAACTTAACATCATGCCTTTAATTCCCAGGTGGTTAAGCAGTCTGTAGAGCATCTACGTTTCGCTAGTAACGTATAAGGGGCGAGTTTATTGGGATCACCCTATACTTAGTTTGCGACCACTACAGGAGCAAGACAATCCAGCAAATAAATAGACTAGACAATGATAGATATCACCATGATATCACCAAGTTTTTCGGTATTTTGCAGTTTCCAGCGTACAAATATTCCTAGTCAAATCAGGGGTCATCTACATTTATAATAAATCTGTAGAAGTATAAATTATGTACAGACGACAGCACATCAAGCTACTACAACCTGTCAAATTTCTTTATTGGATTTTCAACTTTATCTCTAAAGCATTAAGGCCCAAGATTGATTGGGAATATTTGACAGTTTGGGGTAGCTTGACCTGCTGTCGTCCGTGCCAGCATAATGGCATAATCGTATTATTAGACCAACATCGAACCCAAATAAATGATTTTAAAAAGATCTGTCTTTTTTTATAAATTACTAGCTTTCCGCCCGCGGCTTCGCCCGCGTGGAGTTCGGTTATATCGCGCTTTTTAGATTTCCCTCGGGAACATCAATTTTTTCTGGGATAAAAGGTAGCCTATGTTCTTTCTCGGGATCTAAAGATTGTCTGTGCCAAATTTCATCAAAATCGGTTGAGAGGTTTAAGCGTGAAAGCGTAACAGACAGACAGACAGACAGACAGACAGACAGACAGACAGACAGAGTTACTTTCGCATTTATAATATTAGTATGGATAAACTTGCGCTTGACCGCAGTCCCACCTGATGGTAAGCAGTGATGCGATCGTTGATGGTAAAGCGTGCTAGTTTATTAAGAACCTATTCACTCAAGCCTTGAAGACACTCAAATTGTAGTGAAAAACAAATTGTTCCAGTCCTTCAATGTACGCGGTATAAAATAAGAAGCGAAGCGCTTCGTCCGGATCGTAGTGGTGTTAACAACGTGAGGGTGGAAAGTCGCCGTACGGCGGATCTTTACTAAACTAAGTTATTTATCGTTAGGAATACAAAGTTTTTATTTTCAATAAGTAGCATACCTAAAGAGTTATAAAAGAGATTAATTGAGTAAGTCAAATTTCAATAAAGTCACACTACATAGGATGATTAGGCATTTCAGTCAAATTTTGAGGTCAAATTTTCATTCATAAAATCTTCAGTTAAGTACATGTAACTTGATATTCCTAACGAAACTTAAATATAGGTACAAAAAATTCTATAAAAAAAGTCTATAATTTTCGCCGTCACCGACCGCACCATCCATACTAATCCATACTAATATTATAAATGCGAAAGTAACTCTGTCTGTCTGTCGGTCTGTCTGTCTGTCGGTCTGTCTGTCTGTCTGTCTGTCTGTTACGCTTTCCCGCTTAAACCTCTCAACCGATTTTGATGAAATTTGGCACAGACAATCTTTAGACCCTGAGAAAGAACATAGGCTACCTTTTATCCCGGAAAAATTTGATGTTCCTGAGGGAAATCCAAAAAGCGCGATATAACCGAACTCCACGCGTGCGAAGCCGCGGGCGGAAAGCTAGTATTATAAATGCGAAAGTAACTCTGTCTGTCTGTCTGTCTGTCTGTTACGCTTTCCCGCTTATACCTCTCAACCGATTTTGATGAAATGTGGCACAGACAATCTTTAGATCCTGAGAAAGAACATAGGCTACCTTTTATCCCGGAAAAATTTGATGTTCCCGAGGGAAATCTAAAAAGCGCGTTATAACCGAACTCCACGCGGGCGAAGCCGCGGGCGGAAAGCGAGTCAAAAATAATTTTCTATCCAGTGTGACCACCATTCAATTACACAAACAATCATATGGAAATCATTCCAATTCCATATTGGAATAAAAGAATAACAATGACACGGAATAAGGGGATTGAAGAGGGGAGAAACGCCGATTGGTATTGGATGTTTTGCGTGTAAAATAAAAATATAAGCGCGTATGAGAGGAGAATGGGGAGCTAAGTATAAGTAGTATTTGTATGTTTATTTATGAGAGCGCTTGTTCACGGTGTGATGATAATTTATGGCTGGGAACATAAGGATGAATATTATTGCATTTATTATAATGGTCAGCGATCGCTCAATACAGGCAGGTGTGATAGGATAAAGGGGAGGCCTTTGCGCAGCAGTGGGACATGAAAATGCCACAGTAAAAATAAACTGATTAATAAAAAATTCAAACGACTAAGCATTTCAGTTTGTCAACTTATTAAACAAACCTATTTTTAAACCGACTTCAAAAAGGAGGAGGTTACTCAATTCGACCGTATATATGCTTTTTTTTTTTTATATGTTTGTTCGCGCATAACTTCGTCGTTTATGAACCGATTTTGATAATTATTTTTCTGTTGGAAAGAAGACGTTCCCAAGGTGGTCCCATGATAAGGATATCAGGGTTTGATGGTGGAAGACCAGAGTAAACAAGGGGAACTTTCAAAAATTGCAGGGGCGACTTGTGCATTTCTTAGCATTTTCATTAAGTATTTTAAAGCACTACAATTTAGTAAAGGTCTGGAGTAGATCTGATGATGGAGCCGGGAGACAGTCGAAGGAACTCCTCAACAATTCACAGCAGCTACCTTGTATTTGGGCTCGATTAATTTGTATTGATAAGAACTTTACACCTAGATGGGTTGTGACTGACATAAAAGCTCTGATGATGAAGACAAAGGCCAGTTCCGGAAACTCCTCAACAGTTCACAGTAGCTACTTTGTGGTTGGACTTAATTCATTTATATTGATAAGACCTTTGCACCCACTGGGTTAAAATAATGGTCTGCAGTAAATTTGATGATGAAGACCATAGCAGTTGAGGGAATACTTACCGGGTAAAAATAAAAGTAAACAAAATTACGTCGTTTCCCAACTATATTTGGGTCAGCTTCCAGTCTGACCGGATGCAGCTGAATACATAGTACTTTTAACAACTAAAAAGTGTAAAATAAAAACTTTTTTACAAAAAAACAACCGACTTCCAAAAACCACTACAAAGTGAAAAATAACTAATTTCGGAAGTCGGTGTCAAAAACGAATACACAAAAACCAAAGACACCGACTTCCGAAATTAGTTATTTTTCACTTTGTAGTGGTTTTTGGAAGTCGGTTGTTTTTTTGTAAAAAAGTTTTTATGTATTGCTACTGTACCTATCATAAAAATATTATACAGGTAATAGGTTGCGATTGATTATGTGTGTGTGTCGGGGTGTGTGTGTGTGTGTGTGTCTGTGTGTGTGTGTGTGTGTGTATGTGTGTGTGTGTGTGTGTGTGTGTGTGTGTGTGTGTGTGTGTGTGTGTGTGTGTGTGTGTCGTTTGAGCGTGAAGAAGTAACAACACACAAACTTCCGCCTGTATAATATTTGTATGATACAATATCGGTAAAAAATGGTTAAGTATCAACAGTGTTTCCATGACTTAAATAAATCGACAAATAGAAAACATCATTTCATTCTCATTAGCCGACCCTTTACAAACTCTCCATAAAACGACTCATTTCATTCACAAACACATACTAATTTCCTTCACCATTTAAAACTAAAAACCACTTCACCCAGTGCTCTTGACGCCAAAGGAAAAATTATTACACCGACCGACAACCAAATTGCGACTATTCAGTCGTTGAAAATAGTCGCAACTCCGCGGTGCTGTATAAAGGGGCGAAAAAATAATAGAAATGGCTTAGTCGTTTGGGAAAAATAACGGAATTGGGAAGGTATGAATGGTTAATACGGAAAGAGGGGAAGACTGGGGATTAATTTGCCGTGGTGAACACCATAGGCAGGGTTTCCCATTGGGATCGGCATTATGTTCTTTTATACAATAAATGTTTCGAAGATATGTGTGAATTTTACGTGAGTAAGTGGATTTACTGTTTGTAGTCGTACTGGGGTATATTCTGCGTGTTTTTGATGTTTAATATTTCAAAAGGGTTTATGGAGGAACGATGCTCAAAGTGAGGTAATGCTTAGTGACTGTCTAACCATTTTGACTTTTGACGTTTAAACTTCCCTTAATTTAAGTAACGTTTAGAAATGAATGAGTTTAAAGGTTTAATGTCAGGTTGAATTTCTGTAAAATTATAAATGTCTAACCCAAGGATTCATTGAATGGCATTCCACACGGATTTAGAATCATAGCTTTTTTGTTGGTTATTAAAAAAAAATCTATTTTTCAATTTTTCCGCTGTTTTCAATTCCTGACTACACTGCAGTTTGCTCATCGATGTCGGATGCTGCCTTGTAGGCATACATACCTTATTTCAACCAAACGCATTATCCAAGTTCGGTATCCTAACGGTAAAACACCAGCCTCCTTGGCGTAGCGGTAGCGGACGCGGCCGCTGCGCAAGGTGGCGCGGGTTCGATCCCCGCACAGTGCAAGTATTTGTATCCATGAATATGAATATTTGTACTGGTCTGGTCGTGCCTCGGAAAGCACGTTAGTTGTAGCTGTGTGTTGGAGCCCTCAAAAGTCCTACAATTGGTCTAGCTGCAATACTTCGATGTCGCCTTCGGGTTGTGGAGGTCAGACGGCAGTCGCTTCATGGAAAATGTCGAAGTTTAGCCATATCAGCAGTTGGACTGGTAAAGCGAACCCCAGACTCCAAAGCTGAAAAGGCTTCGGATGCGACTGGGATTAACACTGGGATGATGATGGTGTCCTAACGGTAAAAACAGAATCTTATTACCAATATTTCACTATCTCTCCGTCATCAGGCTTCACTTATGGTCATAAGTGAAGCCTGACGACGGAGAGATACACAGTTGAAACGGTCATAGATGATATATTTCAATTGCAATTATCACAACAAATATTTAAAAACATATATATTATATACACATAATGTTGCGGTTAGTAACGGCGGAGCGATAGGGTCGTCAGCATCTTGGTGTGGTGGTAAGGGTCCCATTTCGTAGGTGTAGTCTTGAATTTAAGCACGACGAAATTATACCAATTTTGACAATAGCAATTTTAATAGGCAAACCCACAGTTTCGCCCTGGAGTAGTGCTCTGGTCCGCGTCTCAATGCGAAGTGCCCGTTCGACAGTCCCCACTTTCCAAAAAGACCCTATCCATGTGCCGCCATCACAAAATAACGTCACCGCGTTTCGCCGTCACTCCACTACTATGTAGGTAAATCAATTGAGCAACTCCATTAAAATTATCCCGACGATCTCCGACATATTTTTATTGCAATAATAAATAAATAAAATCTATTTATTTCGGGCAACATGCCCATATATTGTTAGTGTACAACTTAAAAACTATGTTAGTATTAAATAAAAAAATAAAAAAGAACTTAATTAAGGTATTTGCCTCCTTCTGGGGCACCAGGCACCCGCACTTGTGCTTGAACCCAATGCCGCAGAAGGGGGCTGTCCAGCTTGTGGCTGAGCACGTTCAGAATGGTGTTGGCGCTCCCACGTGTACGAAACATCAGCGACGCGATACGGCGCCGCAGCACAGTGTGAAAGCCGTCTGTGTGCGCGTGCGCAAACATCGCAGACGCACTACAGTAACGTGCGAGCCCCACCAGCACCCTGAACGCATTATTATACTGTACTCGGAGAGCGTTAATGGCCCGCTGCGTGTAGGCGACCCACAGATTGCAGGTGTAGAGACATTGGCAGAATGCTTTAAACAAAGTAATTTTTACCTCAAGACTACACCTAGCAAATCTGCGTGCCAACATGTTACAGCGGACCGCCATCGCTCTCCTTTCCCTTTCTATATCCCCGTCATCTTTCAGTTCCTCGTTAACAACATGGCCGAGGTATTTCAATTCATTGACTCTTCGAAGCGCGACACCATTAAGCAGCACAGGTGCCACACCCTCCAGTTTTCGACTCCTGGCTTGGAAAACCAGGAGCTCGCTTTTCTGGGCATTGTACAGGAGACCGTGTACCCTCGCGTACTCCTCACACACACCTATCAGCCTTCTGAGCGCGGCTATTGATGGGCTGAGCAACACCATATCGTCTGCATAACTGATACTATTGATACTATGTCCATCAATTGAGCATCCGACTCCAGTGTCACTCAGCTCACCAATCAGGCCGTTTACATACAAGCTGAAGAGCGAAGGAGATGTCAATCCCCCCTGCCTCACTCCGCATTCCAGCCCGTACTCGTCAGAGAGTTCCCCAAGCCATTTGACCCGGTTAGTCTGCAATTATCACAACAAATCCGAAAAATATACATATATATTATTTTTTATTTCAATTAAACTGCATCCTTGGTGGGCGAGTCGCATTCGGCCAGTTTTTTCCCATCATACCGTTTAGAAGAAAATTCATCAATCCTCGTGATACGCTTACATCTCGGTTGTTGGCAATTTGTATAACCAAGTAATAAGACCTCCAAGATAAAAATCTCGGACATTCGTGACAAGAGACAATTCCTCTCCACTTCGTGTGTAAGTGCAGAGCTGAATTGCTCACTTCCTCTTATAATGCTACTTCCATGCAGTAAAGGACTGACACGCTATTAATTTTGACGTCTTTCAGTTCAAAATGCAGTTGGCAATGCAAAGTTTTAGTAGGTTCTCTTTTTGAAATAACTCGATGGGGAACGAAAAGAAAAATGGATGGTTGTGGAGAAAGCCGTCTAATGCATCTTTTACTTACAGTAAGTACCTACTTGATTAACTCACTTCTCTTTTTTTTTCAAGTATGTAGAGATCGGCTTCTAACCAGGATTATGAACATTTATAGCTTAACGAGAATGGAGTTAAAAAGGAAGTTGCCCGAGTGGTTGAAAACCCTTTCATATGACGAAACAGAGAAGATTGTAGAAGTATAATCAGTTAAACAGTACACCCGTACATCCACACACACTCACACCCCACACCCTCATACACACACCACCCCCTCTCTTACATACACCCACACTCTCATACGCATATACATACAGTTTCTCACATACACTTTCATACACCCACACTTTCACCCTACATCTGTTCAAAATACACTTCTGCATGCCATTATTTTTATTTTAAATTATATTTTATTTTTAATTCTTTAGTTATTTATGTTCTTTATGTCTGGAACAAAAATTTTCTTAATGTTAAAACGGGCGTTGATAGCTGCGACACAGTTTTAACTTTTGCAGCTATCACCGTTTCTCCCTTCATCTATTCATATGTTTATGTTCCAAAAATAAACCTTTCTAAACCGTATTGTTTTACACTTAGGACTGATTTACACGGTGCAATTCATTGCCTATGGCTTCAATTAAGTTGAAGCAACAATAAAAGTTGCATTGTCTAGACACCATTTCGACGATACAAGTCATTTGTTGCATCAATTTTATTGTATGCCATGGGCAATTAAATTGCACCGTGTAAATCAGTCTTAAGTGTAGACCGCGCACCGGAAGACGTAGCGTGGGTAGGCTCCCGACAAGGTGGACCGACGACCTGGTGAAGGTCGCGGGAAACCGCTGGATGCGGGAGGCGCAGGACCGGTCGTCGTGGAGAACCTTGGGGGAGGCCTATGTCCAGCAGTGGACGTCTTTCGGCTGAAATGATGATGATGATGATGGGCAATTAAATTGCACCGTATAAATCAGCCTTTAAACACTAAACAGAAGTGGATGAAATTTGAATTAGTACATAAGATCATTTTTATTTTGATGTTATCAACTTATCACAGTACAGAGATGCGGATGTAACTGTGGGGCGCAATTATTTATTTCAAAGTTTGCTATATACGCTACTGAAATAACTTAATTTACTAAATAACTACTATAATATAATTTCCGCCAATTAAACCGAATAAGCGCGCAATAGCAGGCAAACGAGCACGATTTTAAGACTCTTTTAAACAAGATAAATAATAAACAGAGCTGTTTACTCGCAATTAGTGGCTCTACTCAGTTCACGACGTGGTTTGTTTATCTAGCAAAACAAACAACTAATCAAGCTATTGTAATAAACACTCTGAAAACACTTTATAACCTTATTGTGGAACTCGATCAACGTGGGTGTTTCGAGAAAAACATGGTTAATGTCGAGCATGTGGACCTCCATGGTAATTGCGTAGGACACTGTCAGTCTTATGACAGCCTCCGTGGCGTAGCGGTAGCAGACGCGGCCGCTGCGCAAGGTGGCGCGGGTCCGATCCCCGCACAGTGCAAGTATTTGTATGCATGAATATGAATATTTGCACTGGTCTGGTCGTGCCCCGGAAAGCACGTTAAGCCGTTGGTCCCGGTTGCCATACGAACATCTAGTGGCAGTCGTTACAGGTTGTTGGAGCCCTCAAAAAGTCCAACAATTGGTCTAACTGCAATGCTTCGATGTCGCCTTCGGGTTGTGGAGGTCAGACGGCAGTCGCTTCACGGAAAATATCGAAGTTTAGCCATATCAGCAGTTGGACTGGTAAAAGCGGACCCCAGACTCCAAAGCTGAAAAAGGCTTCGGATGCGCCTGGGATTAACGCTGGGATGATGATGATGATGACTGTCAGTCTTATGTCATACACATACAGTAGCAATGGGACTGATTTTTTGAGGACCCGTCCTCAAAAAATGAAACCACTGCTACTGTATACAACAACATCGCTACTGTATGGGAATGACATAAGATTGACCACGTGATTTATCGCGTCTTATGTCAATCGCATGCATTTTGGACTTATCGAACTTCGTCATCGTTTTTAAATTGTTACATTGGCTAGGGCCCCTGAGCAGTTGTGTTGTGATATGTGCCGGGTCATCATCATCATCAACCTTTTATCGTACCACTGCTGGGCGCAGGTCTCCTCTCATACAGAGAAGGATTGAGCGTAATCACCACGCTTGCTCAATGCGGGTTGGCGCCAAATGTTGTTGTGTCGGGAGTTTAGTCGTGGAAGGTCTCCAGATCAATCTCCCTCTGGCGCAGCATTGTTGGTCGTATTTTTGGGCCATCACGTCGACATCACCTCACTCAACTGCCGTCTTCCTTTTCATTCAATCAGTTTTTCTTTTTTTGAGTCAATAGGCCCTTGATAAACTAGCGCGCTTTACCATCAACGATTGCATCATTGCTTAGCATCAGGCGGGATTGCGGTCAAGCATAAGTTTATAGTTATTAAAAAAAAAGTTTAACAACATTCATTGCATACTTTGTTGAGCAGATAAATTATTCGAATGTAAAACGAAATGGGTAAGCAAATTCTTCAAATCTATACTAATATATAAAGCTGAATAGTTTGTTTGTTTGTGCGCGGAGCAGAGCTTATCCTCTGCTCCGCCAGCAACTTCGTTCGCGTAGATTTAGTTAACTAAATCTACGCGAACGAAGTCGCTGGCGGCCGCTAGTTGAGAACAATAGTGTGTTATGCAGTCAGGGTGCAGGGTTCAGCCACTGTTATTCGAAAGAGACATCATGATCCCTGGCGTACGGGCAAGTGAAGGAACACGGGTGGGTTCTATGTTATTGGTTTGTTTTCCGCACTCAGTCCCTCCAGCGGACCATTGTGCGTGGACCATGGCGGCCTTTGGCGGTTATTCCAGCCATGCAAAACACGGGTAGGTTTTAGCCAGTAAAAGTCTGATTCGCCCTTCCTCTCTGCTCAGAGCGGGAGATATTATTTTATTATTAAAAAATAAAAAAACACAGGTCGTAGGGTTGAATTTCCATTTCAGGCAAAGTATTGCTGGGTTTTCCCGTCACGAATTTCTCAATTACAGCCTGGTGATTAGATGACGGATAATGACATAAAATTCAAACTCGAAGGATTTATTTATCTTAAATTATTTACAGATACTTTGGAATTGGTCAGTTAGTCTGAAAGTTGATGCTAAATATCCTCATCATCATCTCAGCCGAAAGACATCCACAACTGAACATTGGCTGTTCCTCCCCAAGCACCTCCAATTAGTGCTTCTGCTTCCAATACTCGATGCTAGTTTTGGTTCCATGCTGTTCTAGTATTAACCTACCTACCTTACCTAACTACTTACCTAATCGCGTCACTTACTACAAGAAATAGGGTGTAGGTACTTTTCGCCAGGCTAAACACCTTTGCCTTGGAAGAGGCCTTTGTCCAGCAGTGGACCTCTATAGGCTGAGAAGAAGAAGAAACAGAACCACCTTCGCTTAGCCCTGTGGGATTGACAGGCATGGTGCTAAGTTCGGCCTTTTGTTTTTGTTGAAATGAGACATCATCAAATAACTTTTCCCGCTCTGGGCGGGGCGGAAGGGCGTGTCAGACTTTTACTGACTAAAGCCCACCCATGTTTCTTCACTTGCCTGTAGGATGGCCAGGGTCACGGTTTCTTTTTTAACCAACCCGCAACGCAGACGCAGGAGGCATTGTTCTTCGTGGACCCCGTCACGATGTGCTGACATCTCTTTGAGGCGCGCGTGAAACACAACGCACCGTCAACACGGGCCTGGCCCGGGCGGCGAGCTGTGCTAAGTTCAGCCCTAAACGGTATCGAATATTCTAGAAAAGCCTCAATCGACATCTCCAACCATTCGACAAAAAAGACGTCAATTGTCAAAGGACATTTTAATGTTGAAAAATCATTCTCTCCGAGATCTCATTTTACTGGCGTCCGAATAGGCTGTTACTGCCTGCCATTTTTTATACACCTGCCAACAAAGACCCACTTTTCTTAGGTACATTTGAACAAATTTACATTTACCACGGCCCTGGTAAATTTTCAACTCTATCTTCAACACATAAAGGTGAATTTTCTTTTCCAAAGTGTTCGGTTAAGTTTGCAATTGTTGATGTATTAGGGAGGCACCAAGATTGAAGATCGATTCGGTGTTGCGCACCTTCTGTGCCTCAAGTACAGGGGATTTTGATTTTAAAATGAGTTTTAAATCTTCGCCGGTGTATAATTAAATGCGAGGAG
Organism: Sesamia nonagrioides; assembly: GCA_017933935.1. Lineage (NCBI taxonomy): Eukaryota > Metazoa > Arthropoda > Insecta > Lepidoptera > Noctuidae > Sesamia > Sesamia nonagrioides. The sequence goes on along the minus strand of JADWQK010001324.1, from coordinate 866,761 downwards.
ATTGCCCTGTTTTATGGCTATATTTGATGGGTAGAGCTTCTTGTTATAAAATTAATGTAGGCAATTTAAAACGATTCCAAAGTTTGGAGGGATTTTACGAATAGCGTGGTTTTGCAAAAGCTTTGTTTTTATCATGGACGTTTTGATGATGTAAAGAAAAGGATGCAAAAAAATGAATTCCAATTCTATTGATTCATCATCACCATTACGCAAATCATGTCGTGGTGGCCTAGTGGTTAAAAACACCAGCCTCTCAAGTATGAGTGCGCGGGTTCGATTCCAGGTCAGGCAAGTACCAATGCAACTTTTCTAAAGTTATATGTACTTTCTAAGTATATCTTGGACACCAATGACTGAAGGTGAAGGAAAACATCTTGAGGAAACCTGGACTTTAAGTCTGAAATCGCTAACCCGCATTGAGCAAGCGTGGTGATTACGCTCAATCCTTCTCTGTATGAGAGGAGATCTGTGCCCAGCAGTGGGACGATAAAAAAAGTTGATGATGATGATTTAACACAATTTGCAATTCCACCCATATTCCGTCGTCTATCTAGCTTCTTCCTATTTCGAGATTCGCCACGAGTCTAATCCGAGGAACCAGTATTATACAGAGAGCGAAGGTCTGTCTGACCTACACTACTCAAATATGGAAAATAACACCCCTTGGTTAGACTGCTCAGGTTTCTGACGACTCTTAAAGAAAAGATCCACAGCAGCAACATGCTTTGAGAACTACGGAGGGAATCGTTATGTAAAATTGATCACCCATCTACACAAGGCAAGTAAACTTGTCCGGTCGACCCATGCGTCTGTTATTAGTTTATTACTTACCCACAAAATCCTGTTCAACCTACATACCTCCAAAAAACATTTGATGGATTACCACTCCATTTAACGAAACAAAAATCGAATTTGACGCAAAAATCCAACAAAACAAATAAAATAATCATCTAACAAAACTCACCGACACATCCATCCATTCAAAAAAAAAAACGGGAACCATCCAATCCTGTCAAAAATTACCTTTCGCCTAATCAAAGAGGAAGAATACACTCCGATTCACGCAGTTGAATCGGTCTGGTTTTCCAAAAGTATTTTCCTATTTCAAATCATGCTAAATTACTTTTATTCCCGTTTGGGTACAGTCACAATAGGGGGTGATTCCACTGCCCGAGGGGGGCACAAAGAGGACCTTTTTAAATCGCCGATAAGAGTTAATGAGGTTGAAAATCTAAAATTTATATTCAGAAAATGAATTCTTTGATGAAAGAAAGCGATAGCGCGGTGGGAATGATTTAATGTATTTATGTAAATGTAGTCTTTAAGCCGAAAGCCGACTACTACGCGTGAATTTCGTCGGTAGTTACCCACTTTATTTCAGTCTTTTGGGGTTCCCTGATATTCAGATTACGCATGTGTCCCCCGGCTACAGAAAAGGCCACCCTATTTTGTTCGTAAAGATAGGATTTTTGAGATGGACTAGTAAAAGCGCATTTATTACGCGATTCGCAAAAATCTGTAGAAAATGATTACCTGTGGGAAAAATATTGTAATTACTATGTGAATGAGAGATAGAATTTTATTTCGGATACGCTGAAGAAATAAGAAAGATAAAAAAGGACTCAAAAAAGTCATGACAACAAAAAGAGCATTTCTTCTAAGTTTATGTAATATTTCAACGTAAAGTGGAGACGCTTTCCTTTCTCGCTCTACCCCATGGTGTGGCGAATCATTAGATAGATTTTTTTTTAAAACATTGGTAGACGATTTTTTTATTTAGGTTCTATCTATTCTACCTATTTGCAAAATATTCAAGGGCATTTCTTTTAAACTAGAGGCCTTTACGGAACCCATCGTGCACGAGTCCGACTCGTACTTCGCCGGTTTTTGGCCAAAAAAGTAAAAGCCAGAAAAATACTTATTATTAAGTAGAGAGATTTAAAAGATATTTTTTGTTTCAGTTTTCACACATCATCGCTATATTTACATGAAAAATAAAAAAGGTACTAAAAAAAGAGTCACCAATTCGTCACCAGATCATCTATGAATGAACCATAAAATTTTGTTGAAATTAAGAAACATTTGTAACACTCTCCATGAAAAAGCAATACACAAAAATAAACATTCATAGGTACACATATTCATTTAAAAAAAAAATACGTATTTCATGTTTTACGTCTCAATTTGTGAGAGACGGTTTTTCCAGCGCTACTAATTGATTGATGCTGAATAACGGAAACGTTTATTGGAAAAAGTACCGTTATCAATTTTATTCCCGCTCATACGAAGGAGACGGTGAATGTACCTACAGTGGTATTTATGCGCAATCGAGCCGAGAATTGAGAGTTTACCTCGATCCTTTTTTTTTGCACACGTGTCTTTTTTTTGTATACACGGTGGTAGTATATGTATGACGTTGTTAACACCACTACGATCCGGATGAAGCGTTTCGCCTCCTCCTTTATACCGCGTACATCGAGGGACTGGAACAATTTGCCAGCGGCGGTGTTTCCGTCGGACTATAATTTGAGTGTCTTCAAGGCTAGAGTGAATAGGCTCTTAATAAACTAGTGCGCTTTACCATCAACGATTGCGTCACTGCTTACCATCAGACAGGATTGCGGTCAAGCGCTAGTTTATAATATATATAAAAAAATATATAAATATATAAAAAAAATATATAAAAATAATTAAAAAAATATATAAATATAAATTTACAAATAAACAACATATACAAAGTGATGATGATAATACAACAATCAATTAAACATCGTGTACCTCCACACATTCTCAATCTACCCATAAAAAATTATACAACGTGTAACATAAAGGGTATATACATACCAAAGGCATGGCATCTTTAGATGATATCAAACGATATCGGAAGGGTTTCAACTCAAAATAAAATACTCAAAAAATTGGTACCAAATTTTCGGTTTCGTGTGTTTCTTGAAACTAATCATAACAAACGTGGCAGCACACTACATACGTTAATAACTACTCGTTACCCGTCACGTTACTTACCAAAATCCGATAAATGTCTTCAATATCTCTGTGCGACTAGTATGATAGTAGCCTATCACAGGCGGTGTTTTTCCTCATAACTGCCTAACATAAAGAGATAGGATTAAAAAACCCTTCCAATATCGTTTGATATCATGTAAAGATGCCATGCCTTTGTTATGTATATACCCTTTATGTTACACGTTGTATAAATATACCCTGTGGCAACACTACAGCTGACAGCTGTTTAAATTTCTTCTTAAAGTTTTTTTTTAATTTTAAATATTAAATTACTTAGATTTGTAGACCCATTTCCAATTATTCATATAATTAGTGGAACAATAATGTATATTTTGTGTTAGGTTCACATAGATAGTGCGTATTTAGTGTAAAAAAAATCGGTGACAGTTACCGGCACAAGTGAATCTTGCATTGTCATCTCGGTATCAGGTATAATATTTTATATTTTACTTGCTATTAGTTTGTTTGCGTGCTTTATTTTAATCAGCAATTTCGTAATTCACCTTTAGAAAGGCTTATTAATTCCAATAACCTCTGATCGTAAACATAACCTTATTTTGGTTTGGTGACGGAACTCCCTTTTATTTACATCAAACTCGATTATTGGTCAACTTTTACTTTCAAAACACCTTTTATTTACTTAAATCTAAATCTCATTTTTCATTTTTACTGATTATCTTCATTTTCTGCCACAACTACCGCCTCACTTCTAATTTCTTGTCATTTCCTTATTTACCTAGTTTCAATAATGATCATGACTCGTAGTGCCCATGCTCAACTCCAAGAGTCCAAACTCAAAGAGGCTTTGAGCCTACTAAAGGCTTCGAGGGAGTCCTGTGACCAACTACTTAGGGAAATCGATGACAATGAGAGAGTCCTCTTCAATGCCCATGAAGCAAATAAGAAGTTGAGAAATGAAATGGCTCAGCTACATATTCAATACACTGATGCCATAGACGCCCGGGATAGGCTCCAGCTTGTTGTGGACGGGTTCAGCCAGTGTAGCTTAGAGTATGAACAAGTTCTTTGTCAGAAACATCTCTTACAACATCAGCTACATGAGGCTCAAAGTCAAATCATAGAACTAGAGACTTCCAATAATAACATCACTGCCTCGCTGGATCAGAGTCTATTTAGCGAGTTGATGCCTATCGCCCCCACAATGGTTTCTGCAATAAACCCCTCTTACACTATAGATTTGACTGATGACAATGATACAAGGTCATCAAATTCAGTGAAGGTAGTAACCAGCAAAAATAAATTAAAAAAATATATAAAAATTAATAAGTACATTGTCAAAACTCAAAAAATGGTGAAAAGACAAAGGTACTTTATAAAAAGTGTTAAGATGAACAGGGAAAGACTCAATTTGCTGAAACAGTTGGATATGTATTCTTATAACTTAGAGCAAAGTAATAGGAGGTATGACATAGACATGGAGTCATTGCAATCTGAACTTGACAATCTGCAAGATAAACTTATTTCAATGACTAATAAGTATAATACCTCAGAAGACCTAATGAGAGAATATGTGTTGGCGATGAATGAGCTGGTTAACTCACAAAAAACCAACTGTGAGTGCGGCCTAACATCAGATGTGCTTACACTGGATCATTCGTTGACATCATGTAATACCACCTTGCCGCAGCCCTGTGTTGATGTCATAGTTCCTTCTGCTAATAGTGCCAATAGCCGTGACTGTAATGATCTTAATAGTCTTAAACAAAGCTTGACTAATGATGTTGTGTTGTTCTGTGATGAGATAGGTAAGGGCTTGGGGAGCTTGTTGACTGATGAATGTCCGGGTCACTCAATATTGAACTACTGCATGCCTGGTTGTTCTTTATATGGAATTATGCAAAAAATTATTAAATGTAACTTTTCCCAGGATACAACATTGTTAATTTTTGTGGGTAATAGGGGAAATTTGAGCAAAAGAGAACTGCTTAAGAGTTTTGAAACATTAAGCAATCTGAATATTGGAAAGGTTGTCTTGTTTACATTCCCTTACAGTGACCAGTTGCCACAGGAAGAAAATAGGATTAGATTTGAACTAAATATGACAATGTCCAACTTGACATTTAATAATAAAATATTACATTTAATTGACATTAATAATTATTTTATGAATTTGTATTTGACAAGAGATAGACATAACAATGTGATGTATTATCTTTCTAATTACTTTAAAAGACAGATAGCTGTGTCGCTATCATATTTTTTTTCTATTACAGCCAAGAATTTGGCTAAACAACTTGCTTCTTTTGAGCAATGCAATGACATTCTAATTAATTCTGCCAATAATTTGGCATCAGTTGACATCATTAATAATTTAAATTAGAAATTAAGACAATAGAGCCAACCTTTAGCTATAACAATATACAGGATTACAAAGGTAACTCGGGAGGAAATTTAAAGTCAATAGATAATATTAATTTGGTGCATCAAAATATTCAAGGATTTATGAACAAAGATTTAGAGGTTGATTTATTCATGAACCATTATGGTATTGATATTCTTTGCATAACCGAACATTGGCTAAAAAGTCACCAGTTCTTGTTTAATTTTAAGAATCACCAGGTTGGTAGTTCGTTTAGAAGAATTAATGCTATACATGGTGGCTCATTAATTTTAGTTTGTAACCTGTTGAAATTTAAAAATCGTAAAGACATTGTGGGCCTGTCTGTTGAACGAACAGCTGAAATTGCCTGTATAGAGTTGGAGGGCTTCATTGTGTTAAGTGTGTACAGACCCCCTTCAGGATTGTATGACTGCTTTGAAAAGGTAATGGATGAAGTTTTACACAAGATTTGTGTTTCAAGCAAAGCCATTATCGTTTGTGGTGATTTTAATGTTAATTTATTAGAGAACTCTGGTTATTGTAATAAAATTATAAGTCTATTTCAGTCCTACAATCTTGTAAACCTGTTTTTGGAGCCCACAAGAATAACACCTACTTGTGCCACGTGCCTAGATAATATTTTTACAAACATAATACCAAGCCACAAAGAAGTTTTAAATTTACTTGATTCTGATCACTGCGGACAAAGCATTACTATTCCAAACCATAGTAAAAAAGTGGCCAAAAAGGATATCACTGTTAACCCCAAAACTGAAAGCCGCTTGGAGGTTTTTAGATTTGATCTCATCAATAAATTGCCAGTCTTATCCAGTGCTGTTAATGCTGATCCTAATCATCTCTATGACAATTTTTTTAATATATACTGTAAGCTATTTGATTCCACCTTTGTTCCCAGGACTATCTCTGTTAATAGTAAAGCATCTTTCTCTGATTGGGCTACCATCGGTATTCATAAAAGTAGAACTCAGCTTTATGAATTGTACAATGAGAGGATTTATATTAACACTGTTGAATTCAATTTATATGTTAGAAAATATTCAAAATTATTCAAACAAATTTGTTATATGGCCAAGTCACGTTACTTGAGTTCAAAGATAAAGAACAGTGGCAATGTAATTAAAACGACTTGGAAAATTATTAATAGTGAAACGGGAAGGTCCAGTGATAGAAATACTGACTATAGCCTGTCTATTAATGACAACATAATTAAATCAGACCCGCAAGTCTCTGAGGCATTTGAAAATTTCTTTTCGGATATTCCTGTTTCAACTACTAAATCCCTAAACTCATCACCTTCTGTTGCGGAGTCTTTGCTTAAAGAAAATGTTAATGTTTGTGATTAGGAGTTTCATTTTGAACATGTTATCAGTAGAGATATAATTAAAATCTTTCACACTCTGAATGTAAAAAAGACTGCTGACCTATGGGGTCATTCGGTGGAAGTTGCTAAGTCTATTATTGATATTGTGGCACCCACTCTAGCTGTTATGTTTAATGCTTGTATTGACTGTGGAGAGTTTCCTGATCTCATGAAAAATAGTGAAATAATACCTTTGTTTAAATCTGGTAGTACATCAGACCCCACAAATTATAGACCTATTTCTGTACTACCTACCTTTAGTAAAATTTTTGAGAAATTAATTTTAAACCAAATGCTAAATTTTTTTAATAAACATAAATTATTATATAGCAAACAGTTCGGTTTTACAAGGGGTCGTTCAACTACTGATGCCGGTGTTGAACTTCTAGGTCATATATATAATGCATGGGAGGATAAATGCGATGCCTTGGGCATCTTTTGTGATTTGTCCAAGGCATTCGATTGCGTTCTTCACGATACGTTAATCAGAAAACTCCGCCACTACGGGATCCGGAACTCTGCACTGGATCTTATTACATCTTACTTGAGTGGTAGGATTCAAAGCGTTGACGTTAATGGAAAAAGATCTTCCGGATCTTTAGTAACAATGGGAGTCCCACAGGGGTCAATTCTTGGTCCTTTTTTTTTTTTTTTTTTCATCAATGACCTGCCGTACCTAATAAAGGATAACCACGATATAGTGTTGTTTGCAGATGACACTTCACTTTTATTTAAACTGAAACGTCAGCAGCAGGTTACTGATGATGTAAATAACGCGATCTCCAAAGTAGTCCATTGGTTTAATGTTAATAATTTACTCTTAAACGAGAAAAAAACCAAATGCATTAAGTTTACTCTACCTCACGTGAGGCAGGTGGAAACTAAAGTGTTGATAAAGGGCGAAGAATTGAAATCTGACGACAGCACAGTGTTCTTTGGTATAACTCTGGATGCTAAGCTTCAATGGGGTTCACATATAGAAAAATTGTCAAAAAAGCTAAGTTCTGCTGCATACGCAGTTAGAACAATTCGTAATTTGACTGATGTTGAGACGGCCAGTTTAGTGTACTTTGGCTATTTCCACAGCGTAATGTCGTACGGCATTCTGTTGTGGGGAAATGCCGCCGATATTCAAACAATATTTGTTTTGCAGAAACGAGCTGTTCGTGCAATTTATAAATTAAGTCCGAGACACTCTCTCTCAGAGAAAAATTTAAAGAGATTAATGTACTGACCGTGCCGTCTCAATATATTTATGAAAATCTTTTGTATGCTCATAAAAATATAAAATTGTTTAAAAAATACAGTGATGTCCATGATATAAATACTAGGAAAAGGCACAAATTTATTGTACGTACAACAAGGCTCAAGAAAATAGGTGGCTCTTTCAGATGCCAATGTATACATTTTTACAATGGACTTCCAGAGGTGGTTCAAGATCTGAGCCTGAATAAATTCAAATCCTTCATTAAACGTAAGTTGTGTCAGAAAGCATTTTATAGTGTGAAGGATTATATTGAGGACAAAAAGGCTTGGGCTTGAGCTGCGTCCAATTTCTATACAATGATTGTTCTTTGATTTTTCCTCTTGTAGTTTTAATATGTAATTGTTTATGTTATTTATTCAAAGCCTGTATTACACACTATGTAGCCAAGCATATTGTACGTTACGGAATTGTATCGCTGGCAGAGGTGTTCGGCACTTGTACAGCTGCACAGGAGTTAAACTTTCCACAGATTCGGGAACACTGTTGGAGCTGCTGAACCTTGGACAAAACTATCTTAGCATTGTGTAGATTCAATTTCTTAGTATTGTATAATTGCATGGCAAACGTGTGAGCACAATGTACGAATGTTCTGTAAGGCATTTATTTGTTGGGTTAGTCTTTTTATTGACTTAATTGTGCTCTGGCTGTTGAGAGTATGTCATGCTCACTCAAATGTCTCGCTGATGGTGGCGTGTGTTTTGGGTCATTGGGTTCCCTTCGATATGGTTGAGCTGAATGATGCTGATCCATACGTCATGTCCGTGAACGGACGCCGTCGGAGGGGACTGGTCATCTCTTAGCTGCCACGGCGTATTTTAATTTCTGAATTGATTTTTGTATGTTTTCCATAATGGACGCTCTCAGCGTACAATATATTTCTGCATCGTTCTCACGCGGTTGATTTCAACATGAATGATGTAATCAAATATTTGTAACAATAGCTTAAAAATTTAAAAGAGTGTCCATGGAGTTTCTTGCCCGTTCTTCTCCATAGGTACTCTTTGGAATGGGCGACTAGCTTCATCTTATTGACTGACCGACCTTCTGACAATTCAAAAGTGCCTGTAACTGGTTTATTTGAAATAAATGATTTGATTTGATTTGATTTGATCCATTACCTAAGTTTAGTCACAGGAAATTATTTTTAATTTTTCACATTATCTACATGATGTACATGGTTGATAAGGAAGCGCTTACAGGTTGATGACCGCCGCATCCAGCGGTAGCTCACTCCGCCTTAGTTTTAGAATGTCAATATAATAATTAAGAACCAAAGTCCCCGACGTACCTCTTTGATTCGCTAAACTTAGGTGGTAGTGGGCTGGGCACATTGCATGCACATTGCTGATGGGACAGTAAGGTTCTGGACTCAGAGTAAGGAGGCCCCCAACAAGGTGGAAAGATGACCGATGAAGGTCGCGGGAAACAGTATAATACGGGCAGCACAAGATTGGTCATTGTAGAAAACTTTGGGGGAGGTCTTTGACCAGCAGTGGACCTCTAAGTATAGGCTGAGAAGAAGATATGAGCTCACTTCGCCTTAGTTTAAGGGGTTAATATATAAGCTGAAAATACTGTCAATCCCTGGCATCAAGGGGATAGACAGCCCTTTACCTTCACGCCAAGTTTACACAAATACTTTTTTTTACAATGTTTCGTTATTATTAATTAAGACACTTTAATATGTCAGATTGACAGCCTCCGTGGCGTAGCGGTAGCGGACGCGGCCGCTGCGTAAGATGGCGCGGGTTCGATCCCCGCACAGTGCAAATATTTGTATGCATGAATATGAATATTTGCACTGGTCTGGTCGTGCCTCGGAAAGCACGTGAAGCCGTTGGTCCCGGTTGCCATACAAACATCTAGTGGCAGTCGTTACGGGCTGTTGGAGCCCTCAAAAGTCCAACAATTGGTCTAACTGCAATGCTTCGATGTCGCCTTCGGGTTGTGGAGGTCAGACGGCAGTCGCTTCACGGAAAATGTCGAAGTTTAGCCATATCAGCAGTTGGACTGGTAAAGCGGACCCCAGACTCCAAAGCTGAAAAGGCTTCGGATGCGACTGGGATTAACGCTGTGATGATGATGATGATGACTTTAATATGTCAGATTCTAGATCCCATAAACCCCTATGTTCCTCTATAAGACAGATGACTGTAAACATTTCAAAACGACTACAGTTAAAAAAATTCTGGTGTCTTTTTTTAAAGTGAAATGTTCCGGCTCATTTTTATTTTCGACGGACAGATTTCGTAAGGTAAATAGTTGAGACGTCTCCTTGGATGTATTTTCAGCGCAAAATTTATGCTTGGTTAGGCTTTGGTGTGGTAGCAAGCGATTGGTAGCGCGGCCTGTTACATGATTATTTATATTTTTGATAAATTCATTATTACTAGCGGCCGCCAGCGACTTCGTTCGCGTGGAGTTAGTTATGCTCTGCTCCTATTGGTCGCAGCGTGATGTTATATAGCCTAAAGCCTTTCTGGATTAATGCGCTATCCAACGCACAAAGCATTTTTCTAATCGGACCAGTAGTTCCTGAAATTAGCGCGTTCAAACAAACAAACAAACAAACCCTTCAGCTTTATACAACGTGTAACATAAAGGGTATATACATAACAAGGGCATAGCATCTTTACACAATATCAATCGATATTGGAAGGGTTTTTTAGTCCTATTTCTTTATTTTAGGAAGTTGTGAGGAAAACCACCGCCTGCCATAGGCTACTACCATACTAGGCGCACAGAATTATTGAAGATATTTATCGGATTTTGCCAAGTATTGTGACGTGTAACGAGTAGTTCATAACGTATGTAGTGTAGTGCCACGTTCGTTATGATTTGATTTTAAGAAACACACGAAACCGAAAATTTGGTGACAATTTTTTGAGTATTTTATTTTGAGTTGAAACCCTTCCCATATCGTTTGATATCATCTAAAGATGCCATGCCCTTGGTATGTATATATATATACCCTTTTTGTTACACGTTGTATATTAGTATAGATTTATTTATTTATTCAGTAACGAAATACCCGTCAGAAAATGCTATGGTTAATTTCTCCTACCAAAAAGAGCCTTGATAGAAGCTGTTCTCTTTTTTCTTACTACTTGGGTTATGTACCTAAGTACTGCTCATAACATCGATCGGATCGATCATACATTGAGGTCAGTTAAAAACGAGCGTCCGGCACTACTTGTCTAGCATTTTTGTTCAACTGATACTTTCTGGAGCGATATCGATCTGTAGTTTTTCAGGAGGATATTACCTCATTTTTTTTAAAACAATATTTTTTTTTTTTTTATAAGTCATAAACAAGCGCTTGACCGCAATCCCGCCTGATGGTAAGCAGTGATGCGATCATTGATGGTAAAGCGCGCTAGTTTATTAAGAACCTATTCACTCTAGCCTTGAAGACACTCAAATTGTAATGTGACGGAAACACCGTCGCTGGCAAATTGTTCCAGTCCCTCGATGTACGCGGTATAAAAGAGGAAGCGAAACGCTTCGTCCGGGTCGCAGTGGGCTTCAATATCATCACGCTCCTGTGCCATGCCTTAGGCGTTTCACCTTTGAGAATGACGGAATTAAATGACTTCTGAAGCGCTTTAAGCACCGGTTTGCGTCCCGCTTTCAGAAGATCGGCCGTAATTCCAATACTAAACACAAATTATTTATCTTTTATTTAGGCTTCATTATGGATTCAAGATACAATAAAAAGATTTAATCCACATATAACGAAACAAACTTAAATAAAATTTCAAAATGTTTTAAAGCATGACAATAATAGTCTCACATTCAATCTGGTTTCATTAGATATTTTTGTTTTTATTTAGACTTCTTTTATGCCGCACAGCTAGCCTCAATACTAATATTTTGTTTAAAACCTATAAAATCACACATCACTAACCAAAAACTACAACCAAACGACAACGTTAACTATTCTTAACTCATGTCTACCTCACAGAAATCTAAATTCTTTATTTGATTTTATATGGATGCCTCCTATTATCTAACTTTATGAAACGTGTAAACAAAGCAAACAAGATAAAGCATATCATATTTCTGCCCCATTACTTCCAATCTTGTAAAAACTTACCAAAAAGTCTATATACTGCGTGAGATTTGAACTCACAGCTCACTGGTTACGTATCTACATATCTGCAGACGCCTAACCGGGAGGTCATGTTGACTCACATCATGACTTTGAAATTATATACTACAAATCCCTTTTTGACTTACACTCACGACAGTGATACATGTGCATACTTCCTTGAAAACTTGAAACATCAAACTATTGTAAGTTTAATTAGCTAAGATGTGGGTATTTTTTACAATATCCTATATAGTAAGTATGTAACCATGAATACAATGCAATTGTATTAATTTAAGAAGCAAAAGATAATGGGCAAAATGGTATCCGGCTCCAATAGATATGATTGTAGTGTCGTTTAAAAGGTCTTACCAAGAGGAACAATTTTTACTATAGCCGCCACTCTCAAATCTGATTGCGTTTCAGTCTTACTAACTAATAAAACCCCTTTGCTTCAGTTTCCCTTTGCTTTCCAGGGCCACAGTAACCTGTTTAGACAGTCTCGTGGCCCTGGCGATAAACATACATATACGACTATATATGTTACCACTTATCTATGTAAGAAAATGAGTACCAAGGTAATACTTTCGGCATTTCCATCCGGCATCTCATTCCAGCATTCCATTTATCTATATCTATATTAATATATAAAGCTGAAGAGTTTGTTTGTTTGTGCGCGCTAATCTCAGGAACTACTGGTCCGATTTGAAAAATTCTTTTTGCGTTGGATAGCCCATTAATCCAGAAAGGCTTTAGGCCATATAACATCACGCTGCGACTAATAGGAGCGGAGCATAACGAACTCTACGCGAACGAAGTCGCTGGCGGCCGCTAGTTTTACTTATAGAAGTAGTTTGTAATAAATTCTTCATCATTTATAAAACACAAGCTGTTCCCCGTGGTTTCACCACCGCTGCTCGGCACCTTTTAGTCGTAGCGTGATGATATATAGCTTACTACCTACTACCTACACTGAAAGAATTTTTTAAATTGGACCAGCTGTTCCTGGGATTAGCACGTTCAAGCAAACAAACCCTAAAGCTTTATAATAATAATAATAAGTATAGATAGTGTGATTACTGCTTCCCAAACGTGAATAGGGACAGGCGCCATGGTAGACGATTTTCTGCATCAAAATGTCATTTCAATGATATATTAATGATGACTATTGGAGCAGAACTCACGTTCCATATATTTTTGCCCATTGTCCTTTAAATAGAAATTATTATTAAAATTATAGTCGTTTGTTTAATTGTATCGAAATAGAGTTTAGAGTGACAACACTTTGTATGACATTTTTCGACGTTTTTAAACCGAGTTAATATTGCTATTTGACTGTCGAACACTTTGCAAAATTAAATCCGTTAATATTTTCACAATCGTCGGTTAATTTATGAGATAAACATTAGATTCTTTACTAAGTACAATTTTTCATGAGACTGCCTATGGACTTTTGGTCGACACTGGTGACAATAGTCTTGTTGACAAGCTAAACTAATTGTAAGTTAAGTACATCTGTTTCTTTCTATTATATTAAGAAAAGGATAGAAGATAACACATTAGTCTAGTACTGTCAAATTAAGATACTCCATAGACAATTTAGATGCGGATTAAAAACATAGCGGCTAAAAATACGTCAATTTACGTCAGGCGGAACACAACTATTATTTATCTTTCGTTCTTTTCTTAATAAAATAAAAAAGGAGTTTTGACCGGAAGCTGAGTGTCACGCGCATTTGTCATTCGACTTTTAAAATTATTTATAGTGTCGTTTACTAAATAAAAGCACGTGATTTATGTAGTAAAGTAGAGTGCATTCAGTAAATAATTCATAAAGAACATTGAAATATCGCAGCATATGTGGCCACATCATGACTTTGCCTCAAATCTTCCTCATAGACGATTCACGCGGCCGTCTTTTTCAACTGTCATTGGCGATATCCGCCATTACTGTGAAATAAAATTTTCAAAGAATTTCTAAAATTTGTTACATGTGTTATTGGCAGAATTGTGGTACATATACAACGTGTAACATAAAGGGTATATACATAACAAAGGCATGGCATCTTTACATGATATTAAACGATATTGGAAGGGTTTTTTAATTCTATCTCTATATATTAGGAAGTTATGAGGAAAAACACCCCTGTGATAGGCTACTACCATACTAGTCGCACAGAGATATTGAAGACATTTGTCGGATTTTGGCAAGTAACGTGACGGGTAACGAATAGTTATTAACGTATGTAGTGTGCTGCCACGTTTGTTATGATTTTATTTTAAGAAACACACGAAACCGAAAATTGTGTACCAATTTTTTGAGTATTTGATTTTGAGTTGAAACCCTTCCGATATCGTTTGATATCATCTAAATATGCCATACCCTTGGTATGTATATACCCTTTTTGTTACATGTTGTATATTCCACAGAGGCAATTGATCAAGAGTTGATGTTGAATCTCACCTTGAAAAAAGAAGAAATAAAAAGAAAAGGAGTGAGGGAGGTGGGAGTTTCTTGCACGTTCTTCTCCATAGAGATCTACGCTTTCGAACGTGCAACTTAGCTTCACTTTTCTTGGACTGACAGACATGGACTATTCAAATGCACCAACGGATGGTTATTTTGAAATAAACAATTTTGATTTTTGAAAAAGATTCACAATCGCGGATTAATGTATAGGGAAAATTCAGCAACTATTCTTGCATTTAACATTCCCATTCTTCTTTCAACCCCTGGAAGTATGTATAATTAGTTACGAAAGTCGCTATTAGAATCAGTCACCGCTTCCGATGAGGCTTAGCTCTACGTGCATTCACAAAGTATCTTTTATAGTCCTAAAATTATGAAAGGGAATGGCGTGTTATTCCTTTTTCAACGTCAGGACACGCCTCGGCCTCGCTCCTTTAAAATTTCCGCGCAATGGAGTACCAAACTGTTCTTGTCTATTTATGCACTGTTCTCATTTAACCAACCGTTTTTCTGGCTATTTAATGCTGCTTATAATTCTAAAAGTGTTTCGTTATTTCTATTACTAGTTTAACTCGCTTCAAATACCATTAGACCTTTTTTTATTGAGCGAAACATTGATAAAATATTAAACTAAGGTAGATATGTCATTAGCGCACTGAAAATGAAGCGTACAAAAGGAAGGAAAGTCCTGCATCTCGCCTTAGTCACTCTCGATACACTCGTAAAAACAAACGACAAACACTAACAGCGCAAACGACAAACACTAGCCATCTTTTTCTTCTCTATGCTTTAGATTGCGCCCCATCTCACTCACACTGTACCAATGTATGCCGAATAAAAATATGCTTATGTGCTGCTGCTGTGTTCGGCACATTTTTTTTGGTCAGTTTGTTAGAATATATCGTATCTGTTTAATATTTTATCAATGGAGCGGAATAGATGGAATCTAGACTACACTCAACCCTGTCATGATGGGTGGAGCACTAGACTCCGGATTTGTGTGCGTTTGATGGAAATAGACTCATCCTCGCTATTATATGGTACGACGAAAAAAAAAAGAAATGAAAGGAAAATTGGTTATTCTGCGGAAAAAAATATATACATTTTTTTTTTTTTTTTTTATAAATTATAAACCAGCGCTTGACCGCAATCCTGCCTGATGGTAAGCAGTGACGCAATCGTTGATGGTAAAGCGCACTAGTTTATTAAGAGCCTATTCACTCTAGCCTTGAAGACACTCAAATTGTAGTCCGACGGAAACACCGCCGCCGCCGCCTTCTTACTAATATTATAAATGGGAAAGTGAGTTTGTTTGTTTGTTCCGCTTTCACGCCGTAACTACTGAACCGATTGTTTTGAAATTTTGCGGACGTAAAGTTTAGAAGTCCGGATTAAATAAAAGGGTACTTTTTATCCCGGAAAAAAAATATTCCCGAGGGAAATCTAAAAAGCGCGATATAACCGAAGTCCACGTGGGCGAAGCCGCGGACGGAAAGCTAGTACCTAATATTTGCGTACACAGTAGGTAACCACCAAGTAAGTAAAAAACTAGAACGTGATCAAAAAATGGTTGACAATTTTGTACTTCATTTCTTTAATGAAATATTAATAGGTATTTGCCTACTCCTGTATCGTGGGTTACAAACATTTAAACTCACATACATAAACGGTCAGATCCGAAACAACCTTTAGACCGTACAAATATTTGTTCCGTGCAAGAATAGATCCCGCGACACGCAGCACAGCAGTCAAAAAAACAAAAGCACATGAACTATGTCGCAACATACTGGGCCAAATAACAACATGTTGGACATACGTGGAACTCGTGAAGGCTTCCTGATCCAATCTGCAGTTTATGCTGAATTTCTTGGTATGTAAATCGTCTATTGTCTTGGATCAAACTTTTCATTGCTAGCACGTTTTCTTCTAACAGCCGTCAAAGGGCAACCACTTCTTTCATCATCCCCCAAAGTTAGTCGACCGCGCTTAATTTCATTATACCACCGGTACACGGTTGTCTTAGAAAGGCCTTCATCCATAAATACCATTTGAAGTCTATCGATTCGATTTCAGGCGACATTTGAAATCATAAAAAGTCATAGCGCGAAAATGGTCTCGACGCAAATCCATTTTTCAAAGAGACACGATAATTTTAATTAGCTCACACTTATATGGAAGTTTTGAATTTAGAACGTACCTATTATTAGTTATAAACATTGATATAATATTAACAGATATGATATGCTCTAACAATTAACCAAAATAAATGTGCTATCGGAGCAACAGCACACACATGTAATTTTTTTATTCTGCATACATTTCACACGTTGGTACAGTGTGAATGAGATGGGGTGCAATCTAAATCAAAAGGCGCATAGAGAAGAAAAAAATGGCTAGTGTTTGTCGTTTGCGCTGTTAGTGTTTGTCGTTTCTTTTTACGAGTGTATCGAGAGTGACTAAAGCGAGATACTGGACTTACCTCCTTTTGTACGCTTCATTTTCAGTGCGCTAGTGACTTATCTACCTTAGTTTAATATTTTATCAATGGTTATAAATAAACATATTTTCTAAATAAATTAGGTATAACTGACCAGTTTCTCATACATAAAACCTTTTTGTCGCAATACTTTCTGAGTGACTTGTATTTATTTAAAAACCATCCCTTTATGTATATAACCAGTACCGTCTACTCCCCGTTCTGTAAGATTAAGTATTAAACATCTCTAGCAGCTATTTCCAATAAAGAGTACACTAAAAATACCTGTTCCGAAGTATTTATAGCGTTGTTCTCTTTGTACTAGACACTTTTATAACAGCACTACGGGCAGCAAATTTCACGCATTCCACTATTTCTTTATTACGCCAAAATCGGTAAACTATTCAGGACTATAAAAGTGTGGACTATTTCATAAAAAATCTTTCAAAACACATTCTTTATTGAAAACGAGAAACTTATTTAAAACGAATTAGCTACCAGCTTCTAGCTTCATCACCTCAGGTTTAATTAAAGATACAATTTACTAAGACTCAAAGAGTCTATTAGAGTGTCAAAACAATTAGTTTCTCACGCAAAATATACTGATTCGAAGCTGTAAAACGAAAACCCTTAATCACAAAACTAACAAATTAACTGCCATCCAACAACCAATTCAACACTTTACGACATTCTTCTCGACACTCCCTATCCGTCATTCGGTTAATCCAAGTAAATCCTCAACTACAAAGAGCGGTAGACTCAAAAGCCCGATACGAAAAATCCAGAGTTATAAAGATTTACTATTACCGCAGGGATGGATAATAATGGAATTTCAATCAGTTGTGGCGAACGAGGGGTGTGAGGGGGAAGGGAGAGGCAGGTTATTGCTGATTGGCTAAAACGTAGCTATGACTATTGGGGCTAAAAGTTGAACTTAGATTAGTAATATCAGATTTTGAACAATAGCTTTAAATAAGGATGAATTTTGTAGTTCGGTAGTTGGAAATGGGTGTTGATAGTCTATGGTTTTAACTTTTTTAAGACAGCCTCCGTGGCGTAGCGGTAGCGGACGCGGCCGCTGCGCAAGGTGGCGCGGGTTCGATCCCCGCACAGTGCAAGTATTTGTATGCATGAATATAAATATTTGCACTGGTCTGGTCGTGCCTCGGAAAGCACGTTAAGCCGTTGGTCCCGGTTGCCATACGAACATCTAGTGGCAGTCGTTACGGGTTGTTGGAGCCCTCAAAACTCCAACAATTGGTCTAACTGTAATGCTTCGATGTCGTCTTCGGGTTGTGGAGGTCAGACGGCAGTCGCTTCACGGAAAATGTCGAAGTTTAGCCATATCAGCAGTTGGACGGGTAAAGCGGACCCCAGACTCCAAAGCTGAAAAAGGCTTCGGATGCGACTGGGATTAACGCTGCGATGATGATGATGATGATGGTTTTAACTAAAACTTCTTTTTTCAGGAGTTAATAATATGCGTTACACACTATCAGTAGCAATGGTCTTATTGACAGTTCACCAACATTCATTGCGGTAATTACATTGTTGAGTAGACAAATTTTTCGAAAATATGGATTATTGGATTAGTAATGTGTTTGATAATGATTAAGATAATGTAGATAGTAATAGTATGGTAATACTATTACTATCTACAATATCTGACAATCAATAATCCATAATAAATCAGTAATAGTATTACCATACTATTACTATCTACAATATCTGAATCATTATCAAACACATTACTAATCCAATAATCCATAATAAATCAGTAATAGTATTACCATACTATTACTATCTACAATATCTGAATCATTATCAAACACATTACTAATTCAATGATCCATATTTTCGAAAAATTTACAAAAAATATACCTTATAAATACCTTTAATAAAGGTTCAGGAATTGAAAATATTCAATCATTTTGGTTTAGTTTTGTTGGCTAATGAAAAGAAATCTTTACTGCAGGCCCAATTTTGATAATTCGCGATTATGTTACCTGAGACATCTTTTAGCCTTTTGTATCATCCTCATCATCACAGCGTTAAACCCAGTCGCATCCGAAGCCTTTTCAGCTTTGGAGTCTGGGGCCGCTTTTACCGGTCCAACTGCTGATATGGCTAAACCTCGACATTTTCCGTGAAGCGACTGCCGTCTGACCTCCACAACACGAAGGAGAAATCAAAGCATTGCAGTTAGATCAATTGTTGGACTTTTGAGGGCTCCAACAACTCGTAATGACTGCCACTAGATGTTCGTATGGCAACCGGGACCAACGGCTTAACGTGCTTTCCGAGGCACGACCAGACCAGTGCAGATATTCATATTCATGCATACAAATACTTGCACTGTGCGGGGATCGAACTAAAAATAAATTAATTAATTAATGTTAGTTTTTAATGTCGACGCGTGATTACTTGTGCCTTTTAGTTTAACGAAGAGTTAATAATAATAATAATAATAATAATAACGAAATAATAATAATTTTATTCAAAAATCTTTACAGGATAAATTACATAGTCTTAAATATAAGCTTAAATCCAAGTCTTGCGTGCCTGAACTAGGATACCCTGTGTTTCAGGCGAAAAGAGCTAGAAACAATTTAAAATTAATAAATAATCAAAAGGATTCTTAACAATACAAATTTGTAAACGATCTGTAAACGTGGGCAAGTTATCTTATACTATTCTAATATTACCAAAGCTTAACTTCTATTTTCTTAATTTACAAGATAGTTATTCTAAAAATTGTATAAAAACTCAAAATATAATTATAATAATAAAAAAATTGTAAAAGTACGAAATATAAACAAAATCACTTTAGCACAATCAATAAATTCTCTGTATCATCGTAGGACATTTTTTGCAGAGTTTGCTTAACAATTCTCTTACAGTTAAATTGATTTAAACTATAAATGTTTGATTTCGCGTTCAATCTATTGTAGAGGAGAGGACCAAGAAATAGGTAAAATTTTGATGTAAAAGCATGTTTGGTATGATTTTGAGGACAGACTAGATTTTTACGTCTTTTGTTAGTACAGTCCGCGCTGTATGTTAGATCTGCGTGCTGTTTTAATACAATAGCCATTATAAATAACTGTCGGACTGTTAGTACTTCACATTCTTTGTAAAGAAGCTAAGTGGGAAAAAGGAATGGCCGGAAAGTAGACACTTTGAGAATTGCCCTCTGGGCTCTCTCGATTGTTAGTAACAATGTTTTACCCGCTCCACCCCATGTGGTAATACAGTATGTTAGTATCGATTGGCATAGAGCAAAGTAGACTTGTCTAATTATTTTTGGGTCTGCAATGTGTCGTAACTTTTTAAAAACAAATATCAATTTACGAATCCTATTATTCACAGCTTCTATATGATGCTTAAACGAAAGTGTCTCATCTATTATAATTCCAAGGTACTTAACTGTATTTGAAATTTTAATATTAGGACAAACACATTGATTATTAGTGCTAGGTGAGCAGTTATGAGCATATAATGTTGTGGTAGGGCCAGTTAGTTTTTGCTTGCGCATCGAAAACTTGACGTAATTTGTCTTGTCAGCATTTAAAGTTAGTGAATTATTTTGAAGCCATTTATTAATAACATTAAATCCGTGTTGCGCAAACTTGTAGACATTTTCTTCAGAGTCAGCCGAAAACAAAAGAGCAGTGTCGTCGGCATAACAAACGATATGGCCGTGATCTAAATTTAGATTACAGAGATCGTTTATATATATTAAAAAGAGTGAAGGAGCCAAAATACTACCTTGGGGAATACCGAAAGCTGTGCTTTCTACATCATCGCTAATAAGATTCCCAATCTTTACACATTGCGTACGTTCTTCTAGATAGCTCTTAAATAATTTCAGCTGAATTTCCCTGATGCCTATGGCTTCAAGCTTGCGCAACAAAATGGGAATAGAAATTGTGTCAAAAGCTTTGGCAAGGTCCAGGAAAATTCCTACTGTGTGGTTACCTTTATCAAGCTCTTGTGCTAGATAGGCGGTTAGATGGTGTACGGCATTATCTGTAGACATTTTAGGTCTAAAACCAAACTGCCGCTTAGAGAGAATAGATTTATTCTCCAAATATTTATAAAGCCTATTGTTAATAATCTTTTCTAATATTTTAGACATAGAAGGCAGTAAGGAGATAGGCCTGTAATTAGTCACTAGATCTTTACTACCTGATTTGTAAACTGGGACAACAACAGCTTTTTTTAAGCACTTGGGGAACACCCCTGTGGTTAAACATTTATTAAAAATGCAAGTTAACGGTGGTACTAAAAGGTCTTTGAATTGTTTAATAATTTTATTAGATATGTTATCCCAGCCAACTGCACAGTCGCCTTTTAGACCCATAATAATCCTTTCTACTTCCGCTTCGTCAGTCTCCAGTAACACAAAGGATGATAAGGTAGTGTTAGGTGCAACCAATGAGCTTGTTAGGTACTGTGATTGTCCCCGAATTTTTTCAGCTAAACACTTGCCCACATAAACAAAGAAATTATTTGCAATATTCGCTGATGTTAATTGTGATGAATGTGCTTGTAATAAACCTGAAGAAGACTGATTCTGTTTTGAAGTACACGTCACATTTTTAATAATTTTCCAGATCTTTTTGTTGTCTGTACCAGCCTCTTTAAGTGCAGTGTTATCGTAATTGCGTTTTACTTTTTTTAGGAGGTCGTTACAAAAATTACGATATCGCTTATATGTCACTTGCAATATTAAATTATTCGGATAAGCTTTGTAATGTTATGTACATATTCAGATATACTTACACTTATTATTTATACTCATATTCATACTTATATATGTATCATTCATTTCCACGGTCCATAATATGCTTTCCATTATTATGAGGCTCTGTTTTGATCATATTCCACTACACCAGGACTCATTTTTCTGTTTACAGACTCAGTCCTCAACTTTACGCCTAAGTTTCGGCGACTTATTGACCCCTTAGCGTAGGAAGCCGTACCTATGCAGGACTGTATCACTTTTTCCTATCAAACACTGCACTTTTTAATTTAATACCATTTATATTTACATTGTTACAGAACATTTTCATTATTTTGACAACATTGTTGATGATGTATCCATGACAACCTTCTCATCAAAATTCTTGTTGGTCTGCTATTTTTATTTCATAATTGTTATTCGAACTCTTTTATGGTAAAATTATTTACCGTTCCTCGTCCATATTTTCGAATATTTTAAATTTCGACCTCAAACCGTTCTGCGAGGTTTCTTTAGGAATCATCGCAGAGCAGTGGTCAGTCGAGCTCTGGCTTCCAAACAAGCCTCTTAAAAGTAGGTCTCCAGTAAACGCTGCCTCGAGAGCCCTTCTAGGGTGTTTCCTGCTGTGCCAGTCTCTATATAACTGGTGCGCCTGGAGCTGCCTGGCCCTTTGCCGCCGAAGCCCTCGACTGCTGCCGGCCTAGTGACGCCGGGGCAGTCCCTCTTCTGTAGCTGCCGCCGGTCTACCAGGGCCGTTCTTCTGTAGCTGCCGCCGGTCTACCAGGGCCGTTCTTCTGTAGCTGACGCCGGTCCACCAGGGCCGCTCCTCCGTAGCTGCCGCCGGTCCACCAGGGCCGCTCCTCTGCAGCTGCCGCCGGTCCACCAGGGCCGCTCCTCTGCAGCTGCCGCCGGTCCACCAGGGCCGCTCCTCTGCAGCTGCCGCCGGTCCACCAGGGCCGCTCCTCTGCAGCTGCCGCCGGTCCACCAGGGCCGCTCGTCCGTTGCTGTCGCCGGTCCACCAGGGCCGCTCGTCCGTTGCTGTCGCCGGTCCACCAGGGCCGCTCGTCCGTTGCTGTCGCCGGTCCACCAGGGCCGCTCGTCCTGTTGCTGTCGCCGGTCCACCAGGGCCGCTCGTCTGTTGCTGTCGCCGGTCCGCCAGGGCCGCTCGTCTGTTGCTGTCGCCGGTCCGCCAGGGCCGCTTCTCCGTAACTGCCGCCGGTCCACCAGGGGCCGCCCTTCACCATCACCCATCAATCATTCATCTACATTATTCATTTTTATACTTCCATCTTGTCTTTTCTGTATACTTAATAAATACTGTCTCCCTCTAAAGTCTTTTTCTTGTCGTTACACGACAGCTTTAGCTTTCATATGCAGTTTATCTCTATTTTTCATACAACGTATAAGACCAGTCGTAATCCATGGTTTTATGTTGTAGTTTTTGTTATTTGACCGAGATATGACTGTGTTTTTCTGAATTGCATGTTGCACTTTTTTAATTAGGTACAACATACAAAACTGCGGATCAGCGGAATTGTAGACTGGGTCAAAATCAATATTGCACAAGTCTTCTTCAAGTTTATGTAAATTTAATTTAGAGACTGTGCGAGAAGCCACCTTAGGTAATTTACAATTAAGAATAAGTAGGGTTGCACTGTGATCGGTTATTGTTGAGTTAGTTACAAGGGTAAGCGCGGGGAAATTGGCCTTGAGCATTATATGATCTAAGCAGGAGCCACTTTGATGTGTAGGAAGCGTGTGAGCGGGAAGTAAACCATGGAACGCGCATAGGTTGAGATATTCCTCAGCCGGAGCGTCTGCACTTCCTGGAAGAATATTGATATTGATATCTCCAGTTATAATTATATTTTTGAAGTATGATAGGTTTTGCAGGGTGTCGTTTAGAGAGTTAGTGAAATTGTTTACTTTCGTGAAAGAGGGAGATCGATATACGGCTAATATCGCAAAGTCTGCTCCGATTTTAACCAACAGTCTGCTACAGTCGTACATGTTTGGTTCCACGACAGATGCATTTAGATGATCTCTTGCATAAACTATTACCCCGTCGTTCTGATTGGAAGTTGAGTTGCTCTTATACATACAATAACCCGGAATTTGTGGTATGTTGTATTGTTTAGCAAGCCAACATTCAGTTAGGACAATAATGTCACAATTTATGTCTAGTCGTTTTAGAAAAATGCTGAAGTTATCGAAATTCTTAAAAACACTGCGAATGTTTTGGGTTAATATGGTTATTGGACTAGTGTAACAGGAGAGAAATTGTTTACAGTGTTCAACGTCACAAACTTGCGATTGAGATACAGAGTAATCATCTATGTCACTAATTAGATTATTAATCATCTTAAAATATGAATTAAAATATCAATACAGGCCAAGAAGAATCGTAATTTACGGCGCTCCTAGGCGCCTCCATAATCAATAGAGTTTATGTACCTATTTTCTGCTATTATTTTCGCCGGACAGTCCGCTGCCCCTGTTTTATGATTGCTTGGCTTTTTATAGTGCAAGCAAGTAGCGCATTTTGGTTCCTCTGCTTTCTTAGTGCATTCTTTGATGGAATGCCCCAATTCACCACAGTGGCCACACGTGTAGGTGGTTTCCCGACATGATTTAGCCGCATGTCCGAACTGCTGGCATTTATAACAACGTGTGACTAGGGTAAAATCTCTTACAGGACAGGAAGACCAATTTATAAATACTCTGTCTTTACATATCAGGGCTTTACGTATCTGTGCAGATACTTCAATTACAAAGTTACAGGTGTCAGCATCCTTCTTACCTGACTTGTGGCTCAGCTTAATGGAGGACAAAAACGTCTCGAGGCTGCAATCCTGAAGTTTTTCGGCTAAGTTTTGGTTGTACAAACAAGTAAAAACTTCCATCTCCTGCATGGATGAGGGCACACCGACAATTACGACTCTAGGTTTTCTTTTCTGAGGTTCGTCTACTGTAAGGCCTGTATTTGTTGATTGCATCGATTTCTTTACCTTCTCAATGTCGTCTTTGGTTTCAGTGCTGATGATGACACCGCCATTTTTTGTCTTGCGTAGTCCTCTTACTTGTAGTTTCATCTGTTCTGGGCATATAATTTTTTGTACAAGTGACTTTGTCTCCTCACTGGATTTTAGTTTATCGCTAGGATATATGGCCACGGAGCTTAAATTTAAGGGCTGAATAAATTTGTTGGTACCTTTCTTTACCATATCAGCAAAGGAAGATCCCGTATTTGGCTTAGTAGAGGCTCCAACTGTCATCTTAAGTTCTTGTAGTTGCTGCGACAGATCAATTTGGTCCTCAAGTCTTTGTATGGTAGAATTGGCTATGACAGCTTTCATCTTGACAGACTGGTACTGGACAGCCATCTGAGATGTGCCGTGCCCAATTTTTCGACACAAAGCACTTATGCGCATCTTTTGTTCAGAATTTAATTTGCTCTCTGATGCAATAACACACACTTCACCTAGGTATTGGTCGATCGTTTTCATCCAGTTTTGTATTTCTGGCGTTGAAATCACCTCCATCTCGTGTCTTTGGGTGGGCGTCTGAGTATGAGATGTCTGTGCGGGCTCGAGTTTAGATGAATCTGTGTGCACGGGTGTAGGAGGTGGACTCCGAACACATCGGTCAGCCCGGCTGAAGGGGCTGCTCGCCATTCTGACACAGTTATTCACTTGGTATCACTTTACACATTTCATTACGTAAAATAAATTAGCAAATATTAAGCCTACACGTTTGACAGAGTTATTCGGCCGGTAGGTAAAACCAGGTCACGATTCAGCGAGTTTTTATTTATTAATTTTATAATTCTTCGACACGTCCGTTCACTACTTGTGTCCAATCTGAATTCCAGTTGATTAAAGAGACGACTGCATTGTCACCATTAAAATCCATTATTCCATCCTTTTTTTTTTTCATTTCAGTAGTCCTGACGAAGGCGTTTCGCCTCCTCCTTTATACCGCGTACATCGAGGGACTGGAATAGTTTGCGAGCGGCGGTGTTTCCGTCGGACTACAATTTGAGTGTCTTCAAGGCTAGAGTGAATAGGCTCTTAATAAACTAGTGCGCTTTACCATCAACGACTGCGTCACTGCTTACCATCAGGCAGGATTGCGGTCAAGCGCTAGTTTATAATATAATAAAAAAAAAATTAAAAAAAAGTCATGTCTCGTTATAATTTGTTAACAACGTTGCTAAATTAAAGAGTATAAATATAATGTAACATGACAAATAAAGTGGCTGGTATTACGTTTAGTCGGTTAACTAAATCACGTGGTTTATTTTATTTACCTGAAGTGACTACGTAAACCGATGGAGTCGTCATCAACCTTTTTTATCTTCCCACTGATGGGCACAGGTCTACTCTCATACAGAGAAGGATTGAACGTAATCACCACGCTTGCTCAATGCGGGTTGGCGAATTCAGACTTAAAGTCCAGGTTTCCTCAAGATGTTTTCCTTCACCTTCTTATCAGTCATTGGTGTCCAAGATATACTTAGAAAGTACATATAACTTAGAAAAGTTACATTGGAAGTTGCCTGACCTGGAACCGAACCCACACACTCATACTTGAGAGGCTGGTGTTTTAAACACTAGGCCAGCACGACTATTGTATAACCGATGAAGTATAAGTAATGAATTCCCCCTCCCTTTTGAATCGTAATTAACTCATCATAATCAACGTCCCCACAAAAGTCACAAAGATATAATGTAAATCAAAGCCCTGATGACTCCTCCCCTGAACACAAAAATGCTATTTAAACTTTTTTATGTCTCACTTGGTATAGGAAAGGTGGCCACCAACTTTCTTATTAAAGTATTAAAGAACTGACGTCAGGTGGAGTAGGGTCACCACACTGGAAGAAAATTATGGTGACGCTGCGTTTTAAATGGATAAGTTCAATTGTATTCTTAAGAATACAATATTGAGGCAATAGTATTATAAATGGCTAGCAATCAGACCCTGCTGTGTAATGTCAAAACATCGGATTTAGGTTCTTTTTAAAAGTTTTGCTATTTATGTTTTAAACACGTAAACTTTCTAGAATAAATTACCAAAATTATGGTGAAAACCGCAATCAGATCCACAGTGTACTTCAAACATCTAAGCGGTCAGTAAGACAGACACAAAAAGCGAATAAGCTTTTTTAATATTGATATGTCGCAGTCAGCGACAGCGGAGCGGTAGGGTCGTCAGCATATTGGTGTGGTGGTACGGGTTCCATTTCGTAGGTGAGTTTTGAATTAAAGCACGACGTGTAGATATACCCTCCAGTCTTGACAATCACAATTTAAATAGGTAAACGGACAGTTTCGGTTCGGAGAACTGCCTTGGTCCGCGTCTCGATGCAAAGTGACCGTTGGATGAACCCCACTTTCCAAAGCGACTCTTTCCATGTGCCGCCATCACAAAAATAACGCCACAAGCGTTTGCCTCTCTGCTACGTAAATCAAATGAGCAACTTTTCTTCAAATAATTTCGACGATCCACGACATAAATAATAAATTCCAGATGAAGTGTATAAAATTATATTAAATATCCCCACAGACAAATTATATATTAAATAACTGAAACACATGTGTGAAATGTACCTAATAATGTTTTTGTGAGTAGTTTTATTAATGCATTCATAACAATTTGATA
The DNA here is from genome assembly GCA_017933935.1 of Sesamia nonagrioides. Classification (NCBI taxonomy): domain Eukaryota; kingdom Metazoa; phylum Arthropoda; class Insecta; order Lepidoptera; family Noctuidae; genus Sesamia; species Sesamia nonagrioides. The sequence goes on along the minus strand of JADWQK010001324.1, from coordinate 839,304 downwards.
AGTGTCTACACATAGCATTTGGATGCTTACTTAATTGCGTAATAGACCATTACTATCAACACAATATTAATATAATTTTGAAGTATATTGCTATATACTTCAAAATTATATTAATATTGTGTTTAATATTGCGGTGTGTGATATGTGTGTATTGGCGGTGTGTGTAATATTGTGTTCTATTACGCAATTAAGTTAGCAATGGGAATATGGAGCAATGGGTTAGCAAACCCATTGCTCCATACGTTCAAAAAATGTGTCTGCACAACAACTTAGATAACGCAATGAATGTTGTTGAACTGTCAAAATGAAATCCATTGCCCTGCAAGTTTCCATAAAATATTATGTAGCTACGTGGGCACACCACTACAGTACATTAAATATTGATATGAAACAGCACCAAGCTCACTACAAAGTCGACCTCTCCCATATTACACGTTTTACTACCCTTATATACATCCTTTCATTTTAGCATGAAATCTAAGAGCATAGGATAACTGCAGTGCAAAATTATCGCGCCATATACCCACACAGAACTTTTTGTTTCGTATTCTATGCATGGTACTTACATTGTAGATAATATTATACTTATCCTTACTTAATATTATCACTGGGAAAGTGAGTTTGTTTGTTTTTTCCGCTTTCACGCTGTAACTACTGAACCGATTGCTTTGGAATTTTGCAGACGTAAAGTTAGAAGTTCGGATTAAATAATAGGGTACTTTTTATCCCGGAAAAATTTGATATTCCCGAGGGAAATCTAAAAAGCACGATATAACCGAACTTCACGCGGGCGAAGCCGCGGGCGGATAGCTAGTATATAATATTTTCCCCGCTGTGATCACAACGGACTGTGGGAGCCACTGAAGAATTTTCAATATACTCGTTGATGCGAGGATGCCTGCGTTGTCACGGGCTTGTTTTGTCATCTTGAAATAATATTGTGATCGGTTTTTGTTTGTGTTTGAAATTATAAATACCGTACCTAAAGAATATTGTGATTCTTATTTGTAGCGCGTCAAGGTTTTATTTAACTTGCTAGCTAATAAATAAAATTACTAAATCATGTCTAAAAAAGTTTGTAATTCCAATACCTGTTATGCATATGCATAACAGGTATTGGAATTACAAACTTTTTACGATGAAAATAAATTGGCATAATAGTACCTATATATCTATATAGATATATAGGTACTATTATGCCAATTTATTTTCGAATCGTGCGAGCTAAATTAAAAGCTCCGACTCTGTTTGTTAAACATTAAACAGCGTTTGAGATCACCGTTTTACATGTTGGTTTAGTACCGAGTACAACTTATTTTTATTATAACAAGCCTTGTATCAGTAAGCCCTCAACCCTTATATTATTTTAAACTCACCTAAATGGTAGAAATATTCCACAAAGGCTAAAAAACGAAAAATTATTTGACGTATAATACAGCGTGAATGATTTTCAAGAACCGCATATTCTGAACAAGTCTTACATGGAATTAGTTCATAATTTGAATATTAATGATACAAAAAAAAAATATTTGGCAAAAGGACCGTCATTTTCTCCTCACACCTTGTTTTTCCTGAATGGTATTCATTCCCGTCACCACAGATATAACAATATATTCATTTGTGTGTTCGTTCAGGAGATTAATCAAAAAGTTGTCACAAACATTTTAGGCGAGAAAAAGGGACATTCTTTTATCCATTGTCTTCGTAATTTCGGTGATAGCAACCCTGCAACTTGAATATTCCATTAGGGATGCGACGCTCAGGATAAATTATTCGTTCTGAGCGAGAATTAGGTGAATGCCATTCAGTGGTGATTAAACTTCCCTTTTTTAAAGTCGGATATTTGTCAAAATGAGATGCTTAATTGTATTTATGGATATTTATGACTTTTCTTCTACCTTTAGGGCTCTAGGTATAGGAAAAAACAAATTACTTTAGCGAAATTTTATATTCAACAAATTTTGACATGTCTAGTGTATACGTTTATAGTAGTCTATAAGCTATACAATATATGACCTGGTTAAAAGCCTTCATTTGTTAAAGATTTCACAGGATAGTTCGGTTAAACAGCAGATAACAGAAGCCACAAAAGAAAAAAGATACGTATTTCAGAAACATTTCGCAATATGAAAGAAACAACTACTAGCCCAACAAAAACCTCGAATCTTTTAAAATAAAGCACTAAACAACGAAACTCAACACTAAACCGGTTACCCAAAACGCGAAATACTACGTTAGAAACCCATTAAGAAGTAACCGCAAACATCTCGTAGTCTGAAGGGGGAATCACAGGATAATGTCATTCCAGTTCGGTTTCAATATACCTGCCGCGCAGAGGTTTCATTTGTCGATCGTTATTTTGTGAATACTCGACATAATGTCATGCGAAAAGGCTAGTGACATTTTAGAGGAGGGTGCAGTTTGGTATTTCAAAGCGTTTTGTAAGGATTTAAGGAAATTGTCTTTGTTATTTGCTGGGATATTAAAGAGAAGTATGAACTAAGGTATAATACACGCTGCACACAGTTCAAATAAATTCAGAAAAGCAACCAGAGAATGACGACGATAATATTGGTATCCAAACTTTATCCTTTTTAATGGTTTGGGATCTTGAGAGCCTGTATTGTTAATTACTTTGTGGAGTCACGTCGGGGTCACCAGTGTGGAGGTATGAGGAACAGAGAGTAAAGTTCACTCCATAAAAAAAGGGGGATCCTCCGACCAGACGGGTGTTATGTCTGGCGGTCACTTGCCCAATGCTTGAAAGGAGGAAGTTGTATGTATGCTAATTGCACGGTAAACTCTGATTGGGAGATGTAGAATTCGTGTGACGTCACTGATGCGTTGTTCCATGTGGCGTTCGTAGGTACCGCTACAACTTTAAGTGTTTTCACTTAAAGTTGTAGCGGTACCTACGACATAGGGGTAACTGTAGTCTGATAGCTCTAAACATTCACATCTTGGGCATCCAATTGTATCTATATTTTTATCGTATAGGACCGAAAGACCAGGAAATTCAGTACAAGATGATGTCTATCGAGTGCCACCATAATATGTTCCTACTAACATATGCAGAGGGGCGACAGTAACAAACTTCGTTGCTATGCGTAAGATACGTTTTATTGCCATTTATAATTCAGGCAGGACATTTGTACGGCACCCGTTTTGAACTGTTTGGAACCGTCAAACTTTGACGAAACGTTCAAGTTTTTAATTGAAATGGTTCAGGTAGCGGTTTTGTGGAGAATATTGATATTCTAAAACGGAAATATTTTTAACTACTTTAATTCGGATTTCATTATGAAAACGTTTAAGCATTGCTTTAGGACGTCCTAATAATTGTTTGTTGTCCCGTCGACGCCGGCTGTCGCTGAAAACCAGTACTGTGTGTTTAAAAATACATATTTCTCCCATTGAGCTATATTACTTGATTTCTCCTTCCTTTTTTGTGTTTTAGCTAGGCATAGTCCTTTCTTGACTTTTACCAATTGCCAATTTCCTATGCCAGCCTCAATTCAGGTTTTGCCCGGGATGGTTATAGGAGTCTACTATATAAGTAACTTGAGGCAAAAAATTTAGTTATATAATGATGGGTCTGTATCACCAAATACCACCATATTATTTCAACTATTAAACCAAACGTCAAACTTGAGAGAACTTTTATTTTTTGTCCATCTTCCATGCTCTATTGTATATACCTACATTCATGTTTGCAACTTTGCAAAAATATCTTGAATCTTGAACCACTTACAACTCATAATAAAACCGGCCAAGTGTGAGCCGGAGTAGCGCACGAAAGGTACCGAAAAAAAATCACGTCATGTCGAAAAACAGACTTCATTGACCTATTTCCCTATGAAGGACGTTCACATTCACTAATCTTTCCGCACACCCATCATAAAGGCCCATAGATCAACAACTCATAATAAAACCGGCCAAGTGTAAGCCGGACAAGCGCACGAACGGATCCGAAAAAAAAAATCACGTCATGTCAAAAAACAGAGTTCATCGACCTATTTCCCTATGAAGGACGTTTACATTCACTAATCTTTCCGCACACCCATCATAAAGACCCATAGATACAATCTGCCCTTGGTCAGTCCACTTGAAAAAAATAGCCTGAATTCTTATGATTAATTATATATATATATACAGACAAATCACACAGATTGTGCAAGCCCCAAAGTAAGTTCGAGACTTGTGTTATGGGATACTAACTCAACGATACTACATTTTATAATAGATACATATATAGATAAACATCCAAGACCCAGGACAATTAGGAAAAGATCGTTTCCCATCATGACCTGGCCGGGGATCGAACCCGGGGCTTCCACGTCGCAGGCAGGCGTGTTGACCGCTGCGCCACGGAGACCGACAAATCTTTAATTCTTTAGAATGTGGAACAAAACACGATATAAGTACCGGCGCACATGATAAGAACTTGTGAACCCGCTCCACCTGGCTCGTAGCCAACTGAAACTCCTGAAATTTTCAGAACACAGGCGAAGGAAACCTTAAACTTTTATAGTGACCTAGAACGAGTTTCAGTCTGTCTTATGTTGAAAGGTTGCTTGTCTATGAATAAATTATTTGAAGGAAGATGTGTTCAGTTTCACGTGAAGTGAGTTTTTTTGTTTTGTGTGATACGTCTTTATATCTTTTTTATTAGAAAAAATATAGGAAAAAGTGAAGAAGTTAACTGTAGCAGATAGAAGCAGCTAGACCCATACTGATAACTCAGGAAGTAGGAGTTTTAGCATCTCCAAAGGATAGAAGTTACTTACTAAGCATGGCCTACTACCCCTTGAAACCCCTCACCCTTCAATCTATTTTAAAACTATTATAATGATAAGCAAAAAAGAATGCTGCGGTTATCTTTAAAAGATCTCTTTTAGCGATAAGACCGCCCATTGTCAAATTTCTACGTTTATGTGTAATATTTATGATGTACCATTATTATAATAGTGGAGTATTCTGTCTTGATATTTATTAAATTTTTGTCATTTTTTCCAGGTAATTATCGTCAAAAACAAAAGAATATTTAATGATATAAACAGTTATGTCTGACTCATCACTGCTTTGATTGGCCACAAATGCTAAACATTTTTCATTGCCAACACAAACTCAGTCAGCACGCACTCAGTTACAAAGAACCTATTAAAACCCCTACAAGGAACTATCTTGCTATTAAACAGTCCAGCCAGTAACAGTCAGTGTATCAAAAACATTTTATAAAACGAAAGTCACCCACAGTGTTCAGTTCTTGACATTTCCAATACTATTTTAAATAGCCACTTTTTCTCAGTCGATAAACCCAGAACTGTTTCAACTGGTCTGAAGAACTCGCTTGCACGAGTATGCATTTCTGGAAATCTGCCAACATTACAGGAGCTTTATAGAAGTCCAAGTTAACTCACAGAGATATAACTTGTGAATTTTGTTTCGTATTTATTTTGTTTTCAGCTTTTGTAATGCTTTAAATTTTGGCGCAAACGGTGGTGTGGTTTTCAGTTTAGTTTTACGGTCGCTTGTGATTGCTTAAAGCGCTTGCAAGTTGTAACTATTTACGGAATATGTCAAGAGCTAAAAAGAACCTTAAATATCACGTCTATTACTTTGTGGAAATTATTGTATTAACACGGCTCTGATAGAAAAAACCTCGTTAAATATTCTATTTAACACTAAATAAATAGATAAATGGAAACATGAAGCACTCTTCCTCTCTCTACTTATTTAAAACTTGCTGTGCCCAACAGGGTCCATAATTGTTTCTAATATTATATTATTATATTTACCACCAGTAAGTGTAGATTATGGATTGCAATAAACGATTTTGATTTGATTTGATTTTTATATTAACTGTGAAAATTTCAACCGTCTGGCTATCAAGGTTCACGAGAAATAGCTTGCTGACGTCAGTCACCAGGCTATTTCTCGTGGTACAAACCAACCGTCAGAGGTAGTACCAGACCCTAATGCCAATACTATATATACTATACAATAATACTATATAGTATTGGTATTAGGGTCTGCTTTTTACCCACAGGAACCCCAAAAATCATCATCATTGTCAAATAACTTTAATAAACAGTTAGCAAAGTGACATCTCACCAAAGAGCAATAGTAAACCAAGCCACGTGAAGTCAAACATTGGTTCGTATATCTATCTACGTATATCTCGTACACAATGGACGTTGTCATGGAATCGAATCTTGTCCGACACGATGGTTGGCTATCTGCCAAATCGAACAATTATCGGATCGTTAGTGATTGTACTAATTGGATTGTTAATATTTGAACTTTTAGTTTGTACTATCGGTTAAACTTACAGTCATTTACAAAAAATAGAAAAAGTTAAGATTAATGAACAGCCGGGTAATTCCGGAACATAATATCAGTAGCAATGGGTGTCATCGTGACTGTTCAACAACATATATTGCGTTTTCACGTTGTTGGTTAACCACATTTTTAGAACATGCCTACACATATTGGTTATTAACATGCTTCCTTTGTATTACGCAGTTAGAGCACTGGTCAGCAGTTCTAAAACCCCTTAAAACATACAATAGATAAATCGAAGGAAATCACGTTCAAAGTCACTAAGGCGAAAACGCCAGTGTAGTGTCGGGAGTGCAGTGAATGGTTATGCGAATCCGGCCAGTGCCGGATGGGCACCCTTCCATAGGATATCTCTTCCATAGGTAGAGGTGGAACACCGCAGTGGTTTTAGCCGGTCAGACTTATACCTCTCTGTCTGGAAATCCTCATGGACTTTCTCAATCGTACGAAACCACGAAAGCAAAAAAAGAGTAGCAAGGGAAATTCAAATTTATTCACGTTTATTACCATTTGGTAGTGTCAAGTTGTTTGTTGATCAAAATATGATTTGTGACCGTAGCAAGTATATACTTGCTACGGTCACAAATCATATTTAAAAAAAAAAGAAAAGATTAAAGGTTTCAACTATATAGTTGAAACCTTTAATCTTTTAGTTCAAATTACCTTATTCAATTCAATTCAGTTCCCCCTGGGTTGGGACACAAGCCTTCTCTCGGTGAGAGGGAGTGGGCCATAATCTACCACGTTAGTCCAGTCCGGGTTCGTAGATGTCACATGTCTTCGAAGTTTTTGGCTCTAGGACATCCCGGTTTCTTCATGATGTTGTTAGAGCGTTATGAGAGCATAATACCATCCCATATCTCCCCGCTGGTGTCATAAGAGGCGACTAAGAGAACTCTCACCAGGGAAGCGGACAGCAGTGCTTCTCCTATGGAATATCAAACTACTGCGATCCCCAACCCACCTGCCAAGCGTGGAGATTATGGCAAACCCCCTCAATGTAAAGAAAGCCTTGGGGGAGGTCTTTGTCCAGCAGTGGACCTCTATAGGCTGAAGAAGAAGAAGAAGTTTAGGTAGTAACTAAACCACGTGGTTTTCCTAAGGCACCTTTAGTTAAAGGTAAACAAAAAGCATGCTACGTCATAGTTGTACTTATCAATTTAGCCATGACGTCACAATTCGAATTTATAACGCTGCCAAATTGAATAGTACAACGACCGAAATGTGACGTTTAATGACAACTGAAGTGACTGTTATTATGTTTAGTCGATTAACTAAGTTACGTGATTTTGTTTACCTTTATTTAACTACATAAACCGATGGAATATAGGTCTCATTTTTTTAATATTATAAACTAGTGTTTGACAGCGGACCCCCCTTATGTCCCCAGCAGTGATGTTATCGTTGGTGGTAAAGCGCACTACTTCAATTTCGCGGTCTACCTTAGCGCATTTCCCTTAATGAATTATTTCTACGTCTTATATAACAGACAGAAGAATGCAAAAACTTCAACTTGCTGATTTCCAAGCAAACCCAACACTAGCTACATACATCTACCTTCATCTATCATCTAGCTTCATACGGGACTGGAACAATTTGCCAGCGGCAGTGTTTCTGTCGGACTACAATTTGAGTGTCTTCAAGGCTAGAGTGAACAGGCTCTTAATAAACTAGTGCGCTTTACCATCAACGATTGCGTCACTGCTTACCATCAGGCGGGATTACGGTCAAGCGCTAGTTTATAATTTATAAAAAAAAAAAAATACATCTTATAGTGTCCCATTGACACAATTTCTCTGAAATGCACTGATTGTTACTATGCTTACTAACCAAAATATACCAGAATAATATACCAGATAGTAGGCTCCAACTGTGATCAATCTAACCATGTATAAAATATAAATATAATGTATCATATAGCAGAATATGACCGAAACAAGACCACGGTCAACGCGACGGGAAATACCACCTACTGAGCAAAACTAATAAGGTGACCAGCACAACCATTGACACAGATAATAAAAACTTATTGACCACCTACAAGTTCGTAGTTTTCAATTATATATCAAGAAATTGACGAGTCACCAGCAGTGCGGATTTATAAGTTATCAAAGTATATAGGCTGTCTGGTTTTTGGCGATGTTTTGCCTCTATAATTGTGTCATCACATGTTCTAGTTATTTGCGTTATTTATAGAAAAAGATTATTGTTGCAGACTCTATCTGCAGGTACAAAATCAGAAAAAAGTCATAAAAAAAACTTTCTGATATCTATGATTTACGCCGCAAAAAGGGGTCGCCAGATTTGCTGCCACAAAAATCTGCTGCCCCAGGCTCAAGTATACTATCCGGGCTTGCGCCGCCTGATAAGGTCCAGGCGACGGCGCATTGTGTTTAACGCGCGCCTCAAAAAGATGTCAGCACATCGTGACGGGGTCAACAAGGATCAATGCCTCCTGGGTCAGGGTTGCTGGTTGGTTAAAAAATAAACTGTGGCTCTGGCGCACAGGCTAGTGAAGAAACACGAGTGGATTTTAGTCAGTTAAAGTCTGACACGCGCTTCTGCTCCGCACAGAGCGGGAGAGGTCATTTGATTATTTCTCATCCACACCTAAATAAAAAATACTTAAGTCTACTCAGCCTGCTGGTAAATCCAACAACTGGTCACCAGGTATCACCGGAAAATATGTGTCAACACACTGAAAAGAATTGGCTCTGGATAACAAGGAGTGACCATACCAAAGAAAGCCATAAAGCAAATTCACATTATTTCAAACGAGCTGCGCCTCGACGTGGACTTTAAAAGGAACAGTGACTACTGGTGGTTTCGGGTTCCGTTTACTGTGTTTTGGGCGTTTGAAACGCCGAACTAATCTAGTTTAAAAAAATATAATTGACACGTAAAAGTGTTTGTATAAACCTACTTACAGCAATAAATCATTTATAACAGTCTTTACTCGAAAACATACAAATATCCATCCATACGTTCTTCTCCATAGGAACCTACTCTTTGGCATGGGGGACTAGCTTCATCTTTTGGACTGACCAACGACCTTTATTCGGTTTCTTATATTCAGTTTATTTTAAATAAATGCTTTGATTTGTTTCATACAAACTTTCGCGTTCATAATACTAGTAGCAATTAGGAAAAGCTCATAAAAAGCATTTTTTATCGTCAATATGATATAACTACTCACGAGTGGAATAAGACAAGACGGAACAGCAGGAGCGGAAGACATAAACATCGAATCATTTTATGTTGAATCTTTTTTCAAGCCATATTTTTCCTAAAATTAATATATATTACAATGTTTTTAAATTACTGTAGGTATCGAAGGACAACGTAAGCCTATCAAGAAATTCCAGGTAATTAGTAGATATATTGACAGAGAAGTAGATGTTTTTATTTTTTCCTTAACTTTATCCCCATAATGGCTCGTTAAGAAAGAAACTCAAATAATCAAAGATATCCATTTCTTTATCAGGAACAGCTCATCCTTTTCCTTATCAATTACAATAAAAACAAAGCAGAAATGATATTGAAACAGATCCTTACTTCCCAAGTTCCGTTTCAATCTCTAGGTACTTGTAATAAGCAGTTTCAATATCCAGTTCTAAAGGCCAGAAACAAATAGGTTGGCTTCTCAAAATCCCATCTTTAATTACAGGGAAATCAGGTGGCGGGTAAATTAACCGCCCCCACCTGAGACCCGCTGATAACACCTCGATATTTTATGCGTTTACTGCTTTATAGAAAATGGAAGGAGCTTTTTATTTGCACAAGACTTTTTATGCACAATTCACTCGAGGTTAGCATGTGATGCTTAGTATATTCTTTAATTATAAATACTTCATTGTACATCACAATCGGAAGACGCAGGATGGGTAGGCCCCCGACAAGGTGGACCGACGACCTGGTGGAGGTGGCGGGATATCGCTGGATGCGGGAGGCACAGGATCGAAGAGAACCTTGGGGAGGCCTATGTCCAGCAGTGGATGTCTTTCGGCTGAAATGATGATGATGATGATAATGATGAAATCAAAATCATACAATAATCAAAAAATACATTCAACACTACAAAATATACAATTAGCAATCTTGTCGGTAATGCAATCTCTACAAGGCGACCTTAGGTTGGACAGAGATGTTCCTGGACGTTATATGGAACAGTCGTTGTTCCAAATATTATACATACATAAAATACACTAAAATAGATAGACTAGTTTATAAAGAGCCTATTCACTCAAAAAAACTGAGTGAATAGAAATGAAGACAGCAGTTGAGCGAGGTGATGCAATGTTAAGCCCAGCAACACAACCAACGATACTGCGCCAGAGGGAGATTGATCTGGAGACCCTCCACGACCAAACTCCCGGAACAATAACATTTGGCGCATCATGCCCGGCACACATCGCAACACAACTGCTCAGACCCGTCCTCCGTAATTAGGCAAAAAGTAGTTTAGGTCAACAAGATCACAACGCCAAGTAGTGTTCCTTCACGAGTCTTTGGAATACATGTAACGACTGCGCACATTTTATTTGTACCGGCAATGCATTCCACAACTTCTTTGTTATCTGTTAAACAAAAGTTCTTAGTAATTGATTACAATCTAGCCTAATTAGTAATTTAAATCTGAATAAAATGAGTAATTTAAATATGTAATAAAAGTAGTCATTATCAACCTTTTTTCGTCCCACTGCTGGGCACACGACTCCTCTCATAGAGAAGGATTGAGCGTAATCGCTACGCTTGCTCAATGCGGGTTGGCGATTTGAGACTTAAAGATTTCCTCAAGATGTTTTCCTTCACCTTATAATACGTCATTGGTGTCTAAGATATACTTAGAAAGTACACATAACTTAGAAAAGTTACCCTGGCCTGGAATCGAACCCGCACTCATACTTGAAAGGCTGGTGTTTTAACCACTAGACCATGAAATGTAGTAAATAAATATAAAATAGTCCACCCAATTTATTCACAATCACGTTTCTACAATAATGGCAAACCACCATACCCATACCATACCACACCCACCATACCACCATAGTTCATGTAAGCTAGGCATTAAATATGTTAAAAGACAGCGTTTAAATATTTACATTTCAACCAATTTAGTTGTGTCAAGTCGTTTTAAAAGGTGATTAGGAGTTTAAGTAGTTAGTTGGCTAACAAGATTACGAGCTGATGTGTGACGGGGTCAGTCTTCATTAAATAATGTCGGAATAATGTTGATATAAATAGAACCGCTAGGTAGCCGATGGCGTCAATTCCTTTGTTCGATAAAAAATTAAATTTAAGTTCAGTGAAACAAAATCACTTCAGGTAACATTTACTACCCGGCGACAGACTTGTCCCCCAGTCACACTGAATGCAGTCCAGCTTCCACAATCTGACGAAGCGAAATATCTTGGAATGTATCTAGACCGACTAACATGGCGAAAATTCATTTTTACCAAACGCCTAGCAATGGGACAACAAGTGCGTAAGATATATTGGTTGATGAATAGAAAGAGCCAGCTATGAACGTAAAATAAACTTTTGTTATACAAGATTATAATAAAGCCAATATCGATATACGGAATATAGGTATGGGGCACAGCTGCCAACTGCAATCTGGAAATCCTACAAAGGTTTCAATAAAAAATGCTAAGGATGATAGTAGACGCACCATGATATGTCACTAACGAAAGACTTCACCGAGAGCTTGGCATCAAAAGTGTAAAAGAGGAATTATAGGAGAGAGTCACAAAATATAAAGACGGACTGCAAAAGCACCCTAACATATTGGCACACAACCTTATGGATGATTTACTTCCAATTGCAAGGAGACTAAGGAAGAGAGTTCCTCGAGACTCAATTATTTAAAACACCATTTTGGAGGACTTGTCTGGACCTGTGCCTCACATACCATACATCATATCTAAAGTATTGTTGAATGTCTCCAGACAGATTGCAATAAGAAATAAAGAAGAGAAAAAAAGAAGTTCAGTGTACTTATTCTATTTAATTATGAAAAGGACAGATGAAAAATATGGTTAAACTGTACAGCGGAAGTGTGACAGTATATGTACGGAGGACAGCAGGTCAAGCTACCCCAAACTGTCAGATATTCCCAACCAACCTTGAGCCTTAATACTTTAAGACATAAAGTTGAAAATATAATAAGGAAACCTGACAGATTGTAGTAGCTTGATGTGCTGTCGTCTGAACAAAATGACCTATATTATTAACTAGAAGCCGCCAGCGACTTCGTTCGCGTTGAGCTAGTTATGCTCCGCTCCTGTTGGTTACAGCGCGGCAGCGTATGTTATATAGCCTAAAGCCTTCCTGGATTAATGGGCTATCCAACGCAAAAAGAATTTTTAAAATCGGATCAGTAGTTCCAGAGATTAGCGCGTTCAAACAAACAAACAAACTCTATAGCTTTATCTATATCTATACTAATATATAAAGCTGAAGAGTTTGTTTGTATGTTTGTTTGTTTGTTCGCGCTAATCTCGGGAACTACTGGTCCGATTTGAAAAATTCTTTTTGCGTTGGATAGCCCATTAATTCAGGAAGGCTTTAGGCTATATAACATCACGCTGCGACCAATAGGAGCGGAGCATACCTAACTCCACGCGAACGAAGTCGCTGACGGCCGCTAGTTAGTATAGATTACAGAAATCGATTCAGTAAACGATCCTGAAGAAACTACATTCATACATAACATAATCAGCCTATAATGTTCTCTCCTGGCACAAAGACCTCGTCTCGGTGAGAGGGAGTAGGCCGTAATCTACAACGCGGGGCCATCGCGGGTTGGTAGATATCACATGCCTTCGAAGTTTTACCTCTAAGACATGCCGGTTTCGACACGATGTCTTCCTTCACCGTTTTGAGAGCAGTAGCCTAGTGACATCGGTCGCAACTTACAAGATGTAGGTTGTAGGTTCGAACCCCGTAAGGCGCATTCATCATCATCAACCTTTTTATCGTCTCACTGCTGGGCACAGGTCTCCTCTCATACAGAGAAGGACTGAGCGAAATCACCACGCTTGCTCAATGCGGGTTGGCGATTTCAGACTTATAAAGTTCAGGTTTCCTCAAGATGTTTTCCTTCACCTTCAGTCATTGGTGTCCAAGATATACTTAGAAAGGCGCATTACTTTGTGTAAATATTTAATCACCACTGCTCTCAAAACGGTGAAGGAAAACATCCTGAGGAAACCGGCATGTCCTAATGGCAAAACTTACTATGTATTTTAATAATGTGCATTAATTTTGTTACAAGTTATTAAGTTCAATTCGTATTTATGTATATTACCTGCTTTATCAAATCATCTGTCTATCTCGTCGGATACCAGTCTGACCGAATTCAGCTGACTACCAGTTTTTAACATAGAGGGCCCGCGTATCTGACCTACACAACCCAATTACTGGATAATTCAAAATTCAAAATTTTTATTTGGGATTAAAAAACATAATTAAGTTAATAATACGATACCCCTTCGGTAAGATTGGTGGTCAGACCTGGTTTATCAAATAAAAGCTAAAAATAAAGTTAATTTCGTTACCTCTTCCAGCGTCCCACCATCTATTTACTCAGCGGTTACCAAATTGGTAAGAAATGTTAATTTTAAATTCATTCGGAAACGCCTCCTCGAGAACTCAATTACCGCTGAGCCTACGAAAATAAACACCGATCCAGGTATTTATAAGGATACCAGCGCCATTTTATGAGGTGCTTTTGTGAAGAAGAATGGTTTCGAAAAGTTAGTATTAAAGTCTTTATTTAATAAACATATGGTTTTAAATTTTGCTGTAACAAAATAAAATCACATAGTATTCTTAAAGTGGATTTCGGTATGTGTACGAGAGCGAGAGTCAACTTTGGGGGGGCAATTAAAATACGGAATGACTTTTTACACGTCTATTAAAAGCCTATCGCACTGCTCGCAAATTATCGAAAAAAAAAAACTCTTTTTTTGTTATGGCATCTCGTGGTTGACCTTGAGAGGCCCTGACTACTTAACCGAACTATCCTGTGGATACCTTAAATGAAATTAAAGCCTCCAGCCAGGGGCACTTAAAAGCTACTGAGCGACTACGCACTAAGGGCACCCCCTGTGGGGTACGAAACTCGGCTTAGGGCGTCGCTGGAGAGCGCAGCAAGGGACGGCTGGATCGAAAAATTTTGAGTGTGAGTACTATCTCTGAGAAGAAATGCAAACGCCGAAACAGAATCAGAGGTCATCGTCCGGATGGATACGATTCTACTGTCTCAGTTGTGGTGTGGCGCGGGCTGGCCTTCGTCGGACCAGAAAAACAATAATTTTCTTAAACTATACAATATGTAAAGAAAACCCTGTCCGATCCGTGAAGGTATTGTTAGGTTTCGATAACTGATTCTACTAATGACTACAAAGCCGGGCTAAACTTATGAAGGATCATATTATAATCAACTAGCTTTCTGCCCACGGCTTCTTCTTCTTCTTCTTCAGCCTATAGATGTCCACTGCTGGACAAAGGCCTCCCCAAGGCTTTCCACGATGACCGGTCTTGTGCTGCCCGCATCCATCGGCTTCCCGCGACCTTCACCAGGTCATCGGTCCACCTTGTTGGGGGCCTCCCTACGCTGCGTCTTCCAGTACTTGGCCGCCACTCCAGAACCTTACTGCCCCATCCTGCGGTCCTACGAGCAATGTGCCCTGCCCACTACCACTTAAGTTTAGCGACTCGAAGAGCTATGACGGTGACTTTGGTTCTTCTGCGGATCTCCTCACTTCTGATTCGATCACGCAGAGAACCTCCGAGCATAGCTGTTTCCATTGCCGGTTGTTTGCCTCAGAGCGTTCGTATGCCTTCTTTTATATCAATGTCATATAATTTATTTTAAGTAGGCCATTAACAAGGGACTTTGAACGTAAAATTTTTATCACACTAAAACTCTTTTTTCTCTCCTCTATATAAAGTAAATATTTTACCTAAATAAAGAGACCCGAAATCATAATTTTCGTTATCTACAATAACAATTTTATGGTGATTGCTGCATCTTTATAGGCCGTAGTCGTATTTTTATTATTCAACAATAAAATTATGGGCGAGCGAACTGGATTGCACCCTATGTAGGCCGGATATAAAAAGTATCAAGTACTTTGCAAATAAAAGTAAATCTACGGAGTCCTTGGATGTAATGTAATGAAGACCGAATGTTTTTTTCTTTAACTACATTTGACAGTATGTATAAAACTTTATAACATGTTTAAAGGAAAAGGGAAAAAAAAGAACGCCTTTTCCCAACAGTGAGACACAATATAGAATAACGAAAAAAAAGCGCCTATTTCTTTGTTCCCTAAACGTCTAAAACATATCATAAGGGTGGTGCATCTAAAACCTACTTGCTGAGAGCTGAAAGAGCTCAAAGAGCCGTACTAAAGGTTATGTGTAAAAAATCATACAGATATCCAACTAAGCAACTCTATGAAGACTGTGGGTTCCTAACAGTTAGACAACTGTTCATTCTGCAATCGGCCCTCAGGACTATAGAAACATGCCCAAATCAAGCCCTAAAAAGCGCACTAATATCTCATCTGGCGTTAAGCATAAAACTTCTTTTGCTCAACAACAATTTTACGTTTTAAGTAAACTTTTATACCGGGTGTCTCTGACATCGACGCACAAACGAGTACCATGGATCCAGTACATGATTCTGAATCCCCCAGTGGTGGAATTTTTCGTCGGCTTTTTCATGATTTTTTGAAAAAAATATGCAGTTTTTTGAGAGATATGTTTGTGAGAGGTTGTGGGCTGTAATCCACCCAGCAGACCCAGTGCAGATTGGAAGGACATCTGTCTTCGAATTTTTCGTTTTCTCACGGTTTCCCTGAATTGTTACAGAATTGATAAGGTGTTTAAATATTCATTTAAAGAAATAGCAAGGATAATGAAATTTCCTGAACTTATCAATACGAAACCCATCATCCCAGCTAGCTAGAGGTTATAAGACAATACAAAATATTTCCTTAAACTCGAAAGACATACACAAACTTTTCCCTACTTCCATTATTTCAAAACTGGAAAACGCCTCACAATCTTCCATCCAAGCTGACCTAGTGACACGGAAGCTTCATAAATCCATCTCTAATGGAATCCCGGGCTCCCGAGATTGTTTCCTATAATAACTCCTTGCCTTCCACGACAAAGGTGGTCTTTGTAATTATGAGCTTGAGCTCAAATCCGATTTGGGATTCTGTTGAGAGATGAATATTTAAAGGCATTTTATTGTACTATAAGGATATGGCTTTCAATATCACGATTCGGTGTAATTTTGGTGTTGAATGTCAATTGTAAAGTAAAAAAGTATTTGCAAGTACCTAGACTCTAGAAATAAATCTATAGATTAGTTAATTCTGATCTCAGCGAAACTTGCCTCAAAAACATTATTTACTTATAATAAGTCATCATCATCCCAGCGTTAATCCCAGTCGCATCCGAAGCCTTTTCATCTTTGGAGTCTGGGGTCCGCTTTACCAGTCCAACTGCTGATATGGCTAAACTTCTACATTTTGCGTGAAGCGACTGCCGTCTGACCTCCACAACCCGAAGGCGACATCGAAGCATTGCAGTTAGACCAATTGTTGGATTTTTGAGGGCTCCAACAACCCGTAACGACTGCCACTAGATGTTCGTATGGCAACCGGGGCCAACGGCTTAACATGCTTTCCGAGGCACGACCAGACCAGTGCAAATATTCCTATTCATGCATACAAATACTTGCACTGTGCGGGGATCGAACCCGCGCCACCTTGCGCAGCGGCCGCGTCCGCTACCGCTACGCCACGGAGGCTGTCGTCTGAGCGGTGGTATCGGCTGTAATTTACAAGTTGTAGGTCGAAGGTTCGAACCCCGTCAGGCGCAAATCATCATCAGCCCCTACTCGTCCACTGCTGGACATAGGCCTCCTTCATGGCACGCCAACAAGCTCGATCCTGAGCAGTTCTCCGCCAGCCACTACCAGCCACCTTTTTGATGTCGTCGCTCCATCTCGCCCAAGGGCGTCCTACGCTACGTTTGCCGAGACGCGGTCTCCACTCAAGGACTCGTTTACCCCAACGGTTGCCGGTCCTGCGGCATATGTGACCAGCCCATTGCCACTTCAGCTTGCTAATCCTCTCAGCTATGTCGGTAACTCTGGTCCTCTGTCGGATCACCTCATTTCTGATGCGGTCCTTCAGAGAGACGCCCAACATAGCCCGCTCCATAGCTCGTTGAGCGACTTTAAACTTATGGACTAGTCTGACCGTTAGTGTCCACGTCTCGGCTCCGTAAGTCATGACGGGTAGGACGCATTGGTTGAAGACTTTTGTCTTCAAACATTGGGGTATGGGCGACGAAAATACCCGACGAAGTTTACCAAACGCTGCCCATCCCAGCTGGATCCTTCTATTTCAGGCGCAAATAATGTTATGATATTTTACGTGTGTCTGTAGTAATTACTTACTACAGACACACGTAAAATATTACTTATAATAAATAATTGAATAATAATATATACAACACTGTTATTTTTTGTTTATGCGAAACCTAAATACAGTTTGTTCAGAATAAGCAACTGAATCGTTTCCAATGACTTTTACACCATGTTATATTTTTCCCAAATACATATGTATAGAAATTGTTGCAGTGTGGATATCGAGTGGTTACGGTAGATCATAGTACTTGCGCGCATGCTACAGCTGACACCAGAGGTCAACGCACCGCGCTCGCCCGCCCAAGCGGAGTTTTGTCCATGTATTTGTTGGGGCAAGCAAGTAAAATAGCAAGCTCATAACGCTGAAGTTTTTCATGATATCTTTTTGAAATTTTGTACATAGATTATTTACTTAAAAATACTGGACACGTGTTTCGGTATAATTATACTATTTAGTTTCCATGAAAATGGAAGTCTGTAGGTCAGGTCCTCTGAGCGTGGACAAGGGAATCAGCGGCTAGAACACGGCATTAGAGTTAACAGGCGTTTGTTGAAAGTAAAAACTCTTGATATACCAGTGATAAAGGTGCCAGTTTCAATGAAACACTACTTCAAAATAAGAAACACTGAGGAAAAGGCAAGTGCTCCGCCCTTTGTCTTAACTACTGTCCTTTGGGAGGAAAAGGGCTTCATTTAATAACCAAGAATATCAAATTCTACCAATCATTTGTTTAACAATGAACGAACTTTGTCCCTCTTAAAAATATAATTACTTTCTCAGGATTTATTTTGCAAAAAAAATGCTACCCCAATTACGTAATACAATTTATTACGTATCTAAGTCTACTGCAGCTTGAGGACAGCAATAACCCTGGACGCCAGTAATAAAGGCGGTGTTGTAATTGGGAAGCGTCTGTGTTGCTAGCGAGTAAATTCAGACAGGAATATTCCAAGTTTATAGTATGATATTAGATTTAGTTTAGCAGTGATTGAGGAGTAAATTAAGTTTAGGCATGTCTGTAAGTACTTTAACCCACCAATAATTTAAGCTTTGCTTAATATTGTGTTTCGTGATTACTTCATTTCAATCACAAATTTAGTCAATACTTATTGAAAACAATTCGGTCTTCCTTAGAAATAACATGTAGGTTTTTTTTTAAATGCTTTTATTAGCTTCACTTGTATGTTTGCTTGCTTGCTTGTTTGCTTGCTCGCTTGCTTGCTTGCTTGCTTGTTTATTTGTTTGTCCGTCTCTAACTCTTTGGACAACGAGTGAGCGGCTCATTACTGTAAAATGTCCCACCGTTTTCAATACGTTCGTTCGTTCGTTTTTTTTTTTTTTTAAGAATATCGAACTAAAAAGTTAAAAATAAATATAGTTAAAAACTAAAAAAACACGCTTTTAAAAAATATCAAACTAAAAAGTTAAAAATCATTTTTAAAAAAGCGTGAGGCGCTTAATCCATACTAATCCATACTAATATTATAAATGCGAAAGTAACTCTGTCTGTCTGTCTGTCTGTCTGTCTGTATGTCTGTCTGTCTGTCTGTCTGTTACGCTTTCCCGCTTAAACCTCTCAACCGATTTTGATGAAATTTGGCACAGACAATCTTTAGACCCCGAGAAAGAACATAGGCTACTTTTTATCCCGGAAAAATTTGATGTTCCCGAGGGAAACCTAAAAGCGCGATATAACCGAACTCCACGCGGGCGAAGCCGCGGGCGGAAAGCTAGTTAACCATAAATTTCATTTTTTTCTATATGTACTTTCACCTCCGCCTCCACCTCCGTTAACCTCCGCGTCCGCGGAGGTGAGACTCGTCGCCTCCGCATCCGCCTCCGCCTCCGCTAACAAGCCTCCGTTACAACCCTATGCGAAAGTATAAATCCATACTAATATTATAAATGCGACAGTAACTCTGTCTGTCTGTCTGTTACGCTTTCCCGCTTAAACCTCTCAACTGATTTTGATGAAATTTGGGATAGACAATCTTTAGACCCTGAGAAAGAACATAGGCTACTTTTTATCCCGGAAAAAATTTATATTCCCGTGGGAAATCTAAAAAGCGCGATATAACCGAACTCCACGCAGGCGAAGCCGCGGGCGGATAGCTAGTATACAATAAAGGATGGCACAAAGCGCCTTACGCTTTTTTAAAAACTATTTTTAACTTTTTAGTTTGATATTTTTTAAAAGCATGTTTTTTTTAAACTATATTTATTCATGTTATAAACTAGTGCTTGACCTCAATCCCGTGATATAATTAGTAATGCAATCGTTGATGGCAAAGCACACTAATTTGTTATGAGTCTATTTACTCTAGTCATTACTAAGATAGGCGCTTACCAGTATTTATTTCTCGCACTGATCTGTTTATACAACGTTATTTTTTCTTTATACCTACGAAACCTGAATAGGTATAGTTTGTTCAGAATAAGCAACTAAATCGATTCCAATTATTTTTACACCATGTTATATTTTTTCCCAAATATGCATATTTAAAAAATGAAGCAGTGTGGTTACGGAGCACACGACAGAATTTACAGCGGGTCATTGTGTCCAAGGGCTCCCTCAGCGCCGCGCCGCTATAGACGCGAGAGGGAGAGCGGCGCATTGACCATATTTTTGTAGGGACAACCAGGTAACATCATGATCGCAACCGTAACTTTTCAGTTTTGGTGTGTGGGGTCCGCTTTACCAGTCTAACTGCTGATTTTGGCTAAACTTCGATATTTTCCGTGAAGCGACTGCCGTCTGACCTCCACAACCCGAAGGCGATATCGAAGCTTTGCAGTTAGACCAATTGTTGGACTTTTTGAGGGCTCCAACAACCCGTAACGACTGCCATTAGATGTTCGTATGGCAACCGGGACCAACGGCTTAACGTGCTTTCCGAGGCACGACCAGACCAGTGCAAATATTCATATTCATGCATACAAATATTTGCACTGTGCGGGGATCGAACTCGCGCCGCCTTTTTTTTTTGGATGGGATACATCAAATGACTTCTCCCGCTCTGGGCGGAGCGGAAGAGCGCTTCAGACTTTTACTGACTAAAACCCACCCGTGTTTCTTCGCTTGCCTGTGCGACTTCTTTCTTGTTTAACCGACCAGGCCCGAGTCGAAGGCACGCGTGAGACACGACGCGACGTCGACTCGGGCTTGCCCCCTAATCGGCGAACACATTTATATCAAATGATTGCGACCAGGTGGCATCAGTTGGGTTCGTTCGCCTACTCGGCGAATACATTTATGTCAAATGATTGCGACCAGTTGGCATCAGTTGGGATCGTTCGGACCGCCCATTGGTCCGTTCGACCCAAACGATCCCAACTAGTCGCAATCATTTGACAAAAATGTGTTCGCCGATTAGGGGGCTGGTCCTTATCCTTGGTTCCAGTGGGCGGCGAGCTGCCCACTGCTCACCGCCCGCGCCCCGTTGCGCAGCGGCCGCGTTCGCTACCGCTACGCCCCGGTAACCACCAGGTGTCCACCAGGTAACATAACAAGCTCATAACTTTGTGATTTCTTATGATAGCTTTTTGAAATTTTGTAAATAAATTCCTTAAAAAATACATGAAAAGTGTTTCGGGTTTCGCAAATACAAAAAAATAACGTTTTATAATTTTGTAATGAATATAATAATAATAATACACTATTTTTTTTATATTTTTAAATGTATTTGTGTGTATTTTTTAAATCAATATATTTAAAAATGTATCCAAATGAGAAAAAAGGAAAATAAAGGAAATAATAATAATAATAAAGCCTTTTTATTTCCAGTAGAAAAAAATATGAAATCTCTTAAAAAGTCTACTTATTTTATAATTCTTGATTAATCTGCCGGAACCCCAGAATGGGTGAAGGCCTCCTCCAGTGACGCCCATTTTTTCTGTTTTCAGCTGTTTTTTTTTTTCAATTTTGCCCAGCTACCACTTTGATGTCGTCTTCCCATCTTGCATTTGGTCTACCACTTGATCTTTTGCCTAGTGGGCCCTTCCAGAAAGTTACTAATGAATATGTGTGGATAAAATGACCACAGATTTTAAACATAAATAAAACATTTAGCAATTTCTATTTTCTAATCTGGTAACATCTACAACGCTCATTCCGCAGATTTTCCGCGGCCATCTAGTATGATGGATGTCCAATAGATACTGTTGTTGGACAGGTGTCGCAATCCAATTAATAGCTAAAGTTTGACATTTTGATAAATAAGCTGCCTCTGCGACTCGGCTTTTTTTCGATATAAAATTAGTAAAACATTTTGCGATTACAAGTTGTTTTATTAATTAATCAATATAAATCTGTGTGTGGCGATTTTGTATAACTTTGATTTCGTTGGAAATTAGATATTGGTTTATTTGGATACATTTTCAACTCATCATCATCTCAGCGTATAATCCTGATCGCATCCGCGGCTTTCGCGTTGGAGCCTAGGGTCCGCTTTCCTACACTTACTCCTTCCATTTCGCACGATCTTTGGCATCCCGTGGTGTGAGATTGTTGGCAGGCATATCATCTCTTACAACGTCAAGCCAGCACTTCTTTGGTCTACCTCGCTTGATCCGGCCCGGCGGAAGCACCATGGCAAAACATTTGTAAATATTATCATTATGTTATTTGAGTTGTATTAATCGTAGTTCCTGAATTATCAGTGTTAAGGAAGTTGATATTTCCTGTTGAGATTCATTTCATCAAATACTCGGAACATGTGAAGCCGTTGGTCATGGTTGTCATTCGTAGACCTTTGACAGTCATTACGATTCGTCCGAAATTCTGAGCACCAGTCTCACCCAAGCGGGATCGTATTTGACCAGATCCAAGAAGACCGATGCCTCCTGGATCAGGGTTACGGGTTGATTGGAAACCGTGGCCCTGGCGCACGGGTGGGTTTTAATCAGTAAAAGTCTGACACGCCCTTCCGCTCCGCCCAGAGCGGGAGAGGTCATTTGAAGATTTCCCATCCCAACAAAAAAATGGTGGTATCGTATTACCCATTAACTGGATGGTGGAGCTCAGACAGACTGTCGCTTTACGTAAAATACTGGTAAGCAGCTGAATCCGGTCAGACTGGAAGCTGACCTCAACATAGGGAAAGGCTAGGCTGATGAAGACTCTGACGACCCTGATGTCAAACTCTTTGCTTCAGGATACGCGCAAAAGAAAGTATCAGAAAGGGTTGTGGTAACCGAAATGATGCACGCGGAATAAATATACAAACTCAAGTACTAAAAGAGTGGGTCAGGGTTACGGGTTGGTTAAACAAGAAACCGTGGCCCTGGCCGTAGCACAGGCAAGTGAAGAAACACAGGTGGGTTTTAGTCAGTAAAAGTCTGACACGCCCTTCCGCTCCGCCCAGAGCGGGTGATGTCCTTTGATGATTCCCATCCGTAACAAAAAAAAAGTACTAAAAGAGTAGATAGTGACCCTTGAGAAGGAAGTAAATTCTAATATGACAGCTAATATAAGGAAAAAAATTCTCAACATAATCAGTTCTATAATGCTTGTACTTTTGGGACACAGGCCTCCTCTCGGTGAGAGGAACTGAGCTAAATAAACCACGCGGGCCCAGTGAAGGTTGGCAGATGTCAAATGTATACCTAAGACATGCTAATATCCTCATCATGTTTCGTTAAATATTTTTATGAGCAGTGATGATGATCAAAGGCCTTTTTCTGTGTTACCATCACAGCTCCGATTCAGGTGATCAACAAAGCTAATGCGCCTGCAGCACATTTCCTTTTTAGTACGATGAGATCACAAGACTCACGTTACTCAATTACAAATAGGTAGATTTATAAAGTCAGTCGATCAATACCTAACGTCTGTACAGATTGTACATGTGTCTAAAATATAAATAGTTATGCGTTTACGGAGTTTCATTGAAGAGTTCATGGTACAAAACCCTAACTAATTTAAGAGGACCGGACACAACAATAAGCTAAGTTAGGCTAATTAGAAATAAACGTTTTTTATTTATAACTAGCTTTCCGCCCGCGGCTTCGCCCGCGTGGAGTTCGGTTATATCGCGCTTTTTAGATTTCCCTCGGGAATATCAAATTTTTCCGAAATAAAAGTACCCTTTTATTTAATCCGGACTTCTAACTTTACTCTGAAAATTTTCAAAACAATCGGTTCAGTAGTTACGGCGTGAAAGCGGAACAAACAAACAAACAAACTTACTTTCCCATTTAAAGCTTACTTATTAGTAAGGATTTTCACCTACCCCATTATTTCAATGACACAGCAAACAGACCTAGCACGGTCTATTAACAACGACAATACAAAATTAGAACATCGCAAGCCCATTAATATCCATAATTATTGTAATCCGATACCACAAAACATACATCACAGGAAACCGCCGTGCAAAGCATAAAATCATTAAAATCCCATTCTGGACACTCATTATCCACATATCCTATGGAAAAACTCCGTAAGATTGTAACTATACGGGTTTTATATACACATAAGTCGTTTTTAAAACGGTATGTCGCCACCGGTAGCAAGGCGATTCAAGTTTATTAGTTGTGTCTATAAAAGGGGCAGGGGTCGTAAACTCGCTTCGGGAGGGGTATGCAACATTGTTTTTAATACTTTCCGATAGGGTTGAAGTTTTGAGCGGAAGCGGGAATGAAGAAACAGAAAAAATGCAACGGGCGCATTAAAGAGTTTTTTTTTTTTCACTTCTAATTTTAACTTTCGCCTTGACCTGCACTGTAAATGATTGTGGCCACTTAGTCAACGATATGGTATTTTTCACCGTTGGAAAGAGTTTTAATTTATGTACTAAGCCTTTTGGAGAAGTAAAGCATGAATACCATAAGCCCAATGCATTTGGTAAGTTTCCTAGTCTACTATATGTTAAAAAGGCCAAATACGCGTTAATAATTTCATCTCATGTGACAAAAAAATGTATAAAAAATCCCTTACTTCTTTTTCACAATCTAAACTAATTAATTAAGCATAGTGTTTCTTTTTCCCTCTACGTCATTAAGAAAAGGACAGAAGGTAAATTTCAAAGTAGACCTGTCAATTTGAGACCCTCCATAGACATTTTAGACAAAATTAAAAACGTGACGTCCGTAATTACGCCAATTTACTGCAGGCGCTGATTTATTTTATAGGACTAAAAAAACATGTATTTTCTCTCCTGAAATAGGAATGAAAAGTTTTTTTTTTTAAATTTTGTAAACTAATGCTTGACCGCAATCCCGCCTGAAGCAGCGATGGAATCGTTGATCGCAAAGCACGCTAGTTTATTAAGAGCCTATTCACTCAAACAAACTGAGTGAACAGGAAGGAAGCCGGCAGTTGAGCGAGGTGATGCAATTTTAAACACACACATCTCAACACAACTGCTCAGACCCGTCCTCCGTACGGCTTCACCAGACATCATGCCGGAACACGACGAATCGCTTGGTGGCAAGACTTTGTCTAATAAGTGGCAACTTCTACCGGCAGCCGGTGTTATGGCCTACCACCGAGAAAATAATTTCTATGTATGACCACAAGGGAATCAGCAATATTAGCGGCCTTGCTAGCAAGACACAAACAAAACTCCCTTGCAGCTACAGAGAAAAATCTCGACTCTTTCTTTCTTTCATTTCATTGTGCTATGTCAACTGTTAGATGCAATCGCTTAATAGCTTCTTGCAACACAAGAAGCAATTTCAAACTTTGTCGCCGCCGTAATCTTATCCCTTGCAGCACACATATCCTGACTCCTATTACAACATCTGGCGTGCACTCTGCAATTAATTTCAGACTTTGTTGCATCGCAATAAAAGCTATAACAACGGCAGCAATAACTTTGTATGGCATTAACGTGTCACATCCGCTGGTACGTTCATTGTATGTTTTTTTAATAAGACATTGATTTTCTGTAAGAACGTACTGTTAACAGAGCTGTTCTGATAGGAAATGTAGCAAGTGGTGTTTGTTTGATAGATAATCTGTCAAACTAATTGGCTTTTCTTTAAATACGCACTAAACATTAAATTTATTATTTTTTATTTGCATTTTTTTGTCTATCGTTGGTCTACAAGAAAGATCGTATTTATTTATTTTAATTTGGAAGAAAATCCATAACGTACAATTGTTGCATAAAAAAGAGAAGCCAGGATTTAAGAAACAATTAAGTTGTTAATAGATTAGGTACACAATTAACTTATGTCTTTAAAATGCGAAGTTCGTGATTATCAAAAACGAACACTTTCATTTTTGACCATTTTTAAGAATGAAATAAGGGGGTGTGGTATGTGCATTGCCATTGTGCTGTAGGTGCTCATAGTACAATGGCGATGGCGACGTGCCAATTCGTAGGCCGACCTTGAAAACAGGTGAAAATTCTCAGGGGATGTTTAGTTTTTGAAGCTTAATAGTACATTACGATATTAGTGCGTAATGATGCTATTACCAATCCGCACGTATATCGTACGACGTTTTTTAACACACTTGCGACGAAACAGAAAAAAAAAAAATATTTCAAATAGGACATCCGTTATTTTAAATAAACTCAATCTGTGAATGCACACTGTTGCTTTCCCGCCATTAGTATTATTATTTGCCATTTCAAATTTGGAACAGCGCGCTGCTCACTGGCTGGAGCCGTGCGGCGGCGATCAGTTCCATAATTATTTGAAATGGCAAATAATGCTGATAGGGAATTTGTATGGACTATAACTTAACTTTTTGCTTTGATAACACACGCGTTTGATATGGCCCGCTTTACATATTTAAACCCGGTGGAATTACATCAGCTTTACGAGCAAGGGTATTAAAAATCATTAAAACGTTATGACTAAGTCATCATAACAGCCGAATGGTACGATAGATCAGGTTAAGTTACGCTTTCCGCGGTCACTCCGTGGATGGGTAACTATCTATACATACTGAGCCTTGGGAAGCACGTTGAACCACTGGTCCCTTCTGGTGTTCAGCTTTATCCTGTCATACTGGCAGTAGACAACAACATAGGAAACGAAATGGCAGATGAGGGAGATGATGAAATTATAAATACGTGTAACACCATCATCATCATCATCAGCCTTTTTTTATCGTCCAACTGCTGGGCACAGGTCTCCTCTCATACAGAAAAGGATTGAGCGTACCTAATCACCACGCTAGCTCAATGCAGGTTGGCGATTTCAGACTTCCTCAAGATGTATTCCTTCACCTTTTAATCAGTCAATGGTGTCCAAGATATACTTAGAAAGTATATATAACTTTAGAAAAGTTACATTGGTATTTGCCTGACCTGGAATCGAACCCGCAAACTCATACTTTAGAGGCTGGTGTTTTAACCACTAGGCCACCACGACTTCATCCGGAATATGGATAGGATACTTCGTTAAATACTGTTTCCGTATCATTAAAATACGAATAAAGTAACCATCAGCTATTCAGTCTTTTTTATACGTATTTCAAACATATGACAATATTGACATCTAAGTTTACGAGAATTACCCCTCTGTCAAAAAAACCTCTATTTTCCTAAACATTTTTGACAAGTTTCTGACATTAATTGTCTCTGAGTATTCAGTCCCAGTCAGGCCTGGAATCGAACCCGTAACTCATACTTGAGGGGCTAGTATTTTTGGTGGCCACTAGGCCACCACGACTTCTTGTCTTTTACCAATCGCCAATTCCGTGAGACAATGTCGTGGTGGTCGAATGGTTAAAACACCAGCCTCCCCATACATGTAACGGTACCTACAAACGCCACAAGTAAACAACGCGTCATACTGACGTCACACGAATTCTACATCTCACAAGCAGAGTTTACCGTGCAACTAGCATACATACAACTTCTCAGCATCAACCGTTGGGCAAGTGCCCGCCAGACATAACACCCTTATGGTCGGAGGACCTTCCCTTTTCTATGGAGGATGAGTGAACTTTACACCCTGATCATCATGCCCCCACATACGTACTCGAGCGTGGATTGACGATATAGCTGAATGTTTTAAGATGTTTTATTAATTTCAATAGTAATAATGCTACTTAAACACAGTAATATTTCTTACACATATGCTGTAAAAATGTTTTCGCGTCTGAATGACATTCACAGATAGGTGTTGTTAGTAAACATTTTGTGAAAGTATTAGAGAGCTAGGTGTATTGAAAGTCAAGATGGTGGAATTAATTCCAATTTAGTCCAGGTGTCAAAAGATCCAAGTAACATAAAAATCACATATCGTTCACCTATGATTACGCTACCAGTTATGATTCTTACAGCCTTTTGCTTCCTATAAAATCTTACATAACTTTACCTACACAACGGAATAAAGTGAGTAAGTTCAACTATAAATTTTATCTTCTTCTTCTTCTTCAACCTATAGATGTCCACTGCTGGACAAAGGCCTCCACCAAGGCTTTCCACGCTGACCAGTCTTGTGCTGCCCGCATTCATAGGCTTCCCGCGACCTTCACCAGGTCATCGGTCCATCTTGTTGGGGGCCTCCCTACGCTGCAGTACGTGGCCGCCGCTCCAGAACCTTACTGCCCCATCGGCCGTCAGTTCTACGAGCAATGCGCCCTGTCCACTGCCACTTAAGTTTAGCGACTCGCAGAGCTATGTCGGTGACTTTGGTTCTTCTGCGGATCTCCTCATTTCTGATTCGATCACGCAGAGAAACTCCGAGCACAGCTCTTTCCATTGCCCTTTGGCAAAATCTTTATCAAATATTATGAAGTCAATATTAAACCACTTACTTATTCTTACCCAGCTGCCGAAGAGAGCAGTTTCAGTATTTCTAAAAACATTTACAGTATGATCTTAGTTTCAATCTATGAAAAATATTTCTAATTTCGCCACATTTTTGACATTATTATTGCTGTGCTACTAGATTTTGAACATATTTTAGTATAAGAACTGGTATTATATTCAAGTAACACACTACTTTTACAATTTAACACAACTCTTTACTAAAATCCCTCACGTACTGTATGTGTTACTAGGGTCTGTTGTAATCTTGGCGGATTAAGAAGGCTTTAATTCGTAAAGACCTTATAAATTCGATGCAAGGGTTAGATTACATTGACCACTGCTACAATTAGATTGTAGGGAAGAAAGAAGGAAAAGTGGTGAGCAACATTTGGATCACTAGAGCAATAAAGCCGAGCCAATATGTTAGCCAACCTCGAGGCATAACTGAATATTTTCTAAATATTCTGTTATTTCGACAAAACGTCGTCATCATCAACCTTTTTATCATTCCACTGCTGGGCACAGGTCTCCTCTCATACAGAGAAGGATTGAGCATAATCACCACGCTTGCTCAATGCGGGTTGGCGATTTCAGACTTAAAGTCCAGGTTTCCTCAAGATGTTATCCTTCACCTTTTAATCAGTCATTGGTGTCCAAGATATACTTAGAAAGTACATAAAACTTAGAAAAGTTACGTTGGTACTTGCCTGAACTGGAATCGAAGCCGCACACTCATACTTGAGAGGCTGGTGTTTTAATCACTAGGCCACCACGACTCTTTTGAACGACAAATATATATATGTATTAAATGCAATGAAAATTGCTACTTGAAGACAGAAAGTACATGAGTATGAATTTCGATGGCTTCAAGAATAGGAAGGACGAGGTGATAGTAGTGTAGCAGCGTGCCTTATTTTAAAAGCTTACCTTACTACAACATGACCACGTGTATCAGTTATTTAGACTAAACACCTTTTAAATACGACATTATGATATGGACTTTGGCGTAAAACTGACTGAAGACACGCAATAATCATAAGTATTTATCGCCAACCCGCATTGAACAAGCGTGGTGATTACGCCCAATCCTTCTCTGTATGAGAGGAGACCTGTGCCCAGCAGTGTAACGATAAAAAGGTTGATAATGATGATGATGGTTTATTTGTGGCTACACCCATAAGATGTTAATCTTTCGTGGCTTCGGCATCAATGAGGTCGCTTTATTCTTAAAAACCAATAGAGATAAGTTAGGTATCCTACACTTCCATGAAATCGATATGGCAAATGATACGCCATCTAAAACAGCCCTATTTACTAATTCTCTTCAGAATGAATTCTTAAATTTATAATAAGCTTCCTAAGAATAAAAACAAAATGAAAACATGGCCATTTTTCAAGAAATATAAAATGATTATTTCATAGTCAACCGACCATATTATAAATACAGTGCACTGATTTTTTTCCCACAGATTGATAATGAGTTAGAGCTAATCTGTATTAGATAAATAAAATATAAAAACCTATACACAACCAAAAAATCATTAATATACGAATCTTCTTTTACATAAAGCAATTTCACACAAGCTCTTTATTCTAATCATTCGCGTACGCCACCAGCTGAATGTTTGTCACTAAGGTCTGCTGTAATCTCAGCGGATTAAGAGGGGGTGAGTGCAGCCGCGTTTTAAACCCTCCTTGAATAATTAACTGCGAAAATGTAAATCTTAATGTTTGAGGTTTTGGTACGTTTTTGTGAGAATTTTGTGAAACTCGCCAGATGACGGGATTTTTGTTCTGTTGGCGTGGATGGAAGGTTCTGTGCTTAAAAGATGTGTTCTTTGAATTGTGTAAAGCGAAACAGATTTTATCTGAGGAGATCTTTTCCGTGTTACAATATAAAATAAAGAGCAATATGAAATGTAAATTCTTATAGTTAAAATGTAATTTAGAAGCGATATTTGATCAAAAGTATTTAAAATATTGTTCATGATTTAATGCTTATTTAATGGGATTAATAAAAATAGAGTAATTTAGTGAACTTTTAGTAATTTGGGTTTTAGTGATACGATCGCCCATTATGTCAGCCTCTATTCTATTCCTATCAATCCACCTAACCATTTTCAACTATCTTAAGGTCATTTTTTTATATATATAAATTATAATCTAGCGCTTGACCGCAATCCCGCCTGATGGTAAGCAGTGACGCAATCGTTGATGGTAAAGCGCACTAGTTTATTAAGAGCCTATTCACTCTAGCCTTAAAGACACTCTTCTCGTCTAACCGGATACAACGGAATACCAGAATCATGGAGAGTTTGCTGAGCTGACCTCCACTGGATAAGAACACCCTCACAAGGTACTACGATACACCTTGATAAGATTGGTTGTCAGAGATTTGGGCTTTGACAACCCAAAACAAATGATAAATATGAAATGAACAAAATAATATGAATAAACAAAGATGTACGATGTCTCCTACTTTTCGAAATGTATCCTTATACATTTCGAAAAGTAGGAGTATACCGACCGCCTTCAGCTTTTGTGAGTTGAGATTTCCTCGAACCTTAACTTTGGGCGGTTCATTGAATCCAAGACCAAGATGGCTGCCAGGAAACTTGGCGTTATTGCAAAGGTCCGGCAGCACTTCACACCAGAGCAGCTTCGAATGTTGT
This sequence comes from Sesamia nonagrioides, assembly GCA_017933935.1. Taxonomy (NCBI): domain Eukaryota; kingdom Metazoa; phylum Arthropoda; class Insecta; order Lepidoptera; family Noctuidae; genus Sesamia; species Sesamia nonagrioides. Next base: position 808,119 of record JADWQK010001324.1, on the reverse strand, counting down.
ACAAAGTACAGGTCCGTTCGTGTGTGGAATACCGCAGCCAAATTTGGACTGGTGCTGCAAAGTGTCACCTGGCCACTTTGGATTCAGTGGAGAGGCGTGCGAAGTGGCTGATTGGTGACCCTGATTTAACTCGAGACGGTCTCCAAAGCCTAGAGTAGAGCAGCCAGCCTTTCGGTGTTCAATAAAATACATTTTGGGGAGTGTGCGAGGGAATTGTATGATTTAATTCCCCCATGTCCGTTCCACCATCGGACGACCCGTTGTACGGCGAGTTTCCACTCTTAAGTTGTTAACACCACTACGATCCGGACGAAGCGTTTTGCCTCCTCCTTTATACCACGTACATCGAGGGACTTGAACAGTTTGCCAGCGGCGGTGTTTCCGTCGGACTACAATTTGTGTGTTGCCTTACCATCAAAGTTTGTGTCACTGCTCACCAACAGGCAGGATTGCGGTCAAGCGCTAGTTTATAAGTAACAAAAAAAAAATACAGTCGGTAAGAACAGCTTAACGTTGTTTTCGAAACACCCTTCGTATTTCAAAAAGCACGTCTTTATATAAAATGGACGGTCACCCATCGTAAGTCTGACCGCGATAAGTGTAGCTGGACCTCTAATCGACCAGTGCAACTGTTGCAATTCTGCATCTATCTGCATACTGAGATGGTCTTAGTAAATGGGGATGGCACATAAGTAGTTACTACAGACACACGTAAAATATCATAACAGAATAAAACTAGCGAAACATTCAAAAGAGATATACTTACCATTCTCTTTGTAACCAACCACTACATAACATTACTCGGGGAAAACACAACTCTCGAGAATATCACGTCAGTAATTCGAGAAATATATCACCAAAAACAAAAGCGAAACGAAATATGTTAATACACCACATAGCTACTTTATGATGTACATGTTAGTTAAAAGCATTAAAACATTTAGAGACAAATGTGGCTACGAGACAACAAAGACAGCTTCGAGACAATGAATGATTACGACGTGCGTTTAGACATGACGATTTTTATGTCGTGTCGTAGTCGTGACGGAAGGAGTACGTGAGGTATGTATGAGAATGTCATTAGATTGAGTGTGAGAAGAAATTTTTCCATGATTTATTACAACGTCTGCAATGATACTACTCAAGCTCAAAATTCATTTATTCAAATTAGGTTGAGAATCAGCACTTTTAAAACGTCGAGATTATATAAGTCCCCCAAACGCCCGCCCTTCAGCACTTCCTGCTGCTGTAATGTAATTTACATACAATTTTTGCATTCATTCAGCACCTTTGTACTTAGATCTTAATTTAGACATATCCTTATGTATTTTATTGTGTGTACATAAATAATAAAATAGATAAATAAATCAGAATAAGCGTACTGTTACTTTTAGGCACTATGCCACCAGGCCACGTATCTCTGTATCATAATCTGTCTGCCTGTCTGTCTGTCCGGCTTTCACGCCAAAACTACTGAACCGATTGTAATGAAATTTGGTACACAGATAGTCTAAACGCGGATGTACTACATATTGCTCCCATTATTTTAACAGGCCCTTATTTTATATCAAATGAGCTCATTCGGCTAGAAGGTTACGCGGGTGAAACCGCGTCTATACATAAATCTCGCTTTAAAGTTGTGCTGTGTCTATGTACTGACTAACTCGATATTCTTTATTAAGAAATCCTATAAAGCACAACGGATGTTGTTATAATAGCTGTACACTTAAGTTTCATCGTTTTTAGAACTTGCGGACGAGCATTATTATCCTTACTTCCTTACTAATATTATAAATCGGAAAATGAGTTTGTTGTTTCGCTTTCACGCCGTAACTACTGTAGGTACCGATTACTTTGAAATATTGCAGACGTAAAGTTAGAAGTCTGGATATAGGGTGTTTTTTATCCCGGAAAAATTTGATATTACCGAGGGAAGTCTAAAAAGCGCGATATAACCGAATACCACGCAGGCGAAACCGCGAGCGGAAAGCTAGTGGAGAATAACTTTGTCATGTCTGGAGTAGTACTGGGCGCGTTTTTCCTCTTCCTTCTATTTTCCTCCAATAATGCTTCCAATTCAGTGTCTTCGTACGACATCGGTCTTCCACTACCTTCTTTGGCATCCACATCAAAGTCGCAGTTTCTAAACTTTTGAAACTTCTTTCGCTTAAAGCAGCTTCACCACAAGCAATCTATGGGCCTCAGCTGCAGTTTCTTCAAATTAAAGAAAAAAATCTAAAGTTCCCGCAAATGACGCTTATTCGGCACAAAACTTGACATTTTTGCACAAAACGAAATATGTGATACTGATACAGAGTCACTAATACTCTCATATTCACGCTGCGTCTCCCGGTGCGTGGTCGCCACTCGAGAACCTGTCGGGGCCATCGGGCATCGGTCCTACGGGGCTACACATAGAGTGTAATACACATTTGTAATACTCTAAGTGTTTGTTATTACCAGATGTCCGAACTTACGATATCTCATTTTACATCTGACAATTTGAACGTTACCTCTTAGTGGGGACACCTTTTGTTAAGCGACGGAAACTTATTTGTACACCTAATCCATACTAATATTATAAATGCGAAAGTATCTCTGTCTGTCTCTCTGTCCGGCTTTCACGCCAAAACTACTGAACCGATTCTGATGAAATTTGGCACAGACAATCTTTAGACTCTGAGAAAGGACATAGGCTACCTTTTATCCCGGAAAAAAATTATGTTCCCGAGGGAAATCTAAACAGCGCGATATAACCGAACTCCACGCGGGCGAAGCCGCGGGCGGAAAGCTAGTGTTTTGAATAAAAACGACACTGCAACATTATTCCCCATTGTATATTAATGAATATCGTATCGCATCCGTCCCAGCTACCAAAACCGCATTACATCCCCGCACTTGGTGTTAGTTAGTGAATCACGTCACTGTAACGGCCAATTGTGGGCAAATTGTGTCCGACTCATAAATAAAGCGCTGACTAAACTGTCCCACTAATATCCAGCGCTGTATTCCGATGTAAATAGCCGCTGTTTATCCGCAGTTAATCATGTGTTTGTGACATATGCTATGATATGTGCATTCATTTATATGTACTGTAATTATTTATTGGCCATCTGGTTGACTGAAATATCGTTGAGAGAAAGGAATGGTACAATTTTCTAATTTTATAATCTTTAAACGTCAATGTCAGCAGCTACAATGTGAAAAAATGCAACGTAAATACTTATTTTTTCAGACTGTTTGACATCTAAAATCCGCTTTTTTATATATACTAATATATAAAGCTGAAGAGTTTGCATGTTTGTTTATTTGCTTGTTTACACGCTAATCTCAGGAACTGCTGTTCTGAAAATTATTTCTGCGTTGGATAGCCCATTAATCCAGGGAGGCTTCAGGCTAAAACATAACGCTGAGCCCAATAAGAGCGGAGCATATTAAAAAAATATATCGAAACCTACGCGGGTGAAACCGCAGGGGCAGCTAGTTTTTATAATAAACACAAAATCTACCCACAGCCTCCGTGGCGTAGTGGTAGCGGACGCGGCCGCTGCGCAAGGTGGCGCGGGTTCGATCCCCGCACAGTGCAAGTATTTGTATGCATGAATATGAATATTTGCACTGGTCTGGTCGTGCCTCGACAAGCACGTTAAGCCGTTGGTCCCGGTTGCCATACGAACATCTAGTGGCAGTCGTTAAAGGGTTGTTGGAGCCCTCAAAAAGTCCAACAATTGGTCAGCTGCAATGCTTCGATGTCGTCTTCGGGTTGTGGAGGTCAGACGGCAGTCGCTTCACGGAAAATGTCGAAGTTTAGCCATATCAGCAGTTGGACTGGTAAAGCGGACCCCAGACTCCAAAGCTGACAAGGCTTCGGATGCGACTGGGATTAACGCTGGGATGATGATGACAAAATCTACCCAATAACCATCGCACAAGCTAACCAAGACACCTTCAGTCTAAAAGCCTAACAAACTATAAATTAAAATTTGGAATCATTTTAAAGTATATTGCTAACCTATTTCTTCATATGATCGAAAAATTGTTTTGCTTAATGTTAGTAAAATAATAACAAAATGAATGTTGTTGAACGATGAAAATAAAGACCATTGCTACTGTCAGTGTGTTATGCTAATACCTCGCAGATTTATTATAATCCATCGAGCCTTGAGAATGCTTCGAGAGTAAAAAGAACAACACTTAGAAAATAGATACGCCTATTACATATGTGAAAAACATAGCCCTGTCATAGCTACCTGCGGTTAAAATAGATTACTATGGCTAATAAAAACTTTTTTACAAAAAAACAACCGACTTCTAAAAACCACTACAAAGTGAAAAATAACTAATTTCGGAAGTCGGTGTCTTTGATTTTGTATATTCTTTTTTGACACCGACTTCCGAAATTAGTTATTTTTCACTTTGTAATGGTTTTTGGAAGTCGGTTGTTTTTTTGTAAAAAAGTTTTTATTTTACACTTTTTAGTTGTTAAAAGTACTATTTATTCAGTTGCATCCGGTCAGACTGGAAGCTGACGCAAATATAGTTGTAGTGCTTTAAAATACTTAATGAAAATGCTAAGAAATGCACTAGTCGCCCCTGCAATTTTTGAAAGTTTCCCTTGTTTTCTCTGGGCTTCCACCATCAAACCCTGATATCCTTATTATGGGACTACCTTGGGAACGTCTTCTTTCTAACAGAAAAAGAATTATCAAAATCGGTTCATAAACGACGAAGTAACGCGCGAACAAACATAGAAAAAAAAAAGCATATATACGGTCGAATTGAGTAACCTCCTTTTTGAAGTCGGTTAAAAATAAATAATGCCTCCACTATTATTTCATATCTACTTCTATTAAAATTTCGCAGTGTGTGTTTCCTTTACACACACTTAGTGGAATCGTTAAGCATTCAATAGTAAGCGCAGCCAAGATTCACACAAACTAAGAAGAACAATGTGACATGAGCTGCTTTTGGCAAAACGTACTAAGTTGAGCACCTTTGAGCTGTAAACTCAACATCAAGTATGTGGAGCTTAAAGCTCAATATTGCGTACTCTCGTTGACTGTCGAGAGATGTGACTGGAGGCTTTTATTAAGGTCATCAGCATCATCATCATCAGTCTCTACTGCTGGACATAGGCCTCTTGCATGGCACGCCAACAAGCTCGATTCTGAGCAGTTCTCCGCCAGTCAATACCAGCCACCTTTTTGATGACGTCGCTCCATCTCGCCCAAGGGCGTCCTACGCTACGTTTGCCAAGACGTGTTCTCCACTCGAGGACTCGTTTACCTCAACGGTTGTCGTCGGTCCTGCGGCATATGTGACCAGTCCATTGCCACTTCAGCTTGCTAACCCTCTCAGCTATGTCAGTGACTTTCTCTGTCGGATCACCTCATTTTTGATGCTCCTTTAGAGAGACGTCCAACAGCCCGCTCCATAGCTCGCTGAACGGCTTTAAACTTATGGACTAGTCTGACCGTTAGTGTCCACGTCTCGGCTCCGTAGGTCATGACGGTAGGACGGACTGGTTAAAGATTTTAGTCTTCAAACATTGGGGTATGGGCGACGAAAATACCCGACGAAGTTTACCAAATGCGGGCAGCATTGGGTAATCCCAGCTTATCCTTCTATTCGCCACCTCCTCGTTCTTTTTTATATTTAGATAATGTTTATTATATTAATATTTATTTATATAATAATTAAGGTACTAGGTTTTTATTTACATTTTTTTCAGCTTGAGTACATATTACACTTATTATATTTGTTGGCGTGGCTAGATGGTATATGGCAAATAAATTAATTTTATGGTCTGGGTCTTGTAATGTTAATTACTATACATACCTAATATTGTATACAATCATAGTATACGTAGAATTTTCTAACTAAATAGACAGCTGTGCTGCTAGGGAGTCAGTTGCGTCACTTCTTCCCAGCTAATACACTAGGAAGTAGTGTGTTTTGTAACATTGATGATCGAGAAGTGCCGATTCTCAGCCCAATTTAAAAAAAAGATTTTTGATTTTAAATGAGAATACTAAACAAGGTTTTAAAATAGGGAATATGGTGTTAAAAATATTTAGCAGAAACAATTTTGTAAAGACCTTTAGTTTTTAAGTAATATTGGATATACCTAACTAGCGGCCGCCAGCGACTTCGTTCGCGTGGTTTAGTTATGCTCCGGTCTTATTGGTCGCAGCGTGATGTTATATAGCTTAAAGCTTTCCTGGATTAATGGGCTATCCAACGCAAAAAGAATTTTTCAAATCGGACCAGTAGTTCCCGAGATTAGCGCGAACAAACAAACAAACGAACATACAAACAAACTCTTCAGCTTTATACAGTATGTTAAATAACAGAGGGCGTTCCCTTAAACTCGTTAATATATATCATTAATAGATTAAAATAAAAATATCAGCATAGAAAAATAAGCATAAAAAAATCCGAATAACAAAAATTCTAATTGGAAATAAATTTGAAACCTCCTGTTTTAAATCAAAATAGTAGTCGTCATGTATAAATAAATTGCGACGTTGCCGTCTTTCATGTTCGCGTGTACAGTGTGTTTCTTTTACATGTCAATATAAAATTTTTATTGAATATTTTCCTATTGGAAAAAATTTTAAAACATTTTGTTTTCCAATGGAAATATTTTTTTTAGCATGTATGTATGCAGAGGGCGTTCCCGTTAACCCGAAATAGTATACTATTTCGGGTTAACGGGAACGCCCTCTGTTAGTTAACATACTGTATATTAGTATAGGTTTGAATGGACATTCTTCCAAATGTTACATTCACTTCAATATTAATACTTTTGTTCTCCTGTAAATCAATTAAGTAAATTCTTGTAATCGATATGATTACGTAGAGAGCACTATTAAAAGGATTATCGTTTGTTTTCATCGGATTATAGAGGCACACCGCAATGTACGAAGGGGGAGTGTCTGTCTGCTAGGTATATTTTCTTCTTCTTCTTGAGCTAATAGAGGTCTACTGTTGGACAAAGGGCTCTCCTAAGGCTTTCCAAGATGACTGGTCTAGTGCTGCCCACATCCATCGGCTTCCCGCGACCTTCAGTTGGTCATCGGTCCACCTTGATGGTGATGCAGCATGGCCCCCTACGCTGCATCTTCCGGTACGTGGAAGAAGACGAACCAAAGTCACCGACATAGATCTTCGAGTCGCTAAAATTAAATGACAGTGGGCGGGGCACATTGCTCGTAGAACCGATGGCCGATGGGGCAGTAAGGTTCTGGAGTAGTGGTCATGTACCGGAAGGTATATACATATTAGGCATGTAATAATTATGTAGCAAGTATATACCCCGCATTAATTTATTCATTAGTACACACATATACTCACATATATACTACACATACATACTATACACACACACACACACACACACACTTACACACACACTATACACTCTCTCTATACACTTATTTTTACACATATCCATACTAATATTATAAATGCGAAAGTAACTCTGTCTGTCTGTCTGTCGGTCAGTCTGTCTGTCTGTCTGTCTGTCTGTCTGTCTGTTACGCTTTCCCGCTTAAACCTCTCAACCGATTTTGATGAAATTTGGTATAGACAATCTTTAGACCCTGAGAAAGAACATAGGCTACCTTTTATCCCGGAAAAAAAATGATGTTCCCGAGGGAAATCTAAAAAGCGCGATATAATCGAACTCCACGCGGGCGAAGCCGCGGGCGGAAAGCTAGTATACTATACATTTAAGGTGGCGCTAATATAAAGTCAAACAGTCTTATAATTACAAAATGAACAACTTTAGTTTTCTAGCCCAAACCTTTGTTTTTTAACCTTTGTTATTTCAATTTAGGCACTAAAAAGAGTTATATTTCATGGTACTAATATGGCAACTTAGCACAGGACTAAGCCCTTTTATCATAAAGATCTGTACTTCTTAAACAAGTACGTTTCTTAACACGATAACTAGCTCGGTGTTAAGTCTAATCCAAAACAAATATTGCTTTGCAATTGCGGATTCGAGTTTTACCGTGCATCAAGATCATCAACTACATAATTTAAAGAATCCAAACCACTTATAGAAAACTCTGTTGATAAGTGTGCTTTAACGCTATTTTATCTGCCCTTAATATGTATGTACGTTGTATCTCTTCACCCTATAAAACTACTAATCAAACAGCATGAGAAAACTTATCTATCATAACTTACATTTCAATTTAACAGAACGTGATGAGAACTCCCATAACCGCCTATAATAATCCTATATAATCGTAAGGTACAGTCACGAACACTAATTTCTCAGCAATTGACAACTTTCAAACGCCAGTATTTTGTGAAATAATGAACGCAATGTTGAAATATGACGCATTACATAAATCTACAGACTCGATAATGCTATGTTCGTAACAACATAGAACTTCCTTCAATAATAAAGTAGGAAATCGCTTTTGAACAAAGTTGAGTATAAATACTTGTGCTCGAGACTGTACATAATCAAAATCCATATCCATGAATTTACATTATCAGAGATGATCCGTATGATATTAATCTGTAAAACTCATTTGTAAACTGGATTATATTCAATCAACGTTGATTGGATGAATTGTGTTGAATTTATGCTACTAATGTATTAAAGTTGCACTTTAAAAATACCCTTGTTTTATATTACACTAGCTTTCCGCCCGCAGCTTCGCCCGCGTGGAGTTTGGTTATATCGCACTTTTTAGATTTCCCTCGAGAACATCAAATTTTTCCGGGATAAAAGGTAGCCTATGTTCTTTCTCAGAGTCTAAAGAGTGTCTGTGCCAAATTTCATCAAAATCGGTTGAGAGGTTTAGGCGGGAAAGCGTAACAGACAGACAGTTACTTTCGCATTTATAATATTAGTATGGATTGAGATTGCGGTCAAATACTAGTTCATAATTGAAAGAAAAAAAATAGTATAGTACCAGAATAATTGATAAAACATTTTCATCTAAAATTATTAACGGCCTATACAAGGTGTAACATAAAGGGTATATACATAACAAAGGCATGGCATCTTTACATGATATCAAACGATATTGGAAGGGTTTTCTATTCCTATCTCTTTATGTTAGGAAGTTATGAGGAAAACCACCGCCTATGATAGGCTACTATCATACCAGTCGCACAGAGATATTGAAGACATTTATCGGATTTTGGCAAGTATTGTGACGGGTAACGAGTAGTTATTAACGTATCTAGTGTGCTGCCACGTTTGTTATGATTTGATTTTAAGAAACACACGAAACCGAAAATTTGGTACCAATTTTTTGAGTATTTTATTTTGAGTTGAAACCCTTCCGATATCGTTTGATATCATCTAAAGATGCCATGCCCTTCGTATGTATATACCCTTTTTGTTACACGTTGTATAGAAATCTCTCAATTGATTTCGTACCCATGTAGACACACTTATTGTAATGCAATCGACGTGGCGTGTTGGATTTACTTTTTATATGTTTTTATTATTACATTTTTATTTTTATTGTATTACCGACTCGGTGCTACTTTTAATTGTTTGTTGCATCGGGTGACGTCTTTACGTCGACGCCGGCTGTCGCTGAAAACCAGCGCTGGGCTCTGTTTTTTGCATAGAGTCGCAGCATAATGCTGAGCGACAGCCGTTTTGCGTGGATATGACGCATGTTTCCCTCAACAATTTCTTATTTTTATGTTTTTGTAAACGCTTGCGTCATGTTTAGTGCAAATAAACGATTTTTCTTTCTTTCTTTCACCTAGTGGGCTCATCAATATAAAACATCGAAAGAGAGTAACAAAGATAGTTTCGTATTTTGATTTCAAACTAAAAGTACATATTATAAATCGACTGGAATAGTAGTAATCCATACTAATATTATAAATGCGAAAGTAACTCTGTCTGTCTGTCTGTTACGCTTTCCCGCTTAAACCTCTCAACCGATTTTGATGAAATTTGGCACAGACAATCTTTAGACCCTGAGAAAGAACATAGGCTACCTTTTATCCCGGAAAAAATTGATGTTCCGGAGGGAAATCTAAAAAGCGCGATATAACCGAACTCCACGCGGGCGAAGCCGCGGGCGGGAAGCTAGTATTAAATAAACGAAAAGGTTACTAAAGACACCAAATCTGGATTCTTATTATTATACTATGTTTTTTAAACATCTGAAAAGGAATTAGCCTCCGAACATCAGCTTCTTCTCAGCCTATAGAACTCCACTGCTGGACAAAGGTCTCCCCCGAGGCTTTCTATGATGACCGGTCTTGTGCTGTCCGCATCCATCGAACTCCCGCGACCTTCACCAGGCCATCGGTTCTACGAGTAATTTGTCCCGTCCGCTGCAACTTAATTTAAACGACTCGAAGAGCTAAGTCGGTGACTATGGTTCTTCTGCGGATCTCCTCATTTCTGATTCAATCGCGCATACAAACTCCGAGCATAGCTCTTTCCATCGCCCTTAGTATGACTCTGAGCCTTCGTATGAGGCCCAATGTGAGCCTAACGGTCTAGCTGCTACGCTGAAAACAGACGTTACGGGAAGAAATATCTACCTAAGCACGAATACGAAATAGATGGCTCCATGGAGACACACTCTTCCCAGCAATCAACATCCACCTTTTACAGTCCCACTGCTGGGCACAGGTCTCCTCTCATACAGAGAAGGATTGAGCGTAATCACCACGCTTGCTCAATGCGGGTTGGCGATTTCAGACTTATAAAGTCCAGGTTTCCTCAAGATGTTTTCCTTCACCTTCAGTCATTGGCGTCCAAGATATACTTAGAAAGTACATATAACTTTAGAAAAGTTACATTGGTACTTGCCTGACCTGGAATCGAACCCGCACACTAATACTAGAGAGGTTGGTGTTTTAACCACTAGGCCACCACGACGTCCCAGCAATATTTACCCCCAATTCATCCACTAAAAGTATAAAACTGATCGCGGATTGGTACAGGAGACAAAAAATATCTTTCAAATATACAGTTAATATATTAGTATTCTGGGTATTTATCTTTATATATATAATTCTGCTGTACGTGTGTATGTCATTGAACTCCTCCTAAACGGCTTGACCGATTTTAATGAATTTTTCTGTATGCGTTTGAGTGGCGACCTGGATCGTTTAGATTCACAAATCAACCCGGCAGATGGCGCTAATCGCTTGAAGAAGCATGTGATCTCGGAAACGGCCCTAACGATTTCGCTGAAAATTTATATGTGGTGGTTTTCGGGGACGAAAAATCGATCTAGCTCAGTCTTATGTCTGGGGAGCGCATATTTTCGAGTTTTCTCTTTCGCAATATTTCACGCATAATATGGGCGCTAATTTCGCGCGGCTTGACATAGCGGCTGTAGCGTAGTCGATATTGGTATGGTCTACTCGCGATGGCTGGTGTTCCTCGGTTCAAACCCGGTCAATCACAAGTTTTTTTTTTTGTTTTTAGACAAGTTTATAGTTTTTTTTTTTTAATTTTTTTAGTTACTTAAAAAATTTAAAAATAAATGAGATATTTTTTTTTATTTAACTAAATTTGTACTTCTGAACTAAAAGAGAAAAAAATAAATAGAAATAAATAATTGTTTAAGATTTTTTATTTTACTTAAAGAGACAGAAACAAGAGCTCTAGGGGTAGAGAGAGGTATGATATCTTTGTTACAAATGTAGATGACAATGTTTTCCATGGGTTTCTTCTTTCCATCCTAAATCTGCTGTACGTGTCTACGTCACTGAATTCCTCCTAGGCTGGTCCGATTTGAATGAAGTCTATGTATATAAATGAAAGTCGTGTTAGTTACTATATTTATAACTCAAGAACCGCTTAACCAGTATGGCTCAAAATTGGTAGGGAGTTATAGGGAGTTAGATAAGAACTGGGAGAAGGACATATCACATAGGATACTTTTTATCCCTTTCCCGCGGTTCCTGTCGTTCCCGTGTGACGTGACATAAGACATGGTTTAACAAAACGCAACTCAGTCAAAATATAAGTTAGCGGTTCATTTGTTAAAAATGGTACAAACACACTCCTACACTACTCAGCATATTAAAAAAAAGTCTTACCGGTTGAATGTTGATGCATTTATTTAAAGCAAGGAATATAAATGCTCTCTGCCGGTTTATTTTTTTTAATAAAAGCCCCAAAGCAAACTTCAACTTCAAAATTTCTAATATTGTATTGCTGTGCCATTTACCACTTCACTACATACTATAAAACAAAGTTACTTTCTGTTTCCCTATGTTCCTTTGTATGATTAAATCTTTAAAACTGCGAAACAGATTTTGATGAGGTTTCTTTTAATAGATAGAGTAATTAAAAAGAAACGTTTAGATGTATAATAACATCCATTAAATTGTGGAGAAACACTATCCCTCGCCCACATGTGGGAGTGATGAGAGGAGGCATAACTCTGTTGCCGCGAAAAATCGCAGTACAGCGGACAGAGCTCCGGCGGGGTCTCATGGCGACATGGAAAGTGTGATTGTCGCAATCCAGCACTGAGCACGTCGCAATAGCGGCGGTAAGTCCCCTCTTTGAGGAGTAGCTAGAGAGGCGCCACGGCGTCATCACCTTCCGACTGACGTAGGTCGTCACCAGACACGGCTGTTTCGGGAGGTTCCTGTTCCGTATAAGGCGGGAGGAAACGCCAGGGTGACCACTGTGTGCATCGCCCTGAGGACACAGTGGAGCATAAGGTGGAGGTCTGCCCGGCTTGGATAGAGCACAGCCGTGTTCTCGTGGCGGCGATCGGCGGCGATCTCTCGCGTCCGACCCTGGTCCGGGCCATAGTCCGGAGCAAGACTGCATGGCAAGCTTTTACCTCCTTCTGTGAAGCAGTGATGCTGGCAAAGGAGGAGGCGGAGCGGGCGAGGGAGCGGAAATCCCACTACACTCACGGCTCAAACCGCCGCAGGAAGCGCCCTGGTCGGGAGGCAACATCGGACTCCCAATCGCCGTAGGCGCGGGCTTGCGGGCGGCGAGGGATAGGCAGCTCGCCTCCTTGTAAGAACCAGGCCCGGGTTGACGGCCCATTGTGTTTCACACGTGCCTCAAAGAGATGTCAGCACACCTTGACGGTGTCCACGAGAACTGGTCCACAGGGTTACGGGTTGATTAAAAAAGAAACCATGGCACTGGCCGTTGCACAGGCAAGTGAAGGAACACGGGTGGGTTTTAGTCAATAAAAGTCTGACACGCCCTTCCGCTCCGCCCAGAGCGGGAGAGGGCACTTGATGATTTCCCACCCACAAAAAAAAAAAAAAACTGAAGAAGAGCAAGAAATTGCACTTGAAGGCGCAGCCTTAGTATGGCTCGACTTCGTGCTTCTCACTCACCAGAGCACAGGGAGGCAGCCCGTGAAATGGCTCAGTTGGCAATGCGAAATCGTCGAGCAAACCTCAGAGATCAAGCGCTAGATAATTTACGAAACACAAGAAGAAATTCATCAAATACTGATTTGAATCGGGCAGCGTCTCAATACGCATATAATATAGCGCAATGGCGTTTGCATTGGGCCAATGGATGTTGTTTGCGAGTATTGTAGCACATTAAAGATTTCCGGAGAATCGCCAAGATTGTGCTCCCAAATAAAGAATCATTGAATAATAATATTCATTTACTTAAAATTATCCTAATTTAAAAAGTAGTCATGTGATATTGCCTTTAAGGCGGAACGAAGTTCGCCGGGTCAGCTAGTTTATTTATATATTCTTTAATGTACACCAATCAAATATCGAACAAAAACATTCAACACAAAAAAAAAACATACAATGGGCGGCCTTATCGCTAATGCGAAATGCTAATGCATTCTTTTAATTATTAATTATAAACAAGTGCTTGGCTGCAATCCCGCCTGATGGTAAGCAGAGATGCAATCGTTGATGGTAAAGCGCGTTAGTTTATTAAGCCCATTCCAAGCAGTTGAGCGAAGTGATGCAATGTTAAACCCAAGATCAACACGACCAAACGATGCTGCGCTAGAGGGAGATTGATCTGGAGACTCTCCACTACCAAATTCCTGAGACAACAACATTTGGCGCATCGTACCCGCCACACATCGCAACACAACTGCTCAGACCCGTCCTCCGTACGGCTTCACCAGACATCATGCCGGAACACGACGAATCGCTTGGCGGCAAGACTTTGTCTGGTGGGTGGTAACTTCCGCCGGCAGCCGATGTAATGGCCTATCACCGAGAGCCATCTCATAGAAGTCCCGGTCGTTACCACTGCTTTTATAAATATTAATTGGCTGCATTATTTCAATTATCATCATTTGAAGTAAAACAAAAGTCGCAGACTATGCGTCTGTACGCGATATTAAAGATTAAATTTCACTAGATTTAGCAATCAACTTCCCATTTCAAAACATGGCAATCTCCGTATCAAACTGAATTAATTATGACGAGGGGAAAATCCCGTATTTTTCAGACCGTTCGTAGTCTCATCTTGGTCTCAATCTGTCAGAGATACAATCAATTTCATTTCATTTTTTACAAGTTTCTGAAATCGATCGTCGCTGAAATGAGAATGCCAATTGAATTTGAACGATTTGGAAATACTTAGGATGACTGGCCTTCTGGTAGACTAGTTCTACGTTATTGCCGCAAGCGACTTATGTCAATAGTAGCAGTTGCTATAACAAAACGGATTTAAAGCGAAAGCGCATCATCCCGGAAAAATGATTTTTGACGTCCAAGTCAAAGGGGAATCACTAAACACGTTAAAGGGTCTGAGACACATGGCACCTCTATCTCCGGATATTTGTGTACCGTGGGAACCCGTTCCCGGATGAGCTAATTATCGATGGGTTATTAGCGCCCCCTAATTAATGGCGAGAAGAATTTGAGAGGATACTCTAACAAACACTTTTGAAGCTGTTTAAATAGATGGACGGCATGAAAGCGTTGATGAGAGGCAATTATCTCACTCAATATTTATCTTTCTGGAGAGAATGAAACCACAACCCTTGTTCAAAGGGGATTGATAACTGGTAGTGACAAAATATATATAAATGATATTTATTTCTTTAAAATGGTTAAAACCGACTTTTAACTTCGGGAGCAATTTGAAACTTCAGGAGCATGGTTCTAATTAGTCGTTTTGAGTGGAAAAGAACCGGTGAACTCGGCGGCTACACTTTTATAAATAAATGGCTTTCAGAATGTTTTCAAATTACAGTGTTAAAGGGCCATAGATTCATATTAAACCTGTAATTTGAGGACGGTGTAGGCTTGTCAATAAGTACCAATTATGTTTTAATTTCAGTTCAGGTCGGTGTATCCTATTTTTTTTTTTTTTATAAATTATAAACTAGCGCTTGACCGCAATCCCGCCTGATGGTAAGCAGTGACGCAATCGTTGATGGTAAAGCGCACTAGTTTATTAAGAGCCTATTCACTCTAGCCTTGAAGACACTCAAATTGTAGTCCGACGGAAACACCGCAGCTAGCAAATTGTTCCAGTCCCTCGATGTACGCGGTATAAAGGAGGAGGCGAAACGCTTTGTCCGAATCGTAGTGGTGTTAACAACGTAAGGGTGGAAACTGGCCGTACGACGGGTCGTCTGATGGTGGAACGGAGATGGGGGAATTAAATCATACAATTCCCTCGCACACTCCCCAAAATGCATCCTATACAACACCAAAAGGCTCTAGGCTTTGGAGACCGTCTCGAGTTACATCAAGGTCACCAATCAGCCTCTTCGCACGCCTCTCCACTGAATCCAAAGTGACCAGGTGACACTTAGCAGCACCAACCCGAATGTGGCTGCAGTACTCCACACACGAACGGTCTTCTGCTTTGTACAACGCTAGAAGCTGCCCTGGTGTGAAGTACTGCCGGACCTTTGTGATAACGCCAAGTTTCCTGGCCGCCACCTTGGCCTTAGACTCAATGAACCGCCCAAAGTAAGGTGAACGGGCTCTTTTTGGCGGTGAAAAGACACGCCTGTCTTTTGGCGGCATACAAGCTACAAGAAGGCTACAAGGCTACAAGATTGGCATTGCCCCATTCGGAGACTGCCTGTAGTGCAACACTCGTTCGCTCTACCAATTACCATAGCCTCTCTTTCGGACCGAATTGATTCCCTACTAGCCCCAAAAATTTAAACAAACTTAAAAATCACAATTTTTTTTGAAGACAGATAATCATAGTCAGGCCATAAATGAGGACTACACAGATTAAAAACAGAAAGACTTGCAGGATACGGTGATTAATAAAAGATGAGCCCGTGAAAAAACTGAAGACAAATAGGCCAAAAAAGGCTAATTGTAGCTGTTATGCAGGCCCTGGTAATAAAGACTGACTGCAGGAAAATGATACAGGTAAAATTATCAGAATATAACGTCATCATCGTTCCTGGTAACTATCTCCGTGGCCGCAGACACCGTCTGCTAGCTGTGCCTACATGTCGCACGGTAGCCCGGGCGTCATCCCCTATACCTCGCGTTCTTTCCGCGCTGAATAGCCTCGTGGAAGCTAACCCGAACTGTGATATATTCGCGGATGAATTTAAAATTTTAATGCGTGCTTGCTTAGCGTTCTGCGAAAAAGAAAATAATTAGTTCGTTTACTGTTTTAATTTTTAGATTTTATTTTATTCCCGTTTTTATTGTTCCTCTGATTTGTCTTTTTTTTTTCTGTTTATATTTTGATTTATATTATTATTTGAATTTCATTATGTACCTATTTGTGTAATTTAATTTTGTATGTATGTTAATGTAATTGGCTTTTGGAAGCCGTATTAACATGAATAAATAAATAAATAATAATAAATAAATCATTGCTGTGACAAAGGACTCCTCTATTTTTGAAAGGGATTCGACCGTAAAACTCCACTCGGGCCTAACGCGGGTTAGTAGAGGTCACATGACGTCTAGGACATACCTGTTTCTACACAATGTTTTCCTTCATCGTTTTGAAAGCAATGGTAATGAAGTAAAGTAATGCAAGTAACTGAGATTGAAACTACGACCTTGATTCGAAGTTCAGAGGCATCACCATTTGGCCATCGCTGCTGTATCAACACTGAGTATAATGATAAGCTCAAATCAAAGAATTGAAAGCAATGGTAATGAATTAAAGTAATGCGCTTAACTGACATTGAAACTACAACCTTGATTCGTAGTTCAGAGGTATCGCCATTGGGCCATCGCTGCTGTATCAACACTGAGTACAATGATAAGCTCAAATCAAAGAATTGAAAGCAATGGTAATGAATTAAAGTAATGCGCTTAACTGAGATTGAAACTACAACCTTGATTCGTAGTTCAGAGGTATCGCCATTGGGCCATCGCTGCTGTATCAACACTGAGTACAATGATAAGCTCAAATCAAAGAATGATAAGTAGACGACAGCTGACACAAGAAAAACAAATGCTATATTAATACGACGATCACATTTGACGACCCATACTAATTTACAGTGCAGGATAATTAAGGTTACATTGGTCTTTGACAGCTCGACCTGGTTGGGCAAGTAGGTCAAACGATTAGGCTTTACGATTGGATGTAAAGTTTAGTTTAACGAGGACACCTGGCCCGGTGATTTTGTTGTATACGCCAATAAAGAGAAAGCCCGTAAATTAGTTATTGTGATGGATCAGTTAGACGTAGATAAGTACGTAATAAAGATTGTTTCTTGTTTCAATTTTAAGGGGTAATCATTGTTTTGTTGTTTCTTAAGTGAAACAGTTTGGGTTTAGAGGTGTTAAATTACACAATACTTCAGCAATTACGTACTGAACTTTAGTCAGTTATCTTGTGAATATTTATGTATGGAAAAATGACATGATAAACAGTTTTGTATGAGGGACGCTATTGCTATGCGTATATTTGGTTGAATATAAAAAAATCGTTCTCTTAACAATATTTCGAAATCATAACACCTAAAAAATAATTGAAGTCAATACTTTTCTCGAACGCGAATATATAAAACATAAAAACCTGTTAAGAAATCAATGCAGTATGACCAGCCCCCTAATAAACCGAACGGACCAATGGGTGATCCAGACGATCCCAACTAGTCGCAATCATTTTACAAAAATGTGTTCTCCGTTTAGGGGGCTGGTCTAAAAGAACTTATTGGGCACTTACCGCTTGTATAAAGAAGTCTTCATGCAAGACGCTGACGATGCCAAAGTTGGTGAATTTGAACACCCTGTCCATGATCCACATGAGGTTGGGCAAAACTGCAGCTCTGGGGTTCCAGGCCGCCATCAACATAGGCACGTCTGCTGTGCTCTGGTGGTTGGCCAGGACTAGGGTCCGTCTCCCGTTGCATGCTGCTGGCTCGTCCCCGGTTTCTATTACTGTGGAAAAAGGCTCGATGTTAGAAAGGTCGAAAAATTTTTGAAGATACAGATTCAGTTTTGTTTACCTTAAGTTAAGCACCTAAACCGATGAAATCGTGATGACATCGACATCGTGGTGACATTAGACCTTGACTTATCCTACCTTCTATTATTATAAGATGATGATGAGCAAGTTTTGACACAGAAGATTTATAACCAGGATTACCGTATACATATAATACTTTTTTACCGACCGTCCTACAGGATCGATATGCGGGGAAACCGCGGAGCACATCTTCTTCAGCCTATATATGTCCACAGCTGGACAAAGGCCTCCCCCAAGGCTTTCCACGATTACCTGCTTTGTGCTGCCTGCATCCAACGGAATCCCGCGACCTTCACCAGGTCATCGGTCCACCTTGTTGGGGGCCTCCCTACGCTGCGTCTTCCAGTACGTGGCCGCCACTCCAGAACCTTACTGCCCATCGGCGATCGGTTCTACAAGCAATGTGCCCTGCCCACTGCTACTTAATTTTAGCGACTCGAAGAGCTATGTCGGTGACGGTGGCGGAGCATATCTAGTAAATAATAAATGTCTATATTGAAGTTTAGTTTTCAACGCTTTGGAGGCCCGTTGCTTCCTATGTAAGTCACGTCACGAACACAGATAATTAATTTATTGTGTGTCTGATGAGACGCAAACAACAACAAAATGCTATTCAACTTGTTTGTTAACGAAGACCACAAATCCCAACATATTTCCGGGATCCATTGGCTTCAAAAATTATTATTTAATATATTTTTTTACACAATACGTTAATTTCACAATGAACCTACAATGGCGCCGATTCTCTTGTAACGTGTTGTGTAACATTTTCCTTATTTAGACGCGATTTTATACAGATAGAGCAAAGTAATTTGACAGGTCTGAACTAACATTTTATCTTCTGTCCTTTTCTTAATGATCATCATCTCAGCGTTATTCCCAGTCGCATCCGTAGCATTTTTTCTTTTTTTTTTTCAGCTTTGGAGTCTGGGGTCCGCTTTACCAGTCCAACTGCTGATTTTGGCTAAACTTCGATGTTTTACGTGAAGCGACTGCCGTCTGACCTCCACAACCCGAAGGCAATATCTAAGCAAGTGAAACCAATTGTTAGACTTTTGAGGGCTCCAACAACCCGTAACGACTGCCACTAGATGTTCGTATGGTAAACGGGACCAACGGCTTAACGTGCTTTCCGAGGCACGACCAGACCAGTGCAAATATTCATATTCATGCATACAAATATTTGCACTGCGCGGGGATCGAAACCGCGCCTCCTTGCGCAGCGGCTGCGGTCGCTACCGCTACGCCACCGAGGCTGTCCTTTTCTTAATGATAAAGAAAGGAAAAGATGCACGGAACTTTAATTTACTTCGTGAACAAAGGAATAATTGACCATTGCAAAGTTAGTACCTCCTTGTGCACTTTTACTACATTATCCCTCTATCGAGCAAACTCAGTGGGGCATCTCATCATCAACCTTTTTATCGTCCTACTGCTGGGCACAGGTCTCCTCTCATACAGAGAAGGATTGAGCCTAATCACCACGCTTGCGCAATGCGGGTTGGCGATTTCAGACTTAAAGTCAAGGTTTCCTCAAGATGTTTTCCTTCACCTTCAGTCATTGGTGTCCAAGATATACTTAGAAAGTACATATAACTTTAGAAAAGTTACATTGGTACTTGCCTGACCTGGAATCGAACCCGCGCACTCATACTTGAGAGGCTGGTGTTTCAACCACTAGGCCACCACGAAACACAGTGTGCATCAATGCAGCAGTGGGGCATCTTAAGGGCCCCAAACCTATCAAATCTTTTCTAAAACCGCCTGGATCCGAACCTTTTAAATACCATTGTAATAAAATTACGGCATGACTAATTAAATTAATATGAAAAATATTCTTTCATCTTTCATCGTTGTCCAATTTCACCTAATCAATAATATAATATCAATGTTAAATTATTTTAGAGAGGAGAAAAAGATATAAAATTTCCACCACTTAATATAAATTCCTCCCATACAGAAAACTCCAAAACTATAGCAGCATGGTCTGAAGACTCTGAGGAGTGTTTGTTCAAGCATCCCGTAAATACAAACTACACTGAAATATTTATTTGCCCGGAGACCGTTTAAAGATGCTGTCTCGTGTTTGGCGAACGTGACATTTAGGAAGATGGATATTGATTCTGGTATACGTATGGTTTGTCTAAGAATTTGGTGGTTCGGTTATGTGGATAAGAAAATGGGGAAGCATTTTTCTGGATACGTGTTTGAGTGTCGTGCCGCGAACTATAAAATAAGCGGATGTTATGATGGAACTTATTTATCACTTGTGATTCGTACATGAATGTAAGCGATAAGAAACATCAATTTAATTGGAATACTTCTTTATTTATTTATTTTTCGCACATAAATTGTACGGATGCAGACTTAATGCCTTAGGCATTCTCTACCAGACAACCTTGGGTGGTGAAGAGATTAGTGGCAGATGCTTTAGTTGAAAACATTATAATGAAAAAATACTCTTAACACTATTTAAATACGTACTTAAATAATCCATATAGATATACGCATACATACTATTGTAACGGTACCTACAAACGCCACAAATCAACAACGCGTCATACTGACGTCACACGAATTCTACATCCCGCAATCAAAGTTTACCGAGCAACTAGCAATATAACACCCGTCTGGCCGGAGGATCCTCCCTTTTCTATGGAGGATGTGTGAACTTCACTCCCTGTTCCTCATGCCTCCACACTGGTGACTCCGAGCATGAACGTCAGCGCAGCCTTCATGCAGCAAGTTCAGTGTGACGTCATCATCATCACTCTCGCAAGCTTTGTTGACGAGTCACCCAGCCGGCCTCAACTCAACCCGGCGCTGTACGACATCCGACGCACTGGAGTATAACGCAGCGCCACCACCCCGACTCACTGGGGAATCTCCGAAGACAGTTCCGACTCACCGTGAACTACGCGGCATCCGGTTCCGACTCACTGGAACCTCAGCTGGCCCGGCAAGCGTCGCAAGATACAAGACTCAGCCTAATATCGACCTCCGATCTCCGGAGGGGAGTACAAACGCCACAAATCAACAACGCGTCATACTGACGTCACACGAATTGTACATCTCGCAATCAGAGTTTACCGAGCAACTAGCAATATACATATACAACTTCCCAATTTCAAGCATTGGGTAAGTGCCCGCCAGACATAACACCCGTCTGGCCGGAGGATCCTCCCTTTTCTATGGAGGATGAGTGAACTTTACTCCCTGTTCCTCATGCCTCCACACTATTACCAAAATATATACTTAAAATATATGCATACATAAGTAAAAATTTGGGAGAGAGGTGTAGAAATCACTCTAATAAAATTAATTTTGACTATACTTATATCATTATTTTTTTTAATTGAAATGTTTCCCTGCACTAGGAATTTCTCCCACATCGTGGCAGCGTTTACAACCATACATAGAAAGTCACAAACACAAACAGGCAGACCCGGAACAACTAATTTTAGGCAATAAAAATATTTGTTCCGTGCGGGAATCGAACTCGCGATACGCAGCGCAACAATCGATCGCTCAATCGTGTCGCCAAATCGTCAAAACCCTTTTTTACTTAAATTCCAGCCAAGTGAAAGCATTCGTTACACCTGTCAGAGGAAAAGTGTTTCGCGAATTTGATCCTTATTAGTTCCAAGAATTGTATACTGATTGATGTTAGGGAGTGATGTCTTAGCGGCCGTACTGTAGCTGGTCACAACGATTATCAAAGCAGATAAGCGGTCCAATGTTTAGACAAAGAAGAAAAAAATACCTACAAGTACTTTATGAGCACTTTCCTCTTCTATCAAACAAAGGTTCCAAACCCTTGTCCAGTCTACGAAACTCCTCAACACAAGTATCCCAACTAAACTTCTAACACACTTAATATAAAACGCTCAATTGCCTTCAGTATCTTAAATCCTTCACAAAAAGATTCACGAATTTCCTTTCCTACTTAAAATAAATAATGGCTTTGGTATTAGGATTCAAATTACAGAATATCTACTTAAACACCCTCCCGGAACCACCCTTATAAAACCCACCCTTCTATTGGACTGAAGAAAAAAAATTCTACCTCGGTAAAAATTATTAACATTTTCATGAATTTGTAATTCTGTTTGCTTGAAACGCAGTGATCTACGAGCCACGTCTTCTTGAGGTTGCCATGATTAAAAATGTATTGTGTTGTCCTTTTTGGAAAGAATTTATATCTCAAGTTGGTCATCAGCATCTCAGCGTTAATCGGCGGTTCATTGAGTCCAAGGCCAAGGTGGCTGCCAGGAAACTTAGCGTTATCACAAAGGTCCGGCAGTACTTCACACCTGGGCAGCTTCTAATGTTATACAAAGCACAGGTCCGTTCTTGTGTGGAGTACTGCAGCCACATTTGGGCTGGTGCTGCCAAGTGTCACCTGGCTACTTTGGATTCAGTGGAGAGACGTGCAAAGAGGCTGATTGGTGACCCTGATCTAACTCGAGTTGGTCTCCAAAGCCTAGAGCACAGGCGTAGAGTAGCCAGCCTTTCAGTGTTCTATAGGATGCATTTCGGGGAGTGTGCGAGGGAATTGCATGATTTAATTCCCCCATCCCCGTTCCACCAGCGGACGACCCGTCGTACGGCTGGTTTCCACCCTTACGTTGTTAACACCACTACGATCCGGACGAAGCGTTTCGCCTCCTCCTTTATACCGCGTACATCGAGGGACTGGAACAATTTGCCAGCGGCGGTGTTTCCGTCGGACTACAATTTGAGTGTCTTCAAGGCTAGAGTGAATAGGCTCTTAATAAACTAGTGCGCTTTACCATCAACGATTGCGTCACTGCTTACCATCAGGCAGGATTGCGGTCAAGCGCTGGTTTATAATATGTAAAAAAAAAAAAAAAAAAATCGCAGTCGTATCCGAAGCTTTTTCAGCTTTGGAGCCTGGGGTCCGCTTTACCAGTCTAACTGCTGATTTTGGCTAAACTTCGATATTTTCCGTGAAGCGATTGCCGTCTGACCTCCACAACCCGAAGGCGATATCGAAGCATTGCAGCTAGACCAATTGTTGGACTTTAAGGGCTCCAACAACCTGTAACGAATGCCATTAGATGTTCGTATGGCAAGCGGGACCAACGGTTTAACGTGCTTTCCGAGGCACGACCTGATAAGTGCAAATATTCATATTGTTGCACACAAATATATGCACAGCGCGGGGATCGAAACCGCGCCTCCTTGCGCAACGGCCGCGTTCGCTACCGCTACGCCACTTAGGCTCTCAAATATTTTAAGTTGGTACATATTGTTTTTTTAAAGTTTGAAGACAAATTATTGGTTTTAGTGCCTACACACTCAAGTTGATGAAGGCTTGCTTTTAACTACTTTGTTTGTAAATATTTTATGTATTCTTTATTATAATGTGCGTTTTCCTTTCTTTACTTATTACATAATTTATCTGTTTAATGAACTCTCTTCTATCATAGTTTTTGTTACAATAAATTTTTGTTAAGTACCACCGTAATCTTTTGCTAAGTATGCAAAAAAAATCTGATTCGTTGGATGCTTTAAATTTATACTCAATAAGACTCGAAATACCTTGTTTTCTTTCTTCTATCCGAGCTACTCCTGATTTGCCATCCCTGATATAAAATTACTCGACTACCCCCATCACAATTCATCATTATTCATCTCCATTATCTACCTTCCTTGAAATACATCACGTTAAAACGCCATTCCTCTTTCAACCTATAAATTGGTAATGCATTACAAAAAAGCGCTGTATTAATTCTTCAAAGTCAACTGCTGGTAACTTTAGTCTCTTGGGCGTTGCATCCGATCACAAAGTGAAGACGGTGGCTATAGGAAAACCCTTCATTAGTTGCTTTTATTAACTCGTGATATTCCCTCGATGGGAGAATGGGAATATGTATACGATAGTTCGTTAAAAACTATTTCCGTATCATACATTATCATCATCTTTTATTGTCCCACTGCTTGGCACAGGTCTCCTCTCATACAGAGAAGGATTGAGCGTAATCACCATGCTTACTCAATGCGGGTTGACGATTTCAGACTTATAAAGTCCAGCTTTCCTCAAGATGTTTTCCTTCACCTTCAGTCATTGATGTCCAAGATATACTTAGAAAGTACACACAGAGTGGTGCTGATAATACGACAATAAATTAAAACACAGACCATGTTGGTTCGTAGGAATAATCCTGAACCATAGAAAAAACCTAGTATCAAAAATAAATAAATGAAAATTTCAAACAAACTAAATCGCATAAAATTGCAAACGGAATAGAACATCCTTTAAAATATTGGTTCAATGACCTCCGACCAGCGGGCGATAGCGCGTTCCTGTACCGACATGTTTTTTCGCGCCATTATTATTAAAGTTTAGTACCGTTGGAGGCGGCGGTCATCAACCTGTAAGCGCTTCCTTATCAACATGTACATCATGTAGAAAATGTGGAAAATGAAAAATAATTTCCTGTGACTAAACTAATGGATACATTTATATATTTTTTTATGGGTAGACTGAGAATGTGTTGAGGTACACGATGTTTAATTTATTGTCGTATTGTCAGCATCACTCTGTATAACTTTAGAAAAGTTACATTGGTACTTGCCTGACCTGGAATCGAACCCGCACACTCATACTTGAGAGGCTGGTGTTTTAACCACTAGGCCACCACGACTTCATCCGGAATATGGATAGGATACTTCGTTAAAAACTGTTTCCGTATCATTAAAACACGAATAAAGTAACCATCAGCTATTCAGTCCTTTTTATACGTATTTCAAACATATAACAATATTGACATCTTAAGTTTACGAGAATTACCCCTCTGTCAAAAATAACTCTAGTTTCCTAAACATTTTTGACAAGTTTCTGACATTAATTGTCTCTGAGTATTCAGTGGAAAGCGGAACCCGGGCTCCAACGCGAAAGCCGCGGATGTAACCGGGACTAGACGCTAAAATGATGACAATGATGTTGATAACATTGCGCCTAGATTTTGCACAATTTAAATTACGGAAATTGTGAACTTTAATATCGTTCATAGTCTCATCTGTCAAAAATACCTGTTATTTTCCAAATTTTCATTGATCGTCACTGAGATGAAACCAATTGAATTTAAACGTCTTCTAAGTACAGAATTACCCTTCTGGTTTTAAATCAATTAGTTCATTTTGAACGCTAATATTGTCAAAAAAAAAGTTCAAATTTCAAAAATGGTTCGATGGTAGGATGAAGATGGTAATGGTGATGATGGTGAATGGCATGATGGTGGTGGTGAAGATGGTGATGATGGGATGGCTAGATGGTAGGAGAAAGAAAGAAAAGAAATAAAATTCGCGGAAACAAGACGCGAAAAAAGAACAAAAGATATACATCTATAAAAAAATGAAATGGTTGCGGAAAACCTGAGCCGGAGGGTGCCCAGTTTTTGGAATAAGTCCAAAGATGAATTGTCAATAGATATGATTTGACAAAGTAATCTATTCAAGCAAAGTTCTTCCTGAATCAATAGCACTCCGAATAGATTAACTCCAACAAGACGGGCCGTTACAATATCTTGGAACAATCAACGTTAAAACAATCTCATAATTTATACTAATAATAAAGCTGAAAAGTTTATTAGGTTGGTTGACCTCAAGAATATTTTTTTTTTTATAGTTATAAACTAGTGCATGACTGCAATCCCGCCTGACAGTAAGCAGTGATGTAATCATTTATGGCAAAGCGCGCTAGTTTATTAAGAGCCAATCGAGTATCTCTGAATCTACTAGTGGGATTTGAAAAATTCTTTTAGGACTCGATATAGCCCAATTTAACATCAGAATGTAAAATCAATCATAAAGAATCGAGAAAAAAGAAAATAGTCATAAATAATATTCAACGAAAACTGATTGATTCCGCGAGCGACGAGAGGCGTCGCATGGTATCACCTGCCATCCGAGAACAGGTGATTTTATGCGGACAAAAGTCGCAGGTAAAATCTATTATAAAAGTGACTGTCGTTTTTGACAGCCTCCGTGGCGTAGCAGTAGCGGACGCGGCTGCTGCGCAAGGTGGCGCGGGTTCGATCCCCGCACAGTGCAAGTATTTGTATGCATGAATATGAATATTTGCACTGGTCTGGTCGTGCCTCGGAGAGCACGTTAAGCCGTTGGTCCCGGTTGCCATACGAACATCTAGTGGCAGTCGTTACGGGTCGTTGGAGCCCTCAAAATTTCAACAATTGGTCTAACTGCAATGCTTCGATGTCGCCTTCGGGTTGTGGAGGTCAGACGGCAGTCGCATCACGGAAAATGTCGAAGTTTAGCCATATCAGCAGTTAGACTGATAAAGCGGACCCCAGACTCCAAAGCTGAAAAGGCTTCGGATGCGACTGGGATTAACGCTGGGATGATGATGATGATGACTGTCGTTTATAGAATACTAGATGCGCCAAGCGGTTTCACCCGCGTAGGTTTCGATATTCTCCGCTCCTATTGGTCACAGCGTGATGTTATATAGCCGAAAGCCTTCCTGGATTAAAGGCCTATCCAACGCAAAAATATTTTTTCAAATCGGGTCAGTAGTTCAAACAAACAAACTCTTCTGCTTTATATATTAGTGTAGAAGTATAGATTATAAACTACTGTCGTTTCCTACAGAACATAAACAATTAAACATAATTGTTTCTGAATACGAGAGACTAGTACTGTTGTGCTTGTATCCAGTTGATTCCTGCAACCTTCAAAAGGACATCAATATTGCCACAAAATTTAAAAGTTAGCACTAAATGCTAATTGAGAAGAATTACTTTCATTATTTAAGATACCACATCCAACTCGTGCGACCAACCTCCCGGTACACAGACATCCCGGGGGCGGGTTGCCGTGTAATTACCAAAGGAGATACAGTTGTACTGCTGACATGGCGTGGTTCACAAAGAAATATCTTAGTCTTAATAATATTTATATAGCAATGTAGGCCCTCCGTTTGATTTAAGTAAGCTTAGTATTTTCTTTGGTAGACCGTAGTACCGTAAGACGTAAGTTATATTAAGGCGAGTGCTACATTCTTTAGAAAATCATTACATAAATAACATAGTACGGACCAAGATTTTTTTTTAAATACTTGTCTTTTGTCTTTAGTATGTGAAGGGCGAGCGTTTTGGTGGACTGTCTAATTTGAATAAGTGACTTCTGATTCTGTATTAGTGAATCCAATGCGGTCCGAGAGAAGTGAATTCAGTCCGAGGGCTAATTGACTAATTTTAAGAAGGTTCACAGTTTTTGTTTTATAATTATAAACGAGTAACTGTTGCCAAGTCGTGGTAGCCTGGTGGTTAAAACACTAGCCTCTCAAGTATGAGTGTGCGGGTTCGATTCCAGACCAGGCAAGTAAAAATTTAACTTTTCTAAGTTATATGTAAATTCTAAGTATATCTTGGCTGACTCAATGACTGATTACAAGGTGAAGGAAACATCTTGAGGAAGCCTGGACTTTCAGTCTGAAATCACCAACCCGCATTGAGCAAACGTGGTGATTACGCTCAATCCTTCTCTGAATGAGAGGAGACCTGTGCCCAGCAGTGGGACGATAAAAATGTTGATGATGATGAACTGTAGCCCTATCAATATATTAATATTTTCACACACAGTATTTAGGGTGCGTATGATTTGAATTTCGATATTTTTAATCAGTTTAATTTTATGTTTTTCCAAATGTATTTTTTTATTGTTCTAGTAAGAAAAGTTTCTAGCTACATCAACTTATTTGTATGCGATAGAAAATTAAAAAAAAATATATGTGTGTAATTACATGTGGTAGAAGTGAAACCTTCAAATATTTTGGTTGCAAGATAAAGAGACGAATGTATAATGCTTCCTATCTCATTTTCTCCCACGGTAAATCCTTTTTTTTTACATATTATAAACCAGCGCTTGACCGCAATCCTGCCTGATGGTAAGCAGTGACGCAATCCTTGATGGTAAAGCACACTAGTTTATTAAGAGCCTATTCACTCTAGCCTCGAAGACACTCAAATTGTAGTCCGACGGAAACAACGCCGCTGGCAAATTGTTCCAGTCCCTCGATGTACGCGGTATAAAGGAGGAGGCGAAACGCTTCGTCCGGATTGTAGTGGTGTTAACAACGTAAGGGTGGAAACCAGCCGTACGACGGGTCGTCCGCTGGTGGAACGGAGATGGGGGAATTAAATCATGCCTTTCCCCCGCACACTCCCCGAAATGCATCCTATAGAACACCGAAAGGCTGGCTACTCTACAATAAATTAAATAAATCCTATGAATCCTATGAATTCATGTGTCTATCTCTTTTTACTACCACTTTTTCGTTTCATCAAAACATAAGCTCCTAGCTACGCCCCGCGGTTTTATTCGCGTTAGCTTCGATCCCGTAGTAATATCGGATATCCCTGGTTATAAACTATATTTGTGTTCCAAATTTCATCTAAATTCGTTCAGTAGTTTTTGCGTGAAAGAGTAACACACATCCATACATTTTCACAAACTTTCGCACTTATAATAATCTTCTTCTTCAGCCTCAAGATGTCCACAGCTGGACAAAGTCCTCCCCCAAGGCTTTCCACGAAGACCGGTCTTGTGCTACCCGCATCCATCGCGCGACCTTCACCAGGTCATCGTTCTCCCTTGTTGGGGGCCTCCCAACGCTGAGTCTTCCTGTACGTGGCCGCCACTCCAGAACCTTACTGCCCCCTTAATTATAATAATAGTAGGATTATAATATTTTCTATGCCATAAGCTCCTACTGAGTTCAGCTATATTTTTCAAGACGGTTAAAAATGTCATCCGGGATACATGTCAAGTATTTGTATTGAAAGTATGAACGACCTTTCCCTTTTTATGTTCAGCTGAGTCAGACTGTATACGTTCTGTTTCCTCATATATAAAGGACTGAATTTTTTCGAGTTTTTTAAAGAGCAACGGTAGCCTAGTGGTATAGGCCGCGACCTATAAGCTTTAGGTCATGGGTTCGAATCCCGTCAGGCGTTTTACTTTATGTTAATTATTTCATCACCACTGCTCTCAAAACGGTGAAGGTTGAAGGTAGACATCGTGATGAAACCGGCATCATTATCATCAACTGTTATCGTCCCACTGCTGGGAAAGGTCTCCTCTCATACAGAGAAGGATTCAGCGCAATCACCACGCTAGCTCAATGCGGGTTGGCGATTTCAGAATTACAAGTCCAGGTTTCCTCAAGATGTTTTCCTTCACCTTCAGTCATTGGTGTCCAAGAAATACCTAGAAAGTACATATAACTTTAGAAAAGTTACATTGGTATTTGCCTGACCTGGAATCGAACCCGCGCACTCATACTTGAGAGGCCGGTGTTTTAACCACTAGGCCACCACGGCATATACCAAAACCGGCATGTCTTCTTAGAAATGCCGTTCTTCGAAGATCATGAACATGAAAAGATGAACATGACATGGTCTTCGGAGGTTAGCTAAGAAGCAAATCTTCGAAGACATAGGATATTTACCAACCCTCCCTGGGCCCGCTTTGTAAATAACGGCCCATTGCCTCTCGCCGAGAGGAGGCCTGTGTACCAGGAGTGCGGACATTACAGGCTGGTGATGTAGGTTTTTTTCTTACCATCCACAGAGCAGCGGCATATTTCGTAATTATTTTGACCTCAATGCTACTTAAAACTTCTGCCTCACATTTTCTCTAATACATATTTACCCGTACAAAGAGTAAGATCCCAGAGCGATCAGACGTAACTTATTTTCACATGGATGAAACCTTAGGTTCGTAGTAGTGCCTCATGTACTTAGAATACCTGTGTGTTTGTGGAACTTGCCGAGTGACACCTGGGCAGGTACCAGGTGAGAAAGGTAACTAAAAATTAGAGTTATTTTACTTAAATTCTGATGGCTGATATATAAATATATTATGTATAATATTATACTAAACTAGTATCATAAAGTGTCAGACACTTTTCATTGACCAAAACTTTTGTCAGACGCTTTAAAGCTCCATAAAAAATAAATGAACTTTACTTATTTTCACATGTCTGACTTTTACATATGTTATTGAGGTAACTACTACAAAGTTATATTTCATCAGTCAGACAAATTTGACTGACCAAACATCCCTTAAGACAAAAATTATTCGACTGGGAGTGCGAGCGCGTAAGCACTATGCATGCATTGAACAGCGAGTGAGATGTCCATAGCAACTCGGTTCCCCTTCTTAAACTTACCATATGCTCCACTCTACTGTATGTGCCTAGTACGTGTCACGTAGTATAGAGTTTAGATCCGTAAAGAGCACATGTTTTTTTTTTTTGTTTATGCCGTGTATTTTTTTACCAGGGTTCGAAGGATATATATCAATTGATATATATCATGATATATATCCGATAATATATCTGATATATATCAAACCATTTTTTGTGATATATATCAAAATTTATAGTATGTTGCATCTAAGTGCTTTTACCGACGCGCTGCTGGCATATTCTATAGGGTTCTGCAATCAATAATAATAGTGTAACGTAAAAGAGCCAAAATAATTTTCAATTCTATCATCTGCAAACATCCCTACTCCTTAAAAGTGAAGTGTAGTGTTTATCCTTTAGGAATGTCAACAGGCGATTTGACAGTTCTAGCTGACTAGAAAAAGACTATTTTGTTATTTGATTATAACTCGACTAAGTACAAATATTAGGATTTTTAAGATATTTTAATTTTGTTTCCCTAATATTTATAGACTTTGTTTTCTCAGAAAAAGATAGTTATTTTTAGTTGATTTTTGTGAACTATAAGATTTTATGTTTATTTTGTTAAATAAAAACTAAAAATATGTTGTTTTTATATTGTAATAAATTCATAATAATAAACTGTCATGTACATGTGGCAATCGTATAGGTAGCAATAAGATAATAAAATGGCAGTCTTAAGAAATGGATATAAATATCGGATATACAGTATGTTAACTAACAGAGGGCGTTCCCGTTAACCCGAAATAGTATAGCATACATACATGCTAAAAAAAATATTTCCATTCGAAAACAAAATGTTTTAAAATTTTTCCAATAAGAAAATATTCAATAAAAATTTTAAATTGACATGTACCTAACAGAAACACACTGTACACGCGAACATGAAAGACGGCAACGTCGCAATTTATTTATACATGACGACTACTATTTTGATTTAAAACAGGAGGTTTCAAATTTATTTCCAATTAGAATTTTATTTTATTCGGATTTTTTTATGCTTATTTTTCTATGCTGATATTTTTATTTTAATCTATTAATGATATATATTAACGAGTTTAAGGGAACGCCCTCTGTTATTCAACATACTGTATATCCGATTTTGGATATATATCGGATATATGTATATCATAAATATCCGATATTTTGATATTTATTATAAATATCGGATATTTTCGAACCCTGTTTTTTACTGATATTAAGTAATTTGTGATAGTGAAAAAACCATGGAAGACGGAAAATTGAAGTGTGTATGTGTACCTCAATAACACATGTAAAAGTCAGACATGTGAAAATAAGTAAAGTTCATTTATTTTTTATGGAGCTTTAAAGCGTCTGACAAAAGTTTTGGTCCATGAAAAGTGTCTGACACTTTATGATACTAGTTTAGTATAATATTATACTTAACATATATAAATATCAGCCATCAGAATTTAAGTAAAATAACTCTAATTTTTAGTTACCTTTCTCACCTGGTACCTGCCCAGGTGTCACTCGGCAAGTTCCACAAACACACAGGTATTCTAAGTACATGAGGCACTACTACGAACCTAAGGTTTCATCCATGTGAAAATAAGTTACGTCTGATCGCTCTGGGATCTTGGACTATCGGGTGTTAACTAAATACGTCACCACTGAGTGGATCGTCGACATCGTGTATACTCAGACTTAAATTAACAAATTAAACCAATACCTTAATGGATTGCGTCTTAATGAAGACAGCCCTTCAAAAACGTTAATCGTACAAGAATTTATGTATGAACTAGCTTACCGCCTTTCTTTTTTCAATAAAAGGTAGCCTATGTCCTTTCTCAGGGTCTAAAGATTGTCTGTGCCAAATTTCATAAGAATCGGTTGAGAGGTTTAAGCTGGAAAGCGTAACAGACAGACATACAGAGTTACTTTCGCATTTATAATATTAATATGGATTAACGATATCAGATATGCTGATACTATAATACTAAAAAAATTTTTTTTAATGTACGTGGAAAATGTCTGTCCTCGTCAAAGAGTTGGAGTGAAGTTCCTTTATGATTACAGCGAAAGATATTACTAATTGTCGTTGGTAGTTCCAGCTTAGATCCCACAAAATCTTGCCGCCAAGCGATTCGTAGTGCTCCGGCATGATGTCTGATGAAGCCGTAGAGAGGACGGGTCTAAGCAGTTGTATTGCGATGCGTGCCAGCTATGATGCGCCAAACGTTATTGTGTCGAGAGTTTGGGGTGTGTAGGGTATCCAGATCAATCTCCCTCTGGCGCAACATCGTTGGTCGCCTTCCTTCCTATTCACTCAGTTTTTATGAGTGTATAGGCTTAATAAACTAGCGGGCTTTACCATCAAAGATTGCATCACTGCTTACCATCAGGCGGGATTGCAGTCAAGCACTAGATTATAATTATAAAAAAAAGTATAACATATTAATTTTACAACCGGTTTGCGTAAAACACCAATACTTTTGGAAATATCTAATTATCCATACTAATATTATAAATGCGAAAGTATCTCTGTCTGTTTGTCTGTACGGCTTTCACGCCAAAACCACTGAACCGATTGTAATGAATTTGGTACACAGATAGTCTAGAGCCTGAGAAAGAACATAGGCTAAAAAACATCCCGCTATGACCAACAGGAGCAGAGCAGTAACAAAAAATGTTGCGAAAACTGGAGCAAACGCGGGCGTACATATTGCTCTAATTATTTCAACAGGCGCTTATTTTATATCAACTGAGCTCTTTCGGCTCGAAGATTACGCGGGTGAAACCGCGGGGCACAGCTAGTAATAAATATCTAAAATTATAATAAATAGTACTTTTCATTTTGTCAGTTCAACAACATTCATTATGTTGTTTCCGTTATTGAGCAGACAAATTCGAACGTTTAGCAATTGATAAGCAATATTCTTCAAAATGATGCAGATTGTAAATCGTAGTGTGTTCTGCGTTCACGCTCTTATTCAATTCAATTCAATTATATTTATTTGCACAGAAAGTAGGTATACAAAATAGTGATGTTTACATAATGTCAGACCCTTATACTATCTACCTTAAATTAGGCATGCAAATTTTGAATAGTTACATTAAATGAATCATTAAATTATTACATTGTCTATTATTTTTACATTTTATATTTATTTGGGAAGAGAGGAGTCATTTAAAAAATCATTTACAGAGTAATAACATTTTTCTAATAAAAGAGCTGTAAGCTTCTTTTTAAATGTTATCATTGTTATCTTAGGGTGGAGACAAACAAAGACAACATTACAGAAGAAATAAAATTTGTTGACTATCAATTAAGTTTTTGAAATCAGATGCAATTCACTACAATACGGAGTGCAAGGGAACATCAAGGCGCACACCGACCATGAATTCAGCACAATCATACTTCCAAAAAATAAAATGCCGTTTCATAGAAAATTGCTTACTTTGTCGAAATTTATTGAGCACCTAATTTAATTTAATAACCTGCGAACTATTACTACTTAGCGTTCAGAACCATGCTGCTATCGTTTCTGTAATAATTTCAGAGCTGAGCTATCTACTAACTTCATAATGTAAAACTCTACCTAATAACTCACTTTAAGTATTCTCGGTGGTAGGCCATAACATCGGCTGCCGGCAGAAGTTACCTACCACCCACCGGACAAAGTCTCGCCGCCAAGCGATTCGTCGTGTTCTGGCACGATGTCTGGTGAAGCCGTACGGAAAACGGGTCTGAACAGTTGTGTTGCGATGTGTGCCGGGTACGATGCACCAAATGTTGTTACGTCGGGAGTTTGGTCGTGGAGGGTCTCCAGATAAACTTGCCTCTGGCGCAGCATCGTTGGTTGTGTAGTTGGGTTTAACATTGCATCAATTGGCACAACTGCCATCTTCCTTCCTATTCACTAAGTTTTTTCAGTTAATAGCCTTAATAAACTAGCGCGCTTTACCATCAACGGTTGGCTCACTTCTTACCATCAGGCGGGATAGCAGTCAAACAAGTTTATAAATATTAAAAATAACCCGTAAATAGGCTATTTGACAGATTTATAATTTTTATCTTGAATTACTTGGTTGCGGTTAAGAAGTTCACCCAAAGTATTTTTTTTTTTAATTTTAAATACGTATTTCGTAAGAAATATGCAAATAAAAATTCAAATAAGCCGCGAAAACGATATAATCAACAATATGGCGTTGCGCCTGGTAAGTGACGTCACAAGCGGTTTTCGGTTCTCAGTGGTGTTTGTTTTTAATTATTATTTGCTGTTGTTATCTAATAAAATGGTTTACAAGTGGTGTGCTGCACAGGGTTGTACAAATAAATCGATAAAAACCCCCGAAAAACAGTTTATAAGTTTGCCGAAAACAAGCGATGATGCGCGTATGACGTCATCGCGACATTAGCCAATCCGGATCGTTTCACAATGTGTGGCGCGAGAAACAAAAAGCCAAATATATTTTTGTGTTTTGGATATAATAATTGTTATTATTTTTTATTAAAACTCTTGTAAATGATATAAAGAACCCTCATTTTATGCAATTAAAGCAAAAAATCACAAATAATTGAATACTGTCAAATAGCCTATTGTCAATCCCTAGCATTAGTTGTGAATAAAAGCTGACTCCATGACCCCTTGACCTAAAGTTTCCCGATAAGATGGTTAAGGAATAGGATGTACTCAGATCATGGTAAAAGATTGTGTGGCATTGACCTTACTACCCCGTACATTCACGGTATGCACTTTCAATAAACCAAATCCATCCAAGGGTCCATCGTGGCAAGGGCTCCATTTCGTAGCTGAAGTTTTGAATTAAAGCACAAACTCTAAATATACCCTCCAATCATGCCAACAACAATTCAAATAGGCAAACCGACAGTTTCGCCCCGGAGAAGTGCCCTGGTCCGCGCCCCAAAGCCAAGTCCGTTCGACAATCGCCACTTTCCAAAACGACACTATCCACGTGCCGCAATTACAAAATAACGTCACAGTCATAGAATAAAGAGAGGGAAGTACGTTATCTTCATACAAACGGACCGCGCGCGGCTTGTATGTTTGCGCCATAGTATCTATGCGTCGCCGCACGCACACATAAACACAATATTAGAGTGCCTATGACTGCGCTAGTCGCGGCTAGCACGGAACGAGGTTCGCGCGTCAAGGCTTTTCGGCACATTAGCTTTTAAAAAATGATCACATAAACTGCAAAGTTGGTATGTCTATTTATGAACAAATAAAAGACTTATATTTTTCAAATTATATTTCTAAAAGTTATTTACAAGGATACGGATATATTACACATTAAAGTTTAATAACAACGCGTTTCGTAATAGTCGAAACCGAAGAAAGTAGGTATTTTTTCTGTAGCTAATTTGTAATTTTGTATTAAATGTGTGATTCAATAGATGTTATGTTTGTATTATTTATATTTGTATTAATTAAAAATAAAAATAAATATGGTTCTTTATGTGTACAAAACTAAAAATAAAAATTACAAAAAAAAACTGACTAGTATATGTAAACTAAATACTAAGCAAATAATTGAAACATAAGCTCTTAGTCTATAAATATTTGTTAGCGGTTTGGGCGACAACCGTAACCGACGAAGCGCGGACAGTCGTCAACCCTAAGACAGTAGGCAATTAAATCGCGGATTGGGTCGCAGATAACCTACTTCCCTTCTTTATTCTATGTCACAGTGTTTGCCCCACTACTACATAAATCAAACCAGCAACTTTTACTGAAATGATATCGTTATCCACGACATATATTCCCTCGCTAATCACAAACAAAATAATTTTAAAACTAATATTAAAGCTAACTGGCAGGGAACGTCAACCTTCTCATTCGTCTTTCATATTCTTCAACGTTAATGCAGAGTTGAATTTAAATACGAAAGGATAGCCTTAATTAAGCATCTCGAGGCGTTTGCCTAAGTAATTGGAGGTTGCAATACCCGGGATTTGAGGCGAGAGCCGCGGGTAAGACGGTTTCCATTACCTATTGTAATGTACACGGAAATTTATTAAAATCGTTAGCTTTGTTGTTTCTTACTGATAGCGGTTGTATTTTGTTTCAATTTTGGTTTCAAGTTGCTCGTACTGAGAGTTTATTAAGAGCGAATTGTATAAAACTTTTACATGTATACATATAATGGAAGGTACATGTTGTTTGACGCTTTTACTAAACTGGGCCATTTTGGTGCAGGCGTGAGGCACACATTTTTCTGCTATTTTCTTATATCGGTTTCTTACACTTTTATTTTGGTTTTATTTGTATGTAATGTCTGTATTTTGTGTCTTTTAGGATGTGTTAAGTAGATGTATTTTCTTACTATAAATTACGAATATGAATATAGATACGTATTATCCTGACAATGAATATTATACGTTTGATAGTTTTTTTCACCCTAGAACGGTCAGATGTTAATATTCATCATAAACAACTTTTTTTTATCGTCCCAATGCTGGGCATAGGTCTCCTCTCATACTGAGAAGGATGTCAATAACATTCCATGGAAAAATATTTTACTTTGCAATCAATCCGGATCGACATAGGACTTTTTGGTATTTATATATTAAGTCGTCTTCGATGGATGAAGTTGCTGCCATTGCTGGTAGAACGTGGATGAGGCCGGCAGTGGCGTGGAAATTTGGCATAAATAAAGACAGAACTATTGGCACAAACCTCTTAGTTTGTGCCAATAGTTCTGTCTTTATTTACTTGCCCAACTGTGGGTAAATTTGAGCTGAGAGTCGTAATACAGCTTTAACAATTTTTTTTTAAATTGGGACAAAATATTTTTTTTCAATTTTTATGTACATTCAATAAATCTAAAATGGTACTAAACTAAAGGTATGATACTCTTCCCCATCCTACTTATTTACCACCAAAGGAGCACGGTGTAAGCTTTCGGGTTCGACTTGGAATGCCCCTGATCTACGTGCACAAGTGGGAAGATGTAACTCCGACCTCGCAAAGTGAAGAACTCCACGAACGATGGAACTCCATGGAACGGCAGTATGGATATCCCAACTATGTATCATTCCAAACTATGTTCAACCTCCTCTCCTGCCCTCTAAGTAACAAAACATGCAGCCAAAGTAAACTGTCCACTACCACTGACAACGCCAAGGAAATGGCGAAGTTTTAGTTCAACACGATCTGAAATATGTACAGTCGTGCCCTCGCCACGAATAAGATAAATCCAGATTGTGAAGTCTAGATATCAATCCCCCCAAGGGACACAAAACCAATATCAACCCAAGTAAAACTACCCAAAAACATTTACAAAACGCAAACCTTCGGCAAAAAGATACCAATCCGCTATCAAACGGTTTTCTTTGCCTATTTTTACAACAGTATATATCTTTCATCTCTCTCTGTCCCAAAACTCGTTAGGCAAACGAGTCTTAAAGGAATTCGCATGACAATGGAAAAGAAAACAAAGAGGATTGGGTAAAAGAGGTCAAGGTGGTGCGTGGCTAGTGGCCTGTAGTCTGTAGGTCAGGCTGGAATATCAAGGGTGGTTGAAAATAAGTAAGATTGGAGTAATTTCGTGCTAAGGAAAATAATGATATTTTCCTTAGCACACGAAATTACATAACAACATCACGCCCTGTTTTCCCAAATTATTAGGCATGGGTGTACCGACATCAAAGGTTAGTTTACAAGGTCGATGTTTTCGAATATATTTTTATTACTTTTTTACAAATGTTTATTACCATGGGTCGGAATAGGTAGAGTGAATTGGGGTCATTGATCGGAAACGTATTTATTAATATGGACAATCCTCCGGATTTACGGAATTGGTTGATTATTTAAAAAAAAAATGTACTAATTATATTAAGTCGTAAAACCGTTTGATTAGGCCATACTCTTCATTAGAGGCTCAAAACAAAATATTGAAATATATTAATGATTCGATCGGAATTTGATTGTTTTTATTTTTCAACAAGTAAATAATAAATTAGTTTAGTTTTGTTGCCTTCCTTTAAATGAATTGAGTAGTAATAATGTCACTACCAACATTAACAACATTTACTTGGATCCGGACAACAGACGCTAGAGAATGTTGGCTTGAACATCAGCAGAACCAAAACCGAATACATGTTCTGCGATTTCGGCGGTCTCTCCACTTCTGGAGCCATAGCGCTTGATGGCGCACTTCTCCCAATCTGCTCCGACTTTCGGTATATCGGTTCACTCGTGCAAATCGATGGCGAAATAGATCGGAGGGTTAAGCACAGAATTAACACTGGGTGGATGAAATGGCGGCAGGTCACGGGAACAATCTGCGACTCCCGCATTCCCCTTAAACTTAAGGGGAAAATATATAAAACCATGATCCGACCTGCTGTCTTGTATGGATCAGAATGTTGGGCTACGAAAGGGATGAATGAAAGCCACTGCATGCAGCCGAGATGAGAATGCTAAGAGGGATGTGTGGTGTTACACGAATGGATAGAATAAGAAATGAGTACATAAGAGGAAGTTTGAAAGTGGCACCGGTAGCTGCAAAATTGTGTGGAAATCGGTTGTCATGGTACGGGCATGTGTTACGGAGAAATGAGGAGAATGTCGTGAGGAGAGTTTTAATTATGGATGTTGATGGCTTTAAGAGTAGGGGAAGGCCAAAGAAACGATGGATGGAATATGTGAAGGATTATATGGCTAAGAAGGGGGTGACTGCCGAGATGGCTTCTGATAGGGATGTATGGAAGAAAAAGACATGTTGCGCCGACCCCAAATAAATTGGGATAAGGGCAGGAGAATGATGACTTGGATCCGGAATTACATTCCGGGAAAATGGCTTATCTACGTTATTCTTTCTGTGAACATTTATGATACAAGTACCAAAAATCACTCTACCTATTCCGACCTTTGTTTATTACAGAAACTTGTACACTTGTACAGGTCTCCTGGCGAGTGAACCTGTTCTAGGAGGCGGTCTTTGTATACTCATTTAAAGACATACCCATTGTTTGTATAAAGTTCTTTCTAAAACGTTGAATAGTCGAGTGACAACATCACTTTTTATAAGCTTTAATTTCAATCTTTGTACCTTAGATATCAAATTTTATATCTTCGAAAGAATGCTATGTGCTTATACTTGTTTATATTGCTTTTTATTAGCTTCGCCTGTATATTTGCTTGCTTGCTTGTTTGTTTGTTTGTCCGTCTCTAACTCTTTGGACTACGAGTGAGCGGCTCATTACTGTAAAATGTAACACCGTTTTCAATGAATTAAAAAGTTGAAAATAAATACAGTTTAAAAAATTAAAAAGCGTGAGGCGCTTTGTGCTATGATTTTTGTATATTACCTAAGCGCCTCACACTTTTTATCATTTATACTAGTATTGTTTATATACTATTGTCATAAATTAAATTTTAAAATTATTTTTAACCTTTTAGTTTGATATTCTTTAAAAGCATGTTTTTTTTTTAAGTTACTACAAACAAACACACACACGAACTACAAACTATATGTATTTGAACCATATCCTCTAGGACTTGCTGTATTATTTTTACTTATAGAATATAACACTAGAGTTATACTATCTATAAAAACACGATGTAAATATACAGGGTACTGAATAACTACATACCTACGTTTTAAATTCATTACCGTTAAAAACGTAAATAAATATGCCAGAACACAAAATAATGAGTTCGCATCTCTCAAAGATTGAATGGAGCCCTCAATCGAATGAGTTGTGGATAATTGGAGTACGCAGGAGAGTCGGATTGTACGGGGCTTTAAAACTGCAGGCTGGTTAAAAATGTTGAACCAATACACCGGCAAATGCTATTGGAATTGACGACTCAATGGGATCGATTTTAATCTTAAAACATAGTTTAATTAAAAGCACACGGCCAGCAGTTAAGACAGATTGGCTAAATAAAAATACAAAACAGCTACAATCGTAGCAGTAAGTAATAACCAACAGTCTCCTAAATTTAGGAAAGGCCATGTAAAATATCAAGATTCTTTATCGAGAGACGTTTTGACAAAATTTCAAAATGTCATAAAGAAAAATACCATCATCATCTCAGCGTTAATCCCAGTTGCATCCAAAGCCCTTTTTTTTTAGTTTTGGAGTCTGGGGTCCGCTTTACCAGTCTAACTGCTGATTTTGGCTAAACTTCGATATTTTTCGTGAAGCGACTGCCGTCTAACCTCCACAACCCGAAGGCGATATCGAAGCATTGCAGTTAGAACAATTGTTGGACTTGTGAGGGTTCAAAAAACTCGTAACGACTGCCACTAGAAATTCGTATGGCAACCGGGACCAACGGATTAACGTGCTTTCCGAGGCACGACTAGACCAGTGCAAATATTCATATTCATGCCATACAAATATTGACACTGCGCGGCGATCGAACCGCGCCTCCTTGCGCAGCGGCCACGTTCGCTACCCTTACGCCACGAAGGCTGTCATAAAGAAAAAGACCATCTATTGTAAAAGTTCCATACCTAACCAACAAATATCAATTCGAGACTTGGATTTCTTCTCAACGCTCTCTTCTTTTTCTGGCTTCGGAACAGAGGCCTCTCCCAAAGCTTTGGCCACAATGACCAGTCTTGTGCTGCCCGCATCAATCGGTTTCCGGCGATCAACACTCTCGAACTTACAAAATAACTCCTTACAATACCTTGACTGATACCTACTACCTGGCTAACCCAGCTATCTTCAAGGCTATGTCACTGTTGCAATGTGGCACGCATACCTGCAGTGATATCCAATGCATGCGACGATCTTGCACCAACGACCGTTAGTTCAGAAGGCGCACTCTGTTTTGATTGTTCTATTTTCTGGCGCGCATTTTTATCTATATAGTAAAGTAAGTTTGAACCTCAGCCAGCCAATTCCTCGTAGAAAGGTTTTGATCACAATTTTAAAAACCATTTAGGTGATTATGAGAACAAATACCAACTTACAACTTCTTAACCTTCTGAAGACGATTCTATACACGCAGTATCGCGGCGAATTGTATCACAGGATATTCTAAGCATTGCACGAATAGCTTGCATGACACTGATGGTATTGTGATGTCTTGCTTACTCGATGAATAAGATATTAATATTACACAATATCTATTTCCTAAGAAGACATAGACTGTAGTTTCTTTAATTAGAAATATTATATACTCATTCAGTCTACTTACAGTCCTGTTGGCACCTAAGCGATGGGCGGATTTTGTTTGAAATATAAAATCAAAAATGAAATTTCCCGGAACTGGAGCTACCGACATAGATTACAGAGTAGACAAGCTGAAGTGACAGTGAACTGGCCATGTTTGTTGAAGTGCTGATGGGCGGTGAAGCAGATGAGCCCCTAGCTAGATATACTAACGACCTTAAGGAAATGGCTGGGTTAGAAGGAATGCAGAAGGCGGAGCAGCTTCACGGAACCTCATTTTATGGCTTTTGCGACCTGCTTGCAACACCCTGTGCAAACAGGTCGCAAAAGCCATAAAATGAGCTTCCATGAAGCTTCCTCCTCAGATATTCTAATGCAGAATGTATTAAAATAACTTCTACAATTGGCAATACATATGTTCCAACTTCCGACGCTCCGGCGCGGCGTACCCCGATTTCAGGATGTTCAGTGTTTATCAAGCGGTGTGATCTATTCATGTAGCAAACGGTTCAGGAAAAGAAAACCTGGTTAAAAATGCGAAGTACATTTATATATTCAGTAGGACAAGCCTGGAAGAATATAAAAATAGACCCCATACTTCCCTTTCTCAACTAAAGAAAACCTGACTAACCTACATCCATAAAATCTCTAAATTAACATTTAACAATTAGTTTAACGAGCAAAACACCCATACATTAACCTTACTTCCTTAAACCAATTACATACATGTATGACTCAATGAGAGGCGACAATTAAAAGCAAATTTGAATACATTAGCGAACAATCGTTTCGTTTGAATAATTTTATATTGCTGTACGTACTGTTGGCAAAATAGATAAATTTGCAAGCACCCAAATAGACGCAGTCTAGAGGTGGAATGACGAGAGGCATGCCATTATCGTTATCATCATGACTTTAGCCGAAAAACATCCACTAGGCTTAGGCACAAGCAACGCTATATCAACCGGATCTGTGCTTCTCGCATCTAGCGGATTCCTTCGGCATGAGCATATGACGATACTAATGTTAAGATAGGTAAAGTAAGCGACTCTCTTCCCGGGCCGCAGACGACGCACCGGGCGCCGAGGAAGGGCGGATAACGCCCTCTTTCGGCCCCCATAAATGGGTCCAGGAGCGAGGGACATGGGGAAGTCCCCGCCCCCTATTCGTTGGACCCCGAGGCGGAGGCGCGCGCGAGTTTAGCACCTCACTACCCCGTGCAGGAGGCGAGGACCGGACAGACTGGGCCGGCACGAGAGTGTGGGGCCGCGGCAGAATCAAGGACTCGGACATGGGGAAGTCCCCGCCCCCTATTCGTTGGACCCCGAGGCGGAGGCGCGCGCCTTAGAAGCGATGCACGGGGCAGTTTAGCACCTCACTACCCCGTGCAGGAGGCGAGGCCCGGACAGACTGGGCCGGCACGAGAGTGTGGGGCCGCGGCAGAATCAAGGACTCCCGCGGCTCCGTGCGCACGTGACCGGAGAGACACCGGGGTGGATTTTAGTCAGTAGGAGTCTGACAGCCCCATCGCAGGGGTCAAAAAAAGGTAAGCATTGTGCAATGCCATGTGTGATGTCTTAAAACAGGAGATCAAAGTTAAATACATGGACTGACTGTGTTAAAATTGCTACGATAAAGAAGGTAGTGAAAATAAAGATGACGATTGACAATGCATAACTCATAAACGAGACATTTTCCGTTTCGGAAGCAGTATTGATGAAACAATTTACACAAAGTTAAAGGCCAAACAGGGTTTGAATCTATGACCCACAACTCCTAAGTCGCAGACGTTAGCACAGACTCACTGTTCTCTAATTGCACTGGAATGCATAACATTGATTCTGAACCCTTGTTCACAAACTAAATCATCTATTCACATCAACATCTCATCATCATCATTAGGAAAAGCACAGAAGATAAAATATGTATTAGTACAGTCCTGTCAAATTAGTGCGCCTGACTTAAATTGATATATATCACCGTGTTGTCCTTTGTACGTTGCCTTGTTTTTTTAATCACGCCTTCACTGTCTATGAAGCATCTTTAAGTTCTTATTCTTTCAAATTAGTTACCTTTTAATCAGTTAGTAAAAAGTAACTAATTAATAACTAACTAATTTGAAAATAAACTAATTCTAAAACTAACTAACCAGGTTAGGCATACCCATCTGTTCCATAACAAAAACAACTTCACTTCACTTCGGCAGCTGCTGCGCTACAATGGAATTAGGCTGGACACATCTGCCGCTAGTCAGACGACCAATGGGCTAAACATACGACCCTATGGGCCTCTCTTAATGGTAAGACATCGCGATAGATCCAAACGGGGATAGTTATGATTAAATAAAAAAAAAATAACTTTTCCTTTTTCTTTTTCCTTTCTTTTAAGATACAGGCGGGTCCTAGTTCAAAAGATATAGAGTCTACTATTGCAAAAAGATTGTAAACATTAGATTCTTCCAGAACCATATACAGTGCAAAGTGCAATGATTTTTTGTAAAATAAATACTTAAATCTATATGTATCTATACTTAATACAGAAAGCTGAAGAATTTATTTGTTTGAGCGCGCTAATCTCAAGAGCTATTGGTCCGATTTAAAAAGTCTTTTTGCGTTAGATAGCCCTTTAATTACAAGATTAAACGAACTTACCTAAGTGAAGTTCTATCTTGATTATACGAAGCTCCTTGTCCGAGACGGATTACGAGTAGTAACGCTGATTGTGTCAGCGCATATCACAGGTTTAAAGCTAAAAAAAATAAAAGACTTTCTCGTGCGGCAACATTGAATATATGTCATTATGTTTAAAGTTAAAATCATATTTATGAACGACCCTAACAATGGGATAATAACTAGTTATTGGGAGGGTTTTTGGGACCGCCGTCTCGGACAAGGAGCTTCGTATAATCAAGATAGAACTTCACTTAGGTAA
Organism: Sesamia nonagrioides; assembly: GCA_017933935.1. Classification (NCBI taxonomy): domain Eukaryota; kingdom Metazoa; phylum Arthropoda; class Insecta; order Lepidoptera; family Noctuidae; genus Sesamia; species Sesamia nonagrioides. The sequence continues at coordinate 763,437 of JADWQK010001324.1, read as the reverse complement.
GTTCGTTTAATCTTGTAATTATACTCACTCCTTGTCCGAGACGGATTACGAGTAGATGTTTGAAGTAGGGTTGTGAATAAATACCCATGCGTATATTATATTCAAAATGTATTAATAAGAAACTCTTACGAATCTAACATAGTATGGCAAATGGCGGTGCTAAATTGTGTTGGATCCTGATGTACTGGTCTGTTATAGTGTCTGGCGAACACGGCCGAATTTTGGGACCATCCTGCTGTCTTTCTTATGACGTCCACACTAATTCCAGATCTATTTGCAGCTGATGTTGATGCATGTCTGGTGCTGTGTGCTGTGAAGATGGTGACATCGATTCCAGCTTCTTTTAGAATCAATTTAATCCAGCGACTTAAGGTTTGTGTAGTAGCGGCTTTGTGTGGTTTTTTAAAAGAGAGTATTAATTTATCATTATCTTTCCTTATAGGTTTTGTTTTATCAATGTAATCTCTTAAACAGGACACGGGGCATATTTCTTTTCTCATATCGAAGTTTTTTAAATGTAGAGTTGGTTGAATAGCACCCTTTTTGTAGTTTTTATTACATCAGGTATGAAAATGTCTATTGCAGTGTTTGTAATTCTCATATTAGACAAATGTATTAATGATAATGTTTGAACCCGATGTCCAGTGGTCAATGCCAGTAACATTACCATTTTCTTTGTCAATGATTCTAATGATAAGTCTTCATGTGGGTAATAATTTGATAAGTAGTTCAGTACAAGTCCAGGGTCCCAGGTCATGTCATATTTAGGAGCTGGTGGATTGGACCTAAAAACACCTTTCATGAATCTCTTTAATCTGTCGTCAGTTCCGACCTTCGGTCCTATTAAAAGCGATAGCGCTGACCGGGCAGTGTTAATGGTCCCATATGATGCTCCATTTTGGAAGCAATGTGTTAGGAATTTTAAAACATGTGGAATGGATGCTTGGTAACAGTCCAAACTATGCTGTTTACAAAACAGCCACCAAGATTTTAGTGGCGAGTTGTACTGTCTCACTGTATTTATTGATATGGAGTTCAACATTATGTCGAGTGACGAGTTTGGTGTTCCTCTTCTTGTGAATGCTTCCCTGAGAGCAGCCCTGCAGCCAGGGTAAGTTGTTTGTATAGGGGATGGTGCTCTCTGAAAGGGGACAATAACAAATTGATGTCTGGTTCAAATATTATGAGATCCCCTACAAGTAATGACTTAATTAAAGGGAACCATGGTTGTGAAGGCCATAAAGGAAATATCAGAACACCTGTGGCTCGGTCTTTTTTAATTTTGTGTAAACATTTTAATAGTAATGAAAATGGCGGGAAAGCATAGAAATACCAGCTTTTCCAGTTAATTGTGAAGGCATCAACTTTGAACGCTTCTGGATCACGTCTCCAAGAAACAAATTTTTTACATTTATTATTAATTCTAGAAGCAAATAAATCTATATCTGGCGCGCCGAAACACTCGGTTATTTTTAAAAAGGCTTTGTGAGATAGCTCCCATTCTATGTTTACCTTCCTTGATTCTCTATCTGCTTCAAAATTATCCTTCGTGTTTATGTAGGAAGCATATACCCAAATGTTTCTATTTTCACACCATTGCCATATTTCTTTTGTTATGTCATTAAGATGGGGGAATTGTATTCCTCCCATTTTATTTATATAAGCTATTGCGGTAGTATTGTCTATTCTTAATAATATTTCACAATTATATATCTCCTTAGTGTAACATTGTAAGCCTAACAAAGCAGCTTTTAGCTCGAGATAATTGATATGATAGTTTTGTTCTGAACGTGACCATGATCCAGAAGCTTTCTTGAGGTTACATACTGCGCCCCAGCCTGTGGTGGAGGCATCAGTATGTATTTCCAATTGGAAATCATATTGTTTTATGGGATTGCTCCTTTGTATATTATTTTGCCACCAGACTAATTCTGTTTTTATTTCTTGACAAATAGACATATTCTTTTCATAATTATCATCTGATTTTAGTAAAGCTAAGTACTTTTGTCTTTCTAATACCTTAGTATAAAGCCATCCATATGGTATGGCTGGGCAATTTGAATTCAGCATTCCTATCAGTTGGGCAAATTCTCTAATTTTGCAGTAGGTTTTCTGTTTGAATGTGTTAATTTTTTCTAATATGTTTATTTGTTTATCATGTGGGACTGATAGTGATAAATCAGTTGAGTTTAAAATAAAACCTAGATATCTACACGTTTGGCTTGGTGAAAAAATGCTTTTTTCCTTATTAATTATAAATCCTAAATCTTGTAAGAGTTTACATGCTGTGTCAATGTCTCCTTTACATCCATTCTTAGAATCATTAAAATATAAACTGTCATCTAAATAGTTAGTTAATATAATGTCCTGATTTCTTAAAAATGTACTAACCGGTTTAAGTAATTTTGTAAAGACATAGGGGGCTGTACAAAGGCCGTATGGCAGCGCATTAAACTGGTATAGGAATTTACCGAATTTAAATCTTAAATATTTTTTACTTTGTTCTGCTATAGGCACTGAAAAGTAGGCTTCTTTTAAATCTATTGAAGCCATATAGCAATCTTTCGACATGAGTTTACAGGCTGTTCTGATATCTTCCAATTTGAAATGTTCTGTCTGTATATACTGGTTTAATTTTTTTTAAATTTAAAATGAATCTAAAGGTACCATTAGGTTTTGGTACTAAAAATATAGGGGATGTAAATTGGTCTTGATGAGGTAGGCACTCAGAGATTGCACCTAATAGTAAAAGTTTCTTGATTTCAGAGGCTATTATGTCTTTTTCGTTTCTATGCCAGTGTTGAGGTTCAGATTCATAAGATGGAGGGGTATTTGTGAATGGAATTTTATAACCTTGCACCCAATCTAACACTACTGGGTCGCTAGTTATCCGACGCCAAACACTTAAAAAGTTTTTAAGTCTACCTGCATGTACCTGATTTTCTAATGATAGCGTCTGGATGAACTGGGCCTGGCTGGAGGCTGTTTGCGGTTCTGGCGAGTTTGCTCGTAATACTGTTTCTTGATGGTCTGCCCCCTCTGATAACGATGTGGCCCACCGCGAGCAACCTGGTGTTGTTGTTGTCGGTTCTGCGATGGGCCTTTCCAGTTTACCTGCTTTTTATTTGGTGGGACTGAGGATGAAGTGGATGGTTTAGATTTGTTTCTATTGTCTACGATTAGGGTGCTTACTCTCTGGATAGATTGGGCAGATTTTATTTTCTCTCCACAGTCGTTTCCAAATAAAAACCTATCCATCTTCGAAGTCTTGACAGCTTCTCTTACTATATTATTAGCGCCCGAAAGAGCAAAAAATTTTCTGGACGATGAGTCTTGGTGATGAATGTCTGCCGCTAGTTTTGCAGCATCATTTATTTGCTCTATGAGCATTTTACTATTTATATTCCCTTTCAGGATACATGTAAGGGCTCGGCCAAGAGAGGTCATGAGTTTTCCGATCAAATTTTGTCTGTAAATTATTCTTTTATCTCTTTTTACAGATACGTCTGATAATATTGCCAGAATCTCTGGATTCATTTCAGGTGCTAGAGCATTTTGAAAATTTGGTGGTAAGGGGTATTTGTCTATTAGGTTATTTCTGGCCTCCTTATCCAATCCTTCCGTTATTAGCTTTGTCCAACGGGCTGCAAGCTCTGGTTGGATGGGTTCACTAACCTCATTTTTCTCTTCTCCTTCTTTACCAAGTGCCAGCAAAAACTCCTCCGGTAATTCATCCTCTGTAATGAAGTTTCATATTAAGAAAAAACAAAATTGAAAGTAATACATCGTCTATCCGCTATGTGATAGCACTTTTCTATGTGTTCCAGTGTAAATTGTATATACTTAGTAGAGAGCATTGTCTAACCTCAATGTGATAGCGCTTGCGTATTTGAAATTTAAAAGACATTGTGACATTGTCTATCCTCAAGTGATAGTGCTTAATGTCAGACATCTGCATGAGAATCCCAGGCGTTTAAAGTTCAGAGCATTAATAGAACAAAGGGTAAAACACCCACCTGCAGGTATATAATTATCCTCATTTTCGTTGTTGAGGATTGTAGGGGGCTCCTCCACATTTTCGGATGGAAGTGGATGTGAGGCACGCTGCTGACATGGGCTTGGTGTTGTCGATTCTTCGTCACTGTTTTCTGCAGAACTCCGGGCTAGTCTTATTAACTTGTTTTCCAGTTTACGAATTTTCTTTTTATAATAATCTGCATCCTTATTCTTCCTTTTTCCCATTTTAATTTAACGTTATAATCTTATATCCTTACTACGCAAAAAACCAACAAAATGGTAGGTCTAAGACGCCGACGCGCTCGGAATTCGAACAATGAAAAGAAACCGTTAATTTTTTTTTTTTTTTTTTTTGAACACTATGGGATTTCTGGTCTGGTCATAGATTATGCAATTAACATAGAGTATTTTGTACAACTCGGCACACAAACTGATCGGCCGGAAACGGATACAAGCAAATGCCCCAACAAAGGACAATGGGTTACTTGTTTTAGGTTAACTTTGACGGTTTTTGACAATAACATTCCGTCTTATTTCCTCACTGTAATCTGAGGATTATTAAAGTAAAGTACTCACCCTTATTGGTATAATCATTTTAAAACATACCTGAATCCGGAACCTCGTTCATCGTGGGAATGTTTACACAACAATAACAAACCTTAACCACTGTTGTTGTACATTGTTGGATGAAGAAAACCAATTAAATTCATTATAAATACTATGCACTATATAATCACACCATATTTTTTGAGAAAACATTATAATACCGACTTATTTAGTTAGCAAAAGATTGTTTTGAATATATTTATCACGAGGAATATGTGACAGCGCTGTGCACAAAAAACGTAATGACATATATTCAATGTTGCCGCACGAGAAAGTCTTTTATTTTTTTTAGCTTTAAACCTGTGATATGCGCTGACACAATCAGCGTTACTACTCGTAATCCGTCTCGGACAAGGAGTGAGTATAATTCAGGAAGGCTTTAGGCTATATAACATCACGCTGCGACCAATAGATGCGGAGTATATAAAAAACGCGAAGACGAGGACGGAAGAAACGAAGTCTCCTTTAAGCAATTATCTTTTTGTATTTTTATGTTGTTGTTTGGGTTGTTGACATCAGCTAGTGTCGCAGGCGCATTACGATTGAATGACAGGCGGATTGAATTGTCAAATATTGTGTGCTTTCTAATGTCTATGGAATGGAGGTGATAAGTACTACGTTGTGCATAGTACATTAATACTTCCATGGTCTATGGTCTGTGGCCCAGGCTTTGACATCAAATTAACTTTGTCTATAGTTTGGCAGTTTTGCATGCTTGGAGTAAGAGACTTTTGGTTTATTATTTTATATTTTTTTTTTTTGTGTATGTTGTTTGTTATTGTAATTTTATGGTATTTAGTTGTAAGGTGCGTTTTGTTTGTGCGGAATAAAGAATTTTTCTTTCGTTCTTTCTTTCTTTCTTTCAAGTCGCAGGCGGTCGCTCTTTATTCATTATTTTAACATGTGTAAGAATTTCGTTCCTACCTTACGTACCTACAAACTGTTTGTGTTGACTGTGCGTGATACAATATATCGATGTAACCAGAAGTCATTATCTTTTGTCAGAGATCTTGCGATGGTAACAATGATTTTTGCTATGGTGTAACACATGGCTGAGAGCGAATCATCACTATCATGACCGTTGAGGACAGTGGCAAGAAGATGGAAGCAGCAGTTCGGCGACAGTGATTGACTTCTATGCTAATTGAGAAATCGATGAGATTCATATAAAGCAAACAGTTGACAAAGGCCTCCTGCGAGCCTTGGAGGAGGCCTTAGCTCAGCAGTGGGCCTCTATAGACTGAAGAAGAAGAAGAACAGTTGAATTCATAGGCATTCGAAGGTATTATTCTTTGGACATGCCACAACAGCGGCGACAGGCGTGTGTTTGGTGGGTTTTAGTCTGTAAAAGTCTGACACGATCTTCCGCTGCGCCCAGTAGAAGTGATTTCTTGAATTCCAATCCAAAAAAAAATACCATCTGTGTGATGAAAGGTACCCAAAGGATAGAAACAGAACCCTAATAGTAAGACTCCACTATCCGTCTGAAAGACCTGTACCATAAAAAATAAACATAAATGCAGATGTCTGCCAGGACCACGGGTTGTTTTGTTGTTTCACGGCATCTGGCACAGGCAAATGAACACGGGTGGGTTTTAGTCAGTAAAAGTCTGACACACCCGTCCCCTGCGCCCAAAGCGGGAGAAGCAATTTCATGATTTCCCACACAAGAGAGCCGTGTCATGAAAAATGTTAAGACCACTGCTTAATCTGTTGTATGCTAAGTTGCATATCACTTCCTCTTTCGCTTTTGCAAACACCACTGACTGAACGAAAGTGAACTAAACATTAGCGATTCAGACTAACGCTGTACATTTCAATAATTCATACGGTCGATGCGCCCACGCAGTGCAGCGGCGCGTGACGTAATACACATCATTATGGTTTGATTCAGATTTTAGCATTCAATTGATTTATTGATAGGTAGTTCATGAATGTATTGTATTGTATTCAGGAATTATAAATTAATAATTGGGCTGTATCATAAAAAATAATTTAATGTTCAACAGATAGATTTATAAAAAATATTGAACACGTGTTTTTTATTTCATTCAAATACTTAGGAAGATATACTGATTTGAAATGTCGCATGACGTCACGCCTTAGTACAAAATATACCAGGGTGTGACGAAATTAGCTCCCACTCCGTAACTTTAATACGCTATATCTCAGTAGTTTTTGGTAATTTTGACAAAATAAAAAATACGGGTCTTAATTTTTTTTATTATCTATATCACGGACTAATTATTTTTTGATTTAAATACTTGTTTTCGCATTTCGGTTTATAAAAAGAAGTTTTGGTCCAATGGGTGTGAACATACCTGTATGTGCAAGTATTTTTTTTTTAATATTTATAAACTAGTGCTTGACTGCAATCCCGCCTGATGGTAAGCAGTGATGCAATCGTTGATGGTAAAACGCACTAGTTTATTAAGCCTATTCACCTAAAAAACTACGGAATAGGAAGGATGACGACAGGATGATGGGAAGTATTTTGAAAAAAAAAAACATTATATGAAATAAAATGATATTTTTATCTGCAAAAAGGTTTTAAAAATAATCGGCTAAGTGCGGGTCAGACTGGCTCATGAAGGGTTCCGTACATCTACACAAAAACTGTGTTAATGTTTGTTGTAAGAGCAGCAACAGAAATACAACACCTGTGCAAATGTCAATTATCTAGCTAGCGGTTCAGGAGATACAGCCTGGTGACAGACAGACAAGCACTGGAGTTTTAATAATAGCAACCCGTTTTACAATTGGGAAACAGAACCGTAATAAATGAAATGCATCATCATCATCATTTCAGCCGAAAACCGTCCACTGCTGGACGCCTCCCCCAAGGATCTCCACGACGACCGGTCCTGCGCCTCCCGAATCCAGCGGCTTCCCGCGACCTTCACTAGGTCGTCGGTCCACTTTGTCGGGGGAACCCACGCTGCGTCTTCCGGTGCGTGTTCGACACTCGAGAACCCGTCGTCTCCATCGGGCATCGGTCCTACGGGCAATGTACCCGGCCCACTGCCACTTAAGTGTTGGAATTCTTCAGGATATGTCGGTTAGGTACTCTCGTTCTTTCTAAAATGCAGTTCGTTTTAAAATGATCGTACAGATACGAATAAAGTTTTTAAGAAAGTCATAAGTATCTCATAATATTCTCAGTATTGTTTGGACATCGTCTATCGGCTCTCTAATTACGCAACACGAAGCTTACGCGTGGGAAAAAGATGGGTGCGCGTAGATCCTGTGACCGCCGAAATTAAGACGAAGAAATTACTGTTCTCTCATTGGTCAATTGTAAATGATATTCTTTAGTGTAGCAACAATTGTAATGTCACATAATATTACTTAAGCTAGGGTTTGGTATGAATAAATAACAATTACTTCTACTCGCCTATCAGTGAACCTTTAATCCACAACACTATGAATCTATAACTTTGGAGTTTAGTGCTAATCCATTGCTCCATATATTCAAATAATGTTTCTGCTCGCCATTGTAAATAACTCAATGAATGTTGATAAACTGTCAAAATGAAACCTATTGTTACAGACAGTGTGTTAGATAATTACTGTTTTGTCAAATAGTTTTTAATAACAGTGACAGTTCGAACAGGTGACAGATTTTTTTTTACTAATTGCTTAAAATTTTCGCTTCTTAGGTGCGTATTCCAGAAGGAAACTCAAGCATTGATCTCTGCTTAAGCATTACTTAAAACTAGTTTCAACCAATCAAAAGGCTTGAAACGAGACTTAAGTAGAGCTTGAGTTTGAGTGACGTTCTGTAATACGGATCTTAGCCATAAATACTTCAAGAGTTTACGCTGCGATTTATATTTGAAAGTTTTTTTTTTTTTTTTTTTCTAAATCTTTAGCTATATTGTTTCTACAAGAAAACTTGAGATAACACATGTCCAATGTCAATTTACCACTAACGACCTTATAAGCACCAATACATATGTAGGTCAAGTGCAAAGGGTCAAAACGAATAATTCTGGAAGGTTCCCAAATGCGTGTTCGTGCCGATTTCAGCTCCTTTTATATCAGGCTATAGTGTTGAAATTGTATGTTTCCTTCTATCTTACGCCCACTACAAATTGATCCTTCAAAACCGTAACTATTCTGAAGAAAAATTGTCTGGTGAGTATAAATGGAGAGATCAATACAAATTGGTTGTAGGGCTATCTCTGTCCAAGTTTGTTTCACAAAATAAGGGTATGTAAGGGCCTGAAAATTATAGGATGACATGTCGTGTTTTTGTATTTGTGAGATAGAAAACAATGTTTTTTTTCTTTATTGTCTACTTTTCTAGGTATTGTTTTAAAGATTTCCTTTGAAGAACAGATTTTTGAGGTGGTTTGATGTTTTTCGCTGAAAATTTGGCATATAGATAGTATCTATTTGTATGTTCGTATTATGTACATACTATACTGTAATGTGTACGTCCTGGGGAATCTGTGTCTTCACGGTAGGACAGTGGTTAGGGACAGGGCTCTTCTACACTGCGCCATATATCAACGCTTATTAAAGCTTTTGTGAGAACTAAATGTATTAAAACAATTAGAAGCAAAAGACCCAACGAAGGCATTAATCGTGGTATTTAAATCATTATAAATGTATTTGATAGGTAATGTGAACTGATGATAAGATGCGTACCATTTATATAATACTAGCTTTCCGCCCGCGGCTTCACCCACGTCAACTTCGGTTATATCGTGCTTTTTGGATTTCCCTCAAGAATATCAAAATTTTCTGGGATAAAATTACCCTATTATTTAATCCGGACTTCTATCTTTACATCAATCGGTTCAGTAGTTACTTACGGCGTGAAAGAGGAACAAAGAAACTCACTTTCCCACTTATAATATTAGTAAAGATATTATTCTGCAATACGGATTAACTGTAAATTTTATTTAGATTATGGTCGTCTCCAGTTAGATGACTCAGTCACATTCTGTCAAAAAGACCTATAATCTACATTTTTGACATTTAATGTAACTGAGTTGAGATTGTGACCAATGAAATTTGACACACATATACTTTATAACCAGTGTTAGTATATAGAATCAAAATCAAAAGCCATTTATACAAATTAGGCTGAGAATCGGCACTAGAACGTCAATATTACCTAAGACAGTCCCTCAAACCGCCCACCCATCGCACTTCCTAGTGCATTCGCTGGGAAGACGAAGTGGCGGAACAAACTCCCCAGCAGCACAGTTGCCTTTTTATTAAAAAAAAAACAGATGACTTTAGACTATAGTATGTTCATACAGTAATGAACACAAGAAAACATAACAACGATGAAATTATTCACCATATGCCAGCTAGCCATGCCAAAATACCAGCAAAGCAAAAACAAAAAATAAAATATCATTAAAATGTAAATAAGTAAAACCTTATTACCTAAATGGAAGCCCCAGGTATAAAGGACGTGACAGCTCACATATTTATGCATTGTAAAAAAGCAAATTATATAAACTCTAATAACGTGTCAGTAAGCTAATTCTGGAGAAAGAACACAAGTTACATTGTCTTGAGTTAATCAGTGTGACCAGCTATTCTTATCATTTAAAGTCATTTATGGAATAATATGCTTTGGACAAAGCTTGGATTTGATTTGTGCTTTAAATGCATTGTAAGACAAGTCGAGCAAAGCAGAGGGTAACTTGTCTTAAACAGCCATACCAAGCCCAACAAAAGAGTTTTGAACCTTTCGAAGTCGGTGAAAAGGGGCTCGCAGTTTGTCCTATTTCTGGTGTTAATATTATCAATGTCACTGTTTTTGGTGTACATGTAAATATTTTACCTAACATAATTATAAGATGTTGGCTAGGATAAATTGCGAAGCAACCGTGAGAATACCAATATCTTTATAGACTACTTTTATCCTGATATTCCCACGGAACCGAAACGTATGTGGGTGAAGCAGCGGTACCCAGCTAGTTACTCATAAGTGAAGCGTCTTACGTCACAAAACGTCTGCCGGTGCGTGGGCGCAGGTTTATGAATATTGATCATTTTAATGTTGCGTGATGGTATCGAGTTCACTTTCGATCGTTACCTACTCTGTATCTTTGTTGCTTGAACTACCTCACTGTTGGTTATGGTTTCAAACCCATAACTAATAGCAAAAGAAATGGTAAATGAGTATGTCGTAGTTCAGGCAATTAGCAGACGGATTTCTGACGGTAACATGTATTTTGTCGGAGATTTTAGTAAAAGTTAAAAGCAAGAGAAAAAAGCTGCTGCTCTTCCGCTTATAGTTTTAGAGTTTTGTATATAAGTTTTCGTGTTTGAGTACGAAGCCTTTGACTATACAATATGTAAAGAAAACCCTGTCCGATCCATGAAGTTATTGTTAGGTATCGATAACTGATTCTACTAACGCCTACAAAACCGACCTACACTTAAAAAAAAATACCCCTAAAAAAACATTTTTACAAAAAAAATACTGACTTCTACAAAAAAAATCACTACAAAGTGAAAAATAACTAATTTCGGAAGTCGGTGGCAAAAATGAATATACAAAAACCAAAGACACCATGATATTTGCCACTTTGTAGTGATTTTTTTTTTTGTGGAAGTCGGTTGTTTTTTTTTTTTTTTTTTGTAAAAAGTATTTATTTTACAATTTTTAGTTGCAAAAAGTATTAAGCTGCATCCGGTCAGACTGGAGACTCCAGCCAACATAGTTGGGAATAGGCTAGCAAGCAAATGACGCCTTTTTTGTTTTAAATTTTGGTTTAAATACCAAACTACTGAACCGATTTTTACAAAATTTCTCTGGGGTCCGGACTCAATGTATGAGCATTGCTAGAGATGACACGATTATGTGACTTAATTTCAGTCTCTTGATTTTTTTATTGTCACATCAGCATGGCGCGTAGCAGTGGCTAGTGGTTGTCCTTCGTTAAACTTCAATGCTGTAAATTGTTGAGGACTTCCCTCGACTCTCTATGATCTTTGTTATCAGATCTACTGCAGACTTTGGTTATAACTCACATTGATGCAAACTTCTCATCAACGTAAATCAATTGAGTCCAAACACAAGGTAATTATACACAGTAAAATGATGAGGAGTTCCCTAAACTGACCTTTGTCTTCATCATCAGCTCCCTAATGAGAGTCACAACCTATCTAGACGTAAGGTTCTTATCAATACAAATTAATCAAGCAAGAACATAATGTAGCTGCCGTGAATAGTTGAGGAGTTCCCTCGACTGTCTCTCGGCTTCATCATCAGATCTACTGCAGACGTTCATTGTAACCCATGTAAATGCAAAGATTTCATTAATATAAATGAATTGAGTCCAAACACAAGTTAACTACTGTAAATCGTTGAGGAGTTCCCTAAACTGACCTTTGTATTCATCATCAGCTCCCTAATGACAGTTACAACCCATCTAGGGGTAAGGTTCTTATCAATACAAATTATTCAAGCACGAACACTAGGTTGCTGCTGTGAATCATTGAGGAGTTCCCTCGCCTGTCTCCCGGCTCCATTATCAGATCTACTTCAGACCCGTATTAAATTGTATTGCTTTAAAATACTTAATGAAAAAAACTTACAAATGCACTAGCCGTCCCTACAATTTTTGAAAGTTCTCCTTGATTTCTCTGGTCTTCCACCACCAAACCCTGATGTCCGTATCATGGGATACCTTGCGAATGTCTTCTTTCCAACAGAAAAAGAATGATCAAAATCGGTTCATAAACGACGAAGTTATCCGCGAACAAACATAAAAAAAAAGATATACAATATGTTAAGAAAACCCTGTCCGACCCATAAGGTTAATAAAGGTTAGGCAATCACATGATCAAATAAAATTTGAAATTTTGCATAATCATCATAGTAACAATACTAATCAATTTTGAAACTATCTTTTTTCCCCGCGAATTTACGCTAACTTCCCCAAAATTTGGTGTTTTTAAAAAAATGACAACACCATTTTAGGAGGTATAATTGTCGGCTTTCCTTTTATTGTTTTGTTAGATTATTTATTTCTTTGGCGGCGTCGCGCGTGAGCTTTGTCGGCGTCGTAAAAGAAATAACTAGTGATGCACTAATTTTTGGGCAATAACGTTTTTTTATCGCTATTAATCGAAACTTGTATCTGGTTGAATGATTTGTTAAAAACACAGATTACCCAATGGTAAAAGTACTTTTGTTTGTTTATCGATTAATTACTAATAACATTATTATAACACAAGTATTAGTAAACAGAAACGAGAAGGACTTATGAAACACAATTTTAGTAAAATTTTACAAATATTTTAACGGTCAATATCATAGATTTTGAGACAGAAACTGAAATTAAAAATTTGGCATGATTTTCATTTACAGCAGTGTACCTAACTAATTTAAGTTTTGTAAAAGTTCTAAACAATTCCATGCGATTTTGAATCTAGAATGAGAATGAGAAACTACAATACTAAATCGATAACAGAAATAGACGAGTAAATTGTTTCCATCGAAAATCAATATTTTGATTACTTACACATCCCTATTTACTCAAAGGATGCCGCGAGGCCAGCCCCGTAGGTACAATTCTAAAAAATAAAAATCATTTTTACTTTAAATTAAATTATCATTTGTGCATAAACATCGCTCTAGTGAAGACTATTCGTGTATTGTGTGATCATGTCGTTTCCTAATGTAGAGTAATGTAACATGCTGATGGAAGGTAGCAACTGCTGTTTTGTGATCAGGTGATTGTGGTCAATGTGGTCAATGTGGTTCCAGTATGACGGTGCGTCACCATATCTTTGTCCTGTACGTGAGAACCTCCATTATCAGTTCGGCGAGCAGTGGATTGGTAAGGGTGGACCAACTGTGGCCAGCGCGGATTTGACACCACTTGATTTTTGTTTGTGTGCATGTCCGTGCTAATCTCGTGCGACGGTGCCAGCTGGGCCTGTATCGTTGTTAGTGAACGAAATTGGAACAACATCTCCGCCACAGCCATTATGCTCATCGAATGAAATGATACATTTGGAGAGTCAGACGACCTTCCTACTTAAAAAAAAAGTTCTTTTCACGAGCTGCCTAAGTATCATTATTTCTTTCGAGACTCGATAAACGTGAATAAATTACCTATACCTACATGCATGAGGTCAACTGAGGTTATGAACTGTGCCTGTGTTGCCATGAAATTACCTATTTATTTTATTTAAGTTATTTATTTTTTAGGGGGATTTTTTTTTTAAGTTTAGCCAGGTTCTGTAGGCATTAGTAGAATCAGTTATCGATACCTAACAATACCTTCACCGGTCGGACAGGGTTTTCTTAACATATTGTATACGGTCGAATTGAGTAACCTCCTTCTTGAAGTCGGTTAAAAATAAATATGATTTCACAAAAGGCAGTAACTTAATACTTATGCGGTAGGCAATACATCCGCGGGCAAATGGGGGCAGCGCACGCGGCACGCGGTCATATCGCAATAATGCCGTAGAAAAAGGTGTTGTAACTTTTTTAACAAATTACCAAATTTTGGGGAAGTTGGAAATAATTTGCGGAAAAAAAAATTATTTCAAAATTCATTAGTATTACATTTCACGTCTTTTTTAAACATTACTATCATTTTTTTTGTAATATGCGTTTAGTTTGTGTGAAGCAAACATTTTTTCTTTCTTTTATACCTAGAGTGTAAAGATAGGACTATTACTAAGACTCTATTATTGTCTGAATATCTGTCTGTCGTACGACTATACCTATCTCATGTACTGCAATAGTTGATATTATAGTGCCTAATATAGTTATTATATTTTAACCTAAAGAGTAACCTTAAAAAACTACACAAGAATGATCTAACTTAACACGATTGGTGCAGTGGCTGAGCAATCGACTACTGCGTTGTGTGTCGCGGGTTCGATTTCCACACGGAGTAAATATATATACAGCCCATAGGTATGTAGTTGTTCCGAGTCTGGCTGTTTGTGTGTGTGTGAGTTCAATACATATTTGTAAAGCACCCACGATACAGGAGTAATTAAAACTGTGGGGCAAAATTGAAATAACCGACCAATTATACTTAACATGTCCACTTGTATCATGGGTTCAAAGCAACACTTAATGTATCAAATTATGTTAATAACCCATTATTAGACGAACCCTTTACTTATATAGATACATAATAAGTACCACTTATTTACTCACATTTCAATATTTCGTAGGTACCTATACGGGATTATTAATTAAAGTCGACCTAAAATCACAGTTAATTGAAACCTAATCAATATTGATTGTTTTTATGAGTCTAAATATATTTAGTGAGGTTACTATGCCAGCACATTGACCTCGCATGCTAAACGGGTTAATATTTTTAACTGAAGTTTACAATTAACCCAGTTATAACTACTGCATGGAGTGGTGCCGAGTAATTCTCTCAGAAATGGATTAGCATAAATACCAATAGGCATGGGAATTTTAAAAAATGGTTGTGTACTTATCGGCATAATAAATGATGCGATACCATTGTCGTTTAATTCACATAAATAAGATATTTAAGTCTTCGACCAGTGTGTGTTGCCAGTGATGACTTATGGAATTGAGACGTGGTCGCTAACAATGGGCCTTATAAGAAGGCTCAAAGTCACTCAAAGGGCAATGGAGAGGGCTATGCTTGGGGTTTCACTGCGCGATCGAATCAGGAATGAGGAGAACCGCAGAAGAACGAGAGTAACCGACATAGCCCGAAGAATTGCAACACAAGTGGCAGTGGGCTGGACACATTGCCCGTAGGACCGATGCCCGATGGGGCCGACGGGTTCTCGAGTGGCGACCACGCACAGGAAAACGTAGCGTGGGTAGGCCCCCGACAAGGTGGACCGACGTCCTGGTGAAGGTCGCGGGAAACCGCTGGATGCGGGAGGCGCAGGACCGGTCGTCGTGGAGAACCTTGCGGGAGGTATGTCCAGCAGTGGACGTATTTCGGCTGAAATGATGATGATGAAGGTACTTATATTACTGGTGCTTGTTAAGTATAAGTCGGACTAGTGCACAAAAGGTTCCATACCATAATCTATCGAATTAATTTTTTGTTAAATGCGAAACCCGAAATACGTGTCCAGTATTTTTAAGTAAAGAATCTATGTACAAAATTTCAAAAAGTTATCATGAAAAAACAAAACACGAGCAAAGTCATGAGCTTGCTATTCTACTTGGTTGTACCTAATAAAAATATGGTCAAAGCTCCGCTCGGGCAGGCGAGCACGGTGCGTTGCCTCTGCCGTCAGCTGTTGCGCGCGCAAGTACTATGATCTATCGTAAAGCTGCGTGCGCGCGCTCGGTTTGCACACTGCAACAATTTCTAAATAATGTATTTGGGAAAAAATATAACATAGTGTAAAAATGATTGGAATCGATTCAGTTGCTCATTCTGAACAAACTATATTCAGATTCGCATTCAGGTTATTTTTTGTTGATGATGTATAATCATACGTCATAGCAGAAGTCAAAAAATATTTAAAACGTTACATCATAGCATAGAATAAAGAGAGGAAGTACGTTATCTTCATACAAACGGACCGCGCGCGGCTTGTATGTCTGCGCCATAGTATCTATGCGTCGCCGCACGCACACCTAAACACAATATTAGAGTGCCTATGACTGCGCTAGTCGCGGCTAGCACGGAACGAGGTTCGCGCGTCACGGCTTTTCGGCACATTATACTCTGTTTTTTAATCTCGTAGACTAAATTGACACATGCAAATGTCAAATTTACATTATTAATTTTGTATTATTACGTTTTTAATAAGTACCTACACATTATTTCAGGATAACTTATTGTAAAAAAACGATACTTGATTTTATGAACGCTAAGTTTCGGCACTATTTAAGAATTGCAATAAACTGCCAACACTCGTAATGTCAGTTTAGTCTACGAGATTAAAAAACAGAGTATAGCTTTTAAAAAATGATCACATAAACTGCAAAGTTGGTATGTCTATTTATGAACAAATAAAAGACTTATATTTTTCAAATTATATTTCTAAAAGTTATTTACAAGGATACGGATATATTACACATTAAAGTTTAATAACAACGCGTTTCGTAATAGTCGAAACCGAAGAAAGTAGGTATTTTTCTGTAGCTAATTTGTAATTTTGTATTAAATGTGTGATTCAATAGATGTTATGTTTGTATTATTTATATTTGTATTAATTAAAAATAAAAATAAATATGGTTCTTTATGTGTACAAAACTAAAATTAAAAATTACAAAAAAAAATCTGACTAGTATATGTAAACTAAATACTAAGCAAATAATTTAAACATAAGCTCTTAGTCTATAAATATTTGTTAGCGGTTTGGGCGACAACCGTAACCGACGAAGCGCGGACAGTTGTCAACCCTAAGACAGTAGGCAATTAAATCGCGGATTGGGTCGCAGATAACCTACTTCCTCTCTTTATTCTATGATCATAGGCTTCACAGGACTTCCAGAAAGACTCTGGAAGAGGCCTTTACCTTTCATGGAGAGGGTACTTGCTAAAAATATTATTATTATATCAATTACAACATCGACTTCAAATATACCATTAATTAATTAATAAATCTTATTTATATTTTTTTAAACACATTTATAAAATGTAATGGATTGGATATTTAACAATCTAATTATTAACTAATCATAATCACATTAATTTTGATTTCTCTTTTTTTATTTCTTTGGATGCTTACTGTTATTAAAATTCGTTTAGAATAGAATAGAATACTCTTTATTATGTACACCATATAGATGATATAGATTATAACACATAAATACAGATTACAATAAAGATTTTACAAAGGGTGGAACAATGGGCGGTCTTATCACTAAAGGGCAATCTTTCACAGACAATATTTGGATGGAATACTAAGGAGAAGGAGAGAAAAATAATGTAGGTAGTCTACTAACTGTAATTGTGTGATGGAAAGCAAGAAATAAAAGGCTTTATTTTTTTTATGTATTACGTCATAGCAGCAGGGTATTTTTTTATTCTGCCGGGCTAAAATGACTTCCGCCGACATACATAATTATATAATTGTTTTTATTTCGTTATCTTTATTGACATTATCTTTCGAATTCTTAAAATTTTAAGCTGAAAAGATTATTAAACAACAAAATTTGATTTCGTCACGAAAATTAAATATTACAAATCTCTGCTCCTATGAACCTCTATTTTTTTTATTATCATAAACTAGTGGTTGACCGCAATCCTACCTGATGGTAAGCAGTGATGCAATCGTTGATAGTAAAGCGCTATTAAAAGCCTTGAAAACATAAGTGTCTTCGAGGGATGTCGGGGAAAGGTCTGATACAATCTTATATTGAAGTCACAGAATTGTAGGAAATACCGCCACTGACAAATTGTCCCAGTCCCTCGATGTACGAAAAAAAGAACCGGGCCGAACGCTTCGTCTGGGTCCTAGGTGGTGTCAACAACGTAAGGTGAATAAATGACTTTTGATTTTGATTTTATGAATGACAGCCGATAGCAATGGCTTAGTAACATGCTTTCCGAGGCACCAAGGTTTTCAGTACGTAAAGATCCACAAATTAACCTGCTTTCCGAGGCACCAAGGTTTCCAGTACGTAAAAATCCACAAACTAACCGCGGCAAGGGTAACTTAACTTGGTCGATTGACCTGTGTGCTGTTATTCACGAGCCCTTCCCCTCCTATTATGATAATTATGTAGTTATAAACTAGAATATTGCACTTTTGTGAAAAAATAAACTGGCCAATATGATTAATTTCTAAGATAAGGGGAGGGGAAGGAGGTATAAAGAGTACAATATGTGTTAATATCGGGAAAAGGGAGTAAGTATGTAGTTAACATAAGCGCCGGGTATGTGTGAGTGAAGGTGCACATGTGGGTGTAAGCCTGTCTGTGTATGTGAGTGGCTGTCTCATTCACTTTGTTTTAATATGGGATTTGATTCACTTATACTGAGAGTCGCTCATTCCTTCTCTGTATGAGAGGAAACCTGTACCCAGCAGTGGGACGATAAAAAAAAGGTTGATAATGATACTGAGAGTGATAAACTTCTTTTGTTTCACAACTATAAAATTTCTAAGCTCTTCTTTGATATAGCCAAAACGACCGCACATCTGTCACAAAGTTCCAAAATGAACTTCTCTGTCCATATACCCTTGGGACAAAGCGTGGTGATTTCACTTAAACAACTGTACCCTTTCGTGGTTCTTAAAGTTTATTACAGTAATCTTGGGTCTACACTGTAATATGAGAGTGTATAAAATTCTTGAGGTTGCTAAGTCCCTTGTGTGGGCAATTTAGAGTCCTCTTGGGTATACCGCCAACAGTGGCTTTTGTTTTCTCAGGTTTGATATTTAGAAAAAATTTGAGGTTTATTCGAGGCCCTTTATGTAGTTTTTATTAGGAATTATCATAAAATCTTTCGAAGCTTTCGAAGAATGTGAAGTGGTATAGACGTTTCCAGATTCCTATAAAGAATGGAGTTCCATTCATTGCTCTGCATGCATGTATGTATACCTTTGCTATCTATACTAGACTATCCATCATCATCATCTGCCAAGCGGTTTCCCAATTAATTTGAGGTTGGCTTCCAGTCTAACCCTGATTATCAGTATTTTAAATGGAGCGACCGTATCTGCTATAAATAACTCACTTAACACTCCTGTATTAAAGTAGAGGGCTCATCACTACATATCATAAAACAAAGTCACTTTCTCTTTGTCTTTTCCCTATGTCCTTTTGTATGATTAAATCTTTAAAACTACGCAACGGATTTTGATGCGGTTTCTTTTATTAGATAGAGTAATTAAAGTGGAAGTTTTATATGTATGATAACATCCACTAAATAGTGGAGAAATACCATTATTTTTGAGGTTTCTAATGTGATGTCGTAAATAATTAACTTTTTTCGCGTTTGCAATGTAGCGACCAATCGGAGTGGGGCGGGAGCAGTGAGCCGCTATGTTTTTTATACAATGTTCACAGTTTTTCTGTAGCGTATTTAGTAACAGCATTGCACCCGTGCGAAGCCGCGGCGGGTCGCTAGTAAATAAATAAACAGAACTGACTTCACCTAGTCTACAAACAAATAGACAAACTGAAGTTTTGTTTTGCTTCGTGTTTATAAATTAGTGGCATCAGTCATACTCATGCCACTTTCTCTAAATCCATGTAAAGAAACAAGAAAACACATTAAACAAACCAAATTTATTGGTAAACCCGTCAATCACCCCCTGAATTGTTTAGAGTGTCTTATTAGAGGGACATCGGAAACACAAATGACAGTACGCTTAAATAATTTATTTCCGATTACCCATAGTTTTTCCGTATCAACAAGGGAAACCCATCAAAATAAACATATGGTTATTGTGCTTTACAACACATAAAATATAATTCCAGAAGGCTATTTCTACACAATAAGCGAGTAAACGGGGTTTTGAAATATTAATTGCTTTTTTTTTTTTATTTGGAAACTTTTAGTTCTGGTGTGATACCAGTACCGGAATATCTGAATTATTGGAACCGGTACCATATGTAGTATCTTTATTATTGGTATTTCTAAACACTGTCGCTACTATCTACTGTTACTAAACACATATTTACGTTAGTGAGGCGTATGAAAAAAAACAGATATAGCAAGTTCATAGGCATTAGAAAAATAATTAATAATTTACTCGGTGGTAGGCCATAATATCGGCTGCCGGCAGAAGTTACCACCAAGCCTTGCCGCCAAGCGAGCATGATGTCTGGTGAAGTCGTACGGAGGACGGGTCTGAGCAGTTATGTTGCGATGTGTGCCGGGGACGATACGCCAAATGTTGTTGTGTCGGGAGTTTGGTCGTGGAGGGTCTCCAGATAAATCTCCCACTGGCGCAGCATCGTTGGTGGTGTTGTTGGGTTTAATATTTCCTTCCAATTCACTAAGTTTTTTTAAGTGAATATGCTTAATAAACTAGCGCGCTTTACCATCAACGACTGCATCACTGCTTACTTGCTTGTTGTTCACTGCGTCAGCTGCGGCAGCAGCTTTAATGTATGGAGCTGACCTTCTCAAAGTATCTGTTTTGTGGTTCGAATCAGGTCTGTGACTATCTATTATCATTGCCTACCACCCTTTGGTCCGTTATTATAAATCGATTAGATATTTGTTTGTTTTCGCTGGACGGTTTCCGGCTTTTATGGTGCCAGTAAATATTATGATAGATATTTTACGAATCTGTATTTATTTTTCATGTACCTAGTGATTTTAAAATGAAGATAAATCAACCAACTGTACGCACGACAGCAAGTCTAGCTATCCTAATCTGACAAATATTCCCTGTCAACCTTAAGCCTTAATGCTTTAGCGATAAAGTTGTAAATCTAATAAAGAAATTCGACAGATTGTAGTAGCTTGATGTGCTGTCGTCTGTACCTACACACGAAAGAACTACACAAGGTCCATCGTCAACTTTTATAACTGTCACGAAGTAAAGTTAGAATATAAGAAAGAAAAATAGTTTCAAAACGCACAATACAAATAAGTACCTAATAATAATAAAGTTATATTTGTGCCTTGAGTCATTTATTCTAAACTTATAACATGATAAGGGGAAAACAAATGATTTTTTTCTATGTTCAATAAGTAGTTAGGTACGCTTTTACGCCAAAACAGATTTGAATAAAATTTATTATGAGACTACTTCTTCTTCAACCTATAGAGGTGCTGAGGTGCTGGACAAAGGCTTTCCACGATGACCGGTCTTGTGCTGCCAGCATCCAACGCCTTCCCGCGACCTTCACCAGGTCATCGGTCCACCTTGTTGGAGGCCTACCTACGCGGCGTCTTCCGGTACGTGGCCTCCACTCCAGAACCTTACTGCCCCATCGGCCATCGTGCATCGGTGTGCGCGATTTAAACGAGTGTCTAGTATTTTTTTTTGTTCTGGTTGGGATATAATCAAATGACCTCTCCCGCTCTGGGCGGAGCGAAAAGGCGTGTCAGACTTTTACTGACTACACTTTTGGGACCAGCCGAGAGTAGTGAAATCGCAAAGAATATATCAACTGCTTCCTGAAAATCATCTTGTGTTTCAGAGAAACTATAGATTTTATTTCACATGTAAATAACATCTGTCTACATCTAAATAACAAATGTCTCGCTGGTGGCGGCGTGTGTGTTGGGTTATTGGGTTCCCTTCAATATGGTTGAGCTGAATGATGCTGATCCATACGTCATGTTCGTTAACGGACGCCGTCAGAGGGGACTGGTCGTCTCTTAGCTGCCACGGCGTATTTTAATTTCGGCATCGTTCTCACACGGTTGATTTGAACATGAATGATGTAATCAAATATTTGTAATATTAGCTTGAAAATTTAAACGAGTGTCCATGGAGTTTCTTGCCCGTTCTTCTCCATTGGTACCTACTATTTGGAATGTGCGACTAGCTTCATCTTATTGACTGACCGACCTTCTGACAATTCAAAAGTGCCTGTAACTGGTTTATTTGAAATAAATGATTTGATTTGATTTGATATCTTATTAGGCAAACTTTCTCTATGTGAGAGAAAGGTCTTTGCCCTTCATAAGGATAGGGGAATTGATGTACGTAAACTAAAAGTTACGGCACCCCTCCATCGAACTTTTCGAGAACATCTCACATACAAGTCCTTACATCCATACAACTCCAAAGCAAACAGCATTTAAGTGGGCTGGCCCGAAAATATCGCCATCGACGGTCAGAGGGCGACGCGGGGGACTGATTTAGTTTGTTGAAGCCGCCACGTTATCGATTGATCAATGAGAGAGCTACAAGGTTTAATACCGTCACTACTTCTGCTTAGGTGACTGGTGATGGGAAGAGAAAAAGCTTTATGGAGACGAAGCTAAACTGGACGTGAAGGTAAACTAAATCAATTTAAGTTTGTATCACAATTATTTAAATGTTTGAATCTAAATTAAGACTGTGTGGTTGCGTTATGTATCTATAATTAATGATTATTTTGTTATATTCACTATGTTCACTTTGTTACTGGTGAAAACAGTCTTTGTTTGACATTTCATCATCTAGATATGTCTACCCTTATGGAATCACTGGTTCCCAAGTCACAGGATATAAACCTACAGTTTGGGAGCCAGGAGGTATAAAAAATGCACCTTTTGTTGTATCATACTACTATATTTGTAACGTATGTAACATTTTTTACTGGTAATAAAAAAATATTATTATTTCCTTTGTTTATCTTTTTACCCATTTGGTTACATTTTTAAATATACCTATTGATTTAAAAAATACATAAAAATACATTTAAAAATATAAAAAAATAGTGTTCCACCGATGACGGGAGCAGGGTCCAAGCTACCGGTGGTCAGGGCTCCAGAGACAGGAACCTCCTCACGATGAGGGCCGTATCGAGGAGTACTGCATTTTGAATCAGGCCTTTGCCTTTGCCTTTTTATTATTACATTATCTAAATTACGCAAACAGATTTCAATGCAGTTTTCACCATCATTTAGAGAATTTATCTTGGAGGATTTATGTGTATAAAATATTTATATTAGAGTAATATACTGTAGTTGCGACTTAAAGACCACTCATATATCACTTTGGGCAAAATCACTTTTTTAAGCCAAACGTTTGTTCATTTTGAAGTTTTATCGAATACAAGTCAAGTTTATATGACGTTTGAATAGTAATCCATACTAATATTATAAATGCGAAAGTAACTCTGTCTGTCTGTCTGTTACGCTTTCCCGCTTAAACCTTTCAACCGATTTTGATGAAATTTGGCACAGACAATCTTTAGACCCTAAGAAAGGACAAAGGCTACCTTTTATCCCAGAAAAAATTGATATTCCCGAGGGAAATCTAAAAAGCACGATATAACCGAACTCCACGCGGGCGAAGCCGCGGGCGGGAAGCTAGTGTATTTATAAACGTCAATGTGCTTGCTAATCAAAAGTTTGTACTTATACATACGTTAATGAATGCTCTGTATCTATCATTTAAATTAATAGTGGCAATATAAAGAGCATGAATATCATGTAGCTGATAACTATGTATATTATTGGTGTAGTTTCATTCTATTTCTTTAAGTAGACGGTTTAATTGATTGACGGTAAAATTGATGTTTTCAAGTTTCAAAGTCGCAACTACAACATGGTAAATAAGCTCCATATTTATGTCGAATCGTAAATACTGTTCGAAAAAGACGTAGTCAAAAGAAAATAGAGCATAAACATTTAAAATAAACGTCCAAGTAAAATATTTTGATAACCATGGTTAAAAACATAAGTTTTAAAGTGTGTAGTATTTGAAATATAAAGGGCGTAGTGTCGCATCATTAACTATAGACAGAGAATAATATCTAGAATAAATATACAAAGTTAAGGTCGTTAGTTGATAAGTCAGCCCTGACAATAGAAGGCATAAAAGAACAATCTAGATGTTAAAGCCTATTAAATTAATACAACTAGGTACTGTAATATAGATCATTTGCAAACACAAACGGATGGCTTTAAATCTAACCTGACAGTTACAGTCACATCCAGACAACCCATTTCTCTTGCTAGTTCTCAAAACAAGGACTGACAAGGCCCATTACTTCTGAGTCAGAAAGAATAGTCGCCCACCTCCAGTTACTTCGTAGATATCAAAATAAGCAAATATCTGTTCACATCCTTATAAGCATGTTCTGTAGGTGGTCCCGGCCATAATGAACGTATCCTGTTAAACAATTGATTAATTGTGACGACTCTGGGAAACTGGCACGTTTTGTTTTGCGATGCGATGGAAGATTTGGCTCTTGAAATGATGATATAATTCATCTGAGAACATCTTTTAACAAGTATGTTGGGGTCAGATTCCTGACTAACTGGATGCTGGTAGGTATTAGTGACCTCAACAACTGTTAGTGGGTAATAATTATAGCCCTTGTTAAGACTTATTGTCAGTCTCGGGCTTCTGACGGCTCAGAACGACTATCAAAGATATAGGAATTATGGCCGTCCCAGAAGATGATATATTCAAAAATACCTCAGTTCTAAAAATCAAAAATAATTATTTGCCAGAAAATACATTGTTCGACAAGGGAAGATCTTAAAGCCCAAGAGCTATTTGTATTCTGCCTGTAAGCAGGCGTGCAAATTACAATTGTCAAAAAAAAGCAAATTTTAAGTTGATAGACTATAAAAAATCGACAAATATCAAAAATAGCACAATAACACAAATTCAAATGTCAACACTCTAAATCTAAAATGTCATTAGTCAAATTTTAAGTATATTAGGTCAATAATTGTTATTAGAAAAGTCAATATCATACATCCATAGTAATATTATAAATGCGAAAGTAACTCTGTCTGTCTGTCTGTCTGTCTGTTACGCTTTCCCGCTTAAACCTCTCAACCGATTTTGATGAAATTTGGCACAGACAATATTTAGACCCTGAGAAAGAACATAGGCTACCTTTCATCCCAGAAAAATTCGATGTTCCCGAGGGAAATCTAAAAAGCGCGATATAACCGAACTCTACGCGGGCGAAGCCGCGGGCGGAAAGCTAGTACACTATAAATGTTAACGCAATATAAAAGTCAATAAAATACAAGTTAAAAAAAGAAACAATTGAGTATATAAATGAAAATTACCATTAAACACAACAATAACAACAATGTTTATGTTCAAAAAAATCTATTCTATTGCTCTACTATTCTAGAAATTTAGACGTTTAGATAAATTAGTTTTTTTTTTATGTTTGCCAGGAGTGGGAAATCCTCATGGACGCCCAGACTGACTCACTAAGGAACCAGTCCGGGTAGTGCCGGACTCTTACCGGCTAAAACCCACTACTGTCTTTGCTTAGTGTTCCTCTGGCGTGATCAGAGCCCTTGTCACTCGGTGATAAATTAGTTTAAACTATGCTAATATTAAGTACTAACTAGCGGCCGCCAGCGACTTCATTCGCGTGGAGTTAGCTATACTCCGCTCCTATTCGTCTCAGCGTAATGTTATATAGCCTAAAGCCTTCCTGGATTAATGGGCTATCCAACGCTAAAAGAATTTTTCAAATAGGACCAGCAGTTCCTGAGCTTAGCTTGTTCAAACAAACAAACAAACTTTTGAGCTTTATATTAATATACTAATATATAAAGCTGAAGAGTTTGTTTGTTTAGCGTAGGTAACAAAAATTTAAAATGTATGCTGTATAATTTGGGGTTAAAAAAAATGTTCAATTAACTAACTCTACGCGAACGAACGCGCGGGCGGCCGCAAGTTTTTATTAAGTAGTTATAAAAAAAAAACAATCACTGATTTATTACAATATCTGCAACATGACGAAAGTCAACTTTAAAGACACCATGGACTTGGTTAATTTCAGACTGACAAAAAGTAATGAAAATCGGTGTCAAAAATCAGAATCAGAGAACATTATTCGAAAGACACACACACACAAGGACCAAAACACAGCTAAGTACATAAAGGCTACCTATTAATTTCCCTTCCGATCAACGCAACAATAGCTATATAATTACCAATTACCACAGCAGCATGTCCTGAGGGACACCTAAGACAATGGTTATCTCAATTGGTAGTCAAATTAATGAGCACTGTGCATTATTAGCGCCCCGGAGAATCATGCAAATCTAGGATGCAAATGGGGCGACAACATATTATATGCGTGTGTATGTATCTCTTGACAGTTTAGACTTCAAGATGCAATTGTAATACCTAACTGATAACATCATAAGGGGTCATTATATTAATCGTTATGAACCAGTTCTAGGTACATGAGAACAACAAAAACAAGGCGGAAAAAATAAACGGGTCTGAGCAGTTGTGTTGCGATGTGTGCCGGGTACGATTCGCCAGATGCTGTTGTGTTGGGAGTTTGGTCGTGGAGGGTCTCCAGATCAACTTTCCTCTGGCGCAACATCATTGGTCCTGTTGTTCGGTTTAAAATTGCATCACCTCGCTCAACTGACGTCTTCCTTCCTATTTACTCAGTTTCTTTGAGTGAATATAAAATCGCGCGCTTTACCATAAACCATTGCATCACTGCTTACCATCGGGCAGGATTGGCGTCAAGCACTTAACTAGTTTATAATTAAAAAAAAAAAAACAATTAAACGCTTCACAGATTTATTTCGCAAAACTCGGAAAAATATGGCAAAAGTTTTTTCTTGAAGTCATAATTATGTCCTTTGGTTCAAAATTGAGTCCTTTTAGGAGATTTTCAGTCATTTTAAATCAGCACCTACTAGCAACATTGCGGGGCCCATGGCTAGATAATATCAGCCATACAGGTCAATCGACCAGGTTAAGTTACGCTTACCGCAGATGGTCTGTGGATGGGTGCCTATCATTGCCACTTCGTGCCTCGGAAAGCTCATTAATATACAATAAATAAATAAAATCTATTTATTTTAGGCAACATGCCCATTATATTGTTAGTGTACAACATAAAAACCATGTTAGTATTGAATAAAAAAGAATTAATTAAGGTATTTGCCTCCTTCTGGGGCATCAGGCACACGCACTTGTGCTTGAACCTAGTGCCGCAGAAGGGGGCTGTCCAGCTTGTGGCTGAGCACGTTCAGAATGCTGTTAGCGCTCCCAAGAGAACAAAACATCAGCGGCATCTTTTAGTTCCTCGTTATCAACATGGCCGAGGTATTTAAATTCGTTAACTCTTCTAAGCGCGACACCATTTAGCAGCACAGGTGCCACACCCTCGAGTTTTCGACCCCTGCTTGGAACACCAGGAGCTAGCTTTTCTAGGCATTGTACAGGGATCGTATACCCTCCCGTACTCCTCACACACACCTATCAGCCTTCTGAGCGCGGCTATTGATGGGTTGAACAACACCATATCGTCTGCATAACTGATACTATTGACACAATGCCCATCAATTGAGCATCCGACTCCAGTGTCAGTCAGCTCATCAATCAGCCCGTTTACGTACAAGTTGAGGGAAGGAGACATTAAGCCGTTGGTTCTGGCACTGGTACTCAGCTCAGGAACTGGTATTCAGCTGAATTCGGTTAGACTGGAAGGTGACCCTAGCATACTTTGGAAAAGGCTAGGCAAATGATGACAATTTTTTTATAATTATAAACTAGCCCTTGACCTCAATCCCGCCTGATGGTAAGCAGTGATGGAATCGTTGATGGTAAAGCGCGCTAGTTTATTAAGAGTCTGTTTACACAAAAAGAACTAAGTGAATAGGAAGGAAGACGGCAGTTGAGCGAGTCGATGCAATGTTAAACCAACAACACAACCAACGATGCTGCGCCAGAGGGAGGACACAACGACATTTTTAATAAAAAAAAACATTAATAAGTAATGTAACCTACACAAATTATTTGTGTAGATACCTACCATGAATATGAGGCTTAAGAGGAAACTAAAACCACGAGGAAACTACTATAAATAACTTTCTATTCAGAGCTCGAGATTGAAGAACAGACGACGCGATATCTTCAATAGTATCCTAATGAAACCTGACATCATAACAATATAGTTCAATAGTCTTGGGAGGGAAGTGCCCTCCGTTAATCAGATTAAAGCATAGGGGCAGCGGTCACGACCTCGTACTTATTAATATATAGTACATAACTGTTACAATACTACAGATTTTGTATCGAGAAATTACTGTGCTTCATTTGTTCAATGGAGACTCGTAATATGTGTATTGAGTTACGGTGTTCATAAGACAAGCATAGAATTAATATCTAGCAAGTTAATGCAACTGACCGTTACAACCATTAGGGTGTACGAGTCCTCCAGTGGAGACCGCGTCTCGGCAAATGTAGCGTAGGACGCCCTTGGGCGAGATGGAGCGACGACATCAAAAAGGTGGCTGGTAGTGGCTGGCGGAGAAATGCTCAAGATCGAGCTTGTTGGCGTGCCATGGTGGAGGCCTATGTCCAGCAGTGGACGAGTAGAGGCTGATGATAAGGATGATGAACTTAATGAATCAAGGTCCAGAACAATAATGAGGCGAGATGACTCCAACATTGAGGGTGTGTGACATGATATACAACATTATTTTTACTTTATACAAAACCTGAATATAGTTTGTTCAGAATAAGCGACTGAATCGATTCCAATAATTTTTACACCATGTCACAATTTTCCGAAATATATTTAGAACTTGTTGCAGTGTGGTTACCGAGCGCACAACACAGCTGATGGTAGATTACAGTACTTGTTGGGACAAGTAAGTAAGATAACAAGCTGATAACTTTGTGGTTTTTCATGATATATTTTCGAAATTTTGTATATAAGTTTTTTACTTAAAAATACTGGACACGTGTTTCTGGTTTAATAAACAATAAATTAGTAGATATACCTATAACTATTGAGCAAACTCAAGGTGGATTGTACTTATATCAATATTTTAGAATGTAAGTAGAGTTTTGCTAGAGAGCGAGTTAGATGATTGAAAAATACGGCTAGCAAAGGTAGACCCCGGTCGGATAGCAGGGTAAAATTGACCCACACATTCTAGTCTAACAGTTGCTTTAACTAAGACAGACGTTCGTCCATCACTATGAAAGTGAGGCAATTAGACATGTGTCGAAGATCGCTTAAGCACCAAACGTCAACACAGTAGATACAGTGGGTAGCCAAGTCACACAACACTGTGGGTTGGTGGCACTTCAGAGTTATATACAATATGTTAAGAAAACCCTGTCCGACCCGTAAGGATAGTAAAGGTTAGGTAAACACATGACCAAATAACGTATGAAATTTTACATAATCATCATGGTAACAATACTAGTGAATTTTGAAATGATCTGTTTTTCCCGCGAATTAATTTCAACTTCCCCAAAATTTGGTAATTTTTAAAAAGTGACAACATTATTTTTTGCGGTATAATTCTGAGCGAATAGCGATGCGACCGCGTGCCGCGTGCCCTGCCCCTCTTCACCCGCGCCTGGATGGCCGCGACGCATGTTTTAAATTACCTCTTTTTGCGAAATAATATTTATTTTTTTAGGGGGATTTTTTTTTAAGTTTAGCCCGGCTTTGTATGCATTAATAGAATCAGTTATCGATACCTAACAATACCTTCACGGATCGGACAGGGTTTTCTTTACATATTGTATATAAACAGCTTAGCGTTACTCAGATTTAGTGGTATATAAAGGGATGTAGACGTCTAAGCCAGAAAGCAGTCCTAGTACCAGAATTTCTGAGGCTAAAGGTTTTAGTAAGATGTCTGTTATATGTATGCAGTGGCTATTAAGTGTGCGATGTAAACTGTAATATTTTGAAAGCAAAAAGACGGTCTTACTAAAACTATTATTATAGTCTTATTAAATATTTGCATTTTAAAAAAGTCCTCTGAGTTTGCTTCGGCATTTTTTTTTTTCAAGGCGTTTGGCCTATGCCATCTTGGCTTTAAAATATCTTCGAACACAATTTTAAACAGTAAAAGGATCTAAAAGATCAGAAGACCAGCCTAGTATTACCTACGTTTTACAAATAAAAAACTTTAGACGTTAGTAATATAAAACATTCAAAATCTCGCAATCGCAATTTAGTTACGGCAACAAACAAATATCAAAAGCTTTTATTTTTTTTTGGGACGAAACCCGCCACTCTGTTCCCAACCCACTGCAACTCCTGAAAGCCAGAATCAACAGTGGAGACCGCCAGAAAAACGCCGATCAATGAAGCTCGACGAGTCCCGGAGAAACAATTCAACTGTCTTGGGTACGCAACGAAATTAATCAGAAAAGAAAAGCAGAGGAGTAAGAAAAAAGATATTTTTTCCACTTCCCTCCATAACAAGCAGGAGACAAAACAGAACTAGGCCAATCAAAAACTTGTCAAAATATAGGGAGATTCGAGGATTTTTTGAGAGATTGCGACTGAGATCAGATTGTGACAATTTTCAAAATTAAAAAAAAATGTCCCGTTTGCTTACAAAACAAAAAGTATTACATCACAGAGCTACTATAAAATTCATAATCCGTCTTATAGATAATATCTCAACAGCTTATATTCCATCTAACACTCAGTCTTTCTCCTAATCTAAAGCACCTATATACCTAAGAACGCCTGAATTAACCCGTACCATCAACATCGTCTATGTACGGTCCGTCAACAAGCTGTTGCCTTTGGCTCGCCAAAATACACACAGACGGACCATGGACATTGAAGGCGGAATTACTATGGCATAGCCTTGTACTTGTCCAGACAATTTAATTGGCAACGTAACGTACAAAGGAGTGTGTGCTATAGGGAACTGTTTGAGGAACTGAACAGTATAGACTAAAGAGAATGGTTGAATAATTAAGATAAAAGTTTGGTGTTTTTTTTTAAATGTTTGCCTTACGGTTTGTGTATGAAAGCATTTATACAACGTCATTTTTACATGCTTTTCATTAGCTTCACTTGTATGTTTGCTTGCTTGCTTGTTTGTTTGTTTGTCCGTCTCTAACTTTTTGGACTACGAGTGAGCGGCTCATTACTGTAAAATGTCCCACCGTTTTCAATGCGTTTGTTCGTTCTTTTTTTTTTAAGAATATCGAACTAAAAAGTTGAAAATAAATATAGTTTTAAAAAAAGCGTGAGGCGCTTAATATACAAAAAATATTTTTA
This sequence comes from Sesamia nonagrioides, assembly GCA_017933935.1. Classification (NCBI taxonomy): domain Eukaryota; kingdom Metazoa; phylum Arthropoda; class Insecta; order Lepidoptera; family Noctuidae; genus Sesamia; species Sesamia nonagrioides. The sequence goes on along the minus strand of JADWQK010001324.1, from coordinate 732,242 downwards.
ACTTTTTAGTTTGATATTTTTTAAAAGCATGTTTTTTTAGTTTTTTAAACTACTTTTATTTGTTTATGCGAAACCTGAATACAGTTTGTTCAGAATAAGCAACTGGATCGATTCCAATCATTTTTACACCATGCTATATTTTTTCACAAATATATTTAGAATTTTTTGCAGTGTGGTTACTGAGCGCGCTACGCAGCTTACACGTGGGCATGCCCGCTTTCAGCTGACACTACAGGTCAATGCACCCGGCTCGGCCGCCCGAACGGAGCGTAGATCATATTTTTGTTGGGACAACCAAGTAGGATAACATTTGACAGCCTCCGTGGCGTAGCGGTAGCGGACGCGGCCGCTGCGCAAGGTGGCGCGGGTTCGATCCCCGCACAGTGCAAGTATTTGTATGCATGAATATGAATATTTGCACTGGTCTGGTCGTGCCTCGGAAAGCACGTTAAGCCGTTGGTCCCGGTTGCCATACGAACATCTAGTGGCAGTCGTTACGGGTTGTTGGAGCCCTCAAAAGTCCAACAATTGGTCTAACTGCAATGCTTCGATGTCGCCTTCGGGTTGTGGAGGTCAGACGGCAGTCGCTTCACGGAAAATGTCGAAGTTTAGCCATATCAGCAGTTGGACTGGTAAAGCGGACCCCAGACTCCAAAGCTGAAAAGGCTTCGGATGCGACTGGGATTAACGCTGGGATGATGATGAACCAAGTAGGATAACAAGCTCATAACTCTATGGTATTTCATGATATCTTTTTAAAAATTTGTACATAGATTCTTTACTTCATAATACTGGACACGTGTTTCGGGTTTCGCATATACAAGAAATAATTTTGTACTTACATATACGTATTTATGTCGTGCTGGCGAAAAATATCTTTGACGTTCTTAGATCTGCCTGTACGTGCGTATCTTGACGTTTATTTTTTGTTTACAATATTTCAAAGTTAATCATCAGAATGTTTGGTTTCATATCTATCATCTTTTACATAATATTTTTTTAACTGTCCTACGTTATCTCCACAGAACAAATAAAAGACATTAGAAGGGAAGTAGTTCGGGATTTGTATTAGAACGCGTGTCGCCGCTTGTGTCCCCTCTTTGACTCCACTATAAACAAGAAACCAATACCGAAGCTTATTACGCACACAAATAAACATTCGCACTTAGATTAAAAGTTTGTAATTGGTTGTCACACTAACGTAAGCAATGCATTTGACGTACACTCTTACATTCGCAAATTTCTCATACACGCTATGGCGACCAAAAGGTCGATAGTTTATATCGATAAAATTAACAGAAAATGATTGATTGTGTTCTAATTAATTTCGTAAGGATTAGGAGTATTCTTTACATATAAGTTTACATAAGATTCGAGTTATACGAAGTAATATACTATTTCGTAATTGTAAGATTTTTTAGAAAAATATTTCTTAGTAGAAATTTACGTAACTTAAAAATGTGATTTTTTGTTTATGGTGATATAAACCTAAAATTAGGGTTAAATGAAAGATTTGGGTGTACAAACAGTTTTAACCTAACCTAACTTTGATTTAGTTTAAATGTATTTTTTTCCTATAAACTTTTTATTTGTATCAATATGTATATATTTATAGTATAATCGTTTGGATTATGGTGTCATTTTATAGAATAAGTTTAAAGAATTCAAAAATGTATCATATTTTGGATTTCATATAAGTAAACTATAAATGATATAAATAATAATAAATATAATGTAATAAATAAAGGCTCCGATGGTTTTGGCTCGAGATAAATCTATCATGTTAAAAATGGCTTAAAATTGCGTGGCATTCCGTCCGATAAGCACGGGCCGTCTATAAACGGTGTGTTTAATTCTCTTTGAGGCCCACACAGGATTAGGCAGACATGCGCCACACGTATTTGTATACAATAATGACGTCAGTAAATACCTTTAGCACATGTATTTGTATACAATAATGACGTCAGTAAATAAATAAAAAATGAAACTAGCAAAATGGGTATACAAGTATATTTTAATATTGAACGATAATTTAATCTCAATTTCAATTACTGTCCCTGAAATAACACATATTTATTCAGTAACATGCGCTTGCTATCTTTTAAATTGATTTTTTTTCAAAATAAAGTGCAATCTTACACTTACATATTTTTGAATAATAGCTTTAGTTAGGTCTGTAACATGACTTGCAGTAGGATATAATCCAACTTGATGATTACTAATGTTATTAAATAGTTGAGTTCCAACGAAGCTACGCAAAATCTTCGCTGTCAACAAATGTTTGTTTATATTACGAAGATTATCGATGTAAAGTTTGATAACTGCTTCGGACGTTTTACAAATTTGTATTAGGTCTTTCGAAGGGTACAAAAAAAAGTTGCTTCAATCCACAGTTTTCTTATATTTGGATCTGTGGGAAATCTAAAAAAAAGTATTGAAATTTAATTGACAGAAGACAGAAACTTACCAAACTTGAGATTAATAACCCAACCAGAAGTTAAATTATCCAACAATATAATAGTATAATTATAGGTGATAATTAATGAACAGAGTTATTAAAATTTATAATATTACTGAATCATTTCTAAACATACAGGTTACTTCATATCGACATTGTTTACATCTTGGTACAGCACTATCGATGCGTGTGGAATTCTCAGAAATCAAGCTTTGGATCTGCGTCTGGGACGTTCGCAGTGAACATAATACATTGCGCAGTCGCTTATACTATATAAGACGGTACCCATGTATTGCAAGCTATGTATAATTTTGCATCTGTTTGCCATTTTATCGTTTTTAATTACAAACTACATAATACTATCGAAATAATTACAAATATTACTTGTATTTTGAGGTTTTTGGGCTTACCTGTGAAAAGAAATTCCTTGTCGGGCTACACTACACACCTCACTTCTTTTCCGACACGTTACAATAGCGCAAGACGGCATTATTAAATTTTTCCGCGGAGTTTCTTACGCTGTTACAATAAGAGCGCGACTGTTGACCGGTCAAGTCAATTTCGGCTAAACTTTGAGCGTCTGCTCACATCAGCGGCGCGCTTGCTCCGCCTTCAAGGCCCTTCTAATGTCTTTACTGTTCTGTGGTTATCTCATTACTAGGCAAAGGCCTTCCTCAGTTGATTTTTCGCAAGCCAGTGAATCCTCGTTCCAGTTTTGATGGAATCTATCCAGCTTGCCCCGCCATCTCCTAAGTGGTTTGCCGCGACTCCACCAATAATATACCCAATTATTATACATCCTTATTACCATATGCTACTTATCTGCAATTGCTTTGCCAAAGGAAAGTTACAGTACGTATACCGAAGTCAGCCCTTTTTCATTACGATTGCATAGAACAGTTAATCTAGTCGACTCGTCCCGTAATACAAATATTATAGCTATGCGAGATGCCTATCCAAATCGGCCATTCACATCTTAGGTACCTCAGATTTCTCAACCACACCTATATCACAAATCTCTCTATTTACTTGTACTTTGGCGCCTTTGGATATAACACCAACACCACAAGACATATATCAGGACGCCCACGGGCCAACAATTCTACGCCGGGTACCATAAAACCTGTACTTACACTAACTAAAAGAACCTACAACATTCCTAGAAACGAAATGCACTGCTGGTTTAGTTCCTGATAGTTTGCACCTTATAAACTGGAAGGCATCCTTGGATGGTATACACAGCGATATAGTCACTAGCATATAGTGATTGCAGCATCTAAGCACATACGAATGAGAGGCTATTGACTGAGCTCACGTTTCACAGCCGACCGGTGACCATAACACACCAACCATGCATCAAAATAGCGGAGAGCGTCGACATTGCATTTCGAAAATGCATAGAACTTGTACTGAGAGCCAGATGTGGGGCTATTGTTTAGGATGAGGTACTTTGGTGGTTGAGTTTCGAGGAAATACATAGTTATTTGTGAGGACGAGCAGCCATGCCGCGTCGAGATGGTGAAACACCATATCTAAATGTTTTATTTACATGCAAATATTATTACTAAAATTAACCATTTTTGAAATCAACAATCAATAAATTTATAGCCGCTATGAGCTTTAACTTCCTATTTTATTATATTAGGTTTCCACTACTTTTTAGGCAACTAGTTGATATTTAAACACAGCTTTATCTAAGTTAGCAAGATGGTGTCGCCACAAGAAGAACAGAATAATCAGCGTAAGATTTTCCCACAACTGGGACTATCGCTTTGAAAAGGAGTAGGATATAACCTATCATTCGGGCCCAGCATGTGTTGGCAAATGCCACATGACTTCGGTCGATCTTACCGGTTTTCTCATGACAGAAAAACAGTGAAGATAGAAAACGAAAAATAAAGTATGAAAACCCAATCTTAAATCCATTGTTTCGACCGAGTAGAATCTACTGCATCCCCTACCACTATATTCCCCTGTCACGGCGCGTACAAATAGCCCGGGCTAGAGGAATTGTTGACAAATACCGTGTGTCGTGCATTTGATGAATTAAGTCGACTTACGAGCCGCACTTGCCGTGTAGTCCGGGCTTAGAATGAGCTGCCAAAGAGGTGTTGGCGGCGTAAACTGTCGGTTTTAAAGGCTGTGGTAAATGTGTTGTGGTGTTTTTCTACGGCTTTCTGAAGTACTGGATAGTACCTACTTTATGTTTTATTTCCATACTTTAGATTTGCTTAGTGATAATATTTACATTTTTTTTTTTTCAATAAATTATAAACTAGTGCTTAACGGCAATCCCGCCTGATGGTAAGCAGTGATTCAATCGTTGATGGTAAAGCGCGCTAGTTTATTAAGAGCCTATTCACTCTAGCCTTGAAGACACTCAAGTTGAAGTCCGACGGGAACACTGTCTGTGGCGAATTGATCCAGTCCCTCGATGTACGCGGTATAAACGAGGAAGCGAAACGCTTCGTCCGGATCGTAGTGGTGTTAATATTGTACAAAGTATAGTAAATATTATACAAGCATACATAAACTCACTTCATACCATTGCGGTTTCAGCTTCTAGGAGTAAACCAGAGCTAATCCCAGGTTGGCGAAATATCAAACTCAAAGCAGTTGTTAAATTAAATAGTAGCTATTTATTAAGCGGCTAAAAGGAAAATGAGATTCACCAGTTATCCCTATGTGACCATTCTGCTGTTAAACTGACTGTTCCCAGCGGATGTATGGTTTGGCAAAGCCATACCAAAATAATTATGTATTTGGTCATAAACTGCAAAAAATTACTTACAACAAATACTACGTACTAGCTAGAATAAATCATGAAGTTTCTAAATGAGCAAACAACTAGAACATATTTTAATACACTCCTCCATCTCATTACAAAAACGTTGTTTTTATTAGTTATAAACTAGTGCTTGACTGCAATCCCGCCTGATGGTAAGCAGTGATGCAATCGTTGATGGTAAAACGCACTAGCTTATTAAGCCTATTCATTCAAAAAAACTGAGTGAATAGGAAGGAAGACGGCAGTTGAGCGAGGTGATGCAATGTTTAACCCAACAACACGACCAACGATGCTGCGCCAGAGGATGATCTGGAGACCCTCCACGACCAAACTCCCGACACAACAACATTAGGCACATCGTACCCGGTATACATCGCAACACAATTGCTCAGACCCGTCCTCCGTACGGCTTCATCAGACATCATGACACACACGAACACGACGAATCGCTTGGCGGCAAGACTTTGTCTGGTGGGTGGTAACTTATGCCGGCGGCTGATGTTGTTGCCTACCACCGAGAACCTCGGTAAGGTTTTTGTAATGAGATGGAGTAGTGTACCTATTGCTGGCTATGTTTGTGAAATACGTGTTAGGAGTTGTCCTCACACATATTTCACGAACATAGCCAGCAATGTACACTCAACACAATTTCTTCTACAAACAGATCGTGTTGACAAATGCCTTGCGCTGTACCTTTGATGAATTAAGTCTTCAGATTGATAGCGTAACGAGTGGGCGGCCGTCGCGTTCCGCTGAGCGACTGTTCATATTTCTAACTGACGTAGCGAGTTTTCAAGTAGGCGGAGCATTTGTATGATTTTCGAAACATTTTTATGAATTATTTGAGGAATCTAATATTAATCTTCTGTCCTTTTCTTAATGGAATAGAAAAAAAAAGATGCAGTGAAATTAAATTTAGGTTATTTGCGGCATTACTCAATATTTTCTGTGAGATTACTAGACGTAGGTAGTACGAGTTGTGTATTTTTCTACCCACATTCCGGTCCTACACTTTTCTTTATCCATACTAATATTATAAATGCGAAAGTAACTCTATCTGTCTCTCTGTCTGTTACACTTTCCCGCTTAAACCTCTCAACCGATTTTGTTGAAATTTGGCACAGACAGTCTATACACCCTGAGAAAGGACATAGGCTACCTTTTATTGAAATAAAAATTGATGTTCCCGAGGGAAATCTAAAAAGTGCGATATAACCGAATTCCACGCGGGCGAAGCCGCGGGTACAAAGCTAGTATCAATATAAAGGATTTAGATTACGGTTAGAGTATACGATCCCGGGATTCAGAATCACGAAGTCCGGGAATCTTAGTAAGACCTGTGATTGATCTGAAGATTTATAGACAACTTTTTTTTTATAAATGTCTAGCTGCGCCTCGCAGTTTCAGCCGCATAGCTTTCGATATGTTCCGCTCCTATTAGTCCCAGCGTTATGTTATAAAGTCTTCTCAGATTAATGGGCTATCCAACGCAAAAAGACTTGTTCAAATCGGACCAGTACTTCCTGAGATTAGCGCGTTCAAACAAACAAACAAAAAAAAAACAAACTTTTCAGCTTTATATATTAGTATAGATAAACTAGCGCTTGACATGAACAGTGACGCAATCGTCGATGGTAAAGCGCACTCAAATTGTAGTCCGACGGAAACACCGCCGCTGTAAAATTGTTCCCGTCCGATGTACGGGGTACCTATAAAAGAGGAGGCGAAAAGCTTTGCCTTGGAATTTAAATGTGGTGCTGTTCAAACGATGGCAGAACATCATATTATCTAAGAAATAATAGCCGAACTAGTCAAACGATCAGGTTAAGGTACGCTTGGCGCGGTTGGCCGTGGATTGATGACCATCTTGATATATCAAGATACCTCCGTGCCTCGGAAAACACTTGAAGCTGTTGGTCTCCGCTATCATCCTTGGATCTTTGATAATAGGTACGGGTCGTCAGATGCTTGAAAATCTGAAAACCAGTCTTTAAGGGTACTACCGACCAAGTAACTGGGTTGTATGTACAAAGCAGTGTTGCCCAAATGCAAGAACAAGACGAGACTTAACCAGTCTTGGTCTTGGTCTTGCGCCAATACACCTGGTCTTGGTCTTGGTCTTGCGCTCCCAGTCTTGGTCTTGGTCTTGGTCTTGCAGCAAGAGTCTTGCAAGTCTTGCAATTACCTATTAGTCTATTACTATTTATTAAAGTTTACTTTAAATCTTAGAAAAACGTATTAGAATTGGAACATTGTGAGCTTGAATTAACATAGCCATAGTAAAGATCAAGCAGATTAATAAATAACTGAAGATTTGATAAGAAATTCGAAAAATCAACTGACCTATATGTCGTTTTCCATGGAAGTAAGTGTTTCTTAATAAACATTTATGATTTATAAGCTTACATTTGCTAAAACATGTAAAAAAACAAATTTTTGTAGAATTTTTTTACACGTTTCAAGTATATTTAAAAGTGGCTACAATATTTATTAAACGGGTGATATTTGAACACTTTTTTGCTATTTTTTCTTGTAAAAACTTAAGAAATATAATGACTAAATGTACAATAATAGTACCTAAGTAATTAGTTTAAAACCATATAAGTATTCAATATTATAATATATACTTACTAGAATGAATTAATATGACATCTACTACCTATCCTTACCATTTTATCCTAATCATAATACTACTTGCGTGATCAGTATAATGTATTCATTTTCATTCTAAGCACTCTGAAACTTATTTATTCTTTGGAACACCTGTAGGTACTCTTAAAATTCGAAATTATTTTGCATGAGTATACCTACGCCCTATGGCGGCAATCAAATAGTGTCAAATGATATGATTTCGGCGTGGCGGCAACGATTGTTTTAGATTTCAAAAGAAGCCGCCGGCGCGTGTATCATAACCATGTACTTCCGAAAAGCGGCAAATTTCTTTGAGAAGAAAGTACAAAACCTTTGATGCCGCATTATCAAAGTGCCGATGGTTAAAACATAACTATGCATGCACTCAGTTTGATTTTAATAGATATTTTTTTATTCGCTATGTTTATGGTATTAGTCGTAATGCGCATAGGTCCAGTTTTTCATATTCTTTGATACAGTTTTTTGCGTCTGATAGAATTCCTAAGCGTACCTACCTATACACCGAACTGTTACACCTAACTACTCAGTGAAATAGCGCTAAGTCCTAGCTGCAAGACGCAAGAGTCTTGCAGGCTATGTCTTGTTCTTGCTCAAGTCTTGCACAGTCAGTCTTGGTCTTGGTCTTGCTAAAAATACGCGGTCTTGTTCTTGGTCTTGGTCTTGCAAAAACGCAAGAACAAGACCAAGACTGCAAGACCAAGACTGAATTTGGGCAACACTAGTACAAAGATACAGCATACAAAGTTACATAATCCAACTCGGTTGGGCTGCTTTCGGGAAGCTACGTAGAATTTTCTCGTCCAAAATACTGCAGTGTTTGAAGACAAAAGTCTTTGACCAGTGTGTGTTGCCAGTGATGATATATGGAACTGAGCCGTAGTCGCTAACAATGAGATTTATATGAAAACTCAAGGTCACTCAAAAGGCAATGGAGAGAGCTATGCTTGGGGTTTCACTGCGTGATCAAATCAGAAATACGGAGATACGCAGAAGAACGAGAGTAACCGACATAGCAGGAAAAATTGCGACGCTTAACTGGCAGTGGGCCGGGCACATTGCCCTTAGGACTGATGCTAGATGGGGCCGACGGGTTCTCGAGTGGTGACCATGCACCGGAAGATGAAGCGTGGGTAGGCAAGGTGGACCGACAACCTGGTGAAGGTCGCGGGAAACCGCTGGATACGAGAGGCGCAGAACCGGTCGTCATGGAGATCCTTTGGCGAGGCCGATGTCCAGTAGTGGACGTCTTTCGTCTGAAATGATGATGATGATGGTTGTGATGGTTAGATAGGCTGTAGCTCCATATAAAATACTGTTAAACAGCTGCATCTGTGAGACTAGAAGCTGACCCCAACAAAGTTGGGAAAAGGCTAAGTAGATCACTACGATGAGTGATAAATACATCATGGTCCAGGATGCTGATCCTGGACCATGATGTATTTACACCACCAAAGAAACCTTAGAATATTATGTTAATCACAATACATAAGTCTTTGACCAGTGTGTGTTGCCAGTGATGACTTACGGAACTGAAACGTGGTCGCTCACAATGGGCCTCATACGAAGGCTCAGAGTCACACAAAGGGCAATGGAAAGAGCTATGCTAGGAGTTTCTCTGCGTGATCGAATCAGAAATGAGGAGATCCGCAGAAGAACCAAAGTCACCGACATAGCTCTGCGAGTCGCTAAACTTAAGTGGCAGTGGGCAGGGCACATTGCTCGTAGAACCGATGGCCGATGGGGCAGTAAGGTTCTGGAGTGGCGGCCACGTACTGGAAGACGCAGCGTAGGGAGACCCCCAACAAGGTGGACCGATGACCTGGTGAAGGTCGCAGGAAGCCGATGGATGCAGCACAAGACCGGTCATCGTGGAAAGCCTTGGGGGAGGCCTTTGTCCAGCAGTGGACATCTATAGGCTGAGGAAGAAGAAGAAGAGGAAGAATACATACACCGCCGATGGCCGATGGGGCAGGAAGGCTCTTGAATGACGACCACGTACCGCGTCCAACCGTTCTTTTTGGAAATCCTTGGGGAGGCTTATCTCCAGCAGTGGACTTCATATGGCTGACATGATGATGATGATTTTGAATTTTTACTATTATGTATAAAACACTGTTTTTATATTAGTTATACTGATAGTAGCAGAAAACTGTGGTCACATTACAAAGAAAACCGTGGTCACATTACAAAGAAAACTGTGGTCACATTACAAAGCTACAGCACGCACACAGATCTTTTTAGTTTCACCTATACATATAAAAATGACAGAAATTGACTTAATGTACGATTCTGAACGCACTGTTTGATTTAATGTACATTAAGAAAGTACTTTCTTAATGTACATTAAATCAGTTATATTAAATAATCTCGCTGCTTTTACCAAGAAGGCAGACAAAATAAATAACAGAATTATACTTGCTACATAATAAGTACTTCATACATCGCCATACACGAGCTCCGTATTATCAAACATAATTTCCAATCAATGTTGTATAAATCCCGGGATTTCTTAGAAAGGCCCGGGATCTAAAAAAGGGTCAAACTCGTGTACTTCAGTACGAAAGTTGGTTACAAATATTGGACGGTAACCTGGCTACTTTAATTCGCTACGCCAATATTTGTACAATTATAATAGAGGATTCTGAAGTGTGTCATGTTTGACCGTATCGATATTGTTATTTGATGGTTCCTTCTGGAAAATTGGCCGCCATTTTGTGAGAAAACTAGCTCAATGGGGTTTGTTTACAAAAAATACTCAAACTTAAGAAATTTTTCAATAAAGCAAACGGTAATCATTACTTAACTTTAATGTACTCTCAAATCTACCTAAATTAGTGATTATACTCGAGAGCTTTTTTGAACAAGCTCATCATACTATAGGCAATTTAACATGACCCCACGACCCGTAGGCGTAGGTAAAGTAGTACTAGTGCGAGCAGGCGATGCGATGCGATATGCGGTGGATGTTATTCAGACAGTTTTGGGTCTCCCTAAAACTGTCTAAATAACATCTACGTGTATAGGTACCTACGCCAAGTTTTCAAAACTATACTTAATCAGAACCCGAGATCCTACGCCCCCACAACACAAAAAAAAACTTTAGTGGCCTATCTAAGAAATTCTCCCACGAAAGATATAAAATACCTACTAGTCCTCATGCAAATAACTTCTTAGCCCAAGGAAATCCCTACAATATTTTAACTCCGGCTTGCGTTTATTTAAAGGCTTCATCTGAACTGTCACATATAAATTTGTCAAACCGACAACCCGAAAGGCTCACTAAAGACCGTTACTCATGTGTAACTTGAGTTTCGTAAATAATAGGGCCTTCGCGATTCAGGGACAATGCACCAGAACATATTCTAGACTTAATTTCCGTAGCTTTAAGGTGGGAAATCCTTTGTCTGTGTTATATATATTAGTGGTCAAAGAAGGAACACTGGAATTAATTACGCTTACAAAAGGTCCGTGTAATGGTGTCGGTGAAATGTCACCGCAGCGTGATGTTGTGACAAGTTGATGTAATAACTCGAGTATTGGTTACTTCACTACTGAAGGAAGGCGGAACTTCCTGTCTTAGAGCTGATAAGTATACAAAGTTATTTTTTCTTTATACCAAACCTGAATACAGTTTGTTCAGAATAAGCACCTGAATCGAATTCCAATCATTTTTATACAAAGTTATATTTTTTCCCAAATACATTTAGAAATTGTTGCAGTGTTGTCACCGAGCACACAGCACTGTTCACGGTACATCAGTGGTACGAGGCGCGTGCTGAAAGCGGGACAGCCCTAATATCCATAACTTGGTGATTTATCATGATATTTTTTAAAATTTTGTACATAGACTCTTTTATGTATTTCAGGTTTCGCATATCGATACCTTAATTCGTAAATCGGTTAACTCGGCATTTAGTAAACACATTTTTTTTTACTCTTAAAAATACGATAGTATTTTAATTAATAGGTATAAAGGAATTCAAATTACCATAAAAACTATCTTACAATATATTACCTAACAACGATATTTAAGATTTTTAGTTAAGGGATGTATAAAAAATATACAGTTTTAGCATCTCCTAAAAAAATTGCTTAGGAACATGGAATTAATTAATGTTATACAAAGCACAGGTCCGTTCGTGTGTGGAGTACTGCAGCCACACTTGGGCTGGTGCTGCCAAGTGTCACCTGACCACTTTGGATTCAGTGGAGAGACGTGCAAAGAGGCTGATTGGTGACCCTGATCTAACTCGAGTTGGTCTCCAAAGCCTAGAGCACAGGCGTAGAATAGCCAGCCTTTCGGTGTTCTATAGGATGCATTTCGGGGAGTGTGCGAGGGAATTGCATGATTTAATACCCCATCTCCGTTCCACCAGCGGACGACCCGTCGTACGGCTGGTTTCCACCCTTACGTTGTTAACACCAATACGATCCGGACGAAGCGTTTCGCCTCCTCCTTTATACCGCGTACATCGAGGGACTGGAACGATTTGCCAGCGGCGGTGTTTCCGTCGGACTACAATTTGAGTGTCTTCAAGGCTAGAGTGAATAGGCTCTTAATAAACTAGTGCGCTTTACCATCAACGATTGTGTCACTGCTTACCATCAGACAGGATTGCGGTCAAGCGCTGGTTTATAATATGTAAAACAAAAAAAATTAAACGATTAGCGAATTAAGGTCGATACCTTAATTCGCTAATCGTTTAATTTTTTTATATGTAAAAGGTGGCTGGTAGTGGCTGGTGGAGAACTGCTCAGGATCGAGCTTGTTGGCGTGGCATGGAAGAGGCCTATGTCCAGCAGTGGACGAGTAGAGGCTGATGATGATGATGATAGAAAAAATAACGTTGTATATTGTATCACATTGAGAATATAAATATAAATATATATGGACAAATCACACAGATTGAGCTAGCCCCAAAGTAAGTTCGAGACTTGTGGTATGGGATACTAACTCAACGATACTATATTTATAATAGATACATACATAGATAAACATCCAAGACCCAGGCCAATCAGGAAAAGATCGTTTTTCCATCATGACTTGGTCGGGGATCGAACCCGGGGCCTCCGCGTCGCAGGCAGGCGTGTTGACCGCTACGCCACGGAGGTCGTCAGCTGCGCCACGGAGGTCGTCGAAAATGACGGTAGACTTGTCAAAGAATGACTGCATTACTTTGACAAGTCTACCGTGATACATTATTTTGCGTGGCTTTATGTAACCCTATCTTTATTATCCTATGTTTTACGAAGCCCTGCGTAAATCAACGTAGCTATAGAGACAAGGGGACGCTTTTACTGTGTCTCCATTGTGTGTCTGTCCGGCTGGCTTTCTGTCTGTCCGTCACCAGGCCGTATTTGATGAACCGTGTAAGTTCGACAGTTGAAATTTACACAAATTGATTTCTATTGATGCTATAACAATACTATTTCAATTTATTTTGTGTAGACGGTTCGGCCTTCGTACGCAAGTCGGACACGCACTTGGCCGGTATTTTCCATCTCGTAGTATAAGTTCTTTCGGTAGTTATAAACTAGTCAAATTAGCGCTTGACCGCAATCCCACCTGATGATAAGCAGTGATGCAATCGTTGATGGTTAAGGACGCGAGTTTATTAAGAGCCTATTCACTCTAGCCTTGAAGACACTTTAATTGTAGTCAGACGGAAACACCGCCGCTGGCAACTGACTGGGATTACAGAAGAAGCAGAAGACTTATAACAAATAACACTTTTACTCCCACATAATCAGCCTATGTGTTGTGTTGTGTGTTCTCACTACTGGAACACGGGCCTCTTTTCGGTGAGGGGGTGTGGGCCGTAATCTACCACGGGGGCCCTGTGCGGGTTGGTAGATATCACATGTCTCCGAAGTTTTGCCTCTAAGACATGCCGGTTTCCTCACGATGATTTCCTTCAGCGTTTTAAGAGCAGTGGTGAATAAATAATTCATACAAGGTAAAGAGCCTGACGGGGTTTGAACCTACGACCTTCAATTTTAAAGTCGCGGCCGATAGGCCATTATCAAGTTATATCCACACAGGCATCAAACTGGGCCACAACCACTGCTGCTCAATACTCAATATCTTTATTGCTTTAGCATAAGTTCATGTAAAGGTGATAACAATTTATGTGAGATCAATTAAGGACCCTGTAGGGCACAACAAAATAGGGTAACAGGAGAGAGGAAGCTCTGTTTGAATATCTTAAAAAATGTAATTATATTGCAATTTAAATTAATAATAAATAAAATATATACGGAGATTATTAGCATCATTTACATCATTTTACTTAATCTACAATTTATATATTATTTTATTTTTGGTAGGTATCTGACTAATTTTACTTTATTTATTTATTTCCTTATTTTTATATTTGTGTTTAAATTATGAATAATTAAAACGTTTTAGACGGTGAATAGTCTGAGATGATTAATTCTCTTTAAGATCACAACTTCAAGAACCAGCAGCGTCCCGCAATTTCACCAGCACAAGTGTCCGTCCCGTAAGAATATCCGGCTAAAATCAAATCAAATCAAATCAAATCTTTTATTTCAAATAAACCAGTTACAGGCACTTTTGAATTGTCAGAAGGTCGGTCAGTCAATAAGATGAAGCTAGTCGCCCATTCCAAAGAGTAGGTACCTATGGAGAAGAACGGGCAAGAAACTCCATGGACACTCTTTTAAATTTTTAAGCTATTGTTACAAATATTTGATTACATCATTCATGTTGAAATCAACCGCGTGAGAACGATGCAGAAATATATTGTACGCTGGGAGCGTCCATTATGGAAAACATACAAAAATCAATTCAGAAATTAAAATACGCCGTGGCAGCTAAGAGATGACCAGTCCCCTCCGACGGCGTCCGTTCACGATCATGACGTATGGATCAGCATCATTCAGCTCAACCATATCGAAGGGAACCCAATGACCCAAAACACACGCCACCATCAGCGAGACATTTGAGTGAGCATGACATACTCTCAACAGCCAGAGCACAATTAAGTCAATAAAAAAGACTAACCCAACAAATAAATGCCTTACAGCACATTCGTACATTGTGCTCACACGTTTGCCATGCAATTATACAATACTAAGAAATTGAATCTACACAATGCTAAGATAGTTTTGTCCAAGGTTCAGCAGCTCCAACAGTGTTCCCGAATCTGTGGAAAGTTTAACTCCTGTGCAGCTGTACAAGTGCCGAACACCTCTGTCAGCGATACAATTCCGTAACGTACAATATGCTTGGCTACATAGTGTGTAATACAGGCTTTGAATAAATAACATAAACAATTACATATTAAAACTACAAGAGGAAAAATCAAAGAACAATCATTGTATAGAAATCGGACGCAGCTCAAGCCCAAGCCTTTTTGTCCTCAATATAATCCTTCACACTATAAAATGCTTTCTGACACAACTTACGTTTAATGAAGGATTTGAATTTATTCAGGCTCAGATCTTGAACCACCTCTGGAAGTCCATTGTAAAAATGTATACATTGGCATCTGAAAGAGCCACCTATTTTCTTGAGCCTTGTTGTAGGTACAATAAATTTGTGCCTGTTCCTAGTATTTATATCATGGACATCACTGTATTTTTTAAACAATTTTATATTTTTATGAGCATACAAAAGATTTTCATAAATATATTGAGACGGCACGGTCAGTACATTAATCTCTTTAAATTTTTCTCTGAGAGAGTGTCTCGGACTTAATTTATAAATTGCACGAACAGCTCGTTTCTGCAAAACAAATATTGTTTGAATATCGGCGGCATTTCCCCACAACAGAATGCCGTACGACATTACGCTGTGGAAATAGCCAAAGTACACTAAACGGGCCGTCTCAACATCAGTCAAATTACGAATTGTTCTAACTGCGTATGCAGCAGAACTTAGCTTTTTTGACAATTTTTCTATATGTGAACCCCATTGAAGCTTAGCATCCAGAGTTATACCCAAGAACACTGTGCTGTCGTCAGATTTCAATTCTTCGCCCTTTATCAACACTTTAGTTTCCACCTGCCTCACGTGAGGTAGAGTAAACTTAATGCATTTGGTTTTTTTCTCGTTTAAGAGTAAATTATTAACATTAAACCAATGGACTACTTTGGAGATCGCGCTATTTACATCATCAGTAACCTGCTGCTGACGTTTCAGTTTAAATAAAAGCGAAGTGTCATCTGCAAACAACACTATATCGTGGTTATCCTTTATTAGGTACGGCAGGTCATTGATGTAAATAAGAAACAAAAAAGGACCAAGAATTGACCCCTGTGGGACTCCCATTGTTACTAAAGATCCAGAAGATCTTTTTCCATTAACGTCAACGCTTTGAATCCTACCACTCAAGTAAGATGGAATAAGATCCAGTGCAGAGTTCCGGATCCCGTAGTGGCGGAGTTTCCTGATTAACGCATCGTGAAGAACGCAATCGAATGCCTTGGACAAATCACAAAAGATGCCCAAGGCATCGCATTTATCCTCCCATGCATTATATATATGACCTAGAAGTTCAACACCGGCATCAGTAGTTGAACGACCCCTTGTAAAACCGAACTGTTTGCTATGTAATAATTTATGTTTATTAAAAAAATTTAGCATTTGGTTTAAAATTAATTTCTCAAAAATTTTACTAAGGTAGGTAGTACAGAAATAGGTCTATAATTTGTGGGGTCTGATGTACTACCAGATTTAAACAAAGGTATTATTTTACTATTTTTCATGAGATCAGGAAACTCTCCACAGTCAATACAAGCATTAAAGATAACAGCTAGAGTGGGTGCCACAATATCAATAATAGACTTAGCAACTTCCACCGAATGACCCCATAGGTCAGCAGTCTTTTTTACATTCAGAGTGTGAAAGATTTTAATTATATCTCTACTGATAACATGTTCAAAATGAAACTCCGAATTACAAACATTAACATTTTCTTTAAGCAAAGACTCCGCAACAGAAGGTGATGAGTTTAGGGATTTAGTAGTTGAAACAGGAATATCCGAAAAGAAATTTTCAAATGCCTCAGAGACTTGCGAGTCTGATTTAATTATGTTGTCATTAATAGACAGGCTATAGTCAGTATTTCTATCACTGGACCTTCCCGTTTCACTATTAATAATTTTCCAAGTCGTTTTAATTACATTGCCACTGTTCTTTATCTTTGAACTCAAGTAACGTGACTTGGCCATATAACAAACTTGTTTGAATAATTTTGAATATTTTCTAACATATAAATTGAATTCAACAGTGTTAATATAAATCCTCTCATTGTACAATTCATAAAGCCGAGTTCTACTTTTATGAATACCGATGGTAGCCCAATCAGAGAAAGATGCTTTACCATTAACAGAGATAGTCTTGGGAACAAAGGTGGAATCAAATAGCTTACAGTATATATTAAAAAAATTGTCATAGAGATGATTAGGATCAGCATTAACAGCACTGGATAAGACTGGCAATTTATTGATGAGATCAAATCTAAAAACCTCCAAGCGGCTTTCAGTTTTGGGGTTAACAGTGATATCCTTTTTGGCCACTTTTTTACTATGGTTTGGAATAGTAATCCTTTGTCCGCAGTGATCAGAATCAAGTAAATTTAAAACTTCTTTGTGGCTTGGTATTATGTTTGTAAAAATATTATCTAGGCACGTGGCACAAGTAGGTGTTATTCTTGTGGGCTCCAAAAATAGGTTTACAAGATTGTAGGACTGAAATAGACTTATAATTTTATTACAATAACCAGAGTTCTCTAATAAATTAATATTAAAATCACCGCAAACGACAATGGCTTTGTTTGAAACACAAATCTTGTGTAAGACTTCATCCATTACCTTTTCAAAGCAGTCATACAATCCTGAAGGGGGTCTGTACACACTTAACACAATGAAGCCCTCCAACTCTATACAGGCAATTTCAGCTATTCGTTCAACAGACAGGCCCACAATGTCTTTACGATTTTTAAATTTCAACAGGTTACTAACTAAAATTAATGAGCCACCATGTATAGCATTAATTCTGCTAAACGAACTACCAACCTGGTGATTCTTAAAATTAAACAAGAACTGGTGACTTTTTAGCCAATGTTCGGTTATGCAAAGAATATCAATACCATAATGGTTCATGAATAAATCAACCTCTAAATCTTTGTTCATAAATCCTTGAATATATTGATGCACCAAATTAATATTATCTATTGACTTTAAATTTCCTCCCGAGTTACCTTTAAAAAGGGAAAAGCTATCCTATATCTTAATAGTGGACTCTAGTGCCGAGGAATTTGAGAAATGGCTTTTTGAAAAAAGTATTGCCGTCGTGCCGCTTTCAACCTTTGCCCGTAAAGTGCAGTTGCAACTCAGGCTGATTTTACCTACAAAAACGTTGACCAAAAGATGCTTCGTATTCCGCTGTTTTCTTTTTCAAATCACGACAGATCTCAATTATTTTATATCACAATTTAGAGGAAAAGTATACCTATGCTTCTATTATTTTCTTTTTTTGTCGAAAACTATCATATTTGTTTAATAGTCATCTGAACATCACGGTATTAATGGGTTATTTTTCGCGATTATGAAGTATCGTATTTCTTTTATTAATTAAGTTTCGGAAAAAATCAAATAATAGAGGCACGTATAATCACTCACGTATAATGCCTACAAAGCCAAGCTAAACTTAAAAAAAACCCCTAAAAAAAATATTATTATATTATTTCGCAAAAAAAGGTAACTTAAAACACGTGCGGTAGGCCATACAGGCGCGGGCGAAGAGGGGCAGGGCACGCGGCACGCGGTCGCATCGCTATTCGCTCAGAATTATACCGTCAAAAATAATGTTGTCACTTTTTAAAAATTACCAAATTTTGGGGAAGTTGGAATTAATTCGCGAGAAAAAATGATTATTTCAAAATTCACCAGTATTGTTACTATAATGATTATATAAAATTTCATATGTTATTTGGTCATGTGTTTACCTAACCTTTACTATCTTTACGGGTCGGACAGGGTTTTCTTAACATATTGTATACCATCTGTGTGCCAAATTTCATCCATATCCGTTCAGTAGTTTTTGCTTAAAATAGTCATAAACATACATCCATAACTACAAGCTTTCACGTTCATAACATAACATTACTTTGATAAATAATTGATTTATGAATTTCGATAAACACGGCCATAGTTCAACACTCACAATCAGTGTTTATATCGACACGAGTTTCAATAATAATAAACCACAAAACTGAATTAAACTGGACTATCTGCACTTAGATCTGTAATAAGTACATAATTATTGCGATTATTATAAAGGTCAGTAATATACAGTATGTTAACTAACAGAGGGCGTTCCCGTTAACCCGAAGTAGTATAGCATACATACATGCTAAAAAAAATATTTCCATTCGAAAACAAAATGTTATAAAATTTTTTCCAATAAGAAAATATTCAATAAAAATTTTAAATTGACATGTAAAAGAAACACACTGTACACGCGAACATGAAAGACGGCAACGTCGCAATTTATTTATACATGACGACTACTATTTTGATTTAAAACAGGAGGTTTCAAATTTATTTCCAATTAGAATTTTTTATTATTCGGATTTTTTTATGCTTATTTTTCTATGCTTGATATTTTTATTTTAATCTATTAATGATATACATTAACGAGTTTAAGGGAACGCCCTCTGTTATTTAACATACTGTATAATGTATTATTGCAACACTTCAATGTACTTCACAGAAATCAATTGAATTCTATTTCTGTATAGTCATACACTACTCAAGGGCTGTAAAAAAGGCCTGGACTTACGATATAGGCCTGGTTATGGATTCGAAGCCAGACGGACGTTTTACTTTGTCTAAATAATTTCATCACCACTGCTCTCTAAACGGCCAAAGAAAACATCGAAAGGAAAAGCTAGTCTTAGAACCTAAATTTTAAAGGCATGTGGTGACATCTGCTAACCCGCAATATGTCCGCGCGGTGGATTATGAACTTCCTCTCACAGAGAGGAGGCTGGAGTGTGAGTCCACCAGCTTATAATGTATGTAACATTATAAGCTGGTGGACTCACACTCTTAGGGACAGTCAACAAGACATACGTGGTCAAACTTTCACTACAAAACCCAACCTTACTGCTACAACATAAAGAGTCAATTGACACAATATTATTACTAACATTGAATTTCGAATAATTTTTCGAAAAGATGAAGGACAAACTTCGCAAATTTGCCAGCGACGGTGTTTCCGTCACATTACAATTTGAGTGTCTTCAAGGCTAAAGTGAATAAGCTCTTAATAAACTAGCGCGCTTTACCATCAATGATCGCATCACTGCTTACCATCAGGCGGGATTGCGGCCAAGCGCTAGTTTATAACTTATATAAAAAAAAAATCGCCATTTTGGATTTTCATTTCGATATCACTATAGGCTTCTAGGCTAGTATGTCGTGGTGGCCTAGTGGTTAAAACACCAGCCTCTCAAGTATGAGTGCGCGGGTTCTATTCCAGGTCAGGCAAGTACCAATGTAACTTTTCTAAAGGTGTATGTACTTTCTAAGTATATCTTGGACACCAATGACTGAAGGTGAAGGAAAACATCTTGAAGAAACCTGGACTTAATAAGTCTGAAATCGCCAACCCGCATTGAGCAAGCGTGGTGATTAGGTACGCTCAATCCTTCTCTGTATGAGAGGAGAAATGTGCCCAGCAGTGGGACGATAAAAAGGTTAATGATGATGATGATAATGATAGGCTTCAGCACTCTTGAAATTTATGAAAACCAAGTCCTTCAAAAGTTGATTCAATTTTTGCTACCAGCTTTCCCTAACGTAAGCTGCTTTAAAGGAGTTTGTTCCAAAAAACATAATATTTTGTTTAAATATCGACCTTATTACATCGGTAGCTTATTAAAGATGTCTCTGTACATTTAGAAAGACACAAGGACAATCTTTGCAGTTCACGGAGACGGTTGCTACATTCCGATAGCCAATGTAATAACCATTCGATTATCAAGTTTATTGAACTATCGATACTCGTTTAGTTCCAAATACGCTTACAAGGCGCTGTTTCTTCCTATTCTCATACAAAACTCCATAATACTACATATCATAAAAGTTTATTGGGGTTAAGGTATTAGAGCAGTCAAAGTTTTTAATAAAGCTGTTTGTTCAGAAAGTTGACAACGTGTAGTCGCTGCACTTTGTGGTTTTATGAAGGAAGATCTATTTATTCTATCACCATTTGTTCTGGTGTGGTGTAGCCTAGGGGAGACCTATGTCCAGCAGTGGACTATGATAGGTTTGATTGATTGAGACTCTTTCATAAAACACGACGTATCCGAAAAACTTCAATTTAAATGATAACAAGTTTGACATGAATTTGTATTCAACAAGATATAGATAATTTATTATAACAACTCCAACTTATAACACTAAAACCAAACAAACTAAATGACAATAAAACCCTCCATGCATACATACAACAGAACTAAAACATATAAACATAATAGGAGTTGTAAAGCTAGGTCCACACGCGCGACTATTCGAATTGATCCGAATAGTTTTCGAGCGAACGTGAAAATTCGATTGCGCCGCGACCCGATGCGGTATTCACTAGTATTGGTTCAAGCAGACGTGCTCTCTCGCAAATGCACTTTTGTTGTCGTTGTTTACCGTTGCGTCGGCAAATGTTGGCTTTAGCGTTTATATTTTGTGGGAAGCTGATGTGTTATGGCTTTATAGTGGTTCGGTATAGATTGGAGGAACGTGTATTTTTTTTTTTTAATTTGTCACTTTGAGGTTGGAACTGTAAAATACTGTAAAATTAAACTCGTATTTTGGAAGTTATTAACGTTTTTAAAAATAGTCTCCCAGCCGATACGGTCACGGATTTCAACCCCAAAGGAACTTAGCCGTGTAACCTGGAGATATTACGATGCACAAATGTAAGCGTAAACCCAAGTGCAATCTCATAGTCCGATGGAACAGCAATTCGACACGATCAGGGATAGATCAAACGCAGAACCAACGGCTTAGCTAGCAGTAGCGGACGCGGCCGCTGCGCAAGGTGACGCGGGTTTGATCCCCGCACAGTGCAAATATTTGTATGCATGAATATGAATATTTGCACTGGTCTGGTCGTGCCTCGGAAAGCACGTTAAGCCGTTGGTCCCGGTTGCCATACGAACATCTAGTGGCAGTCGTTACGGGTTGTTGGAGCCCTCAAAAGTCTAACAATTGGTCTAACTGCAATGCTTAGATATCTCGCCTTCGGGTTGTGGAGGTCAGACGGCAGTCGCTTCACGGAAAATATCGAAGTTTAGCCAAAATCAGCAGTTCGACTGGTAAAGCGGACCCTAGACTCCAAAGCTGAAAAACTGCGGATGCGACTGGGATTAACGCTGAGATGATGATGATGACTACATATATAAATTACTAGCGCCCGCCAGCGACTTCGTTCGCGTGGTTTAATTATGCTCCGCTCCAATTAGTCGCAGCGTGTACTATATAGTCTAAAGCCTTTCTGGATAAACGGGCTATCCAACGCAAAAAGAATTCTTCAAATCGGACCAGTAGTTCCTGAGATTAGCGCGTTCAAACAAACAAACTCTTCAGCTTTATATATTAGTATAGATATAGATATTAATAAACCACCGATTTCCAAAAACTAAAAGTTAAATATATGTTAAAATATACACTAGCTGAACCAACAAACGTTGTATTGTATTTAAAAAAAACTATATACCTAACCTATCATTCTCTAATTTACAACCTATTCTTAGACCTACCTATGTAATAGATACAAAAAAAAAAAAACAAATTCGGTGTAGCCATTGTGCCGTAGGAGTTTCGACAATATAGAGGGATAGAGATAATTTACAAATTTGTATTGTGGTAATTATTATTATTCGAATAAACAGACAAGCGGCTAATTAGCTGATGCGTGTGTTTTAGTAATATTGGAACTACTGAACCTTCACTAATGTGAAAGCTACAGTATTTCTTGGTGTGTGGTGGTGATATACTAGTTGCGCCTTACGATTTCACCTGCATAAGTTTCGACCCCGTGAAAATATTCGGATAAAAAATATACTAGTGATAGTCCTGATTATGAACCATCTGTGTGCTAGATTTTATTTAAAAGAAAGAAAGAAAAAACCTTTATTTGCGGTAAACATGACGCAAAAGTTTACAAAAACACAAAAAATTGTTGAGGGAAATATGCGTCACATCCACGCAAAACGGCTGTCGCTAAGCATTATGCTGCGACCCTATTCAAAACAGAGCACAGCGCTGGTTTTCAGCGAAATCTAAAACCAATTAGTGCCTCTTATATGAAAGAGTAACCAATATCCGTTCTTATATTATTTTATGTTATAGCAAGAAATTTCATACGAACGAAATCATAGGAAAATTCTGAATTCATAACTTATTAGAACGAAAATCGCATTAGGTTTAAGTACACAGTTATTTTTCAATATTCGCAGCTACAAACATTAGACGACCGCGTTGACCTTTTTGACCTTAAGTGTCTTATACCCAGGGTTGACGAATTAGGTAATTATCTTAAGTAGGCAACTACATATTGAATTCGTAATAAACATTTTAACCTCCAGACTATCGAATTAGAATTTTTATTAGCCGATAAGAAATTATGTTTTATTTGTCAATGAAATAAACAAGGCAGTTCAGTAAGTAAATAAGAAAGTTTACCAATTCAGATTGGTATTAGAATTGGCCTCAAAAAATAAACATTCAAATAGTCTGAAGGTACAATTTCTTTAATTTCATCTACCAATCTAGTCAAGGATTGACTACAAGGAATAATTTGATTCCACAAATTGTTGTGGAATCAAGTAAATATTCCAAATTGAAGTTTCTTTTACAATCTTGGACTGTTAACCTCTGCGACCTTTGTGACCTCTTATGTCAGATACAAAATAATTTAGGGTTGGCGAATAAGCTTGCATTTGTTTAGACTTTAGGCAGCTTTATAACTATAGATAATTACTTTCATTATTCAAAGTTACTTGGCGGGGAGATGAAATCGCGCATTAACTTAAAGCTGTGGAAAATTAAAAAGCTAAGATTATGAATACGTGATAATGATAATAATGTTCATCACTGAAGCACGTGTTTGAATATAATAAAATATTTGTTATTGCTAATATTTTAGCAGTACAGTTTGTTTATGTATTTTACTTATAAGCTAGGGTCAATAGATTTTAATCCAAAATTTTTAGACGCTCATTTTTTTTTTCTTTTAGGCCATTGGTTAAGTAAGACGTAGTAGGCGAGAAATCTAACGGTGAATTTTACCAATGCAACAGAGCGTTATTAAGAATCAAAGAAAGAATCGCTAAAAGATCGAACCAATTAA
Source organism: Sesamia nonagrioides (assembly GCA_017933935.1). Taxonomy (NCBI): domain Eukaryota; kingdom Metazoa; phylum Arthropoda; class Insecta; order Lepidoptera; family Noctuidae; genus Sesamia; species Sesamia nonagrioides. The sequence goes on along the minus strand of JADWQK010001324.1, from coordinate 707,960 downwards.
GGACCCTATCGGGCACCGAATAAGTTTATTTTTAAGAAGAGAGAGCAAGAAGGTCCATTTTAATGAGAAAATAATAATTAAATTAATTTATGTAGTATCATTTACTTTTAAAGTATTTTATTGAAAGTAATAAAACTGGACTGAGCAGGACATGTCTGCCGCTTGCCGAACAAACTGTGAGTCGAAATAGCACGGAATTGGTGCTTTGGGACAGCGAGGCAAGGTCGCGACAGACTGCTTTAGAGATAGTGGCGCGAGCTGAATAAATTCCGTCAATGCTGGAAGTCGTGGTAACCTAGTAGTTAAAACACCAGCCTCTCAAGTAGTGTGTGGGTTCAATTCCAGGCAGGCAAGTACCAATGTAACTTTTCTAAGTTATGTGTACTTTCTAAGTATATCTTGGACACCAATATCTGATTACAAGGTGAAGGAAAACATCTTGAGAAAACCCGGACTTTAAGTCTGAAATCGCCAACCCGCATTGAGCAAGCGTGGTGATTACGCCCAATCCTTCTGTGTATGAGAGAAGACCTGTGCCCAGCAGTGGGACGATAAAAAGGTTGATGATGATGATGATGGATGAGGGTGCGCAGGCTTGCTATAGATGGAAGATGTGGAGAGAGGCCTTTGCCCAGGAGTGGGACAGTGTAAGGTACCAAAAAAACAAAACTAAAGGTTTTTCGTATTGTTAGAAACATTAAAAAAGAGTTATAAAAAAGGTAATATCTCAAACGTCAAATCCATACGAATTCCAAATTCAAATCCCTGACAACCCGTATCACGTGAAACCTTTAGTGTAGACTCAGCTTTACGCCCTTCGGTTTGTTTGTAGTTCTTTGAAATGGTAATTTATAATTACAGGATGGCACAAGTCAACCTTCAGAGTCTCTGAATGACTCTAAATTCAACCTCTGACCCTCCACTAAAGTAAAGGTCATTACCATATTATTAGCTTTTAGATTTTCTATAATTACTTTGATATTAGGTGGGAGAGAGGTGGTATTAAGATTGGTACGTGTCGTGTGGGTTTGTATAGTTTATCCAGCCGTTTCGTGTGGCGGTTAGAGGATTGTGTTCAAAGATTATATTTGTGTATCCTCGTATGCTTACTTAAAATCATCAATTCAATTTAACAGCGAGGTTATTTCATCGCAACTTGCAACATGCTATTCGTCACGAAATGAAAAACTCCATGCGATATTGACAAAGGAAAAGATCTTCGGCGGAGTAGAAGCCAATTGTGAAAATCGAAGAGAGTGACAACACTGTGAGCTTTTCACAATTGACATTATATGGCTCTGTGCTAAAAACATCGATTAAATTCGTACTTTTCTCTCTCTTAGTATTTTTACATATACGAGTTCGTCTGCGTGCTATTATCGCGTCAGGAACTTCGTCCTTGATATGAAATATAAAAATTAAATAAAAATCCATTTGTTTTCTATTGAGCACAAGTCATCATCATCAACATCAGCCTATACTCGTCCACTGCTGGACATAGGCCTCCATCGTGGCACGCCAACAAGCTCGATCCTGAGCAGTTCTCCGCCAGCCACTACCAGCCACCTTTTGATGTCGTCGCTCCATCTCGCCCAAGGGCGTCCTACGCTACGTTTGCCAAGACGCGGTCTCCACTCAAGGACTCGTTTACCCCATCGGTTGTCGGTCCTGCGGCATATGTGACCAGCCCATTGCCACTTCAGCTTGCTAATCCTCTTAGCTATGTCGGTGACTCTGGTCCTCTGTCGGATCACCTCATTTCTGTTGCGGTCCTTCAGAGAGACGCCCAACATAGCCCGCTCCATAGCTCGCTGAGCGACTTTAAATTTATGGACTAGTCTGACCGTTAGTGTCCACGTCTCGGCTCCGTAAGTCATGACGGGTAGGATGCACTGGTTGAAGATTTTAATCTTCAAACATTGGGGTTTGGGCGACGAAAATACCCGGTGAAGTGTACCAAATGCTGCCCATCCCAGCTGGATCCTTCTTTTTGCCTCCTTCTCGAAGTTGTTCTTCCCTAATTGTAACGTTTACCCGAGGTACACATATTCTGAAACAACTTCGAGCGGCAATCCGTTTACGGCAACTGGTCCCGGAGTGACCCGTTCATTGAACATAATTTTGGCCTTATCTAAGTTCATCCGGAGACCGATGCGTTGGGAGGAGTCAGCTAAGTTGGCCAGCATTTGTTCCAGCTCTTGCTGCGTTTCCGCCATGATGACGATATCGTTCGCAAATCGCAAGTGTGAGATGTACTCGCCATTGATGTTAATGCCCCGACCCTGCCAATCCAGCGTCTTAAACATATCCTCTAGGGCATTGGAGAACAATTTGGGGGAAATAACGTCCCCTTGTCTCACTCTGCTGGTTCTGGACTTGGACGGACATTGTGGCGGCATTGTAAAGATATCTTATCACTTGGATATATCGCCAATCGACTTGGCATCGCTGCAAAGATTCCAGAACAGACCAGGTCTCGATGGAGTCAAAGGCCTACTCATAGTCCACAAATGCTAGACACAGGGGCTGATTATACTCTTCGGTCTTCTGTATAATCTGCCTCATTGTGTGTATGTGGTCTATGGTACTAAATCCTCCTCGAAACCCGGCCTGCTCAGGCGGCTGAAATTCGTCAAGTCTGCGCGCTAGTCGGTTCGCGATCACTCTCGAAAATAACTTGTAGACATGGCTCAAAAGCGAAATGGGTCTATAGTTCTTCAATAAGGTTTTATCCCCTTTCTTGACAACGACGAAATGACTTGTCCAAGTCCAGACCCAGCAGACTAAACATATCCCCCATATGTTTAGTCTGCTGGTTCTGGACTTGGACAGACATTTTAGCGGCATCGTAAAGACATCTCATCACACAAGAACAAGTGAGGACAAGTGGTGATTTGTATAGAGTAAAGTTTTGATAACAAATCGGGAGTAACTCATATTAAATAGTATGATAATTTCTTCAGACGTAAATCAACCATGAGGTTGGAGTTGAAAACAGCGTCATTTTGGCTATTGAAAGCCTCAATGATCTAAATTAACCTACTTACATAGATGTTACTTTCCTAAAACACTAATGAAATATTCCTACCCACGCAAATCATATGATTTTAAGTACCCACAGTTATCATCCACTCACCGCCGTCCAAACATTGTAATGCCAATCAAATTCCAACTGGACAATGGCCACTTAACCTATATAATTTACTAATTACATCAAACGGAATACATGACGAATAGCTGGGATTCCGTGGCCATCATTATCCAGCCTAAACATTTAGGGGATGTCTAAATAGCAGTAGAACATTGCGATCATAGATCTAATTACATAAATAGGGATCATTGTTTGATTTGTGGCGTTGTTGTGGTCTACGAGACTATGGTTTAATGTAATGAGTTCTTACAATATGTATTTATAACACATGGGTCATGAATCATTTATAAATGATTAATGATTTAAATTACCCTACATTATTATCGAAAATAACAGTAATGATTTAGCAATTAAGCCCAGCAAGTCTTAACAGTAAAATAATATAAGCCTGGAAAATAAAAAAGACAAATAATTATAACTATAGGAAGTACACTGTAGTGATGTTTGGGATTGGTGTCTATCTTTCCATATCTGTATCTATATAAAAGACGGTTTGTATTTGCCAAATTTGAAAAACACCCGGGAATATTTTCCAACTTTTTCTTATTTCTAAAAACCTACATAACTAACAGTCATTACTAGGACACAGCCGTCCTCTCTTCAAGAAGGAGTCAGTAGTAATCTTCGCGTGGATCCAGTGCGTTTTGGTAGCCTTCGACGTTTTAGTTCTAGGACAAGCTGGTATCCCATACGAAAACCAAATATCAAAATATGAAAAATAATAAATCGAACACTTCTTCTGTTTCTCAGTGTATAGAGGTCCCCTGCTGGAAAAAGGTCACCCATAAGGCTTTCATTCCAATGGGGGATAGGCGGGTTGGGGATCGCAGTAAATTTATATTCCACAGGAGATGCACTACTGCCCGCGTCCTTGGTGAGAGTTACGTCATCATAAGAGGCGACTAAGGGAACCGTGGATGACTACGGGAATAAGGGATGGTACTATTCTAAACCCGGTACCACACAGGAAGATCAAACAGCTATCATCATCTTAAAAAACTAAGGTATTGGTTATAACTATTGCAATGCAACGGAGATCAGCTTCATACACTGAATCCACAATAACAGATTGTGCGTCGGTATCACTGCCATCTTGTTTTAAACTTCTAGTATAAGTGCACTGCACTCCAAAGCCGCCCGACGGCACAGCCCGCCGACACAACCTGGCGGCACGGCTTATGATGAAAGAAGCATGTCGGCAACCTTCACCCGCGCATGTTGGCGGCTTGCCAGCGGCTAGCGTACGCAAGCGCTCAGTTGCCCGGCGACATTTCAGCTGTAGTGACGTGCTAGTATTTTAATTGCCAAATAAGTTTCTGATGTGGAGCCGCCGACATGCCGTCGGCAAAGTTTTACGACTTGCAATGACTGAAGCCGCCAATCTAACCCGCTGGAAAAATGTTGCCGACATATGCCGCCGGGCTTTGGTGTGTAGAGCGCCTTACAGATTTACAGATACATGACAAGTTTTTCACAATTTGGGACTCCACCTAGTCACTACCTCACCCTAACAGATATATCAGCATAATATAGGTTATTACTAAACCCTATGAAGAGTTTGTTTGTTTGTTTGAACGTGCTAATCTCAGGAACTACTGGTCTGATTTGAAAAAAAATTTTTGTGCTGGATAGCCCATTAAACCAGAAAGGTTTTAGGCTATATAATATCACGCTGCGACCAATAGGAGAGGAGTATATAAAAAAAACACGCTGTGTTACGAGGGTGAAACCGCGGGGCGCAGCTAGTCTAATATACTATGGGACATAACAGTAGAATGGGTCACAGAAATTTACAATTTTCATGATAAATCAACAAAACTTTAAATCACAAATTATAACTTTCGAACTATAACTGCAAAAAGGCAAAATATTTCACCAGCCACGATAAACCTATCAAGGTCAATGCGGTACATTTTCAGGCATTTTGATGGAGAAACAACAAATAAATCAACATTAAACTTTATTAGGTCGGAAAGCGCTCAGTGCATGCTAATTAAAGACCAATGTCATGAATAATTTACTAAGACCAAAAGCCATGTAGTAGTTTAGGTGCAAAAGGTCTAATTCAGAAAAAAAAACAGTAAATATTTCTGTTAAAGTATATTTTTAAAAGTCTAGCTAAGAGTAGAGGATTTGCCTCATTAGTCTAGCAGTGGAGCTCGCGAAGCAAGAACCAAGGAAGGTTCGATACCAGTATTGGGGAAATATTTACTGATCACAAAAACGAAAAAGTCATCTTATTACTGTTTCTTATGCAGCAGAACATCTCTTTGAAAATCATTCTTTTGAAAATGGAAGTAACAGCCGCGTTCTCTTCGGTAAATGATATTGGGCAGATTTTTTTTAAAATTTGCAATTACTGAATAATGGCAATTTTTTTCTATTGTAATTAGATTTTTGTCTTTGGTTTTAAAATGTATTATGTTACTTTCTAGCACCCTTAGTGTAACATACAGCGCTAAAACCATATGTATGTATAACCATATATAACTCGGTTTCCATTTACTGCCCCCATAAAGCCAGGTAGCAAAACTATCTGGTGTATAATGAGTCAATTTAGCCCCTTGTATAACAATATACTGTGGTGTGGTAATATTGTGGTGTGTAAAAAGTAATTATTAGATAGACATTTCCATTGATGGTAAAAGTTTGACTTTAACAGCGCCTTTTTTTTCGTAGCAGTAAAAGCGATATTCTATTGTCAATAAATACTGACGCGCGAACAAAATTGATCTTCTGTATATTTATTTCTGGTTTGTGCTGAAACCGAACCTTCAGAGTGACATAATCAGGGAAAAAGGGAGCTTTCAAACTACCCACTTTGAATTTTATTATACTCGTATATTGTATCCTACCTACTAGCCGACAGATAAATATAAGTCTAGTTTGATTACCTACTCGTAAGATCATAGTTGAAATGTGTGAGTGTATATATCTTAGTATGTGTGTGTTTCGATGTATTTCGGTGTGTTATTGTTTTTTTTAATTTTCACAGATATTCTTGACCTCACTTTAATACCCTCAAAAATCGTAAACTTTATTTGTATGAAAAAAGGCACACGGAAAAAGGCATACAGATTTTTGTTCTTTTTCTTCTTCTTCCTCAGCCTATAGATGTCCACTGCTGGACAAAGGCCTCCCCCAAGGCTTTCCACGTCGACCGGTCTTGTGCTGCCCGCATCCATCGGCTTCCCGCGACCTTCACCAGGTCATCGGTCCACCTTGTTGGAGGCGTCCCTACGCTGCGTCTTCCAGTACGTGGCCGCCACTCCAGAACCTTACTGCCCCATCGGCCATCGGTTCTACGAGCAATGTGCCCTGCCCACTGCCACTTAAGTTTAGCGACTCGCAGAGCTATGTCGGTGACTTTGGTTCTTCTGCGGATCTCCTCATTTCTGATTCGATCACGCAGAGAAACTCCGAGCATAGCTCTTTCCATTGCCCTTTGTGTGACTCTGAGCCTTCGTATGAGGCCCATTGTGAGCGACCACGTTTCCGTTCCGTAAGTCATCACTGGCAACACACACTGATCAAAGACTTTAGTCTTGAGACACTGTGGTATCTTGGACGACGAGAAGATGTAGCGTAGCTTCCCGAACGCTGCCCAGCCGAGCTGGATTCGACGAGACACCTCTTTCTCGAAGTTGGACCTACCTAGTTGGACTGTTTGTCCCAGGTATATACAATATGTAAAGAAAACCCTGTCCGACCCATAAGGATAATAAAGGTTAGGTAAACACCTGACCAAATATAATATAAAATTTTACATAATCATCATATTAACAATAATAATGAATTTTGAAATAATCCTTTTTTCCGGGGAATTAATTCCAATTTCCCCGAAATTTGGTAATTTTTAAAAAAGTGACAACACCGGTATTATTATAAGCGAATAGCGACGCGACCACGTCACAGGTGCCGTGTGCCCTGCCCCCCGCCGCCCGCGGAATGGGGTTGCTTACCGCACATGTATTAAGTTACCTCTTTTTGCGAAATAATATTTTTTTTTAGGGGGATTTTTTTTTAAGTTTTGCCTGTCTTTGTGGGCATTATTAGAATCAGTTATCGATACCTAACAAAACCTTCACGGATCGGACAGGGTTTTCTTTACATATTGTATACTCGTCAACAGCTTCGAGTGCAGAGCAACCAACTACAATTGGAGTGGGTGCGAGATTTTTGTTACGTAGCCTTTTCTGCAGTATATTTCTGCCTCTAGCCGTGTTAAAACATTTCATTCGAATAAAAAAGTTTTCATCTACCTTAGTTGAAAAATTACATCCAGGATGATCGCACAATGTTGTACTAGGTCAAACACATGTCAGGAGTAAAAATTGAACTACGAAAATCGCACTTACTGCTACGAATTTAAGTTCAATTTACTACCATGGATATGTTCAGGCTGTTGGGCTGCCCGACCCAGATGTAGGTCAACGGTTAATTGCTATTCCGGTGCAGACAACCACTACAGTTTGTGTGAATATTTGCTCAATTGTACTGAAAAACTACGTACAATTCCGGTCGCGAATAGCGCCCACTTTTTGAAATTGTTTGACTTTGTAAAATAACATCTGTGTTATTCATACCTGTGCGATGGGTTACCAGCCCTTGTCCGATGAAGGCCAGCCCGCGCCGCAGCTGAGCCAGTAATTATAATACCCCATGTAATTATAATGTCCCAACAATGACCTCTGAGTTTGTTTCGGCGTTTCTTTTCAGAGCTAGTACTAGGAAACGCCGTGGTCATCAAACCATTAAGTATAACTTTCGATCCAGCCGTCCCTTGCTGTCCTCTCTAGCGACGCCCTAAGCCGAGGTTCGTACCCCACAGGGGGTGCCCTTAGTGCGTAGTCGCCTAATTTTAATTTAGTTTAAGTGCCCCTGGCTGGAGACTTTAATTTTTAATTAAGGCATCCATAGGAAAGTCCGGTTAAGTAGTTACGGCCTCTAATGGCCACCTACGAGATGCCATATCAAAAAAAAAAAGGGTTACCAGCTGTGTTGCTGGAGAGTTTATTGCGGCACTGCTTCCCAATGTAAGGCTTGAATAAGGCTCGATTCACATTATTGTGTTGTATTGTGTCGTGAGCCGTTCCTTCTGACGCAGTTCTAGCCAATCAAAACTCTTCCGTATTTGACGTAGTCCTGAACACATTCTTTTGATTGGTTAATCCCAAGTCACGATACAACACTACACAGTAATGTGGCCGTGGCTTAAGATATCGCGATAAGCGATTCGTCGTGTTCCGGCATGATGTCTGGTGAAGCCGTACGGAGGACGGGTCTGAGCAGTTGTGTTGCGATGTGTGGCGGGTTCGATGCGCCAAATGTTGTTGTGCCGGAGGTTGTTCGTGGAGAGTCTCCAGATCAATCTCCCTCTAGCGCAGCTTCGTTTGGTCGTGTTGGTCTTGGGTTTAACATTGCATCACCTCGCTCAACTGCCGTCATCCTTCCTATTCCTTAGTTTTTTAAGTTAATAGACTTAATAAACTTGTGCGCTTTACCATCAACGATTGCATCACTGCTTACCATCAGGGGGGATTGCAGTCAAGCACTAGTTTATAATTATTAAAAAAAAATAAAACGATGATGACGTAAGCGGGTAATTGGAGAATTTTCAGCCAGTAGAATGGTTGAGAGAATGAAAAATATGTTTTGGTTCGCAGTTTGGTCTAAAATAGCGCAGTAAAAGTTTATAGGCGAAAATAAGTTTTGTAATTTGTAGATTATAATTGCAATAAATTTAGGCTTAATAGTTATGATACTTACTCTGATTGTTACATTACACTTATTAGGAAAACCAGGTTGTTAAAACCAGTGCAGGCACTAGGACGTGGTGAATGAAGGGCAGGCGTTTTGGGGGATAGTTTTTTCTAAAGTTGACGTTCAAGAAGAGGATTTCAGGCTGATTCTCAGCATAATATGAAAAAAAAAATGCAGTTAGAAAATATAAATATCACGCCTCTTTTAACAGAAACTTTTATTGTGCATAGAGTAGATAGAAGTGTGAAAGACGCGATTTCGGATGGTAATTAAAAATCAAGTGATATTCACAAGAAGTATGCCGTTCCTACATCCTGTTAGCAACTAGCTAGTAGCTTACGGTACATCTAACAAGACGCTAGGTACACTTTAATGATCCTTTATGACATTAATATTATGCTTTTTCTAGTTAAATTGCCATAATTATTCTGTCTTTTGGGCTTTAGGGAAGTAACTAACTGTATGAGTACAGTTTAAATGTCTTTTGACCCATGATTTATCTGTTTATGTAAAAAAGAAACCACTAAAGTACCTACACAACCGTTTTTGTTTTGGTTAATAATAATTATGACATAACACAGGAACAAAGGACCAGCACCCTAATTGCTTAACACAATCATCATCATCAACCTTTATATCTTCCCACTGCTGGGCACAGGTCTCCTCTCATACAAAGAAGTATTAAGCGTAATCACCACGCTTGCTGAATGCGGGTTCGCGATTTCAGACTTAAAGTCCAGGTTTCCTCATAATCATGATGTTTTTCTTCACCATTTAATCAGTCATTGGTATCCAAGATACACTTAGAAAGTACATATAATTTAGAAAAGTTACATTGTTAGGTACTTGCCTGACCTAGAATCTAACCCCCACGGTCATACTTGAGAGGCTGGTGTTTTAACCACTAGGCGACATAACACAATATGTATTACTAACAAATTAAATCATTTTGAAGCATACCTATTGTTAATTCATAGCTTTGTATGTAAAAAATATTTTTCTGCTCAATAACATAAGTACCGTAATGAATGTTGTTGATCTGTCAAAATTTTACCCCACAGATTTTAAGGTCGACAGCCTCCGTGGCGTAGCCGTAGCGAACGCGGCCGCTGCGCAAGGAGGCGCGGGTTCGATCCCCGCGCAGTGCAAATGTTTGTATGCATGAATATGAACATTTGCACTGGTCTCGTCGTGCCTCGGAAAGCACGTTAACCCGTTGGTCCCGGTTGCCATACGAACATCTAATGGCAGTCGTTACGGGTTGTTGGAGCCCTCAAAAGTCCAACAATTGGCCTAGCTGCAATGCTTCGATATCGCCTTCGGGTTGTGGAGGTCAGACGGCAGTCGCTTCACGGAAAATATCTAAGTTTAGCCAGATGAGCAGTTAGACTGGTAAAGCGGACCCCAGACTCGAAAGCTGAAGAAGCTTAAGATGCGACGGGGATTAACGCTGAGATGATGATGATGATGAGATTTTAAGATTAAAAAAATTACATATTTTCATCAGATTTTGACCGGGTTAGTTTTTAACTTAAAAAAAAAGAACAGCAAGCTGCAGGTAAGTCGTGCTTTATATGACTGCACCTCTACAGTGTGGCGGTTAAGTTAGAACATTACTTGAAACCCACGTATGAACCTTACGTACTTTAAATATACATCATCATTCTCCTGCCCTTATCCCAATTTATTTAGGGTCGGCGCAACATGTCTTTTTCTTCCATACATCCCTATCAGAAGCCATCTCGGCAGTCACCCCCTTCTTAGCCATATCATCCTTCACACATTCCATCCATCGTTTCTTTGGTCTTCCCCTACTCTTATAGCCATCAACATTCATAATTAAAACTCTCCTCACGACATTCTCCTCAGTTCTCCGTAACACATGCCGGTACCATGACAACCGATTTCCACACAACTTTTCAGCTACCGGTGCCACTTTCAGACTTCCTCTTATGTACAGTAAAGTAAAACATACATATTATGTTATTTAAAATAATCTATTACAAGTAAAATTCTAGTCGTAGGATCTTTTTTATCGTTATTTTTTTTAAAATAATTTTTGATTATTCGGTAACAATTCTATAAAATTTGATAACATTGAATCGATTGTTAAATGGTTGATACCATTGGGTCCGCGTGTGTGACTATTTATCAAAAAGCTTTTGTTTGATACCAATGTATATTGTTCGAAAAATAGACATTTTATTTTAAGAGTGATAACGGCTTGTAATAACCTCTGTTATCTATACTCATCTATATCTATACTAATATACATAAACTATACTAATATGTGTAAAGCTGAAAAATTTGTTTGTTTGAACGCGTTAATCTCAGGAACTACTGGTCCGATTTGAAAAATTCTTTTTGCGTGGGTTAGCCCATTAGTCTATAAACCATTAAGGGCTTAAGACTATAAACCATTACGTTGCGACCAATAGGAGCAGAGCATTTAAAAAAATTTTTCGTTGTTTAGCCCATTAATCTAGGAAGACTTTAGGCTATATAACATCACGCTGCGACCAATAAGAGAGGGGCATATAAAAAATAAACTCGCGGATAACCGCGTGGCGCAGCTAGTATATAATATGATAACCTAATAGCTAACTAAATAATTCTACGAAAAAAAAAATAACTACCTCACATGTTGAACCACTAATCTCATTTTTCTTCTTCTTCTTCTTCGTTTCGCTCTTGACAGAACGGTCGTGGTCACTATGACTGAATCCGAGACGCTGATGTTACACGCCGTACGATCTCTCTCCATCTATCCCTGTTGGACGACAGTCTGGAGCATTTATTAACAGGTCCCCCCACTGCCGCCTTGATTTGGTCGGTCCACCTCATCGGTGACCTTCCACGAGGTCTGTTCCCTTCCACTCTGCCCTGGACGACCAAACGTTATACAGAGTCACTATTACGCAATCTCGTTTTAGTTAGTACAAAAAAAAAAAAACTATATTGGAGGTTTCCAAGGAAACAAGCATCCCATCGAAATCAGCACCCTAATTACGTAACACAATATTACTATCAGTTGGAATCATTTCGAAGCAAATTGCCAATCCATTGCACCATATGTTCGAAAATGTGTCTGCTCAAAATGCAAATAACGCAATGAATAAATAAATATATACAGACAAATCACACATATTGAGCTAGCCCCAAAGTAAGTTCGAGACTTGTGTTATGGGATACTAACTCAACGATACTATATTTTATAATATATACATATATAGATAAACATCCAAGACCCAGGATAATTAGGAAAAGATCGTTTCCCATCATGACCTGGCCGGGGATTGAACCCGGGGCCTCCACGTCGCAGGCAGGCGTGTTGACTGCTGCGCCACGGAGACCGACGAATGTTGTTGAACTGTCAAAATGAAACCCATCGCTACTGATAGTGTATTTTTTTTATTTTATTATTTTTATTTATTATGGCACACCAACGACATATTTACAATAATAGTGGTATAAAAAGCAATCACAGGTCTTCAGTTTTGTGTAAATACATCACTTATAGGTATGCACAACATTCACAATAAGAGATCTTAACTATTAACAATTCTATTCAATAGAACATATATATTAAAATTCAACTCAAAATTAAATGACAAATTAAAATTAAATGACATTGAATAACAATTTATAAATAAAATAAAATCAAATAATAGGTATGTTTAAAATTGCAGTTTTGGTACTTATATGTTTTATATACGTATAGTATATTATTACGCAATTACCCGACAGTTGTTGGCAGCAGGGTATCAGCATCATTCTCACTACATTACATTTAACGGACGTATAATCTTATGTTGTAGTTCACTATGTTATTATGGACCCCTTATGGGAGAATGGCTTTTGTTAATAGTGTCTGTTACTGGAGTTCGAATCTTATGAAAATGCTCGTGATTTCTATTATCTTCTCAATCGTCATCATCATCATCATCACAGCGTCAATCCCAGTCGCATCCGAAGCCTTTCCAGCTTTGGAGTCTGGGGTCCGCTTTACCAGTCCAACTGCTGAAATGGCTTAACTTCGACATTTTCCGTGAAGCGACTGCCGTCTGACCTCCACAACCCGAAGGCGACATCGAAGCATTGCAGTTAGACCAATTGTTGGACTTTTGAGGGTATCAACAACCCGTAACGACTGCCACTAGATGTTTATATGGCAACCGGGACCCACGGCTTAACGTGCTTTCCGAGGCACGACCAGACCAGTGCAAGTATTCATATTCATGCATACAAAATACTTGCACTGTGCGGGGATCGAACCCGCGCCACCTTGCGCAGCGGCCGCGTCCGCTACCGCTACGCCACGGAGGCTGTCTCATTAGGCTGTATTATCTTCTCAATCGTATTGCCTACAATCGTGAGTACATTTCAAATTGTCAACGACTCTCTATCTATTACGAATGGTCTGGCACAGCTTGACGATCAAAAAGTGCCTGAATATATGGTTTCTGATTTAAATTTTTCAGAGTTATGTTGGGAAGTGTGCGAGGGAATTGCATGACTTAATTCCCCCATCTCCGGTCCACCATCGGACGACCCGTCGTAACGCGAGTTTCCTTACCCTTACGTTGTTAACACCACTACGATCCGAACGAAGCGTTTCGCCTCCTACTTTATACCACGTACATCGAGGGACTGGATCAATTTACCAGTGGCTAATTTCCGTTATTTTAAATTTGAGTGTCTTCTTGAGGCTAGAGTGATAAGGCTCTTAATAAACTAGTGCGCTTTACCATCAACGATTGCATCACTGCTTACCATCAGACGGGATTATGGTCAAGCGCTAGTTTATCTTGTAAAAAAAACAGTCACTGTTTTAAGCTTCGGCTTCGGTACTAAGTGACAAAATATGGGTATACCCACCTATTGAATGCTTAACCGGTCATGGCAAGGAAGCGTGATAATAAGTTAAAGTAAAATATTATGATAGGACCTATGGGTGTTCGTATCAGAAACTACACAACAGAAAATCCCAAAACAAAACTAATTTGGGCCGGCTTTAGTTTCACAAGAGAACATCGAAACACGAGTCCATCAACTCAAACGTCACTCACGCCCCATTACACTTAACTGACATTAGATCTAACGTTATCGCCCAGCGTCCGCCATTTCCCGACGTCAAGCAACAATCTAGTAGTCCCGTGAATAAATCAGCCAGGGCACCTCTGATCCCTTAAATAAGTGGGTTCTCGTGTGTGAAATATCGAGTAGGTACGGGTGGGCTTGTGAGGAGTGTGCGCTAGTGTGGCAGTGATGGGAGGGAAAGGATTTCAAATTTATTTATTAATATTGACATTTAATCATTTTTAATTATTGAGACTGAGGTTTATTTTCTACTAGCTTACCGCCCGCGGCTTCGCCGCTTCGCAATTCGGTTATATCGCGCTTTTTATATTTTCCTCGGGAATATCAATAAAAGGTAGCCTATGTCCTTTCTCAGGGTCTAAAGATTTTCTGTGCCAAATTTCATCAAAATCGGTTGGGAGGTTTAAGCGTGAAAGCGTAACAGACAGAAAACAGACAGAGTTACTTTCGCATTTATAATATTAGTATGGATATGATTTTGTTAGAAATTTTGATTTTTAATCTATAGGTACTAATATATAAAGCTGAAGAATTTGTTTGTTTGATTGCGATAATCTCAGGAACTACTAGTCCGATTTGAAAATTCTTTTTGCGTGGGCTAGCCCATTAGTCCCGGGAGGCTTTACCAATAGGAGCGGAGTATATAAAAAAAAACATATCGAAGCCTACGCGGGTGAAACCGCGTGGCGCATATATAGCATATCTGCAAGTATTTTTTCTTTCGGTAAGAAATCATCAAAATATGACGTCTTCAGCTCTGGATGGAGCATTGTGTGCGGCTATCACAAACAACATGCCTATACCAGGGTCAAGGTATCTCTTCGAACAACCCAAGCCTTAGCAGATTTGTACATCTCCTGGGATAATCCTGGGATAACATAGCGTTCTAGTTAGCAAATATAAGATCAAGATATATTTCTTTACCTGTCTTAACTTAAATATTAGTGATTTCATTTTATTTCATCTCATGAGAAATAAGGATATAAGTGAATTAGTAATAATTGTTACAAATTATGTGATTCTATCATGTTCTGTCCATAGTTGTCTGTTATTTAACAAAAAACCGGCCAAGTGCGAGTCGGACTCGCACACCGAGGGTTCCACCGTATAAAGTTCAAGCAGTGCAAGTTTCATTTTATTAAAATATTTTTATTATATTATATAACTAAAATAATGTGATTTTCGCATTTTTTCCTATATTTGCATTATATGATAATGCTTCATGCCAAATTTCAAGATTCTGAGTTTACGGGAAGTATCCTGTAGGTTTTGATTCCTTTGCGAGTGTCGAAAATTTGTTGAAAATATCGACATAATCGGCTGTATCTTATCATTGGCTTGGCTTAGAAATTTGATATTTTCACAGCTTAAAGGGACAATAGACCTGAGTATTTCATGTGAATTCAGCTTGATACGTCCACGCGTTCTTGAGATAAAGGGTCTTGACAGACAGACAGCCGGCAACAAAGTGATCCTATAAGGGTTCCGTTTTTTCCTTTTAGGTACGGAATCCTAAAAAATAACACTGTGTAGTTAAAACAAACTCTTTTAAATAGACAGTAATTTGAACTACTGACAGCCTCCGTAGCATAGCGGTAGCGGACGCGGCCGCTGCGCAAGGAGGCGCGGATTCGAACCCCGCACAGTGCAAATGTTTGTATGCATGAATATGAATATTTGCACTGGTCTGGTCGTGCCTCGGAAAGCACGTTAAGCCGTTGGTCCCGGTTGCCATACTAACATCTAGTGGCAGTCGTTACGGGTTGTTGGAGCCCTCAAAAGTCCAACAATTGATCTAACTGCAATGCTTCCATGTCGCCTTCGGGTTGTGGAGGTCAGACGGCAGTCGCTTCACGGAAAATGTCGAAGTTTAGCCATATCAGCAGTTAGACTGGTAAAGCGGACCCCAGACTCCAAAGCTGAAAAAGCTTCGGATGCGACTGGGATTAACGCTGAGATGATGATGATGAGTAATTTGAACTTCTATGTAATGCAATTATTTAAATATCTATAAACTTCAATATCCATTTCTTTATTTTATATAATCACAGATGAATAACGTACCTAAGTAATATCGATACATTATAAAGACACGTACGGAGGACAGGTCAAGCTACCCGAAACTGTCGAATATTTCAAATCAACCTTGAATCTTAATGCTTTAGAGATAAAGTTGAAATCTAATAAAGAAATCTGACAGATTGTAGTAGCTTTATGTGCTGTCTTCTGTACAAATACGACAAGAGTGTTTCATTTTATGAACAATTTTTTTTTAAGTTCAGCTTAATAGTAGAGCACTTAAGTAATATTACAAAATTGCTTGAAAATTGTAACGTGAATAACAGTTCAGAAAATATCTTGATAAAACTTCAGTCTTTATGCAATAATGAATACAAAATTACTAACACCAGTCTGCACGTTCTTAGCAATCAATAATTTAATTATATAGCGCCTTAATTTCGTAACATCCCATGGTGTACGTACGCCGTAATGTAATTAGTTGTATAGCTTATCAATTATTAGAAAGAAATCACTAATAAACGATTTTTACTCGTCTTCTTCTTCCTCAGCCTATAGATGTCCACTGCTGGACAAAGGCCTCCCCCAAGGCTTTCCACGATGACCGGTCTTGTGCTGCCCGCATCCATCGGCTTCCCGCGACCTTCACCAGGTCATCGGTCCACCTTGTTGGGGCCTCCCTACGCTGCGTCTTCCAGTACGTGGCCGCCACTCCAGAACCTTACTGCCCCATCGGCCATCGGTTCTACGAGCAATGTGCCCTGCCCACTGCCACTTAAGTTTAGCGACTCGCAGAGCTATGTCGGTGACTTTGGTTCTTCTGCGGATCTCCTCATTTCTGATTCGATCACGCAGAGAAACTCCTAGCATAGCTCTTTCCATTGCCCTTTGTGTGACTCTGAGCCTTCGTATGAGACCCATTGTGAGCGACCACGTTTCAGTTCCGTAAGTCATCACTGGCAACACACACTGGTCAAAGACTTTAGTCTTGAGACACTGTGGTATCTTGGACGACGAGAAGATGTAGCGTAGCTTCCCGAACGCTGCCCAACCGAGCTGGATTCGCCGAGACACCTCTTTCTCGAAGTTGGACCTACCTAGTTGGACTTTCTGTCCCAGGTATATATGCTCGTCAACAACTTCGAGTGCAGAGCAACCAACTACAATTGGAGTGGGTGCGACATGAGAGTTCGACATGATCTTCGTCTTATCCATGTTCATTTTTAGACCCACTTGTTGGGAAGCTCTGCTGAGGACATTGAGCATTTTGCCCAAGTCTTCCAGGGTCTCAGCCATGACCACGATATCATCTGCGAAGCGGAGATTAGTGATGTACTCGCCGTTGATGTTGATGCCAAGTCCTTTCCAGTCCAGGAGCTTGAAGACATCTTCCAACGCAGCAGTGAACAATCCATACTCCCATACCCCTCCATACCCCCCCCCCCCCTCCATCCCCTTCCATACCTTCTCGTGATCCATACTATTAGTATAAATGCGAAAGTAACTCTGTCTGTCTGTCTGTCTATCTGTTACGCTTTCCCGCTTAAACCTCTCAACCGATTTTGATGAAATTTGACACAGACAATCTTTAGACCCTGAGAAAGAACATAGGCTACCTTTTATCCCGGAAAAATTAGATGTTCCCGAGGGAAATCTAAAAAGCGCGATATAACCGAACTCCACGCGGGCGAAGCCGCGGGCGGAAAGCTAGTACACTATAAAAGTAAACTCCTCTTCCATACATCAGAGTGTCCCCGCCTTCGTATCGCCCAGCACATCATTATTATTCAGGCGGGGTACACAACGAAGCGACACGTACGGCGGGCATCCTTCAAGCAGGACGAATATTGTGACGCGACTATCCGCCTACCTACAATATATTATTATGTAAAACTTGAGCAGAAGGTATGCTAGTTCGTAGTCTACCTGGGAGCATTACTTCTGCCTGGTCATAAGCAATATGAACAATATAAATAATAGCTAATAAAAATATAAGCAATAGCTCTTCAAGTCGCTAAAATTAAGTGGCAGTGGGCGGGGAACATTGCTCGTAGAACCGAAGGATGGTGGCAGTAAGGTTCTGGAGTGGCGGCCATGTACCGGAAGACACAGCGTAGGGAGGCCCCCAACAAGGAGGGCCGATGACCTAGTGAAGGGCGCGGGAAGCCGATGCATGCGGGCGGTACAAGACCGGTCATCGTGGAAAGCCTTGGGGACGCCTTTGTCCAGCAGTGAACTTCTATAGGCTGCAGAAGAAGAAAAAGATATACTCCCTTTTATGACTTAGAGCCCGCCTTCTATCAATTAAATCAAACATTTTAGAAGTAATGTATTCGAAAGACAATTTACCTTTGTAGAAGATCATGATCCTCTTAAATGGTAATTTTGAGGTATTCTACTCAAAGCACTGATTTCAATAGCACTTACCCGAACCACACTTGAGCACATCCACTAACCGTACTAAAACAAAAGATTGTAATGTGCAACCGCACATTACAATCTTTTGTATCAGTACCTATACCTACCTGTACCTATTGTATCGATATGTTGGTATTGCTCTGGACAAACAATACACACGTCTCATCACCACAAACAGTATGAAGGTGCCGTCCGGGAATCGAAAACAATATTGATAAACTGATCCTCCGAAATGACGATGATGTCCAGCAGTGGACGTCTTTCGGCTGAAATGATGATGATGATTACATAAAACAGTCCCCCGAAGCGCCTACCCTTCACCACTTTCTAGTGAATTGAAATGATCGATGACAATCTATGTAGTTGCAGTTCAATTGGGTTGGATCCAAAAAATAATTTAATGTCCATCAGACAGATTTATAAAAAATATTGAACACGTATTTTTTATTTTTTCTTTCAATCAAATACTTAGGAAGATATATTGATTTGAAATGTCGCATGACGTCACGCCGTGGTACAAAATATACCACGGCGTGACGTAATTAGCCTCACTCTGTAACTTTAATACGCTATAGCTCAGTAGTTTTTGGTAATTTCAACAAAATAAAAAATACGGGTCTTAGTTTTTTTTATTATCTATAAGACGGACTAAATATTTTTTTGATTTTCGTACCTTGGATACATCCCTATTGTCAGACGAGAGGTTTCAGGAGCCTAAGATCTCAGGTTTTCTTTTCGGCAAATGTTTGTTGGATGGCACACACACAAAAAATTTCATGATATTATGATATCGCATAATTAATTTAATCATAAAATATTTCATGCTTTATCGCGGCCTAAGGGAGAGTTATTTTGATGATCTTGTAATAACTGTGGCACAACAAATGACTTAAAATGTTTAGGGTTTTACACATTAAAAATGACATTCCGTCACTGTCATTCTCAAATAATTAACAAAAACAAAACAGAATGGTGTTCTAAAAGAGTTTCTCACAAAACTTTTTAATGATATCTGGTGAACTAAAAACATAACCCTCCTGGCAGTCGGGTAAAAAGGACCTTTAACAATAATTTGACACGGTTGATTTAACAATGCCATCAAAAACTGTCGGCATTTTTTTCCAACTGCTCATTTAATCAAACCAAAAATCAAGGACCTATGACTAATCCCCGTAACGGTCCCATTCATTAAAGGTACCAGGAAACCATAAAGGTATTGGTTCAACAAACTCGTAAATTCGAGAGCAACCGAAAGTCAACGTGTGTGGATTATTCAATCACTTCCCTGGAGTAATTGCTTTCGTTTCCTTTCGACCCTTAAAAGGGACAAAAGCCAACAATAGAATATCGGTATCTTTCCTTTGGCCCAACCAAAGGAGGTATCGGAGGTCACACGGCGCCTAGCGGTCACTCCGTGTGATCTGTACTGAGGACATATTCGAAAACACATTTATTTAGACCCTGGACTCGCGATTGCATAAGGCAGCAAAGCAAGAAGAAGAAAAGAAAAAATGGCAATTAGCTCGGCCCCCGTCAATGTAAAATAAGTACATTATATATGAATAATAATTCTATTTGAACAAAAACTTGCATATTTTTTTCTATTTAATTCAAATTGGGAAACACTTACTCAAGGGTCAAAAAAAACTAAATCAACTTTATTTACACTATGGCTCTATGTTCAAAGGCACATTCCACCAAACTTTTATGCCTAAAGTAACCTCTAATTATAATATTATAAAAATTGTTCATACTAGAACTGTCAGACATTAATTTTATTTCACGCATAAAAGATAGCTAAATTTGGTAAAATCAGCCCATATTGGAAATAACTATTTTTGGCACCCAATGAAAACACACCGAAAGCGATACTTTCGAAGCCCACGCATTAATTAAGTCTTGCTTCTTCTTAGCATGTCCTAATAAGCTAGCATACAATTAAGAAATCAAACCTTCCAATATAACTGACATCATTCGCAAATATCTAACAAAAAAGTGTCTATTAAAGCTACATTCAAAACGGGACTTAATAACAGTGGATATCAAAAAATCCCGTCACTAATGACAATCATATTCTCATCTGGGTAAAAGTGACTATTGTCAGCGGAGTTAATTGACTGGAAGTGGGTGTGTTCGTCAGTGATATTATCAAACGCATCTGTCGTTTAAGATGTAACAGTTATGTATGTAAAAAGACTATTTGCAAAACCGTGGGAATAAAGCAAAGAATAGGGTGTTTGACTAAAAAAAACTAATTAGTCCGTCATTCAGATTATAGAAAAATATAGGATACGTATATTTTGTTTTATCAAATCAATAAAAATTGACAAATATATAAGGCATCAAAGATCAGGAGTGGTGGCTGGTGACGTCACTGGCCGCTAATAAGTGTAGTCTGCAGTGACGTCACACGAGTTTTCAACGCGCTGTGTTGTCTTCATTTTTTTTTATATGAAAAAAGAAAAAATACGTGTCTAGTATTTTTTGGAAATCTGGTAATTAGTTTTTTTTAGTTAAATACCCTATTTGCACGATAACTATTGCACGTCGATAGCTAAATTGTTATCTTCATGCATAAACTAATCAGCGAATGAGCGATTGAAAAGACTTTCATACCAATATATTTTAAGTAAAGCCTGTTTGTTATGAATGAATAATTCTGTACTTAATCATGAAGATAATTTGCATAGTATTGCATCGCAGCAACGTATAGTAAGTCAAAGTTCACAACTTGTATAGCTTCAATACAACGTTTAATAACGGGCAAATACACATAAAATTAAGGAATCTCTCTACCATAGCTAAAGGGCTAGCCATGTCCTCTATAACAATGCTGGTTCTCTTAAAGCAAAATATGAGTAATCTCCTGTCTCTCCTCCGGGAAAATCCTAGTAGATACGAGGATATCATAATGCATGCACATTTCAAATGCATGCATGATAAAGTTTGGAACAACGGAACCTGGTACAAATTGTATTTTGTAACTGTAATTCCCTGTGGTCGTCGTAAAACTGAGAGCATAATCAACATGGAAGTTCAGAGAGAGACGGAATGGTATGAAGTGTCATGGTGTTGGATAAATAATGTTTATTACCTATTGGATTGGACTTGATACGAAACAGTAGACTTATTAGACAAAGATAAAGTACAGATCCTAATAAGAACAAACAAAGTGAAATTCTGTAAAACATCTATCGCTCGGGCTGATGCAATTACAAAGACTATAATACTATAAAAAAAAATAGTTCAAAACCACATTAAGTAGTTAAGGTCGTCACTAAAATAATAGGTTTCTATATAGACAAAGGAAATATTTTGCTAAACAACATTAGCATTTTTTATTGTCAAGCTGTAGCAAATTTGACCTGTGATGGAGACTTTTATATGGGAGACACAAGAGTCTTAATTTTAACCAAAAAAGGTCGGTAAATTACAGGATTCGTCGGTTCAAGATATACATTGCATGTTGAGCAGTAAGAAAAACCTCCAGGAATTGCTAAAATGGACATCAGTCGCTCCCAATATTACGGTCCATTCCATGAGTAGTTCAACATTTCGTGTCAATAGGACAGACTCAGAAGTTGGCTGCTCATTTCAAGTGAAACGTAAATAGAGAATATCAATTAATGATAGTGCTGCAAGCTGCAAGGACCTGCAAACATAAATATTACATCTACTGCCACGACTCACGACCGCAGTGTTTGAATATGCATCGCGAAGACACAGGTCCAACTTGGTCGACAGATAACAAAGTAAAATGGAAAGGACACATACATAAACTTTACCTTGGACGGTGCAGAATTGTATTTACCTGTGTGAACTTAGGTATATAGGATAAGTGCAGCTCCTGGTGGATTTCACTTAGGAATATATGCAGCAGATATCATGAATGGAAAGTACATAGTTTTGTGATATTTTTTACAGATGCATGAGATTGTCAAACCTTAAATTAGTAAAAGTCAAAAAAGTAAGTACTGCAAATAACATTTAGTCAAGAAAGGTATCCTAACCTACGTTTATAAAACTTAACAAGAAACCTTTTCCAGGTATAAACTAGAAAAGATATTAGAAATTATGAATACAGCAGACTTTATACTAGCGCTCAACGGAGATGATAATTATGACTAAGCAGACATAATGAAGATAATGATAACACATAAAATAATTAATAGAGTAGCTACTCAAGACAGTTCATTCAGCTTTCACCAAATATTCAAACAGCGCACAGGAATCTATCGCTATTAAATTATTAATTAACAAAGTTCTTGCACATCGCAAGCTTTCAAAGAAAACAAACATGGGCCAAAGCTTTCCTATTTTAATAGACAAACCTTCTACTTTCTCATAAATTTTCTAGACACCTTCAGTGTTCCAGACAGCACTAAATGATGCCCTAGAGCGTTTTCTTTGGTTGGTAATGCAAGACTGTGGACGTGAATAACAGCTGGGATGCTTAACAGGTAGGATTTATTTATAGACTTATTGGGCTTCCGATTAAAGAAACGTGGGTTAAATGTTGGTGTTGTCAATTTATAAGTCTGTTCTGTCTTCAGTAGATCTAGTGCAGGTACAGTTACAACGATATTGTGTAAGGTTCTGTATTGTACAGAGCTACAGACTCAGCTCATCTTTTCAGAAATACAACGTTCCTTTGTATTTCGTATAGACGCAACAAGGAGGCAAAATGCTGTATATGAATTTAGTGATGGTTTAGCACTTGATCGTCGTTATATGTATGTAGTATATATTTATTATATGCTACATATCGTATTTCTAAATAAATCTACCACTTATTTTAGCTCATAAATCTGGGGCCAAATATATATCAACGGCAAATCCCGTCTCTATGTTTCCAATAAATCGTTGACCACTTAACCGTTTACTAATTTCTCGGGCACCATTTCAAATCCCTTAATAGTCCCTTTTATTTTTTGCTCTCGTCGCCTCACAGATCTCACAATGGAGCCCTTTGTAACTACGCCCGGACCGACCTTTTTACAATATCTGTCTATTGCCAACGACTATTTATAGGCTTTTTTTCTCACTTGTCTGAACTTGTCGAACGAATCCGACAGGTCCCGACATGATTTCGTAACGGCCAAAGATAACAGTTCCAATTTCAAAATTGAGTTTATTTTTTTAGGGCTGTGATTTCGCCTTTGTGATTTGGAAGCGTTGTTGTATGCCAGTGATTGGATTTTAGGAGCCGAGTATTTCAAAACACGATTGGCAAACGTTGCACGGTAGAAATAGACTGTAGGTGTTTTAAATCCTCATCTCTTTCACGTGTTAAATAAAGAATTATAACTCGGGAGATAAGGCATGTCTAATGTCACGGGGACTCAATTGAATCCCGAGTGTCAAGTGGGATTCTAGTGCAATTAAGGCTAGGCGAGAGACGCGTCTAAGATAATAACAGATTTATTTCCGAGGAAAATATCTAACTTTTCTCATTTTCTATTAGAGAATAAAACATAACTAGATATTTTTTTGCTAAAGTTGGTTCCTTTTCACGTGATGTTCATAATGACATTCAGTACAATATTGTTGCCCTGCTAAAGCTCAAAGCACCAATAACTTGTTTTCGATTAGATTTGGATGACATATGATTATTTGACATTACAGAGGAGGTGGTGTAAAAATAGGTATATTTTCTCTTTCCAATGACTTTTACCAAGCTTTCTTGGTTACCGATTCTTAAATATTTCGTAATAATACAGCAAAATCCTCAATCCAATTCGGAATTCCTTCATTCCCGCGGGATATCATCGCCAAAGATTCATATATCGATATATTATGCGATTCCCAGAAATTAGGTATTAAGCTGGCTTTATGTGCCATAAAATATATGGAGATGAAATTACGTGTTCCATACAATGTATCAACGCCAAACGTGCGTATTACCGACGTTATGTGTTCTGGTAATGGCAATGCCAATGTAGCATTTGGTTAAGAGGGCAATAAAATGATAGTAAATAATTAAGTCCATTTTGAAATAGTTCTTAGAAGTGTAAAACAGAAATTAGAGCCGATACTTTTAAAAGCAGTGTCCTAGTGGTGATGGCTGCGATTTACGAGTTGTAGGTCGTAGGTTCGTACCCGTATAGGCACTTTTTAGGGTTCCGTAGCCAAATGGCAAAAAAACGGAAAATTATAGATCAAAAAAATATTTATTTGCCAGAAAATACATTGTTCGATAAGGGAAGATCTTAAAGCCCGAGAGCTATTTGTATTCTGCTTGCAAGCAGGCGTGCAAATTACAATTGTCAAAAAAAAAAAAAAGCAAAGACATCTAGTAAGTAGTTTTTTTCATCTTTCATACAAATAGCTAAAATCCTTTAATTTCATAAATTAATGTTACGGAACACTTTGTGCGTGAGTCCGACACGCACTTGGCCGGATTTTTAACTATTTTTCGTTCACCATTTAACTCTCAAAACAGGGAAAGGGAAAGAAAATAACGTGAAGAAACCAGCATGTCCTAGAACCAAATATTCAAAGATGTGTGACATCTGCCAACCCGCACTGGGTCTGCGTCCTGGTACGACCCACTTCCTCTCACAGACAGTAAGTAGGCTTGCATTCCAGTAGTGGGCACATAACAGGCCTATTATATAACAGGCATATCTATACTAATATATAAAGCTGAAGAGTTTGTTTGTTTGTTTGTTTGTGCGCGCTAATCTCAGGAACTACTGGTCCGATTTGAAAAATTCTTTTTGCGTTGGATAGCCCATTAATCCAGGAAGGCTTTAGGCTATATAACATCCCGCTATGAGCAATAGGAGCAGAGCAGTAACAAAAAATGTTGCGAAAACGGGAGCAAACGCAGACGTACGTATTACTTCCATTATTTTAACAGGCACTTATTTTATATCTATAACACCACGCTGCGACCAATTGGAGCGGAGCATAACTAACTTCACACGAACGAAGTCGCTGGCGGCCGCTAGTAGGTAATAATCCTCAGCATATTACACATTGATAAAAATTTTAAAAAGCTTCTAAAGCTTCTTGAGAGTATCAGCGGATTTTAAAAATATCAAAACACTCAAGATTCTGTACTGCGCTTTCGTGCACAGTCATCTCAAATACTGCTCACCAATATGGAATCCTTTCTAGGATACTTACGTCAATCGCATCGAAAGTATCCAAAAGAAGTTTTTGAGGTGCATTCAATTTAGGTCTAAAACTTTTTTGCCTAATTATTACAAGCGCTGCAGAAAGTTTCACATTGTTCCACTAATTGAGCGAAGAAAAAATTACCGACATGGTATTCTTGTTCAATTTGGCTAATGGTTCATTCTGAATTATTGAGCAAAATTGGGCTGCGTGTTCCATCGGAATCATCAACCTCTGTACGTTTCTTCTGTGCGGTGCATATACCGATAAAATTCTTATATGATAAGAACTAGCAAAGCATACAACTTGTTGTGCTAATCTTGATTTATTCTCTACCAGTGTTCATAAATAAAAAAGAAACTCTGGAATAACTTCCTTGAAAATCGCTAAACCCTGTTCAATCTTTTCTTAATCTCTTCTGCTTTCTTGTACATGCTTTCAAATATCTGTCCTGTGACAGCACAAGTACAGACTTGTTGCTCTTTCTTCTGCTACTCTAATATTGTCAGTGGAAATTTTTAATTGGCCTTCTTTGACAGACTGTTCAATATCTGTTATGCGGGCTGTACGTTTTCTTAAGAAATTTAAAAATTAAAGGCGCATTAGTCTCGGTATGGGTACCGAGAAGGTTTGTCACAATAGCGTTGGTAATTTTATAAAAACTTAGCGTGTTTTTTTTATTATTAATTGTATCTTCTGTCGAATAATGATCAGACCACTAACTGCCTAAAAACACAGTTTCAATCACAATCTGAATCATTTTGAACTACTCTATTGCCAGTTCATTGCTTGCTATGTTGACAAAAAAATTCTGCTCAATAACATAAACGATGCAAAGAATGTTACTGATCCGTCAATATGACGTGCGTAACTTCCCTGTAGTACTCCATTTACATTAAACCATCGTAGAAAGTTTTAATTATAGGACCGTTAGCAATCTCGGAGCTATTGGGATTCTCACAATTAAAACCATCGTCCAGCTTCATTAACAAAATGACTTTTCCTAATTGACACTAACACTTCTGCTTATCACCAAAAAAATCATCGAAAAAGCTCAGTTAGCGTAACAAAACTGTTCCTCAAAAACGGTAGAACAAATTACAATACTGTTACATTCAAAAGTCCGTCGATTTGACACAGCACTTTCTTAAATCACCGCGGTGGAGTATCGACCGCAAATTGCATAATTTCGTCCGCCGACACCGCCCGTCATAATAACAACACGACACAATAATATGGGGCGAGGTACAAGTTATAGGAAAAGAGGAATAAGTTTCATTGTCCCCCAGAGCAGCAAAGGCCATATTTTTTAGTAACTTTCATATTCTAACGTCAATTTCAATCTATCACAACAATTTACCTACACTTTGATAACATAACCTATACGTTATTGGTCTACCGAACAAAAGTGACTATATGTGGCTACTTATACTAATGACGAGCACAAATTTTCGACGATTCTGAGCAAACAAAGCGCACGCCTGCAAAAATAAATAAAGAAGGTATAACAAGTTTTCCGTGTGGTACTGGGCTTAGAAAAGTACCAACCAATATCCTTCCGTGGGTGTCGTAAGAGGCGACTAAGGGAACTATCACCATATGAGGGAAACAGGCAGCAGCGCTTCTCCTGTCGAATCACAAATTACTGCGATCCCCAACCCGCCATGGAATGAAAGCCATGGGAGAGGCCTTTATCCAGCAGTGGATCTCTATAGGCTGAGAAGAAGAAGATGACAAGCATCGTTGCCAACATGTAGTTTTGTAAACCTCCCATCCAGCCTCTCTGCAAACACCTTCATGATGACAGCATACTCAATAGATCTATTGATGAATTCTGAAGGTGTCATGTGCTGAATCCTTGATTTCAGTTTCCATACAAACTGTATACTCATAAGCCTTCTCCTAGGAGTTAAAGTAGTTGTGATCAATAGTAATATTGTGGTATAAATTTTGAAAAGTGGACGAGCCTATTTATAATCATTTTAGTCAAAAACCGTCCACACTCATATACATAAGTCACCCAAAGCACTTTCACTTCGACTGGTTCTACGCTTCCAATACTTAGCGGATTCCTACGGCCTTTACCAAGGGCGAACCTAATGTCCCGCACAAATCCAGACTTCAGGCTATTATTGAGCACCGTAAGCGCAGGCTTATGGGCAGCGAGCAATAGGTAGCTTGCCGCCCGGAAAGGACCAGACTCAGGACTACTACGCGTTATGTTCCACGTGCGATTCAAAGTGATGTCAGCCACGAGTGACTGGATCCGCAAGGGTCGATGCCAGTCAGAGCCGCTGGTTATTCAAAAGATAAACGGTTTTCACCGTTTCCTTTGTTGTTCAGTTCAGGCCAGGGGAAACGGCCACTGAAGGAAAACGGGTGGGATTTTAACGCTTTGCTTGGCCTATGGATGCGGCTACTGGTTCAACGAACTGAGCGAGAATGCGAAAAAAAAATAGTCATAAGCGTTTAGACTTGCTAATGATGGAATGTTATTTCACGGACAGATCTTAATCTTTGGAAATATTTTAAATATCTAGCGAAACTTGATCCATTTCTTGGATTTCAATGGGCTTTAAATGTTAAATCTATACTAATAATATCATAAACATGTAAAATTCGTTTATGTATATCTAGGAGATAATCTCTGAAACTACATACTATTTAAATTACTATCAAACGTCAAGATCTCGAGGTCTTGGAACTTAAAAAAATGCAGTTTATTTAAAAAACATACCTGATTGAATCGGATCGTTTACATCAAAAATGTATTAAACTTTTAATTTTAACAGTTAATTCCGAGTTTTTAACTGTCAATTAGTTTTGTGGACTATAAAAGAAATTATCATATACATTATTTACATAAAAACTTCATATGAAATTGGCTAAGATACAAGTATTTTGACGCTATCAAACAAATACTAATAGTTTTTGCCGAAACAATTCGATTAAAATACTTAAATTTAAAATGTGCACATGTTGGCCTTTATTTATAATATTCCTTAAAGCTAAGAGACGTTTAAAAAATAAATGTATTGTTAAACAATCGATACTCATTCATGATCATCAATACAGCCGAAAGACGTCCACTGCTGAACATACGCCTCTCCCAAACACTACTACTTCAACTAGTTCTGTTCTCTGCTCTCACATCTAACGGGATACAAATTATACCTCGATAGGTACTTTAAACAAAGTCTGTAAGTAAACAAACTTCTCAGATGCCCTCCGCTAGCTGCTCATAACTCAAACCCCACGAAAAGCTTCGGACAGCCGATACTATCTTCGATACGACGGCTACAAAAAGAAACGCCGTTATTTCCCACGGGGTGTGGAATTCTTGTGCCATTTCGGACACAAGCCTTTTGTGATCCCAGTCCGGCTGTCCACCAGATTATTCGTTTAATATTGAAACTGTTTACACTGAAAATAGGTTCTTTTTGCTTGTTGAAACTGTTACAGATTTCGAAAGAAGACGCAGCGTGGGTAGGCCCTCGACATGGTGAACCGACGACCTGGTGAACGTCACGAGAAACCGCTGGATGCAGGAGGCGCTGGACCGGTCGTCGTGAAGATCCTTGGGGGAGGTTTATGTCCAGCAGTGGACGTCTTTCGGCTGAAATGTTGAAGATGATGATGAAGTATTACCAGGGAGACATGAACAGTAACGTTGCTATACATTCCGTGAGATAATTCGATATTTTAGTCTACACTCAATACGACGTATTAAGCCATAGTAAGGAAACTGGCACGTCCTTGAGCCAAAAAATCTTTAAATCTTTATCTTACGTGTGATATTTAAAAACGCGCACCGAGCACCGCGTGGTTGACTACGGTCTACTCCCTCATAGAGAGAGAAGACCTGAATCCTAATTTGTGCTGTGTCTATCGTATTATATTGTGCACTATGTTTGTATCGTGCTTGTATTAGTGTTAAATCTATGAATGATTGTAGATAGGTCAATAAATAAAATAGGAACGTCTTATGCTAAGGCCATAATCACCATGGTTAAGCGTAGTGACTATATTGTAAGTCAATATGACGCTGCTAACTGTTTGTCATTATTCTTTTCTTTTATTCCTTTTTCAGTTATTTTTAATCATGATCTGGCAATTTCGGTAATTTAAGCGGCTTATCCAATATCCTTTCTTTGATAATTACTGTGGGTCGTTGAGCTCCTCAAGTTTTGAGTTAAGCTGCACGAATTTTGACAAATTCCTGTGCTGAACGGACAGGTTCACTCAATCTTTATGGTTCATTCCTCAAAAGACCATTTTAGACAGTCTAGATAATTTTCATGGATTTTTAAAGAGACTGTGACCTCTGAGTTTGTTTCGCCTTCCCTTTCGGTCTGATAAGAACGCCGAACTCATCTAGTTAAAAAAATATATCAGTGATGTATAAATGTGTTTTCCTACAAACTAACAGATAAAAAATCATTTATCAATCCTTTTACCTACATAGTACAAATAATATTGCACTCAAAACAAGATAGGTTGAACAGATTTACACTTCATGCCAAGCACTTGTGCCAACCAAGTGTGTCATAAAATGACCACATTTTACGGCAACGCGATGTAAAATTTGATAG
This sequence comes from Sesamia nonagrioides, assembly GCA_017933935.1. Lineage (NCBI taxonomy): Eukaryota > Metazoa > Arthropoda > Insecta > Lepidoptera > Noctuidae > Sesamia > Sesamia nonagrioides. Next base: position 677,795 of record JADWQK010001324.1, on the reverse strand, counting down.
AGCCATATCTTAGTAACAAGTTACTAACCATCTACCTGTGGAATAGTAACGCTTTTATCGGCCCGACTTACAACGGATGAGATACTGCAGTTAAAGGTTCACTTCTCCAGAATTTATAGAAGTGCATGTCTCTGGATATGATGAGACTGTTATTATGCAGTGAACTGAACCTTGCAATAATGACCACTAAAACGTTGACTAATATGGACACTCTTAACCATTTAGTGCGAAGAAGCATAATGATGCCTAGGAAGCATGATGAGGCATTATGATAATGGCTAGGAGATGTCTTAGCCTTTTTCATGCTTTTTATTAGCTTCACTTGTATGTTTGCTTGCTTGTTTGTTTGTTTGTCCGTCTCTAACTCTTTGAACTACGAGTGAGCGGCTCATTACTGTAAAATGTCCCACCGTTTTCAATGCGTTCGTTCGTTCTTTTTTGAAAAAAAGAATATTGAACTAAAAAGTTGAAAAGAAATATAGTTTTAATTTTTTTTTTAATTCGCTTTTTTTTAAATTATTTTTAACTTTTTAGTTTGATATTTTTTAAAAGCATGGTTTTTAGTTTTTTAAACTATATTTATTCCCAACTAATTATGTTGGGGTCGGTTTTGAGTTGACTGCCCATATGACATTCACAACCCTGTTACTGAGGAATGTTGTGGAATTGCCCATCAAAAACCAAATCGACCAGGGTTATCGTGTCAACTGTCACGCAATCACCTGGCTGATCTTATTGGTAAACTAACTAGTAACTAACTAGTATGATATATTTAACGTATATATTTATTGTATAATCTAGGTAAATAGTACACCGTAGAGTCCGTGGACTATCTACATTATTTCTTTATCCTTCCCCTTAGAATTTCATCCAAAGGTTGTCTGTAAAAGATCGCTATTAGCGATAAGACCGCCCATTGTGTCATCCTTTGTAAAATATTTTTAGTTATGTTCTGTTATATACAATATGTAAAGAAAACCCTGTCCGATCCGTGAAGGTATTGTTAGGTATCGTTAACTGATTCTAATAATGCCTACAAAGCCGGGCTAAACTTAAAAAAAAAACCCCCCAAAAAAAATAAATGTCATTTCGAAAAAGCGAGGTAACTTAATGCGTATGCGGCAGGCTACCCGATAGGCATACATGCGCGGGTGAAGGGGGGCGGGACATGCGGCACGTGGTCGCATCGCTATTCGCTCCGTCACAAATGGTGTTGTCAGTTTTTTTAAAATGACCAAATTTCGGGGAAATTGGAATTAATCCCCGGGAAAAAAAGATTATTTCAAAATTCATTATTATTGTTACTATGATGATTATGTAAAATTTTATATTATATTTGGTCAAGTGTTTACCTAACCTTTATTATCCTTATGGGTCGGACAGGGTTTTCTTTGCATATTGTATATGGTGTACATACATCATTCTGACAGCCTCCGTGGCGTAGCGGTAGCAAACGCGGCCATTGCGCAAGGAGGCGCGTGTTCGATCCCCGCACCATAGAATAAAGAGAGGGAAGTAGGTTATCTTCATACAAACGGACCGCGCGCGGCTTGTATGTTTGCGCCATAGTATCTATGCGTCGCCGCACGCACACCTAAACACAATATTAGAGTGCCTATGACTGCGCTAGTCGCGGCTAGCACGGAACGAGGTTCGCGCGTCACGGCTTTTCGGCACATTAGCTTTTAAAAAATGATCACATAAACTGCAAAGTTGGTATGTCTATTTATGAACAAATAAAAGACTTATATTTTTCAAATTATATTTCTAAAAGTTATTTACAAGGATACGGATATATTACACATTAAAGTTTAATAACAACGCGTTTCGTAATAGTCGAAACCGAAGAAAGTAGGTATTTTTCTGTAGCTAATTTGTAATTTTGTATTAAATGTGTGATTCAATAGATGTTATGTTTGTATTATTTATATTTGTATTAATTAAAAATAAAAATAAATATGGTTCTTTATGTGTACAAAACTAAAAATAAAAATTACAAAAAAAAAACTGACTAGTATATGTAAACTAAATACTAAGCAAATAATTTAAACATAAGCTCTTAGTCTATAAATATTTGTTAGCGGTTTGGGCGACAACCGTAACCGACGAAGCGCGGACAGTCGTCAACCCTAAGACAGTAGGCAATTAAATCGCGGATTGGGTCGCAGATAACCTACTTCCCCTCTTTATTCTATGCCCGCACAGTACGAGTATTTGTATGCATGAATATAATAATTTGCACTGGTCTGGTCGTGCCTCGGAAAGCACGTTAAGCTGTTGTCCCCGGCTGCCATACGAACATCTAGTGGCAGTCGTTACGGGTTGTTGGAGCCCTCAAAAGTCTAACAATTGCTCTAACTGCAATGCTTAGATATCGCCTTCGGGTTGTGAAGGTCAGGCGGCAGGCGCTTCACGGAAAATATCGAAGTTTAGCCAAATTCAGCAGTTAGAGTGCTAAAGCGGACCCCAGACTCCAAAGCTGAAAAAGCTGCGGATGCGACTGTGATTAACGCTGAGATGATGATGATGATCTGATACATGGTGTACATAATAAAGAGTATTATTCTATTCTAGTACAACTGGCAATGCGTTAAAAATAACTTCATCAATCATTCCGATACAGTCCACTACTCCAACAACATTTTTTCTGGTCTAAAACATACTTATTATCTTTATAATACTCTACTATATGCCTATAAGTCGCTAAGCTGTGTCATATTTTCATCTTCCGCAAATTTCTTAACAGCACGCGTGTGTGCTTACCGCTAAAAACTAATAATTAAACCGCAAATGTTAGCTGAAAAATACCAATAAATTTACGCGTTAGGTTGCGTTGTGAAGGTGATGTGGACGTTCTACGGTGAAATGTATTGCCGATCGTCAAGCAACTTACGGATGAAACAAACGACCACAATTGATATGAACATTTCGCAGTGAAGCTTCTTACGATCTCAAATTAAGGACTGAACCAGCGACCAAGTGAGCAATCAACCTTTACTTCCATTCCTTTAATTTAAATGTGTTGATCATCTACTAATATGTACAGCTGAAGAGTTTGTTTGTTTGAACGCGTTAATCTTAGGAACTACTTGGACCGATTTGAAAAATTCTTTCTGCGTTGTATAGCCCATTAATTCAAGAAGGCTTTAGGCTATATAATATCACGCTGCGACCAATAGGAGCGGAGCATAACTAAACCATGCGAACGAAGTCGCTGGTGGCCGCTAGTATCGATATAATAACTTAAAATTAGAAATTAAATTACAATTTACATGTTGCATTCTCACAATTCCTATACAGTCCACTACTCCACCAACATTTTTCTGCTAGACCTTCTACCTAGACCTGGGTCTATTTCGGTCTAAACTTAGCAGCTCACTATAACTGACTTCACCTAGCACTCCAATCACAAGATTTTAATTTTCAAGAAACTTTGCTAAATCGTGCTTTACTTCATTTTAGTTTTATCGATGGAGAACAACAAGCAATTGATAAATAGATTTCAATCTGCAGGTTACCGAACTTTCTCAAAGATCTACTGTCCTGTTTACTGTTACTGCACAAATAGTACCAATCTAGTTACAAGTAACAGTATTTTCACAAGTGGCAGTGAATGGCTGTAAACTCAGATTTTAATCTGATATAATAGAATAGAATACTCTTCATCATCATCATCAGCCTCCACTCGCCCCCTGCTGGACATAGACCACCTCCATGGCACGCCAACAAGCTCTATCCTGAGCAGTTCTCTGCCAGCTACTACCAGCCACTTTTTTGATGTCGTCGCTCCATCTCGCCCAAGGGCGTCCTACGCTACGTTTGCCGAGACGCGGTCTCCACTCGAAGACTCGCTTACCCCAACGGTTGTCGGCCCTGCGGCATATGTGACCAGCCCATTGCCACTTTATGTTGCTAATGCTCACAGATATGTCGGTGACTGATCCTCTGTCGGATCGCCCCATTTCTGATGCGGTCCTTCAGAGAGACGCCCAACATAACCCGCTCCATATAGATTACAGAAACATAAATGTAAAGATATTACAAAGGGTGACACAATGGGCGGTCTTATCGCTAAGAGCTACTGTTACTATTAACCAGCATCAACCCTCTGTTAGCCAAACGCCCTTCCCAATGACTTTTCCAGCTCTTTCGATCCAGGGCTAGAGTAAACCATTAATGATTTAATTTCACCAGCTCGCCCTTTCATCTTCCAAATGACAGCTATACCAAAGAATGTCATGTTGAAAAAATAATATATCCTAATATTATAAATGAGAAAATCTTTGATTATAGATATATATTTGGGACCCTTTCCCGCAAAAACTACTGAACAGATTTTGATAAAATTTGGCACACAGATGGTTTATAACCAGGATAAACATATAGGATACTTTTATCCCAATATTCCTACGGGATCGAAACTTACATGGGTGAAACCGCGAGGCTCACATTATATTAAAAATCAGAGTTTCGTTGGACCTATTAAAAATAACACTATTACCAGCACAAAGCTTACGAACTGAAAGGCAATTTCCGTATCTTCGAGAAAGTACGCATTCAAATCTCAGTCACAATCTGTTAATAATAAATCTCATTTTACATCGTTTTGATTGTCGCCGAGATGGGATTGCGATTAGAATCTGAACGTCTTTTAAATGGGCACGACAATTGGCCTTCTCCTCTGGTGTATGAAGGCTTAATAACATACATACATGCGGTGGGTAAGCAAATTACTCTTAAAGAACAAATACAGTTCACTTTGTTAGGATATTTTTAATGCAGTGCGAGCAATGCAGTAACTACAATACTGTAGTTACTACTACCACAGTCTAAAAATCATACAGTCGTCCGACGAAGACCTCTAGACAGAGCAATCGTGCGGGGTGTGAGGGGCGAGACGCGGGTAAGCGGCACCCGAGCTGGGAACAAAAGTTTGTTCGTAGCTCGGTATCTATCATTAAAGGCACACGCGTGTTTGTTTTTTTTTTCTTTGTTTGTTTTATAATTTGATATGAGTGTCAATTTTGAGTATAATTGGGGTGTTTTTTTTTTATGAATAAGCCAACCTTTTTGACATCCAAAATGGCGGACGTCATTTTTTTACAATTTAATATGGGTGTCAATTTTGAGTAAATATAATTGGGGAGCTTGTTACGAAAAAGCTATCCTATTTTTAAATCCAAGATGGTGGACGCCAATTTAAATATAAGTACAAATTTACAATATGATAGGGGTGTTAGTTCCGAGGTGAATTGGGGTGCAGGTTACGAAAATGCCATCTAAATAACTTAAATCTGTCTCGAGTTGTTCACTTAGTAAAAATAGCAAATTAATTAAATATAATACAGCTATCGATGTTGATCTACAATAAATAAATAATTTCATAAATATTGTTTATTTGTGACAACTCTGGCCGATGCGTTACTGTCGAGACGCTGTCGGCATTTTACACAAGATCAAAGGCGTCGACCTACTGTATGATTTTTATACTGTGCTACTACAGTGTAGTATAATAAGTAATATGGTAATTCCTTAGTTTTTTTTTCTCTCTATTTTATAACTAGATACCAGTGTCAAGCACTAGTTTATAATTGATTAAAAAAAACATATTTATTGTATAATCTATGTAAATAGTACACGGTAGACCTGTACATTATTTCTCTCTCCTTCCCATTAGTATTTCATCCAAAGGTTGTCTGTAATAGATCGCTCTTAGCAATAAGACCGCCCATAGTGTCACCCACGGAATACAGAATTTATCTATTCTGTAATGTCACCCTTTATAAAATCTTTATATTTATGTTCTGTAATCAATATGGTGTACATAATAAAGAGTATTCTATTCTATTCTACCTCTAATTCTTTTAGCTTTCAATTAAGTCATTATCTATCGATTACTTACAAAACTTCAACTATATCCGACGACCCTGGTTACTTATCTTCTTTGGCGAACGTCCATCCTCACACAGGTTCGTAAACTTGTTGAAGTTCAATGAAATCCGCTAATCAAGTATCCAACTATCCATGTTTCTCCACTCCAAGTTTTACAACGTAATTAAAAGAATTTTCTACAGCAATACACACAAAGTAGTCCTTGTTCTGTTTATTTTAGGTTTAAGTCTTCAAGTTACTTAAATCAATTAAATTGTTTTATTTTTAACCGACTTCAAAAAGGAGGAGGTTACTCAATTCGACCGTATATATGCTTTTTTTTATGTTTGTTCGCGCATAACTTCGTCGTTTATAAACCGATTTTGATAATTCTTTTTTTGTTGGAAAGAAGAAGTTCCCAAGGTGGTCCCATGATAAGGATATCAGGGTTTGATGGTGGAAGACCAGAGAAAACAAGGGGAACTTTCAAAAATTGCAGGGGCGACTAGTGCATTTCTTAGCATTTTCATTAAGTATGTATTTTAAAGCACTACAATTTAATAAAGGTCTGGAGTAGTTCTGATGATGGAGCCGGGAGACAGTCGAAGGAACTCCTCAACAATTCACAGCAGCTACCTTGTGTTTGTGCTTGAATAATTTGTATTGACAAGAACCTTACACCTAGATGGGTGGTGACTGTCATTAGGGAGCTGATGATGATGACAAAGGTCAGTTCAGGGAACTCCTAAACGATTTACTGTAGCTACCTTGTATTTGGACTCAATTCATTTATATTGATGAGACCTTTGCATCCATTGGGTTAAAATAATGGTCTGCAGTAAATTTGATGATGAAGACCATAGGCAGTTGAGGGAATACTTACGGGTAAAAATTAAAGTAAACAAAATTACGTCGTTTCCCAACTATATTTGCTTCAGCTTCCAGTCTGACCGGATGCAACTGAATACATAGTACTTTTAACAACTAAAAAGTGTAAAATAAAAACTTTTTCACAAAAAATCAACCGACTTCCAAAAAGCACTACAAAGTAAAAAATAACTAATTTCGGAAGTCGGTGTCAAAAACGAATATACAAAAACAAAGACACCGACTTCCGAAATTAGTTATTTTTTACTTTGTAGTGGTTTTTTGGAAGTCGGTTGATTTTTTGTAAAAAAAGTTTTTATTTTAACGTTGCCTCACACTAGGAATTTCTCCTGCGTCGTGGGTGTGGTTACAAACATATAAACCCCATGCACAAACAGCCAGACCTGGAATAACTACCAACTAACTGTCTTGTAGGTCATACAAATATTTGTTCCTTGTGGGAATCGAAACCGCGACACGCAGCGCAGCAGCACAGTCAACACAACCAACAACCAACCACTGCGCTAATCAATCAAAAAGTCAATTATACAGGCAATTAAATACAATACTCACTATTATTCCTGTAGTGTAAAGTTTCCTTTTAAGTTTGCATTTCTTAATATGGGTCATATACATCTACAACTATCCCAATCAGCATACTTTCTACAGTCACAGCAAAGGCTGTCACATGGAAGCAAACTTGGAAAAAACTGTAAGAGGGTAATAAATAAACACCCTTATAAAAAAAATATTTATATGACAGGTGTTTGACCAAACTACCCTCCCGATCAAGGGTCGAATTGCGCCACACCCTACAAATAGAGACCAATAATATTAAACCCATATCCTGTTTATAAGAAACCCTTCTCTTTACCCTCCGATTCAAAAATAAAATATCGGCAAAACTATGTATTCTAAGACGCGAGAAACAAAGGCTTTTATGTGAATAGCAAATTTTATAAATAGCAATCTTCTGGACGATCTAAAAATGATAAAACCTTTTTTCCCCTCTCGGTAATCCTGTAGGAATAAGCCGGTAGGTAATCCCAAATTCATGTAGCATTGTAATCAAAATTACATTTGTTCTATCCTATGAATCCCTCGTTACCAGCCCGTGAGCGTTCAAGACTTTATCCTGAAGGATTATTCATGTAACAGGAGTTTTGTGAATAAAACCGAGTAGTATCCTAGCTGAGCTGATAATTTAGTTCTCTTGGAGAGTAAAGTAGTAAAGGATCGCTTGTAGATCGCTCACATGATGTTCTGCTGATACTAAAAGAGAGAGGTCTTAAAGTCAGCGGGTTGAAAAAAAAATATTTTAAGAATATTTTCTAACGTTAATTACATCACCTAATCATTAATAGAGTATTGTTAGAGACTGTTGTTTTAAAAAAAATACAAATTAATCAAAACAATTAATTACTTAGTACAGACGACATTATATTATGCTACTACAATCTGTAAAATTTCTTTATTAGATTTTCAACTTTCCCTCTAAAAGTCTAAAGCATTAAAGCTCAAGGTTGATTGGGAATATTTCTAATTTCTGGTAACTTGACCTGCTGTCATCCATACATAACCGTTTGTAAATTAAATAGACAATAATGATGTCGGTATGTCATAATAACTTTAAAGATAACGTATAGTAATTAAGTACTTACCCTTTACACCACACTCAGCATTTTATAAAATAATAATTCACTTACCTAAAACAAAAAAACATGTTTAAGTTAATAAAATATAATCATAACAATATAACTAGGTACTATACATATAAATAACAGCCAGGACAGCCTCCGTGGCGTAGCGGTAGCGGACGCGGCCGCTGCGCAAGGTGGCGCGGGTTCGATCCCCGCACAGTGCAAGTATTTGTATGCATGAATTTGAATATTTGCACTGGTCTGGTCGTGCCTCGGAAAGCACGTTAAGCCGTTGGTCCCGGTTGCCATACGAACATCTAGTGGCAGTCGTTACGGGTTGTTGGAGCCCTCAAAAATCCAACAATTGGTCTAACTGTAATGCTTTGATGTCGCCTTCGGGTTGTGGAGGTCAGACGGCAGTCGCTTCACGGAAAATGTCGAAGTTTAGCCATATCAGCAGTTGGACTGGTAAAGCGGACCCCAGACTCCAAAGCTGAAAAAGGCTTCGGATGCGACTGGGATTAACGCTGGGATGATGATGACTATACATATAAATAACCTCCACCACATTTTATATAAATCCCAGCTTGCATTACGAAAATATGTATATATTTATAAGTTTTCTAAACACTTTGGGGTTTATACATAAACGATGATTAAAGTTAAGTGAATTTCAAACGTCAAAAATGTATGGTTAAACAAGAACTAATCACTAGTCAAGTTCAAGCAATATTTATTAATAAAGGGGTTTGAAACCGTATGTTTTCTTTGGTGTCCATTATTGACGTTTATACGTCACCCGCTGGTTTCCCAGCCCAAATCAGTTACTCAACCTGATTGGCTCCACAGATGCAGAAACGCAAACATTTTTACTGGTTCCGTAGCCGTAGCGAATGAGTGTACGTACATGAGATGCAATTCTGAACGGAACCATTCAGTGATGTTAGCAATACTAATGCATTTCCTAGAGTTTCTACACTTAAAACTAACAGTTTATAGTGGTTTACTTTGATTGTAAGGGGAGTAGGTATGAACCTAGGAGGATGCAGGACTGTTGGAAGCATGCATGGTAGGAATGAATGACTTTGAACATTTTTTAGGAGAAACGAAGTTGATGGCTACAGCGTTTGCCATCAAAGAACTGAAAATCTGTTTTGTAGGTAGTAATAGTACCCGAGTCCGTAGTTCGGCCTTGGTGGCGCATCTCAATACACTAGCCTTTAGTGCAGTAGACATTATAGTGCACAAGGGAATGCGTAAACACTGTCTTAAGTAAGTTTTTCACATATAACAGAATGCCTGTTTCCCCAAATGGTTAAGTAGAGATAGCAACCGACTAGTTATTAACTTATTTATAATTTACTCGGGAATAAACTGACAATCGACGAATCTATCAATTTTTATTTCACAAAAATATTTTCAATATGTATATATTTAGCCAAGAGTAGCTAATTTGCCACACAACTATTAATAGTGCTTAAAAGTAACCAACTGTTTTTTATTACTGCCTGCGGGCGGTGAGCAATGGGCAGCTCGCCGCCCGGTAAGGACCAGGCCACAATAGACAGAGAACAGTAAAACATCTTCATATAAACGAGCCGCTCTCGGTTTGAATGTATGCGTGCGCGCCGAGCGCCGTGTCGGTACGCGATTTCACGCACACGCTGGCATAATATAGGATGGTATAGGATGGCGGCAATACGGGCTGTGCCGCGTGACTGTGAGCAAGCGCGTAAATTACATTACCGCTCGCGTTCGTCAATTCTCGCCGGCCACTTACCATAATATTAATTATTACGAGTATCATGACTTCAAAAGGGGGAAAAAAATATTGTAGTGTTTTCGGGTGCCTCAATAATGATTTCGCAAATCCGGACTTATCATTCTTCATACTTCCTACTGAACCAGAAATGTAAGTACAACTTAAATCTTATTAGAAAATGTGATATATGTATTGTTTGTTTCACAGTTTATTTGCTTTATTAAGAGCGTACCCGAGTCGCATTTTTCCATATAATTGTATTCCCAGATTTATTTCCTGACTACTATGTTTAAAGTTAAGTTTATTTTAAGAAGCCCAGTTTTACTATAAAACAGAGGATTGAGTACGAAATATCGTTTAAGTAAACCTATTTGTCGAGTATAGTGTAATAAGGACAATTTCACAATAATCAATATTGAAAATTACTATTATTTTTTTTCTATTGTCTTATGTGTTGTTTGATCCAAATATGGCGTCTTAATCATAATATTAAGTAAATAAAATTATAGTAAAATGTGACCGACTAACGCTTAGGGTTGCGTAGAATTTTATTTATAACATTATAACCTTTAATCCCTCCGACGCGCGCGTCGACAACAGCAACGCGAGGTGCTCTTAATAGCGAGTAAGCGAGCGGCGCCTTTGTTGCATTTGAGCTAGCTGTTGCTATCCGATTATATAAACAAACATTACACAGTACCCATATAAACAATCATTATAATTGTACCTCAGAAACTAATGAGGCTAAAAAGGTTTTGCGGTTTTATTAAAGTAAGGTATCATTTGTTAAATATTCGCTACCCATACATAATCTTAGCTTTACTAATGTCTACTTTTTCATAAGAACTACATATTTATTGTTTACGTTCTCATGTTTTATATCATTTAAGCATTAGTTATTAGCTTGTGAATATTATTGTGTTAGTGTTACATTTAAGTACTCATCACTTACAATCTTCTCTGATAAGAACCAGTTATATCGATTTCCCATATCACACATCACTTAAAATTTATCATTATTTACGAGCTTTAGAATATAATTTAGTGTTACACTTAAGTAGTCTTAAAAATTTTGTCGGTATCAAATTTGTAACTTAATATAATAAATGTTATGTGAGTAAAGGCTTTTTATTTTTACTAAATTTATAAATTGGTAAAATATTCAATCATAATATGCTTTTTATTCTATAAATTTAGATCAAAGTGACAACCCTAGGGTTCAACGCAAGAGTAGGTAAATAACTCTGCGGGCGGCCTTAGATAATCTACTGTTCTCTGTCTACTGTGACCAGGCCCGAGTCGACGGCGCGTCGTGTTTCACGCGCGCCTCAAAGAGATGTCAGCACATCGTGACGGGGTCCACGAAAACCAATGCCTCCTGGGTCAGGGTTGCGGGTTGGTTAAACAAGAAACCGTGGCTCTGGCCGTCCCACAGGCAAGTAAAGAAACATGGGTGGGTTTTAGCCAGTAAAAGTCTGACACGCCCTTCCGCTCCGCCCTGAGCGGAAGAAGTCATTTGATGATTTCCCATGCTAACAAAAAAAAAAAAAAAGTTAGAAACTCACGAAATAGGTTTATTCAAACCTAAACTTCAACTATATTCGACGACCCTACTTACTTATATCATTTGGCGACGTTCATGGTTCTATACGTCGCTTAAACCTACTGCAAGCTCAACAAAAGCCGCTAATCGAGTATCCATGTCTCTGGAGTCCAAGTTATACAATACATTCAAAAGAATTTTCTACAGAAACCACACATAACAATTGTTATGTTCTGCCGCGGCAGTAAAGCAGGAGTAGTGACATGCTACAAGCCCTAAGCCGACTCATACAACGAGCTGATAACATACTGTTTTATGTTTTTACTGCCTGACTAGCATTGCAGATACAAATGGAAGGGTTTATGGGATTGTATGGTGTGTAAAGTTACCAACTTATTAAGAAAGTTTTATTGTGATGTTGATCTCGTAGCGAGCGTCGAAAAGCGACGGCTGGACGTGGGGTCAAGCTTATAAGTTGTAGAAAATAACAAAGAGGGGACAGACATCCCATGATGCATGGCAAAACTTTTGCAGCATCTTCGGAATAATGACAGCTTGCAAGACTATGTTATAGCTTTTCGCGACCTCCCCAATGAGAGATATCCTAAACAAACTTTATGTATTGTAACTCTATATAAGTACTTAATCATAATTGAGTCATCTTCACCTGTTACCAACACAGCTCTTCACAGAGGATTACGTCTATTATATGATTAAGAATCATCAGTCATCACCAAATAAAAAGTCTTTGTCTGTTTGCACAAATATACAAACGATAATTCACTTTGGTAAACTACAGATAAGGTTGAAAATTAGCTGGAACTAAGCACTAAAAAAGTACTGTACTGTAGTTAATCGAAAATATCTTTCCGTCCCTAAAATAAGGTTCAAAATAGCTTAAATTAAATCAGTAAGTATCACCGTCACGTGTGGTCGTTTATTGAATTAAACTTTATTACCATCGTAAAGTCGCGTAGTGTCGGCGCCGGCGCAAGGCGCCCGTCAGTTAACATTACAACTAATACACGTAATTCAAAGTATTTTCACTATAATCTTTACATGTATCTTAATAGGTTTCAAAACTAATTAGTTTTGTAATGAGACTTTTATTGGACATTTTCCTTTGATTTGTAAATGAGAGAGAAAATTATGGAGATGTCTGCTGTTATTTATTTTATTACTGCAGTAACTGCATTTCGATTGTTATTGCAGCTTTATATTGTACTAGCGTGTAGGTTATTAATCCCCTGATCAAGTATAGGATGCAAATCCTATGATTCAGAATTTCGGCTCTAAAATGATACCAACATAGATCATAATAAGGTGAGTTAATTAGGGGCAAATTCTACTAAGTTTTATATCTACTTAGAAAAAGCCTCATCCTGAAAACAAATTTTAGATTTTGGACAGTTTTTCCAAACTTTAACCAAAGACGTCAAGTTTATTCCACGGATAAAAGATATCCGGCTTACGTAAAATCAGCCCTGATTAGTTAAATTAACATGATTAATGATCACAAGTACCTAAGCACTTTTATAAAAAATTATGTCAATTTTAAAATAACGTTAAATCTTTAAACTTGTAAGCTATCCTACAAAATACTCTAACTGAAAATCTTATCAAGTAACAAACTTTTTTTTTAATTTTAATCGTTATCTGCAATCCCGCCTGATGGTAAGCAGTAATGCAATCGTTGATGGTAAAGCGCGCTAGTTAATTAAGCCTATTTACTTTAAAAAAAAAACTTAAGTGAATAGGAAGGAAGACGGCAGTTGAGCGAGGAGATGTAATGTTAAACCCAACAGCACGACCAACGATGCTGCGCCAGAGGGAGACTGTTCTGGAGACCCACGACCAAACTCCCGACAATAACATTTTTTGTTGCATCGTACCCGGCACACATCGCAACAAAAGTGCTCAGACCCGTCCTCCGTACGGCTTCACCAGACATCATGCCGGAACACGACGAATCGCTTGGCGGCAAGACTTTGTCTGATGGGTATGGGTAAGTTCCGTATTTTTCAGTACAAATCCAGCTATTACAAAGCGTTCTATCAAAATCGGATTGAGACAAATTATGTACCTATCTAGCGGTGTGAACGGGGCGTACTCGGGATCATGCGATAAAAGTATTTCTTTAACGTTGAAATACCTGAAAACCTTTACTAAGAAATATCACAACTGAGTTTGAATCGTAATTCAAAGGATTTTAAAGGAAATTGCTAAACCTTTTTTGGTCAGGATGGGAATTCATCAAATCACCTCTCCCGCTTTGGGAGGAAGGGCGTGTCAAACTTTTACTGACTAAAACCCACCCGAGTTCTTACACTTGCCAGTGCGCCAGGGCCACGGTTTCTTTTTTAACCAACTCGCAACCCTGACCCAGGAGGCATAGGTCTTTGTGGACCCCGTCACGATGTGCTGACAGGCGTCTACTGTATGCTCCACCGTGTCCTCAGGGCGATCCCCACAGTGACACCCTGGCGTTTCCGCCCGCCTTTTCCGGAACAGGAACCTCCCGAAACAGCCGTGACCGGTGAGGACCTGCGTCAGGCGGAAGGTGAGCGCGCCGTGGCGCCTCTCTAGCCACTCTTCAGAGAGGGAACCTCATCATCATCATCAACAGCCCCTACTCGTCCACTGCTGGACATAGGCCTCCTTCATGGCACGCCAACAAGCTCGATCCTGAGCAGTTCTCCGCCAGCCACTACCAGCCACCTTTTTGATCCGTTAGGGAGCCTAGCGCCGCTTTTGTGGCGTGCCCAGTACTGGGTTGCGATCGCTCTCTCCAGGTCGCCATGAGATCCCGCCGGAGCTCTGTCCTCCGTACCATGATTTCTCGCGGCATCAGAGTTATGCCCCGGCGTTTTTCCTCCTCTCGCCACTCGCACATGTGGGCGAGGGCTAAGGCCTCCATATCCCATGGCGGCAATCCGGCAAGGCAGCTCGCCGCCTCAGCAAAGACCGTGAAATTGTTAACCTTTGTTTTATACTGTTTGAAAAACTCTATATAATAAAATATAATATAATGAATAAATAGGTATAGGTAGGTATAGATAGGGAATGATTGCTTACTACTTTTTTATATAATATGGATTTTAATACTAATATTCTGATTCTAAGATTCCATCCGTCTGTCACCAAGCTGTATCAGAAGAATCTTGATAACTGGACTAATTTCACAAAAGCCGTATTTCTGTTGCCGCTATAAAAACAAATGAAACAGCAGATATATAAATTTTGTATAAATAATGGTCCGGAATCACACTTCAACGATCTTCTTTTCAAATTATTGGAGTTACCTATGTATTTTCATTTCAAACCTTTTTCCTGTCAGGGATCCCCCGACTCCACAAGTTTCTTTTTTGTGTTTAGAGGTTAAGTACCTACAAGGAATGAATGTTTGTATAGAAGCTTCTAATTTTTACTGATGCAGAATCCCATTGGGTGGTACGTGTTTTACAATCTCATCACCAGCCTTTTCGGGACTGTCTTAGGATCGGTTTCCAATCTTATTAGATGCCGCTAAATACACGAAGACTGCCTATCAGTTCAGCACAAACCAGTTACTGGATATTACGAAACGTCTGGTAATCCTGGTTTTGTCAGAACGGGCTTCTGGAGACCGGTAACGAACCCACGAATGACAACCGGGAGGTGATATAACAAAAAAGAAAACAAAGAAAGAGATATTGTAGAAATCTCGAACCAAAAATATCGTACCAAGTACTATGTTCCAGTTCCACCAAGTGTAAATCCAACCATTATAAATCGTTCGATCAAAATCGAGTCCGGGACAAACCATCTCGCTATGTCAACGTTGTCGGGAACACCCGGCAGCTTGTCGCCACTTTATTGCCATGTAGCACCTTTCCACGCCTCAATCTTGATACCTGATATTTTGCAGCACATCTGGAAGGTTTTGTTCGACGTTTAGATCTTAAAATGGACAGTTTTGGACAGTTGATTTGTTGTTGTATGGCACAATTTTGTCTAATCCATACTATCTATACTAATATATAAAGCTGAAGAGTTTGTTTGTTTGTTTGTTTGTGCGCGCTAATCTCAGGAACTACTGGTCCGATTTGAAAAATTCTTTTTGCATTGGATAGCGCATTAATCCGGGAAGGCTTTAGGCTATTTAACATCACGCTGCGACCAATAGGAGCGGGGCATATAAAAAAAAACGCGGGTGAAACCGTGTGGCGCAGCTAGTCCATACTATTAATATTATAAATGCGAAAGTAACTCTGTCTGTCTGTCTGTCTGTCTGTCTGTCTGTCTGTTACGCTTTCCCGCTTAAACCTCCCAACCGATTTTGATGAAATTTAGCACAGACAATCTTTAGACCCTGAGGAAGGACATGGGCTACCTTTTATTGAAAAAAAATTGATAATTCCGAGGGAAATCTAAAAAGCGCGATATAACCGAATTCCACGCGGGCGAAGCCGCGGGCGGAAAGCTAGTGACGTATTTATTTGAACTGTGTTTTGGTAACTTCTGTTATGGAAGGAGCTTTAATATTTTAGCGTATAATGGAACCTTAATACTTTAACATATATGAAGTTAAAATACACACATCAAAAGTGTCTAGGGATCAAGCATTTTTATGCGGATTTCTTGAGATTGAGATGTGGCTTTGTAATAAATTTATGATTTTATAAATTTATATGGATCCTTTTTAGTGCATTTCATAATTTGAATCAGGAACTGTGAATCAAATTCGAGTAAAAGATGAAAATCAGCTGTCAATATTTTCCCTATAAAAACATACAACGCATTGAAGACATTATTAGTGCTACTGTTTCCCTACTACTGATTAAAACCAACGTTATTATGGAGCGGCGACGTCATTTAAGCATGGAAGAAATGCTCAGAGCCGTGGGAATGATAGAAGCTGGTTCCCGGCAACGTACTGTGGCTTTAGCTCTGAATACAAGTCAGAGTGTTATCAGTCGACTTTGGACACGTTACTGAAGCACTGGTACCGTGGCTGAGCGCCATGGAGGACGGTATCGCTGCACCACACGGAGACAAGACCGATACATTCAAATCTTAACTCGAAGAGCTCCAACAATAACCGCCATGATGTTAGCCGTGAGGCTTCATCACTCTTCAGGGAACTTAATTAGTGACCAAACAGTCAGAAACCGCTTGCATGAAGTGAACCTTCATTCCCGAAGACTGCTACGGGTACCACCTATAGCAATGCACAATCGTAGGATTCGATATCAATGGGCTCTTGAACACAGAAATTGGGCAGAAGAACAATGGCGTTTCGTGTGCTTTTCTGATGAGTCTCGTTTTGGTATGAGACCGGATACAAGACGTATACGGCACTGGAGAACCCCTGGACGCCAACAGCGATCCTGCCAGGAAGTCCATCCTTATAGTGGTGGAACCATCATGGTATGGGCGGGTATTTGGATCGGCGGAAGAACTGAGTTGATTTGGATCAGAGGCAACCTCAACGCTCAAATTTATGCTGAAACGATTGTATCAGACGTCATCGTTCCTCTACAAGCGCAAATCGGTCCCTTATTTCAGTTAATGCATGATAATGCACGACCGCACACCGCAAGAGTTGTAAGACAGACTCTCGCCGCAGCTAACATCAATGTCTTGCCCTGGCCTGCTCAGTCGCCAGACTTGAACCCGATTGAGCATGCATGGGATATGCTACAGAGAAGAGCTCTGCCGAATATGGAGGGTATCCAGTCGCAAGAAGACCTTTTTTGTTGTTGCAACGAACATGGGCGGCCATTCCACAGCGTGATTTGGATGAACTCATTTTGAGTATGCCAAACCGATGTTCTTGTGTTGTTAGTGTTCGCGGTAGAAACACGGATTATTAATTGTTTAAGTTACTCAATAAAATTTTAGAGAAAACTGTTATTTCAGTCTTTTTTTCGAACTTTTGTGTTAGTGGTTCAAATGTTAAATATCCCTTTATTAGGAAAATGGCAAATTTCTTTATTAATGCAAAGGTGACTTGGTTTATCGTTACTGTGCCAAACGAAAACACTTTATTTGATGAATCCTTAAAGAAAATTTTAATTAATATCAATCAGGAGAAAAGTTATTGCAAAAATATATGTTGATCCCTAGACACTTTTGATGTGTGTATATTAAAGAAATTGGACAGATTGTAGTAGCTTGAAGTACTGTCGTGTGTACCTTTTGTTTTATGTTGAATGTCTATTACAAGATAAAAAATAGTAGATACTATTATTATTATCCATTAATATAAAGTGCGTATGTTTGTATGTCTGTCTGTATGTATGTGCCCGAAGTTGCTCAAAACCCTCACCACTATAGATAATCATATAGATCTGGATGCGCTGAGTTCAAAAAAAACACAAAAAAAAAAAAACAAAACAAAGAATTTTGTTTTTCTCTCGGTCCTTCTTTTATAATTATAAATTAGTGCTTGGCCGCAATCCCACCTGTAAGCAGTGATGCAATCGTTGACGGTAATACGCGCTAGTTTATTAAGAGCCTATTCACTCAAAAAAACTGAGTGAATAGGAAGGAAGACGGCAGTTCAGCGAGGTGATGCAATGTTAAACCCAACATCACAACCAACGATGTTGCACCAGAGGGAGATTGATCTGGAGACCCTCCACGATCAAACCCCCGACATCATCATTTGGCTCACCATACCCGGCACACACCGCCACACAACTGTTCAGAACCGTCCTCCGTACGGATTCACCAGACATCATGCTAGAACACGACGAATCGCTTGGCGGCAAGACTTTGTTTGGTGGGTGGTTACTTCTGTCAGCACCCGATGTTATGGCCTACCTCTGAGAGAGTAAAATATTAGTAGAACTATTAGCATCAGAAATGAGGTGATCCGACAGAGGACCAGAGTCACCCACATAGCTGAGAGGATTAGCAAGCTGAAGTGGCAATGGGGTGGTCACATATGCCGCAGGACCGACAACCGTTGGGGTAAACGAGTCCTCGAGTGGAGACCGCGTCTCGGCAAACGTAGCGTAGGACGCCCTTGGGCGAGATAGAGCGACGACATCAAAAAGGCGGGTGGTAGTGGCTGGCGGAGAACTGCACAGGATCGAGCTGGCGTGGCTTGGCGTGCCATGAAGGAGGCCTATGTCCAGCAGTGGACTAGTATGGGCTGATGATGAGTGATGAGAACTATTAATGATTATATGATACATCTCCAAACATAAACCCGAAATGTATCACACGCTTCCACGTACCAGTTCCTAATTGCCGTAGTTCAAAACCAGGACTTTTGCCTCTACTACATTGCATAATGTTTCTCAAATCAATACACTACTACAACAAAGCTTTAGAAAGATTTTCTACAACCAAAAACAAAACAAAAATTTCTAAATAAATACACCGAACTATTATCTGAACAGCGTAACATATAAATTAGGAAATATCTTCGCAACACGTAGAGCAGCCGGTACCGGTGTCTGACACACGTGTCGACACTCGGATACACTTCGTACAATTGTATTTATTTGTTGCCCATTCTTTGCGCCGTAACATTTGTTTCCAACTTTGTTTCGTAAGGAAATATTGGCGGCGATTACCTTCTTTACAAATAAAACTAAATTTAGTTCATCTGTGTGCATTTTTTTCTTTCTGTTCCAGTAAGAAAAGGACAGAAGATAAATATTAGTTTAGTCCTTTTTAAGTTTAAATAATAGTGTATTAAAATCACGTGACTATCTAGCGGAGTTTCAATCAATCTGCCAGGACGTTTCTCAATAGGGATGTTTCCTGGGTAAAAAAAAAATATTCTATTAAGTCCGTCATTCAGATTATAGAAAAATATTGGATACGTATATTTTGTTTTATCAAATCAATAAAAAAATACAAATATAAAAGACATCAAAGATCAGGAGTGGTGGCTGGTGACGTCACTCGTCGCTAAAAAGTGTAGCGTGCAGTGACGTCATACGAGTTTTCAACGCACTGTGTCGTTTACGTTTTTTGTTCATAATATATGAAAAAAAATACGTATTTAGTATTTTTTTGGAAATCTGACTGACGGACTAGTTAGTTATTTTTAGTCAACTACCCAATCATGCTGGGGTTAGCATCCAGGTTGACCAAATACAGCTGGATTCCAATATTTTGCAAGAAACGACTACGATACCCTTTAATAAGACTGGTTATCAGACTTTCGGACTTTTGACAACCCGTAACAACTGTCAAAGACTCTGGAATGACAGCCGAAACCAAAACCTTAATTCATGTGCCTTCCGAGGTACGGAAGGGCATTGGTATTGCTCGCCGTCGGGTAAGATCCAGCCCCTAATCGGCGAACACATTTTTGTCAAATGATTGTGACTAGTTGGGATCGTTCGGACCGAACGGACCAATGGGCGGTCTGAACGATCCCAATTGATCCCAACTAGTCGCAATGCAAGCAGGCCCGAGTCGACGGCGCGTCGTGTTTCACGCGCGCCTCAAAGAGATGTCAGCACATCGTGACACCTCCTGGGTCAGGGTTGTGGGTTAGTTAAACGGAAACCGTGGCCCTGGCCGTCGCACAGGCAAATGAAGAAACACGTGTGGGCTTTAGTCAGTAAAAGTCTGATACGCCGTTCCGCTCCGTCCAGAATGGGAGAAGTCATTTGATGATTTCCCATCCCAACAAAAAAAGGGCCTTGGTATGTAAAGACAGTTACCGATCCACGGACCGACCGTAGCAAGTGGTAGCTTCACCTGATCGTGGTTACGTGCCTACATTCCTTACTACCAGAATCTCATATGAGTAAGAAGCTCACATAAATCTCAATTCGTCTCAACCTATGTCCCGTCCCAACCAGAACGAACCAAACTAGGACAATCTGTTAGCAAATAAAAACGGTTTAGTGACGTAGATATTGTCAAGTTTTATAGCAGCATGCGTTTTGTCGTTTGCATGTATTTGAGAGGCGCCGTCACGACTGGCGCCGACATTACGCATGCTGCCGTGAAGAGTTCTAGCTTTATCTTGGAATATGGAACTGGTTTATAGGTTGGTACAGATTTCTGCAGTAGTAACTTTATTTAGGTTAGGTTGCATTGTAATAAGATTACCTCACAGAGCGTTAGAGAGAGTATTTAATGACTTAAGTACAGAGATAACATGCATACTGTTACACGTGCAGTCATAGGATTTATTTACAGTGTCTGCCAATTAAGTTCACATGACCAAATAAAGTTTGACACTTTACATAATGATCATAATAACCATAGAAATGAATTTTGAAATAATATGTTTTTTCCGCGAATTAACTCCAACTTCCCCAATATTTGGTATTTTTCAAAAAAGTGACAACACCATTTTTGACGGTATTATTGGTATGAATGAATGTACAATACTGGCGGCATTCCGATTAACCGCGGGCCCGCCCCCCGTCGCCCGCGCATGTATTGCCATGACCATTGCCTCATTTTGCGAAATAATATTTATTTTCAGGGGGTATTTTTTTTAATGTTTAGCCAAGCTTTGTAGGCATTAGTAGAATCATCGATACCTAACAATACCTTCACGGATCGGACAGGGTTTTCTTTACATATTGTACAATTAGGGCGAAGAGCTCTTGTCAAAAACAGGGGCGTGCGTCACGACATATATTAATAGAAGCTTCTAGAATGTCATAGAAGAACTTGACCTCATTGGACGACGGAGTTGCGTCAACAGAAATACAAAATTTGTATAAAATAATACTATCTAGCTATCATCATTCATGAGATACAATCAGACAGTGGAATCTTAATAAAGAGGTCTCATTTTTACCATTTGGGAACGGACCCCTAAAAACCAACCATATCGTGATACATTATGTATTGTGAAGACACTGAGGAACTATTGAACTACACAAAACCTACACACACAGGCAGTCACACAGGCACCCGCACGCACACACAAAAAATTTATTTATTTATTTCACGAAAAAAATTTATACTGCTTTGGAAGAGAGGAGTCTTCTAACACAGGCATTATTTGCTTAGCAGGAGGCTCAATCACCAACTAATGTAAAATAATTTGGAGCTCTCATAAATTTGATTTGATTTTGTGTTGAGTTGAGAGATAATGATGGCATACTGGCATATCTCAGCCATAGTACTGAAAACTACTTTCTGCAAAAGCCAATTAAACCAACGCTCAGTAGTCGCACTTTCAAAGTTGCTATCAGTACACCAATGTAACAAATAAATTGACCTAATACTAATTCAATCTTAATAGCTCCCAATGAACGCACGCGTCATCAAGTCTGACACACATCTCTTCTTATCAGAGGATTTCCTGGAGCTGTAACCCGCGATATGTTATCACTTGTCAATGACGGAACATTTACACTGCGAGGAATTTGTTTGTAAATAGAGGAAGCAACGGCTTCTCTAGTGTTGAAGAGCGATATGATATGTTGACTGTTTGTTTTAAAGTGTGAGATCTATCTCTATACAGTCTTGTATATGTATGGCTTAATACGTCTCGAAATGTTGAATAATGTTGGATTCAATTTGAATTTTTTTTTCTACCCTTCCTCTGTAGTCAGAGACTTTATTTTACTTTTTTCTTTTCTTTCTTATTTGCTCTTGTTTCTTATTTATCATAATTATCATCATCATCAGCCTCTACTCGTCCACTGCTGGACATAGGCCTCCTCCATGGCACGCCAACAAGCTCGATCCTGAGCAGTTCCCCGCCAGCCACTACCAGCCACCTTTTTGATGTCGTCGCTCCATTTCGCCCAAGGGAATCCTACACTACGTTTGCCGTTTCTTAAGTATATTGTATTACAATTATTCTTACTCTCTATTATATTTTAGCTCTTAAATATACAATTTACTCTATTATAGGTAATTATCTTTTACATTATTCATCCGTTACTACTACTTATACTTATTTGTTATTAGCTCATTAGTGATGACTATTTTATATATTCCACAATATGTAATTCAGTACCTCTTTACTATGGCTTGTTTCTATTTACAACTACTTTCACTACTTCTTTGCAGAATTCTAGGAATTTACCTCTTAAATTTTATCTTGTATTATTTTAGCAATATCGGTCAACTGGGGACCTACTAGTGTATGCCACTCACTTGTGGGGCGAGGCCCTCGAGAAGAATGGGGAAGCGATTGCTGTCTCCCTTGATGCCTCGAAAGCCTTCGACCGGATATGGCACGCTGGCCTTTTGAGTAGGCTTCCAGCGTACGGCATTTCCCCTAGCCTGACTGGCTGGGTAAAAGACTTCCTGACTGAACGGTCCCTCCGAGTTGTTGTCGACGGATGCTCATCTAAGCCCATGTCACTGATGCCGGTGTTCCTCAGGGGTCTGTTCTCTCTGCAACTCTGTTCCTGCTGCATATTAACGATCTGCTAATGCCCGGTATCTATGGGTATGCAGATGACAGCACAGTTGTAGAGAGATACCTGCCGGATGCTCGGGCTAGTAGGGAATCAATCCGGTCCGAAAGAGAGGCCATGGTTGAGCGAACGAGTGTTGCACTGCAGGCAGTCTCCGAATGGGGCAATGCCAATCTTGTAGCCGCCAAAACACAGGCGTGTCTTTTCACCGCCAAAAGGAGCCCGTTCACCTTGGCTCCTACTTTTCGAAATGTGTCCTTGGAGTGTTCCGACCGCCTTCAGCTTTTAGGAGTTGAGATTTCCTCGAACCTTAACTTTGGGCGGTTCATTGAGTCCAAGGCCAAGGTGGCTGCCAGAAAACTTGGCGTTATTGCAAAGGTCCTGCAGTACTTCACACCTACGCAGCTTTTAATGTTATACAAAGCACAGGTCCGTTCGTGTGTGGAGTACTGCAGCCACATTTGGGCTGGTGCTGCTAAGTGTCACCTGACCACTTTGGATTCAATGGAGAGGCGTGCGAAGAGGCTGATTGGTGACCCTGATCTAACTCGAGATGGTCTCCAAAGCCTAGAGCACATGCTCAGAGTAGCCAGTCTTTCGGTGTTCTATAGGATGCATTTTGGGGAGTGTCCGAGGGAATTGCATGATTTAATCCCCCCATCTCCGTTCCACCATCGGACGACCCGTCGTCCGGCTAGTTTCCACCCTTACGTTGTTAACACTACTACGATCCGGACGAAGCGTTTCGCCTCGTCCTTTATACCGCGTACATCGCGGGACTGGAACATGTATCATATGTGCAGGAAAGCGGACCCCGGGCTCCAACGCGAAAGCCACGGATGCAACCGGGATAAACGCTGAGATGATGATGATGATGATGACATCGCGGGACTGGAACAATTTGCCAGCGGCGGTGTTTCCGTCGGACTACAATTTGAGTGTCTTCAAGGCTAGAGTGAATAGGCTCGTAATAAACTAGTGCGCTTTACCATCAACGATTGCGTCACTGCTTACCATCAGGCAGGATTGCGGTCAAGCGCTAGTTAATAAAATATAAAAAAAAAACGAATTTCCATTTCAATCTCAATTATCATTTCTTTCTCAACCAAAGATCATTTCTCTAACTGCTAAAACATAGAGGACGCTCTCTTCTTTATTTGGGTCGCAGATTGCTAATCCATAGCTCCATATGTTCCGAAAATGTATCTGCTCAGCAATGTAAATATCGCAATGAATGTTGTTGAACTGTCAAAATAAAATCCATCGCTACTGATAGAGTTTTACGCAATTACCTTGATGTTTCCAGTCCGAAATCATTTTAAAGTTTTTTTTTTTTTTAATTATAAACTAGTGCTTGACCGCAATCTCGCCTGATGGTAAGCAGCGATGCAATCGTTGATGGTAAAGCGCGCTAGTTTATTTAGCCTATTCCCAAAAAAAAACTTAGTGAATAGGAAGGAAGACGGCAACTGAGCGAGATGATGCAATGTTAAACTCAACAACACGACCAACGATGCTGCGCCACAGGGAGATTGGTCTGAAGATCCTCCAAGACCAATCTCTCGACACAACAACATTTGGCGCATCATACCCGGCACACATCGCAACACAACTGCTCAGACCCGTCCTCCGTACGGCTTCACCAGACATCATGCCGGAACACGACGAATCGCTTGCGGCAAGACTTTATCTTTATGTTGACAAATTAAGACAGGTTCTAGGTTATCCCACATCGTTCATCGAAATATTCTAGCAGTCTTGCATTTATCTTCAAAAGTAATACATAGTTTCAAACATAAAACTATCTACTAAAAATACCAAACAAGTAAACAAAGAGAGAGAAATTACCCAAGGTAAATATTTTCCTTTTACTCCACTATAATACGTAGGTAACTCCTCACGCTGCACTACACAAAGCTACATAAATTAAACTTTACACAAACAATCTCTAAACAAAATGTTGTACAAACGGAACGTCATTCGCAAGCCACCGACACACGAGTATCGAGCACAAAGAATGTTTATTCCTAGAAGGCTTATAATAAAAAGTGCAATAAGCTCGCGTGTGCTCGGCCTAACGGGAATAATCGCGATTTCATTAGAAGTCATTATAAACGGCACACGCCATAAAATAATAGTTGCATTTCAAATATTTCTTGAATAATAACATGTTTTAACGTGGTGGCCTAGTGGTTAAAACACCAGCCTCTCAGGTATGAGGGCGCGGGTTCGATTCCAGGTCAGGCAAGTACCAGTGTAACTTTTCTAAAGTTATATGTACTTTCTAAGTATATCTTGAGGAAATCTGGACTTTAAGTCTGAAATCGCCAACCCGCATTGAGCAAGCGTGGTGATTACGCTCAATCCTTCTCTGTATGAGAGACCAGTGCCCAG
The DNA here is from genome assembly GCA_017933935.1 of Sesamia nonagrioides. Classification (NCBI taxonomy): domain Eukaryota; kingdom Metazoa; phylum Arthropoda; class Insecta; order Lepidoptera; family Noctuidae; genus Sesamia; species Sesamia nonagrioides. The sequence goes on along the minus strand of JADWQK010001324.1, from coordinate 652,370 downwards.
CAGTGGGATGGTAAAAAGGTTGACGATATAAATGGCATAATAATTAAAATTCTTGCGTATTTAGTAAATAAAGTTTGTTACATGATTCTGTAATGAAGAGACAGTCTCATTGCAGATTTACGGAAGTAGGGTGTCAGAAAAACGTAAGTATACATCTTTTTTTTTATTGGGATGGGAAATCATCAAATGACCTCTCCCGCTCTGGGCGGAGCGTGTCAGACTTTTACTGACCCACCCGTGCTCCTTCACTTGCCTGTGTGCCAGGGCCACGCCCATTCGGGCGTTACATTATCCAATAAAAGATTATCTACAAATTAAAATATTCAAACAATAAAGTAAATAACATCGTTTTAGATGTCTCAATATGTACCACTCTGCCTCCACATGTTATAGGTGCGTATTCCAGAAGGAAACTCAAGCATTGATCTCTGCTTAAGCATTACTTAAAACTAGTTTCAACCAATCAAAAGGCTTGAAACGAGACTTAAGTAGAGCTTGAGTTTGAGTGACGTTCTGTAATACGGACCTTAATGTTACTATCTCAAATCTGGCCGTTTTTCGTTTATTGATGACACTATAATCAGAAAACAAAATCTCGTATCTTTCTCTCCATGCAGTATATTTCTACTATTTAGAGATTAAGAAATAAAAACTATAAAAAAACATCGTTAACTTGCCCTGTTGGATATGTTTATAACGTTAAACTGCAGGTTAAAGGCACTACTAAACTAAAAAGTGATAAAGGGCTTATAACTCACATTTTAACTACATTTTTTAACATTGGTGTAGCATAACTAAGTACCGGTAACTCTCGCTTAAGAGTTATATTTATGAAATAACAAATATTTCTTTCTCGGGCAAAAGCTCGTAACTCGAACCCTGATTTTTTCGGAAAAAGTCATTTTAGCTTGTGGATTTTTACGTTTTACAGTTTTTAAATTATACTTATGGAAGTTAATTAAAATTAAAAATTAAAGACCATTTTCTCGCGTTGTGTATACTACATCTGTTATTATAGTAAATGAGGGAGATAAAAGAATGATTAGAGAGAAGAGAAGGAGGTTTTATGTCTTCATGTAATCTAAAAGATAAAAAACAATTTTCAATTGAATATCTTATTATATCCGTTATAACTCTTAAAGTGTAACTGTTAATTGCAGCGATTTATTTTTTATTTATTAGTATAATAATAATAAATCGCTAAATAAAATAAAAAACGCAAAAAAAATAGTATAAATCGCTAAATAATAATAATAAATCGCAGTTTACGCGGGAGATCGCGATCTCCCGCGTAAACTGTAGTAGGTAATATAAAAAATAAATGAAATCCTATTTTAATAACGAATATATAAAAGAAATTTCATTAAAATCGGTGGCGCCGTTTTCGAGGAGTTCGACGACAAACACTGTGATAGACTAGCTGCACCCTACGCTTTCACCCACGTAGGTTTCAGTATGTTTTTTTTTTATATTCTCCGCTCCTTTTGGGCGCAGGTGATGTTATATAGCCTACAGACTTCCTGGATTAATGAGCTATCCAACGCTGAAAGAATTTTTCAAATCGGAACAGTAGTGCCTGAGATTATCGCGTTCAAACAAACAAAGAAACCAGCATTATGGCTGGTTTGTTTAATCCAGTCGATTTTTGGAATAGGTTTAGACCTGTGGATTAGATTTCTAGTAAATTGTTTTTTTTTTTTTTTGCTTTATGTTTTGAGTAATCAAGCAAGTGTTATACCATTATCGAATCTTCATTAAATAAGCTTCTGAAATTACTTGCCAAAAAAGCTTAGACAGTAGGTTAAAGTAGCTAAGCAAATTATTTATTTTTTAATTTTTACCCGACTACGGCAAAGCAAAAGGAGGGTTATGATTTTGACAGGCTATGTATGTATGTATGTATGTATGTATGTATGTATGTATGTATATGTATGTATGTTCATCTGTTCCCTCGTAACTTCTAAACTACTTATCAGAATTCGACAAATGACATATCATTAGAAGCGTCTTAATTGTCCGCTGGTTATAGGCTATATGGAGTTTCACAAAATCTAATGTGGCGCCCTCTAGCGGACAAAACATACAGAGTAAAAAACTAAAGTTAAGATAAATAAGCCGTGTTTGGTATCATTTGAAAGCGCTTTACTTGTACATTTTGATATATATATATATTACTAGCATTTTCTTGTGACTTTATCTGTATTCATGGGCTGATTGCATATAATTCCCATCTTTTCGTTCATAACTTCTTTACTACTTATCAGAATAAAACCACTGCATTACCATTAGATGGGCTTTGATATTCTGTTGGTTATGAGCTATAAAGCTTATCCCCAAATTTAGTATTGCGCCCTCTAGCGGACAATAAGTTCTATGTTAATATAAAATTAAAATAAATATACCATGTTTGGTATCACTTGAAAGAGCTTCACGAGTACTTTATGTTTGTACATAATTACAAGAATGCTTTAATGATGTTAAATATGAGCGGTAATTAGTTCATCAATTTAACTTTCCTTAATATTATGCGCCACAAGCCCGCCCGTGTGGTGCCGGGCTTAGAATAACACCAACCCATATCCTCCCGTGGGTGTCGTAAGAGGCGACTAAGGGAACTCTCACCAGGGAAGCGGGCAGCAGCGCTTCTCCTGTGGAATATCAAACCACTGCGATCCCCAACCCGCCTGCCAAGCGTGGGGATTATGGCAAACCCCCCCAATGATGCACACGACACAGCTCAGGTCCCTAGTCCCCGGCAGCTCCGCTATTCCAGTCTACGGTAGCGGACTCAGTTACGGCGGAGCAAGGGGTGCTAAGAATCTCCGGCAGAGATCCGGCTACCATCACCAACGACGACCTTTGGCCCTGGCAATATATAACACGCGCACACTACGGACCGATGAGAAGATTGTCGAACTGGAGGAAGAACTGAGCTGGTTGCGCTGGGACATTGTGGAGTTATCTAAAGTCCGAAGAGAGGGAGAGGACTCGATAATCCTGAAGTCTGGCAACCTGCCTTATTTCCGGGAAGGCAACCAGCTGTCACAGGGTGGCGTAGGGTTTATTGTCCACAAGTCCCTCGTGAACAGCGTTGTTAAAGTCGGGAGCCTTTCGACTCGGGTGGCGTACCTTGTACTCAGAATAACCAAGAGATATTCGTTAGGGGTTATACAGGTCTACGCTCCGCCGTCTACGACGATGAGGTGGAGGCTATGTATGAGGACGTCATTAGAGCCATACATTCCTCCAAAACCCACTACACTGTTGTCATGGGGGACTTTAACGCAAAACTGGGCATGCGATAGGCGGACGAGACGAAAGTGGGGCAATTTGGAGTTGGAAATCGGAATCCCCGAGGTCAGATGCTAATGGATTTCATGGAAAAGGAAGGACTCTTTGCGATGAATTCTTTTTTCAAGAAACCATTGCACCGCAAGTGGACCTGGATTAGCCCCGATGGTCAGACCAAAAACGAGATAGACTTCATAACGTCAACGAGAAGGCAAGTGTTCAATGATGTCTCCGTGATCCATGCGGTTAAAACCGGGAGTGATCACCATATTGTTAGAGGCATCTTGAACCTCAATATTAGGCTCGAACGCTCTCGACTTATGAAGTCTACGCTCCGCCCAGCGTCAACCCTACTCCAAAACCCCGAAAGCTTTCAGATCGAACTGAAAAATCGCTTCGAATGCAACGGTGAATGCGTAGATGTGGACGACTATAACAACAGGTTTGTGGAAACTCTCCAAACGGTAGGGTCCAAGTTTTACAAAACCCTCCGTTCAAAAGGACAGAAGAAGATCTCCGGTCTCACCCGTCGACTAATGGAAGAAAGACGGGAGGTGGTCTTGAAATCCCCTGATGACGCTTCGCGTAACAGATGCCTTAACAGACAAATCTCAAAATCTCTGACTCGCGATATACGCCAATTTAATACGAATTGTATTAAAGAGGCTATCGAGCGGAACAAAGGCTCCAACGTGTTTGCATGAGATTTGTCTGTTGGACAGAGCCTACTTGCGAAGCTGAAGACTGGGGATGGTAGGATCATCACTTCCAAGCCCGAGCTTTAGGGTGAGATTGAGAAATTCTACGGAGAGTTATACACATCAATACGCGCACCTGTTGTAAGCCTGACTAATGATCCTAGAGCCAGACTAACCCGACACTACACCGACGATATCCCGGACGTCAGCCTGTACGAGATTAGTATGGCCCTGAAACAGCTCAAGAACGATAAGGCGGCTGGAGATGATGGAATTGCGGCTGAGCTTCTGAAAGCGGGTGGCCAACCGGTTCTTAAAGCGCTTCAGAAGCTATTTAATTCCGTCATACTTAAAGGCGAAAGGCCTAAGGCGTGGCTCAGGAGCGTGGTGGTGTTGTTTTTCAAAAAAGGTAACAATATTCTCCTGAAAAACTGCATACCGATATCCCTCCTGAGCCATATCACGAAGATCATGTCGAACTCTCATGTCGCACCCACTCCAATTCTAGTTGGCTGCTCTGCACTCGAAGTTGTTGACGAGTATATATACCTGGGACAAACAGTCCAACTAGGTAGGTCCAACTTCGAGAAAGAGGTGTCTCGTCGAATCCAGCTCGGCTGGGCAGCGTTCGGGAAGCTACACTACATCTTCTTGTCGCCCAAGATACCACAGTGTCTCAAGAGTAAAGTCTTTGATCAGTGTGTGTTGCCAGTGATGACTTACGGAACTGAAACGTGGTCGCTCACAATGGGCCTCATACTAAGGCTCAGAGTCACACAAAGGGCAACGGAAAGAGCTATGCTCGGAGTTTCTCCGCGTGATCGAATCAGAAATGAGGAGATCCGCAGAAGAACCAAAATCACCGACATAGCTCTACGAGTCGCTAAACTTAAGTGGCAGTGGGCAGGGCACATTGCTTGTAGAACCGATGGCCGATGGGGCAATAAGGTTCTAGAGTGACGGCCACGTACTGGAAGACGCAGCGTAGGGAGGCCCCCAACAATGTGGACCGATGACCTGGTGAAGGTCGCGGGAAGCCGATGGATGCGGGCAGCATAAGACCGGTCAGCGTGGAAAGCCTTGGGGGAGGCCTTTGTCCAGCAGTGGACATCTATAGGCTGAAAAAGAAGAAGATGCGCCACAAATACACTTTAACACCAAAATAATACAAATAATAAAAAGTAAAAAAAACTAAAACCCAACTACGACAAAAAACGACGCTGAAAAAGTATAAAACAAGATTTTCAGAATACTGAACTGAACAAAGTTGCTAATGTAGTTGCAAGTAAATGGACACAGTAGACTACCAAGTTGCCTTCGTTGTAAATTGACAATAATGTCATACAATACTATTCTGAAGTATGCAATATTCACTATGTAGAGATAAATTTTCATGTTTGAAAAGGCGTAGTCACACGTTACATATACCTACCTACCGAAGCACCTTGACAACGTGTGACTACGCCTTTTCAAACATGAAAATTTATCTCTACATAGTGAATATTGCATACTTCAGAATAGTATTGTATGACATTATTGTCAATTTACAACCAAGGCAACTTGGTAGTCTACTGTGTCCATTTACTTGCAACTACATTAGCAACTTTGTTCAGTTCAGTATTCTGAAAATCTTGTTTTATACTTTTTCAGCGTCGTTTTTTGTCGTAGTTGGGTTTTAGTTTTTTTTACTTTTTATTATTAGTTGGAAGTAACAAGCAAATTTTCTAAACTAAAATAGATGACTTTATATAAAAGCCTACAAATGATAGCAGCATTATTCAGGGCTATGTTCTCAAAATAAAACCTAGCAAAAAGAACATCACAGGCTGTTGATTCTAGGTTTTTTTTTTAAATACCTATATTTTCGTAACCACGGGGTCTAGATTTTTTTTTCTTTTTTCTCATAGTTGGAATGACTTTATCTATCCCCTGCTTCCGGTTTATCGTCAATTTTTGGGACCCCCTGTATTTTGGAATAGATAGTATGTCATAGAGTTAATAAAAATGCACCGATAACTTAGTTTCGAAGGATAATTGCGTAGCACTGAGTTTAATTTTGAGAATTCAAACAATATTTTTTAAGTTATTTAAGTAGGTAGTACATTGTTAGATTGATAGATTAGTAATATGCCCCAAAATTATTTAAATTTATAGTAGTAGTAATTAGGGAGCAATTTAGATCACTATATGTATAGAAATCATGCGTCAGTACTGAGTTAGATTATGTACACAAACGTAATTAAGACATAGTCATCACACCTATGTCACCTCACCTTTATCAGGATGACGAAGTACTGACACACTTATTAATTATTTATACTGTGTCTTAGTAAGTATGCGAAATCTCTATTAGCATCTTTAACCTGACCCAAAATTTTACTTAAGGAATTCTCTTACAACGTGGTTATTGTTAACAATCCTACAATATTAATACCTATTACTACAATATTAATATTATAAACCTTTATAATATTAGTATTTGAAATTTGCTTGTTTGTATGAAGTATTCTCTGAAACTACCTTCCAATCGAATAAAAAATTTGATAGACATACACGCTAAAACCAAAAGTAAAACTAAATCAAAAAGAACGCTAAGCTAAATCAAAGTGATAGATAGCGCGGGCAAGTGATGCGAAGAATTCTATTACTAATATATAAAGCTGAAGAGTTTGTTTGTTCGTTTGTTTGTTTGTTTGAACGCGCTAATCTCAGGAACTATTGGCCCGATTTAAAAACATATTTTTGCATTGGATAGTCCATTAATCCAGGAAGGTTTTAGGCTATATAACATCACACCGCGATCAATAGGACCAGAGCATATAAAAAAAAACGCGGACGAAGTCGGACACAACAAACAACAACGGTCGCAACAAACTGAAAATCCTTATACACGCAAAAGGCAAACGTTTAGTATCAACAACTCGCTCTGCCGTTACCCCATTTTATTACAACATTATTCTGCGTTATCAACTAAGTTTCTCACGTTATCCAACAAAGCATTACTTCACTCACAATAACACACAGTGGGTAATAATCCAGTAATTAGCATACCACACCCTCTGCTCGTGCTCTCTCATACATTAAGGCATCCTTGACAATGACATGTGTCTGTTGTGTCCGTGATGAACCTTCAGACGATCTTGAGGCTGAATAAGGCTCAGACAAAGATTTATCTCGCTAGATTTGCTCCCGCCGTATTAAGTCAAACGAAAATGTATATACAGAGAAGAGTAACTACTAAATTAATTATAAAATTTCACGCATTAAATACCCAGTCCTCTTCCGCTTCTCTTCTATTTGATCTATGCTGTGCCCGACAAGGTCGATAGGTGTGACCAGTATATTTAGGTTGTATCTTAAAAAAATATTTAATGTTCATCAGATAGCTTTACAAACAGCTGGGACAAACAGTCCAACTAGGTAGGTCCAACTTCGAGAAAGAGGTGTCTCGGCGAATCCAGCTCGGTTGGGCAGCGTTCGGGAAGCTACGCTACATCTTCTCGTCGTCCAAGATACCACAGTGTCTCAAGACTAAAGTCTTTAACCAGTGTGTGTTGCCAGTGATGACTTACGGAACTGAAACGTGGTCGCTCACAATGGGCCTCATACGAAGGCTCAGAGTCACACAAAGGGCAATGGAAAGAGCTATGCTAGGAGTTTCTCTGCGTGATCGAATCAGAAATGAGGAGATCCGCAGAAGAACCAAAGTCACCGACATAGCTCTGCGAGTCGCTAAACTTAAGTGGCAGTGGGCAGGGCACATTGCTCGTAGAACCGATGGCCGATGGGGCAGTAAGGTTCTGGAGTGGCGGCCACGTACTGGAAGACGCAGCGTAGGGAGGCCCCCAACAAGGTGGACCGATGACCTGGTGAAGGGTCGCGGGAAGCCGATGGATGCGGGCAGCACAAGACCGGTCAGCGTGGAGAGCCTTGGGGGAGGCCTTTGTCCAGCAGTGGACGTCTATAGGCTGAAGAAGAAGAAGAAGATAGCTTTATAAAAAATATTGAACACGTTTGTATTATTTATTCTTTTATTCAAATACTTAGGAAGATATACCGTGGTACAAAATTTAGCACGGCGTGACGTAATTAGCTCCCACTCCGTAACTTTAATACGCTATATCTCAGTAGTTTTTGCTAATTTGGACAAAATAAAAAATACGAGTCTTAATTTTTTTTTATTATCTATACGACGAACTAATTATTTTTTTGATTTTCATACCTTTGGATACATCCCTATTATTTCCCTACAAACTTAATACATTAAAGAATTGAAAATTGAGTGATATTACACTGTATTAATGGTGTAAAGTCCAGTTCCTTGTGTGGATACGAGGTGTCAAACGAATCCAAAATGTGACCATCGTTTGACGCGGTTGGTAAAAAGTACAATATTTATACATAGCTCTGTTCTCCGGCCATTAACACCTGACAAAAGGCTTAGTTATTATAGAAGAAGATTTGTATTATCTATCTGCTGGTGACACCGTGGAAAGTAAAAGCTATCTATGTCCGTATACACATTTTTTTTTTCAAATATACGTGCCTCTGTGGTCAATATTGATTCAAGGTGTAAAAATTCTGGAATAAAGAAGATTTAAAATAGTAACCAAACATAGGCAACTATTTTTGAGAGAAACTGGAGCTGCCCCCAGATGGGTGATGTGTCCGGCAGGCATCGGCCCGATGAATCTTGTCGGGCTGTTGCACGTGTATATGCTAGTTGCACGGTTAAGTTTGCTTAAGAGACAGCGAAATGCAGGATTTTGGGTGATTTCAACGCGACAGTTTTGCAGTTTTTGCCACAGCATTAATACTTAGGATCAAATAGAGATATTACGGATCAGATACTTCTATTACAGAGCCCATGATCCACAAAATAAAGTATAAACAAAATAAACTACATATGTAAGTACAATATTCACAGCGTGTTTGTCCATAATGTCGTATGCCGTGATAAATATTCGTCACGTATCCTCATATTGTATGTTCATTGCAGTCGTTCAAGAAAACTCATAGGTCCTGACAGCAGAAGGCAGTCACAGCTTATTACGTCACGACATACGTAGCATAACTAAGAAATGAGTTGTATTTCTAGAGCCACACAACTGCCTTGGAAGTTAAGTCACAGAGAAAATAGGTCAAAGGTAAGGAAGGTACTGGGTACTGGGGAAGGTAAAGGGGCTCGGGTTGTTGTGCCCAAAAAGAGGTTCTGTGTTTTCTATGAATGTCTATTTAATAAAGATCTCTAACTAAACATATACAAATACATAGATAGTGGGAAATCATCATCATCATCTCAGCGTTAATCCCAGTCTCATCCGAAGTTTTTCAGCTTTGGAGTCTGGGGTTCGCTTTACCAGTCTAACTGCTGATTTTGGTTAAACTTCGATATTATCCGTGAAGCGACAACCGTATGACCTTCACAACACGAAGGCGATATGAAAGCATTGCAGTTGGACCAATTGTTGGACTTTTGAGGGCTCCAACAACCTGTAACGAATGCCATTAGATGTTCGTATTCGTTAAAAACAAATGCTTTACAGAACATAACAATACAAGGGCGGTCAAAAAGTATGAAACAACTAATAATACTATGTTAGAATCAAAAGCTGAAAAAAAGATTACACAACCTGGTGTGTAGCTAAGGTAAGGTTCCTGAAATAATCTATACTAATATACAAAGCTGAAGAGTTTGTTTGTTTGTTCGCGCTAATCTCGGGAACTACTGGTCCGATTTGAAAAATTCTTTTTGCGTTGGATAGCCCATTAATCCAGAAGGCTTTAGGCTACATAACATCATGCTGCGACCAATAGGAGCGGAGCATAACTAACTCCACGCAAACGAAGCCACTGGCGGCCGCTAGTTCGTGATAAAATTTTATAATGTGTTGCACACAAAGTCGTATAAACGCCACTTCCAACAAAAAGAAAATGCTGCTTTAACAAGTAGATTAGCGGTAAACGTATCTAATTCTCACGCCGAGAAAAAGTGAAAACATACAAAAACTACATCAATTGGAACCAGGAAAGACGGCTAAACTAACAGTGAAAGCATTTTCACTATTGCTCCACCAGAACGATACAACAATCCGAAAAAGTCAGCGCAAAATCGTACTTATAGAAAAGGCAATATCAGAGAATCAATTTAATACAGCGTAGGTACTTTGCGCGCGTGTTGCTCTGGTAACTTCTTCCTCTTCTTCGGGTGTTGGCTTCACGATGATAATATTATCTTTTTTCTATTTGTTTTTTTTTTTTAAGTAGCGTGTGCCGTCGGGACATTAACGTCAAGCGTCAAGATACTTTAATGTTTAATAGATGCTTTGTGAGCATGCGTGATCCATTGCCGCCCGTTCAATATCTACCGTCCACGGCGTCCACAGATATGCATGGAAAGCTTTTGATATAATTGCTGTATGGCGTTCTGCTGATTGGCGTGGTGGGTGATGGATTAATAATGGCGAGGTCAAGATGTTATCTATTTTCAGCGATATGAAAAGTGTTATGTGTAGTCGTCCTTTTGAAATTAATATTTCCGAACTATGACTTGGCCTTGACCAGACTGAATTTAGATTTAAATATCAATTGAGACATGTCAGTTGCGTAACCTAACCGGAGTGCGTGTATAAAATACACTAAAAGTAGTGAACAGGCAAGTTTTTCGAACATATGCAATCGATTAGTAATATCCTTTAAAATGGCGAAACATACAAATGATTTGAGTTCAAAAGAGATTAGTCTGTCCAGTAAAGGGATTATGACGTAAATTACGTAATATTTTTATATACGAATAATAATGGAAGTAAACGAGATAAATGTTGTATGATTATATCTCCGGGTACATTAAAGAAGTAGTCAAGTCCCTAATAGCAGTATGACAATTACAATTACACATTAAATCATTAGGCAAGTAACTATGACTCATACATAGGTTAAAAAATAAAGCGAGAACTCTTGGCAGATGTACACCAGCTTACCTCAGATGGTTGATGCTGAGCCCATCATGTCCTGGGAACTTACCTCTGCAGCTACATCCTTAGCTGAGATATAAGTGCAACGTCCCCAAGACAATCCCCAGTATCCAGCACCCATGACGCCGACCCGACCAGTGACTTGACCTTGAAATGTCGCTGGAAATCACAGCCAATGACCCGGAGCTCAAATGCATCACCCATACTCACAGCAAGGCTCGACACAATAACATACAGAAGGACGTAAAAAGCAAGGAATTCGTGATATCAAATTCCTCATTCATGACAAAAAAAAAACACGCAGGTCATGGTTCTGGGCGTCGGTCACGGGTAATTACCGTTGAGCATTTACTTTTTCCACTTATCTTTACGCTCTTGTTCATTTATGAAGTAAGCAGACCTTAAATCTATGAATAGATGTTTGTGGCAGTGTAACTGAAATGAAGGACCGATCATCATCATCCCAGCGTTAATCCCAGTCGCGCCGAAGGACCGATCTTAGAATTAATAGATAAGTTTAAGTAGGTACTTATTGTGTAAGTTGTTGTTCATTATATTTAAAACTAGCGACCGCCAGCGACTTCGTTCGCGTAGAGTTAGTTATGCTCCGCTCCTGTTGGTCGCAGTGTGATGTTATGTGACCATGATTCTGTAGTATCTATACTAATACATAAAGCTAAAGAGTTTGTTTGAACGCGCTAATCTCAGGAACTACTGCTCCGATTTGAAAAATTGTTTTTGCGTTGGATAACCCATTAATCCAGGAAGGCTTTAGACTATATAACATCACGCTGCAACCAATAGGAGCGGGGCATATAATAAAACGCGGGTGAAACCGCATGGCGCAGCTAGTATAAAAATAATTTAACGGGTATCACTTTAATAAGGTAGCGTCTGAAAAACTCTCAACTTTAATTCCAAAAGTTCCTGATTCAGAAACCGTCTTAATTAATAATTCTTCACGTCTACCTACAGAATATGTAATTTCGAGATTCGTCACTCATAAGCTCTTCCAGCCTAGCTTGCCTCTTTTAGCTGCAATGCTTCGATATCGCCTTCGAGTTGTGGAGGTCAGACGGTAGTCGCTTCACGGAAAATATCGAAGTTTAATCAAAATCAACAGTTACACTGGTAAAGCGGACCCCAGACTCCAAAGCTAAAAAAGCTTCGGATGCGACTGGGATTAACGCTGAGATGATGATGAGTGGTAACACTGAATGCTGATCAAGTTTAGCTCTTCTAGTTTTTACTTCAGTCTTCATCCATTTTGTGCTTTGATATTGTGCTTTAAAATGATAAGGAACTGTGCACCAGTGGATGTAAAAAAACTCGTCTATATAGCTTTATGTCAGTCGTTAATACAATATTGCATTGTAGTCTGGGGAGGAGCATCAAAATCTCATCTACTAATCCTCGAAAGATCACAACGCGCAGCACTCAAAACTCTGTTTCATAAACCATACCGTTTTCCTACTGAAATCCTGTTCACAGAAGTTTCCCTCCTGAGCGTAAGAAAACTATATATACTGAACGCAACAACAAAGACGCACATCAAAATTTCTAAAAGGCGTGATTTAAGTAGTTTACAGGCGAAAAGAAATTTCAGAGTCCCAAATTCCCCAGTAAAATCCGCATACGCACAAAGACTTCCTCATTTTCTACACTTACATGTATACAATACGGTGATCAAACAGTGCAATATAAGAAACTGCACTCGCAAACAAATAAAAAATATACTAACATCCTGGCTACTAAACTTGTCATATGACGAAGTAGAAAGGATCATTACAGTGATTAAATAGCTGTTGACATGTAAAATTCTTAGTTTGTCTCACACACACATAACGCTTAGACTCCGTCAAACTCACCCTCACCCGATCACACTCACTCAACTCACTCATTCAACCCATGATCACACACACTCACACTCATTCGCATAAACTCATTTTCATAACAGTAGCGGTTTTCTTTTTGTAGTTTTATTTTTTGTTACTTACTTTTAATTCTCAATTTTATAAATCTTTAAACTTTTGTGAACGCTTTATTTTTGTTTCTAATATTATAGTCAGTTTTTTCTTTTTGTAATCAATTTGAAGTAACGTTAATTTACTAATTTACTAAAAATGTTTTAAATTGTTTAAATGGTAAACCCTCCGTATTGGTACCCAAGATACAGGCTTGCCTAGTTTGGGGCCAATGTAAAATCACTGTAATCTTTTTAGCAATAAAGTTTATTATTATTATTATTATTATATTTACCGAAATAAATAACATGATTGAATCACATGTGTCAACCTGTACGAGCGATGGCTTGTTTTCGTCAATTAGCATAATTTATGTCTGTCAACATGTCACTGTAAGCCGTGTTTCGAACAAGATAATTGAATTCAAGTAATGTAAGCAAATTTTATTGGATTAATTTCATTTAGCAATTTCGGAATCTGTTATGAGCTATGTTCTCACGGCTTGGATACAGGCCTTGTCTCTGTGAGAGGGAGATGGCTGTGTCCACCACGGAAGCCCAATCCAGGTTGGTAGATATGTCCTTCAAATTTGTTTTCAAAAACATGGCGGTTTCTTAAAGATGTTTTCCTTCACTGATTTTGAGAGCAGTGGTGATGAAATTATTAACACTAAGTGAGGCGCATACCGGAGTTCGAACTCACAACCTAGAACTCGTAAATCGGAACCGTTATCACTGGGTCCTCGCTGCTCAATCGATTTTGAAGCATTTATTTTTACGTGAGCCTCTGTCTCACTCATGGACAAAGGCCTCTCTCCTCTCCTTCGATCAATCGCGAGTAGAGATGGGCAGAGGGTTTAAACCCAATGGGTGGAAATGGGTTAAAACCGGGTTTTTTGGGTTTAAAAGGGTTTAAACCCGAATAAAAACCCAAGAAGCGGGTCTTTATTTATTACTATCACTAATATCTTCGATTGTGGACCTAACACGACTTAGGTACTTCTAGTGTTTTTTGGAGTATAAATATCACTAATAGTGGTGCATTTAAGATCACAGCAAGTTTGACCACTTAATCTTCGAACGTGATATTTCAACTGTATTATTTATACAAGTATTTCATCACAGTCCATTCATTGTATGATCAAGCCTATTTTAACATAATAGTTACAGTAGTTTAAGACATACACTTTACTGCTGATTTAAGAGTCCATCCTATGAATTATCATTCTTCACTACATCTTTCAAGGGTATCCAAAGAAATATACAGTACTCGGAATATAACTTGAACCAAAATGGCGGCCGTTTCAGTTTTTGCGTTCCAATTTTCTCATTAACCATTGCAGTTTCGGAAATATATAATGTTACTCGAAGTTATGTGGTTACGCACAGTCCTGCACGCCGTATTCTCGCATCACATTTCGATTTAAGACCCGAAAATCAGCTGTACTGCGTCGCGTACTGTATAGTGAGGTGGAGGTTATATATGAAGACGTCAGTAGACACACATATACCTCTTAAACCCACTACACTGTTGTCATGGGGGACTTTAACGCAAAACTAGGCATGCGAAAGGCGGACGAGATGAAAGTGGGGCAATTTAGAGTTAGAAATCGGAATCCCCGAGGTCAGATGCTAATGGACTTCATGGAAAAGAAAGGAGTCTTTGTGATGAATTCTTTTTTCAAGAAACCATTGTACCTCAAGTGGAGCTGGATTAGCACCGATGGTGAGACCAAAAACGAGATAGACTTCATAATGTCAACGAGAAGGCAAATGTTCATCGATGGCTTCGTGCTCTATGCGGTTTAAACCGGGAGTGATCACCGTATTGTTAGAGGCATTTTGAACCTCAACATTAGGTTCGAACGCTCTCGATTTATGAATTCTACGCTTCGTCCAGCATCAACCCAGCTCCAAAACTCTAAAAGCTTTCACATCGAACTGCAAAATCGCTTTGAATGCCTCGGTGAATGCGTAGATGTGGACAACTATAACAACAGGTTTGTGGAAACTGCATACGGAAGGGTCCAAGTTCTTCAAAACCCTCCCTTCAAAAGGACAGAAGAAGATCTCCTGTCCCACCCGTCGGCTAATGAAAGAAAGATGGGAGGTGGTCTTAAAATCCCCTGATGACGCTTCGCGTATCACTATCAGATGCCTAAACAGAAAAATCTCGAAGTCTCTGACTCGCGATATACGCCAATTTAACACAAATTGTATTAAAGAGACTATCGAGCTGAACAAAGGTTCCAAAGTGAAGATTTGTCTGTTCGACAGAGCCTACTTGTGAAGCTGAAGAATGGGGATGGTAGGATCGTCACTTCCACCCCGAGTTTTTTGGGTGAGATTGAGAAATTCTACGGAGAGTTATACACATCAACACGCGCACCTGTTGTGAGCCTGGTCAATGATCCTAGAGCCAGACTAACCCGACACTACACCGACGATATCCCGGACGTCAGCCTGTACGAGAAGAGTATGGCCCTGAAACAGCTCAAGAACGATAAGGCGGCTGGAGATTATGGAATTACGGCTGAGCTTCTGAAAGCGGGTGGCAAACCGGTTCTTAAAGCGCTTCAGTAGCTATTTAATTCCGTCATTTTCAAAGGCGAAACGCCTTCGGCATGGCACATGAGCGTGGTGGTATTATTTTTCAAAAAAGGTGATAATACCTTACTGAAAAAGTACAGACCGATATCCCTCCTGAGCCATGTCTATAAGCTGTTTTCTAGGGTCATCATGAATCGTCTCGCTCCGCAAAGGCTTTATATAGCAGGCTTCCAAAAAGGCTTTAGCATCATAGACCACATATATACGCTGCGGTAAGTTATACAGAAGTCCGAGGAGTATAACAAACCACTATGATTAGCGTTTGTGGAATATGAGAAGGCCTTCGATTTGATCAAGACTTGGGCGGTGCTACAGTCTCTCCAGCGGTACCAAATTGACTATCGACACATTAGGGTGAGTGTTTGTACAAAAACGCCACCATGTCAGTCCGTCTCCAGCATCAGGACTAGAAACCGATCCAACTGCAGACTAGAGTGAGACAAGGAGATGTCATATCTCCCAGTTCACTGCTGCGTTGGAAGATATCTTCAAGCTCCTGGACTGGAAAGGACTTGTCATCAACATTAACCGCGAGTACATAATTAATCTCCGTTTTGCAGATGATACCGTGGTCATAGCGGAGACCCTGGACGACTTGGGCAAAATGCAAAATGACCTCAGCAGAGCTTCCTAAGTGGGTCTAAAGATGAACATGGATAAGACAAAGATCATGTCGAACTCTCATATCGCACCCACTTCAATTCTAGTTGGTTTCTCTGCACTCGAAATTGTTAACGAGTATACATAACTATATATACCTGGGACAAACAGTCCAACTTCGAGAAAGAGGTGTCTCGTCGAGTCCAGCTCGGCTGGGCAGCGTTCGCGAAGCTACGCTACATCTCCGCGTCGTCCAAGATACCACAGTGTCACAAGACTAAAGTCTTTGATCAGTGTATGTTTCTAGTGATGACTTACGGAACTGAAATGGGGTCGCTCACAATGAGCCTCATAAGAAGGCTAAGAGTTACACAAAGGGCGATGGAAAGACCTATGCTCGGAGTTTCTCGGCGCGATCGAATCAGAGATGAGGAGATCCGCAGAAGAACCAAAGTCACTGACACAGCCCTTCAAGTCGCATTGCTCGTAGAACCGATGGCCGACGGGGTAGTAAGTTTCTGAAGTAGCGGCCACGTACCGGAAGATGCAGCGTAAATAGGGCCGCAACAAGGCGGACCGATGACCTGGTGAAAGTCGCGGGAAGCCGACGGATGTGGGCAGCACAAGACCGGTCATCATAAAAAGCCTTGGGGGAGACCTTTGTTTAGCAGTGAACCTCTCTATAGAGGTTCACTGCTAAAGATTCTTTCTGCTGTTCTCTGTATTATACTTCTTCTTCTTCAGCCTATGCTGAAGAAGAAGAGGTATAGTATATAATTTAATCTAAAAATAGCCTTTTTTCTTCAAAAAACGGACGATGACTCTTACTATTACAATCCATACTAATATTATAAATGCGAAAGTAACTCTGTCTGTCTGTCTGTCTGTTACGCTTTCCTGTTTAAATCTCTCAACCGATTTTGATGAAATTTGGCACAGACAATCTTTGGACCCCGAGAAAGAACATAGGCTACCTTTTATTCCGGAAAAATATGATGTTCCCGAGGGAAAACTAAAAAGCGCGATATAACCGAACTCCACGCGGGCGAAGACATGGGCGGAAAGCACACAATCTTTAGACCCTGAGAAAGGACATAGGCTACCTTTTATCCCGGAAAAAATTGATGTTCCCGAGGGAAATCTAAAAAGCGCGATATAACCGAAATTTCCGCGGGCGAAGCCGCGGGCGGAAAGCTAGTACTATATAATACGGACTATAATATTCACAAATATTTACATTTACCGTGTTTAAATTATAATTAAAATAAAAACCCGAATAAAAACCCGGTGGGAGGGAATAAATGGGTTTTTATTGGGTTTTAACCCAGTAATAGGGTTTAAACCCGGTTCTTTGCCCATCTCTAATCACGAGCCCGCGCGTTCTCCCAGTTTTCACGGAATCTATCCAACTCGTCCCACCATCTCCTAGGTAGTCTGATGCGACCACACTGGAATAGTTTAAGCGGGAAAGCGTAACAGACAGACAGACAGAGTTACTTTCGCATTTATAATATTAGTATGGATGTTCAACACAATGTAAATTGTTATGAGAATACATGATGAACTCATGTTCACAGTCTTTACAGATATACATCATTAAGTTATAATGTACTACGTAGTGCATTATAACTTAATGATATACATACAAACCACTTTGAAAGGGCTTGTCACAAGGTCTGTAAGCAACTATCAGTCCCAATCAGAACCAATTTGGAGAATGTTTTATTCATTCATTTCATTGCTTAATTAGATAGAAAAAGTTACTTCAACAGCGTAAATACCACAATGAGTGTTGTTGAATTATCAAAATGAAAGCCATTCCTACTGTAATGGTATTACGTGAGTACTTCGTTGGTTAGTGCAACACTTCCATTATAATAATAGTTAGAAATACTAGGCTAATGATGATTCCATTTATCGTAAAAGAAATCAATCCATCAGACAAAATAACTATCATCAAATTTATACTCCGTAAGCTGGCCAACGTAATCAATTGGCTGTACCTAATTATTGTACACCACGATCAATCAAATCGAACACTAGTATCACTTCCCGACCTGACCCCAACGTAGATAACACCCAAATTAATCTCCGCCAACACCATTAATCTTCAATCCGGGACACCGAAAGGTTTTATTTGTCCAACACCACATTTCCAGAGTAATATTTGAAAAGGAATTCATTCCAGAGCTAAGTCGGCCATAAGTTATTCTGTCGTGGATTCTACAAATATTACCCTAAGGGTTTAGCTAGACGATTTTTGGTCGAAATGACAGTATATCATGATTGTGGAGTGCGAATCGGAAATGTTCGGGTGTGACTGATAGCATATTTGATTTTTTTATCAAGGAGTTTGTACAGAAAAATATAGAGCCGTCGAAGTACTATCTCAATATTTAATGCCGCTGTCTTCAATAAGTCATGGTGTCAAAAACCTCGACTCCTTTCAAATTCTTTGCGCGTTATTCGTTTTAGTTTCATCGATGCATTGTTATGATCCGTGGAAAGTGACGCTCCTGCACTACCATTCGTTAAGTACCCTAAGGCACTATAAAAAAAAATCGTCGTCCTGCCCGCACAACAGCACCACCATCCGGATCCAATAGTGTTTTCAAACTATCTAGGAACCCATTCAAATACAATATGTTCATACACACAAGATTTCATCAAAATCGGTCTAGCTGCTTTGGAGAAGATAAACAGGATTACGAGATCAAGAATTTACGTTCAACTAAATTAAAATAAGTAAACAACACGAAAACCTGAAACCGAACCTATACAGTATGTTAACTAACAGAGGGCGTTCCCGTTAACCCGAAATAGTATAGCATACATACATGCTAAAAAAAAATATTTCCATTCGAAAACAAAATGTTTTAAAATTTTTTCAAGATGAAAATATTCAATAAAAATTTTAAATTGACATGTAAAAGAAACACACTGTACACGCGAACATGAAAGACGGCAACGTCGCAATTTATTTATACATGACGACTACTATTTTGATTTAAAACAGGAGGTTTCAAATTTATTTCCAATTAGAATTTTTTTTATTCGGATTTTTTTATGCTTATTTTTCTATGCTGATATTTTTATTTTAATCTATTAATGATATATATTAACGAGTTTAAGGGAACGCCCTCTGTTATTTAACATACTGTATGTATGTAAAATTGAAGTCGCCATTATTATAGTGCCATATTGCACATAACAGCCCTCACTGTAAACTATGGTACATCTGATACCCATACGTCTAGTCCTTCACTGTACCGTCTCTGATCATTTTATTGAACAGTTCAATCGAACGTATCCTTATTAACATCATTTCCTTATTACTTTTAATCATCCACAGAACTGCCGTCCGGTCAAACGTCTATTGTATCTAAGCCCTTATTTTTACCCTTACTAGTAAAAAAGGGCCTGGCCTTGACGTGACAAGGGTCATTAGTAAAAAGAGGATCAACTAATATGTCAAGCACATTGATGTATCGATGCCACAGTATATTTTTGGCTCTTAATGTAATAAGTTTGATGTTATCGTGATTCTTAGTGAATTTGGAGCAGTTCCAGAAACATTGGGGAAGTTAACAGTGGATCACGAGAAATAAGTAAACAGAAAAATGTCCAGAGCCAGCACTCACTGGCACAAAACTCAAAATCAATTTCATTTGTGTAACATGGGTAGAATATAGTTCTTAAATACAAGTTTATAGGTCGGCTATATTATGCAAAGAAGCGTACAAATATACATAGCTGCATGCAAAACATAAATAATGGTTAAGTTCGTTCAGTTTCGTTCATAGTGTATTAACACTGAAACTGAACGAACTTAACTATAACACAATCATAGCTTGCCTATCAGCAAGGCATTCCAAAGTCAGGTCCCAAATGAACTGATTTTTATTGGTCCAATCACGACTTACAAAGGATTGGAAATGAAGTCACCCAATTACCCTTTTTCCAATCTGAATGTTAGCATTTCATTTACATTCAAAATTACAAGTACTTTTGAAGGTGTAAAGTATCAACGGCTTGTTATAAGAACAACTGCTTTATAACCTCCCTCCGAAATATTTATATTATTAGGGAACTTCCTAAACATGGACAAAATAAACGTTAAACATTTTTTTAAAAACCTTTTTACGACTTTGTCCCTTTCCTGCCTTCCTTAGCTTTAACTACCTGGACCCTACTCGTTCCCGGAACAAGTCAATGCGAACAAAATATTTTGGTTATAATCAGAGCTGTCATCCGTCTGGCTTTCCCCGGATTTGTACTAGTTTGGAGAGCGTCTGCGGAGCGCCTGGGCAGAGATTTTTAAATACATAGTGTCCGTTCTTGTCCACTTTCTGTGTAAGGGAAAATCCGGACTGGTATGATTTGCAACTAGGTTCTTTTAATTTTCATTGATCCATGAAAAGAACTTTGTTCGTAATTATTTTTGTTACTAAAATAGCTCTTAAATAGGGAAGTGCATAAAATTGATTAGTACATTAAGCATTCAATTTGTTTTGTTGAGGTTTAAGTAGATTATTTATGAATAAAAAAAAAAATATAATATGATACTTTAAGATATCTTTATTTTATTTCGGGGAGAAATATTATTTCACTCAAAAGTCCGGAGGTTTGTGAAGTTTTTATCAGTATCGGTAATTTAGGTGACTGCAGCCCTGGTTACAAATACACATGATACGGCTTAAAATTGAATACGATACGTATATTCCGCTATAGTGTGTAATATGATATTCTTAACTGCTTTAGAAATGTACTTACATAAAACATCTATATACACACAGACCACAGAAAATAAGAAAAATGCATTTATTTGAATTATAACAAAAATAAACCACTACATATATAATTACCGAAAACGATGCTTTCAGCTCAACACAATGTCATATGACAAGAGACCTGATTTTCAGGCTGCAGTATACGAGTGCCATATGTCAATATAATAAACATGGGGAAGTGCATGTGTCCGTTTTAATCAGTTACCAGAATAAATTAAAATTGATACATATGAACTCAAACGAAAATAAATAAAATTTGGTAACATGCGCTCGCTGCAGTCTATACCTATACCTCATATTGTCCTATAACTCAACCTCTTCAGACGAAGAAGCGGTTCTTCCATATTTCAAATTTATGGAGGACATTCACAAGTAGTTGTTTGACAGCCTCCGGCGCAAGGTGGCGCGGGTTCGATCCCCGCATAGTGCAAGTATTTGTATGCATGAATATGAATATTTGCACTGGTCTGGTCGTGCCTCGGAAAGCACGTTAAGCTGTTGGCCCCGGTTGCCATACGAACATATAGTGGCGGTCGTTACGGGTTGTTGGAACCCTCAAAAGTCCAACAATTGGTCTAACTGCAATGCTTCGATGTCACCTTCGGGTCGTGGAGGTCAGACGGCAGTCGCTTCACGGAAAATGTCGAAGTTTAGCCATATCAGCAGTTGGACTGGTAAAGCGGACCCCAGACTCCAAAGCTGAAAAAGGCTTCGGATGCCACTGGGATTAACGCTGGGATGATGATGATGATTCACAAGTAGTTGTTTATAACATATCTATTCATAGAACACAACAGAATACTCTTAATTATGTACACCATATAAATTACAGAACATAAATATAAAGATTTTACAAAAGATGACAGAATGGGCGGTCTTATCTTATGAGCGATTCATAGTCAGAATTTATCTGCAGTACAAAGTTGAATGTACTCCTGAAACAGGGGCAGGAGGAAAACCACAAATATTTACTAGTCTTTGTGTCGCAGACAATGTTCGTTCAATTATTCATAAGCGTTCATCATTTTATACTTCATACATTGAATTTCGCGATACGGGAATTTCTGGAACAAATTCGTCATAGGATTTGTTTACAATGTCTGCCAATTAAAATAGGAATTGTAAATAACATGCATGAGAGTCTAGAAGGAAATAGGCTACATCATTAAGTCAGCTTTTGTACCTTTTTGTGCGGAAATAAATAAATAAATATGATGTGTGTCTTAATCAATCGCTGAATGTTTGATGCGGCAAGATGCTCGCAAATCAAGATGGCTACGGAAAACGGATTGGAATTTAAAAAAAGTGCATTTCCCTGATGACATGTTTACTGATAGGTAATATTTTCGCGTATCAAGATAACTAAAGAAAACTGAATGAAATTAAATCTAGTGGGAACCTAATGATATGATTACTGGAAGGCCATGGCTCTCAGATGATAGTAATAGTTAGTAACTACAATAAAAACCAGTACAATCCCCATTCTACAAGTTTACATTAGCAATGTAAACATGCAAAACAGATGTCGATGCCAATCTTACCGAGCCAGTCCGTAGAAACCTACATATAAGCTCGAATAACTTAAAATAGGTAATTTAATTTCTCAGCATCGAATCTGAAATTTCAATCACGAAACTGTTAGCTAACAGACCAATGGTCCCGAAACTTATTTAATTTGACTTCTTCAACTTTTTTTCGAGATCTCTTTGTCAAAACTTTATTCATCGGACCACTTTAATTTTTGCAAAAAGGATGTCTGATAAAAGTTGTCATTGATTTGATTTTTATCACCCACTCCAGTAACTTTAATTTGGTATGTATCCTTTTTCTTTTAATTGAATAAAACTGAACCAAACTGGTTATATTCTCTTTCTTTTATTTAAAAAAAAAGACGTTTCCCCACACTAGGAATTCCTCCTGTATTGTGGGTGCATTTACAAACATTTTAACACACATACATAAACACCCAGACCCGGAAACACTACTTGTAGGTCATACAAATATTTGAACCGTGCGAGGATCGAACCCGCGACACGATCGCTCAACCACTATAGCTACCCTGTCATCATGTCGTATTTATTTCTTTAAAACTACCATAGTGCCAACATACTGTGAATGCGTCATGAGGTTAATGAACTATTATTATTAACGACGATTTCACAGATTACTACTTTTATGTGTGTGCCGTAATAAATACAAACAAGAAAAGATAGTACAATTCATAATAAAAAAGAGAATAGAAACATTAATCTAATCTTAACTAATTCAGGCCTGATGTGTAGGTACACGACATTTACCGCGTACTTAGCATTGATTATAATATAAACTAAATCAGACTAATGTCAATAAGATGACAAATATGGTATCAAATAATTTACTCGGTGGTAGGCCATAACATCGGCTGCCGGCAAAAGTTACCACCCACCAGACAAAGTCTTGTGCCGCCAAGCGATTCGTCGTGTTCTGGCATGATGTCTGGTAAAGCTGTATGGAGAACGGGTCTGAGCAGTTCTGTTGCGATATGTGCCGAGTACGATGCGCCAAATGTTGTTGTGTCGGGAGTTTGGTCGTGGAGGGCCTCCAGATCAATCTCCCTCTGGGTTAAACATTGCATCACCTCGGTCATCTGCCGTCTTCCTTCCTATTCACTCAGGTTTTTGAGTAAATGGGCTTATTAAACTAGCGCGCTTTACCATCAACGATTGCATCACTGCTTACCATCAGGCGGGATTGCGATCAAGCACTAGTTTATAATTATTATATAAAAAAAATAGAAAATATCATTAAATACTTGGCAAGTTAGTACTACCTGAATGTGGCTCTATTAAAACATTTGAATTCCCTACCGGCCTTCAATAAGGTTCAAACTTTTAGCCACGTTACAAAAGCGATATCAGAAGACATAACTTACAAACAAATTACAACAACAGAATGGAGTTCTGCTATAACAGACATTAAACTGACCTTTTCATGTTTATCTTACGAAAGGTCAACGCAGGGCTTATGCAAACCTGACCCGTAAGCTTCGCGATCGCCAAGAGAATTCCAAAACCGTTAACTATAACATTTGCACCGTCCAGGGTAAGTTGACCTTTTATGTCCCATTATTCTACTTCTTCTATATCTATATTGTCTGTGCCATATGAGGGTTCATGTGTCTCTTTAAAATGGCTGAGTAAGTAGCCTTTGGAGCTAGCAGATACTTTGTAGTGATAGTGCTAACCAGAATGAATCTGTAATTATCCATTGTCTGTTACTGAAGTCAATATTCATGTAAAATTGATTCTTGATAATTAACGATACAGGCAGGTGAGATAAGGAGACGCTAGGAAACTATTTTTACTCTCATAAAGATGCAGGAAAACTATTGAGGGATCCAGCATGTCTTCAACTGTCAACAAACATTTTGAAAACATTTTTTTTTAATATTTATAAACTAGTGCTTGACTGCAATCCTGCCTGATGGTAAGCAGTGATGCAATCAATGATGGTAAAGCGCGCTAGTTTATTAAGCCTATTTACTAAAAAAAACTTAGTGAATAGGAAGGAAGACGGCAGTTGAGCGAGGTGACGCAATGTTAAACCTAACAACACGACCAACGATACTGCGCCAGAGGGATATTGATCTGGAGACCCTCCACGACCAAACTCCCAACACAAGAACATTTGGCACTTCGTACCCGGCACACATCGCAACACAACTGCTCAGACCCGTCTTCGGCTTCACCAGAAATCATGCCGGAACACGACGAATCGCTTGGCGGCAATACTTTGTCTGGTGGGTGGTACCTTCTGCCGGCAGTAGATATTATGGTCTACCACCGAGGCACACATACATGTGACCACTAACAAACAGCACCAAACAGCACTGGACTCGCGTGGTGAAATACGAACCACATTCTCATATCGAGAGGACGCCTGTATCCTAGCAGTGAGATCATTAATTGCTGATTACAAAGAAATTATTTGACTTCTCAGTACATCATATCCTACAATAGAAATATCCTCAGAATAGGGATGTATCCAAGGTATGAAAATCTAAAAAATAATTAGTCTGTCTTAAAGATAACTAGCTTTAGCGCCCGCGGCTTCGCTCACGTGGAGTTCGGTTATATCGCGCTTTTTAGATTTCCCTCGGGAATATCAATTTTTTTTTCGGGATAAAAGGTAGTAGGTATGTTCTTTCTCAGGGTCTATAGATTGTCTGTGCCAAATTTCATCAAAATCGGTTGAGAGGTTTAAGCGGGAAAGCGTAACAGACAGACAGACAGACAGACAGAGTTACTTTCGCAATTTTTTTTTTTTTAATAGTTATAAACTAGTGCTTGACTGCAATCCCGCCTGATGGTAAGCAGTGATGCAATCGTTGATGGTAAAGCACACTAGCTTATTAAGCCTATTCACTCAAAAAAACTGAGTGAATAGGAAGGAAGACGGCAGTTGAGCGAGGTGATGCAATGTTTAACCCAACAACACGACCAACGATGCTGCGCCAGAGGATGATCTGGAGAGCCTTCACGACCAAACTCCCGACACAACAACATTAGGCACATCGTACCCGGCACACATCGCAACACAACTGCTCAGACCCGTTCTCCGTACGGCTTCACCAGACATCATGCCGGAACACGACGAATCGCTTGGCGGCAAGACTTTGTCTGGTGGGTGGTAACTTATGCCGGCGGCTGATGTAGTAATATTAGTATGAATTAAAAAAATTAAGACTCGTATTTTTTATTTTGTCTAAATTACCAAAAACTACCGAGATATAACGTATTAAAGTTACGGAATGGGGGCTAATTACGTCACGCCGTGGTGTATTTTGTACCAAGGCATGACATCATGCGAGATTTCAAATCAATATATCTTCCTAAGTATTTGAATAAAAGTGAAAAATAAAAAATACGTGTTCAATTTTTTTTATAAATGTATCTGTTGGACATTTAATTATTTTTTAGGATACAACCCAATTGTCACTTACTACGAAGAAGACAAAACAATTGCACAGCAAAATGGACCTGCAGCCCATCTTTCAGATAAAGAACAAAAAATTGCCTTTCTTACAAACTTTCGACAGAGTGCAGACCAATAACAGTCGCACGATTTAGAAACAGTATTCCAACGAAATCGGTCAGCATAACGGAGTCTTTGCTCTCCTGTGGCGTTGCACAATGCTCGTCCAGTGATACCTTCACCCCGAGGGTATACCCACGACTTTTGACGCTGTCGTTCAAAAATCAACCTCAAGTTGGGAAGATGTAAGTTGGTATTTGTACAGTTAAGTTGATCTTGTATCTCATTCTCCAAAACGGAGATATCATAGTGTACTAATATTAGAGGATTACCCGACGTTGGCTACATGTTTAATTTTTTATCCTTTATACACAAAAAATCACGCCTGTGTTTAGAAAACAGGGTTAAAAGAATAACTTCAATAGTATAAATAGCTATTGATATAAATATACAGCTATCCAACATCAAAATAATTTCTTTAACCTATTAAGTTAAAGAAATTATTAGTAGGAAAAATGTTTGAAACCTTTAAGTATAAGAAATTCAACTCGTCTGCAATGTCCGAAGGTTTGGCAGTTTACCTTTAGTACACCTATATTTCGCTGGTTATGTTTTACGACGTTTAAGGCACCATACCAGAGTTAAGATATACAGAAAAATAATTCTCAAGGGGTTTCTCAGATGTAATTGCTAACGAGCATTGAAGCAATGTGCAGAAAATCTGATCAATAATTTGCTTGATACAATCAAATATGCATAAGGAAAGAAGTTTTATGAAGTTGTAGATATTGCTGAAGTTATAAGCATTGCAGTCACGACGGCCATAAATAAAGCTGGAATCTTTTCCAGATTGATTTAATGAATACTCACTCCTATTACTTAGATAATACTGTTGATATTTGAAGAATAACAGGTCAAAGATCTGCCAGATGCGCGTGAGTAAAGTTATGCGCCGCCGACTCCTTATTGAGGGAACGAAAGGGCCGTACAGTCAGCTGCACGTCCGTGTTGTAACCTTGGCATTAACTACGCCTATATTTCCAAGCAATAAGGGCGGTTTTTGTAGTCAAAATATGGCAGTCAGTTGACCTTACGTACTTCGAGTAACGGCTAATAGATGTCGCTAGTTGCCGCGCACATTTCGCATCACGCTTTGATTTTAAATGAATGGACTTCACGCTATGGCGGCCCTCGTGATGTGAGAGCGAGATAGCGACACTTCCTTCCTTTTTACAATAAAAGTATTCTTACAAATCTTTTGAATTGTGTAGAACGTATTGATGAGATTAATTCGCGGCGTGACAGTACAAAGATACTTAATAGTTGGTAATAACTCACTTTTTTGTACGACACTTGAAGCTATTAGCCTTTAATGTTGCCAGGAATATTAATGTGTAAACTCTATGTGAGATAGTCAGACAATCGCAATCGATTCCTTATCTAAATTGTTCTCCTACAGACGCCAGCTCATCGAACTACAATAATCTGTTCAATATCATTAAAAGATTTTTAACCTTATCGCCAAAGCATTAGGTTGATCGTTGATTGAGTAAATTTGTCAGTTTTGGGTAACATGATGTGCTAGCACCAGTACATCGATTTGTTAACGTCTTATATTAAACATGGATGCATTCATGATTGGATCCATGCTCTCATTAGATTTCTAATAAACAATTTTGGAATTAATTTCTTTGCCTCTTATAATGATCTAGTACATGATGTTTTTGCGATGGAAGATAACATTTATAACTGGACAACAGAAGTAATTACCCCGGATGCGATATCGAAGCGTTGCAGTTAGACCAATTGTTGGACTTTTGAGGGTTCCAAAAACCCGTAACGACAGCCTTTAGATGTTCATATGGCAACCGGGTCCAACGGCTTAATGTGCTTTCCGCGGCGCTACCAGACCAGTGCAAATATTCATATTCATGCTTACAAATATTTGCACTGCGCGGGAATGGAATCCGCGCCTCCTTGCGCAGCGGCCGCGTTCGCTACCACTACGCCACGGAGGCTGTCGTAAATCTACCTTTGTTACTACTACATCATAACTTCTTTTTTATTTCATCGCAACGCAATAATCTCTGAACAACCGGATGAGTTTTATTTTTTATTGTTTTGCATTTGATAGTCCAATTCTTAGGGATGACTATACGCATTTAACATCACAGTCTAATCTTAAGGAGCCGAGCATAAAGAAAGGCTGTCAAACGTGAATGTTGTATTAGCGCGGGGAGGTGATACGGCAGGGTGGGTCGGGGGATAAAGAAATGTCAGGCGGATGAAATCAAGAGAGAAATTAACCCAGGTGGCATCATTAATAATACTAATATAATATAAGTGACAGTTGCTCTTTCACGCAAACAGTCCTCAACAGATTTGGATGTTTAGCACACATATTCATAAAGGTTGCTTAAAGTTAACTACTGATTAGCGATTCTTTAACCGTACCTTTTGAACCTTTTAAACTCACTTAACTTTAATCCTCGTTTTTGAATAAACACCACAGTATTTAAGGAGTTTAATCATGTTAGGTTAGTTCGACAGCCTCCGTGGCGTAGCGGTAGCGGACGCGGCCGCTGCGCAAGGTGGCGCGGGTTCGATCCCCGCGCAGTGCAAATATTTGTATGCATGAATATGAATATTTGCACTGGTCTGGTCGTGCCTCGGAAAGCACGTTAAGCCGTTGGTCCCGGTTGCCATACGAACATCTAGTGGCAGTCGTTACGGGTTGTTGGAGCCCTCAAAAGTCCAACAATTGGTCTAACTGCAATGCTTCGATGTCGCCTTCGGGTTGTGGAGGTCAGACGGCAGTCGCTTCACGGAAAATGTCGAAGTTTAGCCATATCAGCAGTTGGACTGGTAAAGCGGACCCCAGACTTCAAAGCTGAAAAGGCTTCGGATGCGACTGGGATTAACGCTGGGATGATGATGATGATTCATGTTAGGTTAGTTAGCTATAGCTATAGTTATAGATGTGTGACCTGCGTGTCATGCGCGCACGCTTATAAGAGCTAGTGCAATAAAGGAGTTTGTACCCGACGCGCGACGGTCGAGTCTTATTTAACAGTGGCAACGAGGATTGGATGACTAAAGTTGAGTGACGTGCAAACGTCTAAAATGTACGGTTAAATCCACAGAAGAGATCTTGACTATTCCGTGGTTAAATCGCCAATCACTAGTAATAAGAAGGCTCGTTTATAAGCAGGATTCCCACTTAGGATACTTTTTACCCGATATTTCTATCGCATCGAAACTTATCCCCACATAAGTTGCGATGCACGATTTCACGCAGCGCCAGCGAGACACAAAGATATAATAATTCAGAAAAACTCAGTCACTATACCAGATTCTAACAAACCATCACCCAAAAACACCCATTCAAAACACAGAACAAAGACAATTAAATAAAAATCTGTTGAAAGAACGAATGATTATAACAAAAAAAAAAAAATGTAGAACACAATACAAAAATAATTCAGTTTCATACACAAACAATGGAAGTATTACCGAGGGGACGGACAGGAACAAAGATATTACTCGCCGTATGAGCAATTTATGGGCAAAACGACGGGTGGAAATTCTTGGGGGGTTATAAAGATATGGGGAAGTATGTGGATGAATTATTGTGGGCAATGAAATTATTTTATAATTATTTAATTGTTTATGGTTTTGGTTAATTTTATTGTGCTTAAATATTTATCAGGTAGTTAGCACCTTTATATAAAAAGGTTTCGGAATGACATTCGACGAGAACCTAGTTTTTTTTTTTTTTTAATATAATATTGCTCTATAATAAGAGCTAAACAAAAAAAAAAACAATAATACCTAAAATGTTTTTTGTTTATTAAGTACTCTCAAATATTGTTAATTCATTTTTATACGTATAAATTATAAATTAGTGCTCGCCCGCAATCCCGTGCAGTGATGCAATCGTTGATGGTAAAACGCACTAGTTTATTAAGACTTTAAGAGCCTATTCAATCTAGCCTTGATGACACTTAAATTATAATTTAAGTGTCATCAAGGCATATGTGAGAATGAAAAAATGGATGGATGTGTTTACATCCATCCATTTTTTTCATCCTTACAAACTTTCGTGCTTTTGCATACTTTTACTCTCTTTCACATAAAAATTAAGGAACGGATTTTATTATAATTTGGTATATAAGTGGACTGTAACCAGAATTAATACATAGAATGAAAAATCTTGCTATCTCGATATTCCTACGGGATCAAAACTTCTGTAGATGAAACC
This sequence comes from Sesamia nonagrioides, assembly GCA_017933935.1. Lineage (NCBI taxonomy): Eukaryota > Metazoa > Arthropoda > Insecta > Lepidoptera > Noctuidae > Sesamia > Sesamia nonagrioides. The sequence goes on along the minus strand of JADWQK010001324.1, from coordinate 622,170 downwards.
GCGGGGCCCAACTAGTGTATCAAGTACAGTAAAAATAAATTCATATTATTAATTTTATAATTCTTACTCACCTACCTACCACAGAGAAATATTCAATACAAAGACTTACCAGTCAATGAACTCTTATACCTAGATGACCTATGTGTGAATAAAAGTCAACCACAAGTAATAATGTATTAAATAAAAAGAAATCCCCATATCTAATATAGACAGGAGTGTTATAAGTTTAATAACAAACAAGACTTGCATTTTGTTATAAAAAAAAATGGGCGTCTACAAAAAAAAAAACTACCCTTCTTTTAAATCTCTTAAAGCCGCAGTGAGTTTAGGTGTCACTGAGAGCGATTGACCAATTTGCATTTTAAAATCCAAAGTTTAAAAAAATTGCTGTGTTCATTGTAATTCAAGTCGTATTTGTAGGTGATAAAGAATTAATTAGTTTAAGTACACACGACTGCTAGAATTTGACTTTGCGACGCAACTTGGGAGACGCCTATTTTTAGCAGTGCGATAAACCGAGTTGATAGACTGACTCAGTTCGTTCATTGAAAATGAAAAACGAAATAAACAAACCTGTACATTATTTCTACACGGCACGAATTCTACAATTTGACCAAGATTATGTCTAGGCTTTATAAGAGATTGAGAGTCTGTGTTTGTTTCGGTCTTTCTTCTCAGTCTAGTCAAATAGAAAATGTCGACCTCATCCAGTATTCTTTTGATTATAATTGACGTGTAAATTATTTGTACAAATCTACTTACAAAATAACACCTGATTACAAGCTTTGCAGAGAATGGGAGCAGCATCGTTGTAATTTAAAAGTTGATGAAACGAAAAAGCAACAGTAAAAATCTGTCATTCGTCTCATTATTCATTTCAAGATAATACCATGTATAAACATGGTATAGTTACAGACACGTAAGTTGGCAAGAGAATTTGTAGTGGGGAAGTTTGCGCATGTAAAAAAGGTGCGCAAACTACCCCCACTACAAAATCTCTTGCCAACTTACGTGCCGCATTTTTTTAATAAGTCACCGACGAAGTATTTCCACATGCGTGTTCAGAATCACGCACTGAAATTGTGGAATGATGCGCGTCGCACCTTCACAATTATGAAGGTCTATTTCGGTGGAAGGTATATTTGGTAGGTATCTTTCGAAGCTATATTCTTAAAGAGATCACTGACTACACACAGTACACACCCTCAGTCAGTCTTCCATCTCTCATACCAAATCGCTGGCACCGCGACCACGGCTTCCAATCGCGTGTTACCGTGAGAACCTTACCCGATTACAACGTTGTAGTAGAATAAAAGGCGCCGCCGGGGTGCTTAATCGCAGCTCCCATTTGAACTGCACCCCTTTGAACCACATGTGCTCTTGGATTTGAAGCAATTTACAGCTTAATTCTATTGATTGTGTCTGGAATACTCGTTGTTCTCGGGAGTGAATGAGAGTTATTCAGGGTACTGGTGCCTTATCCTGATACCTATGAACACAATTAAGACACTGACAGTACTACTTTATAAGAACTCACTGACTACTATTTTAACTTACAATTATCCACACTAATATTAATACTCTACACACTAATTATATTAATACGAAATCAAGAGTGTCTCAAGTCAACGCCGCGTCAAAGTCTTAGTGTCAACTCTGCTTTATTTATCGCTTAAACCACAAAAAAATCCACAAAATTTATGAAGTATGTATATTGTATATAGATGGTATTCTGATGGAGGACTTCTGTTATGGTACCTACTTCCCATCATCGGAATTGAAATAGTGTCTTCAAACAAATTAAAGAATTTGGCCAAGCCGACTATCGGTTTTTCCAATGTTAGGTCCGTATTACAGAATGTCACTCAAAACTCAAGCCCTACTTATGTCTCGTTTCAAGCCATTTGATTGGTTTAAACTAGTTTTAAGTAATGCTTAAGCAGAGATCAATGCTTTAACCTTAGACTAGCTATAGTGACTAAACTATATAAGCGTATACTTTTATACTATTGTGGAGGCACGAGGAACAGAGAGTAAAGTTCGAGAGGGTGTTGTCTGGCGGGCACTTGCCCAATGCTTGAAATCGGGAAGTTGTATATATGCTACTTGCACGGTAAACTCTGATTGCGAGATGTAGAATTCGTGTGACGTCACTATGACGCGTTGTTCCATGTGACGTTTGTAGGTACCGCTACACTATCATCATATTCATCATTGGAAGCATTATTCGATCCATTGCTTCGAAGAAGCCACCCCCTTTTGTGGCATGCTTCCCTGGTCTGTACGAGACTCATACAACCGTTAAATCATGCAAAAATGACACCGTAGATGGAAACTTAGTTTGCATTGGAGCTGTATCTGTCTGATACTAGAGAATAACCTAATGACAGCCCAGTCAAAGTTATGGTGAAATTATTACAGAACAGTTTAGCAGGTCTTCCCTGCCCTCTTCTGTAGCTTGTCCAGCCTCCTGGATTATTATCGTGGACATCATTAGATATTAATACTTAGTATATTTTTTCTTATATTGTCGTCTCCACCTGTTATATATGTCATAAAAAACGGGTTTCGTTAGCCGTTTAGTGCCTAGCCTTAAACTAAAAGACAGCTATTCAACTAAAGACCTGAATGATATTCAATAAATTTAATTATAGTTTAGGTTGGAAGAGTAATTTATCAAGTGCGAGCCAAATTGGTGGCTATAATCAAGCCAGGGCACCCCGACTCACTGGGTCAGTCTAGAACGTGCGACCCAACAGAGCGAAGCGAAGCGTCTATTACTACCAAAAGTCAGGCAGCTGACTAAACGGCTAAATTAACCTGTGTACTGCGAAATATAAAACGTTATTTTTGTATATGCGAAACCCGAAACACCTGTCCAGTATTTTAAGTAAAGAATCTATGTACAAAAAATTTTAAAAAGATATCATGAAAAACCACAAAGCAATGAGTTATCTCACTTGGTTGTCCGGTTGTCCCCACAGAAATATGGTCAACGCTCCGCATCCCCGCCCACGCTTACAGCGGCACGGCGCGGGAGGGGTCTGTCCACGTGCACGCGCCTAATACTATGATCTACCTTCAGCTGTGTTGTGCGCTCGGTAAACACACTGCATTAACTCCTAAATGTACCTATGTATTTGGTAAAATATATAACATGGTGTAAAAAAACCGGCCAAGTACGAGCCGGACTGGCACACCGAGGGTTCCGCCGTACAAACGTAGCGGTTTACAATTTATGACGTATTAAATCAGGAGCCAATTCACGGGAAGTACCTTGTAGGTTTTGATTCCCTAGCGTGTGACGGAAATTCGTCTAAGGTGTCGGTATAAACTGCTGTATCTTTTGATCGCGTTAACTTACAAGTTTAATTTTTTCAATGCTTAAAGGGACAATAGAACTAGGTATTTGGTATAAATTTCAATTTGATACCTTTATTCGTTCGTGAGAAATAAGGTAGTAAGTTTCATTATTTGAGGCGAACTTCTGTCGGCCCTCACTGCCTCCGCTGGTTAGGCCTGATGGAACACTGGCTCATACGGCGAGAGAGAAAGCAGGTCTCTTTGCATCTCTCTTTGCCCATAATTCGCGTCTAGATACTGGCAGTGCTACTCCACCTAATTTACCTCATTGCGGAGCTTCAATGCCTGAGGTTCGCATTAGAAACAAGGAGGTTCTGAGAGTACTGTGTCGTCTGGACGTGAATAAGGCTAGTGGTCCGGATGGTATACCAGCGATTGTTCTTAAAGCATGTGCGCCCGAGTTGTCTCCTGTATTGACGCGCTTGTATCGCCTCTCATTTAGGACTGGTATAGTGCCCAAGTCCTGGAAGCTTGCTAACGTGCAGCCTGTGCCCAAGAAGGGTAGTCGTGCCGATCCCGCCAACTATCGGCCGATTTCGATCACCTCCATACTTTGCAAAATTATGGAGCGTGTATTGAACTCGCGCCTCTTGGCATACCTGGAAGGTAACGATCTCCTCAGTGACCGACAGTACGGGTTTCACCGCAATCGGTCAACTGGGGACCTACTAGTGTATGCCACTCACTTGTGGGGCGAGGCCCTCGAGAAGAATGGGGAAGCGATTGCTGTCTCCCTTGATGTCTCGAAGGCCTTCGACCGGGTTTGGCACGCTGGCCTTTTGAGTAAGCTTCCAGCGTACGGCATTTCCCCTAGCCTGACTGGCTGGGTAAAAGACTTCCTGACTGAACGGTCCCTCCGAGTTGTTGTCGACGGATGCTCTTCTGAGCCCATGTCAACTAATGCCGGTGTTCCTCAGGGGTCTGTTCTCTCTGCAACTCTGTTTCTGCTGCATATTAACGATCTGCTGATGCCCGGTATCTATGGGTATGCAGATGACAGCACAGTTGTAGAGAGATACCTGCCGGATGCTCGGGCTAGTAGGGAATCAATCCGGTCCGAAAGAGAGGCCATGGTTGAGCGAACGAGTGTTGCACTGCAGGCAGTCTCCGAATGGGGCAATGCCAATCTTGTAGCATTCAATGCCGCCAAAACACAGGCGTGTCTTTTCACCGCCAAAAGGAGCCCGTTCACCTTGGCCCCTACTTTTCGGAATGTGTCCTTGGAGTGTTCCGACCGCCTTCAGCTCTTGGGAGTTGAGATTTCCTCGAACCTTAACTTTGGGCGGTTCATTGAGTCCAAGGCCAAGGTGGCTGCCAGGAAACTTGGCGTTATCGCAAAGGTCCGGCAGTACTTCACACCTGGGCAGCTTCTAATGTTATACAAAGCACAGGTCCGTTCGTGTGTGGAGTACTGCAGCCACATTTGGGCTGGTGCTGCCAAGTGTCACCTTGAGATAAAGGGTCTTGACAGACAGACAGACAGACGGACAACAAAGTGATCCTATAAGGGTTCCGTTTTTACCTTTTGAGGTACGGAACCCTAAAAATTATTGGAATCGATTCAGTTGCTTATTCTGAACAAACTATGTTCAGGTGATATATGCGACGGAATTGTGGTACCTAAGTGTTTCTAAGTTATCTAGTATAGTGTCTACGTTTAAGGCGTTCTGGCACGATGGTATAAGGAAGATGCAGGAAGGTGCAATTAGGACATAATGGCGAAGTATGCATCTAACGACCTTCAGCACGGAAGACTGCATAACATAGACAAATTATACGATGGTCGTGATCTTCAGTCGTAAGACAAGGATGGATAAGAAATTAGACCTGGAGTTTGGGAAGGGAATTTAGTATGTTAGATCCATCTAACAGAGTGTAGTGCGTGTGTTTTACAAATTTAGTTTGCATGAATTGGTAAAATTCATGTTCTATCGTTTACTTTTATATCTAATTTTATAATCACGTGGATTTCGAAAATAAACACAAAAGGCGTGTTAATGGAACAAAAAGTAGCCTCTGGATGCCAATGAATTTCCTTACCAAATTTGATCGAAATCCGTTCAGTGATTTAGGCGTGAAAAAGTAATATTTCAGTAATATTCAGTTAATTTCGAATATTAAAATTGATGTTATTATTTTTCTTTGTAGTATCGCAACTGACATCAGTTACAAATAAAACATTGCTTTAATTAACAAGAAACTGTTATAAATATCCATGCGTATCAAGCGATCATCATAATAGGTATATTCTTTAGGTAAAAACGTCCCCTCTTTTTAAACAACGGATTACACCTAATCAAGTGCACGGGAACTGCCCATCCATATGCTAAGAGCATCATACTCGATCACCGAACGCTTGTGATCTTGGTGATTACCAGAGCACCCCATTTTCAAACCCGCACGTGTACAAGTTTAAGTGGTGTTTAAAACTTAATACGTTATTGATTATATTGGGTTCATTTACGTGTAATAATTTATTGTACTCTCTGAGAATGGGAGGATGTGACAATTCACACCATGATTTTATTTTGAAACGTTCAATAATGTGAACTGTGTCCAAATTTCTTCTTGTATTTAATAACTAGGTAGCGGCTGCCAGCGACTTCGTTCGCGTGGAATTAGTCATGCTCAGCTGCTATTGGCAATATGTACGGCTGCGTTAGCTCCCGTTTTCACAACATTTTTTGTTACTGCTCTGCTCCTATTGGTCATAGCGGGATGTTATATAGCCTAAAGCCTTCCTGGATTAATAGGCTATCCAACGCAAAAAGAATTTTTCAAATCGGACCAGTAGTTCCTGATATTAGCGCGCACAAACAAACAAACAAACTCTTCAGCTTTATACATATATTAGTATAGATAATAACATTGATTACCTTTTGAACTAATAAGCAGAATATACAATATACATAATATGTATATGAGAGAATTTTCAAACAGAGGATTTTTTTTATAAGTTACAAACTAGCGCTTGACTGCAATCCCGCCTGATGGTAAGCAGTCATGCAATCGTTGATGGTAAGGCGCGCTAGTTTATTAAACCTACTCACTCAAAGAAACTGAGTAAATAGGAAGGGAGACGGCAGTTGAGCGCGGTGATGCAATGTCAATGATGCAATGCAATGCCCAACAACAGGACCAACGATGCTGCGCCAGAGGGAGATTGATCTGGAGGCCCTCCACAACCAAACTCCCGACACAACAACATTTCGCGCATCGTACTCGGCACGTACAACAACACAACTGCTCAGACCCGTCCTCCGTACGGTTTCACCACACATCATGCCGGAACACGACGAATCGCTTGGCGGCATGACTTTGTCTGGTGGGTGATAACTTATGCCGGCGGCCGATGTTGTGGCCTACCACCGAGAAAATGCAATGCAATGCAAAAATGCATGAAGGAACGTGTAAGTCTAGCCTATGAAGCATTTTATAAAACCAATATGTGTCCTGACTATGATTGAACCCTGTTAATATATTTTAAATGCATCATTGATAGATAGTTTTTTTTCCTGAAGCATGTAATACTTTTAAAGAACTTTATTAAAAACCGTTATAAAATATGTATAAAAAAACGCTCTTTTAAAGCTCTTAATAACTAACCTATACTACATATTATTAAAATAATACGAATAAATAGGTAAAAATAAATAACTAATCAGTTTAGGAATTTTATTATGTAAGTATTGAAACAAGTATGGCTGAATTCTCCATCGCCAGATAACTATCAAGGAATAAAATTGATGTTTCAGTTTTTTGAAATAACGGTTAAAATTTAAAAATTCCGAAGTTCTCTAATGACTGAAAAGACAGTCAGACTTTAATCCTATCAATATAATTATGGGAGAACCAACCTAAACACTAATATCTGTATATTAAAAAAATATCTAAATCTATATTTTTATCAGCCTAGGGCAATTTGGGAAGAGTCAGAAGTGTATGCTGAATGGCGGAAGGACAAGAGCATAACTCAGAGATGTAACAGCTATATTCTGGTCCTTCCTGTCAAACCAAATGCGGTTGGATATAAATAATTTACACGGAACAACTGTCATTTGCCATATGGAACCTAGGCCACTAGGACCAAAGCACAATGTTCAAAGGTTAGGTTGGCTGTCATATTGTTTGGCTTCTAACCTATGTAGTATTAACATAGAAGGTTTTTCTATGTTAAGCAACATAATAATAGTCGAGTTTTTAGTATGAGAGTGACGCCGAGTGACGCCTAACCTAACCTAAACTAAATTTAAGTTTAATAATAACAAGATCGTTTCTTTTACATGGGGTTTAGACATAACTGACGAAATGATGAATAATAATCCATACTTCCATACTATCCATACTAATATTATAAATGCGAAAGTAACTCTGTCTGTCTGTCTGTCTCTCTGTCTGTCTTTTTTTATAAATTATAAACCAGCGCTTGACCGCAATCCTGCCTGATGGTAAGCAGTGACGCAGTCGTTGATGGTAACGCGCACTAGTTTATTAAGAGCCTATTCACTCTAGCCTTGAAGACACTCAAATTGTAGTCCGACGGAAACACCGCCGCGGGCAAATTGTTCCAGTCCTTCGATGTACGCGGTATAAAGGAGGAGGCGAAGCGCTTCGTCCGGATCGTAATGGTGTTAACAACGTAAGGGTGGAAACCAGCCGTACGACGGGTCGTCCGCTGGTGGAACGGAGATGGGGGAATTAAATCATGCAATTCCCTCGCACACTCCCCGAAATGCATCCTATAGAACACCGAAAGGCTGGCTACTCTACGCCTGTGCTCTAGGCTTTGGAGACCAACTCGACTTAGATCAGGGTCACCAATCAGCCTCTTTGCACGTCTCTCCACTGAATCCAAAGTGGCCAGGTGACATTTGGCAGCACCAGCCCAAATGTGGCTGCAGTACTCCACACACGAACGGACCTGTGCTTTGTATAACATAAGAAGCTGCCCAGGTGTGAAGTACTGCCGGACCTTTGCTATAACGCCAAGTTTCCTGGCAGCCACCCTGGCCTTGGACTCAATGAACCGCCCAAAGTTAAGGTTCGAGGAAATCTCAACTCCCAAGAGCTGAAGGCGGTCGGAACACTCCAAGGACACATTCCGAAAAGTAGGGGCCAAGGTGAACGGGCTCCTTTTGGCGGTGAAAAGACACGCCTGTGTTTTGGCGGCATTGAATGCTACAAGATTGGCATTGCCCCATTCGGAGACTGCCTGCAGTGCAACACTCGTTCGCTCAACCATGGCCTCTCTTTCGGACCGGATTGATTCCCTACTAGCCCGAGCATCCGGCAGGTATCTCTCTACAACTGTGCTGTCATCTGCATACCCATAGATACCGGGCATCAGCAGATCGTTAATATGCAGCAGAAACAGAGTTGCAGAGTGAACAGACCCCTGAGGAACACCGGCATTAGTTGACATGGGCTCAGAAGAGCATCCGTCGACAACAACTCGGAGGGACCGTTCAGTCAGGAAGTCTTTTACCCAGCCAGTCAGGCTAGGGGAAATGCCGTACGCTGGAAGCTTACTCAAAAGGCCAGCGTGCCAAACCCGGTCGAAGGCCTTCGAGACATCAAGGGAGACAGCAATCGCTTCCCCATTCTTCTCGAGGGCCTCGCCCCACAAGTGAGTGGCATACACTAGTAGGTCCCCAGTTGACCGATTGCAGCGAAACCCGTACTGTCGGTCACTGAGGAGATCGTTACCTTCCAGGTATGCCAAGAGGCGCGAGTTCAATACACGCTCCATAATTTTGCAAAGTATGGAGGTGATCGAAATCGGCCGATAGTTGGCGGGATCGGCACGACTACCCTTCTTGGGCACAGGCTGCACGTTAGCAAGCTTCCAGGACTTGGGCACTATACCAGTCCTAAATGAGAGGCGATACAAGCGCGTCAATACAGGAGACAACTCGGGCGCACATGCTTTAAGAACAATCGCTGGTATACCATCCGGACCACTAGCCTTATTCACGTCCAGACGACACAGTACTCTCAGAACCTCCTTGTTTCTAATGCGAACCTCAGGCATTGAAGCTCCGCAATGAGGTAAATTAGGTGGAGTAGCACTGCCAGTATCAAGACGCGAATTATGGGCAAAGAGAGAAGCAAAGAGACCTGCTTTCTCTCGCGCCGTATGAGCCAGTGTTCCATCAGGCCTAACCAGCGGAGGCAGTGAGGGCCGACAGAAGTTCGCCTCAACCGATTTGGCAAGGGACCAAAAAGATCTGCTACCGGATGGCTGCGCAGATAACTTGTTGCCAATATGGGTAATGCGGTCGAAGCGAGCCTTCTTGAGCGCCTTCTTGTAGGACTTGGCAGCACGGTTAAAGGCTCTCTTCTTTGAGCTTAGATCCGGAGCTCCGCGGTCACGAGCGTCAACCCAGGCGAGAAATGCCGTGTGCTTTCGCTGTTCAGCTTGGACACAATCGGCATTGAACCATGGGCGAGCCGAGCCACCGACGGGCACGTCATTGAATGGGATAAAATACTCCATAGCTTGACGCACCACATCGGCTGTCTGTCTGTCTGTCTGTCTGTCTGTTACGCTTTCCCGCTTAAACCTCTCAACCGATTTTGATGAAATTTGGCACAGGCAATCTTTAGACCATGCGAAAGAACATAGGCTACCTCTTATCCCGGAAAAATTGATGTTCCCGAGGGAAACCTAAAAAGCGCGATATAACCGAACTCCACGCGGGCGAAGCCGCGGGCGGAAAGCTAGTAATATTATAAATGCGAAAGTAACTCTGTCTGTCTGTCGGTCTGTCTGTCTGTCTGTGTGTCTGTCTGTTACGCTTTCCCGCTTAAACCTCTCAACCGATTTTGATGAAATTTGGCACAGACAATCTTTAGACCCTGAGAAAGAACATAGGCTACCTTTCACCGCGGAAAAATTTGATATTCCCGAGGGAAATCTAAAAAGCGCGATATATTCGAACTCCACCCGGGCGAAGCCGCGGGCGGAAAGCTAGTAATTTGATAAAACTAAATTAATATTTATCTGCTGTTCTTTTCTTAGATCATCATCAACTTTTATATCGTCCCACTGCTGGGCACAGGTCTCCTCTCATACAGAGAAGGATTGAGCGTAATCACCACGCTTGCTCAATGCGGGTTGGCGATTTCAGACTTAAAGTCCAGGTTTCCTCAAGATGTTTTCCTTCACCTTCAGCCAATGGTGTCCAAGATATACTTAGAAAGTACATATAACTTTGGAAAAGCTACATTGGTACTTGCCTGACCTGGAATCGAACCCGCGCACTCATACTTGAGAGGCTGGTGTTTCAACCACTAGGCCACCACGACTAATGATAATGTGAAAAAACTCTTAGATAATGAAATGGAAAGAAATAGATACACTGAACTTAAATTAAAAAAGAATAGCTTAATATGTGAACAAGAGAATTGGCACTGATTTCCTTTTTTTTTAACCTCAGTAACATCCGCTATCGACCTGAATCAATATCTATTATGATCTCATCATCATCATCCCAGCGTTAATCCCAGTCGCATCCGAAGCCTTTTCAGCTTTGGAGTCTGGGGTCCGCTTTACCAGTCCAACTGCTGACATGGCTAAACTTCGACATTTTCCGTGTAGCGACTATCTGTCTGACCTCCACAACCCGAAGGCGACATCGAAGCATTGCAGTTAGACCAATTGTTCGGTTTTTGAGGGCTCCAACAACCCGTAACGACTGCCACTAGATGTTCATATGGCAACCGGGACCAGACCAGACCAGTGCAAATATTCATATTCATGCATACAAATACTTGCACTGTGCGGGGATCGAACCCGCGCCACATTGCGCAGCGGCCGCGTCCGCTACCGCTACGCCACGGAGACTGTCATATCATGTCATATGTAATATCTATTATGATCTATTATTTTTTAAAACCAAAAATCAAAAGTAGTTTATCGTTTGGGTTACTATAGACATATAGTATACAATTTCCGTTACACCTTTTATAACAGAGTTACGGTAAACATGGTCGATCAAGCACTCCTTCTGTTTATTGCACATTGGGCTTTTGATACAGCCTATTTGAACCTAATACCTAATGCGAGTTGTTGAGAGAACTTATATCTTTACCCAAATATTCCAAACACAATGAACATACTCGTATCAACAACAAATGAAACGTTGAAAGCTGAGTCAGTGTTATCATTACTCACGTTATCAGGCTGGCACGGCGGATGACGTCACGTAAACATTGAGTCATGCACGGTTCACGGAAAGTACTGGCAGACGAGTCTGTGCCTGTTTTATTTCAATGGAAGTGTGAGGAATAAAATAAGCCTTTTGAGCCTATATTGTTTTCATTCATACGATGCGGTAATTAAAGAATGATTTGAATAAAGTAATTATTTGACCATCGGAAGACAAGTTCAGCGGACCAGTTAAGACTGCCCGCGCCGACCTTGGTGTCTCTATGAGATTTTGAACAATTTCTCTTATATTAAAACAAAATTGCACAAAGTAGCTCGCATACATTGTAGTATATGCACGTCAAGCTACTATGTACAATCTGTCATATTTCTTTATTAAATTTTTAAATTGGGAATATTTGACACTTTAGGGTACCTAGTCCTTACCAACTCATTTTACGATTATATTTCACTAGAGCACCAAGCGGTTTCACCCGCGTAGGTTTCGATATGCACCGCTCCTACTGGTCGGAGCGTGATGTTATATGATGTCCAGGATTAACGGGCTATCCAACGCAAAAAGAATTTTTCAAATCGGACCCGTAGTTCCTGAGATTAGTGCGTTCAAACAAACTCTTCCGCTTTATAGATTAGTATAGAAATAGATTATAAACAAGTTATTAATTTAGGTACTTATCCACTTAACCGTACATATTGGGACAATATTTACGGTGAATGTACGCGGAGACGCTACTTCCACCGAGTAAAAGGCGATAAGCAAGTTAAATTATGTATAAAGTGAAATACGACAGACAACATTAATTTATACATACGGTTTATATTTTTAACTTACTTATCGCTTAACTTGTCCGCTAGACTGTTATCTTCAGTGAGACTCAGATCTGACTGTTAGATCAGTTCTCGATAACAAGGATTCAACTTTTACCGAGAAATAAATTCATATCTTATGGTTTTATTATTAACATATTGAATTAGTAGTTTTAGGGTTAGTTTTATTTGAAAAAAATAATACATCTTAATAATTTAATCAACACACGCTTGTCGCCATCAAACGAGACATTTGATATTGCCAAATTACACAAAAAAAATTATAGTTACTACAATATAAACAATATTAATTAAAATATACAAAATATATTCAGGCCTAGTCGCCATAAATAAATAAATATTAAACTGAATTCAATAATTGGCAATATAATATAAATTTATTTATTATTGTAAATCAGTGAATTAAAATAACAAGAAGACATGTAACAGAACACAGTCAGTGCCTATCTCAAACCTCAATTACGTACCAGAATACATTCCAACATGGCTGTAATCCTCTGTTCTGCCAAAACATGAAGGTGTTAATACAAATCCTGCCTACTAGCTCGCTAGGCGCCTAGGGGTGTCATCACATTTAATTATACACGCTGTGGGCCTAAGCCGAGAGTACAAACTTTGCGTACAGATTTAATTCCACACAGACCTAAGAGACACAGCTTTTGGAATTAAAAAAATGAAGATTTGCGGGTGTTCCAATTGCTTGGTGGAGGGAAATTATACCGGTATTTTAAAGGAGCTTTTTTTTTTTATTAGTTATAAACTAGTGCTTGACTGCAATCCCGCCTGATGGTAAACAGTGATGCAATCGTTGATGGTAAAGCGCTAGAAAACTGAGTGAATAGGAAGGAAGACGGCAGTTGAGCGAGGAGATGCAATGTTTAACCCAACAACACGACCAACGATGCTGCGCCAGAGGATGATCTGGAGACCCTCCACGACCACACTCCCGACACAACAACATTAGGCACATCGTACCCGGCACACGTCGCAACACAACTGCTCAGACCCGTCCTCCGTACGGCTTCACCAGACATCATGCCGGAACACGACGAATCGCTTGGCGGCAAGACTTTGTCTTGTGGGTGGTAACTTATGCCGGCGGCTGATGTTGTTGCCTACCACCGATGCCAAATTTCATCATAGGACGACCCGTCGTAGGGCGAGTTTCAACACTTACGTTGTTGACACCACAACGATCCGAACAAAGCATTTCGCCTCTTCTTTTATATTGCGAACATCGAGGGACAATATAAGTATCTAATATAATACAATTTAAGTGTCTTCAAGGCTAGAGTGAATAGGCTCTTAATAAACTAACGCGCTTTACCATCAACGACTGCATAACTGCCTACCATCAGGCGGGATTGAGGTCAAGTGCTAGTTTATAATTTATAAAAAAAAAGTAATAATAGCCGTACAGGCTAATCACTCAGGTTAAGCTACGCTTGTCGGGGTTGGTCCGAAGATTGTTGACCATTTCTAAATTCTAACGAACTCCGTGTCTCGGAAAGCAAGTTAAACCGCTGAACCCGGCTGTCATTCGTGGATCTTTGACAGTCGTCCGGGACGTCAGAAGGCCAAAAGTCTGTTAACCAATCTTTTACTAATGGGTTTCGTATTACCCAGTAAGACTGCTATCCCAATAGTCAGCATAACATCCACTAAATGCAGTGTTGATGTCGCACACGCACTGTGATTTGAGTGTATGTATAATTAAAGATAAAATAGATTCCGATGAAGAAATGCTATTGTTGTCTTTACTATATCGACATAAAATACATATCAGAATAAAGAAAATCTTATTGTCAGTTTTGGGAAAATCTTTTATGGTTCAGTTGGTTCCAAGAAATTAAATTGGAGTGGTTGTACTTACTGTCAAAAAAACGTAAGAAACTTGCGACATTAATGACGCGTCTGCGCATCTTTGGCGCTTCACAGATGTTAAAGAAGCGCCAATGCTGGTAAAACACCAGTGGGATAGCGGCCTTAGAGTTGTGAAGGTCAGACAGCCAGTCGTGACTGGCAATAGCTTTCACCTATCACCACATACCACCCGCTGTTTTCACCCTACAAAGTATAAAAGTAAACAGGACCACGGGCGACGCCATGGGGCGCTAACTTGCTTAATTATACGAAGTCTCGGGCAGCTAAGCTTGTTGTCGAACGAGCGACTAAAACGGACAGAAGTTAGCGCATGGATTTAACTTTACAGCTAACAGTCGATAAAGCCTCACATAGCGTTATAGGGTTAGATATGTATATTGTTATCTTGGCACTACATATTAATTTTATTTAATACTAGCTTTCCGCCCGCGGCTTCGCCCGCGTTTAATTCGGTTATACCTATCGCGCTTTTTAGATTTCCCTCGGGAATATCAAAATTTTCCGGGATAAAAATTATCCTATTATTTAATCCGGACTTCCAACTGTACGTCTGAAAAATTTCAAAGCAATCGGATCATCAGTTACGGCGTGAAGCGGAACAAACAAACAAACTCACTTTCCAATTTATAATATTAGTATGAATGTGCTATGCTTTCTAAGTATATCTTGGACACCAATGACTGATTACAAGGTGAAGAAAAACATCTTTAGGAAACCTGGAATTTAAATCTGAAATCGCCAACCCGCATTGAGCAAGCGTGGTAATTACGCTCAATCCTTCTCTGTATGAGAGGAGACCTGTGCCCAGCAGTGGGGCGGTTGATTGTGACGGCAAAGGGAACTTCGTTAATATAGCAATGAAAGTTCAAGACCTGCACCAACACACTTTCAATTGCAATTTAAATAATTATGCTCTAATCCGTTGTTTTATAGGTTCGTAAAATGAATCTACTCAACAATGTAATTAACGCAATGCATGTTGCTCAGCTATCAAAATGACAGCTATTGCTACCGTTAGTGGGGTCCGCAATCATCCCGCAAATGTGTACCTTAATACATTCACATAAAGTGCATATACTCACAATATATTTTATAATATACTTACGGAGCCGAGACGTGGACACTAACGGTCAAACTAGTCCATAAAAAAGCCGCTCAGCGAGCTATGGAGCGGGCTATGTTGGGAGTCTCTCTGAAACACCGCATCAGAAATGAGGTGATCCGACAGAGGACCAGAGTCACCGACATAGATGAGAGGATTAGCAAGCTGAAGTGGCAATGGGCTGGTCACTTATGCCGCAGGACCGACAACCGTTGGGGTAAACGAGTCCTCGAGTGGAGACCGCGTCTCGGCAAACGTAGCGTGGGACGCCCTTGGGCGAGATGGAGCGACGACATCAAAAAGGTGGCTGGTAGTGGCTGGCGGAGAGCTGCTCAGGATCGAGCTTGTTGGCGTGCCACGAAGGAGGCCTATGTCCAGCAGTGGACGAGTAGGGGCTGATGATGATGATGATACTTTATAAGCAGTCACTAAGAGTTAAATCACTTCATTTAAATAGGTAATTATATGTTGTAGCATCACAAACGTACATCATATATGTATACCAATCCTGTCTGTAGAGGCAGTGAAGATACAAACTGCACGTCAGCTTATCCCTTGTCAAACGAGGTTTAAGTTAGCACATGGATTTAACTGCAAACTGGAAGACGATCGCTTAGGGCCGTTGACTGCCGACACTTACACAGTTACACCGTACCGTATTATAATTTTAATTAAATATGACATTCAGTACGTGGAAGTGTTGCTGATAGTAAGATATTTAAATAAAGTTGGACTATACTAGATTAGACATTAAAACGAGACTCCTGATGTTACTAATATGCTGACGAAAGGTACTACACCATCACCAACTATCGTGACTCCAGCACCTGTGACTAATATGAACCAAAGTACTAGTAATTTTTCACGGGAAGGTCACGGCATATCCACTATAAATATGACTTCTACCAACAAAATCATTCCTGTGCAACAGAAGGTACGCGTAATTGTTCTGGGGGATGACCAGGGTCGAAATGTTCGCTACACCTTGCAAGCCCTGTTGGGCAAAGAATTTGAAGTTTTGTGCTTCTGGAAACCTGGTGCCAAAACATCTGACGTCTTAACCAATTCTTTTAATTTCGAGTCCCTAACGAAAAACGACTATGTTATTGTATTGACAGGCACCAATGATACCAATCCTCTAGATTTTCAAATCGACCTTGGTGTTTGGTTTAAAAATATTAAACATGTCAACATTATTGTATCAGAAGTCCCTTACAACAATCATTTAAATGAACGGAGCTTGAATAGTTTGCTTCGTCACATTTGTAATAAATATAACGCTCTATTTGTTGACATGGGGTATACTCACACTATACCACGACGGCAGCGACATCTCACTGTTCATATTTGCAGATACTTACTAAAAGAAATATTACGTATTGGATTCAAAACTAAATTTTTGACATATATTGAACAAAATCGGATGCTTAACCTAAAGGCTGACATTTCAACTCAAACTTATTGCAACACAAATGATGACATTGTTATTTCTACCTGTGACAGATCCACTCAGACTAGTTACATTCTTGATGACAAAAATGATGACTTTTTTCTTGTATAAAAACATGAATTTCAATTTTAATCATATCACTATTATGCACCAAAATATTGCTGGTCTCTTAAACAAGTCCGACTTACTAGTCATTTGTATACAAGAATTGTTATGTAAACAAATCAACTTAGATGTTATATGTATAACCGAACATTTCATAATGTCTGGCCAAGAGAAAACTTTACACATACCAAACTATAAGCTAGCGTCATGTTATGCTAGACAAAACATTAGGCGCGGTGGAGCCTGCATCTTAGTTAAAAAAGGCATTGAATATAAGGAACTGTCTGACATTGTGAGATATTCGGTAACAGGAATTATAGAATGTTGCGCAATTAAATTGCTTTCGCAGGACCTTACAATTATATGTGTGTATAGACCACCAAAAATTACTAATCTACACCAATTCTACGAGAACCTGGATATTATACTTAAAAAGATTTCCAAACCAAACAAAAAAATTGTTGTATGCGGGGACTTTAATATAGATATTCTGAAAAGGAACAGAACTAGCATGGATTTTGAATATTTTTTAATGAACTACGACTTGAAGCTAGAAATAAATAAACCGACTAGATTTCATAGTAAAACTTGCTTAGACAATTTTGCGCACAATTTAAAACAAAGCAGCCAAAGTGAAATAATAGACTTCGGATTATCTGACCATACGGCTCAATTACTTAAAATGAAAGTCAGGAAGTTTAGACAAATTAGAAAATGGAAAACCTTAGGACGAGATATATCTAAGGATAACTTAACTATATTTAGAAATCATCTCGAAAACTTATCCTTTTCTGATATATATAGCACAGAGGATCCAAATATAGCCTATGATGAGTTTTTAGAAATATTTCAACTCCTGTATAATCTATGCTTCCCTTTCAAAACAGTCATATTAAGATCTGAAAAAAAGATCAAGTGGGTATCTAGAGGTATTCGAATCTGCAGCAAAAGACAACGCCAATTACTCTGGAAGCAAAGACTTAAACCTACTAGTGAAAATAAAACGATATTTAAAGATTACTCCAAAAAATTTAAAAAAATCATCAAATTGACTCAGAAAGCACAGAACAACTATCTAATTAAGAATTCCAGAAACAAATCTAAAACATCGTGGCAAATAATAAATAGTACGAAATCTATACGTGAACCCATAACAAGAATAAAAAAAGATGGTTTAACATTAACTAGGGTTAATGAAATAGCTCAAGCATTTAATGATTTTTTTATTGATCAGATCTCTGTTCCACCCCTGAGCTCAACTAAAAATACTGTAAAGATTACATATAACCCTAACTCTATCTTCATGGCCCCTGTTGTCCCTCAAGACATCACAAGGGTGATCAAAACTTTGAAGAACAGGAGGAGTTATGGATATGACGGTATTTCTACAAACGTAATAAAATTTGTCAGTTCTACGATAGCTAACCCTCTAAGCCATATCATTAACGCAAGCATATCCGCTGGAATATTCCCCGACAGTCTTAAAATCACAATAATTAAACCACTCCATAAGAAACAAAATAAAGAAGATATGTCTAATTATAGACCAATAGCGTTAATACCCGTATTTTCGAAAATCTTTGAAAAAGTTATATATGAATCGTTTTATTCTTTTCTGTCGAAATACAATATATTATGCGAGGAACAAAAAGGTTTTCGTAAAAATAAAAATATAAATATGGCCATATACGATCTAATAAATAGAGTAATGCTGAATGTGGATAAAAAAATACCAATTTGTGCCATTTTAACTGATATGACCAAAGCATTTGATTACGTGAATCATGAAACATTATTGGCCAAACTTAACAGTTACGGTATACGAGGGAATGCTCTACGTCTAATAAAGTCGTATCTAAGTGGACGTTTTCAATATACGGAAATCTCTAAAGTTTGCGACAAATCAAAGCGTGAGGTTAAATATTCATCTGGCCATAGAGAAATTAAATTTGGCGTTCCTCAGGGCAGCGTTTTGGGACCATTATTATTCTTACTGTACATAAATGATTTGCCACAACATATCCCATACCCTTGTGTTTTATTTGCCGATGACAGTACTATCCTAGTAGACTGCCTCAACAAAGACTTTTATGAAGACGAAATAAATAAGTGTCTACAATTAACAATAAACTGGCTTAATGATAATAATCTTATCATAAACCTAAATAAAACTAAAATAATGCATTTCTATCAAAAAATTGTACCGTTAAACCTAAAAATTAATTATAAAAGCCAAACGATTGATAGCGTAAATGTGACTAAATTTTTAGGTATATTTATTGACAGTCAATTAACTTGGAAAACGCAGGCTGAGGAAGTTTGCAAAAGATTAAGTGCGTCTGCATATACTCTCTACAGTTTGTCCAAGAAAGTTAACGTTGATACATTAATGGTTGCGTATCACGGTTTGGTGGTCTCTGTTTTAAGGTTTGGTGTAGTGTTCTGGGGTAACTGTTCTGAAAGGGAGTCTATATTTAAAGCTCAAAAACGGTGCATAAGAGCCATTTTTGGTCTCAAAGTTACAGATAGTTGCATTCCTTTTTTCAAGAAATACAACATTCTAACTTTCCCTAGTATATACATTCTAGAAATGGCTGTATTCGTAAAAACTAATATGCACCTATTTCCTGCATTGAATGATACGAGGATACGTACGACTCCCATGCGATCAAAATATCAGAGTCTATTATGTACTGGAAGATTGAACACTGCTTTGCTTAAAAAAAACATTATAGGTATGGCACCAACTATATTTAATAAATTACCGAATAGTATAAAGGATCAGCCCGTTATAAAATTTAAGAAACTCCTGTCATTGTTTCTGACAGAAAAGTGCTATTACACTGTTACTGATTTTATAAATGATAAATTGTAATGTTTTTTGTAATTGTAATGTTTTTGTGATTGTAATGTTTGCTTTATTTTGTTCTAATTATAAATATAAATATGAAAATAACTTTAGTCTTAGCATGATCTCATTTTTAATATGACTATCTAGGATTATAAATTATATAATAAGTGACCCCTCTGTATTTTTGTATGCCAAAAGGCAGAATGTACTGGGACTATATCTGACGAAAACACCTATACTGTAACACCTGCATTCCAGACAAATAAAGAAATTATTATTATTATTATTATTATTAAGACTGTTTTACTGTTCCTTCAACGGATTTTGACTTCTCTTTTGTAGCCGTAAGGACGTTATCTGAAGAAAGAAAACGCAAAATGAAATTGATGGTGACCTGAGAAGACCTGAGAACGCTTTAGTAAAACTCAGAATTAGATTTTTATGGAAAGGAAAATTGGAATATAATGTCTGGATAGTTAAAAAACTCGGGAAAAACTGATAGTGGTTTTGCCTTGGGGTTTTGTCGGAACTTAGGGAGCAATCAATATGGATACCACTTGAATTAGTAACAATAAAGACACCATTTCTTTTTTTTTGTCTAACGTCGCCCCACACTAGAAATTTCTCCTGTGTCGTGGGTGCGTTTACAAACATAACTCACATACACAAATATCCAGACCCGGAACAACTACTTGTAGCTCATACAAATATTTGTTCCCTGCGGGAATCGAACCCGAGACACGCAGCGCAGCAGTCAATAGCTAAACCACTGCGCTAACCGAGCAGTAATTTTTAGTGCATTTAAATCTTACACCTCCATGTGACAGTAGCCTTTCGCCCTACCTACACACAAGCATTGCGGCGGCAGCGCCACCGTTGACGACTAGCGCCAAATCCGCCGATGTAACACCCAAGTAATTAAATTCGGCTACACGGACGTAAAATTTGAACTGACTTAATTATCTTCCCAAATTGGTTGCGTTATAATTTGCATAGAACAGCATTAACAGGAGTTGGTTAGATGAATGTGTTATGAATTCATCGTTTACATAGGTCGTCCTCCTTAATAACTTACTGGAGGTATTTTGAAGTTTTCCCGTGATATCACGGCATGCCTTATCAGAATACAAGCGACATTTATTTTTTAAATGTCGCAGCATCATGCTGAGATAGGTGCCTTTTAGCCTAGTATGGGACTTTCCGTTTTATTTTAATTTTTGTTACTTTTTTATAGTTTAATTAACTACCTATTTATTATTTTTAACTGTGTTTGATATTTGAGTTTCGAAATAACGGACATGGAATATCGTTCCTACCAGTAGCATTATAATGTTCCCACTCATCATCTCAGCGTTAATCCCAGTCGCATCCGAAGCCTTTTCAGCTTTGGAGTCTGTGGTCCGCTTTACCAGTCCAACTGCTGATATGGCTAAACTTCGACATTTTCCATGAAGCGACTGCCGTCTGACCTCCACAACCCGAAGGCGACATCGAAGCATTGCAGTTAGACCAATTGTAGGACTTTTGAGGGCTCTAACAACCCGTAACGACTGCCACTAGATGTTCGTAGGGCAACCGGGACCAACGGCTTAACGTGCTTTCCGAGGCACGACCAGACCAGTGCAAATATTCATATTCATGCATACAAATACTTGCACTGTGCGGGGATCGAACCCGCGCGACCTTGCGCAGCGGCGGCGTCCGCTACCGCTACGCCACGGAGGCTGTCATTATAATGTTCCCACTGTCAGAAACCTAATCTCTCAGGGTTAATACTTGTAGTTGTAGCATGTCTTCATGTTATTGGTTGTAGGACATGCCGGTTTTCTCACGACGCTTTTAGGGCTGTTGTAATAATAATAAAGTACACAGAGTAAAGGCATCTACTGGCGACATAACAGCAGTTAAGTCACGGCCTGTACTATCGGACCACAGAAGAGATAAAAAATGGACCGCTCTACTGCTAAAGTTATTCAGTGAGTCATCGAAGAACTAATTACTAATTTCGTATCCAAGACTAACTTTAGTCCTTATATCGAGTAAACACTAAACCAACACATTCAAGGTTGATGTCACAACGCGTTTCTAAGAACACTTGACATTCCGTCGCCGGCGATGACAAGCTGACAGCCGCTGTTGACATATTGATTAACATTCGGTGCGGGTAAAATAGTTTTATTGATTTTGTTGGCAGCAGACAGTTTATATCATACTGAGAACCAGTAACGTTAAATACAGAGGTTCATTATTACGAGTAGTATTATTTTAAACATTGTACATTAAAAATCTGTATACTTAGTAGTATTAGATTAAATTATATGTACCTATATGGAGATGAAACAGCGAAACGCAAGAACGCGCGGCAGCTAGCAAGCAGTGTTAGCCAAGTTGTAACGGCCCCAACCTAAAAGTTGTCGGGCGTAGGTGCGAACCCCCTTTTTTTTGTTCCAGCGTGGAAAATCCTCATGGATGTCCGCCGCCCTGGGGTGGACGGGGTCTGTAAGACTTTTACTGACTAAAAACCACCCGGTGTCCAGATTCTTCCACGGCGTAGTTTTGAACCCAGGCAGGCTTTCCGTTGTGTAAATAATTTCGGCACCACTGCTCTCAAAACGTTAAAAGTAATCATCATGAGGAAATCGGCATTTTTTAATTATTTTTTTTATTATTTATAAACCAGCGCTTGACCGCAATCCCGCCTGATGGTAAGCAGCGATGTGATCGTTGATGGTAAGGCGTGCTAGTTTATTAAGAGCCTATTCACTCTAGCCTTGAAGACACTCAAATTGTAGTCCGACGGAAACACCGCCGCCAGCAAGTTGTTCCAGTCCCTTGATGTATGCGGTATAAAGGAGGAGGCGAAACGCTTCGTCCGGATCGTAGTAGTGTTAACAACGTAAGGGTGGAAACTCGCCGTACGACGGGTCGTCCAATGGTGGAACGGAGATGGGGGAATTAAATCATGCAATTCCCTCGCACACTCCCCAAAATGCATACTATAGAACACCGAAAGGCTGGCTACTCTACGCCTGTACTCTAGGCTTTGGAGACCGTCTCGAGTTGCATGTTTTGGAACCAAAAAATCAAAGACCAACCCGCACTGAGCCCGCGTGGTGGATTAGAGCCCACCTCACAAAGAGGAGGGCTGTGTTCCGAGAGTGGGGACATTATAGGCTGATTATGAGCTACGTCAAAATGTTAAGTAGTAATAAGAAACTGCCATGAAATTTAATGTTGATAGTAATTAGTAACATTCTTCAGTTTGGTGGGCTATTTACATCAACATATACTCTTATAACTTGAAGATGACTTGATTCAACCAGAATTATAAAACGCAATCTAAAAGCTTTAATAAAGTAACATAAATAATAAAAATTTACTTCCCTAATGATTATTTGATTGGTGTACAATAAAGATTTTTTTTTAAATAAATAGATTATAGAGGTTTGCTTTGGCCCCGAACTAGGCAAACCTGTATTTTAGGCACCAATATGAAGGATTCATCATTCATTTATTTTAAAAACACTTCCTCTTTTGCAGCCTATAGAGGTCCACTACTGGGCAAAGGCCTTCCCCAAGGCTTTCCAAGATGACAAGTCTTGTGCTGCCCGCATCCATCGGCTTCCCGAGACCTTCACCAGGTCATCAGTCCACCTTGTTAGGGGCCTCCCTACACTGCGTCTTCCGGTACGTGGCCGCCACTCCAGAACCTGCTGCCCCATCGGTCATCGTTTCTACGAACAATGTGCCCCGTCCACTGTCACTTAATTTTAGCGACTCGAAGAGTATAGAATATCGACTTTGATAATCTGCGGATCTCCTCATTTCTGTCGCGCAGATAAACTCCGACCATATCTAGTACTAGTGGCCGCCAGCGACTTCGTTCGCGTGGAATTATTTATGCTCAGCTCCTATTGGTCGCGGCGTGATGGTATGTAGCCTAAAGCCTTCCTGGATTAATGGGCTATCCAAAGCAAAAAGAATTTTTCAAATCGGAAAAGTAGTTCCTGAGATTAGCGCGCACAAACAAACAAACAAACTCTTCAGCTTTATATATTAGTATAGGTATAGATATGAGTGAAAAACACGTTTGGTATAAAATAAAAACAAAATTAAATTACCTAACTTAATTAACTTAATAAAATGAAGGTGAAAGAAAACAGAGATAATGTGAGAAAGTATAGTAGATAATTCCAGTCGTGCGCATATCCAGTCCGCAACCGGTTTCCGTCAGTATGTTAATCAAGTCGTTAGTATTCACCAGTGACCAACCCTCAGATGCTGCTCCAGCCACCTGGTTAATATCGACGGGTGATTGAGCTGACCGATCAAAATATGGTGCTGTGAGACGGCCTAATAATTTGTAGATGTCGCAGTATACAGATTTCTACATAATTATGCAGTTTTAAACTGAAGGGCTTAAAATGAAGGCCTAAATTTTAAGAAATGACACTGTTCTATAGGTTTTGTGATTGTATAGCGCCTCTGGAACGGTTTCGAGTAGGCTCAACGCAAAAGGTGATCACCATCAACCTTTTTATCGACCCACTGCTGGGCACAGATCTCCTCTCATACAGAGAAGGATTGAGCGGAATCACCACGCTTGCACAATGCGGGTTGGCGTAACAAATTAATAAATACACAGACGACAGCTGCGCACATCAAGCTACTACAATCTGTCAGATTTCTTTATTAGATTTTCAACTTCATAGTTTAAGCATCAAGGCTCAAAGTTGATTAGGACCTCCGTACAAGGACCAGGCGCCTATTTACACATCACTAATATAATGAACTTTATAATCGTTTAACTTAAATACTCTCCAAAATCTGGAAGGTTAACGTTCTAAAGATGCAAAACCAAAACGACAAACCTGCTACAATTATTCCTAATCAATTATTATGTTGCCAGATACACCCTTAAACTACAAGTAGCTAAACTACTCCCGAAAATCGATACTACTTATCTCTCACATACACGACTGTAAGTACATGTCTTCAAAACCAAAGTTTTTTGTAACAACTACTAAATCACTTGTCGCGATGCGTGGGGTCCCACACGTGGGACAATGGCGCCCCTTCAACGACCCTTGTGTCAAAGGACCAGAATATCCCGGGCCTCCTTTCCCCTCTTTCTTCTTACACATTTTGGCGTTCGTAGGAACTTTTTATAAGATAGAGGGGTCTTGATGAAATGGATTCTCGTAACAGCTGTTAGGAGTGCGTAAGCCTATGGAAGTACTCTCGTTGTCTGCCAATGGATGTTTGTATGTGTTTGTGTGCTGTTCATATCAAAGTTTTAAAACGTCTCAAGCTATTGTTTATTTATGTGATGAGTTTACTAAGGGGTATTGGATGAGCTGAGGGTTCACATCAAACGACGCAGGGTTTCATTTCGTGAGAAGATTATTGTCAGAACTTTTTATGATGCTTGTCACAGGAGAACAAACACGTTCACTTTTTCTTTAGAAAAACCTATAAATATTGGAAAGAAAAACTACCGAAAGTGACGCAGTTTCGGCATTGCTTGATTGATACTAAAATATTGTTGCTCTAATTTTTTTTGCAGCAAAAACCAACTCAGTTTACCTATAATGAAATTTAATTTCTGTTTCAAATTTACGTTATTTCAAGTTAAACAAATATCAACTTTATTTTATGAGTAATTAAGTTGATTTTGAAGTGACAAGCACCATTGAAAAGTTATAAAAAAATATGTGGCGTAAACTGATCCTAGTGGTATAGGAGTTAAAATTATTTTTCCACAAACTCATATTTCTTTATAGTTACAATGAAGACGTCGCAATATTATTTTCAGTGACAACACAAGGACCAAACTTTCTAAATCCTCTCACAATACTTTTGAATAGAGTCTGACTTATCGCAATCATACTCTGTTAAGAACATCCAGGGCTTTCAAACCCCACTCATATACACTTTTGATAAGCATCCTCAAACATACAAATCTCGTCGCATTGGAATATATTATCAACGTCGTATGTTTAAAATTCCTGCACACTACGCAAGGACCACTCGATTCAGCATTAAGGCCATTCAGTGCCGCGCGGCCATTTTGTGTTGATCCACCGCGCCGCTCCGATTCTCTGTTAGCTAAAGAGTTTAGAGGTAAATTTTTAAGCAAACTCGGGGACCTTAGCTGAGTGGACAATGAACAATGGAGGTGTGAAAGGGGTTTAAGTAAACACCCTTTTGTGAGAGCTCATGGTATTGTACGGTTGACGCTCTGTGCAAATAGATTACCGCGCATTGTTGCGGTCCATGCTGACGCCTGTGGTGACACTAGAAAGGCGTCTAGAGGAATACTTAGTGTTAATTCAAGTCCGTGATACGTGCCAATTAGCATTAAATGTTGGTGAGTTAGATAATAAAGGCTTGGAAGATTGACCTACAAGAAAATTCTGAATACCACACTAAGCCAGCGAATTAAAAGTTCTAATTAATTATTTTCACTTTCGTGAAACGCATATTTTTTCAAACAATGCAGTGGATTAAGGATGGCGAGGCATTATACCAACAAAATATAGCCTCGAAACAACAATAGCACGAAACTGCTGAAGCATTGATGCGTTTTACGACGAAATCAAAAAGTTTATTAAACAAACAGGCCAGAAATTAATGTAGGTACTGAACGTGTTTACCCAAACTCACAACGCTATTTTGTTACTAGTTATAAGTACATTTTTCCTAGCAACTCCGTCAAAACTTGGGATCAAAACTGTTCACAGTATATGGGTTTGATCTCGCCCCCTCTTACCACAAGGCTACGGATCACACAATGGGAATTAATTCTGACACTGCTGGGGAGGTTTGGGAGCAGATACGTATGTCTACTTTCTGCAGCTTTCGTTTCGACGATTTATTACCTATTATGCTTTCATTATACATATATATCATCCACTAAACACTCGTCCAATAAACTAACAAAAATTGTTTGATAAAAGGAAGCCACATTTAATACAGAGCCAAGTTGCTAAGATGCAAATAATGTTTATGTATATGCGACTCAAGCTATCTTGTCGTATTGAATACTTTAGTTTTGAACATGAAGTGTGTGTATTTTTGTTGTGCACATTTTCTTCAATTTAATGGCAAGGAGCTGACTATTTGTTGGGAAGAAATACTGAAACAAACTCGATGGGCATTGTTTTTTATTTAAGTCAAAACTGTTGTCTTTTAACACTTAGATACTTACGCTACTGATTGCGACAAATACATATGTAGACGAATCCTGGACCGACTCGGTTTAGTTTAATATTGACACGTTCAAAAGAGCATTTTTTTTTTTTGTTTTTACTAGCCTACGTTGTCCTAATTCTGGCCAAAAGCCAGAGCAAGATATGTAACTTAATAAAAACATTGTTCGTAACGCCTTCAAGTATAACTAAATAATTAACATACACAAAACACCCTAAAGCATTTCAAATGAGTAACGCTGGATGTATGTGTCCATTCTTCTCTATAGAAAACTAAATTTTTGTAAGGGACGTCTACAATTCATTCTATTTTATTGAAATTTCCGTTCGAAAGTGCTTTTTTATGAGCCTATTTGAAATTAATGCTCAGGCTTTTTATAAAGGTTGAATGAAGAACCAACATGGCCGCCGTCCTAATGACTTTGCTACTATTTACTACTATTACTTTGTCCTTGATGCCGTCTACAGAATTCTGTAGTACCAAGAGCTTCAACAACGCATTACTGCCCTTGCCATTAACAAGTAAAATCAATACGATAACCTCTATGGTATCAAGACTGTTTAGTATTAAAAATAACTAGCTAGTTATTATGACTCACGATTGCCAATACTACATATTCCCACAAGTGCAATTGGATCAATGCAAACCAACGGCTTTCGAACTCAGCACTGTCTTTATAAAAGCTATTTAGATTACATGTATGTAATTGGCATTGTTGTTTTAAAGAATGAAATTGTATACTTTGTGAATGTGTGAGAGAAGCTATGAGGAATGCGTTGTTTAGTTAGTTTGTTATCATGTTTTAATACCTTGTATTATGTTTTTGCTTTGCTGCGTTAGGTTACCTGTCTATCTAGCTGACCTCTGGCATTTGATTCGGCCTTTTTTCTTAGAGTAGTCAGGTAGCAAGCGCCGACATTATCTAGTTTTTAAAACATGATTGACATGTAAAAGAGTTTGTGCAATCGTGCAATCCTACTTACAGAAATAAAATCATTTATCATTTACGGTTGATTTTGCCAAATGGGCATTAAGGTTATGTCCCGACCTCTGGCTGACTCCCGGCTACCATAGGCGCAGACTTGCGACCAGGGCCTGCGCCCTAATTGCTTAGCAAACTACTGCTATCAATTTGAATCATCTTGAAGTATGTATATTGCTAATAATCCATTACTCTAAAAGTTTGAAAAATGTGTTTGTTCAAAAATGTAAATAACGTAATGTATGCTATTAACCTGTCTAAATGAAACCCAATATCACTTATAGTGTATTACGACAATTATCCTTCCGGATGGACAGCACGTTGTGTGCCAATGAAGGAACACGGGTGGGTTTTAGTCAGTAAAATTTTGACACATCCTGCCTCTGTACCCAGAGCTTGAGAACTCATTTGATGATTTCGAATCCAAAAATAAGGGTATTTATTCATACCTACAGTAGTAAGTTGCTAGACACATACTTATTGTCCAGACACTTTGATGAACAGACGACAGCACATTAAGCTGCTACAATCTGTTCGATTTCTTTATTAGAGTTTCAACTTTATGACTAAAGCATTAAGGCTCAAGGTGGATTGGAAATATTTGACAGTATCAGGTAGCTTGACCTCCTGTTATCCGTACCTTGCGTTTCTTATCTGTGCCATAGTTTCAGTCGTCTGCACTTTTGTCCTCATAAAGAAGTTCATCATATATAATTGCTATTTTAAAACAAAAATTAAACAGTGCTTCGGCAGTTTGCGTGTACTCGTATACAAATACAGATTTTCTTTATAGATCAGAAACGACTACTGGTTTAAGTACTCTGTTTTTATAACAACGCAAACTACTAAAATATTAATTTAACATCACTTACACAATGGTTATATATTTCAATCTACAAAGAATTCGGGCAAAACTAATCAGCCATGGAATCCCCCTAGATCCTCATATATCAACGTGAATACGCGGATTCGGACAGATTTAGAAAAAATACGACACCGTCTTCTCTCGTCGTTCATATAGAAAACACCCCATTAAGTAATTTTTTCTGCCTAAATCTAATTTTGAGGGTGGGCATCCCATATGTGCCTATGGGATTTCGATTCCCTTCACACGAAAAATAACTTTATTTTTAGAGAAGGAGGGTTTGAAATAAGTTGCAATGTAAATAATTTCTACCCCACGCTGGACGCAGAAGCAGCTGCCATCAAATGCACTATGCGATCTCAACCCTCGAAATGCAATGTTGTGTAATAATAATAAATTTAGAAAGACAAGGTAATATTGCATTCGGTGGGGACCGTTGTAAGGGTTGCAGCAATCGTCAGGAGAATCTGAACGTTCATTTGTTATATTTTAATGTATTGTTGAGACGCGAAAATCGTGCGCTGATTTGCTCTTCGAAAATTTCATTTTGCACGGACTTGAGGCTTGATGAAATATGAAATAAATTCAGTTATGATATGAAGGGATGCTTGATTATACACCGATTGATGTAGATTGGTTTGAAATGAGATAATATGTACAGAAAATTAAACTTAGGAAGGAATAAAGTCTACAATGGTACATAATACTTGCTCACTCACTAAACTAAATGTATGTGTATCATATTCTTCCTATTTGATTAAGAAAAGGACAGAAAATAATTTAGTCCTGTCAATTAATAACGATACTCCACTAGATAAGTTTAAAGTTGATTAAAAACATGGCGTCTATAAATATGTACGTCAATTTACTTCTAGCGTAGACTAATTTGACAGGACTGAACTGAAAGAAAAAGATGCAGCGAACTTTAATTTAGTTTACTTTGTAAACTAAGAAATCGGCGTTAATATTGAATTCAGTGACGTTGGAAAACAGTCATGAGCTGGCAAGGTAGCATAACCTGCTAACAGACGTGTTTGCAGGTCAGACGCCGAATATATTACACATATCACCTTAAGGTCATCAAATAAAGGGCTCATGAATGTGCCCTGTAGAACACCTATCTCCTTCGAGATTTATAACTACATATGTACAAAGAGCCATATCACACATTGTAAATGTTACAAACATTTACTCCTGAATACTACCCTTATACTCACTACTCCACAGTATAATACTCCCGACTTACCCCACATGTGCTTTGAGTCCTTAAAGCGATATTTACTAAACAAGTCTCCTAGTACGACCTAGGTGTCGTGACAATGGCTCCACCCCTCTTCATTGTCGCTAATACCTCGTTAAAAGACTAGGAGTATATAAACAACGGATATGTTTGTAGAACTAGAAATGTTACGTGTGACGTGACCTTTGTATGACGTAGCAAAAATATAACTATAGGTCTTCAAAAGAATGAGATCATTTTCGATGCCGATGCTGTGACGCTGAGATGGATTAGTGTGTCTATATACAAATCTCTTAGATTCCGAGTGATTGTAGTTTTTCCATTTAAACAGTATTTAATGCTACGACTTTTTACGACTGACTCAAAAACTATCATCGTCTCAGCGTTAATCCCAGTCGTATCCGTAGCTTTTCAGCTTAGGAGTCTAGTTACTGATTAGTAGACTAGTTTTCCGCCCGCGGCTTCGCCCGCGTGGAGTTCGGTTATATCGCGCTTTTTAGATTTCCCTCGGGAACATCTAATTTTTTCGGGATAAAAGGTAGCCTATGTTCTTTCTCAGGGTCTAAAGAATGTCTGTGCCAAATTTCATCAAAATCGGTTGAGAGGTTTAAGCGGGAAAGCGTAACAGACAGACAGAGTTACTTTCGCATTTATAATATTAGTATGGATTAAAGAAACATGTTAAATCTTTTCTCATATCCTTTTCTTCTTAGTTCCAGGTTATCTTGTAACCCTTGTGTTTCGTACGAGTCATTTAGAGGGGACGATATCGCAGATAAGTGAGGTTAATCGTGTTGCTTTGTACTGTATTGTGCAAGATGAGGCTCTGCTACATTTAAGGGCTGTGAAGGCAGATCCCTATATAGATAACGTTTTATAAGACATCAGTGCTGAGTTTAAAGTAACCACAATGAAGATTGTTAAAAGTATTCATGAACTAGACCAAGTTGTTGCACTAAATCACGATGTAGATATGCTGTGATAAGCGAAATTATAGTACGATCCCAACAATTTGATTTCGTAGAAATGCTACCACATCATAGCTACACTACCGACACTTATAGATGATAAGCATAATTTTACGAACAAATTAGCACTTACGGCCCACATGCTCCGCTTCTAGGTTAAACAACGTGTATACGGTATTACACACTACTTCTTTGCGTAATATGGCGTCATAGACATTACACATTACCATTGTCTGTCTATAACACAAGGTACATATAAACTCCTGTTTAATGTGTCAGTATCAAACAAGGTAACAAAATGTAATGAACACCGGTTTTAACATGACTTCGGCGGATACCTAGCTCCTCTAATACTTGTACCAACACCCACGGAATTCCACCTATATCTAACAATCAAACAACTTGCTCAAATTACAACCGGTACTCACGCCCACAAAAAACGGAAAAGTCGAAAAACAAAAAGTATTGCTCTCTAGAACGGAGATTGTATTGTTCACAATTGAATAACTTTTCAATGGTGACGAAAACAAGACGAACAGTCGTAGGGACAACTAAACAACTTGTAAAGAATGCAACGACAGACGAAGATAGGCTGATGCAGGTAAAGATACAGTAGAAAGGGATGGAGGACGTCTCATGTCAACAATGAAAGATAGACTTCGTGCAGTAATGTGAACACTCAATGGACATGAATACAAAGGCGTGATTACAACTAATGGAAGATTCGAATATTCCAATATGAGCTTTACGATGCCTTTAATAAAGTCCATTATTATAATTGGTGAACGGATATGATTGCAAATCGTAAACATATATAATGTCATTGACTCAGTTTATCATAAGTCATACGACCTAGACGCTTTTGTAAGCTTTACGAGTAGTAATAACACGATTCTGTACGTCTGTTTATTGCTTCTGAGTACTTAATGTACTATTTGAGTATCTTAAAGTATAGTTTGGCGATATTGCGCCGTCCAATTGACGAGTGTAATCGCGTGATAATCAATAATTTCCAAGTCTGTAAGGAGAAAAAGCCAAATGTTTCTCACAGTGGTTGCAAAAGATTATGTGCATCTTAATATTATGTAACTTTAGGGATATTGAGAAAAATCTTTGTCATAATTAAAAAAGCCATTGGTCCGTTCCTAAGTTATGTTACACGTGACCTTTCGACGATCATAACGATGACTCCGATTATTATAAAATTTCAATGATTAGAGACCAGGTAATCGTTTGCGCGTCTAGTTGTAGTCTATTGATTTCCGTATCGATTATGTAATAATCTCACTCACCACGAGAACTTAGCTGTAGTGAGTGCACTTGCCCGGGATTGTTACCATCGCCTGCTATCAATAGTGACAATCCGTATAACGTTACGTAAAATGCACCCTCTCACCTCACTCAAAGCTCACACCATATTTATAAGTTGTCTCGGTGAGAATTTTACAAAATGGATCAACAGTTCACTTAACACTTGTCATCATCATCACTGCTGGGACACAAGACACCTTTCTGTGAGAGGCAGTGGGCCGTCCATCGCGCAGTCCCAGTGCGGTCTGTTAGATTTCAAGTCTTCCAAGTTATGGTTCTACAACATGCCGGTTTACTCACGATGATTGCTTTACCGTTTTGAGATCAGTGGTGTTGAAATTATTTACAGAAAGTAAAGCATGTGCCTAAGTTCAAACCCACGACCTATCATACCTATGTCGGAGCCGATACCACTGTTATGCGTGATCCGATGAACAGAAAACGACCAATACTAACAATACACGCAATATTGCGCTGGAATTACATGATTCAATCCCACCATCACTGTTCCATTATCGGACAACCCGTCTTACGGCGAGTACCCATCCTTACGTTGTTGACACCGCTACGATCCAGACAAAAGCTAGAGTGAATGGGCTCTTAATAAACTAGTGCTCCTTATCACCAACGGTTGCATCACTGCTTTCCTTCAGACGGGAGGCATTAAACCCGACATTGTAACAAAATACCGTCATCATCATCTTCTCAGCGTCAATCCCAGTCGCATCCAAAGCTTTTTCAGCTTTGGAGTCTAGGGTCTGCTTTACCAGTCCAACTGCTGATTTTGGCTAAACTTCGATATTTTCCGTGAAATGACTGCCGTCGGACCTCCACAACCCGAAGGCGATACCAAAGCAGTGCAATTAGATCAATTGTTGCACTTTTGAGGGCTCCAACAACCCGTTACGACTGCTATTAGATGATCGCGAGGCAATGTAACAAAATACCATTCAATTAAATCCTAAAACAATCAAACAATATATTGACATTACAAATTCACAATCATTGTAATATTATACTGACAGTCAAGTACAAGGGTCAATTGGCACAGTTAACATCGCGTGGGAAAATACAAGCAATGCTCGAAACGATAATTGTGATCATTAAGTTGGTAACAGCTGTACCTGTGCTGATCTAGGACGCGTAATTACTAGCTGTAAACAATCGTGGATTTAATTAAACAATACCTATACTTTCGGGATCTTGTATAGCCAACTAAGGCTTGGTTTGTATATACTTATGGGGCAGGAGTCCAGTAAAGCGTAGGCTGGTAAAGCTGTTGGGAAGGGAAACCAACATTAACCTTTAATTTTCTGTTGTGTTTATGTATGGCAACATTTAATGTATATTTATGTATGGCAACATGGTGTTTTGTCTGTCATACGCTCTTGTGTCAAGTTCTGAATAAACCGCACGTCTTGTATCGTAGCTCGTGGTTTTTATTAATTCACCAGTGTAATTACAGTCCATTAAACTATACAGCGAAGCTTCAAAATCCTTCAAAAGCAAACAACCATGTTTAAAGTTATGGAGTTATGAATGGAATATAATATTTTTATTTCTACGAAAACATGGTAGGTAGAGACGCGAACATGTCAAGCTACCCGAAGATGTCAATTTTTCTAAATCAACCTTGAATCTTATTATGGCTTTAACGATAATGTTGAAAATCTATTGAAGATAATATTAGCTTGATGTAATGCCGGCTGTACAATAATGGTTTTGATAATAGGGCCAGGCGATATGCTCTATAAATCTTGCTATGGACTGTATATACATAGACATACGTATTATCCATACTAATATTATAAATGCGAAAGTAACTCTGTCTGTCTGTCTGTCTGTCTGTTACGCTTTCCCGCTTAAACCTCTCAACCGATTTTGATGAAATTTGGCACAGACAATCTTTGGACCCTGAGAAAGAACATAGGCTACCTTTTATCGCGGAAAAATTTGATGTTCCCGAAGGAAATCTAAAAAGCGCGATATAACCGAACTCCACGCGGGCGAAGCCGCGGGCGGAAAGCTAGTAAAGAATATAATACTTTGATAATGATGTGTTTATTATTAATAATAACATTGCAGTCAACTCACATTACACACACTATCACAAAAATGTAACTCTAACAATATTTATTTATAAGTTTTAAATTAGTAACCATAAAAATTTGTCACTAATTTTTATTATTAATATATTTATTTATCAAAAATATTCTTACCACTATAAAAAGAAGCCATTCATGCCATTTAGATTTATTGTAGTATTTCGGAGGAAGTTCTCCAATTTCCTTAGGCAATTTTAATTGCTGTGATTAAACATATTTTATAGCATAATATACACAGGTGTGTGGGCATTGTGTAGGGTCTGTATTGAATAGAATCAATCAAAATCTTTAATTTCGGACCAATCAATGTAGTCCATTAAGTAAGTATACATACGACTTAGAATCTAGTGTTAATACTTATATCTGCCAGAAAGACAACACAAACTATTCATTAACAGGGTTAGGTTATGCTAATTAGGCAGTACAGTTATAAAGAATTCTAATTTAAGAATAAGTGTCTGAACTCATTTCATAAGAAAAGCATGATATACATAAAACAATAGATCTTGATCATCACCCTACCTACTATAAGCCACGTCTTACGCAAACGATAATTGTGATCATTGTCATCATGTTACGTGGGTAACAAATAAATGTCTTGCCATGGCGCCTCCGCCGCGCCGGAACAAGCGGGGTAGACCAAAGAAGTGCTGGCTTGACGTTGTAAGAGATGACATGCGTGCCAACAAGACCTTACCACAGGATGCTAAAGATCGTGCGAAATGGAGGGGAATGTGCAGGAAAGCGGATCCCGGGCTCCAACGCGAAAGCCGCGGATGCAACCGGGATAAACGCTGAGATGATGATGATGATCTTGATCACCACCCTACAGCAGTCCACCGCTGGATATAGGTAGACCTATTGCACACTATTATTTAGCTAACTCATCCGACACCCGCGGACGCCACTCAAGAACACATCTAACCCTAATGATCATCGATTTTCCGACTATTATGGCCCGTCTGTTGCCACTTCTGCATTCAGTGAACTACATCGACAGCTTCGGTTCTTTGCCATGTCACCTCATTCCAAATTAACTTAAATAGAATAGTGTACAATAAAATTTGGATTTACTTAAACTAAAACCAAGAAAGCAATAGTTGGTGTTATCAAAATACTATTAACAAACAATTTCCCATCGTAACAAATTATAAATCTAATTCATGCACACCATCCTTTCGAATAATAAATTGCAATCACCGGCCAAGGATAGTCAGTCCCGATCGTTTATGATTATGAGTAATACCTTCAAAGGCCTATATAGCTGATGATATGCCACGTTCGATGGCTTAGATTACATTGAAGGAAGAATTTAAATAATGATCAATGTTTTCCTACGAAATATAGCTCAAATCCTGTTTATTTCAATTCTAAGTAGACACTTTTGAATAGTGCTTGATTATACGGTACTCCACCTTTGTATGTCAATCAGTGATCGGTCTTATGTCACTGGGTATAAGGCCTTAATTAGTTGCGATATAACACCTGCAGGGTAGTCGCGTAATATCAGTAGCAATAGGTTTAATTTTCACAGTCCAAAATATTCCTTACCTTATTTAGGTTCATGAACAAAATATAATTTTTCAAACATATGAAGTAATGGCTTAGCCATATCGTGGAAAATGATTCAGATGGAGAGTGTTACGCAATTATGGGTACATCCAAAGCCACAAAAGATAGTAGAATATTAAAATAATATTAAAATCTATTAAATATGCTCTGCGTCAAGTTATCTTTTTTTTATGCTCATATTCAACTTCTACATCTGTAATCGCAGTATGGTACCACTCCTACCCAGCTGAACGTTTCTGTTCATTCAATGTATACTAAGAACCTCCTTTTGAAACCCAATCCATTTTGTCCCCGGAGCTGACCGGTGCCCCACAAATATTAATAGCAACAAATATACTCGGAGCGGTTGAATTTATCTCACTATTCTCACTTCTGATATTACATCGTAGGATCAGCGTGATATATGTTATTGTTCGCAAGTCAGGTGAATTGTATGCAGGCGATGCAATAGTTACCTGTCGGTACTTAGAATATTGCAATACTGAATTGAAATGTGTGGTCGGATTGTCGGAATTGATATATGTATTTCGTAGCTTTGAGTGCTCTGTTTTAAAATTTCAGAATCTTGGATCTAAGAATTATTTCTACATCAATAATGAACAGTAAGTTTGTCAGTGAGAAATCCATCGGAATATACACAAAGTCCAGAAAGAAAAATTTACCAAATATATTTCGAGGGACACAATAAAACTGCTTCTGGATCCAGAAACCTAAGTGCTACATCGTTCGTCCGAGTTTAATGCCAACCCAAAACCATCCAAGATTTGGAGAGAGGGAAAAATACTCCAACCTAATTTCTATGTCCAAAAATAGCTGCAGTATGTCGGTACCTCTTGAATAAAACAATAAAATAAAAAGGAAACGAAAACGAGAAACGTCCACGTATCATTAATAAATAAGCAACTAAGATTCCGGCGGGGCTTTCACGGTACCGTGTGTCGGACACGGCGACCGGACCGACCTCTCTTGTTAAATATTCAGCCCTTCTCACATATATCTGTCCTGAACTGACTACCTACGTTCAAATTATTCCTGTTTACCTAAGAGTTTTTGATTTAGGTACATTGTTTTGTCTGCAAAAAAGGACTACTGAAAATCAGGTTGCCCTAATAGGGTCTGGTCGCAAAACGGGAAAATATTGATATCGGAAATTTTAGTTCGCAAGTTTATTTCAAAGCAAGCAAAATGCCAAATACCGCAACAAAAGCCTAAAAAATTGAACGCCAACTTCCCACTAAGTCCATAGTGAGTTTATATTAAATATTCATAACGAATTCCAACCTTTTGCCTCAAAATAAATAAAGCGAAACATTCTTTACCCACGTCCGCGTTATAAGTTTGATATATAGATATGAGAGCTTCCAACATAGCTGATAATGATATAGGGCACGGTCACATTACCGCATGTCAAACGCATATTAATGGAGATTTACTGCGGACCATAGAACCAATATAGATAGCGAACATTAAAGAATCTTCCAGCGGGAAAGATGAACGGTTACACGTAGGTTTTAAATAATACTTTCATGTACGAGTATGTAGGTACCTACATCAAAACTGCAAACTTAATCAAGTATAGATTGCAGGTGACCAAAGTGACGTCAAATGTTCGGGATCGAAAATTAATACGCTTCGATCCCGAACATTTGACGTCACTTTGGTCACTAATTAGTGCGGTTCATCATCATCATCATCATCAGCGTTAATCCCAGTCTCAACCGAAGCTTTTTCAGCTTTGGAGTCTGGGGTCAGCTTTGCCAGTCTAACTGCTGATTTTGGCTATATTTCGATTTTTAACTTCGATAATGAATGCTATTCATTATTAGCTATTATTGGAAAATATATATTTTAGGAGATTTGCTTTAATAAGTCAACGAAATAAAATATTCATAGTCACAAGCTTATCCTTTCAATATGAATTATTAATAGAATTTAAAAATGAAACCCTTCTTTCAATTGAAACATTTTAAATCACTCAGATTATATCCCTTTCCCATGATAGAATATTTATAGCCCAGATACGTCTTATCCCGCTCAGAGACAGTTTAGTAAGGAATTATGCGTTTATTAATTAAAATACCAACGGAGGAGTATTTCCTTTACGAAAATGGATCGTTATTAGACTAAATAGTAGTAATCATTGATAAAATATTAAACTAAGGTAGATATGTCACTAGCGCACTAAAAATGAAGCGTACAAAAGGAAGTAAGTCCTGTATCTCGCTTTAATCACTCTCAATACACTCGTAAAAACAAACGACAAACACTAGCCATCTTTTTCTTCTCTATGCTTTAGATTGCGCCCCATCTCACTCACACTGTACCAATGTATGCCGAATAAAAATATGCATGTGTGCTGCTGCTGTGTTCGGCACATTTTTTTGGTCAGTTTGTTAGAATATATCGTATCTGTTTATCAATGGTAGTAATACTGCCGTCTTAACGAAAAGTGCAATAACTAGGTTAAACATGATTTCGAGAAAAACGCGTTTAAAGATATTTTTTTTGTTTTGTGTGTATCTCCATCACTATACATGGTATCGAGTTGAATCTTTCACTACATGATTTGTAACAATGGAGAGAATATTACGTGATACTTAATGTTTGTTCCCGCATTTATTCCCCATATAAAAAGCAACAAAAACTCTAATGTTAAGCATTATTACTATTTCGAAAGAATGTTTACTAGTCATAACCGCAATAAGTAACCTATTTATTGCACTAATGGTTAGAAAACTAACATGATGCACTTTTAAGTAGCAATGAATATTGTTTTTAATGAACTGTTTCCTAACCAAAAGTGCATTAAGTTTCTTATTTATTGCGGTTTTGATTAGTAAGAGACAAGTTTAAAACGACAAAGTTGTAATTTGTTACTATTAGAAAAACAGAGGTTTTATATCAAATGTGAATAAATAGAAGCTTATAAAACTTTATTTTACTTCCTCTCACCGATCTACTATGAAATTGTCAAGCCAAATCTACTTATTATATCTGCGTTCAGATGTGTTTAAAAATATGTGATTTCAGTTATAATTTTATAAATAAGAAGAATATTAGTATTAAATCGTTTTAGTTTCAAGCTATATAGTACAATTATTATAATAGGAGTTACTACTTTGCTAACTTACATAAATTAATTCTGGTCTATCCAACCCATTATGTAAAATCAACGGTTAGCACTTTAAAATACACACATATCAAAAAATATACTCATTTATTAAAATATCTTATTAATAGATAATTGCAAATATCAAAAACCATTTAAAAAAAAGTAGTCCACATTTTATTTTAAGGGATTATTTGGGATCAACGTATGAATCAGTCTGATATAACACATATAAGTAATTGAATATTTTTAGGTTCGAAACTTGGGACGTTTCGGGTAAGTTTAACCAAAAGCCTATCCTAGTTTCAGGCATCAAAAGTATTCCTCTTGACAAATTCTTGCTTGAAAAATTAAGAAAGCATTTGTTTCCAGTTATTTTTACTGGTAGAAAATCTAGTTCTTACCGATCAGATACTTGGGAATCTTTGTGCTTTATTGTAAATGCCCCTCTTTCGGCTCTGACTGCCATGATGTCTTTTAGATAAGACTCTGGGCTTCCTGTTTCGGATTCTATGCTGAGACGAGACGACACATTCTCATGTCTGTAAATACTGCCATAAACTATGCTTCTTTTTGAATCGGCCGTTTTTACGGAATCTACAAAGTCATCAAAATTAAAAAACTTTATTTTTCCTTTTTTTGTCATTTCATGAAATTTCCTGATGATGAAACTTATCAGCCGACGTGTACATATGGCCTGGTTCAAAATATTTTACGGTAATTGGTTCGACAGCAATCACCTGACTATTTACCATGTTTACCAGAAAACACATAAACGCTCAGTTTTTGTTTTGGGCTCATAAAAGGATGCTTCATGTCGCGTTCATGAATAAAAAATGATCTGAATGCAGAAATGATATCTTCTTGGCTTCTACCAGAGACAGTTTCAGTTCCAGAGCGCGTCGGGTCGCGCCAGGCATTGTCTTACACACATTTTTGGGTTGCATCCTTTGAACAATCGGAGGGTCTGCATTTTATTACATGGGACCA
Source organism: Sesamia nonagrioides (assembly GCA_017933935.1). Classification (NCBI taxonomy): domain Eukaryota; kingdom Metazoa; phylum Arthropoda; class Insecta; order Lepidoptera; family Noctuidae; genus Sesamia; species Sesamia nonagrioides. The sequence continues at coordinate 582,063 of JADWQK010001324.1, read as the reverse complement.
TTTATATTGCGCCACCTTTTGACATTGTCACGTTCATAGCCAGATGTGTACAAACATTCCTATCACTATGAACGATCGCCAACGCTTTGCTTTTTCTTACAATTAATTCTATCTTACGCTTTCTAAATCCCTGTTCACAATGTTATATTCACTAACAGGGGTTGACACCGTTACAATTTATTTATTATACTAACTCTAACTGTACTATACTTTCTATTCTGAGTTATTTATATAACATCTAAGTATACTATATATACAATTTACAACTAGTCGTCCCGCACAGTATTCGTTTAATCTTCCTAGATATAAATGCAATAAATCTACTTAATACATCAATTTTAGTATTCTTTCCATAATTAGTAATAAGATCCCTTAACATAACCGCAATAATTCAAGCTCGTTGCACTTATAACTTGTAAATGAAAATCGTAGTAACGAAACATATGGTAATTATAAATGCAATAACTCAAACTTATTGCACTTATAACTAGTAAATGAATATTAAAAATGACGAACTATGCTAATTATAAATGTACTATCTACACTTATTGCAGATATGTTTAGTAAAACTACTTAATAGTAGTAGTACTTAGTAAGTAAGTTATGCCTATCTATAGTTATTTCGGTCTTGATTTGTAAATTATAAAGCATCAACTTAGATATTGCAGTTTAGCTTAGTATAAAACCGGCTACGTCATAGATACGTAAAAAGTGTCTTAAAAGAATATATAGATCTCATTCTGCAGATTACAAATATATACTTAACTCAATTTGGGGCAAAACTCGAGTTATTGCACTTTTCGTAAGGACGGCAGAATAGTGTTCTTGCAGGAAGTCAGACAGTTTAGAATAGTTTAAAACATACGTTCTTCCAGTTAAAAAGGACGAATGATTAAATTGAATAGGCCATAGTCATCATCATTAAAGTCAGCCTATAATGTTGCCACTGTTGGCACACAGGCCTCCACTCGTTGAAAGGGAGCGGGCCGTAATCTCCCACGCTGGCCCAGTGCGGGTCAGTAGATGTCACATGTCTTAGATATTTTTATTTTGGCTCTAGGACATGCCGGTTTCTTCATGACGTTTTCCTCCACCGTTTTGAAAGCAGTGGTGATGAAATAATTTACACAAAGTAAAGCGACTGATGGGGTTCGAACGTACGACCTTGTAAGTCGCGGTCGATACCACTAGGCCATCGCTGCTCACTGACAAATTGACACACTGGCAAATTGGATGGGTACCTCATATTAATTCTATAGGGTCGAATTAGACACTTTTACTGTGTATTAATCAGACAATAATTATAATAGTAAATTATAATAGATTGGCGATGACATTTTGTATTGGGTTGAAAAATAATATAATGTCCATCATATAAATTTATAAAAATATCTCGTATTTTTTTTTATTCTTACATTCAAATACTTAGAAAGATAATATATTGATTTGAAATGTCGCATGACGTCACGACGTGGTATAAAAACTATCACGGCGTGAGGTAATTAGACGTAAACAGAGAGGTAAAGGCAGGCAGCATCGAAGATGGGAGAGTGATATCGAGGAGGTAGCAGGACCATGCTGGAGGAGGGCAGCAAAGGCTACATCTTTGTACAGAACATTTGGGGAGACCTATACCAAAGAGCAAGACAGAAAGGAAAAAAGATAATTACGTTGCTTTCATAGAGGACCATAATGGTTTAAGATGAAACGCAAAAGCTTTTATAACTAGAATTTATGAAATTATACTCCTGATGATGTAAAAATAGCAAATAATACAGTTATTATTTTGTAAATAGTGTAGGTACTAATAGCAACAAAGCACTAATATAAAAAGGTCAAGCGAAACATCACGAACGTGCGTAATGTACAAACATACTAGAAATGCATTAGTACGGCTTAATGGGTTTTTACAATTTTGATATGCATTATGCAGATTTATGCGAAGTCAAGAAACTGCAAAAAACGGCAAATCTATGTGACCACGCGAGTTTCTACAGAAGCAATCAGTAATGAATACATTTATGTACATAATAAAACGTTAACAGCAATTAAAATAAACCAAATAACTACTAAACCGCCTACGGAATGATTTCGATAAAAATATTAGATAAGTGGAAATCGAACGCGCTTAATAATCTAAAAGATATGTACACGAATAGTTTTGATACAAGCATCGTTAAATGTCCAACATTTTCGTTATCTTGGTCGTAAATATGCCAGATATACTCTGAAGAAGAGACCCGAATTGAATTTATGGACTCATTTCTAATTCTTCGGGTATCGCGTATTTTATCAATGAATTATTAGCTAATTTTATAACTATGAAGTTTTTATTCCTGCTTGCATGGAAAAAAGGCAATTGTCAGTACAAGATTTCGTTATGTTGCCTAATTTAAATTCTATGCTTCATGTAGTCACCTGATATGAACGGTTCACAAGATAAATAAAATGATCACTTTTAGGAGACACGCATTCGGCATTCCGTCACAATGTCAAGTTTGTATATTCAAAGTCAAAGCATTTATTTGAAATAAACCAGTTACAGGCACTTTTGAATTGTCAGATGGTCGGTCAGTCAGTAAGGTGAAGCTAGTCGTCCATTCCAAAGAGTAGGTAGTGTAGGTACCTATGGAGAAGAATGAGTAAGAAACTCCATGGACACTCTTTTCAATTATCAAGCTATTGATACAAATATTTGATTACATCATTCACGTTGAAATCAACCGTGTGAGGACGATGCAGAAATATATTGTACGCTAAGAGCGTCCATTATGGAAAACATACAAAAAAATCCATACTAATATTATAAATGCGAAAGTAACTCTGTCCGTCTGTCTGTCTGTCTGTCTGTTACGCTTTCTCGCCTAAACCTCTCAACCGATTATGATGAAATTTGGCACAGACAATCTTTAGACCCTAAGAAAGGACATAGGCTACCGTTTATCCCGGATAAATTTGATGTTCCCGAGGGAAATCTAAAAAGCGCGATATAACTGAACTCCACGCCGGCGAAGCCGCGGGCGGAAAGCTAGTAAAAAATAAAACAACAATTCAGAAATTAAAATACGCCGTGGCAGCTAAGAGATGACCAGTACCCTCGGACGGCGTCCGTTCACGAATATGACGTATGGATCAGCATCATTCAGCTCAACCATATTGAAGGGAACGTAATGACCCAACATACACGCCACCTCCAGCGAGATATTTGAGTGAGCATTACATACTCTCAACAGCCAGAGCACAATCAAGTCAATAAAAAGACTAACCTAACAAATAGATGCTTTACAGCAAGTACATTGTGCTCACACGTGTGCCATGCAATTATACAATACTAAGAAATTGAAATTGTATAGTAATATAATTTTTAAAATTGTATAATTATATAATTATGTAATTGGATAAAAAATATTGTATAATAATACTATTTTATAACATATTTGCTCGTAAAGTGGCTGTATATACACCAATTTCAATATCGTAATGTATCCCATTACGTAATTGTGCTGTAATGTAAAGTAAATCGCACGAGTTTTTTTTTATAAAGTTACATGCACAGCCTCCATCTAAAAATTAACGATACTTTTAAAAACCTTAGCAAAAAGTTTTTATGTCAGAATAGTGGTCAATGCTTTATGAATAAAATTAACTTTGGGGATAAAATAAATAAATGTTTAATTATTTTAATTACATAACATCTATTCTATTCTATAAATTACAACCATTTATCTGTAAAAAAACATAAAAATATTATTTTACTTAAAAGTAATACTGGCAGCTTTTGTACCTTTGCCTAAAAAAAAGTTGAAGCGCACCTATAACTGCTTGTTGGAGCAGTACAGGCTTATTAAAGTAATTAATAGAAGAGATAGATAGTTAGTAATTAATTATTTATTCGTTTAAGAAAGTCAAAGTTTTATTTATTTCCTCGCAAATATGTTTTAAAACGTCGTACGACATACGTGCGTTTTGAAAATTACAGCCACTATTTCCTTTCAATATAAGTATACAGCAATATCGCCTCGGCTGTAATTTTGAACTTAGCGCACTTATATCGTAATGTACTATTATATAATTATTTCTCATTTAGTAATCATATTGTTCATTACTAACAGAAAACGATTTGCTTTATCAGATATCAATAGTTATACATTATACGCCATGTCTATTATCCCAAACCTAATATCAAAACTCCATTTCATTTAAAACTTTAATACTAACCTATTTTCCTTAATTGTGTTTGAATTTGAACAAACTGTACGGAGTCAAGCAAACATATTTCATATCGTCTCACATCAATAATGAAACATGGCTTCATTAAATCCGCTGAAAATAATATTCAAACGTATGAAAGGCATACTTATACATATTACTATCCTACTTTTACATGGCCAAACATCCATTGATAAACAAACAAAGAGCTTTAACCAACTTCGAATATGTATATCTAATTTGAAATACGGTATTTATGTAGTAGACTGTTTGTACCACGGGTATGTAACCCAGGGTACAAATGTTATTAGAAACGCGATTGATTGAAGGGACAGTTGTTACCTCATCATCATCAGCCTTTACTCGTCCACTGCTGGACATAGGCCTCTTTCATGGCACGCCAACAAGCTCGATCCTGAGCAGTTCTCCGCCAGCCACTACCAGCCACCTTTTTGATGTCGTCGCTCCATCTCGCCCAAGGGCGTCCCACGCTACGTTTGCCGAGAAGCGGTCTCCACTCGAGGACTCGTTTACCCCAACGGTCGTCGGTCCTGCGGCATATGTGACCAGCCCATTGCCACTTCAGCTTGCTTGCTTGTTACCTCGACGTGTGACAATATTTGAATAAAACAGGCAACTTATCGTTGACTGCAAAGCAGTGGAGACAATACCTGTATAAACCGGCTGCTGATTCTATTGGGACTCTTAATGCAAGATCAGGTCAAAGTTCAAATTGTTTCCAATGACGTGCGGCTTATTGTACAGACAACAGCACATCAAGCTACTATAATTTGTCAGATTTCTTGACTAGACTTTCAACTTTATCTTCCTGCTGTCTCTTTAGCTGCCTGCTGTCGTCCATACCCTGGGTTTTAAGCCTCGCATCGATTTAACTGATTAACGTTACATTTTTACTATAACATGTGCTAACCCTTTCATTTAATGTCAGTTGAAGATGGGAGCAGCTGGCTTCTAGGTCTTCTAATACATTTAAAATTAATATTCAAAAACATTTCAGTTTAGTAGATTTAGTACCAATGTCAGTTATTTATAGCGAAATATCAATGACACGATTACACGCAGCTCTAAAAACGTTTAGAAAATATTCGGTCGGCAGTTTGACGACCGGCGTTACTCACGTTTACCTCACAAGGTCGAATCTTTAATACTTTTTAAGAGAACAGTCACATTAGTAGTTGGTCACGTGATTTTAATGTGTTGTTGTGGTTCCGGGTTCAAAATTTTGTTAGTAAGCCTACCTTTAGCTTTGCATGCAAAGACTTTTCAACGTTTTTTTTTTTTACTTATCCGCACCTTAGGCGTAGGATAGTATATTGGTTTGCAATCATAGCTATAAAATTGCCATTTATACTTCGCTAAATTCATCTATCTGTAGTTTAATACAATAATATAATGACTCAGGCGTAACGCTTGTGTGTAAGCGACCTTATAAACAATACGTGTTTACATAGTTCCACCAACGGCTGATCATGGTTTTATGTGTGTGTTACTACCACTATTGTGCCTCTACGCAAAACGTTGCACGACCTTTTATGAAAATTATTCATATTCTACTATTGAATGCCTCTGATGTGTACTTGACCTGTGTTCGAAATTCGAATCAGTCACAAGAGCTAATACTAATTTAAAAATTTATTTGATAATATCCTTATCGACAAAATCTAATATGGGTAATAATATTTCAATGATGTCAAACAATAATTTCAAAGTCAAATCATTTTTTTACTAACGTCTCATTAAAAATCTATTTTACATGCTGTGATGGAACGGTTCTCTTAACTTATAGGGTTATTATATGTTGTTATTAACATAATCTTCATAGTTAAAAGGATTGGTTTCCTAAGAAGGCTTTATCGCTTATAATATAATCGCAACACAAAAGGCCTCTCATTTTATTAAACTTTGTCCTTATTATATTAGCTCTTATAGAACCATTGAATATTATGTTTAATATCCTTACCAATATTATAAATCGGAAAGCGAGTTTATTTGTCTGTTTGTTCCGCTTTCACACCGTAACTTCTGATCCCATTGCTTTGAAATTTTTCAAACGTAAAGATAGAAGTCCGGATTAAATAGTAGGGTACTCTTTATCCCGGAAAAAAATGATATTCCCGAAGGAAATCTAAAAAGCGCGATATAACCGATCTCCACGCGAGCTAAGCCGCGGGCGGAAAGCTGGTTATCTAAAACTACATTAATATCTACACGATATAAATCTGTATTCCATTTAACCTTATTACATTTAAGGTAACAGATTTGATATTGTAATATTTAAATCCGGTATTACTAAATTAGGTTTCTGCCGATCTCATTTGAATTCATCGTTCCTAGAAGTAATTGATGCTTTTCTGCTAAAAGATCGACTTTTGGCAACGGTAAAGATTAATATGAATGAAAATCTGATGAATGAAAACATGACAGGGAAGTCCGGAAGCAAATGAGACAAAAAGCGTTTACCCGAATATTTATCCCAGCCAGCACATACATAAAACTCCACATTTTATATAATCTACCAGTAGTAAAGCGTTCGTCTTCAATACAATAACCAAAGTAAATAACACATCTAAAACCGTGTAGATAGCGTTGAAACAAGCGTCAGTTGTTTTGGAATATAGCCAGAGGGAAGAGTTAGTGTATCACAGACGGGCAACTGTGAAACTACAGGAAAGCAACGAAAAGTTGCGCACTGTGCCGACAGATTAAATATTTAATCTTTATTTAATCACATAAACATGAACTGGCAGGTTTTTTTTATAACATCACCAAATTAGATACTATCTCATCATCATCATCAACCTTTTTATCGTCCCACCACTGGGCACACACAGAGAAGGATTGAGTGTAATCACCACGCTTGCTCAATGGGGATTGGTGATTAGTAATCACCGACCCGCATCACAGTCTGTAATCACTGGTTACAGATTTAAAGTCCTGGTTTCCTCAAGATATTTTCTTCACTTTGTAATCAGTCATTGGTGTTCAAGATATACTTATTACTGGTGTCCAAGAGATATTATCTGTCTTTTTCCAACTATGCTCTGGTCGTCTTCTTATATTCGGTCTAATTAGATACAGCAGCCACTGCCTATCTGATATTTGCAACCCAGCTACTAAAATAAGCCCTATACTATGACTGCTTGTCATGTTATGAGCTTCTGACAACCCGTGAGCGTGATGAATGTCAGACGGGTCCAACATTGCAAATCAACGAATTACTTTACCGGTGACTAAATACTGTTCCAAATAAATCTAGTTTTTATTATTCAATTCCGAATGATTAACAAATACAATTCAGTATTTCAAAGTAGTACGTTTTCAAATAAAATAACTAAATAGTTATTTATTTGGAAATGTTCTTTTAAAACCTGAATTCATTTTCAAATTGTGTCATACGAATCCGCAGTAAACCACATTATAAATGCTATTTCATTATTTAGTCACATTTTAGTTACTAATGTTGTTGTTTCGATTTCAAGGAAACGCAAAAGGGTCAATTGAGTCAATTTCATTGACATTGTTTTAGTCACTCAAGACGTATTAAATAAATAAATAAGTTTTCGCGGTTTACTTTGTACACAGTAATTAATAAAGCCAGAGACCGCGAAATAATCTGTTAACTAGTTTCGTTTTGGTTTAAAGTACCTACTTCTAGTTACCTAATAAGTGAAACGCGAATAACAATTTTTTACATATCCGCTTAGGGTCTTAACTGTATTTCGACATAACTATGTACTGAAATGTAAATCTTATGACTAACAGATAAGCATCGAAATCAATCACAAAAGCGAATCACTCGGTTACCAATTGACATATCGTAGATTAACAATTGACACTCGTGACACAAATGTTACCAAAACAAACACTTCTTTTGAACTCGTACAGTCGTATAACCACAATAAACAAACAAGTTCTCCAGTCATTTTTTGCTTTCCAAGGTGACCGTATCACTTATAAACAGCTTAAATGCTTCGCAAGTAGATTTCTATTAAATTTGCGCCTAGTCTTAATAATATCAGATACTTATTGTGTAATTCATACTCAATTAATTTGAACACTATACATACTAAAAAATGAATGATATTTTCGATAAAATACTCAAGACAGTTTTTTATCAGAAGGCTTTCTCCGTAGTTTTATACATAAGTATCATAAAAAATAATCCTGAGTTCCTCACAATCATTTCTATAGCCCGTCTGCCCAACCCTTTAGCGCATCTCGGCAAGTTCGTCGTCGCGACAAGCCGAGAGGGTTTAATTAGTGAGAGGACAAAGCGCTTCCCTTCCCGCCTCAAAAGACCAACGATATTACGAGTTCGGACAATGAAGGTGCTCCTTCAATCCTTGTTTATACGTTTTTTGAAAGGACTTACTGATCTCAAGGTCTTTGTACGAAAGCAGGGTGGAAGCGGATAATGTCTGTGTTTTTATGAGAATGTGTTTTTGAGCGAAAACGGAGTTGTATGGTACTAGGATTGCGAGAGACTGCAGAAAAAATATAACAAAGGTAGTGTAAGTATTTGCAGTCGTATGACATTTTATATGCTTTGTAATTTTTAAATATATGCATCAATGTGTATTTAAATGCACAACTTTTAAAGTACCTACCCATTTTCATTATTCATAACCAAAAAATTTTACCATCACGTAACCCAAACAAAGGCATGAGTCAAATGTAACCATAACATGTTTCACGCCACAGATTGCAACAATGCATAAGTTATGACAGGCTTCAACCTCCCGCTGGCAAATTAACCACGTTTCTACTCTAATAACTAGAGCAGAAACATACGAACAAAAATGGACGTCAAAAACATCGCCAAATAAAAAATATTTTACGGTGGGTAGCTGAATAATTCAATAAGCACAATCAGCTAACCATAGATATATTTTTTTTTTATTTTGTCTTTTACCGTTAACTTTGCTCAATGAAAAGACTGTTGATTCGATTTATAAAAAGTTACGATCAGGGTTGCCAGCTGTGTAAGTAAATAAACAGGAATTATGCGTCGATAAACTGAAGTGCAAAAATGGAATATAAATAAACTCATTAACATGAGCTACGAATATTTAACATCTCAGTTTTTAGATATATCGTTATTTGTGAAAATTGGTCCTTCTTACTTTTCATATCACCCAGAACGATACCTAGGTCCAATAATTAGAACCGACGAACCACATCAGATGCATAAGAAAATGAGCTTTAAAATAAAGAAAACTCTTCGTTACTTCAGGCATCCCACGGGGTATTATCTAATGATAATACAATTTTTACAAGTTTTAATATTTAGTGTTACCAGATTTACTAATTCTGTTGGGACACTCCTATTTGTAGGTCTAATGACACGGGCTGCCCATGTCATTAGACCTACAAATAGGAGTGTCCCAACAGAATTAGTAAATCTGGTAACACTAAATATTAAAACTCATTGTTTGATCTGATACAAAAGAAATAGTCAATTAAGCAATTAGTCACCCAAGCATTGAATTACTAACGCAACGCTTTGTAATACTTTGCACGCTACAGCGAATATTAGCTTTTAAACTACTTAAACATATTTGAGAAATTTTGCAGCATTTACTTGGCAGATGTTGGTAATAAAACGAGCAAGGTTGAATACTAGATGTAATATCTAAGTAACATAATGGAGAAAGTCTGTCCAAATGTCCTCTATTCTCGGGATTTATTTTATTTTTGATCTTGAAATACTCAACACAGATCAGTTTTGATTATTCAAAACTGAATTATTTCAATCAAATTATTATTCAAAGACTTCTTTGCTAGACTAGTATATCAAGTGAATCCAATATACACACATCAACAAAATAACGTAATACATATATATTTTAAATGAAAAAATATCAAAAATCAGCCCGAGGGTCAGGAATTCAATCCACTTCAATGTATACTTAACACCACCCATCCATCATAGGACGTTCTAACAGTGTATAATAAAGTATCCTCATTTCTCATCAGACCTGCGAACTTTCTGTCCAGACTTTTTTTTTTTAGTAATTATAAACAAGTGCTTGACTGCAATCCCGCCTGATGGTAAGAAGTGATGCTGACTGATCGACCAACGATGCTGCGCCAGAGGGAGATTGATCTGGAGACTCCACGACCAAACTCCCGATACAACAACATTTGGCACATCGTACCCGGCACACATCGCAGCACAACTGCTCAGACCCGTCCTCCGTACAGCTTCACCAGACATCATGAACCTACTGTTGTTCATCATCACTACATTACAATATTGCCAATAATAGATGCATATGAGAAAAAAGTAGACTCACGCTTGGTCCTTTTTTTGTAGGACCTTAATTGAATCTACACGTCATCTTGTTATTTCCCAAGACAGTATTATCCAGCGACGTAGAAATCACGTCAGTTCAACAACATTCATTTCATTATTTACGTTGTTGAGCAGACACATTTTAGGAAATAGATTAGCAATATCCAGATTGTGATGTATTTATTTAATTAAGGTTCACCAACAGTTGCTATAGATATTTTACACTTTATGAGTACATACAAATTATTGTCTTAAATCTAACTTCACAACCTGTGACAGGCAAACACCACATTCTAAGTGCTCTTTGTAATTTTATCAATGTGTGCTTATATTCAAACTACACTGGATTCGAAATAACTAATGACGATTGACAAATTTCGTTAATGAGTCAGCATGGACGTCAACCAGGTCGCTGCGTTCGTTTACCAGTTTGCACATGCGAGGTACGGGTGAATTAGCACCAGATATTGTATGGCGAAGAGGTGAAGCTAAGGGTGTTATGGGTTTACGGGGTGGTCTACATGGTATTCCAAACTTGAACCTACATACCAATTGTGAGCAGTCAATGGCGTTATTGAACAGTTTATATGTGAATCTCATATCCAAGACTTCCCTTCGAGCTTCCAGGGTACTCATTTTGTAGCAGCCTAATTTGTCAAGGTAGGGGAGATGTTTAAATTGCCTTCCTTTTGAGTACCCTAGGCAATGGATATAGTGTATAGCGCAACTTGGCAGTTCAGTAATGAGGGTGGCATATTTTTAATTCACTGCTACTTATAATCTTTACTTGTGTAAATTAAACTAGAATAACAAGCTAATTAGAAGGTCTAATGGCACTTACAACAGATAAGTAAGGATATCCCAATAACAAAATATGAATACCCTAATATAGAAAATTTATTACATATATGGGATTTAATTAGTAGACATGTTTTATTATCAACCGGAAAACAGAAACAAAACATGAAAGCAATGCTCACAATTTTACAAAAGCCCATGATTCCGTGAGTCATGATGCTGTCAATCTGTCACGTTCACCTAAAGGCTCAGTTGGACAGGTTTAATTGTCTCATCATGAAGGCCATGCCCATTGTTCGGCTGCCATTGACGTTCTCATGCTATGTTCGATGTATGACATAATCAAATGGACAGAACAAGTGAATCCGAAATGTAAGAAATGTAAATAAAGGACTCTTGTTTAAAGGTGCTTGTTATTATAACCTTGGACTTTACTGTGTCAGCGATGGTATTGCATGAACAAATAAAATTAACATACATTCGGCACCGGAACAAATAGCTTTAAAATTTTTGACAAGGTAAATATTCAATGTGATAAAACGAAATATTTGCAAATTGAAACACCTTAACTGACATCACAAGATGTGATTATTATTCAAAAAATAACTCCCAGACTCTTGAAAATAAACTGGAATATGATATGATATAACACCAAACGATTTATACGCAGCATCTTGCTAACTTGTTAAGTAAACTTATAAATGGAAACGTTTGAAACTTAAACAAAAACAAATATGAAATTACGCAGTCTTCCTAATAAATTAATGAATATTTAATGTTGACCGTTGCCTGCAATAAGCCCATCAATCCAGCAATGTTCGGACCATGTCTCCCCATGGGTATCGTAAAAGGCAACTAAGGAGTAATAGGTTCTAGGGGAAGGGCAATGGGCCACCTGCGAACAAATAGTAGCATCATACTGCAATTACGGAGCCCCATCTAAATGTGGTGTTTATGGGAATAGTCCGGAACCCACCAAACATCTTGGATATAAAATAGATACATTCGTATATGTCAAGGAGAATGCATTGGTTATTTGGTCCAACTTTTACTGCTTGTTAACAGGAAAAACCACAGAATCGGTTTAGTAAATCAATCGTGCATGAGAAAATACAAAAACAGCAGGGCTAATATTATAATGTCATGGAGACATTAAGAACCTTTCCCTTTGACGAATCCTATTAAAAACATTGATTTCATACAGCGTATGTTTAATTTCACGAGTCAAATGAGACGGCTTCGCTGAAGCCGAGTGAGCCGATATTTTCAAATTAGGATTATTTTAAATATAAAATAAATGTTTCGCTAGGGTTGTGATAATTAGCGTGGGTAACAACTAGTATGATTTAAAGCTAAATATAACCGCCATCACATTACATCCTTCATCCTTCATTTCATCCTTATGTACCTCATTCACACTATATCCTATCCTTCAAGGGTGATTACAGCAATTATCCCGGAATGACCGTCGTCCTCCGTCGTCCTCCGTGGCGCAGCGGTCAACACGCCACGGTTCGATCCCCGGCCAGGTCATGATGGAAAACGATCTTTTCCTGATTGGCCTGGGTCTTGGATGTTTATCTATATATTTATCTATTATAAATATAGTATCGTTGAGTTAGTATCCCATAACACAAGTCTCGAACTTACTTTGGGGCTAGCTTAATCTGTGTGATTTGTCCGTATATATTTATTTATTTAATGACCTTACATTGTTTACGTAAAAGGGGAATCTTTCGAGGGAGACCGTGTTTAGTGATTATGTACGGAATGAATACTTACCAACTGATGTAACATTATGATAAAGCCACTATTACCTAAGTTACTGTTCAATATTGAAGAATGTTTGATTGATGACAAAGTTTAAATGCCTTGTTCAGATAAGCAACGCATTCCAAGAGCAGGGTTTGATAAAACTCCGAAAACCACATCCACTCAAAGAAGCCTAATGGGACAGAATTAGGGATAACTATAAAACTATACTAATATATAAAGCTGAACAGATTGTTTGTATGTTTGTTTGTTCGCGCTAATCTCGGGAACTACTGGTCCGATTTGAAAAATTCTTTTTGCGTTGGATAGCCCATTAATCCAGGAAGGCTTTAGGCTATATAACATCACGCTGCGACCAATAGGAGCGGAGCTTAACTAACTTAACGCGAACGAAGTCGCTGGCGGCCGCTAGTATTTTATATTCATGTTATAAATATGTGCACGATTGTTACTCAATCTAATCGAATATTGATGAAATTTGGCACACAAATAGTAGTCTAACCTAGATCAATACACATCATACCCTTAATTCCTGTAGTACGTTTCCGACAATCACGCGGGCGAAATCTAGTTCAAAATATTTTAGTACACAAAGTCATCAATCCAGTAGGTATTACACATGCACCACGCCTGGCCACAAGATGAGTCACGATTCCAAATTCACTGCTCAGCAGAACTATTAAAAAAATTTAAGCACTCGAATGTGTCATTGATCTAGAAATTTCACGTCATCATATATTATAATAATAGCTATCATCTTTGATCAAGATATTTAGAATTTTATGACCTGAGTTACGAACATCGAGATTTTTAGTGTTATGGCTGCACAACTATAAGTCAGATACGCATAACAGAGAGGGAATTCTCATAATTTTAAGAACATTCATCTAAGTCTCAATTTGACAAAAATATCTTATACACTACATTTAGACAAGTTTTTGACATTGATCTTCATTCTGAGACGAGGTTGCCCTGAGGACACGGTGGAGCATACGGTGGAGATCTGCCTGGCTTGGGAAGAGCACCGCCGTGTCCTCAAGGCGGCGACTGGCGCGGATCTCTCGCGTCCGACCCTGATCCAGGCCATGGTCCCGAGCGAGAGTGCATGGCAGGCCGTCACCTCCTTATGCGAAGCAATGATATTAGCAAAGGAGGAGGCGGAGCGCGTGAGGGAGCGGGAATCCCAGCGCCCTCACGCCTCTAGCCGTCGCAGGAGACGCCCTAGTAGGTCTAGGTCAGAAATAAAATAATTAATATATATATATATATATATTATGGGATAACAGCCTCCGTGGCGTAGCGGTAGCGGACGCGGCCGCTGCGCAAGGTGGCGCGGTTTCGATCCCCGCACAGTGCAAGTATTTGTATGCATGAACATGAATATTTGCACTGGTCTGGTCGTGCCTCGGAAAGCACGTTAAGCCGTTGGTCCCGGTTGCCATACGAACATCTAGTGGCAGTCGTTACGGGTTGTTGGAGCCCTCAAAAGTCCAACAATTGGTCTAACTGCAATGCTTCGATGTCGCCTTCGGGTTGTGGAGGTCAGACGGCAGTCGCTTCACGGAAAATGTCGAAGTTTAGCCATATCAGCAGTAGGACTGGTAAAGCGGACCCCAGACTCCAAAGCTGAAAAGGCTTCGGATGCGACTGGGATTAACGCTGGGATGATGATGATGATAATTTATATTATGGGATGACAGATAATTGACACTATTATGATGCTGACCCCATGGAGAAAGTTTTTCAATTTAAACCTCAAATAAGTCAGTTTATTAATAAGGGGTCTATCTTTAGCTATAAACACCTACCCACATCCAGATGAGAACAATCCTATTTTCCAAACAGTACGTACATTTACCAGAGCAATAACACAGATTGTGCCTCGCACGTAAAACAAGTTTATTGCCCTAGGGAAAACCTGCTTTCGACACGACACTATTGATTTATTCGTTGAAATTATCCTATGTGGGTAGTCGATGTTTTTAATGACAGGTGTCGAAGTGTAATTCGATGATGTTTGAAGCCTATTTTGATCAATATCAATGGATTTATTGTTGAGCAGTAGTCAGATTGTTGGTGATACAGCCTTGGGTATCATAATGATTAATATTAGACCTGTACAATAATTACGTAACTATTACCTTGGATTTGAAATTTTGAAACATTGTTTGAATGAATAATGAGTCTTGATGTAGTGAAAATTATCAGAACAACACCTAATAGTACTGGAATACGTATTTTGATCAGTAGGAATGAATAAAATAGGTATGACTACAAATAATAAGTGTAAGGCAACACACACACACACACACCCCCACACACACACACAAACACACACACAAACACATTACGTTACATAATATGCTAATCCATTGCTCTATGTGTTCGAGTAATATGTTTGATCAAAAACGTAAATAAGTCAATGAATTTTGTTGAACTATCAAAATGAAACTTCAAGTTTCAGTTTCATATGATTTACACAGACATTTAATTATATTAAAACCAAAAGCTAGACATGTCTGTCATTACTTTTTAGCTATCTCGCAGTAAGCAAATAATGTACCGCGAAAATATTGCGCTTTGCTGTTCTGAAGATCCTTCTTCAGAACAGCAAAGCGCAATATTTTCGCGCGAATATTTTTAAGGAAGCCATCTTCCTAGATGGCTTCCTTAAAAATATTTTGTTTTTGCCTACATGTTGCTGTCAGCATCCAGTCTAACCGGATTTAGCTGAATATCAGTATTTTACGTGGAGAACTACCTATTTGATTTCCACAACCCAATTATTGAGTATCACCATCGTGTCACTAAATCGAGTCACCAAAATTAAGTGGCAGTGGGCGAGATACATTGCTCGTAGAACCGATGACCGATGGGGCAGTAAGGTTCTGGAGTGGCGGTCACGTACCGGAAGACGCAGCGTAGGGAGGCCCCCAACAAGGTGGACCGAAGACCTGGTGAAAGTCGCGGGAAGCTGATGAATGCGGGCAGCACAAAACCGGTCATCGTGGAAAGCCTTGGGGGAGGCCTTTGTCCAACAGTGGACCTCTATAGGCTGAAGAAGAAGAAGAAGACGATGCCGTTGTTAATAAACAACTAACAGCGATTAATATACACAAATATTAACAACCTCCTCTTTTATACCGCGTACATCGAGGGACTGAAACAACTTGCCAGCGGCAGTGTTTCCGTCGGACTACAATTTAAGTGTCTTCGAGGCTAGAGTGAATAGACTCTTAATAAACTATCGCGCTTCACCATTAACGATTGCATCACTGCTTGCCATCAGGTGGGATTGCAGTCAAGCACTAGTTTATAATTTAAGTATATTAAAAAAAAACCTTATATTTATGTACTGTAATCTATATAATATATGGTGTATATAATAAAGAGTATTCTATTCCATATTTTGGTTACAGTAACTGGTATTGGTAAATCTCTTCTCTCGACAATCGTGATAAAAAATAATCATAATCATCAATAATCATTTCAATAGCTTGAAAATTTAAAAGAGTGTCCATGGAGTTTCTTGCCCGTTCTTCTCCATAGGTACCTACTCTTTGGAATGGGCGACTAGCTTCATCTTATTGACTGACCGACCTTCTGACAATTCAAAAGTGCCTGTAACTGGTTTATTTGAAATAAATGCTTTGATTTTTGATTTTGAAAAAAAACCATCGATCTCAATAAAAACATCTGCAAACATTATCGAACGTTTCCCTAGCTCAAGCCAAGAATAAACAAAGTAAAATGGATTACTTCTTAGTTCGCTATTGCATTACTGCGATTTGCACCACCTGCTCCAAGTAGGGAGCAACTTCGCACCTGCATTATCATGATAAACAACGCCAAAGTTTGATGAATAATAAGTCTGAAACTTGTGTTATCGCGATAAACTTGTTACTTTACTAAGAAATTACGGCTTTATGGAATTAAGATTGTTGGAATTTTAGTGTTTATTGAAGTAACTAGCTTTCAGCCCGCGTGGAGTTCGGTTATATCGCGCTTTTTAAATTTCCCTCGGGAATATCAATTTTCTCCGGGATAAAAAGTACCCTATTATTTAATCCGGACTTCTAACTTTACGTCTGCAAAATTTCAAAGCAATCGGTTCAGTAGTTACGGCGCGAAAGCGGAACAAACAAACGAACAAACGGGTCTGAGTAGTTGTGTTGCGATGTGTGGCGGATACGATGCGCCAAATGTTGTTGTGTCGGGAGTTTGGTCGTGGAAAGTCTCCAGATCAATCTCCCTCTAGCGCAGCTTCGTTTGGTCGTTTTGGTCTTGGGTTTAACATTGCATTACCTCGCTCAACTGCCGTCATCCTTCCTATAAGTGAATAGACTTGATAAGCTAGTGCGCTTTACCATCAACGATTGCATCACTGCTTACCATCAGGCGGGATTGCAGTCAAGCACTAGTTTATAATTATTTAAAAAAAAGATTCACTTTCCCATTTATAATATTAGTAACTAGTAAGGATATTAGTTAAAAATCTTTCTCATTCCGTCTTCTCGATAAGCCTGTTTTGGTGAGGGATGGAATGTGTAGAGATAATCCCCATTATTCATTGACGTTGCTTAAAGTTAACTAGTGATTAACGATTGTTTGACCATACATTTTAGACGTTTGCACGTCACTTAACTTTAATCATCGTTTATGAATAAACCCCTTAAACACTAGGTATGGTGTTTATTCATAAACGATTATTAAAGTTAAAGTGACGTTACCCGGTCAAAAATGTATGGCTAAAGAATCGATAATCATTAGTTAACTTTAAGCAACGTTTATGAATAAGGGGGGTTAGTGTTTATTGAAGTAATATTAGTTGAATATCTTTTTCCTGTCCTCTCCTGTCGTGGTGGCCTAGGGGTTAAAACACCAGCCTCTCAAGTATGAATGCGCGGGTTCGATTCCAGGTCAGGCAAGTACCAATGTAACTTTTCTAAAGTTATATGTACTTTCTAAGTATATCTTGGACACCAATGACTGAAGGTGAAGGAAAACATCTTGAGGAAACCTGGACTTTAAGTCTGAAATCGCCAACCCGCATTGAGCAAGCGTGGTGATTACGTTCAATCCTTCTCTGTATGGTAGGAGACCTATGCCCAGCAGTGGGACGATAAAAAGGTTGATGATGGTGAGCTTTTTCCTGAGAGCAGCGGTGGCTCTATGGTGTCGGTAGTGACTTTCAAGTTGTAGGTGTTCAAACCTCATCAGTCGCATTACTTTCTGTAAATTATTTCATCGCCACTGCTCTCAAACCGGTGAAGGAAAATATCTTGAGGAAACCGGCATGTCCTAGAGCCAAAAACTTCGGAGACATGTGACATCTACCAACCCGCACTGGGCCAGCGTGGTAGATTACGGCCCACTCCCTCTCACCGAGAGGAGGCCTGTTTCCCAACAGTGGGAACATTATTGGCTGATTATGTTATGTTATGTATCTTTTTCATTCCATCTTCTCGATAAACCTGTGACGGATGGAATTTGTAGAGATAATATGACGAGAAATAAGTATGACAATGAATGTTGTTGAACTGTCAAAATGAACTACTGATAAGCGTAAAACAACGCAATTACCCTGCTGATGTAATTTATTGTTGTCTCCACTTTGTATCATCATCATCATCATCTCAGCGTATAACCCCGGTCGCATCCGCGGCTTTCGCGTTGGAGCCCGGGGTCCGCTTTCCTACTAATACGCCTCCATTTCGCACGATCTCTGGCATCCCGTGGTGTGAGATTGAGATTATTGTCTCCACTTTGTATATCACTAATAATTGACACAGAACATCAGTAATTTACTCGATACTCTGTGACATTTTATATAATGTCTGCAGTGTCTCAAGACAAAAGTCTTTCGACCAGTGTGTGTTGCCAGTGATGACTTTGGAATTGAGACGTAGTCGTTAACAATGGGCCTTGTAAGAGGGCTCAAAGTCACTCAAAGGGCAATGTAGAGGGCTATGCTTGGCGTTTCACTACGCGATCGAATCAGGAATGAGGAGATCCGCAGAAGAACGAGAGTAACCGACATAGCCCGAAGAATTGCAACAATAAAGTGGCAGTAGGCTGAACACATTGCCCGTAGAACCGATGCCCGATGGGGCCGACGGGTTCTCTAGTGGCGACCACGCACCGGAAGACGAAGCGTGGGTAGGCCCCCGACAAGGTGGACCGACGACCTGGTGGAGGTCGCGGGAAACCGCTGGATGCGGGAGGCGCAGGACCGGTTGTCGTGGAGAACCTTGGGAGAGGTCTATGTCCAGCAGTGGACGTCTTTCGGCTGAAATGATGATGATGTCCTTGATCAAAAGCGTTAAAGTTCCTTGTATAATATAATCAGCCTAATTTTCCCACCCCACACCTGGGTCACCTCTCTTTCTCAGTTAGTATAAATGCAAACCGCTCGGCACCCAATACTAGAAAAATATAAAATAACCATGCAGACACTCATACTGCAATGAGTCGTTGAATGTGAAAGCATTCTATGGCAGCCATTATCGGCACGAACGGACTTCTGCGGTTAATTTTATTAAAACCACAAAATAAATAGCACATTATGGTAGGACATTGCACCATGAATATTATTCATTAATGACAATAGTTTTATTGATAAATGGGAGCCTGGACTTTATCTATTTATGACAGGAAGTTGGCAACGCGCTATATTTTTTCCGCTATAACGTTAGCTCGGTTAAAAGTCTTTTGAGAAACTTTTATGCGAATTTTTTCGTTCTTTATTAAGGATACGATATTTACTTTTTTGTGTCTTTTAGCTTTTTAGTCTATGAGGCCGTCGTATGCTAAATCGGGCTTGCCTCTGGATACTTCAATAATCGAGGGTCCAGAGCTTACGGAACTTAAAATCTAAGAATCTTTCATCATCATCATCTCAGCGTTAATCCCAGTCGCATCCGCAGCTTTTTCAGCTTTGGAGTCTGGGGTCCGCTTTACCAATCTAACTGCTGATTTTGGCTAAACTTCGACATTTTCCGTGAAGCGACTGCCGTCTGACCTCCACAACCCGAAGGCGACATCGAAGCATTGCAGTTAGACCAATTGTTAGACTTTTGAGCTTGATTGAGTTTGTATGGCAACCGGGACCAACGGCTTAACGTGCTTTCCGAGGCACGACCAGACCAGTGCAAATATTCATATTCATGCATACAAATATTTGCACTGTGCGGGGATCGAACCCGCGCCTCCTTGCGCAACGGCCGCGTTCGCTACCGCTATGCCACAGAGGCTGTCAAAAATCTAAGAATATTTATACACGCTAAAGGCATCGTCTGTGGGATAACACCTATTAGAAGTAGCCTTTATATAAAAGACAATACAGGTAGTATCCAATATATAACTTTAACAATGATGTTTTGCATTGAAAGAGAAGCCATTATTCTATTCTTCTACAAGCCGCCTGCCCTATGGGATTTCCCATAGACAAAAATGACGAACTGCCATAATCTACAAACCTCGGGGAATTAATATTCAAAAATGAGACTAAGAGCTGACTTTCTTATAAAACCAAATCTTTTCTCTTTCATGACTATAGACGACTGTGCGTTCATCATCATCATCATCAACCTTTTTATCGTCCCACTGCTGGGCACACGTCTCTTCTCATACAGAGAAGGATTGAGCGTAATCACCACGCTTGCCCAATGCGAGTTGGCGCTTTCAGACTTAAAGTCCAGGTTTCCTCAAGATGTTTTCCTTCACCTTATAATCAGTGATTGGTGTCTAACATATTCTTAGAAAGTACTTAAAACTTAGAAAAGTAACATTAGTACTTGCCTGACCTGGAATCGAACCCGCGCACTCATATTTGAGAGGCTGGTGTTTTAATCACTAGGCCACCACGACTATGCATTGTCTGGCAGTAAATTTGAGATTTTTTATAAAATAGAAGGCAGGCTACTGCGTTTGGTCTGTAGCTAGTTGACCAACGGCTTAACATGCTTTCCAAGGCTTGGAGGGGTCTCGGTATGCATGATGGTAACCCATCCATGGAGAAAATTAGACAAGCGTAACTTAACTAGATCGACCGAGCCGTTTGGATGTTATTGCTTAGCTACAAGCACTTACTACCCATACTATACCGACAACCATCAGTCCACTAACCATCCTGATGCCGATAATCGTATCAGTCATTAAGCCCATGCACAGCGACGGGTGTTTCCGAGTGATTTGTAGATAGCATACACTCCATATATTATTTCCAGTAGTTCATTCTGACAATTACTTACCACTATACTCTGTTCAATTTATTGCGTGATAAATGACACACGAGTACAATCATTATTTAGAGTTCTGCTTTATTTTACAATACTGCCTCTGCCACAACTACATCGGTGTAAAATTTCTCCCCTAATCGCTATTATAATTCGTTTTCGATAGCATCTAGAACTTAGAATTAAATAGCTTATACTTAGTTATAAGCTTTCCTCAAGATTTCGAATAAAAACTATTAATTACCTACCTACTGTTATTTAGTAAGTGTGCGTACGTTTCTGTGCAATGAAATATGTATTCTGAATGAAAGAACACTTTTCTTCCTTCTTCCTTTTTTTCTATTTCCCAGGGCGGTGTTTCCGTCTCATCATCATCATCATCATCTCAGCCACATGAAGTTCACTGCTGGACATAGGTCCCCAAGGATTTCCAAAAAGAACGATAGGACGCGGCCTGCATCCAGCGCTTCCCTGCGATTTTGTTCAGGTCATCCGACCAACTAGTCGGTGGGCGTCCGACGCTGCGCTTACCGGTACGTGGTCGCCATTCAAGAGTCTTTCTACCCATCGGCCATCGCTTCTACGAGCTATGTGCCCCGCCCACTGCCACTTCAGAGAGTTAATCCGCTGGGCTATGCTATGTTGGCGACTTTAGCTCTTCTACGAATCTCCTCATTCCTGATTCGATCACGTAAAGAAACATCTAGCATAGCCCTCTCTATGGCTCTCTGTGTGACCTTGAGTTTTCTTATAAGGCCCACAGTGCGGGTCCACGTTTCTGATCCATATATCATCACTGGTCTGTGTGAGTGAATAGACATCAACGAATGCATCACTGCTTACAATAAGGCGGAATTGCGGTCAAACACTAATTTATAATACTACTACACTCTTAATCCATAAAAAACAGTGTCAGTGTCAACCTGTCATAAATATCACTAATTTCTCCTAATATCATAAATGCGAAAGTTTGGGAGTACGGATGGATGTTTGTTACTCTTTCACGTAAAAACTATTTTTTTTTTTTTACATATTATAAACCAGCGCTTGACCGCAATCCTGCCTGATGGTAAGCAGTGACGCAATTGTTGATGGTAAAGCGCACTAGTTTATTAAGAGCCTATTCACTCTAGCCTTGAAGACACTCAAATTATAGTCCGACGGAAACACCGCCGCTGGCAAATTGTTCCAGTCCCTCGATGTACGCGGTATAAAAGAGGAGGCGAAACGCTTCGTCCGGATCGTAGTGGTGTTAACAACTAATCAACGGACTTGGATGAAACGCTCACAGAAGTCGTGGTGGCCCAGTGGTTAAAACACTAGCCTCTGAAGTATCAAAGTATCAAAGTGCGGGTTCGATTCCAGGTCAGGCAAGTACCAATGTAACTTTTCTAAGTTATATGTACCTTCTAAGTATATTTTTGACAAAATGATTATAAGGTGATGAAAAACGTCTTGAGGAAACCTGGAATTAGTCTGAAATCGTCAAACCGCATTGAGCAAGCGTGGTGATTTCGCTCAATCCTTCTCTGTATGGGAGGAGACCTGTGCCCAGCAATGGGACGATAACAAAAAGGTTGATGATGCTCACAGATGGTTTATAACCAAGAATAACACTTTTCATCCCAATGTTCTTACGAGATCGAAACTTATGCGGATGAAACTGCGGCGTGCAACTATGATATTTTGTCTTGATTTTGTTATGCTTTTGCCGCCGAGATGAGGATGTGACTATTTTAAAGGTTTTAACTTACTAAACCAGGTCTTCTGAGTATATAACAATACAATGAAAAATTGTTATCGCCTAATAGCGTGACAAAAGTACTAGATATGTAATTACAGAACACGGCAGTATTGAATTCAACGATGACAGCTGTGCTTAAGTACCATACTACACGCACGTACCTACGTTTATGCGACAATAGTGTCCCTCAATTGCTATTTAAACTAGTATTTAGGACCGGAACAATTAGTGCATTTTGTTTCATTTATTTGGAGTACGTGGAAAGTAGAAGTAATGCAAAATTTTATCATAGCAGCCAGTCTTTTTCATTTTGTAGTAGTATTTTGTTTGATGTCTGTTGGGCGTTCCATTTCTAGATAACGATGCAGGTGGCAGCATATAGTTTTCTCATTAATAATTAAAGAATTCTATAATAATTATATATTTATTTACCAAAAAAATATAGTACTAAAACAACATAAAACCTATAACATCGCCTAGCTCCATAAAGAATAGAGGTAAGTAAACAAACCAATTTAGGGTTATCACAACTCACGTTTTACAAATCTCCTGTTATTTACATGATTATCGAATTTTACATGCTAGCTATTTATTAACAATTCCTAATGCAGCATATTTCAATAGAATCACGTAAATAACATGCATAATAATTTGGTATTTCGAAAAACCATTCAAATGTCTACATTAATTTTACGTGATAGCCCTACAAAAAAAGAAAGATAGATGAAATCCAGGTATTAAACACATTTTGTGGAATTCAACCAATGAATAAAGTTGAGGCTTTTGTCAATACAATTTTGCGTAATTTAATTACTTTCAAATCAACTACATGACACATGCATTGTAATACTTTCAAGTATGGACTAATTATAATACATATTTATCAAAAAATTTAACTTATTAAGAAATTAACTTACATGTGTGTCATATTTCATTCAAATCGGTTAAGCGTTCTATGCAAATCATAAATATCTAAACAAATAAACTGTTTACATTAGTAGGAAGTAGAATTATTGCTTTTATGAAAATCATCTAACTAGAAAATGTTGTTAACATCTGTCTTTTAGGCGTAAACTACTCGTTGCCTAGCAACGGTATGTTTACCTCTATTCTTTATCGAATTTGGCCGACATATAGTAAGCTATGTAATATCTATACACAATACAAAATAGGAGCATCTGCAAACGAACAAGGTGAAAGTGAAACCCGTAGGTATCTCGGCATGCAGCGCCAAACCTCTGAGTAAGTTATTATCGTAACACTCTTCTTCTTCTTCAGCCTATAAATGTCCACTGCTGGACAAAGGCCTCCCTCAAGGCTTTCACGCTGACCGGTCTTGTGCTGCCCGCATCCATCGGCTCTCGTTGAAACATAATTGGGTACTGTGATTACCACATTTCATCATCATCGTCGTTTCACCAACGACGTGGCAATATTGGACCCCCAAGCCTTTGACCGGATCTCAGCTACCCGCATCCAGCGGATTCCTACGGCTTTCAAATTATATGGGGAAATCAAATAAGAAGGTTGTAGACAATAATAACATAGAATATAATCTAATGATAAATAAGAACACAAAAATAGATCAAGTACTCGAAAAAACTTGGCATCTGCTCCAATTATTAACCGCATAGAAAGTTAATTTAAGGGACTGACCTATACCGTATGTAGTATTTTATTTTATTATAACAATGTAAAATTGATGAGATAACATCGGCTGCCGGCAAAAGTTACCACCCACCAGACAAAGTCTTGCCGCCAAGCAATTCGTCGTGTTCCGGCATGATGTCTGGTGAAGCCGGTGCGGAAGCGATGTGTGCCGGGTACGATGCGTCAAATGTTGTTGTGTCGGGAGTTTGGCCGTGGAGGGTCTCCACGTCAATCTCCCTATGGTGCAGCATCGTTGGTCGTGTTGTTGGGTTTAACACTGCACCACCTCGCTCAACTGCCGTCTTCCTTCCTATTAACTAAGTTTTTTTAGCGCCCTTTTCCATCAACGATTGCATCACTGCTTACCATCAGGCGGGATTGCAGTCAAGCGCTAGTATATAATTCATAAAAAAAAATTATACCAACAAAAATTCACTTGAATGATTTTGCAGACAGAAACAGAATTTGTAAGTATCATCAAAACGCGAGCGGCTCAGTTTAATGCGACTAAACTTCACGTGAATGAACGATATTAATTGAAAATAATTACAAAACGGACCGATATAGAACAGTTAATTGAATAAGGCTATCATGCGGAAGGATAGAAGGTTGTTGTTAGTTGTGCTGATATTGAGTCTGTGCCCAGTACATTGCGATGGACTAGTGTGTAATTGAAATTGAAGAGCCAGTGTCGATATTTTTGCTGTTTGTACAAACCTACTTGCAGGAATAAAGTTATTTATCTGTCAGAACATTTTATGATGAACCATGACTCTATGTGTAAGTTCAACACCCGAATCTTTAATTTTCTGTATTCAATTTTTAATGATTTTAAACTAGTGCTTGACACCCCACCACAATCCCACCTGATGGTAAGCAGTGATGCAATCGTTGATGGTAAAGCGCGCTAGTAGATTAAGGGCCAAAAAAACTGGGTGAACATGAAGATAAACGGCAGTTGAGCGTACAACATTTGACGCATGGTACCCAGCACACATCGCAACAGAACTGCTCAGTCCCATCCTCCGTACGGCTTTACCAGACATCATCATCGGAACACGACGAATCGCTTGGCAGCAAGACTTTGTCTGGTGGGTGGTAACTTCTGCTGGCAACCGATGTTATGGCCTACCACCGAGAAGTTGTTATTGTATTGTCGTATTTTCTGATTTGTTTGTTTTGTGGACATTGCCTAAGGGGGTGGTGGTGTGGGGATCCAATATAATTTTCAGGGCAAATTGTATTGCCCTCCCTAGGTTTTGAGGAAAAAAGTTGCGACCTTGTCCAGCAGTTGACAAAATAGGCTACAAAAATAGAAGCTACGCTTCAATATCATCGATAAGGTGTTTTATAAATAAACTAAAACCATTGAATTGCTGTTAGATTTACTCGGCAGATGTGCTTCAAAATATGGAACAAAACCTGTCAAGTTTTCATCAGTCGCTCAGGTCATGATAATTTTATTGTTTAATTTGATAACTTTAAAAAAATTCAAATCCCGTTTCGTTATAAACTTGCGTGAGACCGAATCATTATTTCCCTGGTTGAACGACCTTGAATCAATAAATTTGTTTTTTTTTTCATTTAATTGATATGTATTAGTAACAGACCACATGATGTTAGGTAATTAAGTTATGCAAATAATTAATGAATATTCTAATTTAGAAGATGTTACTATTTATACCGTGAAAGATGACGAGATAGCTACGGATGTCAACTACATTAGAATAAAAAAAACCTATTCTGTTATGTTAATTATATCATAAAAACAAAATTTTCGGGTTTGTTCATAAAAGTTATTTAAAAGTTGTTTAACTATACATTTTTGACGTTTAAACGTCACTTAACTTCAAGCAACGTTTATAAATAAAGGGTCTGATGTTGAGTAATAATTCAATTCAAAAAAACTGTTGGAGCATAGTCAAAGACCACCCAAGTTCTTGGCTACTATCATTAAGACATAAAAAAAACGTAACACTCTCTATGGAGCAAAAAAGCACTATTATTTGGGTTATTTTAAAGTTATTACTGAGTTATTTTAAACAAATTAAATGATTACTAAATCATCATAATCATCATCTTAACGTTTATACCAGTCGCATCCGAAGCTTTTTTCTGCTTTGGAGTCTGGGGACTGGGGTCCGCTTTACCAATCTAACTGCTGATTTTGGCTAAACTTCGATATTTTCCGTGAAGCGACTGCCGTCTCACCTCCACAACGCGAAGGCGATATCGAAGCATTGCAGTTAGACCAATTGTTGGATTTTTGAGGGCTCCAACAAACAACCCGTAACGTCTGCCACTAGATGTTCGTATGGTAACCGGGACCAACGGCTTAGCGTGCTTTCCGAGGCACGACCAGACCACTACAAATATTTATATTCATGCATACAAATATTTGCACTGCCCTTTGCGCTACGCCACGGAGGCTGTAAACGATTACTAAATGCATAATGTAATTATTGTCGCCACCTAGCAACTTTAAATTAGAATTTCAAATAACCAGATTTTTTTTCAACTTTTATTATAAAAAGCGCTAATTGATATTAAATAAAACAATATATTGAGAGGGTTGATCGATCAAGTTTGGGTAGCTAAACCTGATCGATCAACCCTCTCAATATTGGCCAATGCTCAATAGGTGCCGCGGTCGGGGCATGGTCATGAATGACCATACATATAACAGAAACCACAATATCTCAGTAAACACGTTAAACCGTCGATCCTGGCTGTCATTAGTGGATCTTAGACATTCGTTAAGTCTTGGTGGCCTAGTGCTTAAAACACCATTCTCTCAACTATGAGTGTGCGGGTTCGATTCCAGGTCGGGCAAGTACAGGTGAATACCAGAATCTCAGTAACTTTTCTAAGTTATATGTACTTTCTAAGTATATCTTGGACACCAACGACTGATTAAAAGGTGAAAGATAGCGTCTTGAGGAAACCTGGACTTTTAAGTCTGAAATCGCATTGAGCAAGCGTGGTGATTACGCTCAATCTTTCTCTGTATGAGAGGAGACCTGTGCCCAGCAGTGGACCGGTAATGAGGTTGATGATGATGAGACATTCGTTATGGGTTTTTCAGAAGCCCTGAAAAAGACCAATCTTACTAGGGGATATTGTACCACTCAGTAACTGGGTTTAGGTGACCCGACAGGCAATCACTCCTTGTAAAATTCTGGTATTCACCTTCACCTGGTTAAACTGGAAACCAAGCAGCTGACGATGAGTTAATATTAAATATAAGTATTAAGGCCAAACCAATATTTATTGTTCCTTATCGTAAGAGAATGGTTTGTCAGCCAACACATCGCAAAATAATATATTATGCTAAGAGATAATTCCGCGGAAATATAACCTTGAGTTTACAAAAACGCAAATAGTTTACTTTACATACCGTAAGTCAAACATAACAAACGTGAGGAAATCACATCGAATTTCAATACCAAATGCATTTACGTATGAATTTTTTATTTATTAATTCTTTAGAAATCTTAGAGTCTAAAATCTAGGAAAATAGTGTATGGACGACAGCACATGAACCCACTACAATCAACTTTATCTCTAAAGCATTAAGGCTCAAGGTTGATTGGAAATATTTGACAGTTTCGGTAGCATGATCTGCAGGCTGTCGTCCGTACAATAAGTATTTACTTTTACAAACTTCCATTAATAAAAAACTATAAAGATAAGTGTGTAATGTAATGCTAAAAGTATTGCAAATACGTAAAAATAAAATAGAATCTTAAACAAATAAAACAAAACAAATTGCTTTCTATATAACCGTTTCACTCAGAGCCAAGACACGTATAGCTGTAATGTCAAAACATGACCATGAAGCAAATCGGAAAAAAGACTATTCACGTCAAATAATTTGCCATTTACTTCAACTTAATTGTAAATATCTAAACGAAAAGTATCTATTTACAGATCACAGCGCGTGCCACTCAACAATACATTGGCAATTCAATAATTTCTGCCTATTCAAAAGCCTACGTTGATGTATAAAAAGTACGAGTAAAAGTAAAGTATGTCGAAGTAAAAAATAGTAGAACGCAAAGAAAGAATAAAATCAACGCGCGCCATGATACTTATCACATTTTTCTTGAATATATTACTTATATCTCAGAAAATTAAAGGATCATTAAATGACATGACACTTTAAGAAGCTCCGGGAAAGCAGCCCTGAACCGCCGACAAAGGCGTCAATTACCGCCAATTTCGTATCGGTAACGTTTCGCCATTTTAGCGTCAGCCATCTTTGTTGCCAACAAAAGGTGTATCTTGTCTATGGTCGTGTAATCTGTCATTGTGTCTTCGTGTACTACCGAAATACCGGTGTGGTAAAAAATGGAAATCATTGGAACCGTTATAACAGGGGCGTTTGCCATGGGAATGTCTTGGGTTTTATTGTTATAAAATAAGCTTGACCACAGTTCTGATGGTAAGTAAAAAAGGCAACAGTTACTTTGTAAGAGAAGTTTGCTAAGACTTGTTAAATACAGCAAACCTTCTAAATGGCCCACAAATTACATCGAATGTCCAACATATGCTGCACATGTCTTCACCTAAAAAAATCAAAGGTGAATTTCAAAGGTACTCTATTCACCTTTAGATCCTTTAATATCCTTTTCAGAAACACAACCACGCCTGTATTGTTATATTATATGAACTGAACATATTGCCCGCGTTTCCAGATGGCCTAGTTCACACTCATGACTGAATCGGCAAATCTGCTAGTTACCATTATCTAAGGTCACCAATCCGAGTAGTAGGTCAGTTGGGACCGCAGAGCACTATTTGGGACGTAGATAGCATAAATTTGAAAGGTGGACGTTATCCATACTAATATTATAAATGCGAAAGTAACTCTGTCTGTCTGTCTGTTACGCTTTCCCGCTTAAACCTCTCAACCGATTTTGATGAAATTTGGCACAGACAATCTTTAGACCTTGACAAAGAACATAGGCTACCTTTTATCCCGGAAAAATTTAATGTTCCCGAGGGAAATCTGAAAAGCGCGATATAACCGAACTCTACGCGGGCGAAGCCGCGGGCGGAAAGCTAGTAATATATACATATTTTAGAGATCCCAATGTAGCATTATTTGAAGTTTCAAATAAATACGGATGAATAAGTGATATTAATAAATTTAATGTTACATAATAGCTCAATCTTTACAATGAAACGACTCCGTATGAGGAACTGCAGTTATAACAGTTCCACGATTTGTCACGACCATCATTGGTTCATGGTACCGATCATAAAGATAAAGGTTCGGGGGGACCAATTAGTGAGATCGTTAGCATTGCTACATAATAGGCGCCTTAACTCACGGCGACTGTAGACGACTCAGACACAGCACGATTCGTGATGGTACCCTCAGCAAATGCATTAGATACAGTAACCACGGAATTAATTGCGGAAAAAATATATGCATTCCAGAAATGTTTTTGGTTTACGAAACTTTCTTACGGTAAATTTTACACACGTTTCTTTAACGGCCATTTGGGAGTAAAAGAACAATTCTGTGCTAATGATAAACGTCGATTGAGGTCAGAGCTTGACGACACATTGACACTGTATCATGTAATTACTTACATTTACATTACTCAAATTGGAACTAACCGTAATTTTAGGAAGTGGACTTTCAATTGTTTTTGTGTCTTCGTTTAATGTACAAACATTCTAAAACTAATTCAAGCCGGCCATTACAACTAAAGTATCTTTCATAAACGCCTTTGTCCTTAACGAGGTGACCAAAGTCCTCGAGCATTTAGTACTAATTGAAACCTATTTTAGTAATAACGTGTCAACGTAAATAAGGTCCTTTGGTACCACCTCGATACTGTTGAATGCCCAAAGCGATTCAGCGGTAATAAATCGTGGTAACTGGAGTTATAGAAACTCTGGGAACTATTATGGGGAATTTATAGTCTCCAAAATTATGGTAATTGCATCTTGTTGAGGACAAACAAGATATATAAATGCAACATAGACTATATAGATGTACCAGTACCAGTGTATTGCGCGATTGCAATCAACGGGCTTCGAAATTAGGTTGAAGGATTTAGGTCTGTACAAAGGATGTAATTTCACACCCCAAAATTCGATATTATGCGATGGGATTCTAATTCTATAAAACAGGGAACGGTATACTCAAATTACTAACCGTATCAATACTGAAATTCTAGTCGAACAATTTATGTAGTGATGACGTAAAATTACTAGTTTCTATATTCCCGCCAAGCTCCATAAAGAATATAGGTAAACAAACCAATATAGGGTTATCACAACTCACGTTTTACAAATGTCCTGTTATTTACATGATTATCGACTTTTACATGCTAACTACTTATTAACAATTCCTAATGCAGCATATTTCAATAGAATCACGTAAATAACATGCATAATAATTTGGTATTTCGAAAAACCATTCAAGTCTACATTAATTTTACGTGATAGCCCTACAAAAAAAGAAAGATAGATGAAATCCAGGTATTAAACACATTTTGTGGAATTCAACCAATGAATAAAGTTGAGGCTTTTGGCAATACAATTTTGCGTATTTTAATTACTTTCAAATCAACTACATGACACATGCATTGTAATACTTTCAAGTATGGACTAATTATAATACATATTTATCAAACAATTTAACCTATTAAGAAATTAGCTTACATGTGTGTCATATTTCATGCAAATCGGTTAAGCGTTCTATGCAAATCATAAATATCTAAACAAATAAACTGTTTACATTAGTAGGAAGTAGAATTATTACTTTTATGAAAATCTTCTATCTAGAAAAAGTTAACATCTGTCTTTTAGGCGTAAACTACTCGTTGCCTAGCAACGGTTTGTTTACCTCTATTCTTTATCGAATTTGGCCGACATATAGGTGTTAGTTGTTGTAAGTATCACAACAGTCAAGGTCGAAACTAAAAAGTTTCATTGATAAAATGACAAGGCAATGTGTATGCATAAACAATGATCTTGATAATAATGCAACCGAAAATAATGTCAAACTGCTTTAAACGAATCTAATTAAAGCCAAATTTCTAACCAATTTAGCGCTATTAATGTATCCGTCTACAATTAAGTTAATGGTTAATATTTATAACAGCATAGCCATTACAAATAAAAGGTTTTATTCGCTCTGGAGTAAACGGACCGTGAAGAGGACGTTTCGCGAATTGCCAAAGAAGCGCGCGGTTTTATGCAACGCAATCGCGTCCTGCCTTAATTACTTTTACGAATTAATTGAATGTCAACGTACCTTAATAACTCGTTTGGAATCCGTGGTTGCTCAATGGATGTGATTGCTTTTAAAAAGGATGTGAGTTGAGATGCAGTTATTTATTGAACATACATTTTTCCTTTTAAAGGACGCAGAAGGCCAACACAGGTAATTAAAGTCGTTCAAAATCTAGTCAGTCTTATTTTGCGACAAATAAATGTCTAAAGCTTCTCAAAATGTAGAAGAAATTAGACGTGTTTTTGACAGATTGGAATTGAGATCAGACTGTGAACGTTTATAAAATTATTTATTTGGCTCAGGCAACAAAGGCCCGTAATAAAATATGATAATAATATATTATAACATACAATAAAAACAAATTTAAAATACTTTACATATTTAACTTTATAAACTCTATACAATATGTAAAGAAACCCCTGTCCGACCCATAAGGATAATAAAGGTTAGGTAAACACTTAACCAAATATAATATAAAATTTTACATTATCATCATAGTAACAATACTAATGAATTTTGAAATAATCCTTTTTTCCCGGGAATTAATTCCAATTTCCCCGAAATTTGGTAATTTTTAAAAAAGTGACAACACCGGTATTATTATAAGCGAATAGCGACGCGACCACGTCACAGGTGCTGCGTGCCCTGCCCCCCGCCGCCCGCGGAAGGGGTTGCTTACCGCACATGTATTAAGTTACCTCTTTTTACGAAATAATATTTATTTTTTTAGGGGGATTTTTTTAAGTTTAGCCTGTCTTTGTGGGCATTAGTAGAATCAGTTATCGATACCTAACAATACCTTCACGGATCGGACAGGGTTTTCTTTACATATTGTATAAAACTAAACTCATACTCCCCTCATCATCATAGTTACCTGATCTCTGAACTGTACAGGTAACATCACTCGTCGTGTGCTTATATCGACTTTAGATACCTAAAGTCCCTCGTTGTATGTACTATATTTATACAACGATATTTTTTGTTTACATATGCGAAAAACATGTCCAGTATTTTTAAGTAAAGGATATATGTACATATGTACAAAATTTCAAAAAGATATCATGAACAACCACAAAGTTATGAGCTTGTTATCTTACGTGGTTTTCTCAACAAAAATATGGTCAACGCACCGCTCGGTGCAGGCTCCTAGTACTATGATCTACCGTCAGCTGTGTTGTGCGTTCGGTAACCACACCGCAACAATTTCTAAATGTATTTGGGAAAAATATAACATGGTGTAAAAATGATTGGAGTCGATTTAGTTGCTCATTCTGAACAAAGTATAATCAGGTTTCGTTTCAAAAAAAAAATATTGTATAGGTAAACCGTAGACACGCTCTACATTGACAAATCTAGTATTAGAAGCCCCACAAGTTTTGGCATAATCATGGATACACGTGCCACAGTAGCACGTGTTCGATCTACAAAACAATATTCTATTTTGTATGGCTCCCATCTGACAAATGAGGTCATTAAACTACTTGGAAACTATCCTCGGAATTCGACGCATCATTCTTACTGACTACCTCACATTTGCTTGCATTGTGAAATTCTGTTACTACAAGAGGCTACTTGAATCTTGACCCAAATAAAAGAACTCCCAAAAATGGCTATAGAATACAAAATGTTACATATTCAACCAACAATTCCGGTAATTAGGTTGCACTAAAATGATATCATACATTTATGACCACCAACTATGTCTGACGGGGCTACATTAAACTACTAAAATTAATTAGGCCACTTGCATATCGTCATATTAAAGTTAACAGTTATGTCATAGAACAAAACATCAGTGGCAATGGGTTTCATTTTGATAGTACAACAACATTCGACATTTGTCGTCCTCCGTGGCGCAGTTGTCAACACGCCTGCCTGCGACATGGAGGCCCCGGGTTCGACCCCGGTCAGGTCATGATGGAAAACGATCTTTTCCTGATTGGCCTGGGTCTTGAATGTTTATCTATATGTATACATATGTGTCTATTATAAATATAGTCTCGTTGAGTTAGTATCCCATAACACAAGTCTCGAACTTACTTTGGGGCTAGGTCAATCAGTGTGATTTGCCCGTATCAAAAAAAAAATACTTTATTTCTAAAGCATTAAGGCTCAATGTTGATTGGGAATATCTGTCAGTTTGGGGTAGCTTAACCTGCTGTCGTTCGTACATGCACATAATATACATCTGTACATAGGTATGTATATTTTGTAACAATTTTTGGCTCAATCAAGGCACTTCAATTTTGTGTCTCAAGACATCAAACTGACATACCTTTATCAGTTTAAGACAAAGTATGGACATAGGTCTCGTCAGCCTAGGGTTGCCAGTCCGCCGGGAAATCCGGGATTGTCCCGGAATCTTGCCTCTTGTCCCGGAATGACCTCTTGTCCCGGAATGAGCGGTAATTGTCCCGGATTTTAAAAAGTTATCAATCTTGCATAGAATATATTAAGAAAGATATACTTAGTAAGAATTTACGAGTGTCCGATTTGGAATTTTTTTTTTGCCGTTCTTCCTCCGACTCTGCCGGATTTGATTTCGAATGAGCTTTTTTTTTTAGCCGTTCTTCCTCCGACTCTCCCGGATTTGATTTCAAAATTTCAAATGACTTTTTTTTTTTTTTTTAGCTGTTCGTTCTTATTCCTCTCTGTCGACGACTGCCCCGGATTTTGTAACTTCCTATCTGGCAACCCTACGTCAGCCCCTTTAGCAACTTGTTCCACATGTCATGTCTCAACATGTCCATATTAGCGGATGGGACCGTTTACGTTTAAATATAGCGGGGCAGGTGCCAAGCCAGTTTGGTCTACATTTCTGCAAGAGTTCTACGGAGGATGCTTATTTAAAAAAAAAAGGTTCAATACCACTTCATACCATGCACCCGTCCGCCTTAAGCCCACTTTTGCACGGACTTAGTAATCATGCCGAGAATTTATCACGCATTGGATTTTCAACTAACGTAATTAAGCCGAAGGTTGGGAATAAAACAGCGCATTCCAGCGTGTCAAAAAAATATACTCCTCGATTTTCAACTCTCGGTGCTAATCAGTGAATCAAAAATACAGTGCGCAAAATACATCGTTGCAGGAGAAATACGCTCGTGCCTACCTGGGCATATTCGACAAAAACTGCAATTAGAGATAAGCAATAAAAACAGGGAGGCAGATGTCATCGTTGTAAAAGCAGTTGATTACAGAAAAAGCATAAGCAGTGTTGAACTGTTGAAAAGAATGTACAGATACCAGCAGGTCAAGCTACCCCAAACTGTCAAATTTTCTCAATGAACATTGAACCTAATGCTTTAATGATAAGGTTGGAAATCTGACAGATTCTAGTAAGTTGATGTGCTGGCGTCTATATCTATCGTTACTAATATTATAAATCAGACAGTGAGTTTGTTTGTTTGTTTTTTTCCGCTTTCACGCCGTAACTATAGAACCGATTGCTTTGAAATTTTGCAGACGTAAAGTTAGAAGACCGGATTAAATAATAGGGTACTTTTTATCCCGGAAAACATTTTATATTCCCGAGGGAAATCTAAAAAGCGCGATATTACCGAATTCCTCGCGTGCGCAGCCACGGCCGGTAAGCTAGTAATTAATACATAATTATATAAAGCTGAAGAGTTGGTTTGTTTGTTTCTGGTTCATTTGGAAAATTCTTTTTGCAATGGATAGCCCATTAACCCAGGAAAGCTTTAGGCTAACACGCTATAACGTCACGCTGCGACCAACGAGCACAGCATAGCAAAAATGTATGATGTATATTTTGGGGTTAAAATAAAATGTTCAAATAAATAACTCCGCGCGAACGAAGTCGCGGGCGGCCGCTAGTATCATATATGTAAATTAGCAAACAGTGGCCGACATTATTGCTACGAGGTGTCTCTTAAATAAATAATAATATAGTAAATTCATTTAATTCGCGTAAATAATACCTATCAATAGTACACATATAAAATCCAATCAATTAAAAATCAATTGAAATAGAATCAATACAGATATTAAAAAATGAAGATAACCTTTGTGAACTGTAGCAGAGTTTGATAATAGAGGTGAGGTGGGGGAATAATTATATTATCTAATTTAAATTAGAGAAGCTGACGTCCTAATTGAATTTACTCTTAGCTACTACATAACTACATCAACATATGTAAGTCTATACAATAGACTGTCTACATCAGCACCCTAATTGAGTAACTGTCAATTTGAATCATTTGGAAGCATATTGATAAACCGATGTTTTTTTTACGGGAAAGCTAACATGAGTGTCACTCGCATTTTTGATTGGACTTTTAAAACTATTATGGTGTCGTTTACTAAATAAAAGCACGTGATTTATGTAAAATGTACAGTGTTTAATAAAATGTAAAAGTACATTCAGTAAATAATTCATAAAGAACATTGAAATATCGCAGCATAGTGGCCACATCATTTAACCATTAATTTTAACCTTCCTCATAGACGGTTCACGCGGCCTTCTTTTTCAACTGTCATTTGCGATATCCGCCATTATCCATACTAATATCCATACTAATATTATAAATGCGAAAGTAACTCTGTCTGTCTGTCTGTTACGCTTTCCCGCCTAAACCTCTCAACCGATATTGATGAAATTTGGCACAGACAATCTTTGGACCCTGAGAAAAAACATAGGCTACCTGTTATCCCGGAAAAATTTGATATTTCCGAGGGAAATCTAAAAAGCGCGATATAACCGAACACCACGCGGGCGAAGACGCGGGCGGAAAGCACACAATCTTTAGACCCTGAGAAAGCACATAGGTTACCTTTTATCCTGGAAAAATTTGATGTTCCCGAAGGAAATCTAAAAAGCGCGATATAACCGAAATTTACGCGGGCGAAGCCGCGGGCGGAAAACTAGTTGTGAAATAAAATTTTCAAAGAATTTCTATAATTTCAAAATTTGTTATACGTGTTATTGGCAAAATTGTGGTATATATTCCACAGAGGCCATTGATCAAGACTTGAGGTTGAATCTCACCTTGAAAAACCCTTAAACACTATTGTGTTTATCCATAAACGATGAAAAATTTTTATTTAAACGTTCGCTAATCACTAGTTAACTTTAAGCTACGTTTACGAATAAAGGGGTATATCACAGACCTCTATTCCAAGAAAAAGAAGGGTATCATTTAAGTTCTATGTAAAACGAGGCGAGACATAGCCACTAACCGGTTACGTAAATAACACTCCGAGCTACTACTGGCAATAATATATTTTGTGCGTAAGCTATTTGGCACTATGTACATAATTAGATTAACAAATTATGATCTTATCAAAGCTAAGAGTTAAACATCCTATTCATAACATCTGTTTTATTGATTTGGTGGTTATAAAATAGTACATTACGATATTAGTGCGTAATGATGGTTATAATATGCGAGGCGGAATTTCAGCCCGAGCCGAAGGCGAGGGTGTAATTGAGCCGAGCATGTTATAACCAATACGCACGTATATCGTACGACGTTTTTTAACACACTTGCGAGGAAACAGAAAAAAAAGTATTTTATATTTTGTTCATTTTAAATAAACTCTATCTGTGAATGCACACTGTTGCTTTCCCGCCATTAGTATTATTATTTGTCATTTCAAATATGGAACAGCGCGCAGCGCGAGTCGTGCGGCGGCGATCAGTTCCATATTTACTTGAAATGGAAAATAATGCTGTTATGGAATTTGTATGGACTATAACTTAACTATTTGCTTTGATAACACACGCGTTTGTTATGGCCCGCTTTACATATTTAAAACCGGTGGAATTACATCAGCTTTACAAGCAAGGGTGTTAAAAATAAATTTACATGCAGAATATATCAAGAACACGCCGGATGTGAGCCGGAACAGCACAAGGCCTATAAAAAACTAAACTTTTCTTAGAATCTCGTTATTAATATAGAAAGTCAGCACACAATATACCCCTTTGTCACTAGTACTTTAGTTGGTTCAATATTTTAAAGAAAGTTTACAGACTAAACTTAAAGACCATGTTGGTCTTGGAAAAAGAGTTGAGAGGTTTTGACCTGCAGTGAAACATAACAGGCTTTTAATAAAAGGGCCCTATGGTCCCCGTCCATTGTCCCGTAAAGGGCAAGAATGGGGTAGTTGACAAAAAAAACTAATTAGCCGTCAGTCAGATTTCCAAAAAAAAAAAACTAGACACGCATTTTTTCTTTATTCATATAAACAAAAAATTAAGACGATACAGTGCAGGCAGTCGCTTCACGGAAAATGTCGAAGTTTAGCCATATCAGCAGTTGGACTGGTAAAGCGGACCCCAGACTCCAAAGCTGAAAAGGCTTCGGATGCGACTGGGATTAACGCTGGGATGATGATAATGATGAAGACGATACAGTGCGTTGAAAACTCGTGTGACGTCACTCCTTGCTATACTTCTTAGCGACTAGCGACGTCACCACAAATATAAAAGGCATCAAAGATCAGGAGTTGGAGTCTCCTGATCTTTGATGCCTTTTATATTTGTCAATTTTTATTAATTTAATAAAATATACGTCTCCAATATCTTTTTTTTTAATCTGAATGACGGACTAAATAGAATCTTTTTTTTTTACCCAGGAAACCGCCTCGCCTTTAATGAGATGTCAATTTTCGCCTCCTCCTTTATACCGCGTACATCGAGGGACTGAAATAATTTGCCAGCGGTGGTGTTTCCGTCGGACTACAATTTGAGTGTCTTCAAGGCTAGAGTGAATAGGCTCTTAATAAACTAGTGCGCTTTACCATCAACGATTGCGTCACTGCTTACCATCAGGCGGGATTGCGGTCAAGCGCTAGTTTATAATATATAAAAAAAAAATCCCTATTGAGGAGATCCGCAGAAGAATTAAAGTAGCCGACATAGCTCGAAGAATTGCAACACTTAGGTAAGAGGCAGTGGGCCGGGCACATTGTCCGTAGGACCGACGCCCGTTGGTGCCGACGGGTTTTAGAGTGGCGACCACGCACCGGAAGACGCAGCATGACCTTGTGAAGATCGCGGGAAACCGCTGGATGCGGAAGGCGAAGGACCGGTCCTCGTGGAGAACCTTGGGAGAGACCTATGTGCAACAGTGGACGTCTTTCGGCTGAAATGATGATGATGATGATGACGGTGGTCCTGAGATATGTTAAACCATAAAATAATAATAACAGGTCTGGAAATTTCAACAACTTTTTACTAAGGATTAAGTACTTACATGATTTTAGATCCACTTTTTTAGCGAGGGAAATCATGAAATGACTTCTCAATAAACAAAACAGAATTAGGTATTGAATTAGCAGTAACAAGTTGTGCGTCGATGTATACCACCCTCTACGCAATATTTTCTCGTCCTTTAACATAGAGAATCTTTTCCATGGCCACGATTTTTCCCGTTCTTTAATATAGTGATTCATTCAATTACCGTAGTTTTTGAACTATAAGCAATTCGTCTCTTCCCATTCATTTCGACCAATAAACAAACAAAACCCAATACCCATAAAATATTTTTGTTACAATTGATTGCGCTGCTAGCTTTGCAAATAACATTCTGCAACAATGGAGCGTGGTGCT
This sequence comes from Sesamia nonagrioides, assembly GCA_017933935.1. Taxonomy (NCBI): domain Eukaryota; kingdom Metazoa; phylum Arthropoda; class Insecta; order Lepidoptera; family Noctuidae; genus Sesamia; species Sesamia nonagrioides. Next base: position 542,505 of record JADWQK010001324.1, on the reverse strand, counting down.
ATCTATCCATTAGCATGTGGTACATGGGTCCGAACGAACTGAGCGCTGCTGTAGAGTTGTATTGGTGAATTCAATTTAAGTTTTTATTTCGTTTTTGTGAATTATGTGCGGGGTATATGGGTCAGTAACGTTTGGTGTCGAAAATAAAAGGACAGTGTTTCAGAGTAATGTAACTGGTGACTGTATATTTTATTATTTAAAAACGTTATTGGCTGTACAAGGGGATACGTGGTACACAGCAGATATATTAGTGTTTCTAATATGATCCCACTGCAGAGAAAAGGCTTCCCCAAAAAAGGCAAAAGTAGACCAATTAAGAACGAAAATACATATGTTTACGGCAAACATAACGCAAAAGAGAGCACATAAAGTAAAAAAATAAGGGTCTGCAGTAACAATTTCAGTGTAGAGCAATGGTAGCTCATTGATAACGGCCCCGATACAAGAGTCGTAGGTCTTGGGTTCGAAAGTAGGCAGGCACTTTACTTTGGGTAGAAAATTCTACCACCATTGCTTTTAAAACGCTGAAGGAAAACATTGTCAGGAAACCGGCATATCCAGGAGCCGAACATTCGAAAACATGTGACATCTACAAACCCGCACTGGGCACTTCTTAGAGATTGTAGCTAACTTCCTCTACGGGAGAGGAGGCCTGTGTCCTTGCAGTGGAAACATTAATGGCTGATTACAATCGTAATGCCATAACAAATTCAATATTCGTTCATAAAAAATCTACAACAAATTCCCAATACTTTTTGTAATTTTTTTTAACACGGACTTTCTGCTAATAATTAAACTCTAATACTTGAAAGTTTCAATACTCTAATAGTACACTACTAAATCAATACCATTAAAGAAGAATCATTATTCTATTCGCAGTGAGACCCCTCATTACTTCGCTAACCTTTGGTCTCGATAACCTGGAGCCGTGCCTCCAATGCAATGTTCAGCTAATACTAGTATGTGTTGAATGATGGTGCTGCTAACTTGTTGAATAAGCCACTTGGCAATATAGCCAGATGGTCAAAGAAACAGAGTTTTTAAACAAGACAACCGATTGTCAATAATAATCCGTAAGGTAAATCCGACGTTGAAGGTTTATCTCGTAATAAAAGGTAAGACAGTTATCAACAAAAATATCAGCTACATCTACACAGTGAAACGAATAGAACAACATAGTACTATATCTTCTTAATACCGGAATATGTATGTACTTAACTTCATAGCGTCTCGATGATCCTAACATATTCTGTACAGTGTAGTTATAATTTTAGGTATCCAGCAATTTTAGGTGTCAAATGATTGCGACTAGTTGGGATCAGTTGGGATCGTTCGGACCGCCCATTGGTCCGTTCCGTCCAAACGATCCCAACTAGTCGCAATCATTTGACAAAAATGTGTTCTCCGATTAGGGAGCTGAACAAACCCAGAATTTAAGCTTAATCATCAATGGTTTAAATTACTTGGCAAATTGTGCAAGTTATTATTAATTAAGCGAGAGATCTGTCATTTCTTTATAGGAGTGAAAGTTACCTATGGAATGTTTGATGGTAATCTTGTAAATCAATTAAAGAAATCCGAAGCCCCATAAGAACAGCGGGATAATTGTATAACACACAATCAGTACCAATCATTTTTATTTTGACAGTTCAACCACATGGGTTTCATTACATTGTTAAGCAGAGAAATTGTTCGAACAAATGAAATGTAGAAATAACATTAGACTTAACCTTCAAAATAATTTTTTTTACTCCTCTTATAAAGCAACTCCTTAAACCCTAAAACCTTTCCCTCTCTTATTCTCACATTTCCTGCAACCTTCTCAAGTAGTTTAGCCTAATACATATGTAAAGCTGAACACTTCGCAATAAGAACACTCCATCAATACTGGCTAGATGTGAACCCACGATATTTAGTCAGAGGAGCGGAGAGCGTATGTTTAATGTAACGAGGTCGAAACTACACAAGTATAATGGCTAAAGAAAAGGATATAACAGAAGGACAAAGCCCCAGCATTTGAGTGTTAGAAAAATTATACATTGAATTATTTCGCTCCTAGATAATCGATAAGACGCAGGAAATATGCAGAGCTAAGTAAATTCCGAGAAACTCTTGACGATATGTACAAACATTTTGATGGTAGTGGTGCATTTACTGTTAGCCGAAAGAAAAGTTGGACTGATAACTCTTTGAGGCGTAATTTATATCACAAAAAAGGACCTAATTGAGATACTGGTTATCTTTGCTATTACCCTAACTGTGACTATCCATACTAATATTATAAATGCGAAAGTAACTCTGTCTGTCTGTCTGTCTGTCTGTTACGCTTTCCCGCTTAAACCTCTCAACCGATTTTGATGAAATTTGGCACAGACAATCTTTAGACCCTGAGAATGAACATAGGCTACCTTTTATCCCGGAAAAATTTGATGTTCCCGAGGGAAACCTAAAAAGCGCGATATAACCGAACTCCACGCGGGCGAAGCCGCGGGCGGAAAGCTAGTCAGTTACATAATTTCGAAGAATATTACTAATTCATTGCTTCATAAATCAGTTCAAAAATATATCTCCTCAACTTACCCCACAGATTGCTATATTTTTGGTGATGTACTACTTAAACTGAGTGGTTCTTCTGACTTGATCTACTTTATTCTTTAGACGAAAGACTGTATTAATGTTCAATGAGATATCGCGCCGAAATATAGTATCATTGTTGGGAAAGTAACTGGAGAATATATCACTTGGGCATAATGAACTGAACCTAAGGTTATGTTGGCGCATCCATTAAACGTGTCATTATATTGAGATAAACTGCCAAAATTTTGAATTATGTCTTTTTCTGCAGAATTCTTTCTTTTTTCTTTCTGCAGATTTCGTTTCTTAAAGAACGTTTCAAGTTCCTTCATGACACACATAATAGATATCTGAGGTCATCGGAAAGCTTGGAATTAGAGATGCCGATGCATTCCACTAGTTTCTATGATAAATCCTTTACTGTACAAGCAGTTCGGCTTTGGAATGCCTTGCCCGTGTCTGTAAGACGTGCTCAAACACTGTTTACTTTTAAAACTATGATTAAAAAGCACTTCCTCTCTCTTTAAACATATTATTATATTTTATATGCTCTTGTATAATATTTATTAATTAGATGTATAAAATTATTTAAACTAGTATACACTTAACGTATATATTTATTGTATAATCTATGTAAATAGTACACTGTAGACTACCTACATTATTTCTTTATCCTTCCCCTTAGAATTCCATCCAAAGGTTGTCTGTAAAAGATCGCTCTTAGCGATAAGACCGCCCATTGTGTCACCCTTTGTAAAATATTTTTATTTATGTTCTGTAATCTATATGGTGTACATAATAAAGAGTATTCTATTCTATTCTATTCTAATATTTCGTCATAGCATAGAGGTGCAATAGCCCGCTAGATGTAAACGGTTTTTGATCAAACGGAAATACAGATGAGTAAAATGATTGTACTAAAATGAGAAGATAATAGGATATTTGAAAACTTATTAGTCCGTCAGTCAGATTTCCAAAAAATATTAGACACTTTTTCTTTTTTCTTATAAACAAAAAATGAAGACGACACAGCGCGTTGAAAAGTCGTGTAACGTCACTGCAGGCTACACTTTTTAGCGGCCAGTGAAGTCACCAGCCACCACTCCTGATCTTTGATGCCTTTTATATTTGTCAATTTTTATTGTTTTCATAAAACAAAATATGCGTATCCAATATTTTTCTATAATCTGAATGACGAACTAAATAGAATATTTTTTTTTTATCCAGGAAACATCCCTATTATGAATAGAAAAAGCAATTTTACGCTGTGAAAAGGTATTCAGGGAAGTCTTATAGAAGTTAATGATGACAATTAAGAAGACGTCAATGGTAAGCGCATAATAAGGCTACCTAATGTTTAGTGCTGAAATATCGATCATCATCATAGTCACATGAAGTCCACTGGTGGACATAGGCCTCCCCCAAGAATTTCAAAAAGAACGGTTGGACGCGGCCTGCATCCGCGCTTCCCTGCGATGTTGGTCAGGTCACCCAACCACCTAGTCGGTGCGTGTCCGACGCTGCGCTTGCCGGTATGTGGTCGCCATTCAAAAGCCTTTCTGCCCCGCCCACTGCCAGTGCCACTTCAAAGAGCTAATCCGCTGGGCTATGTCGGCGACTTCAGTTCTTTTTTTAATATATCAGTAAGTATAGAGAAATAAAGAAGGTTTAAAAAGAGGTATCTTCTTGTCTGTTATGATAATAATATAAACATTGACAGCCAGTTTTCTACCAAAGAAGATAACTTCAGAATAATTGTTTTAAAACTCTCAGCTTCAAACGTAATATCCTTTATTTCTCGGTTTTAGAACGAGTTACAACCTGCTCTTACAAATACTGGAGCACTTCCTCATTATAGTTCAATTGTGTGATAACAGTTAATACCGCTTCGTTCGTGCACTTGTTACAATTATTAGGATTATTTCCTCGTATTACCTCATTTTAAATGAATATGCAAAGAATTTAGAATTCTACCAATGTGAATTCTTTATTATTATTAAATACTTTCAGTACTACATAACAGGTGGGTAACAAATGTCTTGCCATGGCGCCTCTGCCGGGCCGGAACGAGCGAGGTAGACCAAAGAAATGCTGGCTTGACGTTGTAAGAAATGACATGCGTGCCAACAATCTCTTACCACAGGAAGCTAAAGATCGTGTGAAATGGAAGGGAATGTGCGGACCCCGGGCTCCAACGCGAAAGCCGCTGATGCAACCGGGATAAACGCTAAGATGGTGATGATGATGACTTTCAGTAGGTACTACATAAAATTGGACTTAATGGCATAGATATTTTTGTCAATACACAGGTTTTCTCGTTTATAGTGGATGCTAAAACCACACACAATCTCAAACACTGAACAACAAACCAGTAGTTAAGTCATAAAATTATTGTAATTTTATTACCAAACACCAGATTTATGAACGAAAACAAGACAATAGAAGAATGTATCGATCGTAACAGGTGGCATTTTGTTGTCTACCTACCTCCATGAAACAAAAGCTTGAGATAAAGAAGAACGATACGACACACAGCACAGCAACAGAGAAGTCAGCCACTGTACCAAAGCGTGCGATTCAGTTATCCCAATAACAAAAGATAGAAAATATCTTTATACAGCAGAGAAAGACTTACGGGCCGAACCCAATAAACTATCGACAGACCGTGAGAGCACAAGAGAAAATATAACAGTTAGTGTATATGTATAGATCTCTTTAATACCAGTATGAACTATGATCTCGGCTAGAAGACGCCTTAAATGTAGTGCTTTTTAGTTACTGTAGTTTTATGTCTCACATTTCAATGCGGTTATTTTAATACAAGTATTCCTTATTATTAAATAAAGTATATAGTAACAAATTCTTCTTCTTCTTTTTCAGCCTATAGATGTCCACTGCTGGACAAAGGCCTCTCCCAAGGCTTTCCACGCCGACCGGTCTTGTGCTGCCCGCATCCATCGGCTTTCCGCGACCTTCACCAAGTCATCGGTCCACCTTGTTGGGGGCCTCCCTACGTTGCGTCTGCCAGTACCTGGTCGCCACTCCGGAACCTTACTGCCCCATCGGCCATCGGTTCTACGAGCAATGTGCCCTGCCCACAGCCACTTAAGTTTCGCGACTCGCAGAGCTATGTAATAATAATAAGTAACATATTACTGTAATATAATATAATATATATAATATACAAGAGTAATATTGTATTTACAGGTCTAAATGCGAATAATTGGCTTTCTGTCGACTATTCTTTCCTTTTTTGGCTGTAACTTTTCCTTGTTATAATAAATAAATAATAGAATCATATACCTACCTAGGTCGCTTTTGATAAGGATTGTTGGGACGTTAAAACCATAAATAGATATGTTTTTCTACCTCCAGTGCCAAAACTGGTGATTAATTGGTAATTCGGTCGTAAAAGGGACAGACTGGTGTGGAACCGAGAAAAGCAAAATAAACTATTCTAAGACAATCTGATAGAATCCGCCTTACTGTACAACAAAGAAGCTAAAACAAACAATTTATTATCATCTTCAAATAGCTTCTTCCACAAAGACATGTACTATTTTAATACGACCTACTAATAAATAATCTGCAGTAAGTACACAAACGCCCACGTTTTTAATAGAATCTTAACGGCCGTGTCCACACGTGGCCATTTGAAACGATATTTTTATCTTTTTTAATCGTCAGTGTGACCGGTCAAGCGGGATGACTCAGTGTTGCCAGCGTTATGACGTCATCATCTCGACACAGACTGTGGTATGTTTGTAGTTCGTGTATAACAATATTTTGAAACATTTTAACAATGGTTTCCCTAGATACAATAACAAATGGCTTGTCATTTCATTCAAGTGATAGTTGATGGAATTTGCCTAGTGAATGATAGGAACCTTCCTAAATACATTATTTGTGGGGTTATAAGTATCACCTGGCCACTTTGGATTCAGTGGAGAGGCGTGCTAAGAGGCTGATTGGTAACCCTGATTTAACTCGAGACGGTCTCCAAAGCCTAGAGCACAGGCGTAGAGTAGTCAGCCTTTCGGTGTTTTAAAGGATGCATTTTGGTGAGTGTGCGAGGGAATTGCATGATTTATTTCCCCCATCTCCGTTCCACCATCGGATGACCCGTCGTACGGCGAGTTTCCACCCTTACGTTGTTAACACCACTACGATCCGGACGAAGCGCTTCGTCTCCTCCATAATAACGCGTACATCGAGGGACTGGAACAATTTGCCAGCGGCGGTGTTTCCGTCGGACTACAATTTGAGTGTCTTCAAGGCTAGAGTGAATAGGCTCTTAATAAAATAGTGCGCTTTACCATCAAAGATTGCGGTCAAGTGCTAGTTTATAATTTATAAATATATATACAACGTGTAACATAAAGGGTATATACATAACAAAGGCATGGCATCTTTACATGATATCAAACGATATTGGAAGGGTTTTTTAATCCTATCTCTTTATGTTAGGAAGTTATGAGGAAAAACACTGCCTGTGATAGGCTACTATCATACTAGTCGCACAGAGATATTGAAGACATTTATCGGATTTTGGCAAGTAACGTGACGGGTAACGAGTAGTTATTAATGTATGTAGTGTGCTGCCACGTTTGTTATGATTTGATTTTAAGAAACACACGAAACCGAAAATTTGGTACCAATTTTTTGAGTATTTTATTTTGAGTTGAAACCCTTCCGATATCGTTTGATATCATCTAAAGATGCCATGCCCTTGGTATGTATATACCCTTTTTGTTACACGTTGTATATAGAGTGAGTTGTAGGTATTTGTGGAAGACCTTGTGAAGACCGTAGGAATCAGTTAGATACAAGAAGCACAAAACCGTGCTTTAGTTGCGCAAGAATCTAACAATAACAATGGGTTTACTTTTGACAGTTTAACAACATCCGTTGCGTGATTTACTTCGTTGAGCAGATGAACATCGATCCAACATTTTAATCAGTGGATTAGCAATAGCCTTTAGGGTAAATCATATTGAAATGGATAGAGTGTTACGTAATTTGGGTGCATGCTGGTCGAACTGGGGGTTCTTGAGTTCCTGCCAGCAGTGGACGACCTTCTTCTGATGATTGATGATGATTTGTGTATGCTTAGTAGGTAATTAATTAAACCCCTTCCACATTGAGTTTGCCCTACCTGTCTTCTTTAGGTCGTCGATCCACAGTCGGTCGAGTTGTGAGAGTCCTTCCCTCAGCACGCTTGCCGATACGCGGTATCCACTCCAGGACTCGACAACCAAAATGAATGCAGAATAATACGATAGTCGGCTGTTAATAATCTAACCTAATTTGTATTAAAGACATTTTTATTTCAAATGGACATATTAAGGTCGGCATGACGTCACCGTTACATTGAATATTCAATTTCTATAACTATGATGTCATAGTAACGACCTTTGGGATAATGTAACATCAAAATTTTACTCAGACACGTGGGCGATTGTTGTGTTAACTGTACCCAATCTCTCAGGTAAATAAGATTCGACCATCGTCGAGTACAAACTGTTTAATCGTACTGCTCTTAGAACTTTAGAAGCGTACGCGTATGTTCTGGCATGATGAAGCCGCACGGAGGACGGCTCCGAGCAGTTGTGTTGGCAATGTGTGCCGGGTACGATGCACCAAATGTTGTAATACCACTTGAGTTTGGTCGTGCAGGGACTCCAGATCAATCTCCCTCTGGCGCAGCATCGTGGGTCATGTTGTTGGCTTAAACATTGCATCACCTCGGTCAACTGCCGTCTTCCTTCCTATTCACTGAGTTTCTTGAGTGAATAGGTTCTTAATAAACTAGCGCTTTTTACCACCAACAATTGCATCACTGCTTACCATCAGGCGGGATTGCGGCCAAGCTCTAGTTTATACAATATGTAAAGAAAACCCTGTCCGACCCATAAGGATAATAAAGGTTAGATAAACACATGACCAAATCCATACTAATATTATAAATGCGAAAGTAACTCTGTCTGTCTGTCTGTCTGTTACGCTTTCCCGCTTAAACCTCTCAACCGGTTTTGATGAAATTTGGCACCGACAATCTATAGACCCTGAGAAAGAACATAGGCTACCTTTTATCCCAGAAAAATTTGATGTTCCCGAGGGAAATCTAAAAAGCGCGATATAACCGAAATTTACGCGGGCGAAGCAGCGGGCGGAAAGCTAGTATAATATAAAATTTTACGTAAATATCATAGTAACAATACTAATGAATTTTAAAATCATCTTTTATTCCCGCGAATTAATTCCAACTTCCCCGAAATTTGGTAATTTTTATAAAAGTGACAACACCATTTTGACGGTACGCTTATGCGATTCGACCACGCGTCGCGTGCCCTGCCCCCGGTCGCCCGCGGAAGGGTGTTCAACGGCACATGTATTAAGCTACCTCTTTTTGCAAAATAATATTTATTTTTAGGGGGATTTTTTTTTAAACTTTAGTCCGGCTTTGTAGGCATTAGTAGAATCAGTTACCAATTCCTAACAATACCTTCACGGATCGGACAGGGTTTTCTTTACATATTGTATACATAATAAAAACTTAAGACCCCAACGCTTGGGTCTTGAATCTACTCTAAGAACTTTACTTCCCGTTAGATCCACTAACAGCACCATGATATTGCTGTTCCACTGCTTCATATGTTAGAAAATTACGTCTGCTCAACAACATAGATAACGCAATGCCTGTTGCAATGTCAAAATAAAACCCATTGCTACTGACAGTGTCTTACGCAACCACCAACAGATGGCGACTAATCAAGAAGTATCGAAGGTAAACATATCTTACGCTGACTCCAATAGATCGAGATAAGGACATTAGGTAGACACAATGATGATGATTATGAAAGTCTAAGATAGATTGATCAGCAAGGTAATTACGTAACACACTATCAGTAGCAATGGATTTTATTTTGACAGTTCAACAACATACATTGCGTTGTTTACTTTACTTCTTCATCTTGAGCAAATACATTTTTGGAAGCTATAAAGCAATGTCCCGTGTGGTACCGGACTAAGAATAGTACCAACCCATATCCCCCCGTGGGTATCGTAAGAGGCGACTAAGGGAACTCTCACCAGGGAAGCGGGCAGGAGCGCTTCTACTGTGGAATAACAAATTACTGTGATCCCTAACCCGCCTGGCAAGCGTGGGGATTATGGCAATGCCCCCTAATGGAATGAAAGCCTTGGGGGAGGCCTCTGTCCAGCAGTGGACCTCTATAGGCTGAGAAGAAGAAGCAATATGCTTCAAAAAGATTCCAATTGATAGTAATAGTGTGTTACACAATTAGGGTGCTGAGTGAGGCTAACAATTGATAGTAATAGTGTGTTACACAATTAGGGTGCTGAGTGAGGCTAACAATTGATAGTAATAGTGTGTTACACAATTAGGGTGCTGAGTAAAGCTAACAATTGATAGTAATAGTGTGTTACACAATTAGGGTGCTGAGTAAAGCTAACAATTGATAGTAATGGTGTGTTACAAAATTAGGGTGCTGAGTGAGGCTAACAATTGATAGTAATAGTGTGTTACACAATTATGGTGCTGAGTGAGGCTAACAATTGATAGTAATAGTGTGTTACACAATTAGAGTGCTGAGTGAGGCTAACAATTGATAGTAATAGTGTGTTACACAATTAGCGTGCTGAGTGAGGCTAACAATTGATAGTAATAGTGTGATACACAATTAGGGTGCTGAATGAGGCTAACAATTCAGTTCAAAATACCTCTTTTATTATTATATTGTATAGTATATGCAGCAATCAAAACATGCTGTTTGTAAGACTCGAATCGAAGAATCCTCGTAAAGAGTGCAGAGTCGTGCAGAGTTTGAAAACACGGTTGATGCAGTGGCTGAGCGATCGACTGCTCCGAAGCGTGTCGAGGATTCCATTCCCGCGCAGAACTAATATTTGTATGGCCTACAGATATTTGTTCTGGGTCTGGTAGTTTATGTATGTAACTCAAAAATGATTCAAAAATGTTAAGGCTAAAACTAAAATTAGTGTAGTGACACATCTGCGGAACGTACGGCGCCGAAAGATCAGCTGCTGAAGTGTCAGTCGCAATATTCAGTTGTTATGACAAACCAAACGGTCAAAACGCGGCGTCTTGTTCAGCGCGTCATCGTCGTCAGTCTGTCTGTGTCAACACTTTGTGGTGTGCGGCTTTTGTGACGTACCTGAATTGCCCAGAAAAATGGATTTAATTAGAATATTAGCTATTATAGAGGGCTTAGAAGACGTTGCCGCTCTTCGCTACCGACACGCGCGCGATGCACAACACACGCCGAACGTTCTGCTACACCCGCCGAACTTTCGGTCGCGCAACGCAACGCGTGATGTGTCGCTTGCTAAGCGAAATACATTAAATGCGTTTTAGCTGAAAAAATTGAATTGAAAGGTTAGGCTCTACGCCGAACGCGGCGTAATTTCGGCTGATGTGTCATAAAGTAGGTAATTGAAATACACTTCGAGCGTATTTAGCCGAACTTTCGGCGCTGTACGTTCCGCAGATGTGGCGCGACACTAAAATTAGGTTTAATTTTGAAATAAGACGGTTAATGTTTGTAAACGCACCCAAAACACAGCAGTGATTCCTAATACGGACCGACGTTTTTTATATAAAAATTAAAACTACACAAACACTACCTACATGTACTTAGGCGCTTTATCTCAGTAGGTAGATACATACCTACATTTTATTATAACATTCCACCCGAAGCGCAAAATGGCGAATAAAATGTAACATTATAACAACAAGTAAATCATATTATCAAAGCGAAACAAATGATAAGTCGGGGTCATCGTTCGTGCTCACCGGACACCGGACGGGTGATATCTGTATGGCGATAACCTACCGCCTCTGTACTGTCCTTTATCTCGAGGGAGGTTGTGGTGTGGCTATAAGGGGTCATCCAAGTACGTCACACATAAAGGGGGGAGGGGGGTGTCGACAAAGTGTGACTTGGTGTGACAAGGGGTGGGTGGGGTACTAAGTTTCGTGACATCACATTTCAAAATCTCTAGAGGTAGTAATCGCGTAATTTGAAATATTAATTATATACTAAAAAATATTTCCAACTCTATCTTTGGGAAAATACGGTTTAAATTGTTTTGTTTACGAGTTCATACCCGCTCTAGTGACACGCACCGATCGCCTACGAGCCCTTTGAGTTTCTTTCTTTTTCTTTATATTCAATAGTTTATTGCTTTGTTATTGTTTCAAATATTTGATATAATGTTGATTTCATTAAAAAAGTACTTAATTTAAATGAAATAAAACTAAATTTAGAAATTGAAAAACATGTGACGTCACACTAGGGAGGGGGGGTTCTCGGAAATGTGAACACCTGTGACAAGGACGGGGGGGGCCTCAAAAAATCATGAAATTCGTGTGACGTACTTTATGGATGGCCCCTAAGCGACTAAAGTTGCTATCTTTCTGAATATCACTGCGCTTGGGCTGTGCCGGAGGGCAACCAGGTATTTGGGCGAAATGTGGGGCATGAGGACTTGAGAAAGTCAAAGAGATACTGTTGAAGTATGTGAGTTTTAATGTTTGTAAACACATCCACAATACAGAAGTTCATTTAGTTTGATTTTTTACAATGGATTAATATGTGAGCTGTCACGTCCTTTATACCTGGGGCTTTTCTTTAGGTAATAAGTTTTTACTTATTTACATTTCCATTTTAATCGTATTTTATTTTTTGTTTTTGCTTTGCTGGTATTTTGGCGTGGCTAGCTGGCATATGGTAAATAATTTCATCGTTGTTGTGTCTTCTTTTGTCCATTAATGTACCTACATAGTATTGTATAAAGTCATGTGTTTTTTAAATGAACAGACAGCTGTGCTGCTGGGGCGTTTGTTCCGCCACTTCTTCTTCCCAGCGAAAGCACTAGGAAAGGAAGTGGCGAAGGGTGGGCGTTTTGAGGGACTATGTTATGTAATATTGACGTTCAAAAAGTGCTGTTTCTCAGCCTAATTTAAATTAATGACTTTTGATTCTGATTTTTTATATTTTTTATTAAGAAGAAACTTCTAGTGCGGGTCGAGGTTTTTTAAAAAAGAAAAGTTTATTGAAAAAGTCATATTTACCAAGCCGCCATCCACTAGCTATAATACTGTTATCAGAGATTATTTCAGACCATTAAATTATATTGGATACTTATAAATCCCTTTCCAGCACAAACAGCGTTTCACTAACATACCCGCTTATAGTCGAAGCCAGCCCATCATCGATACCCGACCAAATTAACAGAACTAGTAATTGTTTGAAAAATAAAAGTACTACAGATCAAAATATATTGGCTGTGAAGTCATAATGTAGCTTGCCCATTTGGCAGATAATTGCCATTTTGTGGTCATTATATGCGATTTCCAGGGTTACTGAAAGGTGGTCTGATAACACAGTCTTTGGATATTTAAAGACGTTGTTATTGAAAATCTTTATTAAGTACTAGCTGTCCGCCTGCGGCTTCGCCCGCGTGGAGTTCGGTTATATCGCGTTTTTGAGATTTCCCTCGGGAACATCAAATTTTTCCGGGATAAAAGGTAGCCTATGTTCTTTCTCAGGGTCTAAAGATTGTCTGTGCCAAATTTCATCAAAATCGGTTGAGAGGTTTAAGCGGGAAAGCGTAACAGACAGACAGACAGAGTTACTTTCGCATTTATAATATTAGTATGGATGACTACTTATGATTTAAAGAGCCTAAAACGTAAATTAGCTCAATAATTAGTTTCATTATGTATAAGGCACGATCGAGTGAAGAAGACCTGGTGCTACACAACCTATCCTATTTCAAGTTAAGCAAATATCAAGTTCATTGCATTAAAAAATAAATTCATTTCAGATTGGCTAGCTATTAAAGAAGTTATTAAAATGTTTGAAGTTGTAATGTAAACTTAACTTTAATAAGTAGGATTCAAAGTTCTTTTTCCATTAATCTATACTAATATATAAAGCTTCTTTGTTTGTTTGTTCGCGCTAATCTCAGGAACTACTGGTCCGATTTGAAAAATTCTTTTTGCGTTGCATAGCCCATTAATCCAGGAAGGCTTTAGGCTATATAACATCACGCTGCGACCATTAGGAGCTGAGCATAACTAATTCCAGGCCAACGAAGTCGCTGGCGGAAGCTAGTTGAATATAAATTATGAATTAGTGCTATTTATCAGTAGGTACAAACTTGTATCTCTTTATAAACATATTGTTACATGTACATTATAAGACTAGATATCAGTACCGACCTATACTTAAAAACAAAGATTAAAAAAAAAATTACAATTACACAACCTGTCAAATTTCTGTAATCGATTTTGAACTCTATGGTAAAAAGCATTAAGGTTCACGGTTGATTGGGATAATTGTGAAATTAATTTTTTTTCGGGTAGCTTTCAGCTTACGTCTGTACCTACATATTTCATGCACAAACACATTCACAAGTGAGCGTAATTTCAATAAGGCTTTTATTTCTGTGACCCAATGGCTTGTTCTACACCAAAGTCAGATTAAGTAAGCTTTTGCTTATTTAATCTGACTTGATAGAAATTATAGATTTAATATTTTTTTATGAAATCTATATCCATACTAATATTATAAATGCGAAAGTAACTCTGTCTGTCTGTCTATCTGTTATGTTTCCCGCTTAAACTTCTCAACCGATTTTGATGAAATTTGGCACAGACAATCTTTAGACCCTGAGAAAGGACAGAGGCTACCTTTTATTGAAAAATTTGATATTCCCGAGGGAAATCTAAGAAGCGCGATATAACCGAATTCCACGCGGGCGAAGTCGCGGCCGGAAAGCTAGTTTTCTATATCAGTGTATTTCAACCTTTTTCAATATTTTGCGACCCCTATCCTTCCTCTGCTCCGAACTTGATAGTTCAGTATGTCATTTAGTGAATATTTTGGTTAAATAGAAAAGCAGAATTCCTACAACCAACCACAGAAACTGGGATTCTATTTGGAAACCTCAAAAATTCCAAAGAAACGGTGACCCCCCAGATGAACTTACACGTTGAAAAATACTATTTTACACTAAGAATTTTGACAGTTTATTTGTTTAAATGCGCTGATCTAAAATTTCAAACTCTTTTTCACTCTCCCTGCTCAAGCAACCGTATCGTACAATATCAAAGCGAGGCAAAAATAGCATTTCACCCTTTAAGGGAGAAATATTTTTTTTGTATTTATTAATGTTACCTAAAAGCCTACAAAAACGAGTCTTTATCCAGAAGTAGGAAAATCATGAATAAAGACTCGCCTTTTACTGTTCCATTAAAAAGAATATTTATTTTTGAAAATGGAACTAATACCGGCGATCCCTTCGGTAGAATGCGTGTGTGATGAGTCATAATTCTAAGAAAAGTATTGTAATGTGGATTGTTTAAGTTGGTTCCGAGGGTAGATTCGATTGTATAGACTGAAATAACGGCTCGATGAGGGTGCTCCTATATTGTTACTGTCTATAAATACGGAAGCCCGACCCTTAGCGGGGGTTCTTCATCGAGCCGTCGAACGGAACACACTACCAGTTAAGTATCCATAATATTTCTTATACATAAGTCTTATGTGCCTTGTCTTATGTACTTTATATTACTAATGATTCTAAATATATCCCGTATGTAATGTTATAAGTAAATACATATATACATAATGTTTCTTCTATATGTAATGGTTTGTAATTTATATAAAAAAAAAAAATGTTTGTTTGAGTCTTATTTATCCACTCTTTGCCATCCTAACACGTGTATTGTGGGGCGACAACAGAAGAAATTAAAAAAAACCTCATCTACCTAGCCTTGTCCCACATATAGTAGATCAGCTTCCAATCTACAACTAGCTATCTGATCTCCACAACCCAGTTATTGGGTAATACGATACCGACTGTTAAGTCTGGTTTTTAGAGCACCTCTGATTATCCGTAGTGACAATGATATCCGGGATCAACGGTTTAAAGTTGTTTCCGTGGCATCAAGGGGTTTCAAAGGTCTCTCTCAAGGGTAAAGATGGTCACCCATCCTTGTACCAGCGGCAGCAAGCGTAGCTTAACCTGATCGATCGACCTGTTGCTAGTTGTTATTATTTAGACAAGAGTCCTCCCGCGAAAAAACGCGAAACCTTTATAATTTTTCTCTAATTGCAAATTCTATTTTCATAATTGGTGATCGTGATTTATTTAATGTTCTATGGATTAATTCATTTTCTCGCAATCGTAGTGAATAATAGAGTGTAACACACGGCGCTAAAAATCCATTGTGACTCTGTTTCTATTTAAACCCTCGCAAAAACTGTGTACTAAAACTACCTCGTATATAATGGGTCATTTTAGCCCCTCGTATGCAATATCATTTTTACTTTATACGATCCTGAATATAGTTTGTTCTGAGTAAGCAACTGAATCGACTCCAATCATTTTTACACCATGTTATAACTTTTCCCAAATACATTTAGAAATTGTTGCAGTGTGGTTACCGAGCGCACAACACAGCTGACAGTAGATCATAGTACTAGGATGCTTACATTCGATCCAGCCGTCCCTTGCTGTCCTCTCTAGCGACGCCCTAAGCCGAGGTTCGTACCCCACAGGGGGTGCCCTTAGTGCGCAGTCGCCCAATTTTAATTTAGTTTTAAGTGCCCCTGGCTGGAGGCTTTAATTTTAATTAAGTCATCCACAGGAAAGTCTGGTTAAGTAGTTACGGCCTCTAATGGCCACCTACGAGATGCCATATCAAAAAAAAAAAAGCTAGGATGCCTAGGCCAGGAGCCTGCGCCTTTGGCGGCGCAGCGCGGGGGGGCGCTCCTAGGGTGCGTTGACCATACTTACATATTTTTTTTGGGACAACCAAGTATGATAACAAGCTCATGACTTTGTGGTTTTTCATTATATCTTTTTGAAATTTTGTACATAGATTCTTTACTTAAATATGATGATAATGACTTAAAAATACTGGACACGTGTTTCGGGTTTCGCATTAAACAAAAAATAACGTTGTACTTATATCCACTATTAGCGCCACCCATTTAACATCACACTAAGGCCCGTATTACAGAAGGAAACTCAAGCATTGATCTCTGTTTAAACATTACTTAAAACTAGTTTCAACCAATCAAATGGCTTGAAATAGAGCTTGAGTTTTGAGTAACGTTCTGTAATACGGACCTAGGAATTTTAGGAGCAAAAAGTAAGAAAAAAAGCTAAGCGAAAACCGTAACAGTGCGGCCAGCCAATGCGAAGCAATGCAATGATTCATCTAAATCTTAAAATATACCGTTTTGTTTTTCTTCGCTATTATCTATCGGTCTAAGTTCACGATTCATCGCTTTTAGAACCAAAACCACGGCTCACTTGCATCGTTTGATCCATAAAATCTATCCATGTTTTTCAATCTCACGTAGAGAATTCAAATCAATTGCATACGAGCACAACACGAACATGGCGTGAGAAAACCGCACGTTTGATAATAAATCCAGATTCGCATTGAGAGAAAATATATCGCTTACTGGGCTGTAGCCGCAATCTGTTCCCGTGGACAGAACCACAGAAGAACAGAAGCACTTCTCTTTCACAAGCAGCTATAAACTTGGTATGCCAAGTTTATAGCTGCTTGTGAAAGAGAAGTGCTTGTTACAATTGTTTTTATTACTACTGCAGATCAGCACCCTAAATTGCGTAACAGACTAATCCAATGCTCCACGTGTCCGAAACTGTGTCTGCTGAACAACGTAAATAAAGCAATGAATGTTGTTGAACTGTCAAAATAGAACCCATTACTACTCATAGTCTGATACACAATGACCCTGCTGATTAACTGCGTTTTGACATTGGGGAGTAACTAATCTACGCGGAGTCGGATCGCCTTTAGTCGAGATATTTCATCCGAAGCGAAAAGAGGTGAATGACGTATTTTCACTATTATTGTATGGACGGTCATGAGCAAAAGTAGACAAGTAAGACAGCTTCCGTGGCGTAGCTGTAGCGAACGCGGCCGCTGCGCAAGGAGGCGCGGATTCGATTCCCGCTCAATACAAATATTTGTATGCATGAATATGAATATTTGCTCTGGTCTGGTCGTGCCTCGGAAAGCACGTTAAGCCGTTGGTCCCGGTTGCCATACGAACATCTAGTGGCAGTCGTTACGGGTTGTTGGAGCCCTCAAAAGTCCAACAATTGGTCTAACTGCAATGCTTCGATGTCGCCTTCGGGTTGTGGAGGTCAGACGGCAGTCGCTTCACGGAAAATGTCGAAGTTTAGCCATATCAGCAGCTGGACTGGTAAAGCGGACCCCAGACTCCAAAGCTGAAAAGGCTTCGGATGCGACTGGGATTAACGCTGGGATGATGATGATGATGATGATGATGATGATGATGGTCATGAGCAACACTATATATAATAGTTTGCTTTAGATTTACTCCTTTATTTTTAATGAAATTTCTTCTTCTTCTGACTCTTACGAACATAGCATTTTCGAACCTATAAGTTTATGTAATACCTACATACGTCGTATTCCAACGTTGCATTCGTTATTTCACGAAAAAATCACAATTGTTGAGTTGACATATTGATGCTCGTGGCCGGTCATAAAAGCTTTTTCTGACCGGCTCAGGCTGATTCCGCATCGAAAAGTTTGATCAAACCGTCAAAGAGTAGGTAATATGGCGGGGTTTATGGAGGTACTCTTCGTGGTAATAATAACCTCACGAGCCGAACAACCAGTTTTAGCCAAGCATAAAGGTTTTTAAGGTTCAAAATTTGAGTCTCAGGTAGCTTGACCCGCTGGATAATATAGATAAGAGAGAGATAGAGATAAGTATTCAATTCCATTCTTTATTTAAAACCGGACCTGATAAGCTGTGCCAAATTACCAACAAAGTTACCTTCTGAAATTGAGTCAGCAGTTTTCCTGCCTGGACCGTGGGTAGTTCGAAAGATACGTGGTCTTGGCTCAGGCAAGTGAAGGAACCTGGGTGGGTTTCAGTCAGTAAAAGTCTGACACAACCTTCCGTTTCCGCCAAGGCGTGTAAGGAAAGTCATTTGAAGATTTATTACCCAAAAAAAGGCTGTATGGTGCAATTTTCAGTTGCATCCAGAATGACAAAAAATTTCGCTTCTGAATTACCAAGCTGCTAATTTTAGTTAAATCGAGAGCACGTGAGTTGCCAATGATGAATCCTAGAGATAAATTATTATCTTCAAAATCAGACTGTATTAGTGCGACCTGTCACGCACACAATAAATAAACTGTCAATTCCTAACCACTATGATTGACAGTCGATAAGTCTTGTCAGCCGCGGGCTAGATCACATTATTCAAATGTAACGACTAAAATGTATCGACAATACAATTACTAGTATTGTGGTCAATCGGCCTCTAGTTTAATTGAAACCAATGAGTTTGATATTGGCCAATTTGGTGTGTAGTTAGTGATACGTATTATTTCATTGTTGGAAATTTAAGACGTTTGGTTTCCTTTTGGCGGTTCGTAAACACGTTATATTGTTCACGTATGACCTTATCACCTGCGGCGTAATTCTATAATAGACTATCAATATTATGCAGTTACGTCGCATGTGTAGTGAAGTGAAGTAATGGCTTTCATTTTGACAGTTACAAAATTTCCATTGCGCCATTAACGTTATTGAGTTGCAAATATTTCGAATAAATGAAGCAATGGTAGATGTACTGTATTGTTAGTCTACCTATTATTTATTAGTAGGTTAAAACAATATATTTTGCCATCAATCAAGATTATTTTCAGATCATCACACGCCCGTGATGCCTGACGGATAAGGCTGAGGTGACAATTTTAATAGGGGGGCGGGCTATCCACCGGGCACAAATGCAGATTACTAATACGAAATTCCTGATGAAGGAACCCTATAACAGTTTGACCGAACTGGGAATCAAACCTAAGAAGACTAAACCAACGAGGCAGTGCAATATTTAAAACAAATAATATAATATTAGTAGCTTCGTTCGTTAATTTTTTAAAGTCTTCTTTTTAACTGTTGTTAGCCGGTAGTTGTGAAAAAACAATATAAATTTTCTTAGCAATTACATTACCATCCACTAGTAAAGCTGTCAGTTCATAATTTGATACAAATTTGAAAGGAAGAATGTAAGATTATTTTTTTTCTATTCAATAAAATACAAAATATACACATATAAAATAACCAAAAGACTCGTACTCCAGCAATGAAAGGACTTAGTAGCCAACACAAGTACTTAGCCTAGTTTCTGATTTGCTATTCGCCTATTGTTAAATCCTTTTTAGTCACAAACTTGTTTTAATAGTTCCATGGTTCCTATGAATAGAGTGATAAGGTATTCCATGTATTCCATATTAATTGGTAACATCGTATTGTTTCTTATCCTGTCATGTTAGCGGTTTGGTTCTGGATATCAATTTTGCTGATAGCTTTGTAATACGTATATAATAATGTAGGCATTATTAATGTCAGGAGACTGAAGTTACATAACAATGTGCTGGAACAGTAAGTTAAATCTTAGTTTTGAATTATAAACACGAACAAAGGGTTTTGCAGCTCCATGGCACAATAAATGCCCGCCATTTTTTTTTTTAATAGAACGGTGGCCCTGATTGTATCCTCTAAAAATTTATTTAAGACTTCAGTAGGTATTAACAAAAACATACCAAGATCAAACCTTATATAGTATTTGGTTTCCCAAATATTAACGGACAAACTTGGAAGGTAACTTCCATTATCGTTAAAATGCGTTGGTACTTCTTGCTTAGACATATTAATGGTCGCAATTTTGATAAAAAAAAACTCGACCTTCGAAAACTCAATCTCCTCTGAGAAATATCACGTAGGTTAATTAATTATATAATTATGTATGAAAACGTCAATCGTTTTCTCAGTAAAGTCCAACTTTATCCGTCGATCCTGATTACTTATCTACTTTCAAGATCATACATGAACGTGAGAGAGACTAAAGTAATATGAAGACATCTAACAAACATCTTCCTATGTATAAAACTAGTTTCTGCTCACCCTTATACCACCCTCTGCCGAGTGTTTATGTATATTAGTATAAAAACACCACGCATGTACATGAATATGTGCATAATTATTAATTACTCATGGCGACTACAACACATGTCCCCATGCATGTTTCATGCATCATACATGTAACGAAGATATGGATGCTGCAGATTTGTGATATATAAGAAGAAAGAAAAACTTTATTTGCGGTAAACATGATGCAAAAACCTACAAAAACACAAAAATAAGAAACGGTTTTGGGAACTATGCGTCATATCCACTCAAAACGGTTGTCGCTGAATATTATACTGCGACACTAAGCAAGACAGAGCCCCAGCGCTGCTTTTCAGCGACAGCCGGCGCTGACGTAATAACGTTAGAAAAAAAATTAAAGACAAGCGTTATTGATATCTACTCGCGAGATATAAGATAAGTTCAGTTGACACCAATGCACTCACAATTACGATTCGCTATAAAACAAGTTGAAAACCGCCCTAACAAACATGAGTAAAACCAGGTTCAAAAACTTGGAACGCAGCTCATTTACATAATGTGCCACGTAACAAGAATGCCAACATGTCGAAAAAACATGAACTTTCTGTGGAACGCGAACACCCCTAAAAATTCCACGAGCAACCCACTAGAACAATATTCTTAATGATAGGTTTTTTTTCTCATAATATTTACACATTCATACCACATCCTCCCTCTCCCATATCCGAACATGTCTAGAGACAGGGGCGCCACTTGCTCTTACTTATTTATAAGATAACTTCATCTATGATGAAAACAAGGGGTATGGAGAGCCGCTTCGTACAAGTAGAATAAGTGCGAAAGCTTTAATTATATTGATTCACAGACATGTTTATACATATATTATCACGTTTTACAATCTATTTAGGACAGGAAATAATCGATTTGTAAGGAAGTAAAACTTCATATATAAAACATTATCGCGTACTAGTGTTTACGATCCATGCATTTTAAATATGCTGATATGTCGGCTATTAGGAAGCCTTTAACAGCTTTCAAACGCTATCATAAAATTATCGACGAGATGAAAGACGCCCACGTGCCAGCCCTATCCTCAGAGGAATGCGGCGTCAAGCAAAGGGCAAACAAATTCCTGCGCAGACGCAGCTTGACAACTGACGATACACATCTGAGGGAGGGAGGGGTTGTAACCACATAGGAGATCGGTACAAAAGGCAAGATCATCAGATTTGCGGCGCTACAACATCAGACACACTTGCAGGATAATGACAGGCCATGTGATTATGTAATTCAACCTATCAATGAGACAATGTTCCTTCATATCGCCAGATCTTACAACAATCGTCGACGAGACCGTTCATTGCCTAGCAACAGCATCTGCCGTAGAGTATTTTTCGCACAATGTTGTGAGCGAGTCTTCTGTAGACATTTTACGGTGTCAGGGCGTAACTTGTTCCGGCGTTTCGCCGTTTTTAAAACATGTTGCGTAAGCTGCATCGTTAAAGTTTAATTGACTGTAAGATCTGCTTTAACGGTACTGGACGGTAAGTACCATCACAGTGTGAGGCCGCGATGGTATTGGATTATGGCCATAATAATGGATGAATCATTGTTTTAATATTTATCTTCACACATAAAGTATGCAAATACTTGCCGATACGTAAGTAAATGATGAAATCATCACAATATTTTAATAACATGATGTTAAATGTGTACTGTACCGCTATCAGCGAATAAAAAAATAAGTAGGTAACCTGTTTATTATTGATAGTGTTGAAAGGGACTCATGAATGTAGGTTACAACACAAAAGGATGGAGGAAATGTTATCAGGCATGTTCAAGAGATAAAGGTTGATAAAGAATCTATCAATAGAGATACTGTTATAAAAGAAAGAGATAATGCTAAGGATGAAGTTGAGAAACAATTTGCCCGCCTATGGCCATTAGTGGACCTCTTTAGGCCTAAGATGATGCTATAATAACTTTTTTTTTAATAATTAAAAACTAAGGCTTGATTGCAACCCAGTCTGATGGTAAGCAGTGATCCAATCGTTGAAGGTAAAGCGCGCTAGTTTATTAAGAGCCTATTTACTTAAAAATCTTAGTAAATAAAAAGGAAAACGGCAGTTGAGCGAGGTGATGCAATGTTAAAGCCAGCAACACGACCAACGATGCTGCGCCAGAGGGAGATTGATCTGGGGACCCTCCACGACAACATTTGGCGCATCGTACCCGGCACACATCGCAACACAACTGCTCAGACCCGTCCTCCGTACGGCGTCACCAGACATCATGCTGGAACACGACGAATCGCTTGGCGGCAAGTCTTTGTCTGGTGGGTGGTAACTTCTACCGCCAGCCGATATTAGGGCCTACCACCGAGTAAATATGGTCTAAAAAGCTCTACTGTACTGAGTTCCCAATCTGATTGCCACAATCGTGTTTGAAGAGTCTGTTTTTTTGGTCACGCGTTGATTTCAAGAAAAAAATATATGTCAAGCAATATAGCGCCCAGTGCAGTTTGGCGAATACTATCTAATCGCAGTCTGTCGGATGCGATACGACGAAAATGTTGTACAAATACTTGATTTGTGATATGTGTCACTATTTTTACTTCGTTTATATTCTGATAAGTACAATTTATTTGTTTTTAGTTTGGATGGCAACAGATGGCTTTTTCTTTTCCGTGAATTGAATCTTAACTTACGTATATCTATGGTATGATATAAAGGCAACTTTTATTGGAGAATACAATCATTAAAAGATCATATTTTTAGACTAGTATCAAAATATGAAGATGTTGGAGAGGTGAAATGATACCTGAGTACGATATGGTAACTTAGTGTATCCAGCGATGGTTTCCAAGAGGCTTAAGTATTTGATTAATTGCCTGCCCAATATGAGGAAGGAAAACTTAGGTACAGGAAATTAATAATTATCAAGACTCACACGTACAAGAATTCTAGTGATTCATCAATAAACTCACCCAGCACTATTAGTACTACATAAGTATACATATATCATGTTCAACTACAAACCGATTATATTCAAGTTGTAGATTGCAGGTATGATCGAAAAAGAGGTCACTTATGATTTAACGGGTGTCGTGTCAGGCTGTGTTTTTATAATGATGACTTAGCTACTATAAACATAGAGGCGACAGCTTTTCTTACCGAAAGATCACGCAGAAGTACACACCTCTCTTATTACAATGTATTTTTTCTTAACATTCACAATATTCTGTCTAGGAGTCTTACGACATATGCATGAGACATGTACATATTGAATTTTACATAAAAACAGACTCTTTCAACACATTTTGTTTTTTATCAATTGGATATCGTAAAACACAAACCATAATGTGTTGCATTCTAATGAGATTTGAGTGTTATAGCCAGAGTATACCTATGTAATAAGTTACGTAATTTAGAAAACAAAACAGTTTGTTATTTGTGGTGTGTATGACAAACGTAGAAAAGTACAGTGACAAAATGCAGATGTCACCAAAAGCAAAGTGCACATATGACAAAGCACGTAATTGCAGTTACCACTAATCAGTCAGAAGCACCTACATAGACTAAGATTTCCTGTCAGGGTGTTCTTATCTTTATAAATGGGCAAGTTAGTCAGTCTAATAAGTCTAGTGGTTCCTGTAGAATGTTACCAGAGACGCCATATGTCGAGGAAATCAGGGTAATTTTACTTGCTTATCTCAGTGTTTTACAATTTATCATCACTGCTACGAGTCTTGGTGGGGATTCCGTTGAGAGATGTCTTTTGGAAGGTAACAAGTAAAAAATTTAATTAGAATAGAGCCGTATATAGGATTCAGATTACGTTATAATATGTAATACGTATCTAATATTGCATTTTAAGATGATTTGGCCAATCTTGGGTGGAAAATCCGGCTCCTAAAAACAAAAATTCTGATGTAGTGCGAATCATTGACCTTGGAATATTCAATGTACGAGTACGTAGTCTTCAAATTCAGTTGTTGAATGTTTCTCGTACTGAGAAGTTCTATGACATTTTATATGTGATCTGTATCATAACAATAAATATTCTACAACTTATAACATCATCAAACGAGGCCTTTTATTCAAATTGACCATTTAACTCCACGCGATATAACATTAAAGTAAAGACCACGTGGAACCATCACATGCCGAGTTTAAAGATAATTCGATTCTATAGTGAAATTGTTAGTACATCGACTGATGTATTTTATCAGGGTGAAGATAAAATAGCATTTCGATCTATTATAGAACTTAGAAGCAACAGGTTTCTAAAGCCACAAAGGTGTAACGAATTAAACTGATTAAAAATCTTCTGAAGATATAAATATAGTCAGATACTTGGTGACCTCTTTATTGGCATATCTAACGCAAAAAGATAATTAGCTAGGTACATTATCGATAACATTTCGAGATATCAGGAACCTAATCGGTTTAGTCATACAAAAACCTTCTTGGAATGATGATAAAAAACCTTATAATCTCTGCAAAACTACAGAAATAGACAAAAACGGTCTTTGAGTGTCAGAAATGCCTACAACAAATAAGTATTACAGCAAATGACCAATTCAAGTTAAATCGCCTTGCACAATTGATGGGTCTTACCCCAAACACTCTTAACCCTCAACATTAGAGTTTATAGAGCGCCAGATATAAAGATGTAGAAAAAAACAACTTTCACTTGCCTTACTTCATAATCCAACATTCCAGACAAGATCAAAGATTGGTACCTCCCTACCATTTGATTCAAGTATTATACGCCAAACCCTAAAATACGTAGCATTTGGCCCTTATAGCCCTAATATGACGTGTAAAAGTGATCAGTGATCCTACTTGCTTAATAAACGATTTCATTTCATTTCATACTTCAAATCTATATTCAAAACATTTCGTTTAAAAGCACGCACAGCAATGTAGTAACTGGCTCCTGTTACAAATTACAACACTTTATCGTAGACAATTAACCTTCAAAGATAAGACTGAAGGGAGATAAGGCAAGCAATTAAGTTGCCCTATGAAACGCCACAGTCTCTTTATCTGAAGTTGGGGTAGGTAGGTATCTACAGCTAATGCAACAAGAAAAGTCAGAGTGGGCCTAATAATATAGAAGTCATGAAATTAATTTAGAGGACATAATTTGATATCTTGTTGTAACGGAGTCATGTTAGTATTTCAGTGTCTGCAAAAAAAAAACCATAACATCTAGAGCAAATTGAGGTATACTTCTTTGCTTAGTATTAACATACATTCAATCTTCATCCAGAAATAATTGTACTATATATTTTAAAGTGTCCTGTTGAATATAGAAATACTCCTAGACAACGAAATATCGTCTACCTGCTTAACAGCATAAACGTGGTAATTTGTATGATTTAAAATTCCAAAAAACGCGCCAAAAGTTTGAAAAAAACGATCGAATCTCATAACCTTTTGAGGCCACCGTCGAATGCTTTCGTACGTTCATTCAAGGTTCGTGAGACTCGAAACCGGTTACTTCGGGAATCCGATCCTCGAGAGCTTTTTTCTTCTTTTTTTTTCCACCATGTGACGATGAGCATTCAGCCTTGTGTTGCAGACG
The DNA here is from genome assembly GCA_017933935.1 of Sesamia nonagrioides. NCBI lineage: Eukaryota > Metazoa > Arthropoda > Insecta > Lepidoptera > Noctuidae > Sesamia > Sesamia nonagrioides. Next base: position 516,313 of record JADWQK010001324.1, on the reverse strand, counting down.
GTAATGATTGATCGCTTATTTTTGGACATTTTAGTGACTTGTGCTAGTGAATGTTATATTAGTGATTACTTTGTATTCTGTCCAGTCAAGCGTTAGTCAGTAAAGCCATTAGTTGCTAAAAAAACGTTTATTCTTGTTTTAGATACCGTTACATCTTTATATATATAATTCTGCTGTACGTGTGTATGTCATTGAACTCCTCCTAAACGGCTTGACCGATTTAAATGAATTTTTCTGTATGCGTTTGAGTGGCGCCCTGGATGGTTTAGATTCACAAATCGGCGCACAAGATCGCGCTGATTGCTTGAAAAAGCATATGATCTCGGAAACGTTGTTTCGACTTCTCCTACAGTTTTGTGCTACCCTGGTACCTTGCACCTTTACAAACTAGGCACAATTGCCTTTAAGGCGGAACAAAGTTCGCTGGGTCAGCTAGTAGAGTATAAGTTCGGCGCTCAGATAAGGCCATACGAGTGATTTGATCGGCTGTCAATATTTTGTAATGCTGACAAAATTTTACCGAGCGCCATTTTACTGTCCCGAACGCACAGGACAAAATAAAAGGGAGCACATAATTTGAGTCGTGCGGACTTATCCAATTGCCGAACTTACTCCAACTTACAGTATTATTCTTTATAAATTGCTCCCGTTTTACTGTCTTTAGGCGTTATATATATAATTATCGGCGCTGATGGACCAGTTTTAAGAACTATGTACAATGTTTTGAACTGTTTAAATAAGAAGTTTTATTCAACAGACAGCTGTGAATATGTAGTCTGTATATTCTATCTTCAAGGGTGTAAAGTAATAAAAAAGTTGTCGTAACTTTAAACCCGCGCTGTGGTAAGAATATTAATGAACTTCTTTTTTTGCAATAGTTTACTATGATCGTACCTGCCCAACTTGCCCGTATCGGAATCCATTGCTTAGATGCGTCAGTTTTGACAAGATAAAGAAACCACAATGATTCAGACTTAATTATAACTGCTGATAAACAAGATATAAGTTTGAAAGAATGATCTAACATTCGTATTACTCAGATTAAGAATATTTACCGTGTTTTTTACAAGTAATTCCGGTAATATATTGAATAAAGTAAATCCGGTACATCGTATCGAAAGTCGTGATTCAAGTGAAAGCGTTGAATATTTCCATTGAAGAATAAAACATATAAGAAAAAATGCTAACATAATTTAGGTTTGCTTTAAAGAGAGAGAAGAAAATAACGATTACCATTATTAAGATTTATTTTTAAAAATAAAATATGTATGAATAATCACTCACAAATCCCAAGTAACATAAAGTACTTCCTGCAGGTTCCGATCCAAACAAGAATCAGTCAACTTGAACGGGAGGACAAGATGATACAATCAATGTCTTTTAGTCCCAACGGACGTTGAAAACAAGTTAAAAAAAACATTGACAAGTTGAAGTGCACGCGCCGAACCCTGCATTTGTGAAACTAACTGCAACAGAACTGATATAAGTCTATTTATAGAACTATTTACCATAGCTTGGTCGGAGGTTAGCATACAGATACATCAACTTGAAAAGATTACCGAAGTCCTTGACATACAAATCCAACGGTATCAGTGTTTTTACTGGGTATTGATAATTGATTTAGTTTTGTCCTACAACTACCTACTTCTAACCAAAAACCTCGTAACAGTACCTACTTCTAAAGGTTAAAGCAGATTGAGGTGGACCGCAACGTAACGCTACGGTGAATGAAAACATCATGAAGAAATCGGTGTTCCAGGATCAAAAATTCGAAGACACGTAACATCCACCAAACCCATTGGGCCCGCGTGGGATTATAGCCCACTTCCTACCGAAAACAGGAATGTGTGTCCCAGAAGTAAAAGCATTTTAAGCTGACTATGCAATGCCAACAGCCAAGCATCGCATTCGATTTTTCGAATCGTCCTTTTTAACTTTAGCAATGAACTAACTCATAATAAAATTCCCGTAAGGGCTGCAATGTACGCTTGGCTTAATACTGAAATCTTTGCGATGGTAAAGCAGATCTTAACACTAAATTAAACCACTAGGTACTTCTTGCTAGGGTTACATTTGTAACCCTAGCAAAACAATCAACTTCTTCCGATCTCGGTTCTCAACCCTCAAAAATAAAACAAAAGAAACAGTTCAGTCTACGAAAGACCAAGAATGAAGGAGCTGCTATTTATAGAACTATTACCTTCCTCCATAATGTTCGTGAAATGACATGACACAGATCTACAGAACTCTGGCGTGGTAACAATAAACACGCTGACAGTGATTGTAAATAAGGTGGTATGCGTGATGTCGACTGCAGACCTAATGTTGAGAGATGCAATGTTTGGTAAGCCACATGTTTTCATTTTAACTTTGGAGAATTTCAAAGGATTTGTGGTGGCTTTTGGAAATATGATAGACGTTGGCTTAAACCGTGAGGTAACGGTGTGATTTCACGGAATAGGACGTCTGGTGGAAGGACGGTTCACTTTGTCTAAGTTTTCAGTAGAATAGCTGGATTTGACACTAATTTGACTCACAAGGTTTCTACACTAAAATTTAATTTGGATCAAGGTTTGATAGAAGGCTTATGTTCGAATTCATTTGTTATCACCATTTTACTTAAAAATCACACATTGTACCTATTGAAAGATTTAATTCCCATGTCAGTGTTTATAACCAAACTCCTCCTTAACGACCAAGTTGGACCAAGAATAGATAGGTGTAAACTAGACTATACAAATATTGATTGCTATAAAGATATTTGCTTTATAAATCATTTATTTGGCATAAAAATATCTTTGCTGGTTCAGCTAGAATTCCTAGGGCATGTTTCAAAATACCTATTTGGAGGAAGAGGTTTTATATTATTTTATTAGGTGTACAAATATGTTTCCGCCGTGGTTTTGAACGTGCGGACGAGCATTATCATGTAGGAGAATAATTTAGTTCTGTCTGGAGTAGTAGTGGGCGCGTTTTTCCTCCTCCAATAATGTTTCCAATTGGTTTTCGTACGATTTCGGTCTTCCACTACGTTCTTCATCTTCCACGTCAAAGTAACAGTTTCTTAACTTTTGAAACTTCTTTCGCTTAAAGCAGCTTCACCATAAGCTTCTACAAGCAATCGATGGGCCTCAGCTGCAGGTTTCTTCAAATTAAAAAAGTAAAACAAGTCCCCCAAAAAACGCTTATTCGACACAAAACTTGACATTTTTGCACAAGAAGAAATATGTGATACTTATATAGAGTCACTAAAACACTAAGTATATCTTTTTACCAGATTTCCGACAGTCCGAACTTACATCTGATATCACATTTTACATCTGACAATTACAACGTAACCTCTTAGTGAGGACATTTTTTGTTAAACGGCGGAAACTTATTTATACGTCTAATAATTTATAGTTCTACCAAAATTGGAGTTCGCTAATCAAAAACACTCTAAGCAGCTTTTGAAATCCATTTACATATTTTACACAGTAATCAAAAAGATTAACGAGAAAACAAAAGTTAAATAAACAAGTTCTGAGAACACGTTTTAATGTTAATGAGTAAAAACAAAATATTCGAACATTGTAAGGAACTTGCGTTCGTCACCGGAAAAGTGACTTAACTTTGTTTTCGATGAAACTCGGTGACGAATGTTGATTAGAAATACAAAAGAGGTTTAAAAACATTTATTATGTAGGTAGTAGGTACGTAGTTTTAACAGGTCATAGTAATCTGCAAAACCTTTTCCCAGCTATAAATAAATAAATACGGACAAATCACACAGATTGAGCTAGCCCCACCCGCATTAAGCAAGCGTGGTGATCACGCTCAATCTTTCTCGGTATGAGAGGAGACCTGTGCCCAGCAGTGGGACGATAAAAAGGTTGATGATGATGATGAGCTAGCCCCAAAGTAAGTTCGAGACTTGTGTTATGGGATACTAACTCAACCATACTATATTTATAATAGATACATATATAGATAAACATCCAAGACCCAGGCCAATCAGGAAAAGATCGTTTACCATCATGACCAGGCCGGGGATCGAACCCGGGGCCTCCATGTCGTAGGCAGGCGTGTTGACCGCTGCGCCACGGAGGACGACAAACTAGCTGAAAAACAAGCTATGTATATTGGGTCGACGTCCAGTCTAACCGGAGGCAACTACTGCTATGTACTATACATATATACTGCTAGTATTGACCATGGTCTGCCTATTTGATCTACACAACTCAGCTACTGAGTAACACCTATACCCCTTTATAAAACTGTTTCAATGGGTTTCATTTTGACAGTGCGCCGACATTCATTGCAGTATTTACTTTACGGAGAAGACACGTTTTTCAAACATAGAAGCAATGAAGATGAATTTACGTAATTCAAAACATTCAAAATCTAGTCGCAGTTTCATCTCGACGAAAAACAAATGTCAAAATGTAGGGTAGTTTGAAGTATTTTTTGACAGATTCGAGACTGAGATCGGACTGTAAAATTACGAGAATTGCCGCACCGCTCAACCATTTATGAATAAGTAATGATCCTACCTGCCTATATTCAAATTTTATTTACATGATGTTATTTGATGATGACAATGACGTTATTTCAAGTTGTAGCGTAAACTGAACTCAATTGTGTAAGAATTAAAAGTCATTTTTGCATACACCCATATTTGTTTACATTTTATGCCAATATGTTGCAATGTTACGTTACCTACCTAGTCTTATCGATCACAGTGACTGAGGTGGAACGAGCTGCTTATTGGTATCCCTAGCGAACCCTATCATCAAGTGGAATAACAGCTTATTTCACCAGAACACTCCTGCAGCCAGGAGCGATGTCACGCGTCTTACTAGAAAACAAAAATTTCTTTGAAAAATTCATGAAAACAGTTCTAGCTAGCTAGCTACGCGTCGCGCTTTTGTAATTTGTTTTCATGGCGATTCTAATTCGTTAGTCTCAACATAACATTATTGAACGTAAAAGCTGGACAAAGGCCTTCCCCTAGGCTTTCCACAGTGACCGGTCTTGTGCTGCCCGCATCCATCGGCTTCCTGCGACCTTCACCAGGTCATCGGTCCACCTTGTTGAGCCTCTATACGCTGCGTCTTCCGGTACGTAGCCGCCACTCCAGAACCTGACTGCCCCTCGACCATCATTTCTACGAGTAATGTGCCCTGCCCACTGCTAGGTACTTAATTTTAGCGACTCGAAAAGCAATGTTGGTGACTTTGGTTCTTCTGAGGATCTCCTCATTTCTGATTCCATTCGCATAGAAACTCTTTCCATCGCCCTTTGTGTGACCTTGAGCCTTCGTATGAGGTCCATTGTGATTGTGAGCGACCACGTTTCAGTTCCTTATGTCATCACTAGGAACGTCATAATCACACTAATATTATAATAACAAAGTATCGCCACAGTATAAAAATCCATACAGTAGGTCGACACCTTTGATCTCGTGTAAAATGCCGACATCGTCTAGAATAGTAACGCATCGGCCAGGGTTGTCACAAATAAACAATATTTATGAAATTATTTATTTATTGCAGATCAACATCGATAGCAGTAATATATTTAATTAATTTGCTGTTTTACTAAGGGAACAACTCGAGACAGATTTAAGTTATCTAAATGGCATTTTCGTAACCAGCACCCCAATCGACCTCGGAATTAACATCCATATCATATTAATATACATTTAAATTGGCGTCCGCCATCTTGGATTTCAGAAACGATAGCTTTTTCGTAACAAGCACCACAATTATATTTACTTAATTGACACCCATATTAAATTATAAAAAAAAATGACGTCCGCCATTTTGGATGTCAAAAAGGCGGCTTCTTCGTTACAAGCCGCATTTATACGCGCTTTTAAGCAGCATTTATACTCAAAATTAACATTCATATCAAATTATAAAACAAACAAATAAAAAAACAAACACGTGTTAGCCCTTAATGATAGATACCAAGCTACGAACATTGCATCGTTTTGTTCGCAGCTCGGGTGCCGCTTACCCGCGTCTCGTCCCTCACACCCCGCACGATTGCTTGTATAGACGTCTTCGTCGGACAACTGTATGATTTTTAGACTGTGGTATCGCAGTGAGTTTCTGTTTGTGTGTTTGTTACTGCATACATACATATAGTTTATAATAAACACATAAGATAGTTTTTTATTCCGATATTCTCAACAAGGATTGTAAAATAAATTCCAATTAAAACACACCCAGTTGTCACGGATCATTTCGTACTTATTCTTTCATTTTTTGCAGCGTTTAGAAGCCCTTAAAAGCAACCATGGTCACGCTTCAGAGCTCAAACCGGCAGACCTGATTACTGATCGAAAGTGTTAAAATAAGGTAAGTATGTTCCAACAATGAATCATAAATAATTCAGACGGGAAATCAGAAATGGTTATATAAAAAAAGGATGTATAGGTATATACTATGTAGTCATTTTAAATTGAAGAAAACATTGGGCAAAGCGACCTATTGGTAGTGTAGCGGTGCCTACAACGCAACATGCGAACAACGCGTCATACTGACGTCACGCGAATCCTGCATCTCGCAATCAGAGTTTTCTGTGCAACTAGCACGCATACAAGTTCGCGACATCAACCGGCGGGCAAAGTGGCCCGCCAGACAACCAGTCTGGTCAGAGGATCCTCCCTTTTCTGTGGAGGACGAGTGAGCTTTACACGCTGCTCCTCATACCTCCACACTGGTGACCTCGACAAACCGAACCGATCCCGACTCGATCTCGACCCGATTCCGGTCCGATCCCGATCCGATCCCGAACCGATCTCGACCAGACCAGAAATCAAACTGTTGTAAATTTGCACTGGGTATTGTATGGTTCAGTAATCCCGTTTCGATAAATTGTGTCTTCAGCGCCCTACCTGAGAACGCAATCGGATGAGAGCTTTCCATATAGACCACTGCAGATCACGGCCGAGAGGCAAATTTTCCTGGGATTTAATGAAGTCAGGAGGTCTATCCACAAGTTGCTTCTATCTTTAGGTGGTTCTCCTAAATGACCTGCGTGGAGCGTAAGATCACTATTATTATTTTTTTTTTGGAAATAGTCATGTAAATATTCATTCAAGTGCATTTCACGTGTATTCAAAGTGACTAAACATGCACAACGATCGTGAACAAACCACTACTTCTCGAATTCGTTCAACAAGTTCGATAACTGCATTAGTAACTTTTCTAACAAAAATAGGAATGCGTTTTTCCGTCAAATAAACACCTTGTTATAAAATACAACAGTACCTAGCTACAACAAAGTTCAAAATAAATATTTAAAGAGATGAACACAGACTCTTTCACAAGTATGTACTGACAAATACTTTTAAGTTCAAGCCTGTCAGTGACTTTAAAATAAACGATAAGAGACGCATCTGTTATATTTTATGTATGTTTCAGAATACCAGCAGTGCGAGTACTGCGACATTTATTTTAAACTGTCGAAGCATCATGCTGAGATAGAAGCCTTTTGGCTTCGTATAGGACTTTCTGGTTCATGTTTCCTTTTATTTCTTTTTTTTTTTATATTAGACTGTGTTTAGTTTAGTTTTATTTTATCTTCCTATACGAGTCACACTTTTACCTTTTTTTCGCCGCGGCCAGATAAATGGACTGATGACCTTAAAAAGGCGTAGAGAATGGACCAGATGCGGAAGACGCAGAACGAGATGTCATGCTGCAGCCTAGGCCTATGTTCAACAGTGAACTGCGAATGGCAGAGTTGATCGACACATACCGCCTTTTCAATGTTTTTTTTTTACAGAAAATTTACCGAAAAGCAAATTAAGCTATAGGTATAATCATCGAGCTGTGCTCGATGGGTATAGTATATGACTTATATTATTTTTATTTTTAAAGCTCAGTTTCTGAATTGCGATTTTTAAATAAAACTAAAAACAATTCTAAAGGCCTGAGCGCCCGCTCTGCCCGAACGTGGGGCGGGACAGAAAAGAGCGGTCAACAGTGCGTTCTTTAAGTGGCCTCACTGCACGCTCAGCGTTTGTGGTGGCAGTAGAAATATTGGACAGTAATTTTCGCTAGCCACTAACTACTTAGCCCGCTGCTGCCCACGCTTCACTCGACCGGCACTGAAGACGGCCACTACGGTCTACGCGTAGCACGTGTGCACGCTTCACCCCGCCCGACGTTCTATAAACGTGCACGCAGGCGCTACTTAAGGTGATTAAGTACTTCAATGAGGTCCACGAAATAATAAATTTCTTTACTCTGCTACTCTAACATCGGCTGCCGGCAGAAGTTACCACCCACCAGACGAAGTCTTGCCGCCAAGCGATTCGTCGTGTTCCGAGGCATGTCTGGTGAAGCCGTACGGAGGACGGGTCTGAGCAGCTGTGTTGCGATGTGTACCGGGTACAATGCGCCAAATGTTGTCGTGTCGGAAGTTTGGTCGTGGAGGCTCTCCTAAACAATCTCCCTCTGGCGCAGCATCGTTGGTCGTGTCGTTGGGTTTAACATTGCATCACCTTGCTCAACTGGCGTCTTTTTTTTTTTTTTTATAAATTATAAACCAGCGCTTGACCGCAATCCTGCCTGATGGTAAGCAGTGACGCAATCGTTGATGGTAAAGCGCACTAGTTTATTAAGAGCCTATTCACTCTAGCCTTGAAGACACTCAAATTGTAGTCCGACGGAAACACCGCCGCGGGCAAATTGTTCCAGTCCCTCGATGTACGCGGTATAAAGGAGGAGGCGAAGCGCTTCGTCCGGATCGTAATGGTGTTAACAACGTAAGGGTGGAAACCAGCCGTACGACGGGTCGTCCGCTGGTGGAACGGAGATGGGGGAATTAAATCATGCAATTCCCTCGCACACTCCCCGAAATGCATCCTATAGAACACCGAAAGGCTGGCTACTCTACGCCTGTGCTCTAGGCTTTGGAGACCAACTCGAGTTAGATCAGGGTCACCAATCAGCCTCTTTGCACGTCTCTCCACTGAATCCAAAGTGGCCAGGTGACACTTGGCAGCACCAGCCCAAATGTGGCTGCAGTACTCCACACACGAACGGACCTGTGCTTTGTATAACATAAGAAGCTGCCCAGGTGTGAAGTACTGCCGGACCTTTGCGATAACGCCAAGTTTCCTGGCAGCCACCCTGGCCTTGGACTCAATGAACCGCCCAAAGTTAAGGTTCGAGGAAATCTCAACTCCCAAGAGCTGAAGGCGGTCGGAACACTCCAAGGACACATTCCGAAAAGTAGGGGCCAAGGTGAACGGGCTCCTTTTGGCCCTCCTAGCTCCGGGCTCCTTCCTATTGACTCAGTTTTATTGAGTGAATAGGCTCTTAATAAACTAGAGCGCTTTACCATCAACGATTGCATCACTGCTTACCATCAAGCGGGAATGCCAAGCACTAGTTTATAAATATAAAAAAAATTGGAAATATTTGAATTGTTCCGATTCCTTTTAATTGAAATGTGTCATCACGGCAGTTGCAATGGCTTGGAGCTTTTGTTTGCAATGGCCTGGTACAATAAGATGTTCTTCCTCACATACAAGAAATCTACATTCAAAACGTGTCAGACTGCCAGTACGTTCAAAGAAGACTATATATACATTGAAAACGTGCCAATAGGTAGGTACAAAGCATCATCGCATCAAAACAAGCTATTGTAGCAAACACGTGTATTGTAGTGCACAATATGCGTGCACGTTCTCATTTGTTTAGCCTCATTATATGACGTAGTTAGAAGAAACTGACTGTATGGTGTTGATCCATTGACCATCATTATTTTCAAGCTGCATTGTGAGGTAAAGCAACTTTACAAGTAAGGGTCAAAAGTGAAGTACCACTTTTGACACTTACTCTTTGAGCAATAAAGTTTAAAAGTGGTAATGCACTTTTGATCCTTACTGTACTTAGTTACGCTTATTCCAGTCCGAAAAAAGAGATAGTTTTAATAGGTATATATGACAGGCAATCGTACGTACATGGTCGCAACGTATGGAAGACTGAGGCATGCTGCATCGATCCCAAAGAAATTAGAATAAGAACATCAATCTATTACAATCTTTCCTGTATTAGACTTTTAAGTTGATCGCCAAAGCATTAAGGCTCATGGTTGATTGCGAATATTTGAATTTCGGGTAGTTTAACCTGCTGTCGTCCGTAGAATAGAATAGAATACTCTTTATTATGTACACCATATAGATTACAAAAACATAAATAAAAAAAAAAAAAATTACAAAGGGTGACACAATGGGCAAAAGTATAATAGATTTTACCTACCATCGCGGTTTCTTTTCTGCCACTTCTGTTGCCAGGATGCCTTGAAGCCATAGCTTGACTTGAGTGAATCCATTAGTTTAGGATAGCTACTTATAAATTAACGGCTGTGATGAATAGTAGTAGATGAAAGATGGATAATTATGAAAGATACCAGGCGCAAATATTTATTCCTTCCATCTACTTCAGAAGGTACCTATCTAATGGAATCTGGTCTACCTAAATGACTAATCTGCAATTTGCGAATATTCCCCAAAAATGTAAACAAATACGAGAAACTTTAACTCCTACAAAATAAAGTTCAGTTTCCGACAACTTCAAACCTTTTCATAACTTTTTTCAATAGTACTAGTGACTGAAATCTTCTTATTTAACATTGAAATAAAGTTGATATTTGCTTAACATGAAATAGTGTACCTACTGCGCACCTTTACTATAGGTATTCATCATCTCATCACATGAAGTCAACTGCTGGACATAGGCATCCCACAAGGATTTCCAAAAAGAACGGTTGGACGCGGCCTGCATCCAGCGCTACCTCCGACCGGCTAGTCGGTGGGTGTCCGACGCTGCGCTTGCCAGTACGTGGTCGCCATTCAAGAGCCTTTCTGCCCTATCGGCTGCTGCACTGCCACTTCAAAGAGCTAAGCCGCAGTTCTATAGGTATTAGGCTTTTCGTTTGTTTGACTATAGGTTCAGGTACAAACCACTCCTTAGCTGCTCTAGAGATGATTGCTACTATACAGGTTTTGTAGGTTATACCCAAATATAACCCTCCCTTTTATAACCAAATACAACAATCGCCTCATCTGTGGCCGCTTAAAAATGATGACTAACTAGCCGATTTATTCTGTAAAAATATGACCGTGGCGTGCTAGAAAACGAGCTACCACTCTACCTAATGCTATTATGGAGACTACCACTGTTAACAGCTTAGTTAAACAATGTTTTCCCGGCAAGATATTTACACAATATGTCGATAGACACCTCTATATTTCACACCCCGCTTTTGAAATGAAATACAAAGAATAAAGATTTATTTTTATGACTATAAGCTACTGTAACATAAGCCTAACTAGTGAAGGTAATAAGCAGTCGCAAGGTTGAAAGTTCAAATTCCTATACTTGAACTCGTAGCACCATCAAGTTGCATCGAAGTGAAGAAAGGAAAAGATATTAGTGAGTGCTTAGCAAGGAGGTAAGTTATTTCAAATAATATATCACTGGCCACAAAGAAAAAAAAAAACATATTTTTCGAAAAAGTTGAATTTTATTCTCATCCGACTTGGTATTCCTTTATCTTTAAAATAGTTATGATAGTAGGTACCTGCATCTATTCTAAATAGCCGCTATCATAAATATCAAGCGTGCAAACTTATAAGGTTTGGGCAGAGGTGTATTACCAATAGCACTCTAAGTTAAAAACTGATTATGTATAAGCTATCGTGCAATTTTTTTTTAAGTTGAATAGTGTAGATAGCTAATATAATAGTTATCTACTTTATTTATATGTACGGACGACAGTAGGTCATGCACCCTAAACTGTCAAATATTCCCAATCAATCTTAAGCCTTAACGCATAACTCACGAAAATGTAATAGAGAAATATGACAGATATTAGTAGCTCGACGGGCTGTCGTCTGTACAAACTAATATAATATCAGTACTTATAAAAAATATTCCATGTTAATCCTGGTTATAAATTATAATCTGTAGGCCAAATTTCATCTTAATCCGTTCGCCAGATTTTGTTTGAAAAAATATTAAACATCCATCCATACAGTTTTGCGCTGTTGTAGTAGGTACGTAGAGACGACAGCAGCTCATGCTACCCCAAACTGTCAGATATTCCCAATCAACCTTGAGCCTTAATGCTTTAATTTTTGAAAATCTAATAAAGAAATCTGACAGATTGTAGTAGCTTGATGTGCTGTCGTCTGTACACATTTGTAGAATCAATTCTCGTAAACTTGTTAGTCAATTCCTAGGGTTGCTACTTACTACGCTAGATTTGGACCAATTACGTCGTTGCGTCGTTCGGATTCATCGAAATTAGCCAGTCACTTAATACTCATACATCAGTGTAAGCAGTCATTTGTCTATGTTCTGCCTTACTTAGTTTTCAATTCAGCAGTAGCAGCCCTGACTTCGTCTAAAGAAATCTGTTGTGAAATGAGTCAGCCTTCACAAATTAATTTCATACCCTTTTCGTCACTTCTCGAGTAATACGAACGCAAACAATTATAATGAAAGGGTATTAGGATAAGACCCGTATTTATGAAGCGGATTTTAGTTTGAATGTTTAATGCTTGGAATTCCTGTTAAAGCGCTTGAAGCGGGTGCTCGGGAAACAATTACCGCCATATTGCGCGGCAGGATTTTACACCGGAGTTCGGATACATTCATGGTTTACACTATAGACACACTAGAATGAACCTCTCTGTTCACAACGATTGAAGTTTTGAATCTGATTGCAAAAGCTTCCTAAGCGTGTTCAACCCAGTCATAGTACTAATTGAATGAGAATTCTAATCTAGTACCTGTTCATCGGAAATAACTAAATTCTAAAGTTCCAAATAGTGCCGAGAAACAACACTGATGAGCGTTTAAACAAATGGTTCTGTACCTTCCTTCCTAACTTGACTATTACAGGGCTTAATTAAACCAGCCATATATAAATGTATAAGACAAAAATTCCCAGTAAATAATTCGTACAAAAAGGTACACCCGTTTCGGAACTCCATACACCTTTATGGATCTCTCCATATTTGGCAACGCAGTTAAACGGCCCACAGCCCTCCACACTTTCGCCTTTTTCCAAATTCAAAAATGTCAGTCAATCTTCGTACTTTCAAAAAATATGATCAGACACCAAATGGATACTATACGGGGCCAAACAATGGCTGTAATACGTATACGAACACACACTACAATAAGCGCCGTCCGATTGGTTAGAAAGTCGGACAGACAACAACACACGACCAATGTGGTTTTATTGCAAGAACTCGCTCTGCTCTAGTGCTTTTGTGGTGTACTAATGTACGCACACGTCTCAAGTTAATGTTTGACGAAGAGTTTTATATTGAAACTTATACTGTACGATACGTTTTTTGAGTTGAGAGAGGAATAAAAAGACTGTTGGTATATATACTCTTTGTAGAAGATTTTGTAGTTTATTTTTACGTTTGTTAGACATACAGCAGTTAGTTTAAGTGCAGCTACGTGTTCCATATTAGAAATGGTTTGCGATGGGTGTTTTACTGTTAGCCATTGAAGTATCACGTTGGCAGCCGTTCAATTTAGATTGAGATGATAAATAAGCGGACCTAAATTACAGGTGTTTTTCTTATCTTTGTTCATAACTCACGATTCATGATAACAAACACGAGATCAAATATGTACACAGGCAGAAATCAGCAATAAATTGCCATAATTCATATGCGCAATAAGGTATTCTTATATTTACTTCCTAACCTAAAAGAACCATTAAAGCAGCAGGAACTTCGGCGTTCAAAGTCAAAGACAAAGCTAAGTGCTCATTAAACGGCGATCGGTCGACTCTAAAATTAGTTGCTCTCCAACCTCACTGAAAGATGGTCCATTAAACTGCGGCGCAAACCAGTTCTTTGTTACCTCCGTAGTTAGCTTACGTGCCCGCGTACCAAGAGATCGCATCTAAAACAAGTTTCAAGTACATGTTTTCTACGGTACGGGGGACGATCGTTTGCGCGGCAATATACAGAACGATACACTTGTTTCAATTGAGAAAAGTCGCTATCACGAACTGTCACGATCTCTCAGTACGAGTACCGACACGACGTGAACGTCCTTGAGGCACAGCAACGACTGTTTTAGAACGAGGACGCGTACATACAACATGCTGTGCCTTATGTGAGTTTTATCTACATTTCTGAACGGAAACAGATCTGGATTGCATCTCCGTTGTAAATGTAATTGCAGGAAATAATACAGTTTCTCATCTCTGTTGATGTACTGAGGGAAACTAGAAATTATGTAGATGCAGCTGTAGGTAGTTGATAACAAATTCATGAAACATGTTCCGTTCTGAAATGAAAATGCGGTACTTTTAGCTTAGGTGCATGCGGAAGAGTGAATGTTATGATTTTATGAAATATTGTTCACGGAATTTAGTTTTACTACTGAATAAAGTGTCGCATTTTACTTTATGTGTTATTAACTTTCAGTCTTTTTATCTCACTCACTAAGCAAAACGGTTGGTATTTATTTTGCATTTCGGTATCTATTACATCTACATTGTTTTAGAAGTACAATGGAGATAAAAAAATCAATGTGTGTCAATCACAGGTGAGCAATATCTTTATTTCAGCCTTAATCATAGCTTTAGCTCCGGTTAAGTAGTCACGGCCTCTAATAGTCAACTACGAGATGCCATATTATAAAAAAAAAAAAAGTGCTTTAGCGACATATAGTTGAAAATCTAATAAATATGACAGATTCTAGTAGGTAGCTTGAGGTGCTGTCGTCTCTACATACGTAAGTGCTACTTAAAGTGTCGAACGAAGAAAATTATATTTGGTAAAAATTTCTAGGTTGTGTGGTAAAGGCAGGTAATTGATTTACAAACCTAACACTATTGGGGATGAGAGAAGTGCTGCTAGTTAGAAGACGAAGAGGTGACGTGATGATCTGGACGCGCAACCTACTTAACTACGAGTGCTGGTTCGATATTATCAAAATATCAACCTGAAAGATCTTAAGTTACACCTTTGCCTAGTTGATGGACAAGACAAGCCATTAAAAAAATGTTTTATAAGCAAGGTTATGAGGACTGACTGAACTTATTTTGGAATTAAAGTTCATGCATGACCTAATCGTCACCTATAGTGATAAGGCCGTACATGATCTTTATCCTTTTCCCTTCCTGGTCATGTCTGATACTGTTATCATCAAAATGATAATAGTATCAAATATGACCAGTACATTTGGTATGTTTGAGGGCTATGGACTGTCAACTATTACGACGGACGTTATCAGTACTTGATAAGATTGGAGGAGGGTATAATAAAATTATAAGCATAGAACTTTTAATTTTTATTTTGTTATATTAAACTTAGTAACTTAGGTATAACGAATATCCAGTGGCGCCAGACGCAGCTGTAGAACTCGAGGCTAATCAAATGGATTGGATTCATGATCGGAGTGCTAAAAAGGGTTTTGTATAACGATTTTTTACCAACCGTTTCTGCTACACTCTTCAATGAGTTATGAGAATTTTTTTGCCCATTCTTCTCCATATGAAATTACGCTTTGACAAGGCAAATAGAAACGATTCTTCATATTCTTTTAAATTTTAACGTTCAGAAGTACCGTTTTTGTGTAGATTTCTTACTGTATTTATGGTGCATAAGACTACTTTGAGAATGCAGGGATACACCTACATGGTAATAAAATTAACTAACGGGTCTAGACCAACTTTCTGCATAATCCGGCGGAAACCGAACTAGTTTTGAAGTGTTTACCTACCTAATAGATAAATAAAGTCAATATAAAACTGGCGCCATTGAGTGACCGGAAGATGATTCAGATATAAAAATATACCTAATATCGTACTTTTCTGTCCGTTCATATGCAGGATGCATGAATCATGCATGATGGAAACATAATGCATCTATAATTAGATTCGACGTCTTGTTAGACTGCTTCGGTTGTTATCAGCTGGCTTGTTTGGAGACGTCTAGGCGTGTAGGTACAACGAAAGAACATCAAGCTGCTGCCAGATTTCTTTATTAGATTTTCAATTTTATCTCTAAAGCATTAAGGCTCAAGGTTAATTGGGAATAGTTGACAGTTTCGGGTAGCTTGATCTGCTGTCGTCCCTACAATGGAGTGCTAAGCAGTGTTTTGTCGCGTAAGCATGTTTAGTTCAGTTACCAGTTATCAAAGATTGTGAAATAACCTACTAGGTTATTTCACAATCTTTGATTCTAAATTAATCTATTGAGGACAAAAAGGCTTGGGCTTGAGCTGCGTCCAATTTCTATACACTGATTGTTCTTTGATTTTTCCTCTTGTAGTTTTAATATGTAATTGTTTATGTTATTAATTCAAAGCCTGTATTACACACTATGTAGCCAAGCATATTGTACGTTACGGAATTGTATCGCTGACAGAGGTGTTCGGCACTTGTACAGCTATACAGAAGCCAAATTTAGTATTCGGGAACACTGTTGGAGCTGCTGAACCTTAGACAAAACTGTCTTAGCATTGTGTAGATTCTATTTCTTAGTATTGTATAATTGCATGGTAAACGTGTGAGCACAATGTACGAATGTGCTGAAGGCATTTATTTGTTGGGTTAGTCTTTTTTATTAACTGGATTGTGCTCTGGCTGTTGAGAGTATGTCATGCTCACTCAAATGTCTCGCTGATGGTGGCGTGTGTGTTGGGTTATTAGGTTCCCTTTAATATGGTTGAGCTGAATGATGCTGATTCATACGTCATGTTCGTGAACGGACGCCGTCAGAGGGGACTGGTCGTCTCTTAGCTGCCACGGCGTATTTTAATTTCTAAATTGATTTTTGCGTGTTTTCCATAATGGACGCTCTCAGCGTACAATATATTTCTGCATCGTTCTCACACGGTTGATTTCAACATGAATGATGTAATCAAATATTTGTAACAATAACTTGAAAATTTAAAAGAGTGTTCATGGAGTTTCTTGCCCGTTCTTCTCCATAGGTACCTACTCTTTGGAATGGGCGACTAGCTTCATCTTATTGACTGACCGACCTTCTGACAATTCAAAAGTGCCTGTAACTGGTTTATTTGAAATAAATGATTTGATTTGAATCGTAAGTAGACAAATGCAATTTTCACAAACACCAGACGACACCTAATTCAATGCCGGAATATTTTACACAGTTCTATAGTCAACCTTCAGCCTTGAGCCGAACGTTGAAATCTTAAGAGCGTGCTTTTATTTAGGCATCAGTTTCTATCCTAATCGAATGTACGAAAATTATTTACAGGCTTGTTAATAAAGGTCATTTTTATCAAATATTGTATAAGCACATTAATTATGCTTTACCTACTTATAACTAAGACTATTATTTACTGAATGATAAACCTAAACTTAGGTTTAATCATCATTATCCTGCCTAACACTATTAGTTAGCTACTAGATTTAATTCCTATGATCCCGATGTTACCTTGGTAGGTACTTCTCAGTCATTAAAACTAGATAACCATTTAGCTAATTACACTTTGTAAAATACCACGGCATGTTTTCGCCCAGTGACTAGTAACTCAAGAGAATAAGTACTTTTTTGTTTTCACTATCACAACTCCATTGAGCTCAATTATGCGTAACACCGGAATCGCGAAACATTCTGAAAAGTTCGTTGCGTTTCGATTATGTCATCTAAAATTTGTAACCATGTCTTGGAAACCATATTAATTAAGCCACTGATCCTGAGGGCTTCAAAGTCATTCGTAGACCTATATTAGTCGTTATGGGTAATCGTAAACCCAAAAGTCTGATTACTAGTCTTAGCAATCGGCTATCATGTTACTTAGTAACACGTCAGCTAGGCAGTCTTGTAAAATACTGATATTGAGCAGCATCCAGGTAGACTGGAAGCCAACCTTAATATAGAAAAGGCAAAGAAAATATATTTACCTAACATTTGTCACTATTGAAACATTTTTTGACTGAGATTTATAGAACAAACCTGATATAACAAGGAAATGACGTCACCTATCGCAAGACCATTGTTATTTTGGCGTGTGACTAAACCAATGTCATACCGAGTACATTTTCATAATACTCAGTCAGAGCTATTTTATACAATTTAGCTTTTATTATATCAATCGTGTTTCAAAATCGCGTGAGGTTAATTGTCAAAATATAACTGCGGTGTTCATAAAAAATGAACACCGCAAAAATAAATGATGAATTAAATGTTCATTTTGAAATGGAAAATATTTACGGTACTAATGCAACTGACTAATGTGGAACACATCACTATGCCACAACATGTTACAGCTAAGCTACAGTTATGGAAAGAAATACGAAATGAAAACATTCAACCAGTTTTTATGCGATAGAATCAAGTCTGCGTGTTAACATCTAGTATAACACAGTTCTTAATTACTGGAGCAGTATGTAAAGCATTGCGTTACAACCATAAATACAGACAGGTTTGCAGATGCGTGTAAATAATATTACGAGTTCACGTGCATACATCTGGCGTTCTGTCCTCAATCTCCACGGACGCCATTTTCGCCATGTTGAGGACTATTTCCCATAAAGATGTTTCTCGCACGCACTCGCCGCCTGATTTATACAGCAGGAAGGTCTCAATCTGAAACGCGAACCGCCACAATCGAAGGATGTACCAAAAGGAATTTATAACTCCGAGAATGATACAACACAATCCTCCAATAATGATTGTAGGTGGACACCGTCTGAATATCATTTGTTTGTGTTAAGTCTTTCAATGTTAATTTTGTCTCCGGAGGTCTGGTGTGAACGGAATTACAATGGGCCGACGATGCGTCAGGACAAGTTTGGAAGCTTGAATTAATAAGGTTCGTATCGTTCTAAAGTAATTATACACAGGAACACGTTATCATCAAAATAAAATTGATAAGTAGTGAAACTGTTTACGGTTTGCTCTCTGAATAACCCAGAAGCGAAAGTGCGCTTAACAAATCAACTTACTTCGTACTAAACCATCAATCTAAAAAGTGTATCAAGCGATGATCTAAATCGGTTAACCGCTTCGAGAAAAACGTCCCAACATCATACTTTCACGTGCTTTCACCACGTGTAAAATCTCGGAAGCTTGAAATGTCGATCGTGAACATGCTGACTCGACAACAACATGCAAATTCGCCACTCGAAATGCAACGTGACATGACGTGGGGGGGAGGCGGCATTCCTAGAGCGGGGGCTGCGCGCGGGCGGCGACGGTCATCGACCGTCCTCAGGCGGCCGCGCATAAACTACGCTGCCGCATAAGGTCAATATAGCGCGCGCCATCCACGACCGGTCTCCGACCACTAGCAACCAGAACGTTTCGAAACACTATTGTTCATTCGAAAATCAATTGCTTAGCTGACGTAGTCGCCACATGCGAAACTTAAATTGTAGTATTGAGTAACATATTACATAGGCGTATTATCTAGACATAATTGCAGTTATCCGTTTAGTTGTCTCCAGACGCGTCCGGCGGACGGTAGCCCACTTTTACAACGATTAAGCTAGCAGTCGCGTGAATGAAGCTATTTCAAACCTTGGCCATTTAACGGATTATGTAATTTTTCCACAGATGCTGAGATGTATTACGTCAGTTTGCGAACAACATGACGTGCCCCTGGCGTGTCACCTGATCCAATGAATCATACATAAGTCTTGAACACTACAAACATCAGTCACGGTGTTCTTAAAGCATGTGCGAGGCGAGTATATGTAATATAATTTACTAGCTTTCCGCCCGCGGCTTCGCCCGCTTGGAGTTCGGTTATATCGCGCTTTTTAGATTTCCCTCGGGAACATCAATTTTTTCCGGGATAAAAGGTAGCCTATGTTCTTTCTCAGGGTTTATAGATTGTCTGTGCTAAATTTCATCAAAATCGGTTGAGAGGTTTAAGCGGGAAAGCGTAACAGACAGACAGACAGACAGACAGACAGAGTTACTTTCGCATTTATAATATTAGTATGGATGATAACGTTCAGCGTTTGTAAAAAATAATTTTAAGTGGTCACCGAAGCAATTATATTTTCAATATTTCCTAATTATCATAAATCTAAAGATAAGATAGTATAGTTTAAAAGTAAAACTATTATGTCTTATTGAGAATATGATGCCAAAGCAGACGTCAAAAAAAATTAATTCAGTATGCGAGATAGCTAAATAAAACAAACCGCTTACTAACATCTGGTTGATTCAGACCAAACATTATCTCATGGCAGCTATTTAGATGTCGATTTGTTCGACTTGCGAAGGACAGTCTTCACTAGAGTCAGATTAAGAGTACTTAATAAGTTTTTTACTTACCTTTGCACGAATCGTTCTTGAACTAAATGTGCCTTACACAAGTTTACAATAACCGTCGGTTAGACTGCTGTTCCGGTATCCGGTTGCTTTACACAGGTACCTAATACAATGCATTCACGCTCACCGAGCTACCACGATTTAATAAGTTCCTTGAAAGTATAGTCGTAATGCAAGTGGAATTTTCATATGCGTAACAAAATTTTAATTCCATGTTATGTTTATATTACCCATTGTAACAACATTCTGTTAATTATCACCATATGTATGTAGGTATGGTAATTTGCAGAGCTCATTATGTATTATGAGAGGCGCGCCATGTGATAAAACTCCTGTGCATACCTCTTTCCAGCAATGCGGTCCATAAAGAACAATGGTAAAAGTTTTTAAGCTTCTATATGCTTATTACTTATCTTAAACGCAATCTGAACATTACCACACAAATGCTAATTAGACTATTCGAAACTAAACGTATCCACTAAGAGGCTTATGAAACCGAACATTTGCCGGTCGGATAGTGTGTGATATTTGGCGCGCCATCTCCGAACAACAAAACTGACTTACTTTCATATCCAGCCGTCCAGGACCACATGGAGACCATCGCCAGCAGCCAGTGATACATGAGTCCTTCAATCTTCCAATAGAGGGGGGCGAACAAGGGTCTGACGAGGCGCAGCGCCATCATCCACACCACGTAAGCGGGGATGCAGTAAAGGTTGTTGACGACCGCGAATGTCGTTCTTGCCACGATCCGCACGTACCGGCTGAAACAGCAGGGCCGCGTAGGTTCATCCATGACCGTCTCGCCGCGCGGCGCGCGAACAACCCTCGTGGGCCGGCGACGTGCCTCAACGCAACGACATACACATGATTGGTGATATGAGATGTGACGTGCTGGACACCACAGTTGAGTGACGCGACCGACAAGGGTTCCGCGAGCTAGCGAGACGAGGCGGCATGGCCGTACCGCGCTCACCCTGCCGACAGCTGCCGAGACGCGGGGGCTTTCGTCGTGCGCGACAATGGCGCTGCTCACTACCGCCGAAAATCAAACAAAATGTTTATATTCGACGATATTTATTTATTGGAATCGTTCAGGGCATCACTGTCGGATATTTCGTTAAGTAGTGAGTACAAATTTTTAAAATCGCCCGTCGGCGAGCGACGGCCTCGCTCGCCGGCGAGCTCACATGCGATTTCGTTTGCGACACACATTTTACACCGATCGACGTAACAATAACTCGTACGACGCGAGCACACATAGACAGACATACACAATTTTTATTACGATGCTTACTGTGGCACGACCGCGGCCGGCCGAGCTCGTCGTGTAAAATTAATACAAATTTCATTATATAAAATTAAAAAACGACATCGGACCGCAGAAATGATACAAAAATTACAATATTAATGACTGTACACTATCTAATATATACAATATTTGCCAGCATAGATATGTGCGGGGGCTTTATATACAGGGCGGTGGGGTTGGTGTCACGGCCTCCCACACGGGCGCTCACACGTTATAGTCGTGTGACATCAGCCCGTGCACCTGCTCGAGGCGGTACGCGAGCCGCTGCTTCTGCGAGAACTCGTCCTCCTCGAGGGTCACCGTCAGCTGTTCGTTGTACCTCTCTGCATATGCGTACAGCTCGTTCAAAGCACAGTTCGTGTTGAACTCTTTAGTATGAAGACGCGATTCCTCCGCGAGCATAGCATTCATGTCCTGATCGGATATAGCTGGCATTAACTTAATATCCGCATAGTAACGCTCCACCCACTCCTTGTACACCGGTATGTCTTTCGCGTAAAGAAGCTTGGACGAGGGCGAGTCTTTGCCGAGGATGTGGTCGGATGTGGAGCAAGAGTCCATAAACGTCTGCGCGATAACTGATAAGCAAGAATCTACCGTATTGGACTTGTGAACATCAAAAACGAAGTTAGGATTCTTAATCAGATTGACCCAGAAACGTAGCGGAAGGGAATTACTCTTCCAGGTATGCACCACTTCCGGATCGGAGATTGTGTGCTGCAACGCCTGGTCGTCGAGGAAGTCAAACATGTACTTTATAGCGAGAGGAAGCGCTGAGCCGCGGTGCGCTGTGCTAAAAATAGTCTCGAATAAATCATCGACAAACTTTTGCAGGGTGCCCTTGGTGGCGAGAAGACGGGTGAGATATATTTCCGAGACCATTTTATTGCCACGCTCTCCCTCTTTGCGTGCGTCATCGTCGTGGTGGCGCACTAAATGCCAGTATTTGAAACCACCGCCATGTTCATATTTGAGGGGGCTGGCTGGTGGACTAGCCGAACCGTATTTACCGCGGTTGAGTGTTTCATACGTGTGGGACTTGTCGTTCTTCTCCATGTTGGACAGATTATATACGGAACTTTGTTTAGCAACGAGACTAAGACAGGCACCATCCGGGACGCGGTAATGATTAAGAGTATTGAGCTTGCGCCATTCGCCTTCGCATTTAGTAGTGCTATCCTCGTCGTAAAGAATCAGCCGCCCACAAGCGCCCGTGCGCCATTCCAAGTCGAGGTCATCACGACTTGGTCTCTGAGAGTAAGGAGTTGCACGGTAAATTGCATCTAAACACTTCTCTTTCACTTGACTTATCGTATCACAGTCGAGAACTTTAACGTGAACGTTTTCAGTAGTAGCCTCTAAACCACTAACGAATAATGTCTGTTGCGAGATCGACACACTAACGGATATAGGTTTGAAATCTATGGACTGCCTAATGAGCTTTTCCTCGCTTAGGGAATATCGTGCTTCAGAAGTTATCGCGTCTACAGGCCCTTTGTCGACTTGACCTTTCATCGACCTAAACAACAGGTACAGCGGTTCGCCAGCGCATTCACGAAGGAATTTATACAACAAGAAAGTGAACCAAGCACTCAACATCTTTTCAGCGACGCTCTCGGTACGTCTCAACAATAACTTGGGGTGATTCTTTCCTTCCATACACTTTTCTATTAACTCGGCTAATAATGTCTTTAATACATCAGTACAATACTCCATCTTACTCTGAAGAGTAACCATAATAAGAGAAGCTACATTAACACGATCGCGCATTGAAAAATATCTATTGCTTTCTAAAGTACGAATAAATAATAGAAGGAATGTTTTGTTCATAATTAGCTGCCCAAACATTCGGAGACCTTTGTCTTTTCTAATAAGCTCTGGGCGCTCCCATTGCAGGACGGCATGGTCGTCGATGTTAGGGAACAATATTTTCATAGCATACGTACGGTAATCTAAGAAAGGTATACCGCCAGTCACATCTCCAGTCAAATCGGTCATTTCTGTTTGCAATTCTGCAAACGCTTCTTTACATTCAGCAGCTACTCTTAATTCTAGAATATCCATTTGCTCTTGCATATTTTTTAATACCCTAATATTCTCAGTTGACTTTCTCCTATACATAACTAAAAATCCGAAAAATATCAAAAGTAGTATACCAGCGCTGACTCCGATGCCTATTAATGCTGGCTTGCCTATGGCGGCTTGGAGGCCAGCCTGCGATGAATAAGATAATTTACCAATCTTGTACGTGAGAGCACGTCCGACTCTAACTACAACTTCGGGTGTATCAATTCCGTCTGGAAGTTCATCTCGCGAAGGCGGTCGGCACGTCAATTGATGCCGCGACAATGATGTCACATTACACAAACTTTCGCCTATATGAACCTCCACATCGAGTTCTGTACAAGCTCTGTCCAGATTTTGACCGTTAATAGTTAAATATTCAGACTTATAATACTTTACATCTTCGTCGAATTTTTCATAAAGGGGATCGGGATAGAGTAGGAATGCTTCGCCCCTTTTGCTAGTTAGATTTTGCACACTTTGAACATCGTCCATATTGAACCCATATTCTAATTCTAAGGGTCTATCCGGATCTAGATTGAGACCTGCACTTTCTATTCCTGGAGATTCACAAATGAGATGCGATTGAAAATCTACTCTGTTGCAAGGTGCGATGTAAGGTCGGTTATCATGATACACGTATATCTGTGGAAATTGAATAGTATGGAAATTCTGTCCGGTCACTTTGATGTTTATTCCACCGGATGGAATACCCTTGGGTTGTTTTCTTTGCGTCGTTAGTGGTGGGCCGGACTCTACGGACGCAACAATAGGATCCTCCATATATTCAAACTTTTCTCGCTCTAAAGTACGCATACCGTTATCAAAACGCATTCGCAAAGTACCCATTTTAATTTGATACGAATGGCTAGTTCTACAAACGGCCTCTTCGTGCGATACAGACAGTATAGCGCACGGCAAGTCGTCTATAAATGCTTGTATGTTACTCCCTGCGTTGAGATATTCACCCGTAATACGAAGTTTAGTACCACCAGATTGTGGACCATATTTCGGTTGAATAGAATTAATTTTTGGATTCACGAATGCATAGTGGTGTTTAGATTCTCCTCGATAATCCGCGACGCGAACGACCACAGGACCGTCTCGAGGTACTTCTTCGCCCGGCCCGTCTACGGTACAGACAATTTGCTTTGTTTTGACATAAAGTTCAATTATTGGCTGGCATTTGATACCCGCAATAGTAACGCCGTTATAAATATCCGATATATTGCGACCTAAATTAATTCCTTCAATAGTGATATTAGTGCCTCCGTCCCATGGACCTAATTGGGGCCGAAACGAGTGAATCTCTGGGTTAGGGCAAGTCTGGGTACGATTTAACCATACACTAGGAACACCACATTGTTCTTGAACTTCGCATCGATCCGATCCTTGACACCAACCACAACCAAACTTCTCTGGAAGTGCGAGGCACATACCACAGTTATCTGCCATGTCATTACAACGGTAAATAAGAATATGAGTATTATCCGGATTATCTAAAGGCTTCGATCCTCCCCATATAACGGCGAAGGAAGCGGTAATATTTGGAGCACGAGATGTGTAAGTAAATTCAACGGCTTCACAGTAAATCGTGTCAGCAAGAAGTTGAGCGTTGACATGAGTCACACGCCCCTCTATATTGAATTGACAAACGAACCTTGTCTGGACGATAAATTGACCTATTATATGAACTTTGACTTTAATAGCTTTCTTTACACCGGATGGAACTAAAATTTCATTTGTGCCGTCTGACGTTGAATTTATAGTGGGACAGAAACCGGGCCCTGAGCGATAACTGGGACCAATTCTACTGACACCGGTGACTAGTATATCGTTTCGGCAGTTTTCAGCGGTGTCATGCGTACATCGGTGTCCGTCGACACACCAGTCACATGGGAAGGAGGAGCTAACACATTGCGTGCATGAGCTGTACGTATTGCAGTCAAAAAATGTGAAGTTGGTAGCAACGAAATCAGGCCCTTGGGTGGTGCGCACCGACAGTTTTGCCGTAAAATGATGTTGGCCGGTGGGAATTGAGGGCAGCGTGTCGGTGCGCGGAGTGGTACAATTAACGCCATAAGGCTTCCTAGTAGCATTAGTTATGAGAGTACGATCTAAGGCTGTAAATGCACATAAGAATTGTCCATTGAGAGTTGGCAAGTTTTCGATAAGTAAATCTAACGTTCTAGCGGTCGTTCGTTGTAATTGATTTGGTGTTACTTGAGTAATAGTTGTACAACGGCCGCTGCGATACGAGATCCAGTATAGTGGATCTTTAGCTGCCTCTTGACAGTCCGATCGTAAGCTGCACTTATTTTCTAAAGAACACCATCCACAATACGGGTCTTTGGCTCCGAGACATGTTAAGCATGATTTATAGACGCTACACTCTTGAACTTTCACTTTAGACACTTTACGTTCGGTCATCACATATAAATGCATAAATTGAGTATCGAAATGCAAGTCTTTATTGACAGCAGAGCCCTCGTCGACGACAATATCTCCATACTCAAACGCGGAGGTGGCGCTCTCGACAACGATCTTCTTGAGGTGCCCCTGAGCGGTACCGGCAAACACAACCGTGTAGTCGCCGGTGGCTGTAGCTGCAACCGCTGTTAGCCTCTTCGGAAATGTTGCCACCGGAACCGCTTCTACAGGTTGTTCGCCTCCCAGAGGCGTATTCACATCAAGCCCGCAGAAGTCTTCGCTGATTGATTGCAGCTTTGTTCCAATACATGCATGGGACGGCGATATGAAGTCTAGACCTCTGGAACCGTTGCCACTGAAGCAAGTCTTAATGTTTTGCATGAATTTACGTCTGATAGCTTTGAGCGAATAAACACATAGCGCAGATAGATCAGAAGGAGTATTAGTATTAATCGATTCACTCTGGCTGAATGCAGCGAACAGCACGTCATGTTGAGCAGTTATTCCTAGTTCTCCCGCTAGAACGGATCCGGCTTTTCCGACAAATGCTGCTTGAACCAGATTGTATCCATAGTTGCCACCGCCTTCTCCGGTACATGACATTGGGATTTCAGTGTAAGAATAATAATTCTCATCGTCGTGACAAACTCTGACTAATTTGCTGTAGTATGTGTCAGAGCCGACACCTCTCAACTGAGTCGTCAAAAAGTAACTGAATCCTTCCGAATTGAAGCCGTAGACATAATTAATAGGATAACGTTCGCGAGATAGCGAATTGACGAACATCCTTGTACCAGTTGTTACTGCCGTTCTAGCTATCATAAATAGACGGTCATCTTCAAGGGAGCGACTGCTTACAGTAGGAACTTCTGAGCGATAGGGAGAATTGCCAGTGAAAGTGACGCCTACATACATAACTTGCGTCATCGGAGGATTCGGGGGTCCTGGCGCAATGAACGCCACCGTGGAAGCCGTCGCATTGTTCGCCACCACTGGCTCACGCACTTCGCGCACATCGTGAGAAATATTATTCAAGTTTCGTACAGAACACAACCCTTGCAGAACCGAACCACATGTTATCAGGCGGCTGGTCGCGTAGTCAATCACTAGAGCTTTATTCACATTGTCCGTGGGTTTTTTCACATAATTAGAAGGGCAGTCGAAGGTGCAGAGGGCGGAGTCGTTAACGGGGCCCGTGATGATCGACTGTGCGACTTCCAGGTCGGGGGAGAGTTGGTAGATTCTGTTGACGGCGCCGACGTACACCCGGCCGGTATTGCGGTCGACGGCCAGATGATTGAAGAACGAATAGGGCGCCGTCACGGGGTCGCTGAAGGTGAGGACCACGTCTTGCGAGGCGCGCGCGGCGGCGCACGCGGCCCCCAGGGCCAGCAGCACGCGCCACATGGCGCGGGCGCATGTGGCCGGCACTCTACCGCGCGCGCCGCCGCCCAC
Organism: Sesamia nonagrioides; assembly: GCA_017933935.1. NCBI lineage: Eukaryota > Metazoa > Arthropoda > Insecta > Lepidoptera > Noctuidae > Sesamia > Sesamia nonagrioides. Next base: position 488,753 of record JADWQK010001324.1, on the reverse strand, counting down.
TCGTCGCACTGCTGCCGCCCGCCCGCCCCTTACATCTGCAACGCGAGACACCCACTCAGGCGCACTGTCCGCGCCCGTGCGCCGGACCAGCCGCTGTCGCCGCTTCGTTCCCATCGCACCGCACCGCTCCGCCGCCTGCTAATCGCCTATGTGCTACTATAGAATGGTCCAGTGAAGCCTGTTAACGATTCAACGATGAGGACCTATCGCGTATTTTTTATGACTTTATTAAACCGCGGTGTGCACGAGTACACGTATTGGCTCGGAGAGGTCCAGTGCGGTCGGAGCGAATTCGCAAACTGTTGCGGGGACACGCGGTCACCCTCATCTCATCCCAGATAAACGATATCGGTACCAACCTATTTTTACTGCAAAATATACATAATGTTTTGGTTACGAGAAAAGTCTTATCACTAACTGAAATAATAACTTTGATTATAATTGTTTTACCTGCACAACATGTACCTGTCTGTGCAAATAAAAGAAATTATTTGAAAAACATTTACTTCCCAGAATATTCGTAGTTGACATGCAGAAAATATTCAGCGAGCATGAGCTACTGATAACTAAGACCTCTGTTGTTTTAAATCACTCGAGCTTAACTAAGTCAGAAACCGGTGACAAATCAATGAACCGGTTAAAAATAGGTTAGTACCAGGATAGCGCGGGCGACCCCGACGCGGTCAGTGCACTGATATATAAGTCACACGCCGACGAAAGCCTCAGCATCATCATAAAAGGGATTAACTAAAATAATAATTTGGCATGCTGTTCGCAACGAGGGAGTGAACGTGGTAGCGTAACGATAAAATAATGAAAAAGAAAAAATTCGGAGAAACGAAAAACATCGAGAATCGAAACACCTAGTTATGTATACTCACAGAAAAGCCATTGTTGTGTACGATGCGGGCTTGAAATGTATATTTTGTTCTATATTGAGATCATAAGCATGTGAGGCGCACTCTCATAGTGCGGTACCAGCGCTGCGAGCTCGTGGGCGAGACCTGAAACAACAAACGTCATGTTAAAGCCCCTTAGGGCTCAGTTTGAGCGGCGATTTACGTTCCATATTTGAACCCTAAAACGTTCAAGTACAATTGCAAAATTTCGTAAATCGAATTCCAAAAGCATTGATAACTTTCAAAGCTAATTAGTTTTACATGGTACATTAATGATGTGTCAAATAGAATTACATTAGGTCATTGATGAGATTATCAAGCAGTTTTCTTGCAGCTTTAATTTATTGAAAACGAGCTAGTGTTCAGTTTTTCTATTTTATTTAGATAGATAAGGGAATATTCTCTAACAAACATTACAAATTACGTATCAAATAAAGCCACTTATAGTAAATGTGATTAAAATTAACGATACCTAGAGCCGGATTATAGATTTCTTTCGCTTATTGGTTCAGCATGACAGAGAAATTGACAAAAAAGAAGCAGTATCGTAGAGGTAAAATTTCTTGGCACTATGAGCATTGCAGTTATGACCTTTAAATATGTGTCAATGTTACTGTCACACCGAAATATGTTCCTGAAGCAAGAAAACACAAGTATTTTTTTAAATGGCGAGTACATCTATTATATTTATAGTAGTGTTCTCGCATTTAGGCATCCGTGCTACCAAGTGGGTTTCAATGTCGTCGACCCATCTCGAATGACCTACTCCACATATCTTTCTTGGCCACCATACAGGGATTTAAACGTTACGTATTGCATCACAACGCGTTGGTTGTTGTTTTTGATCTAAGTAGAGACTTGTAGATATTTGTATGTCTCTCTGGGAAATTTTGGAGGAACATTTTATAAGCGTAAGCTTCGAACCAAAAGAGCTCAGTTGATATAAAATAAGCGCCTGTTAAAATAATGGGAGCACTATGTACGTCCGCGTTTGCTCCCGTTTCCGCAACATTTTTGTTCCTGCTTTGCTCCTATTGGTCATAGCGGGATGTTTTATAGCCTATGTCCTTCCCCAGGCTCTAGAGTATCTGTGTACCAAATTTCATTACAATCGGTTCAGTAGTTTAAGCGTGAAAGCCGGACAGACAGAGATACTTTCGCATATAATATTAGTATGGATTAGTTAACAAGCTAAGCTGATTTCATATTTTGGAGAACTTATTACGCATTACATACATTTAGACGACTTTTTCCGAAATATTCCCTTCCCAATCGTCAAAATTAAGTCTTCTTAATGTTGCGTAATTAATCTAATCATTATCTATTGAACGAATACGATAAAACTCAATGCTGTAGATATTGAAGTCATAATTTAAAAAAAAATGTTTTATTTCAACTGATCTTGTATCAATTAATATTTTATAATTTACCTTTTTATGCATAGAATATATGTAACAAGTTCGCCGACTGTTTACGAAGTCATGAGCTTTTATATTACCTAATATACGATGAGGTTACGAGTCGTTGAACCCTAAATAAAGGCTCAAATAAATACCGTAAAACATGGAGCGAATGCCTATCTAAGATCTCCACTATATCTCGTGTTTTCGAGATATAGTTTTTATCGTGTTTCTCGAAAGACCATCTAATCGATTTTTCTGCATAGCTGTAAAGTTTTTTTTTTTTTATTATTTCATTACCATATACCTAATAATGAAACGAGTTAAAGCATATTACATAAAAATCTAAGATACAAGAAGATATCGTACCTAATAGCTACTCAATACAAACAAACGTTAATTATGTTCTGTTTGTGGTTAAAACTATACATTACACATAGGTATAAGCCCCGCACGATGATATTGCGATGGAACCTTGTCACAATAACAGCTTTGTGACGTCATCTGTCACACGAAAGGACAGCTAGCAAAAGAATGTTAAATGCAAAATTATAGTTTATTAATTTTGCATTTAACATTCTTTCGGGTTAAGGATTTATTTGTATTTTATAATTTTATTATACATACACATACCTACTCATCCATATTCTGACAAATAAACTTTCATTATTAAAAATTTCAAGGAAATAATTCTTGTAGACGTAAGAAAAATATACTTATTCGTATATCTTTCTTACATGTTTATTAACTTTTGCTAACTACATTTCTGTTAATTTGTGAGCGGGAATTAAACCAGAGTACCAAATAACACCAGGATAGTATGTAAAATTTTTTTTATATATAATTCAATATAATCTTACCCTATTTATTCAATTCCACTCATACAGTCTTCCGAATTAGAACTGCTTTCTGTGTCTGTCGTTTCCGATTCACTGTCGTCTGCCGTATTTATGATAAATAACTCGTCAGTTATTCGATCTTTTTTCCAATATTCCTCTTCAAGCCGTTTAACATGATTGACTTCCTTTCGCCAGTCATCTGGAGTTATTGACGCCAACGCCTCCAATGTCAGAGCTTCAATGCGACTTTCCAACTGCTCCACATTTTTTTCTGACACCCTCATCTTTACCAGGTTCCAGATGTACTCAATGGGGTTGAGGTCGCAGTTGTAGGGTGGTAATCTAACGATCTCATGGCCATTGGCAGCTAATAAATTGTCAATTTTATAATTTTTCGGCGGTCTATGCCGTTTAATTAATAAATACAGTTCAGGTTTTGTACTGTCGTTGGAAAAGTCGATGTTGTGAGCTTGTAGCCAATCAACCATCAACTGTTTTTTATTGTTCATATTTGGTGGCCTATTCTCTTCCCTACTGTGATAAGGGGCGTTGTCCATCACAATTATGGAGTTGCGTGGTATGTTGGGTACTAATTTTTCTGTAAGCCACTTGGTGAAATTCTCAGCATTCATTTGATCATGGTAATCCCCCGTTTTGGTGTCTGCTTTAAATATCAAAAGGGCATTGTCAACAAAACCGCTTTCACTTCCCGCGTGAACTATTATCTATCGGCGGCCGGGGCTGTCGTTCCGTCTCACTCCGACATCGGTTGCTGTTTGCCAACATTTTTTTACCGTGTAGTGTGCGTGTATCCACGTTTCGTCGAGATAAATAACGGGTCTTTTGTTATTATCAAGCGAGTCATTTTCTTTCATACGTCGTAAATATTTAGCCCTCCACGCTTGAATTTGGGGTCTTTCAATTAGAGCCAGTCTTTTTTGGTAGCATTGTTTAAATTGGTAGCCTAAATCACATTTAATTATTTTTCTTAATGTAGTTTCACTATTGGTATAATTAAGGTCTAATTTTGAAGCCGCCAAGATTTTGCGCATTGTGGGTATTTCTCTCCTCATCGTATACATTGAATGTATAATATTTCTTAAAGCTGTTAAGGAAAACCCGTCGAAATATTCCTTCTTTTGTCTTTTTCCTTTAGTAGGAGTTCTCATTTTGCTGCCACTGGCTGTTGCCGACTCATGCTCTCGTCGCAATTTAGTCACAGTATTTTTTGCAACGCCTGTGGCACATGCCACACGCTCCGTGACTTTGGTTTAGCTGTTGCTTCGGTATTAAAATGTCCTCAGTAGTGTCCGAAGTACTTTTTAAAGCACGGTTTATACTTTCAAGAACTAACTTACAGTCCTCTTTTTCTTTAACAAAATAATTGTCCACTTTAATTATAATTTCACGAGCACGATTGTGAATTAATTTCTTACTCATTTTAACGAGTAACAGCTAACAAAACTAAACAAAAAAACTCAAGAACAACAATAAAACAGGATAACAAAAACAAAAAACTAACAAAAATATTCGATGTGCGTAAGTGGGTAAGCGCGGACTGAACTTGCGAACGGTACTGACGGTGCGAGGTCGACTACGTCACCAAGATGGCCGCCGATCGCAATATCATCGTGCGGGGCTAGTAAGTAGTAGTATATTCTTTCAGGTTAAAAGAAATCTATGTACGAAAGTAATATTACCGACATTATTAGAAAGATACATGAAGTACTCTGCGGAATATTCGATTTGATGGTAGCTTGAGTACCTACGGGTTGAAACTATATTCGACTAAAATTCGAGAGAAGATCGACGATTGTTTGATGGCAAGGCCAACCGAACAATCGCCGATCATAATTTATCGATTACAAGGACCTACTATCGATCTAATATTTTTGAGTATTTGTTATTCGATCACGTTTTTCATTACGCGTGGGGAACAGGGAACCAAGTATGTACCCGAGCATGCATTTAAAATTGTGTGTTTTCCAAAAACACATACACAATTTTAAAGATTCAGTTCCCGGAAAGAATAATAGAGAAAAAATCATAGCAACCCAACCCGCACTGCGCCCGATATAATACAAAATATGGGTCTTTTTAATCCACCACGTGGTGGTTAAAAGCCTCTACCACTGCAGCGCGGCCTATGATACGCGGCCTCTTATACCGCATCTGAATATAGTTTTCTCAATAAGATCGATTCCTGTTATCTACCAATGATTATTGAGTAATTAAATTGAGTACCTAATTAATAATAATTTTCTGAAATATAGTCCTTTTATTTTTAATATACCCGCTGGATGCGGGAGGCACAGGACCGGTCGTCGTGGAGAACCTTGGGGGAGGCCTATGTCCAGCAGTGGACGTCTTTCGGCTGAAATGATGATGATGATGGTGATTTTTATTTATGTTCTGTAATCTATATGGTGTACATAATAAAGAGTATTCTATTCTATGATAGTCCTAAATGTATTAATTGAAGCAAACTTTCTACCAGGAAAGTATTACCAAAACCTACGGCTGATTATAATTATCTGGTAGATCCGGCGGCTCGACGAAAGAATATGTAATGTCTCATACTAGGTATCTGGTTTACTAATGCAAACTGAGGGGACAACCTTATGCAACCATTTGGAAATCCCTGTACCATGGGCGCAATTTTTTTTGGGTTCTGTACCTAAAAGGTAAAACGGCATCCTATTCATGAGACTTCGCTGCCCGTCTGTCACCAGGCTGTATCTCATGAACCGTAACTGGACAGTTGAAATTTAAAGAGATTATGTGTTTTTGTTGCCGCTATAACATCAAATACTTACTAAAAATAAAAAAATATTTAAGGGGGGCCCATACAACAAACGTGATTTTTTTTGCCGTTTTTAAAGATACGGAACCCTTCGTGGGCGAGTACAACTCGCACTTGGCCCGTTTTGCACTTCACCACATCGATGTGGTATTGTCTCTTATCTTGTCCTCTGTAGAACAAAACTTGCTGTCAAAGCGACCTCTGCGCTGCCGACGACGCCGTAGCAAGTTTTGAAGCAAAAAGATCAGAAAATTCATGTTAGTGACATGAAATGATTGACTACAAGACCTACTTCAAGAAGATTTTTCAAAAGTAGGTATATTTCAAACCAGTGCCCAGTAAATGTATTGCAATTACACACACTAGTACAGCCCGCTTTTTTTTTTGTTATTATTCTTTTGTATTGTATTACATGTGAAAATTTATTTACACAAAATTATTAACTCCGAAAATAGCCTATAGGGGAAATTAGGTATGTATTTGTCTTGTGGATACCTAGGTTCTGATAGTAATAACTCGAAGATATTATGCAGAATGCAGACACTGAATTAGGATAGAAACAGGTGAAATATTTAATTTATACAATGATGTTTTTATTATATATCTTCTAACCATACAAAATAATTATATCCTGCGTTTTTTTTATAATTTTATTGAGTATAATTAGGAGTAAATTGACTGCGTAAAATTATCGCGTTATGGTTAATAAAAAAAAATCATTACATAATTTAGGATATTATAGTATATTAGATTTAAAAAAAAAGTTATAGTTAAAATTTACAGACAGTCAACAATGCTTACTATCTAGTTTCCTCACGCCAGACTTAATTTTTACAAATTGATTCTGTTTTTAATGCAGGAAACTACTGAATGCATAAATGAATAACACGACTTCCTTAAAGTGAGAAATTCCTTGACAAACATTTTAAAGGCAGAAAAAATATGTCTGAGGCGAAGTTTTCGAAATTATAGGAAAATATGCGCAAAAATGTTAGGTTAGCTAAGCTAGCCTAACATAGACAAGTGACATAAACATGTTTGTTAAAAATCTGCTGAATTGACGAATAGGTCATAACACTTCATTCATAAATTGGGTTCAAAGTTCGAACTTATTGCAACTAGCACAATGTTTATTGTTAGGGTATGTAAATAATTGTAGACGCACAGCTAAAATTATCTTCCAGAATGTGTATTCATGTTTATGAAAACTGATCAAGTCAACTTGAACGTTCATGGGGCTCAAAAACGGAACTCGCCATATCTATTAGACAACACTACGAGTACGGTGCACGACCGAGGACCGCGCGACCGGTCTCAGGCCTGCCGTGCCGCAACATTTTGATTACATTCCCTGCCTCCACCCACTCTGTGTAATCTATCACCTACGCACACAGATGTCACTAAAAAAACAATCCAATGATAAAAATGATTTTACGACACCAACTTATGTTTTCCTCAATATATATCAATGAAATCCCTTCTGTGAGAGAAAAGAAAGTCAGCCATTACCGCGCACGCGAGTCGATAAACGGAAGCCATTCCAATATACGCCACGCGTTCTTGCTTCACGAATGGTCCATTGCACTACAGCACAAGTATAAAACTTACCTTTTTACAGATTATCTCTTTGCTGGATAAACAACAATCCTTTAGAATCCAGGATAGGGAAACTGCCGTGAGCACTATTGCACCACACACAATATTCTTTGTATATTTTTTTCACTTAAACGTAAGGAACACTTAACACCACAAGCGACGGTTTAAATCACAACATTATACTTATAAAAATACCTCTGGCGGATATCAAAGCCCGTTACAATGAGTAAAATAGCACGTTTGCTCAGGGAGTCCACGACAAGAGCATCAGTCTTCGTACATCGCCGTGGAATGATTTGGTTTCGCTTTTCGAACGAGTCTAGGCGTGACTGAGCCGAGAAAAGCCGAACATAGCCGATTCGGTAACATTAGTACCCATAATTGCCGCTAGAGGCGCTTACATCGTTGGATGCGTTCAAAATTTGGGGAATTATTGTACTTTTGCAACTAATTTTATTTATGTTTACTAATGTAAAAAAATCAAGTATTCAAGCGAAATAATACAAAATTATTTCGGACACGTCTAACGGGTAATATACGAACGCAATAATCCGTATTACAATAACCGAAAAAATTAACGAAGGAGCACAACCAGGTTTAGGCATGGAATCAGTAAGTATATATATTTTATTCGAAACGTTCGGAAATTTAGTCAAACATTTTTTTCTGATACAAGAAGCAGTTTTCTCGTTGAAAGAATGGAAGATTTGCCAAAGGTTTACAACCTATTGCAATATAAGTAAGGGAAATAAAATCTGCTAATATCGAACATCTAAAGTCTGATGATTACAATTGATGAGTGTTGCTGTGGAACCTATAAGTACAACGTATAAGTGGAGGAAGGTGTTGGTCAGCCCGACTTGACAGTACGCTGCGTATCACATAAAAATATTATATTTAATACACTTACATTATAAAGGCAATACTTTCTGAGTCTGTGTATGAGTTTTTGTTACTTCATCACGTTTCAATGATTGGAACAATTTTGATGAAATTTGACACACAAATAGCTTATAGCTGGCCATAAGCTATCCTATCCTGGATAATCCCAGGAATAGCATATAGGATATGACTTTTTATCCCGATCATCATCATCATCATCATTTCAGCCAAAAGACTTAAACTGACATACACATAGGCTTTCTCCAAGAATGTCCACACCGACTAGTCCTGCTCCTCCTGCATCCAGTGGTTTCCCACGACCTTCACTAGGTCGTCGTTCCCCTTGTCAGGGGCCTACCCACGCTGCGTCTTTTGGTGCGTGGTCACCACTCGAGAACACATACATATTACATTTGTCAATATTACATTTGTTAGTAGTGGAAGGACACTACACGAAACAAAGATGAAAGAAGTTTTAGTGTTATTTTACTAGATGAGAGGGCTGTCCAGTAAAGTGTTAAATTAATTCTTAATCGCTGATGATACCTAAAATAGGTATAAATTATAATTGATTCCATGTTGTCTACACGTACACTACCTATCAAATCGCGTCGCTAACATTCTCTAATTCTATAGATATAAAGTATTCCGAGAACTCTCTATTAGATATTTTGTTTTATTGATTAATGAATCAAATATTTAAAAGCCAGCATCTATTGCAAGATGACATGTTCTGCATATGTTCTGTGAATCAAAACTATTTTCAGTTTTACCTTCTGGCCAAATCATAAACAAAAAAATAAAGTACATTTTTCTTCTTTTTTAATCTGCCCTGCGACCTATCAGCAATCTGCTTCGAACATTTTTAAATCTGACACTTCTTCGGATAGGGACTTACTGTTTAGGAGTTTTTTGTTTTAAATCATGGCTATCTGTTTTAAATTTACGACTTATGCTTTATTAAAATCTCCTAAGAACTTAAGATGTGTCGTGCAAGCCATAAAGAGATCGAGTTTCTCTACTTCAACTGCACTAGCGGTAAGTTGCGTAATCTGATTGTTTCAATGGCTGTTTCGGACAGAATCGTTGCATTACCTAGGGCTAAAACCTTTGTATTAATTGTCAAATACCAATAACACACTGTGATACACATTATTTGGTGAAATGTATACCCACAGGGTGCAAGATATCTGCTGCTGGACTGGGTTGGCAACCATAATGTTAAATAGTATTTTAGTGTTTTTCACTCTAAAAATACTGTTTACTGTTCAACAAAGTGGTATCTAAGCTTCTCGAGCCATCATTTCAGTCTGTCAAACTGATTTGTTTCAAATTGTCAGGGCAATTTTTTTATTTATAATTAATAACCTAATTGTACCAACAGTTGAAGTTGAAGTTGTCGTGGCCTAGTTGTTAAAACACCAGCCTCTCAAGTATGTGTGTCTTTGGGGTGCCAGGTCAGGTAAGTACCAATGTAACTTTTCTAAGTTATATGTACTTTCTAAGTATATCTTGGACACCAATGACTGATTAAAAGGTGAAGGAAAACATTTTGAAGAAACCTGGACTTTTAAGTCTGAAATCGCCAACCCTCATTATGCAAGCGTGGTGATTACGCTCAATCCTACTCTGTATGAGAAGAGGCCTGTGCCAAGCAGTGGGACGATAAAAAGAATGTTGATGAAATAATAACAGCCTCACAGGTTGACACATTCAAGTTGGTAAAATAATTGGATGCAGTTAATCAGAAAGGAATTGAATCACAATAAGTGACACGGTGGTTTGAGTATTTTCTGTTTAACTGCATCAAATTGTTATTTCAATACTCTCAAACCTTAAAATACTTTGTTTCATAAAAGTTGGCAACCATACACAATCAGTACATGTGCATCCACTACAAATTCCACAGCACAAAAGTATTTTACAATAGTAGGAAAGCTAAAGATTTTAACCTGTTAATCGGGGACTTCCCATTCAAATTATGCAAGCCTGATGCATTTGTGCATCTTGGCTGGATCAATGTTTCTATGTTCAATGTTAAGTCTGGTTTCCGCACTCAGTCCCTCCAGCGGACCAGCTGGATCACAGGTTTGCCAGGAAGTCTCTGTGGTCATTTATTCATTTGATGCCTCTACAGTGTCATCATCATCACCAACCTTTTTTTTATCGTCCCACAGCTAGGCACAGGTCTCCTCTCATACAGCGTAATCACCACATTTACTCAATGCGGGTTGGCGATTTCGGACTTATAAAGTCCAGGTTTCCTCAAGATGTTTTCCTTTACCTTGGAATTAGTCATTGGTGTCCAAGATATACTTAGAAAGGTTACATTGGTACTTGCCTGGCCTGGAATTGAACCTGCACATTCATACTTGAGAGGCTGGTGTTATAACCATTAGGCCACTATGACTCATGTCAAACAGAAGTTCACCCAGGTTTTATAATAAAATTCAATATTACACAGAAAGACAAATTTGATCTTTTTTGTTGCATGAGATTTTTTCTTCTGTTCTTTGTTAAATTGGGTGCTCTGAATTTGTATGAGTAATCAATAACTTCTATCAATAGCGATTGTAATTAGTTCATCAGCCGCCGGCATAAGTTACCACCCACCAGACAAAGTCTTGCCGCCAAGTGATTCGTCGTGTTCCGGCATGATGTCTGGTGAAGCCGTATGGAGGACGGGTCTGAGCAGTTGTGTTGCGATGTGTACCGGGTACGATGTGCCTAATGTTGTTGTGTCGGGAGTTTAGTCGTGGAGGGTCTTCAGATCATCCTCTGGCGCAGCATCGTTGGTCATGTTGTTGGGTTAAACATAGCATCACCTCGCTCAACTGCCGTCTTCCTTCCTATTCACTCAGTTTTTTTGAGTGATAAGGCTTAATAAGCTAGTGCGTTTTACCATCAACGATTGCATCACTGCTTACCATCAGGCGGGATTGCAGTCAAGCACTAGTTTATAACTAATAATAAATAAGTTTGTGGTGTATATTTCATTAGTATTTCTCCTTTTTTTTAGAAGAATTTGTTCAAACAATCCTGATTGTTTTTGTGTTATTTATGGAGATTATACCTACATATGTATGTTCAAAAAATTGTTTGAAAATGTTGCTCTTTGGTGTAAATGCATACATGGACTATTTTAGGTTTCCTCACCAACAAATGCTAATAATACCTAGTTCGGTAACAAAAAAATTAAGTCTTTGTGATTATGCGAAAATAAAATAGCTAAAACAAAACTAATGTGTGAACTATGAAAACATCATGGTGACTTATTTTTGTTACGAAAATCATGTGGAAGTTTCCTGGGTAAAAAAAATTGATTTTATTTAGTCCGTCATTCAGATTTCAGATTATACAAAAATATTGGATACGTATATTTTGTTTTATCAAATCAATAAAAATTTACAAATATAAAAGGCACCAAAGATCAGGAGTGGCGGCTGGTGACGTCACTGCTCGCTAAAAAGTGTAGCGTGCAGTGACGTCACACGAGTTTTCAACGCAATGTGTCTTCATTTTTTGTTTATATGAAAAAAGAAAAAAATACGTGTCTAGTATTTTTTGGAAATTTGACTGACGGACTAATTAGTTTTTTTTAGTCAACTACCCTATTATGTATAAAAAAAGGATTTTTGTTACTTTCTGCATGTTTCTTACTGCACGGTTAGCGCAATGGTTATTTTTTTTTTTTTTTTTATTTATTTTATGTTTAAGATAACTGAGATCCACTGTGTTAGTAACAATAATCTTAACCTATGTTAGTAACTAATACCTAATTAATACAAAATTACACACAAACAGCACACTCCACCCCCGCTCAGTATGCTCACCGGTCCCGCAACACATGGAGTTCAGTGAACCTATCGAGCAGAACGGTGTCAGTTCTGTCGCCAATCATCCTCAGAACGCTATTCGGGCTCCCCCGCACTCGCCGCACAACCGACGCAACTTTTTTACGCATAATTGCAAAGAAGTCATCTACGCTGGCGTCTGCAAACATACCGGATGCACTGCAATAACGAGGGAGCCGAAACAGGGCCCTGAACACATTATTATATTGGACGCGCAAGGCATTGTAGGCTTTCTGGGTAAAGTTCGCCCACAGGCTGCCCGTGCAGAACGTCTGGCAGAATGCCTTGAACATAGTTACTTTTACAGGAGCACTACACCGAGCGAACCTGCGCGCCAACATATTACCACGCACCGACAATGCCCTGCGCTCCCTCTCAATATCCAAATCGTCACACAAATTTTCATTTAGTATGTGTCCCAGATATTTAAACTGTGCAACACGATCCAGAGGTACACTATTAAGTAATAAAGGTGGTATAAGGATATCGCTTTTATGTTTACATTTAAATAACATGAACTCGCTTTTACTTTCATTGTACTTCAGACACCACGCACCACGCACCTGTTCACGCACCTGTTGTAAGCCTGGCTAATGATCCTAGAGCCAGACTAACCCGACACTACACCGACGATATCCCGGACGTCAGCCTGTACGAGATTGGTATGGCCCTGAAACAGCTCAAGAACGATAAGGCGGCTGGAGATGATGGAATTACGGCTGAGCTTCTGAAAGCGGGTGGCAAACCGGTTCTTAAAGCGCTTCAGAAGCTATTTAATTCCGTCATTCTTAAAGGCGAAACGCCTAAGGCGTGGCACAGGAGCGTGGTGGTTTTATTTTTCAAAAAAGGTGACAATACCCTCCTGAAAAACTACAGACCGATATCCCTCCTGAGCCATGTCTACAGGCTGTTTTCTAGGGTCATCACGAATCGTCTCGCTCGCAGGTTTGACGACTTCCAGCCTCCCGAACAAGCAGGCTTCCGAAAAGGCTTTAGCACCATAGACCACATTCATACGCTGCGGCAAGTTATACAGAAGTCCGAGGAGTATAACAAACCACTATGCTTGGCGTTTGTGGACTATGAGAAGGCCTTCGATTCGATTGAGACTTGGGCGGTGCTACAGTCTCTCCAGCGGTGCCAAATTGACCATCGATACATTGAGGTGATAAAGTGTTTGTACAAAAACGCCACCATGTCAGTCCGTCTCCAGGATCAGGACTCGAAACCGATCCAACTGCAGCGTGGAGTGAGACAAGGAGATGTCATATCTCCTAAATTGTTCACTGCTGCGTTGGAAGATGTCTTCAAGCTCCTGGACTGGAAAGGACTTGGCATCAACATCAACGGCGAGTACATCACTAATCTCCGTTTCGCAGATGATATCGTGGTCATGGCTGAGACCCTGGAAGACTTGGGCAAAATGCTCAATGACCTCAGCAGAGCTTCCCAACAAGTGGGTCTAAAAATGAACATGGATAAGACGAAGATCATGTCGAACTCTCATGTCGCACTCACTCCAATTGTAGTTGGTTGCTCTGCACTCGAAGTTGTTGACGAGTATAATATACCTGGGACAGAAAGTCCAACTAGGTAGGTCCAACTTCGAGAAAGAGGTGTCTCGGCGAATCCAGCTCGGTTGGGCAGCGTTCGGGAAGCTACGCTACATCTTCTCGTCGTCCAAGATACCACAGTGTCTCAAGACGAAAGTCTTTGACCAGTGTGTGTTGCCAGTGAGGACTTACGGAACTGAAACGTGGTCGCTCACAATGGGCCTCATACGAAGGCTCAGAGTCACACAAAGGGCAATGGAAAGAGCTATGCTAGGAGTTTCTCTGCGTGATCGAATCAGAAATGAGGAGATCCGCAGAAGAACCAAAGTCACCGACATAGCTCTGCGAGTCGCTAAACTCAAGTGGCAGTGGGCAGGGCACATTGCTCGTAGAACCGATGGCCGATGGGGCAGCAAGGTTCTGGAGTGGCGGCCACGTACTGGAAGACGCAGCGTAGGGAGACCCCCAACAAGGTGGACCGATGACCTGGTGAAGGTCGCGGGAAGCCGATGGATGCGGGCAGCACAAGACCGGTCATCGTGGAAAGCCTTGGGGGAGGCCTTTGTCCAGCAGTGGACATCTATAGGCTGAGGAAGAAGAAGAAGAAGAAGGAAGTACTTCAGACCATGCTCCACAGCATACTCCTCGCATACCTTTAGCAGCTGCCTGAGGCCACCAATTGAGGGGCTCAGCAGCACCATATCATCAGCATAACTCAAATTATTGACGCATATGTCATCAATATGACATCCAACATGCATGCTGCTGAGCCTCTCAATCAGATGGTTCACATATACATTAAAGAGTCGCGGCGAAGTCAGCCCACCCTGCCTGACGCCACACTCTAAAGAATATTCATCCGAGTACACATTTCCCCACCTTACTGTATTAAGCTGCTCATTGTACCAGTAGGCGAGGATATTCACTAAATCGGCTGGGACACCTGCACCTCTTAACTTTGCCCAAAGCTTATCATAAGACACCAGATCAAGAGCCTTGGACAAATCCAAGAAGCATGCATATACTGGTGTTTGCCGTTTTACATAATAGTTCAGTGTGTTTCAGAGAAAGTATTACACTTTCAGTTGACAACCCCTCCCTGAAACCGAACTGTGTATCCTGCAATGTTACAAAATGATCAAGTTTCCTATCCAATAAACCATCAAACACTTTTCCGATTATAGTAGCTAAAGAAATCGGCCGGTAGTTACTTCTGTCGGATATATCAGCAGTGACATTTTTCATTATTGGCACAACCACAGTTCTCATTAGATTAGATCTTAAATATGAGTGCCGTATACAAAAGGTATAAAACATGGCTAACACCCCATACAGGTGAACTCCCCCATGCTGCAGGTGCTCAACACTGAGCCCGTCATGACCCGGTGATTTTCCTCTTTTCATATTTCGAATAATGTCAGCCACATCCTTACTCGAAAAACGAATAGGCTTTTCTACCGGGTAACGTTCAGTATCAGGCACCGACATCAAGGACGATCCCAACCGAAAATGATCCTTAAACGAATTTGCAATCATTTTAGCATCACTGATGCCATCAATGCACACAGGCAATCTAGCCTTACCATTCAAACGCTTAGTACCCATCCAGAACTTTTTAAATTTCTTAGCAGAATGTTGTGAGGCAAGTATATCCATTTTTATCTGTTCCTGGTTGTTCTGACAGTACCTTAAGCGTGACTTAAATATTCGTCGACTTTCACACATTTTATTATACAATGATCCACTAACTGGTTTCCCACCTAAGACATACAATTGATGGTCCAATCTAGCCTGCCTGTGCGCATCTCTGACATGTTTGTTCCAACCATAGACACACTTAGCATTAGTCTGTTTCCTAGGAAAGAGACTGCGACTGTTTACCGATGCCAGACTTAATATATTAACAATATTGTTATATAAGTTGTCAATTACAGCTCTGTGTTTTATGTTTTGACAGACACTATCAGCACATTCATGAAGCTCATTAGGAAACATAACCTTTCTAAAGTTATTGTTGCAAATTTCATGATATTTCTCAATTTCTCCTACTTCTCTTACCCCCCATTCAATATTATTATGTAGATAATTGTGAACTTCTACTTTAGCTTTAATAATTTCTAAATTACAAGTCACTTGTAAAGGAAAATGATCTGACCAATATACGTCATTGAGAACCATAATATTCACCACAGACTGCCATGCTGCATCAGTCACCACACAGTGGTCCAGCCAACGCTTACTCCCGTATACTTCACTTTGAAAAGTATACGTTTCAGATGACATACCTAATTTTACTAGATCAGCACAAATCCAGTGATTATCTTTACAGAAATCAAGTAGTTCATTACAAAATGGAGCACCAGGATGTGCATTGAAATCCCCTAACATAAATACCACCTCGACACTATTGTCTTGTATAATTGCATTCAACTCACCCAAGCACTGAGTAAATTCCGGCAAATTCACAGTTTGGTCAGTCGGCATATATACGCATATAACTAACACTTCACGTCCAGCTCCGGTCACTATTTTAATCGCTACTATACGCTCACTTATACACTTCACCACAATAACATTGCGAAAGGCACTTTTCCGCCACAGTATTATATTATAGCAACCCCACCGTGAGGTCTGCCTCGTAGCACTCCAGCTGTCAAGTCCACCGCCGACTTCCCCGTGTACCCGAAGTTTTTGTCAATATCGCCCAATACTTGTATCTCGTAGGGTAGCAGCCAAGTTTCTTGGAGGGCTATCACATCCGCCGATTTACATAAAGTTCGCACACATTCCATACTCCTTTTAATATTTTTACAGTTATAACTGACTAACGTACTATCCATTTATTTGAATGCAATCTTTATCGGAACTCCGTGGTCTAAATCGTATGAATTTCCTAAATGATATCCCATCAGGCCACAAGTTATTATCTAAAAATGTATCAATTTTATTTATTGAGACGAATATTTTAAAAGAATTGTACGGCCTTTCTTTCTTCATGATAACTTTTTCAAGAGTGACTTTTTCCTGAGTCTTGTTGTATATATATTCACATATATCGGTCTCTAGTGTGTCTTTGTTTACATTGGAAATAAATAAAGGGATCTTTGTTTCCGCCGCTTTGAACTTTGTTTCAACACTGGTTATTGCCTTTCCCATTTTTCCAATGAATCGATTCTTATATCGTCCACGTTGCACCACAGTCCACTCCTCTGTTGGCATGTTTTGTTTCCAAACACCTGCCGACTTGACTATATCCATCGTTGGTTGCGACGTACACGATGCAGTCGCCTGTCTACACGCAGCGGTGTCTGGGTTTGGGGACAAAGCTTTATTTGAACGTTCCACTGATGCTGACAAAACATGCGTGCGCGGGGACGCCGCCACCGCCGACTGTACCACAGGTGTTCTAGGTGTGAAGGAGATAGTTCCATTTACACATGCCCGATAATGAGGCGACGGCGACGACATCAGCACGTCCCGCCCCGAAGATTTTTTCATAATGTCGGTATTTGATAAATTATGTGATAGACCTACCGGCCCACTGTCCGAAAAATATGCACCTCTTTTTTCCTTGTTAATATTTGGGTAATTAACCAAAGAAGTCATTTTCAGATTTTCTAGATCTATACGTACTGTTTCTACCATGTCTACTGTTGCATAGTTTTCCTTAACTGCTTGTATCTCACTACGAAGTATCATAATGTCCTTCAGTAACTTCGTAACATCAATATGATCAAATGATATTGGAGGCAATTTTTGTAAGTCCCGCGCAACGAAGGTGGGAATCACATCAGGATCGATTTCCTTAAACAGACAGATAATATCCTCCAAGTCTCTTTGCATTTTACCATCTCGTCTTCTTGATTTTTTCCTTTTAGAAGTCGTTACGGATTCAAAAAACAATGCTTTTGCTTCATCGATATCTGGTTCAGAGAAGGCAGATATGCACACACGAACTATAGACTCGTTATCCATCACATCATGTTTATTTTGAATGAATGCTAATACTTCACTTATAATTATATTGCAATTACAACACTTCAATTTATTTACCGCCATTGTTTACAAAGGACGCGTACGCCTGTCAGCGCTGTTAGAGCGAGACTGAATGATGGTTAAGCTATTGACTGCTGCGTTGCGTGTCGCGGTTTCGATTCCCACACGGTTCAAATATTTGTATGGCCTACAAGTAGTTTTAAGTAGTTCTGGATTACATTGGTCATTGATTGGTCACATTCCACTTAATAAATTCGCTGTTTTAATGAAAAAGGTCCCATCCCCACTTTGCGCGAAGTGTGGAATAGTGGCAGACGCCTTTCATATTATGATGGAATGTAACCGGAATGCGGACATCAGACTTGAATTAAACTGATTAGGTTCGAATCAGGTTGGAGCATGCAACAGTATTTTAGCGTTTCCTTTTTCTGGTAAAGCAAGGATGCTTTACAAAATGGTTGAGGTTGGCTTGCGCCGTCGGGCGGAGGCTCGGTGACGGAAAGTGTACTTGATGTTTTTTTGTATATTGTAATTTGTACTTAGCATGTACATTATAGAGCGACATTGTCATATCTGACAAAGCTCTCCAAATAAAGATTAAAAAAAAAGTAGTTCAGGTTGTTTGTCTATGTTAGGCGACTCACACACGGCACTGCGTACCGCCGCGGACGGCTAACTAAAGAGTACCGCTCGACCGCGCGGTCGTGTGGTTTATGTGTGTTAGGCCTCTACGGATGTACATAATATAAAAATAGAGGTTAATGCGACAAGTGTGTGAATCGCCTTAGTTGTGTTTCTAAACGCAGTGTGGGACAACATTTTAATAAAGAACGGTATCACAAACAGTTGTTCAAGTACCAAATATAAGAGTCGAACTCTTAATTTCCTAAGATAAATATAAATATATACGGACAAATCACACAGATTGAGCTAGCCTAGGGTTGCCAGATAGGAAGTTACAAAATCCGGGACAGTCGTCGACACACTCTCTCGGAAAAAGAACGGCTAAAAAAAAAGGTCGTCAACACTCGTAAATTCTTACTATCATCTTTCTTAAAGATCCGGGACAATTACCGCTCATTCCGGGACAAGAGGTCATTCCGGGACAAGAGGCAAGATTCCGGGACAATCCCGGAATCTTGCCTCTTGTCCAATAGATACATATATAGATAAACATCCAAGACCCAGGCCAATCAGGAAAAGATCGTTTCCCATCATGACCTGGCCGGGGATCGAACCCAGGGCCTCCACGTCGCAGGCAGGCGTGTTGACCGCTGCACCACGGAGGTCGTCAAAAGAACATACGTAAGACATCTAACAGTCAACACATAGACAATAACAAAGTCATCAACAAATAGACAGAGACAACATAATGTGTTTATAGTGTACTCCCATAAAGGACAAGTGTGATAACAATGTGTGTGTATACGTAATGAGTCGTTTTTTTTAGCAATTATCTCCCTATAATAAAATGTATTACAGAAATATTCGCTATTCGACCGAATAATATGTAGACATTCGGTATTCGGCCGAATATTATAAAAGCAGTCGAATAGGCCGAATAGTAACCGAATATTCATTGCTTGCAAATATTTATAGAGATTGATATAATGGCTGAGCCTTTTATTTATAATTTCATCAGAATATTTGCAGTTGCACCATGGAGGAGAGATATCAAGAACTGTTTTAGCATTCAAAATATAAATACACATAAAATTTTCACTTCATTAAGTAAATAAAATAAATAGAGTTAATTTTTATAAGTAACTTATTCTGCATTTTTATTGAAAAATCCTGTCACTTGTTTAGGGAAAAACAGCTTTATATAAAACCGCATATGTTTTTGAAATTAACATGGAAAAACAATTTAGATTCATGTAAGAAATTTCATGCACAGACACATTGTTTTCCAGTGTTTTTTTTTTTATTTTTATAGTTATAAGTTTCCATTATCATGTTACAGCGGAAAGAGCGCGACACCATGGGGGAGTTGGACGTGCCTGATGACAGACTCTATGGATGTCAGACGCTCAGGTCTGTCATGAACTTCCCCATTGGAGGTATCAGGGAAAGAATGCCGGTGAGTTATTTTTACTATTGTAATTTTTTATAGACACCAAGCTGCAGCAGGTCAAGCTTTCTGAAACTGTCAAATGTTCCCATCAAACCATGAATGAATGAAGATTGTAGTAGCTTCACGTGCTGCTGTCTGTACTTGGAAGTCTATTCGAAACAGCTACTTGCCCGTGTCTGTAAGGCGTGCTCAAACTCTGTCCACTTTTAAAACCATGGTAAAAAAAGTCCTCTCTCTTTAAACATGTCATTATTTTTATTTGCTTTTGTATGATTTTTATTAATTAGAGATATATATTTATTAGACTAGTATGATACACTTAACGTGCATATTTATTATATAAACTATGTAAAATGGTCAATAGAACACTGTAGACTACCTACATTATTTCTCTCTCCTTCCCCTTACTATTCCATCTAAAGGTTGTCTGTAAAAGATCGCTCTTAGCGATAAGACCGCCCATTGTGTCACCCTTTCTAAAATCTTTATATTTATGTTTTTATAATCTGCAAGGTGTACATAATAAAGAGTATTCTATTCTATTTCATTACCTGTATTTAGAATATAGGCTCCTTCAATGAAATTTTTCAGCTTTATTATCCAATCTCATCCAGCTGCTACCTTTTTCTTTTTTTTGCGGGTTGGAAATCCTCATAGGATGTCCGCTGCCCTGGGGTGGGCGACGGGGTCTGTCAGACTTTTACTGACCAAACCCACCCCGGTATCTCTTATATCACGAGCGCGCGTGTAGCCGCGGGAGTCTAAATTCTTCCACGGCCCCACCCTCTCGTGCTGGCCCGGTCTGTCCGGGCCTCGTCTCCTGCACGGGGTAGTGGGGTGGGGTGTTAAACTACCCTCCTGTCTATCTACTGTATAACAACTGATTAAATGTCCGAACATAACTTAAGTGGTAATAATATTATACACTGTCTTTTGCGTGGATTTCACTTTAGTTGTCTCTCTCTCTTATTGATTTTTTTTTTGTTGTATCATACATAATTATGTGATCAAGCTACATAAGTAATAAGAACATTTTTTTTTTGTAGTACCAAGTAATCGTTGCCTTCGGTATCTTGAAGAAAGCTGCTGCTAAAGTAAACATGGAATACGGCTTGGATAAGAAAATTGGTGAGAACTTGTCCATACTTATGCTTATCAATTCTGTAAAAATCACAGCATGAAAATCTAGTGAGCTGCCAATTGTTTCAAACCCAAGCATTAGTTGGAATGATAGCTACTACACCTAAACAGAGATTTTTCGTGGTGCTGGTCTCAAGTGAGTTTCCTTACCAGAGTGCGTTTCCTTACCAGTGTGCGTTTCCTTACCAGAGTGCGTTTCCTTACCAGAGTGCGTTTCCCTACCAGAGTGCGTTTCCCTACCAGAGTGCGTTTCCCTACCAGAGTGCGTTTCCCTACCAGAGTGCGTTTCCCTACCAGAGTGCGTTTCCCTACCAGAGTGCGTTTCCCTACCAGAGTGCGTTTCCCTACCAGAGTGCGTTTCCCTACCGTTTCCCTACCAGAGTGCGTTTCCCTACCAGAGTGCGTTTCCCTACCAGAGTGCGTTTCCCTACCAGAGTGAGTTTCCTTACCAGAGTGCATGTGTACCCGAAAGGGGAGTGGAGCGATAGGTTGCCTCTTACCTTACCCTTAAAGAGGTTGCTCATACTTATGCCTAACTTAGCTGAAAGTCAAGGTACTGTGAAGCGCTCTATGAGCTGTTAATGCCGGGAGGAATCAATTAAACCAAGGTTTATCATGCTCACGTATGTTCGTTCGCATTAAGAATGCAGTGAGTGATCACTGTTCGCTGACTTAGCCCCGCCCTCTGACCAATCAAATCTCTTCAAATTACAAAATCTAGTTCACAATGGCAGTTGAAGGCATTGCTTCGAATAGCGGCGGTAAGTCCCTTCTTTGAGGAGCGGCTAGAGAGGCGTCACGGCGCCCTCACCTTCCGCCTGACGCAGGTCCTAACCGGACATGGCTGTTTCAGGAGCTTCCCGTTCCGTATAAGGCGGGAGGAAACGCCAGAGTAGCACCACTGTGGGATCGCCCTGAGGACGTAGTGGAGCATACGGTAAAGGTCTATCCGGCTTGGGTAGAGCACCGTCGTGTTCTCGTATCGATCGGCGGCTATTTCTCGCGTCCGGCCCTGGTGTCCGCCATGGTCCGGAACGAGAGTGCATGGTAGGCCGTCACCTACTTTTGAGAAGCAGTGATGCTGGCAAAGGACGAGGCGGAACGCGTGAGGGAGTGGGAATCCCAGCGCCCTCACGACGTCTCTGGCCGCCGCAGGAGACGCCCTGGTCGGGAGAAAACATCGTATTCCCGGCCACCGTAGGAACGGGCTGCGAGCAATGGGCAGCTCGCGGCCTGGTAAGGAGTAGGCCCTGGTCGACGGCGCGGTGTATTTCACGCGCGCCTCAAAGAGGTTCCACGAAGACCGATGGCTCTAGGCTCAGGGTTGCGGGTTGGTTAAAAAAGAAACCGTGGCCCTGGCGCACAGGGAAGTGAAGAAACACGGGTGGGTTTAAGTCAGTAAAAGTGACGCCCTATTGCTCTGCCTAGAGCGGGAGAGGTCATTTGATGATATCCCACCCAGAACAAAATAAAAGGCATTGCATCGCACGCAACGGTTGTATCCCGTCATTTGTGTTAACTGATTTAAATCAAAAAAAGGATTACATATCCAATTCGTAAAAATAAGTGGTTCGATAATTTGTTCAGAGCGGGGAAGTAATTGTATTATTATTGAAGTGTGTGTGTGTTTAATTTTGATTTTATAAATTCATTAAACTTAATATTTTAAAATGTAATTTGTTTGAAATGAACACCATTGTGAATACACCTTTATCTTGCAGTTGCACTGATGACAGAAATCAGAAATATTTTATTTGTGATACATAGGTACAGTGGTTATTCATATTTGAGGATAAAGTGCGCTATGATCAGCCTATTATAGGAATACAAAAAATAAAATAATAAAAATAACTAAATAAATGATTACATTATAATAGGGATAATTAAAGTCAAAAAGTCATAGTAGTAGAGTGGCACCTAGTAGTAGACACCTTGCATTTTTCACGCGAACGAACTGTAGACTTTATTCTACGCATTATAAGGGGTGTTTCAATAAGAGTGCACTTTTAAAATTAGAATTTTTTTAGTTTCATGCAAGTGGCAACTCTGAAATTTAACAGCTGTCATCTCATTTTTATAAATGGAGCGCTTTTTGAAAGAACAACGCGTTATAACTGTGGAAACTCTTTACAAAAATGGGGATAGTTACATTAGTTACGCTGAAACCGTGCCCCCAACTGGACGGCATGAATCTGGACAACATGTGATTTCAGCAGGACGGTGCAACCTTCCACACCGCGCATGAAACAATCGAATTATTGCAGCAACAATTTCCAGAGCACATTATCTCATGAAATTCTGATGTCAACCGGCCACCAATATACAACCATAATAATATTTGGGACCCTACAGAACCAAGCTTAAATAAAATGGCTATTAAAACAATCCATACTAATATTATAAATGCGAAAGTATCTCAGTCTCTCTGTCTGTCCGTCTGTCTGTCCGGCTATCACGCCAAAACTACTGAATCGATTGTAATGAAATTTGGTACCTAGATTGTCTAGAGTCTAGACTATCTGTGTACCAAATTAGCTTTAGACTCTAGAGCTTGAGAAAGGACATAGGCTATAAAACATCCCGCATGACCCATAGGAGCAGAGCAGGAACAAGAAATGTTGCGTAAACGATAGCAAACGCGGACGTACATAATATTGCTCCCATTATATTGCCCCAGGCGCTTATTTTATATCAACTGAGCTCTTTCGGTTAGAAGCTTACGCGGGTGAAACCGCGGGCCACAGCTAGTAATTGATAAAGCACTAGGAGCATATTATGAAATTACGTCTTGAAACTAATTTTCTTGCAAATGTGTTACAGCGGAGGCTATTATGACAGCATGCGACGATGTCATCAGCGGAAAGCTGTACAAGGAAGGGCACTTCCCCCTGGTCATCTGGCAGACAGGATCTGGCACACAGTCCAATATGAACACCAATGAGGTAATAAAACATGCTCACCTCGTCACCAGGAAACTGAAGATTGAACGAAATAGTTTGTGGAATAGTGTAGTTAAAAAAAATACTATACACCAAAACACACAAATCCATTTGCTTTAAGCCTTTAGATTATGTTCTCTGCTCTCGTATTTTAGTATATTTGAAATCACATAACAAATAACTATTTTTTTTGCTCATTTTTGAAACTGTAGTAATCTTTCTTATTGTAGAAGTGTGTTGTGATTGATTAATTCACAGCTCGATAATATTCTTTGCGGACAAAAAAAATAATGAGAAACTCTATTCCATATATTCCCTCTATGAGGACCCAGCCTCTTCGTGAGAGGGGCGCGGGCTTAGCCACCATGTCTTCAAGTGTTCTACAAAAAATCTAGGATGCTTTATAATATAATTATTATTGCTCCAGGTAATATCAAACCATGCCATTAAAGCAATGGGCGGCGAACTGGGCAGCAAAAAACCAGTTCACCCCAATGACCACGTGAACAAGTCCCAGAGCTCCAATGACACATACCCTGCAGCTATGCACATTGCTGTAGCCATGACACTGAGAGACAGACTCATGCCAGGTCTTGTGGCACTCAGGGATACCTTGGAAGCCAAGAGCAAGGAGTTCGAGAAGATTATTAAAATCGGCAGGTGGGTGAACACCTCTGCGCATAGTAGCGGCAGTCTTTGCAAAAGGCCGACATATGCATCCAATGAATAAAAGATTAATAGGGCATGCGTGATAACAATAAAAAAGCTTCGTTGCAATTAATTTGGTGTGCACCAGAGCAGCGTTTCCCAAACTTTGTTCTACCCTGACCCGGTAAATTTCATACTCTCGTTCGTGACCTACAAGTTTTTGGACCTAGTTAAAATCGGTATTAGATAAAATAAAACGCAAATATTCCTAATATGTATGTATTACAATACATACACAGCCACATTTGGGCTGGTGCTGCTAAGTGTCACCTGGCCACTTTGGATTCAATGGAGAGGCGTGCGAAGAGGCTGATTGGTGACCCTGATCTAACTCGAGATGGTCTCCAAAGCCTAGAGCACAGGCTTAGAGTAGCCAGCCTTTCGGTGTTCTATAGGATGCATTTTGGGGAGTGTGCGAGGGAATTGCATGATTTAATTCCCCCATCTCCGTCCTACCATCGGACGACCCGTCGTACGGCTGGTTTCCACCCTTACGTTGTTAACACCACTACGATCCGGACGAAGCGTTTCCCCTCCTCCTTTATACCGCGTACATCGAGGGGCTGGAACAATTTGCCAGCGGCGGTGTTTCCGTCGGACTACAATTTGAGTATCTTCAAGGCTAGAGTGAATGGGCTCTTAATAAACTAGTGCGCTATACCATCAACGATTGCGTCACTGCTTACCATCAGGCAGGATTGCGGTCAAGCGATAGTTTATTATACATAAAAAAAAAATACAATAACACACGCACGAGTGTAGGAAGGGATGCAAAGTGAGACTGAAGCAAAAACTAGCTACAACGCATGCGCATGAATGCATTCTTCCCGGCCTGCGGACGCGTCTATAGTTACAAAACCAATGCTCCTCGAGCCATCATCGTTGTCTCGTTAGTTAAGAAGTAAAACCGGCCATCTCCACTATGAGATGGTCGATTTTACTTCTTGGCTTCTTCTTTCTTCATTCTCTTCTTTCTTTCTTCCTTCTCTTCTTCCTTCCTTCTCTTCTTTCTTCATTCTCTTCTTTCTTCCTTATGTTCTTTCTTCCTTCTCTTCTTTCTTCCTTCTCTTCTTTCTTCCTTCTGTTCTTTCTTCCTTCTCTTCTTTCTTCATTCTCTTCTTTCTTCATTCTCTTCTTCCTTCCTTCTCTTCTTTCTTCATTCTCTTCTTTCTTCCTTATGTTCTTTCTTCCTTCTCTTCTTTCTTCCTTCTCTTCTTTCTTCCTTCTGTTCTTTCTTCCTTCTCTTCTTTCTTCATTCTCTTCTTTCTTCATTCTCTTCTTTCTTCCTTCTCTTCTTTCTTCCTTCTCTTCCTTCTTCTTTTTACTTCTTCTTCTTGACTTGAAGCAATACTGCGACCCGGTATTATTTTTTTATGCGAGACCCAGTGCCGGGTCGTGACCCATCTGAAAGGAAACGCTGCACTAGAGTTCCACAAGGTACCATTGCCTACGCCTGTTAGTGCACTACAGTGTAAGTACTTACTACTAGTCCTACACCTGAAATAGCACTAATCTTCACACTAGGTTGCTCTGTGAAGTCTAGCCTCCCCTGTATATTAAAAGATTATTGGATTGGGGGGGTATAGTCCATCGGTTTAGGAACTCAACTAAAAGAAAACAAAAAACCACGCGACTTGGTTAAAACCGACTAAACGTAGGTAATACCAATTAATTCAGTTGTCATGCTTGCAAACGTCAAGGTTTTAGTTTTCAATTTATCAACGTTATTTAACTAATTATAACGTTGCTAAATTGAAGAGACATGGCACGAGAGAAATGGCAGTCGTTACGGTTTGTTGGAGCCCTCAAAAGTTCAATAATTGGTCTAACTGCAATACTTCGATATCGCCTTCGGATTGTGGAGGTCAGACGGCATTCGTTTCACGGAAAATATCGAAGTTTAGCCAAAATTCGCAGTTACGACTGGTAAAGCGAACCCCTGACTTCAAAGCGGAAAAAGATTCGGATGGGACTGGGATTATCGCTGACATGTTGATGATGATGCTAACTTTCCAGGACCCATTTGATGGACGCCGTGCCTCTGACCCTGGGGCAGGAGTTCAGCGGTTATGCGACGCAGCTGTCGTACGGCATCGACCGCGTGTGCGCCACCCTGCCGCGCCTGCACTACCTGGCGCTGGGCGGCACGGCTGTGGGGACAGGACTCAACACGCGCATCGGCTTCGCGGAGAAGTGCGCGGCGGAGATCGCTTCCATTACTGGTAACTCACATATAACTCACAAAGCCAAAATTCAAGAACTTTGTTCTCCACTGGCATATCTGCCAAATTTGATTTATACAATATGTAAGAAAACCGTGTCCGACCCATAAGAATAATAAAGATCAGATAAACACTTGACCAAATATAATATAAAATTTACGTAATCATCATAGTAACAATACTAATTAATTTTGCAATGATCTTTTTTTCACGCGAATTATTTCTCAACTTCCCCGAAATTTGGTAGTTTAAAAAACAGTGACAACACCATTTTGACGGTATTATTATAAGCGATGCGACCACGTGCCGCGTGCCCTGCCCCCCGTCGCCCGCACATGGATTGCCGCCTACCGCACATGTATTAAATTACCTCTTTTTACGAAATAATATTTATTGTTTTAGGGGGATTTTTTTTTAAGTTTAGCCCGGCTTTGTGGGCATTAGTAGCATCAGTTATCGATACCTAACAATACCGTCACAGATCGGACAGGGTTTTCTTTACATATTATATACCATACCCTATAGCCGGACACTGCCCCCAAAGACAAGCCTAGCCTAGTTATGGCTGCTCGCATTTCGCGTGCCCTTGAACGCATGATTGACTGCGCTCGCATATATATAGGGTGTTTCAAACTACGTTAGGCGTCATATTAATGCATATTTTCATGTAATTTAGTTTTCTTTTTTCGTATTTTAGTTTTGATTTCCAGCCGACACTTTTTGCCGTGTTTAGCCTTTTTATTTACGAGACTAAAATTTGTTGTTCAATCTATTAAATTAGTGTTTGGTAAATGAGCTCCGGCAGGGTAAGCTACGGCTTAAGGAGGATTTGCTACGTTTATTTGGGTCGGGTAAAGGAACACTTCCTAGTCTTCTTTGGATGGATTTGAGCACTTAGAGCTGGTGGACAGTTATGACTGAGGAGAATGATTGCGGTGTGAGGAACTTGTGCGGTTTCTTGATGATATCCTTGATCACAACTCTGTGTCGCTCCAACGCAAGCAGGTATGTCTTAGCTGCACCTCCCCCGAACGGAGATGAAGTATTGGATAATTTTTGGGAATATCCTTAAGCACCAAAGATAAGTTGGTACAGTAGCTAAGCATAGTTTCAACTCAAAATAAGACAAAACTTTAAGAATTGATGCGGAATTTTCGGTTAAAATTGAACTCGTACTTAAACAAACTTGTCACCCTACTTCGTAGGTCAATCACTTTCCGCATTACCTATTATCACGATACAGTAAATATGTTTATTTAAATCTGAAAAGTATTATCACGATACAGTAAATATGTTTATTTAAATCTGAAAAGTTAGGTTTTTGGTTCATATTGGTGAATTGAAAGTTCTCGATAACTTCCGAACATAATATATTCCCTTGTTACAAATCATTGATTTAGATCAGTGCCATAATCGGCGAACACATTATTGTCAAATGATTGCGACTAGTTGGGATCGTTTGGACCGAATGGACCAATGAGCGGTCCGAATGATCCCAACTGATGCCGACTAGTCGCACTCATTTGGCCAAAATGTGTTCGCCGATTAGGGGGCAGGTTTAAAAACCACAAATGATTATTGAATTATGCACTTAATCTTACGGGTTTGGTTTCCGCACTCAGTTCCTCCAGTGGACCATTGTGCGTGTATGAATTATGCACCTAACCATAACAGAAATGCAGTTCTTTATAGATATAATAGTGACAGCTTAGTTGGGTACTAAGTTGTCGCTTTTGTGTTAAGGGTCCGTCCTGTTAATCTGCTCATTTTGATCAATTTTGTTCCATGATTGTGAGAATATGTTACATAATATTAGTAAAATTATGTATGATATGGATAGTACAACTCTTCATCTAGCTGCTAGCTTGACTACTTTTTTCAAGAAACTTCATAATTAGTAGTAAATCTACAATTTCCAATACTCTTTTTCTCAAATTTCACGTTCGAGTGAAGTTTGACCATAGTTTCTGAAGAAACTACAAGCGATTTTGCCCATAAAAAAGTACTATTCACATCAGCATATAACTATCTTGCTGCTAGCTTGACCACTTTTTCGAGTTTATTTCATAATTCAGCCAAAAAAGAAGACAGAAATTAAGAAATTCAAGGGAAAAAACTGCAGCCAAACAAGTATGTTTTTTCTATAATAAAGCAACTTTTTTTAAAAATTAAAAATGCCTCATTAATTTTAAGGTATTTTTATAATAGAAACAAAAGTTTATTTTCTAAAAAAAAATTTTTTTCATCATGAAAATCAATGTCAAAATCTACTATATTTACGAGCTCGCAAACGCAGCCGGCTCAGTGGTAACACGGCTAGCGCAAAGAGAGGACGTATCACTTTGTGTCGCCAAGAGCTCGCGAGGTTTACGTAGCTTTATGTAAAAAATATACTGCGACTACCACAACTTGGTCCTTTAATTATTTTTCTTTCTTAGTAATATTATATTAGTTGTGAATTATATTAGGATATTTACGACTTATCCCTTGGATTGCTTTAACTAATTTTTAACCGACTTTAAAAATGAAGGAGTATATTTTTTTTGAGTTCGTAGATTTTTCCATCATTTGTGAACCAATTTAAAAATATCTTGGGTTTTTTAGTTCTCTATTAAAGTCAATTCACATAATGCTTTTGTTATACCTAAACTCATTTTTTTTTAAGATAATGGGGCGAAACAAGGGAGCACATTACCAATGTATCAATAAAAGAAAGAGGAATAGAGAGGGAATGGCAAGAGCCAGACAAGTGCTTAAAGAACGTACTTTTAATCAACTGGATACCACTTCGTCATCTACTATGAGTGTCGAAGTTGATGTAGGCACAGTACGTTTCTGCTATCTCATTTTTTTTAATAGCCTACTGTGTCTCCCTCTTCTGGGCAAAGGCCTCCCCTTTTTACTTCCAAACCGACCATAACCTACAACCACCAATACCACAATAACCTACAATTATTTATTAATTTTATTTCACAAGTCTTTCAATCAAATACAGCTTGTTACTGTTTTCTTTATATAATCATATGCTATTTATTGCAGAGTAAAGAAAATAATCCAAAGGAAGTAAGTTATTTATTTAGAAACACAATTATAGCACTATTACAGAGCATTCCAATTCAGTGCTATAAGTAAGAATAAATTATACAAAACAAAAAAAAAAAACATTACATACATAAAGTCAGAATAATTAGTAAAGAAACATTTATAATATATTTACATTATATACTTAGACTATAATAAACAGGAACAATACCTATATCATTAATTATTATTAGTTGTTTGGCAACAAATTTATTTTCAAGCGATGTCTTTGAAATTGAGTCAAACAAGGTATGTACTTGATGTACTAACTATGCTGCATTTAATGCACATTAAGTAATAATAATTAATTTAATTCACCAGAAACACACATAAGTTTGAATTTTTGTTGTTTCAGCAGTCACCAGTTTCGTCGTTGGTTATAGAAGGACGAAGAGTAGTTGATTTTCAGTATTTTTTTGACCAATTTATTAACATATTAAGTCACAATTCAAAATTTGGATGCAATGCATCAAACCTCGTTATAATTGAAGAAAAATTGCAAGGGTTTTGTTCAACATTTTCATTGTCATGTGCAATGTGTGGAAGTCAATTCCTGCTAAAGACGTGTCAAAGTAAAACAAACTTACTGGACGTTAACCAAAGCGCTGTTTCGGGAGTTATAAGTATCGGATGTGGTCGAACCAACTTAAATGAGCTAGCTGCTTCCATAGATTTGCCACTTATGAATAAATCCATTTATGAAAAATGTCACGTCAATTTATTTAACTGGTGGAAAACTACAGCCGAAGCCACAATGATAGAAGCTGGTAAGGAAGAGGCTTCTATAGCTCTCGAAAGTGGCAATGTAAGTCCATCAGGTATACCAACTGTAGCCGTAACAGCTGATGCTGCTTGGGGAAAACGTTTATATAAAACAAATTTTTCTTCCGCAGCAGGCGTTGGAGCTAGATAATAGCTGGATGAAAACTGGCAAATTATTACATGTTGGTATTAAAAATAAATACTGTGTTACATGTTCCCGTGCAGCTAATAAAAATATTACACCCTTGAAACACCGGTGTAATAAAAATCATACTGGCTCTTCCACTAGTATGGAGAAATCAATAATCGTTGAGGGATTTAGAGAATCTGTGAAAACACATAATTTAGTGTATGCAAAACTTATTGCTGATGGTGACTCAAGTGTGTATAAAAACATATTGGAAAGCAGGCGATATTCTTTGAGACTTTGCAAAAAGGGGTATTATAAAATCACAGATTATTTAGAAGACAAAAAAGCTTGGGATTGAGCTGCTCGCTCTGTTAAGCATTGTTAATTTTTATTAAGCAATATGCGTAGTTATAAGGTAAATTATTGTAAACATTTTCATTTTTAATGTCTGGACTTGAAAAAAGACGATGATCCCTGAGTTTGTTTCGGCCATTTCTTCTCAGAGGTAGTCAGTTAGGAAATGCCGGCTTCATCTAGTTAAAAAAATAAAATAAAAAATAAACATGACGTGTAAAAGTGATCAGTGATCCTACTTGCTTAATAAACGATTTCATTTCATTTCATTCAAACGTTACGGTCGAAAAAGTGGAGTGTTCCAATCACTTAATGCGCAATTATAATGGGAAAAATTTAAGTTTGATGAAAGATACGTCCATCCCATTAAACGAACGCAAGCTACTACATTCTGATCGAGTGAACCGATTACGAATTGCTGTGAAAGCAGCAGTAAGATTCCGAGGAACTCAAGATGTTCCATTTACTGAGCAAATCAAAAACTTACAAAAAGACATTATCAACAGCCCACAACATATTTATGGAGACCATTCACAATGTGAAAACTATTACTGCACAGACGAAAAACCAACTTTTGCCTATTGCCCGAAATTGTCGATCCAAGAAAATCTCGTTCAATGCCTCTACGAGACACTTCATTTTCAAATAATAGGAGGCTAATGCCGGCAGCTAGGTCCTGAAGTTCATCTAAGAGATTTCTTTAAGGTATTCTTACGGCTGCTTTAAAATTCTTTGTTAAATAATATTTTAAACATGTTTTTGTTTTATATATCGTTTACCTAAATACTGGAAATCTGTCTAACTGGAGGTATCTATCGTAATCCTAAATGCTGCATCCGGTTAGACTGAAAGCCGGTCCGAACATAGTTGGGAAAAAGGCTAGGCAGATGATTATGATATTGTATATGTAGGTACTTACACTACACTTTAATATTAGTATCCATAAACTAATTATTTAGTTATTGCAAAACTCAAAAGGAAAATTAATTTATTTATATATACTTACTAGAGTAGGTAGGACATAGATATCGACGCTTGAAAGGCAATCATATCTTCTTCTTCTTCTTCAGCCTATAGATGTCCACTGCTGGACAAAGGCCTCGCCCAAGGCTTTCCACGCTGACCGGTCTTGTGTTGCCTGCATCCATCGGCTTCCCGCGACCTTCACCAGGTCATCGGTCCACCTTGTTGGGGGTCTCCCTACGCTGCGTCTTCCAGTACGTGGCCGCCACTCCAGAACCTTACTGCCCCATCGGCCATCGGTTCTACGAGCAATGTGCCCTGCCCACTGCCACTTAAGTTTAGCGACTCGCAGAGCTATCCCGGTGACTTTGGTTCTTCTGCGGATCTCCTCATTTCTGATTCGATAACGCACAGAAACTCCTATCGCTCTTTCCATTGCCCTTTGTGTGACTCTGAGCCTTCGTATGAGGCCCATTGTGAGCGACCACGTTTCAGTTCCGTAAGTCATCACTGGCAACACACACTGGTCAAAGACTTTAGTCTTGAGCCACTGTGGTATCTTGGACGACGAGAAGATGTAGCGTAGCTTCCCGAACGCTGCTCAACCGAGCTGGATTCACCGAGACACCTCTTTCTCGAAGTTGAACCTACCTAGTTGGACTGTTTGTCCCAGGTATACATACTCGTCAACAACTTCGAGTGCAGAGCAACCAACTACAATTTGAGTGGGTGCGACATGAGAGTTCGACATGATCTTCGTCTTATCCATGTTCATTTTTAGACCCACTTGTTGGGAAGCTCTGCTGAGGTCATTGAGTATTTTGCCCAAGTCTTCCAGGGTCTCAGCCATGACCACGATATCATCTGCGAAACGGAGATTAGTGATGTACTCGCCGTTGATGTTGATGCCAAGTCCTTTCCAGTCCAGGAGCTTGAAGACATCTTCCAACGTAGCAGTGAACAATTTAGGAGATATGACATCTCCTTGTCTCACTCCACGCTGCAGTTGGATCGGTTTCGAGTCCTGATCCTGGAGACGGACTGACATGGTGGCGTTTTTGTACAAACACTTTATCACCTCAATGTATCGATGGTCAATTTGGCACCGCTGGAGAGACTGTAGCACCGCCCAAGTCTCAATCGAATCGAAGGCCTTCTCATAGTCCACAAACGCCAGCATAGTGGTTTGTTATACTCCTCTGACTTCTGTATAACTTGCCGCAGCGTATGAATGTGGTCTATGGTGCTAAAGCCTTTTCGGAAGCCTGCTTGTTCGGGAGGCTGGAAGTCGTTGAACCTGCGAGCGAGACGATTCGTGATGACCCTAGAAATCATATCTAAGCGACAAAAGTTCGTAAATTGAGTTATATACACCATTCGAACCGCCAGATTTTTCTGCGTCGTTTGGTGTATAATTGTATATAACTCAATTTACGAATTTTTGTCGCTTAGATATGATTGCATTTCAAGCGTCGGTATATTATCGCGTAATAATTATGTTAACCCTAAAATTTTGTTAATAGATTTTAGATTGTTTAGGGTTTATAGATTGTTTTTTTTTTTGTTTTTTGTCGACCTCCGTGGCGCAGCGGTCAACACGCCTGCCTGCGACGCGGAGGCCCCGGGTTCGATCCCCGGCCATGTCATGATGAAAAACCATCTTTTCCTGATTGACCTGGGTCTTGGATGTTTATCTATATATGTATTTCTTATAAATATAGTATCGTTGAGTTAGTATCCCATATCACAAGTCTCGAACTTACTTTGTTAGGTATATATTTATTTATTTATTTATTTTAGATTTCTAAATAATATTATATTAAAGAAGAATATTAAATTAAACTGATTACTTATTCTAATATTTCATTTTACCGTATATGTTTTTATTTCTTAAATTGCCTATGTAATAAACTATCATTACACCATATTTTTTTAATGTCAAAATGTATCGATATTCATCTAAATTGTGATAAATATACAATGTGCACTCGTTTCCGACTATTCACAAATCATACTTAATAATATCTTCTAAAGGATCAAAAATGTTTAAGCGTTCACTAAGCTCGATATTTACGCGCGTGTGCGTCTAGCTGCTAGAACGATGCACACAAAGATAACATCGCAACGATTTTACCTAAACTGTAGCGAGAGAATTTTGTGCACGGACTCTTAAGAACTTTGACTTAACCTCAATAAAGTTTAAAGATTTTGTTTTGTAATACGGGGGATATATTATGTACTTTGATTTCATTCAAAGCTGTGCCCTTGGTATGCATATGATTAAATATGTATATATCCTTACCATTTAGATAAAAACTGTTTATAATGTTCACATTCATATTTTCAGGCATCCCGTTCGAGACTGCACCAAATAAGTTTGAAGCATTGGCCGCCCACGACTCAATGGTGGAGGTGTCTGGAGCGTTGAACGTAATCGCAGTTTCCTTGATGAAGATTATTAACGACATTCGTTTGCTAGCTTCTGGACCTAGGTGTGGTTTGGGTGAGCTGATGCTGCCAGAGAATGAACCTGGATCTTCCATTATGCCTGGTGAGCTGATATATCTTATATTTCAAAATATATCATTTCGGCACAGCAGTTGCGTGTCCGTTCAGTTTTCCTAGAAAACCAAATTTTATTTAAAATTTTAAGGTAATTATTATTGTAAACATTTTCATTTTTAATGTCTGGACTTGAAAAAAGACGATGATCCCTGAGTTTGTTTCGGCTATTTCTTCTCAGAGGTAGTTAGGAAATGCCGGCTTCATCTAGTTAAAAAAATTGGTTGCCTGTAAAGTCGGTATACGGGCGAAAGTTTTACGTGACAACGACTTTGAGTGGTAAAATAATTTTAATGTGAATATTCATTCGTATAGTAGGAAGAAGGATGAAATAATAGTAACAATTTAAAACATTTATTTATACAAAGAATTATATTTAAAACATTAATTTATACAAAGAATCTCGCACTGAATTTCATATTAACAAAATTCTATTTTTACCTTTACACATACATACGTATTTATATACAAATATACATACAATAACTTGCAATACATTTGCGTACAATGAAACAGCGTTTACTACAACTTGTTCCTATCTGAGTGAGTTTGTTGAGTAGGGCGATGATAGGAGAAATATGAAATGAAAGGAAGTGTTTCTGCTGTAATGTGCCTAGAAAATGTCTCTGTCTCTCTCGCTCTTCGGCGGGCTAACTGTGCTCGAGTGGAAGGGACGCGTGCCTTTCACTTTTTATTTATGTCTGTCTCTCTCGCTCTTAGGCGGGCTAACCATGCCCGAGTGGAAGGGACGCGTGCCTCTCACTCGCTCTCATTGTGAGCGCATAACGTGAGCGGGCAGCGTAACGCAGTTTCTTGAAGTGTCACCCGGCAAACCAATTTATAAGACGTTGTCACGTCAAAAATAAAATAAACATGACGTGTAAAAGTGATCAGTGATCCTACTTGCTTAATAAACGATTTCATTTCATTTCGCCAATATGAATCCAGTAGAAATAATTTGGTAAGGTCCCTGAATTTGAACAGAACTGATGTAAGCCTGTTCCATACAATTCAATCCCAACAAAATGGCGACGATGCGAGCCCATGTCTTTTGATATTACTATCTCACACGCCTAGTACTATGATCTAACGTCAGCCGAGTTGTTCGGTAACTACACTGCAACAATTTCTAAATGTATTTGGGAAAAATATAACATGGTGTAAAAATGATTGGATTCTATTTAGTTGTTTTAGTTTCGTGTAATGAAAAAAAATAAACTAGTGTATTATACTCGCATATATAATTTGATCCTATACAATATGTAAAGAAAACCCTGTCCGATCCGTGAAGGTATTGTTAGGAATCGATAACTGATTCTACTAATACCGACAAAGCCGGACAAAACTTTAAAAAAAAGTCCCCCTAAAAAAAAAAATATTATTTTGCAAAAAGAGGTAATACATGTGCGGTCGGACACTCTTCCGCGGGCGACGGGGGGCAGGGCACGCGACGCGTAGTCGAATCGCATAAGCGTACCATCAAAATGGTGTTGTCACTCTTTTAAAAATTACCAAATTTCGGGGAAGTTGGAATTAATTCGCGGGAAAAAAAGATTATTTTAAAATTCATTAGTATTGTTACTATGATGATTACGTAAAATTTTATATTATATTTGGTCATGTGTTCATCTAACCTTTATTATCCTTATGGGTCGGACAAGGTTTTCTTTACATATTGTATACGCACGAAACAGGAATAATTCCTAGTAAGGAGAAAAAAATATGATTAATATTATTCCAGGCAAGGTGAACCCCACGCAGTGCGAGGCTCTGACAATGATAGCAGCCCAGGTGATGGGCAACCACGTGGCTTGTACGATCGGCGGAAGTAACGGACACTTTGAACTCAACGTGTTCAAACCCATGATCGTGGCCAACGTACTGCGCTCTGCCATCCTTATCGGTAAGTCATTGTCTCACAGGCGGACCGTACACGGATCAATTATCACCTAGAGTACTACAAAGATCTTTTGTCGCTCGGTTGACATTAGCGGTGAAAGTGAAATCAAGCATTTAAAATTGGTCAGACCCTTCGTTTGTTTGTGAAAGTGGATCCGCGCGAGACACAGCATCTTTTTATTTCTGTAATTACGACATTCAAGAGTTTAAAAGTGCACTGCTGAACTTTTCAACAAATACATAGTTATAACTGTTTTGTAAGGAATAAAATTTACGTTTGACGATTTTTGTTTGGAATATCATATAAAAATGCCAAAATTATTCCTTGAATAAAGTTATTAGACAGATATTATTATCGGAAGAGCAATTTCAAATGACTATTACGCCTGATCATAAAGGGGATGATAGGGCCCATCAATGGCATAACGGATAGCCCCCTGTGCTGGGCTTGCATGAAACCATTGCGGATGTGCTCTTCAAGTACATAAGTTTTACCTAGATTAGGTGAGAAACCCTCTGAACACCTAACAATCCAATCCTAACATCTTAACAAATGTTCTCAATAACCCAGGTGACTTGGGGAATTTCTAAGTGGGCCGGTTGGAATAACTGCCGCCGTGGCTAACACGATTCACTTGATGAAGCCAAACTCGTAAAATGTAACAT
The DNA here is from genome assembly GCA_017933935.1 of Sesamia nonagrioides. Lineage (NCBI taxonomy): Eukaryota > Metazoa > Arthropoda > Insecta > Lepidoptera > Noctuidae > Sesamia > Sesamia nonagrioides. Next base: position 451,431 of record JADWQK010001324.1, on the reverse strand, counting down.
ATGGGGTTACTAGCTTTTCGCCCGCGGCTTCGCCTGCAAGGAATTCGGTTATATCGCGCTTTTTAGATTTCCCTCTGGAATATCAAATTTTTCAATAAAAGGTAGCCTATATCTTTTCTCAGGGTCTAAAGATTACCTGTGCCAAATTTCATCAAATCGGTTGAGACGATTAAGCGGGAAAGCGTAACAAGCAGACAGACAGACAGACACGAGTTACTTTGGCATTTATAATATTAGTATGGATTCAGTGTAGTCACAGACGAAATTTGATTCAAAGAAATACTTGAGTCTGAGAATAAGTTCTTACATGTCCCCAGGTGACGGCTGCTTGGCATTCAACAAGGGTTGCGCGGTCGGCATCAAAGCGAATGAGGCGAAAATCCAGAAGATCATGCAAGAGTCACTCATGTTGGTCACAGCGCTCAACCCACACATCGGATACGATAAGGTGATTATTTATTTGCTGATAACAATTAGTCTAGTAGTATATTAGTTCTAGTTGGTCTAGAACGATTACACTAGTTGGCTGCTAAAATATCATCTAGGCAGTTAACACGACCATTGCTTTGTCACCAGCAGGTCAAGCTAACCAAATATGTAAAATTTCACAATTAACATTGAACCTTAAGTGGGGACTCTAGTGCCGAGAAATTTGGAAAATGGGTATTTGAAGAAACTGCCATCGCGCTGCTTCCAACCTCTCCCGGTAAAGTGCGAAAAGGACAGTTGCAACTCAGGCTGATTTTGCCTACAAAAACTTTGACCAAAATACGTTTCGTATTCCGCCGTTTTCTTTTTCAAAACACGACAGATCTCAATTATTTTTATACAGTATGTTAAATAACAGAGGGCGTTCCCTTAAACTCGTTAATATATATCATTAATAGATTAAAATAAAAATATCAGCATAGAAAAGTAAGCATAAAAAAATCCGAATAAAAAAAAAATCTAATTGGAAATAAATTTGAAACCTCCTGTTTTAAATCAAAATAGTAGCGTAGTATCATAAAGAAATTGCGATCTTGCCGTTTTTCAAGTTCGCGTGTACAGTGTGTTTCTTTTACATGTCAATTTTAAGTTTTTATTGAATATTTTCTTATTGGAAAAATTTAAAAAAAAATTTGTTTTCGAATGGAAATATTTTTTTTAGCATGTATGTATGCTATACTATTTCGGGTTAACAGGAACGCCCTCTGTTAGTTAACATACTGTATATAAAATTTAGAGGAAGAGTATACCTAATGCTTCTATTATTTTCTTTTTTGCCAAAAAATAGTCATCTGAACATCACGGTAAAAATGGGTTATCTTTCGCGATTTTGAAGTTTCGTATTTCTTTTATTAATTTAGTTTCGGAAAAAAATCAAATGATAAGGGCACATGATCACGGTGTCAAAATTGTAGAAAAAAATTGCTGCAAAGGCAGTGACAGGAACGGGTGTCGGCGTTATGTGTGGCAGGTAGTGAACACTAGTGGCGAGTCGCGGACACTATTGTAGCGAGTGGTCACCACCGGATACACGTGTGTGGCGCATCTATACAAAATATATTAAAAAGTGTGTTAAGTCGCCGTCGCTGGCTACCGGTGGCTGTGGTCGGTGGCCCATTTGCGCCGAGCCTAAACTACACAGTACTTCATCATCATCCTTTTTATCGTCCCACTGCTGGGCACAGGTCTCCTCTCATACAGAGAAGGATTGAGCGTAATCACCACGCTTGCACAATGCGGATTAGCGATTTCAGACACAAAAGTCCAGTTTTCCTCAAGATGTTTTCCTTCACCTGTCATTAGTGTCCTAGATAGTTACATTGGTACTTGCCTGATCTGGAATCGAACTCGCGCAATTATGCTTGAGAGGCTGGTGTTTTAACCACTAGGCCACCACGACATACAGTACTTACTAATGTTATTACTATTCCAGGCTGCGAAAATCGCTAAGACAGCCCACAAAGAGGGAGGTACTCTTAAGGACACAGCAATCAAGCTGGGCATCCTCACCGAAGAACAGTTCAACCAATGGGTGAAACCCGAAAACATGCTGGGACCTAAGTAAACAACCCCTACACCCACGTCTTGGATACGAGTGAAGAAATTTTTTGTGTTGCAATTAGGATTAGTCAAATTGACTTCAAATAAATTGATTTATTTGGTCTCTTCTAGCGCATAATGCAGACGTTATTTTACAATTGCATTGCGTTAGTTTTAACGGTTAAAGTCGCGCAAATGAAGGGTATTTGATGTCCCTTAGTGCACTCATCTTTAGTATTATGCGAAGATTTAATTTTTGACCGATGTTAATTTTGCAGCCACAGGGCTGTTACTAATTATTGTAAAAATTCTTGTAACAAATTAAAATATATACAATATGTTAAGAAAACCCTGTCCGACCCGTAAGGATAATAAAGGTTAGGTAAACACATGACCAAATAAAATATGAAATTTTACATAATCATCATAGTAACAATACTACTGAATTTTGAAATAACCTCTTTTTCCCGCGAATTAATTCCAACATCCCCCAAATTTGGTAATTTTTAAAAAGTGACAACATTATTTTTGACGGTATAATTCTGAGCGAATAGCGATGCGGCCGCGTGCCGCGTGCCCTGCCCCTCTTCGCCCGCACCTGTATGGCATACTGCTCATGTATTAAGTTACCTCTTTTTGCGAAATAATATTTATTTTTTTAGGGGATTTTTTTTTCAAGTTTAGCTCGGCTTTGTAGGCATTAGTAGGATCAGTTATCGCTACTTAACAATACCTTCACGGATCGGACAGGGTTTTCTTTACATATTGTATAAGTAATTGTTAAGAATCATAACTTTTGTTATGGTTCTTAACAATTTGCATTTATGAATAAGTAATTTATTTATATCTATAACTATCTTTTTTTGATGATAGTTTTTACAGATTTTGTCATGCAGATATGTTATTTCTAGTTTATTTACGACAGTTGATATGGTCGATTTGTATTGTGCCAACATAATATATTGTTTTACTGTTACTTATTGTGTTTTCTCAATACAAAAGATGAATCAAGTTTTGTTAAAATGGTTATTTTTATTTCCCTGCCTTGAAAATCTGGATTACGATACTGCCCCAGTTAAGACTGAACCAATAGCCAACCAAGGGCACCATTCTTTTTCTGCCATTCCGAATGGGGTGGTGGTAAGCAGTGATGCAATCGTTGATGGTAAAGCATGCTAGTTTATTCAGAGCCTATATGACACTTAAATTTATAATCCGGCGAGCCTATCCACTCTAGCCTTGATGACACTTCAATTGTAGTCAGACGGAAACACTGCCGCTGGCAAATTGTTAGTCCTTTGATGTACGCGGTATAAAACCTCTTCTCTGTAGTACGGTTGTTTTATCTGGCTCCGAACTACTGATAACCAAAAAAGTCTTATTAGTACGGTTTTGACGTCAAACCGAATTTATGTGACTTAAAAAGTATCAGTAGTCCGTTGACGTTGACGTCGAAAAGTTGTTCCGCACACCACTAACCGAACTACAGCTATAGGCTCAACAGTTCGGTTTAACGTAATAACCGTACTGATGAGACTTGTTTTGGTATCGGTAGTTCTGGGCCGGACGAAACAACTACCTACCGAGACTAGAGGCTCATGCGGCCTATAGAACACCGACAGGCTGGCTACTCTACGTCTGTGCACAAGGCTTCATTGGTTTAGGTAGTTTACTTTGGTAAAGTTTCGTTAGCCGACTACTTACACGAATAGGCACCAGACATTTTCGCTGTCATGGCACGTTACAGGTGTACGCTTCAATTTAGCAACATTATTACCGAATAATGTTGCTAAATTGAAGCGTAACGTGCCATGACAGCGAAAATGTCTGGTGCCTATTAGTAGTTGGCACAAAACCGATATAATTCGGTAATTATATCGGTTTTGAAACAAAACTCTACCTCCAGTATTACAACGCTAAAGATACTGTGTATATCGGCTATTTACATACATATACAATATGTAAAGAAAACCCTGTCCGACCCATAAGGATAATAAAGGTTAGGTAAACACTTGACCAAATATAATATAAAATTTTACATAATCATCACAGTAACAATAATAATGAATTTTGAAATAATCTTTTTTTTCCGGGTATTAATTCCAATTTCCCCGAAATTTGGTAATTTTTAAAAAACTGACAACACCATTTGTGACGGAGCGAATAGCGATGCGACCACGTGCCGCAAGCCCCGCCCCCCTTCACCCGCGCATGTATGCGCGGGTGAAGGGGGGCGGGGCTATCGGGTTGCCTACCGCACATGCATTAAGTTACCTCGCTTTTGCGAAATAATATTTTTTTTTTTGGGGATTTTTTTTTAAGTTTAGCCCGGCTTTGTAGGCATTATTAGAATCAGTTAACGATACCTAACAATACCTTCACGGATCGGACAGGGTTTTCTTTACATATTGTATATGGACAAATCACACAGATTGAACTAGCCCCAAAGTAAGTTCGAGGCTTGTGTTATGGGATACTAACTCAATCCACACTAATATTATAAATGCGAAAGTAGCTCTCGTCTGTCTGTCTGTCCCGCTTTCACGGCAAAACTACTGAACCGATTGTAATGAAATTTGGTACACAGATAGTCTAGAGCCTGAGGAAGGACATAGGCTATAAAACGTCCCGCTAAGAGCAATAGGAGCAGAGCAGGAACAAAAAATGTTGCGAAAACGGGAGCAAACGCGGACGTACATATTGCTCTCATTATTTTAACAGGCGCTTATTTTATATCAACTGAGCTCTTTCGGTTCAAAGCTTACGCGGGTGAAACCGCGGGGCACAGCTAGTGATACTATATTTATAATAGATAAAAATCCAAGACCTAGGCCAATCAGGAAAATATTGTTTTTCCATCATGAGTTCATGACCTGGCCGGGTTCGAACCCGGGGCCTCCACGTCGCAGGCAGGCGTGTTGATCGCTGCGCCACGGAGGACCATCGGTCTTAACACATCCTGTAAAACCGCATTACATGGTATCATAATTTTCAGCAGTCTTTAAACAAGGTCACACTGCCGCTACCGTAACCTCCAGCGCTGTTCACCTATTTCCTACCGCTTGGTTTACCGCAGACCACAGTGCAGCAGTGATAAGCAAACTGCATGTATAATTAGCAGGAACTTCAGAAACCAGCGTTGCGGAAGTCCAGCAAGGGATAATAATTATTACCTACTTTATTATAAGCGTTTAAAAACTTAATAGTACCTAATTCTTCTATGTCGGCAGCAGCTACCAGTGGTTAGGTTCCAAAGATCGCAATTATTAATGTTACTTTATGTAACATTTCTCAGGACCCTGAGGTCCCGAACCCTTGGAAGCCACACGAGGGGCCGAAGCATGAGGCCCGCTAATGTGAAACGGGTGATTACCGTTGTAAGCACAATCTAAGTGCACACCCAATGGTAACCCCGATTGGTATGCGACGCGAGGTGGGAGAAGAGTGGTGCGTTGACCATATTTTTGTAGAAACGAATGATTTTTCATTATATCTTTTGAATTCTTTAACCTAAAAATATACCTACTGGATGCGTGTGTCGCTTAGGTTAGGTGGAGGGGGGCGTCATGACCCCCAATTGGTGCTGGCCCACTACTATATGACACCCCCCGTGACGTCTAAGAGTGGCGCGCGTGGAACACTTCGCGCCGCCACCTCGGATCCTGATGTTTGGGGGGCAGAGTCTGTCGCCCCTGAACCCATTTAGGGGAGCTGGGTGAGAGGACCAGATCTCACTCTCCCGTTCCACAGCGGCGTCCCACAGCGAGACGACTGTTTCGCAGAAGGAAGCCACCGTATCCCACCACGACTCTTCCTCTTCATTGACTCGATTACCTACGGCATTTTCATACCTTGGACACATCCCTATTGTATCTATTATTATCAAAGCTTAATTAAAAGTTCTTATGACATGACCACGACCATGTGACCCCCCCGGCGCCAAAGCTGGATCCACCCTTGCAACACGATATCAATAGCAATGAGTTTTATTTTGACAATTCAAGAATATTCATTGCGTTTTTACGTTTTTGAGCAGGCACATTTTTCAAACAGGGAGCAATATATTAATAATATGCTTTTAAAGTTCCAATTGAACTACCACCACAAACAAAGAACACGCAAGCGATACGACAATGCCAACCTCGATGACAACGTAGCGATAAGGCGCTGGAAAATTCTGCGCGAAAACTGCGTAACACTAACAATTCGAATCATTTTGAAAGATATTGCTTCATTTTAAAGAAGTATGAGGATCAGGATGTAAAGTTCTTTCCTTCTCCTTGGAAAAGGTAGGATCCTCCGACCTGGCGGGTGTACATACAAAGACCATCTTAGTAGGGTAGTTTTTTAACACGCAACTAACATTAGTTGCGTTTTAAAAAACTATCCTACTGGTTCCCCTTCCCTCATAACAGAGGTGTGATAAAAAATAAAACTCACTCTACATGCTTCAACTACATTATAATTAGCAACAATGATAAATATACACATAATACTAATGTTATACATCTTTGGTAGGTATATCACACCCAATTCATTGTGAGGTCTGATTGGAATGTACTGATTTAACAAATCACTGGCCATGCGACATCTATTTCTTGTTTAGTTAGAAAGGTCCAAGACCTATCAACTTAATTCAATAGATAGAAGACTATTAAATTAAGTTCAATTCATACACACAGCAGGTCTACCATTTCCTTGCCAATGGTAAGTACTCTCTCCTTCTCTTTTAAGAGCACACAATTTATAATTTTACTAGTAAGACAATTACACAATTAAAAGATACCTAAATATATGGACTAATTACTAATTCAGATTATGAATAGACTAGATTACAATAAATGCATACAGCATAGTTTGATATTGTGGAAGGCATCATAAGCCTGCTTTCAATGATGTGACAAGATTCTACTGTGTAACACCATGTTTACAGCAATTTGGTGCCTTTCTGAACTAAAATAATCACTAAAAAAATTAATTAGTCCTCAAGCTCAGTAGGCTAATTAGTGACTAATTAATGTTTGATTACTTACTTATATAGTATGAAGATGTAAAAAGGAACAGTACATGCAGCTACAGATCTAGCTATGCACTTCCAGTTTTGGCTTACTTCACATTGTAGAGGTTTTATACATTCAGAAACTTCTGAATGTATAAAACCTCTACAATGTGCTAACTAGCTTATACTGGTTAAAGCAGAACGTGTAGCCACGAGTACTTTTCATGTAACATAATTTTCAGTTACATTTGCTATAGCCTCTTGTCACATTAAGAAACAGTGTTCAATTGTACATTATGTATAAAATTGTACTCTTACAAAATTACTTAATTACATAAATACATCTTTGATATTCTGAAACTGTTTTACAGCAAGGTCAACAGGTAAATCGAAATTATATGGAGTCAAACGGTCTAAACTTTGCAAGGCGTCCTGGAAACCAGTGTTCACAACATAACTTGTTGACGAATAGTAAGCATCAATTAAGGCCCTGCTTTTTAAAATTATATTTAACCAAATAACAAGTTTCTGTGTGTTTAACGCTGCACAAACAAAAGCTTTGAAATGGGCATCGTAGCTTCTTTTGTATGGTGTATGAGAGGCCACTATGCTGCCAATTGCACTTAGCAAACTTTGCTTATTAGTAATAGCTGTCCCACCAACTATATCTAAGTTAAAGCTCTGACTTAACTTCCTTGCCGGAGTAGAATTAAATCTGTCACCGTCATTTAAATCATAATATCGGAGGATTAATTCCCAGATATGTGTGGCTCTGGAGGAGGAAGATCTGCGTACAGGAAAGCACCCAATAATAGGAACAAGAGAGCTTGATTCAGGACCCGTAAGTCCATGGTGAAGTAAGTCTCGTAAGTTAATGGCTAAATGTCTACGGACTGCAGTGGTAAGAGGAGCATCATTAATGATAATCCCACCTTCTTCAGATTCACTGTCATAGTTGTCGATCATGTTGTGAGACGGTCTATCTCTTGAAACTAAATGGAGCACTCCATCTACAGACATCTCAAGTCTAGCACGTAAGTTACCCCAGTGGGTAACATGACTTGATGAATTCCCGTCATATCTTCTATTTGTGTTTGGTGAGCAACCAAACTGTGACACAGTAAAAATTTGAATTAAAGTTGAAGCTTTCCTCATCAAATTAATAGTTTCAGCTCTTAGATCATCATTACTTTTACTCCTGCTGAAGTTTTTCTCAAATTTTTCAGATTTTCCAACATTCTTAGTCTCTGGGGTCAGTTTACTGTTTTTAAGCTCCTCAGTTTTCATTAGTTTAATGAATTTCTGCATGTCTTCTATATGCGCTTGCAGTTTACTGATGATTTCATCTTTTGACAGCTGCTTATCTGCATATTGCCGCACTGCACAATTGATTTGGTGCCTCAGCTCCTCTGCAGTAAGTGGTTGGTGGCATCCTTCTTCAAGATTTTGGTCAATTTCACTTCGTAAATGATCAATCAATGTCCTGTGCTTACTGTCGCTTGTTGAGACAGGATTTGCAGCAAAACGCTCAAGCTCCTTCAACTGTATTTTAAGCCTGTCAATAAAGTGGGCCTGTTTTGTTCGTTGGCGCGTTATTTTCCGTTCTAACTCAACACACTCACTGCACGACGCGTCGCCCGAGCTGCCCTGGGGGGCGGCTCGTGAATCAGGAACTCCACGTGATGTAAACTCTTCGAGCGCTTTTAGCATAACATCTTTCTCTTCCGGCGGGGCTTTTAAAATTTGTCGTAAACGAAACTCTACCTGCGCGAGATGTGAAGTGAGAGAGAACACAGATGATGATAAGATTTCCTGTTCTTCTTCCAAAGCATGTAGCCTATCTCCTTGTGCCTGCTCTGGGGTGGTTTCGTCACACAAAGTTTCCTTGGGCGCTCCCAAGGGCTCGCACCGTGGTTCTTGCCAAATAGGAAAATCATTTTCTTCGTATTCTCCAGGTGTATCCATGTTCAGGTTAGTTAAGGTTTTATTTAATTAATCAGAAATTATGGAAGCAAACATGTTTCATTGATTTAAATCATAACTCCTGAAAAGCCTGAAAATGAAAGAACAGAAAGACGTCACAAAGAAAACGTCATTTTCTTTGACGTCATTGCGCACAGTCATTGCGTTTACTTACTCGACTGAAATGGATGAAATGACTGAATGAGTTATAAATATAAATGGGATTGAGATTGAATGGTTTAGTGAAGAAAAATGAATTATAATGTGGAAGTTGCGAGGTGAAAACAAATAAACTTTAATTAATCTATAATAAAACTCGGTAATTATACGTTTATATATTAAGTTATGTATATTATTCGTTTATATAACATTTACTTAAACATTGAGCTTAATCGCGACATCTGCCGAGCTTTGATTAAACTTCTCGCGATCCAAATATAAGGTTATTCAACAGATGGCAGGAAACGCAAGAACAGTTTTCAGCTCTATTTCTTACGACATTTTCAAATAATTATTATCATTTTAAAAATCATATCTTTTCTACCACCTACCTACCCACCACCATCTACCAGGTACCTAAAACAATCTCACTGACTGACCTAGGATATTAGTATAAGTTTGATCACTTCCATTTTTATGCACATTTAATGACTTAAATAATAGGTAGACTTATTGGAAATTAATTAGAATGTGTAGGTAATAACTAATCTAGTTAGGTAGAACATAGGTGTTAAGAGGGCTTCAACATAACAGACATGGCCCTGAGGGTAAGTAGACAGCAGAACTTTTCACAGAAAAAAAGAAAGCATTAGGACAGGACAAACAGGACTTACAAGTACGATCCACCTATTTTACCTATTTATAGATAAGTACATCTCTCAATTCCTTACGTACACAAAAAACTAGAGTAGGTGCTATAATTAAACATGCAAATACCGGCCAAAGTTAAATCAAACAATATTAATTGATAAGTCGTACTCGTATCACATTGTGGTCGTAAACCAGTCACAATCAGTCCCGCCACAGCTCTGTATGCGGGCGGTTCTATTACATTTTTGATAACAATTCCGTTACCCGTACCTACTCCGGCGTATAAATTAATTCGCGGGACCAGCATTGACTGCATACTTAGGAGTGGGGAATCAGACCGGTTGTCGGTTACGGCGACTTAGCCCACGAAACGTGGCGATCAAAAATAATCGCAAAAAATCTCAATCAAACGTTAAACCGGTAACTAACCGGTACAGTCGCACAAAATCTCGTGTTATTTATATTCGTTGAGTGAGCGATCTAAGTTCTTGTGATTCAAAATGCAATGTTCATGTAATGGGGAGAAGAAAAAAGTTGGTGTGGTAAGTTTATTACAGAAAATTATTTATTACTTATTAATGCACGTCAAATTGTTTTTCCCAGGCTATAGACGTATTCGGAGCGGAAATAATTGGTCTAAAAAGCTGGCTGGAATAAAAAGACTCAACGCCTATCGATTTACTTGTTCAATATTGCCAAATATTATGTGTTCGTGAAACGAGAAATGAGAACATGTCGTAACTTAGGTAGTAATCTATTAAATTATGTGTAACAAGCTGTGGGTCAAGTTCGGTGCCACTGAGTACACAATAGCATGGTAACTGAGTAAATTTATACCTTGTTACGTTATCAGTAAGGATCGAACTTTAGTGCTGTCGAATACTTAGTCGCCACCCTCTTGCCCTTAGTTATGACCCTTAGTGAAGAATTGGATATTACTTTTCCTAACATTCAGTTAGTCGGTTTCTAGAACTAATAGCTGCGTGCCCCGGTTACCCTCGTATAAGAGTCGAAGGCGGGTACTTAATATCAGAATCTATAATAATTTACAACGTTTCTTTTTATTTATGCGAAACCTGAAAAAAGTGATTGGAATCGATTCAGTTGCTTATTCTGAACAAACTGTATTTTTGTTCAGAATAAGCAACTGAATCGATTCCAATCACTTTTACACCATATCATATATTTTCCCAAATACACCATTTTTGACAGCCTCCGTGGCGTAGCGGTAGCGGACGCGGCCGCTGCGCAAGGTGGCGCGGGTTCGATCCCCGCACAGTGCAAGTATTTGTATGCATGAATATGAATATTTGCACTGGTCTGGTCGTGCCTCGGAAAGCACGTTAAGCCGTTGGTCCCGGTTGCCATACGAACATCTAGTGGCAGTCGTTACGGGTTGTTGGAGCCCTCAAAAAGTCCAACAATTTGTCTAACTGCAATGTTTCGATGTCGCCTTCGGGTTGTGGAGGTCAGACGGCAGTCGCTTCACGGAAAATGTCGAAGTTTAGCCATATCAGCAGTTGGACTGGTGAAGCGGACCCCAGACTCCAAAGCTGAAAAAGGCTTCGGGTGCGACTGGGATTAACGCTGGGATGATGATGATGATGATATACATATTTTCCCAAATACATTTAAGAAAAAATTATGAAATTGTTGCAGTGTGGTTACCGAGCACGCAACGCAGCTTACGGTAGATCATCGCCCGCGCAACAGCTGACGCCCGACGTCAATGCTCCGCTCGCCCGCTCGAGCGGAGCGTAGACCATATTTTTGTTGGGACAGCTAATTAGGATAACATGCTCATAACTTTGTGGTTTATCATATCTTTTTGAAATTTTGTTAATAGATTCTTAACTTAAAGATACCGGACACGTGTTTCAGGTTTCGGATAAACAAAAAATAATTGTTGTATGAAGCTGAAGAGTTTGTTTGTTTGTTAGAACGCGCTAATCTCAGGAACTACTAGACCGATTTGACAAATTCTTTTTGCGTTGGATAGCCCAATAACTCAAAAATGTGCCATATTTAATCGCAATTCATTTAGTCATTTTTGTGTGAAAGCCTAAGAAACCAACGTAGGTACAAGAAATCAAATATCTTCACTTAGATATTACTTAATATATACCTAAGTTACACCTCTTATCTGCCGTGCCCCCCCATATCTATAAATTGGATTCCAGACAAATGCTTACCATCAGGCTAATCAGGCAGGATTGCGGTCAAGCGCTGGTTTATAATAAGTAAAAAAAAAAGCTGCCTGTATTTTGGGTGGTCAACGATATTAAAAAAAAAAAAAAAACTTTGCCCCAAACTGGGAATGACTCCGGTATTGTAGGTGCGTTTACAAACATAAACTGGCATACACAACCAGCCAGACCCGCTCTCTAATCGGTAAACACATTTTTGTCAAATGATTGCGACTAATTGGGATCAGTTGGGATCGTTCGGACCGTCCATTGGTCTGATCGGTCCTAACGATCCCAACTAGTCGCAATCATTTGACAAAAATGTGTTCGCCGATTAGGGGGCCGGAGTAAAGTCTACCAGTACGCACTGGCATTTGGTCCGTGTGGGAATCCAATCCGCGACACGCAGCGCAGAAGTCAATAACTCAGTCACTGCACCAACCGTTCCGGCTGACGCTGAAAACCAGCGCTGGACCTCTGTTTTGCTTAGGGTCACAGCATAATGCTGAGCGACAGCCGTTTTGAGTGGATGTGACGCATGTTCCCTAAACCATTTCTTATGTTTTGCGTCATGTTTACACCAAATAAACGCGTTTTCTTTCTTATTTTTGTATAGTATTAGTGTTATTACTTAGATTAGCATCCAAATTGCGTATTACACTTTCAAATCAAATCAAATCAAACGTCAAATGGGCCATGATAGAAAAAAACTAAAACCCAACTACGACAAAAAACGACGCTGAAAAAGTATAAAACAAGATTTTCAGAATACTGAACTGAACAAAGTTGCTAATGTAGTTGCAAGTAAATAGACACAGTAGTAATGTCATACAATACTATTCTGAAGTATGCAATATTCACTATGTAGAGATAAATTTTCATGTTTGGAAAGGCGTAGTCACACGTTGTCAAAGTGCTGCGGTAGGTAGGTATATGTTACGTGTGACTACGCCTTTCCAAACATGAAAATTTATCTCTACATAGTGAATATTGCATACTTCAGAATAGTATTGTATGACATTACTACTGTGTCCATTTACTTGCAACTACATTAGAAACTTTGTTCAGTTCAGTATTCTGAAAATCTTGTTTTATACTTTTTCAGCGTCGTTTTTTGTCGTAGTTGGGTTTTAGTTTTATTACTTTTGATTATTTGTACTATTTTGGTGTTAAAGTGTATTTGTGGCGCATAATATTAACAAAAGTTAAATTGATGAACTAAAAACTAGGTACTTGACATATTACATCATTTACATCTACACGCACATATAACAACATAAGCCCGAAGGCATATAGTGCAGAGGACATTTTTATGGGAGTTTTAGCTAGTTATCAAACTGTTTCCGCCTTCACCGCGTGGAGTTACTCCCAGCTTATGTCGTTTTCATTAGTGCATTACATATTCTATTAATGTTCACACTGCTCTACATTGCATAAAGCGATTCACAGTTTCCGTGATCCGCGCTTTACTCTTATCGCTCATATTTAACATCATTAAAGCATTCTTGTAATTATGTACAAGCATAAAGCACTCGTGAAGCTCTTTCACGTGATACCAAACACGGTATATTTATTTTAATTTTATATTAACATAGCACTTTTTGTCCGCATGAATACAGGTAAAGTCACAGGCAAATGCTAGCAATATATATATATTCAAAATGTGCAAGTAAAGCGCTTTCAAATGATACCAAACACGGCATATTTATCTTAACTTTATTTTTTTACTCTGTATGTTTTGTCCGCTAGAGGGCGCCACAGTAGATTTTGTGAAACCCCATATAGCCTATAACCAGCAGACAATTAAGACGCTTCTAATGATATTTCATTTGTCCAATTCTGATAAGTAGTTTAGAAGTTACGAGGGAACAGATGAACATACATACATACATACATACATACATACATACATACATACATACATACATACATAGCCTGTCAAAATCATAACCCTCCTTTTGCTTTGCCGTAGTCGGGTAAAAATACGCCAGTTAACGTCAGGAACGGACTAATTTGACAGCTCTAAACTGTCATTTTATCTTCTGTCCTTTTCTTAATGAAATAGGAAGAAACAGAAGCAGTGAATTTAAAGGAGATGTTTCATTTTGGGCCACCACTATGTACGCTATACAACGTGTAACATAAAGGGTATATACATAACAAAGGCATGGCATCTTTACATGATATCAAACGATATTGGAAGGGTTTTTTAATCCTATCTTCTTATGTTAGGAAGTTATGAGGAAAAACACCGCCTGTGATAGGCTACTATCATACTAGTCGCACAGAGATATTGAAGACATTTATCGGATGTTGGCAAGTAACGTGACGGGTAACGAGTAGTTATTAACGTATGTAGTGTGCTGCCACGTTTGTTATGATTTTATTTTAAGAAACACACGAAACCGAAAATTTGGTACCAATTTTTTGAGTATTTTATTTTGAGTTGAAACCCTTCCGATATCGTTTGATATCATCTAAAGATGCCATGCCCTTGGTATGTATATACCCTTTTTGTTACACGTTGTATAGATAAAAAGGAAAAAAATAAAAGAGTTTCATAAAAATACTACTAAATTAATTTGAATATAAATACAAGTATTCATAATTAATTTTTTGAAATGTTTTTTTAGCGAGATAACCCTTTATTAAGGTAGCCATGACAGTGGTTATGCCGTTTGATTGGTGACTTTGACAGTTCTATTTTCCCGTTGTGTTCGTGTCGAGTTCTGATTTGAGTTGATTGTGTTTATTTAATGGGCCGTATGTTCGGAATTCATTTTTTTGTTTAGATACATGACACGTCAATCAAATGTCATTGTCAAAATCTTATTTCGCTTATTGCTGACCACCAATCACCATATTTATTAGTAGTTGTGTTGCACTCCTTCGCCGAGTTAAATTGAATCTGTATAAAAACTAAGCCAAAATATAGGAAACTAACATTAAAAACAGTTAACTATAGCGTAACTATACCTAGCATTAAGTGTACAATGTGCTGGCCCAGGCTCCATACATTTCTGAAGCATCTCCTTTAATTTAGTTTGTTAACAAGGGAATCAGAGCCATTGTTGTGGCAGTGGAGGTCTTTCGGCTGAAATGATGATGGTCACGACCTTCAAAGCTTCAGAGCCCTTTTGTGAAATCAATAAAATTGTCGGCCAACGACGTGGACAAAGGGCTTAAAAAGGTGAATGTTACCTGCCATTTGTGTAGGGGAGGTATGAATTAATCTAACTTAGTCTGCCCTAGACTGGAAGACCCTGACATAGTTTTAGGAAGCTTACGCATGGCAAGTTGGTAACCTCAATTCACAATGCTACTAAGTACTAATGTTATAAATGAGAAAGTTTAGTCATCAAGTCAGTCGCTCAAGTATAAGTGTGCGGGTTCGATTGCAGGTCAGGCAAGTACCAATGTAACTTTTCTAAGTTATATGTACTTTCTAAGTATATCTTGGACACCAATGACTGATTACAAGGTGGAGGTAAACATCTGACTTCGCCAACCCGCATTGAGCAAGCGTCGTGATTATGCGCAATCTTTCTCTGTATGAGAGGAGACCTGTGCCCAGTAGTGGGACGATAAAAAAGGTTGATGATGGTGATTATATGAGTACCTCAACGCTTTCTTGAGAAAATGCCTTGATTGACTTACTCATGGTCAACAAAGTGAGTGTAAGAAGAATCGTGCTAACTTAGTAACTTTTCAATACTGTAGATCGGTGTTTCTCATACTTTGTTGTACTGAGACCCGGTAAATTTCATACTCCTCATTCGTGATCCATTTAAGTTTTTGGACCCAACTAAAATCGGTATTAGGTAAAATAAAATACAAAGGGGTCGGCACTCGAAGTGTTACCTGTTGTCAAAATGCTGTAATTCTGTTAAACATAGCATATTTATTTAAAAACTTCAGTATCGAAAAAAGACATCAATACATAGTTTAAAACAAAGTCGCTTTCGCTGTATGTCCGTATGTATGCTTAGATCTTTAAAACTACGCAACGGATTTTCACGCGGTTTTTTTTAATAGATAGAGTGATTCTTAAGGAAGGTTTAGACTACCTTTTATCCCGGAAAAAATTGATATTCCCGAGGGAAATCCAAAAAGCGCGATATAACCGAACTCTACGCGGGCGAAGCCGCGGGCGGAAAGCTAGTATACAATAAATAAAAAAGAAGCTATTATTCAATATGGCCACCTTCAGCGCGGATAACAGCATCGAGTCTGACCGAGAAGGCTTCATACGCTCCACGAATGTGGTCTGCTGGTATTTTCTTCCATTCTCGGCGAAGCGCAATCTTTAAGGCGTCGACCGTCTCATATTTTTTTGTTGACACTTTGGCTTCTAGAATTGACCATATGGAAAAATCCATTGGGTTTAAGTCCGGGGAATATGGTGGCCATTGTTGCGAAGAAATGAAGCTCGGAACATTTTCTTGTAAAAAAATTTGGGTTTCACGAGCTTTGTGAGATGGTGCCGAGTCTTGTTGAAAGGTCCAATGATTTCTACCAAATTGCTTACGTGCCCAAGGTAACAAAGCATCGTTTAAAATCTTTTTACGGTAGATCTGCTGGATTTATCTTTACACCCTGGTCAATGAAAACGAGAGGTGAGCGTCCCATGGCAGTTACCGCCGCCCAAACCATCACAGATGCTGGTGCTTGCTTTCGCAAGGCAATTCGTTGGTCTAAATTGTCATTTGATTTACACTTTAACCATACGCGATCATTTTGCTTGTTCACATATTGCTGAACGGTAAAAATTTTTTCATCGGAAAATACCAAATTTTCAAGCAAGCTATCAACGTGCAAGTGCTTTAAGTTCTTAGCTCTTTTTAGACGAACTGTCTTTTGTGCAAGTGTCAGATCTTGCACTTTTTGTAATTTGTAGGGTTTCAGTTGAAGTTTATTTTTTAATATGCGCTCTATGCTCCGGGCAGATACATTAAGACTTTTCGCCAATTTAACTGCGCTTTGTCGTGGATTTCGTTCAATTCTAGCCTTTACCTTTCGAACCATTGCTGATGATGTTGCTGTTGTTGGATGTCCACCTCCATGGCGTTTTTTGATGCTACCCGTATCATTGTAACGCGTGATGGTCCGATACACAAACATTTTGTTCAAATGTAAATGTCCTAGCTCATTAACGATGGCTGCCTGCGATTTTCCAGCCAAATACAAAGCAATGACACTGTTTCGTTTGACTTCCATCTGCAAAACTTTTTTTAACAACGACGAAAAATAGTAGGCTTTTGTTAGTTTATTAACAATACCATACACTAAGGAATGTGAAAAAATGGGCGCCATATTGTAAACAGTTTAGTTGCTATAGCAACGTAAAATTAGTAACACTTCGAGTGCTGAACCCTGTATTTGCTAATTAATATGTATGTATTACAATACATTAATACACGCGCGGGTGTAGGAAGGGCTGTAAAGTGCGACTGAAACAAAAGCTAGCTACAACGCATGCGCATAAGTGCGCGCGCCTATAGTTATAATACTGTTACGAATGCACCTTATGTCGATGGCATAAGGTTCAATATCGCGTGTCATGCAGTGTGTAAACTTTTAAGCCCTATATCTCCCGATCTAGACATTTTAAAGGTACAATATAAAAACGCATTGCTAGACTTCGGATGGCCTATCGAATGGTACAGGTCTCAACAATTTTGTTGGAAGACTTCGGTGTGACATCAGCTACGTTCTGCTTGTCATTGCCTACGATCGACTGTACATTCGTTGGCAATAAACTTCGTAACCCTTAACCCGCGTTTTAGTACCCCTAGCCCGTAACAATACCTACAATCCGTCCGCCGAGCGATCAACATTGTCTCGTTACGTTAGTCAAGAAATAAAGTCGACCATCTCCTAGTACTTATTTAAAGTCGCAGCACTGCTTCCGTAATGTTGCCACCCAGTATTTTTTTTTTTGGTGACCCGATGCCGAGTCGTGATCCACCTGATGGGAAATGCTATAGATTGTGACAGAGTGACTAAAGCAGATTCTAGGTTGAACATTTCCCACCTTTACCATTGGTCAGCCTTACCTAAGCCCACGGAGAAGGGAGAAACATCACGATTCACGTCTCGTATTTTATATGTATTCATTCAACATGTATTTTTAATCAAAGCATAATCGACTATTTCAATGTTTTGTTTAGTACATATTAAACATTATTGTCATTATTTCACGTAATTTTCTGATTTTTACTTTAAATTATAATATTGCTATAGTGTAACCTGTAAAGACAAAAAATAATGACCACTACAAAACCTTAAAAAAATAAAACCATCAATTAAAAACCTTTGTCTTTGATCTGACGCTGTCACTTTGTAAAATGCAGAATCCTTTATTTATTTTAATTTTGTACTATTTTATAGCACTTACGTGGTAGTATCGTGATTTGTAATATTTTGGTTTTATTATTTAAATTCAGTCAAAATGGCGTGCACAGTATGTATGGACCCGGAAGGGAAGAGTACGAGAACGGTGAGAGGATCAATGGCGACATTTTTCAAGCCGAGGAGATAATGGGCTGTTGTATTACAGTATTAGAGGCAAAATACTCATTCTCCTGACCTTTTCCAATTATATTTGGGGCACTGGCGCAATATGTCGTATCTTCTCTATTACTTCTCTCTCTCGCTTCTCATTCACACAGTCCATCTATTGTTTCTGTGGTCTTCCTATGGCCATATTCATATTAGTACAGTTGACTCGGCACGTATGTTGGCAAGATTTTTACGTAGTGGGGTAAATTCGCGCATGGTGCAGTTGAGAACCAATGAACGCAAGTGTAATCGGGAGCGAACGGGACGTAGACGCGGTGCGGGAGGCAAAGGTCGACTGACGCACCAATCACGTGGTCGTATCGGCGCTACCTCATACCCCGCGTCCCGCGCGCACCACCAAACAGATCTAAAAAACGATTTCTGCCAAGTTGCGTGCCGGGAACTGTAGCAGTAGTGAAGGGCGGGTGATTTGGGGGGAATGTGTTACCTATGTAATTCAGACATTGGAAAAGCTGATTCTCAGCATAATTTGAATGAATATTTTTTTTAATGAGTCCTGTAGTCTATTTTACACCTCCAATACCCTTGTCCCCCAAATCATGTAATATCTTGAAGAAGCCGCTTATCTATACCTAGTTATTTATTGTTGTTACAGCGGAAGGAGCGCGACACCATGGGCGAGGTGGACGTGCCTGATGACAGACTCTACGGATCCCAGACGCTCCGGTCTGTCATGAACTTCCCCATTGGAGGCATCGAGGAAAGAATGCCGGTAAGTTCAAATTTCATCTTGGGTATTTTTTCCAACAGGAGAAAAAGAACTCTCTTATCGTCTCCTTCCAATACATAATTTATTTGAGGAGTGAAAATGTCTTGCACCAGGCGCACTGTTTGGTGAAATGGAGTGGTTTTGCGTACAAAACCACCGGTGGATACCACCACGATATCCATACCCACTTTTACAGCAGTACTAATTATTACTTTATTCAAACCAGTTTGAAATTAAATTTACAATGTACTAGCAAACCCGGCGAACTCCGTTTCGCCACCAGATGGCTTCGTTTGATGTAACACTAGCGGCCGTTTATGTGCACTATTCAACGTGACGTCGTATCCGTCTTGGCCTTGCCAATAAATTATTGGATATTATAACGCATCGTACAAACGATGCGTCTCGTTTACACGATGCATGATATTGCTTCTTCGCTGAATGACAATGTCAATGGCAATTTAGTTGGATCGCCAACAATAATTGCAGCAACATCATTAACGGTGGGTGCATTGAATCTTCGCACATGTTCACGTGTTGGGGTAAAATCTGCTCTTATGACAAATTTGTGCTTATTTGATGGCATTCGTTCCAATGCTGTTTTGAACATATCAACAACAGCATTATTAGCGTGAAAAAATGCTTGCAACTGTTCAATAATTCGTCTCTATAACTGTTGTGTTCCCTGTATATTGCACCGCCCATTCAGCTGATCCACCATCGACGAAATGAAATATATTTGCAGTGATTGACTCGGTTCATCTGGTGTTGGCACCATTGAACCATTCAAATGATATATTTGTCCTTGTATCTGTAATTGCAAACAATCATTTGTTGTAGAATACGGTGTAAATGTAACTTCGACCGTGTGAGGGTGTAGTATGTGGTGTATAGGTATGTAGTTGTTATGTGTTGCAATTCATTGTGTTGGTGTGAGTGATTGGTTATGTGTGTTGAATATTTTACCTTGCAAGTCGGCATGAAGTCGCCTTCTCGAATGATATAGCTCCAAAGGAAGTCATGCGAAAGCAGTTATTGTATTCAAGGATGTGTTGAAGAAAATGGCTGGAATCGGAATCACTTCCATCGAACACTGGTTTCAATGGCTGTGGTGTAAGTAATGGATTCAGTTTGACTTTTCCACTTGCGCAGCACAATCCAGACATTTCTCTTTTGAACTTTAACGCATTGCAATATCGGCATATAGTCGTCTTTGGTACAATATCTAAGGTTTCATCATCACTGTAGTTCGCAGTGGGATCATATTGTAATGCCAAGCGATTGTATGATGCCAATGATCTTCGTGTGCTCACGCGTTGTCTTAATCGGGCATTTTCTCTTATTATATTTTGTCTTTCTTCGCTTAAGTTCTGTGAATACACTTGTTGCTGGCTTGCATGTCTTGTGTGGCGGCCGATGTTCGCACGTCGTCCTCCAGGCATTTTGGACTATGGACAGAGTGCTGAATTTAACCTCAAATGCACGATCTACTTTACACAGTTTAACTTACCACCTTAAAGACAAATGGCTGCTGTTGAAATTGGATAAAAATTTGCACAATACACGTGATTGATTTGATGGTTTCCAATTGAAATTTTATGAAACGAATAACTTATTTTTTTTAAATTGTTTTTTCACAATTTCACAGTGAACACAATACCGGTTTGTCACATGAAATTACCCGAGCAGAGAACAATGAGTAGCTGTTAAACAATGTATCATGCACCGGCGCCATCTACTAAAAATATTCTTCCATCACACATAAAGGCAATGCTTGTTCAATCCCTTATTGTTTTTGGTGATGTGTGTTATTACGACCTGAATGCAGATCTACTCAATAAACTTGACCGACTTAACTGCAAACGAAATAACTGCATTCGATGCATATTTAATCTTCGTAAGTACGATCATGTATCTTCTCACCGGTCCATCTTGAAATGGCTACCCATCAGGCAGCGCAGAGCTCTTAAGAGCCTTGACGACCTTGTTTTCACTCATACACAAACCCTGTTCTCCTTCTTATCTTACTTCTCATTCTCATTTTCAATATTTATGCGCTGCGCATAATAGGAATCTTCGTTCTTCCAATAATTGTCTTCTACGATGTCCTTCTCACCGCTCTAGTTTTCTTAAGTCTTCATTTCTTGTCCATACAATTTTCCTTTGGAATGATCTTCTTCAGAATATCAGGACATTGACCAGTCGGTACTCATTTAAAATTAAAGCTCGGGAATACTTACACAAGAAATTGGCAGATTCATCAAACATAATATAATTTATTATTTTTCTTTATCTATATTTTTTATCTCCCTGTACTGTTTATATTTTGCAAGTATGTATTTATTATATTTTTTTTTGGGTTTCTGTTTCAACTTCTCTTATAAATCTTTGCAACTACAACGTTTTTTTTTCTCTGCATCACCTTAAGGTAGACTGGTAGAAAATGCCTAAGGCATTAGGTCCGCCATTGTGCAATGTTTTTCTTTGTGCATAAAGTTTTAATAAATAAATAAATAAAATATTGGTTTGTAGTACATGCTATGTATCAGAGATGGCGCTGTATGTGAAAAAAGATTTTCTCGCGTTTCTGTTGACTTTTTCCGAAATTTTCTAGGCTACAAACCTCACAGAGCCCAAGACCTTTCCAACGAATGCAAAACCGTGGAAATTGGTTGGTGCGTTCTGGAGTTATAGCGTCAGGAAGGAAACCCCGACTTATTTTTATATAGTAGATTTAGTAATACATAGGTACTACTATTTTCTTAAAAATATAAAAAAAAGTAGTTGTGGGACTAATCGACAGAAGACAAAACTGAAATCTGAATATCACTTCAAGAAGAACAAAAATAGTTATAGCGGTGAAGCAATCTATACAATTATTGTATATACATATACATACTATACCTAAACAGTATACATATTCGTGCCTCGGAAGCACGTTAAGCCGTTGGTCCCGGTTGCCATACGAACATCTAATAGCAGTTGTTACGCGTTGTTGGAGCCCTCAAAAGTCCAACAATTGGTTTAACTGCAATGCTTCGATATCGCCTTCGGGTTGTGGAGGTCAGACGGCAGTCGTTTCAAAGAAATTATCGAAGTTTAGCCAAAATTAGCAGTTAGACTGGTAAAGCGGACCCCAGACTCCAAAGCGGAAAGCTTCGGATGCGACTGGGATTAACGCGGAGATGATGATGATGATACACAGTATAGATATCGTGTGCTAGTCCGATACGAACTTGGCCGGTTTTTTTTCAAGTAACGTGCCTTTAGCTGCAATAACACTGTTGCTAACTGCGTTATCTGATTTAGTTCTGATGTAAACACAATAACACACTTGTGTGTCTACTAGCCTATAGCTATACTCGCACTAACTGATGTAAAGTTTGACCTCTCGATGCCCTCTTGTGACGCAATAAACTTATCTTAGTTATAATTT
The DNA here is from genome assembly GCA_017933935.1 of Sesamia nonagrioides. Classification (NCBI taxonomy): domain Eukaryota; kingdom Metazoa; phylum Arthropoda; class Insecta; order Lepidoptera; family Noctuidae; genus Sesamia; species Sesamia nonagrioides. The sequence goes on along the minus strand of JADWQK010001324.1, from coordinate 428,719 downwards.
GATGTAAAGTAAATGTTGTTGTTATATCAGAGGGGTAATCCTCGTCATTTTAATAACATTCACAGTCTGAAGGCCATTTTTTAAATTGTGCTTAATTATAAACTAGTGCTGACCGCAATGGGCATTGACCAATTTTTTCGACCCTCATTTTTTATTTAAGATTTCGATAATATAGAGCATTCTAAGAAACTGATTTGAATATTTTTTAATTTCATGTAGTCATTCTATTTTTATTAATTATTTAAAATTAGGAGTAACTTCGTTACGATTACGTCATCATTGGCTGAATATTTACGTGCCTTTGCCCTTTTACCTAAAAGAATTTCTTTGACGTTAGACAAATCTGACAAAATAATGCCAATAGTCAATCTGTCATACAGTAAATGAGTAGACAATTTAGATAGAAGAAAATAGACACCATTTTTCTTTCAAGTCTTCCCGAATACAAACAAAAATTTTATCTGGACTATTTTTTGTGTCATTTTTACAGGTTGGAACGAAGCACTTCCTATATTCCATCGTTATTTGCTGGTAATTTCGCTAGACGCTAAGTATAATATAATAATCGAATGTTTGAAGAATTTGAGGTTATGTTTGTTTAAGTATCTTGATACTTTTGACAGTTGTAAACGAGTGTGTGTGAGCGTGTGTATATTTGATGGCAAAGGAATTGTCCCTTTAGAGCCAAATGATGACGTAATTAGAGGTCAAATTAAGGTTATTTACTTGAAGCGGCAAATAACAATAATCCGTGAATATTTTACTTTTTTAAACGCTCAATAGTCATGAGTAACCCTATTCCTCGAAATGGATTTCATATTAACTCATTTAAAAAAAAATGAACTATCCCCATTGCGCCTGATAGTAAGCAGTGGAGCGATCGTTGATGCTAAAGCGCGCCACTTTATTAAGAGCCTATTCACTCTAGGCTTTTTTTGTTCTGGATGGGAAATCATCAAATGACCTCTCCCGCTCTGGGCGGAGCGGAAGGTCGTGTCAGACTTTTACTGACTAAAACCCACCCGTGTTTCTTCTTTTGCCTGTGCGCCAGGGCCACGGTTTTTTTTTAACCAACCCGCAACCCTGACCCAGTAGGCATCGGTCCTCGTGGCCCCAGTCACGATGTGCTGACATCTCTTTGAGGCGCGAGTGAAATACAACGCGCCGTCGACTCGGGCCTGGTCCTTACCGGGCGGCAAGCTGCCCACTGCTCAACGCCATTCACTCTAGCCTTGAAGACTTGTAGTCAGACGGGAACACCGCCGCTGGCAAATTGCTCCAGTTACGGTGTAAAAGAGGAGACGAAACGCTTCGTCCAGATCGTAGTGGTGTCAACAACGTTCGTCAATTCTCATAATTTAAAACGTTAAAAATATAATCGGAGACTCATCTCGGCGACAAATACAGGTCAAAAACTTGTCAAAATGTAGGGTAATGAGAAATATTTGTTGACAGATTGAGACAGATCAGATTGTGGACGTTCTTAAAATTAGTAGAATTATGGGACCCGTGCGACATAATTATTCGCACATTGATTTTCAATCGTGAATTCTCGAAAAACCACTGAAATGTGAGTGATTTGTATATTTTTCCGGTGTAGCGATCCAGAAAAGCTTTAAATTGATACCTCGTTTATGTATATTAATAAAGTATGAAGGAAGTTATAACGTACCGACAAAAAGGCCCAATGAGAAAAAATATAATAATATGATTCAGTCTCGGCAAAAGTACCAAAAACAAATGAATAGTATTGTCAAGCAAGTGTCACATGTTTTCGAAAGCCAGAGTTGTTTGTAGCAGTACCTACAACGCCACATGCTAACAACGCGTTTTTATGACGTCATGCAAATCCTGTATCTCGCAAGCAAAGTTAACTGTGCAACTAGCACGTATACAACGTCACGACATCAACCGGTGGGCAAGTGCCCGCCAGACAATACCAGTCTGGTCGGAGGATCCTCCCTTTTATATGGAGGATGAGTGAACTTTACACCCTGTTCTTCATGACGTTAAATGGTCGAGCTACGAGTATATGCTAAATATGAAGAATTGAATCAAAATCAAAGCAGTCATCCTTACTTCCTTACTAATATTATAGATCGGAAAGGGAGTTTGTTTGTTTGCTTTGTCCACTTTCATGCCGTAACTACTGAACCGATTGCTTTGAAATTTTGCAGACGTAAAGTTAGAAGTCCGGATTAAATAATAGGGTACTTTTTATCCTGGAAGAAAATGATATCCCTGAGGGAAATCTAAAAAGCGTGATATCAGTTAGCTAGTTTCAAATAAACCAATCACTGGCACTTTTGAATCATCAAAGGGTCGGTCAGTCAGAAAGATAAAGTTAGTTGTCCATTTCAAAGCGAAGGTAATGGGACAAGAAACTCTACGGAAACTATTCTAAATCATTAAATTGTTACAAAATAGGCGATTGTTCTAGATTCATTCACGTTTACACTTTCACAATCAAACACAATAGCAAACAATCGCCGTGCAGTGTAGGTACCAAATGTGGGTCACTGTACTGGGAAAGGGCTAACCTTGAAGTCGGTACTTATGATCAACCTTAATGTCGGTACTATAGTATGGTTAAACTTCATGGTATAGACGCAACACGTCAAGCTATCCGGGACTGTCAAATCATTACTTCGTTAATAATTATAAATCGGAAAGTGAGTTTATTTCTTTGTTTCAATTTCACGCCTTAAATGCTGAACCGATTGCTTTGAAATTTTGCAGACGTAAAGTTAGAAGTCCGGATTAAATAATAGGGTACTTTTTTGATATTCCCGAGGGAAAACAAAAATATTGTTAGCTTCATAACAGTTGGGTGATAGATTGCGCTGTGTGTCGTTTAAAACAAGATGTAATATATTGTAAACGAATCTGCACATGTAATCTTAGAAGCTAAATTATACGACAATTAATCCCAGAGACTGAGGAATCTAAAAAGCGCGATATAAACGAATTTCACGCGGGCGAAGCCGCAAGCCGAAAGATAGGTTTAAGGCGGCTCCAGAGGAAAAACACACCGCAGGCCGTTTTTATGTAGTTTTTCGGAGCTATCTACTCTTTATCCAAAAGAAATATCAACTTATTAAAAATACATAAATTTTCTCCATAATCTTGGCTCCAAAATTGTAGATTTTTTTTTTTACTAAGCATAATGTTTAAATAATTCCTTCACAACGAAACCTCTGACAAGAGAAATAATTATCAAAAACGTGCATCGCCTCGAAAAGTAAGCATTATTTAGATTGCGTTCTTACACTAATGGATAGGCAATTTCATGACGAACATTATTGTAGAAATATTTTTTTAAAACGACCAAAACAAAAATTTTATTCAACAATCTGAGCGTATTCCCCATCATTTCTCTCGCCCGAGCTATTGAGATTCAGTATGCCACAAGCTCTCGAAGGGGGAACCCGTGTCGTTCGTCATCGCGCGGTCCGCTAGTATAGCGGGCGGCGCGTGAGCGAGAAAGCATCTGCTTGCTCGCTCACGCACCGCATGTCGCATAGAGTATAATACTATCATAAAGTGTCTCTGTTATTGATGTTCATTTTGGTGTTCGTTTTTTTAACCGATTTCAAAAGGGAGGAGGTTATATGTTTTTTATGTTTGTTTGCGGATAACTTTACTATAATATAAATAATAGAGTATTTGACTAAAAAAAACTAATTAGTCCGTCATTCAGATTATAGAAAAATATTGGATAGGTTTATTATATACGTTTTACATTTCGTATATTTTGTTTTATCAAATCAATAAAAATTGACAAATATAATAGGCATCAAAGATCAGGAGTGATGGCTGGTGACGTCACTGGTCGCTAAAAAGTGTAGCGTGCAGTGACGTCACACGAGTTTTCAAAGCACAGTGTCGTCTTCATTTTTTGTTTATATGAAAAAAGTCGTGGAGAACCTTGGGGGAGGCCTATATCCAGTGGACGTCTTTCGGCTGAAATGATGATGATGAGTATTTTTTTGGAAATCTGACTGACGGACTAATTAGGTTTTTTTTAGTCAAATACCCTATTGCATAAGTTTATAAAAAATGCTATGCAATAGCTTTACCGCGGCAGTTCCCGAGTGCCACATGTTTTTATTTTTTAATTAGAAAGATTATATCTTCAAGGTAGTCTCATGTTAAGGAAATTAGGGTCTGATGATGGAAGACTAAGGTAACCTAGGAGAAATTTAAAAAATCATAGGGGCGCCTAGGGCATTTCTAGGTTTTTTTCATTAAGTGTTTTAACGCACTACAATTTAGTAAAGTTCGGAGTTGATGATGGAGCCGGGAGACAGCCGAGGGATCTCCTTAACGATTGACATCAGCTGCCTCGTGTTTGTGCTTAATAAATTTATATTGATAAGAACTTTACACCTAAATGAGTTGTGATTGTCATTAAAGCTCTGATGATGAAGACAAAGGCCAGTTAAGGGAACTCCTCAAAGGTTTACAATAGTTACCTTGTGTTTGGACTTAATTCATTTATATTGATGAAAACTTTACACTTTTTACTTTTTAGGTTTAAATGAAGGTCTGCAATAGATCTGATGATGAAGACCATAGACAGTTGAGGGAATTCCTCAACAATTTACAACACTGTACTTTAACATAGTACAAACACTACCTACTCGTCATGCTTATGCAAAAATCAATTAAAATCAAGAGACTGAATTTAAGTTGTGTTATTTCATTGCGTTATTTCTAGAAATGCTCATACTTTCATTGTGGTCGTATAGGAATTAAAGCAAACGAAATACGTCGTTTGCTTGCAGGCCTTTTCCAAATATGCTGCCGTCAGCGTCCAGTCTGACCGGATATTGTATTAGTCAGATGTTTATTATTTTTCTGCAAAAAGAAGCTTTGTGTAAATAATATTTTAGTATATGTAATTGTTTTTTTTTTATACAATAGTTTTATTTTTTACAATTTACGTATTTGATTTATTAAACAAGAATAAAAATATAATTTCAGTCTTGCCTGAGCCCAAAAAAAACATCAAATCTTTTTTTTTATGTAGGTTTCCTGTCTGCAGAAATTTATTTGACCCTGATTACGTTTTCCCTTAAAATAATAAGTAATGATAAATTAACCTTTATTATATTATTTTTTTATCCCATTGACCATCTGACTTAGCTAACTTTCAATCTACAAAACTAACTTCCAACCCTGAAGTTACAGCCAACTTTCAATCTACAAAACTAACTCCCAACCCTGAAATTACAGCCATAACATATTTAGTTGTAAAGGTCTAATCAATACAAATTAAGTAAGCCCAAACACATGACAGTTGCTTCCGATGTGGATTCCCTTGTCTCTCTGGGTTTTTTGACGGGAAGCTGACATGAGTGTCACGCGCATTTTTCATTGGACTTTTAAAATTATTTATAGTGTCGTTTACTAAATAAAAGCGCGTGATTTATGTAGTAAATAGTGCATTCAGTAAATAATGCATAAAGAACATTGAAATATCGCGGCATAGTGGCCACATAATGGCTTAGCATCAAATCTCCTCTTAGTCGGCTCACGCGGCCGTTTTTTCAACTGTCATTGGCGATATCCGCCATTATTGTGAAATAAATTTTTAAAGAATTTCTATAATTCGTTACACGTGTTATTGGCAAAATTGTGGTATCTAACCACAGAGGCCATTGAAGGGTTGAAGTAGTATTCACTCTAAAGAAAAGAAAGAAAGAAAAGATTCTCTGTCATCTCCATCATCAGGTCAGGCCCAAATCTTCACGGTTTTATAGTATCATCCGATATAAATACGAGTATGAAGTTTTCACCCTAAGCGTGCCTACAATTTTCGATAATTGGCCTAAATTTCTTAGAATTTCCATTATCGACACTGACGTGGTAACAATGAGATTACATAGGCAGCATACTCTTTCATATAAAAAAAATAATGGTCAAAATCGGTTCATTAACGATAAAGTTATCAGCGAGCACACATAAATCGAATTGAGAACCACTCTTTTGGGAAGTCGGTTAAAAAATAAAATACGCAAAATTTTTATTATGAAGTATCGTCAACATTTGTTTCAGTCTTTAATAACCAAAAGTATTTGGGCGCACCAATAAACAAAAATAAAAGTGCCATGTCTGTTACTTCTGTGGTCTATGAATTTAACTTGTATTTGTAAGTACTTCGTCCGCCAGACGGCGCTAGTAATATTTTGCGAAGTATTGTAGAGGTGGGGCGCGGTGAAGAGGGAGCAAATGCTCGAGGTCATTTGGTGAGGGTACGACCTTAAATACAGGGTTCGGCACTCGAAGTGTTACTAATTTTACGTTGCTATAGCAACTAAACTGTTTACAATATGGCCATTTTTTCACATTTCTTAGTGTATGGTATTGTTTATAAACTAACAAAAGCCTACTATTTTTCGTCGTTGTTAAAAAAAGTTTTGCAGATGGAAGTCAATCGAAACAGTGTCATTGCTTTGTATTTGGCTGGAAAATCGCAGGCAGCCATCGTTAATGAGCTAGGACATTTACATTTGAACAAAATGTTTGTGTATCGGACCATCATGCGTTACAATGATACGGGTAGCATCAAAAAACGCCATGGAGGTGGACATCCAACAACAGCAATATCATCAGCAATGGTTCGTAAGGTAAAGGCTAGAATTGAACGAAATTCACGACAAAGCGCAATTAAATTGGCGAAAAGTCTTAATGTATCTGCCCGGAGCATAGGGCGCATATTAAAAAATAAACTTCAACTGAAGCCCTACAAATTACAAAAAGTGCAAGATCTGACACTTGCACAAAAGACAGTTCGTCTAGAAAGAGCTAAGAATTTAAAGCACTTGCACGTTGATAGCTTGCTTGAAAATTTGGTATTTTCCGATGAAAACATTTTTGCCGTTCATCAATATGGGAACAAGCAAAATGATCGCGTATGGTTAAAGTGTAAATCAAATGACAATTTAGACCAACGAATTGCCTTGCGAAAGCAAGCACCAGCATCTGTGATGGTTTGGGCGGCGGTAACTGCCATGGGACGCTCACCTCTCGTTTTCATTGACATCACATCATAGCAGATCTACCGTAAAAAGATTTTAAACGATGCTTTGTTACCTTGGGCACGTAAGCAATTTGGTAGAAATCATTGGACCTTTCAACAAGACTCGGCACCATCTCACAAAGCTCGTGAAACCCAAATTTTTTTACAAGAAAATGTTCCGAGCTTCATTTCTTCGCAACAATGGCCACCATATTCCCCGGACTTAAACCCAATGGATTTTTCCATATGGTCAATTCTAGAAGCCAAAATGTCAACAAAAAAATATGAGACGGCCGACGCCTTAAAGATTGCGCTTCGCCGAGAATGGAACAAAATACCAACAGACCACATTCGTGCAGCGTATGAAGCCTTCTCGGTCAGACTCGATGCTGTTATCAGCGCTAAAGGTGGCCATATTTAACAATAGCTTCATTTTTTATTTATTGTATATGTCTTTTTTCGATACTGAAGTTTTTAAATAAATATGCTCATGTTTAACAGAATTACAGCATTTTGAATTCAACACATTGAAACACTTCGAGTGCCGACCCCTGTATAATCTTGAAAAAATCTATTAAAGAAATTTGATAGATTTTAGAGTTCAGTGGGCATCTTCGATACTAGACATCCACGTATAATTTTTCGATGTCGAAACTATAAGTTTTCTCAAATTTATTTAAAAGATTTTTATCTATTAAGCATTAAGGTTCTAGGTTGATTGGGAAAACTTTACAGTCTCAACTAGTTTGACCTGCTGGCGTCAGAATTATATTTTACTGTGTATTGTGCAGCATCGTAACTCAATCATCAATATCTAGTTTGAATTCTTATTAAAATACGCCGTGCCTATGGTGTATGGGAGGCCTATACCAAGCGGTCGAGTCAGGCTAAAAAAAATACGCGGTGCCACGTATGGCACAATAAAACTTGGTGTGCCATATATGCCACCGAGTCTGGGTTTTAGTTATTGCCGCTGGTACAGTTTCTTATTTCAATTTTTCAGGAGTAAGCAGTTAAAAACCAGTTTCAGTTTTTGACATAATGGTCTTTTTTTGTAATAATTCTATTTGCTATTATATTAATAACGCGTGTTCCGGGTGCTAATGGTTTGTGGACCGATAGGATTCTCCGAAGCTGGCTCGATGGATAACATTGCACGCAGTCTTATAGCGATTTCCCGCCATCATCGGGGACACCACTCGACCCCACTTATTGAAAATATCTTTGTCATATTTAATGCATTACCTACACTAGTTTCATCATCATAATCATCATTCCAGCCGAAAGACGTTCACTGCTGGACATAGGCCTCCCCCAGTGATCTCCACGACGACCGATCCTGTGCTTCCCGCATCCCGCGGGATTAGTTTATAAGACAAATATTATTATGACAATTATAGTAACAAATGTGGATGTAATCGCAGGATGAATCTGAAATAAATGAATTCATTATTATATTTATTATTTCCAGTATCCCGTCATCGTCGCCTTTGGCATCCTAAAGAAGGCTGCTGCTAAAGTGAACATGGATTACGGTCTTGATAAGAAAATCGGTGAGAATTTTCACATATTTGTTTTCAGCACGTTGAAAGGTTTTTTTTACACTCATCTATCATCTATACTAATATATAAAGCTGAAGAGTTTGTTTGAACGCGTTAATCTCAGGAACTACTGGTCCGATATGAAAAATTATTTTTGCTTTGGATAGCCCGTTAATCCAGGAGGGCTTTAGGCTATTAAACATCTCGCTGCAACCAATAGGAGCGGAGCATAACTAAACCACGCGAACGAAGTAGCTGGCGGTCGCTAGATTCCTAATAACTGTGGCCATTATTTAAGGTTCTTTGCATATCTACCGACGGTTCACTCAAAATCTCAACTATACTCCATTCATCATCATCAACCTTTTTATCGTCCCTCTGCTGGGCCAGGTCTCCTCTCATACAGAGAAGGGTTGAGCGTAATCACCACGCTTGCTCAATGCGGGTTGGCCATTTCAGACTTAAAGTCCAGGTTTCCTCAAGATATTTTCCTTCACCTTTAGTCATTGATGTCCAAGATATACTTAGAAAGTACATATAGCTTTAGAAAAGTTACATTGGTACTTGCCTGACCTGGAATCGAACCCGCACACTCATACTTGTGAGGCTGGTGTTTTAACCACTAGGCCACCACGACTTCCATACTCCATTGCTTTAACAGAAATTGCGAATTTAACACGTATTTTATAATAATAATAATAATAAATTTATTTACTCAAGTGACAGACTGTAGTAGGTACACATGGTTAAAAAAGTTTCTTACAAAATATGTTAGATGGTCTACAATCGAGTGGGTGAAGCACTGTTCCCCTAGCTAGGTTACAGAATAACCTGTGTTAAGGAGAAGCAGTCTCGTTCCCTTATGCCTATGGTACAGGTATATAACATAATATTGTATAGTACTTGTGCTGACACTACTATTTTAACGGTTAAGTATTGTGAGTAAATACTACTTTTAAATTGTATAAAAATTTTGCTTAAATATTAAATTATTAAATGCAGGTGTGTTATGTAAATGAATGTGGATGTGTGTAAGTTGTATGTGTGCGTGTATGGGTGTAAGTGGTACGTGTGTGTAGGTTTGCATGTGTGGTGTGTGTACAGCTCAGAGCAATACTTATTTTGTTATGTGAATATTTTTTCGGTTGCATCATAAGACAGATCCTGAAGGTATAGTCGGACATATTTTTTACAATTATGATATGATAAACTGTAAATCTGTATCTTCTTGCTTATTTTATTATAAAGATACGGACCCAAATAATAAAAGAATCGTTTTGAAAAGGAGGAGTGTGCTCTCGGCAATATGCAAATACTATCTTTACGACGCTTAGTTATTTCTCTGTATGGGGTATTATGGTGCTGCAGGGTAACTGTTTGTAATATAAAGTGTTGTCGTATGTTGAGAACCTGACATTCCTTATATAATTGATTAGTCGGGTATAGAATTGGGCGAAATGTAGCCACTTTTAGTATGGCCCTATGTGCAATTTCTAATGATTTTAGAGTGGTCTTAGCAGCACCACCCCAACACGAGATACAATATGTAATTATTGACAGGCACAAAGCAAAATATACACTTCGTATTATATTTGGATTAGCGATATTTCGAAGAATTTTAAATATGTATATAAGTTTGCGTACTCTGCCGGTCAGGACACTTATGTGAGACTTAAAGTTCAGGTTCCTGTCCAGGATTATACCCAAGTATTTAATCTGCTCTGTTGACTTTAATGTTGGACATTGGCAAAGAGCCAGTGTTGGTTGACCACATGAGTGAGCCTTTAACAGTATAGGTGTTTTTGGTTGAGAGTTTGAAGAAATCGAATACGTCATGAAATTCGTTTTGGAGGCATTTAGAGTAAGCATATTGGCGCCAAGCCATTCCAATGCGGTGTTAAAGCCAAGCTGAGCACTATGCTCCAGTTCTGACCATGCACCACCGACAAACGTTATAGCGGTGTCATCAGCAAATGAAATTATTTTGGAATTAGGTACATTAAGGTGACACAGGTCATTAATGAAGACTAAGAAGAGCGTTGGGCCCAATATGCTACGCTGTGGTACGCCATAATAAATGGGAAATTCATCGCTTTTATGATTTTCGATCTTAACGATCTGACTACGATTTGAGAGATAACTTCTGAAAAGCTCCAACTGTAAACCTCTAACCCCCATGCCCTCCAGCTTAAATGAGTGCGGAAACCGGGACGGTATCAAACGCCTTCGCAAGATCCAAGATGTATTTTTGACTGTATTTTTAATACAGAGGTCCTGAGTCTAATAAGTAGTACAAGCTCTCATGAAGATGTCGACCATTTTGAAGTTTCACCCACAAAAAACCCCGAAAACAATACCCATGGCGAAAAATTTTAAAAAATCATTTTGACCTCATTTTGGAAACTCATGTCTCTTAACCCTTACATAACGAAAAAACGGTTGACAACGATGTCTACCAATTCAAATCTATTAATAGTAAGCAGCGTCAAAGAACTTCGTACAAACACCTCCTGGGACCTTTACCCTAGATCCGCTAGGACTGTATATGTTTACCGCATGTCGGATACTTTGTGGGCTAACACCATAACAGCATGGGTCCCTCAGAATGCTCAATGGCATCGCGGAAGACCCAAGTGTAGATAGCCGGACGAACTTGGCGTCATTAAGGTTGATATTGGGGACAGGTACAGGTAACTCACGACATTTGTTATGACAATACCAGCTGATTATTATCAAAGAAAGATTGTAAGAATGTGTGTGTCTCTGTTTACTTCTTCACGCTCAAACGGCTGGGTGGATTTGGATAAAAGTTTATAATCAGGATTACCATACTTTTTATCCCGACTTTTCTACGGAATTGTGCCTTTTTGTATTTCTAATAGTAATTAATTACTTACTTGGTAGTAATTAATTACTTGGTAGCTTGCCAAAAAAATACGATAAATTTCAACTTGTCATTAATTTTCCTACAAATGTGTTACAGCCGAAGCTATTATGCAGGCGTGTGATGATGTCATATCTGGCAAGTTGTACAGGGAGGGGCACTTCCCTCTCGTCATCTGGCAGACTGGATCGGGCACACAGTCCAATATGAACGCAAATGAGGTAACGTAGCGCCATCGTATTCCAGTGAACTCACTTCATATAAACATGTCATAAAAGCCTTCATCATCATCATCAACCTTATTATCGTCCCACTGCTGGGCACAGGTCTCCTCTCATAGAGAGAAGGATTGAGCGTAATCACCACGCTTGCTCAATGCGGGTTGGCGATTTCAGACCTTAAAAGTCTAGGCTGCCTTAAGATGTTTTCCTTCACCTTGTAATCAGTCATTTGTGTCCAAGATATACTTAGAAAAATTAGATTGGTACTTGCTTGACCTGGAATCGAATTCGCAGACTCATACTTGAAACACTGGTGTTTCAACCACTAGGCGATCACGACGCTTTTATAAGAGCCTTACGATGTGCAAATAATTAAAATTTAATTTTCAGGTGATTGCAAACCGCGCCATCCAATTAATGGGTGGCCAGTTGGGCAGTAAAAGCCCCGTTCACCCCAATGACCATGTGAACAAATCCCAAAGCTCCAATGACACATACCCTGCAGCTATGCACATTGCTGTGGCAATGGAGTTAAGAGACAGACTCATGCCTGGCCTCGTAGTACTCAGAGATACTATGGAAGCCAAGACCAAGGAGTTCGAGAGGATCATTAAGATCGGCAGGTTGGTTAACACTATTTAGAATATTTGTATTAGCCTAGTATGGCCCTAATCTGCTACTACAATAGTTTCAGAATGTTGATTAGTGATCGCATAATGATCGATTTTATGGCGTCATTGTGCTAAGTGATTGACCACCGGTAAGTACCGGTGGTGAATCACTGACACTGCACTCCGTATTAATAAATGTTCAACTTGAGTAGTAGTTTTTAGAAAATAATTTCTGCTTACGGGTTTTTTAATAATGACAATGCGGCAATTTCATTCTATCACCATTCCATTACGAGGTGTAGTATGCGTTTTATCATTCACCATAGACCAGCACTGTCTCGAGCGCACAACGTCGGCCATTCTTATGAGAGCCAGACGTGCCAGACGTGTCGGTAGTCTGTCCGTTAAGTGCGTGTGCGAGCCTGAGATATTCAACGATTGTAAGGGTTTTACACGAGGCGACTGAGATAATTGAACGATCATTATGCATTTAGCAGATTACGAACTTTTAAGCACAATGACAATGGAATTGTGTTGGAATGACTTTATAAAAATAGCAAACTAGGCCCCCTGTAAAATCAGTGTCAGGCATAAGTTAACTGATTTTTTGCTGATAAACTGGTCCTTTTGGCTTAGCCATGAGGCTCTTTCCTACACAGTTCAGTTTACACTATAAGTTCAAAATAATGTAGAACTGTTTCAATAATGCAAGTCACTCTGAAATCAATGTACTTTCCATTACAATAAAGTTGATATTTGTTAAATATAATAGAATTTAGTGTATTGTCTTTTTGTCTGTGCTAAATAAATGATTTTTTTCTGTTTTGTTGGAGGCTCTTAGGTGCTTAAATTAGTTTTCTGTACAGAACCCATTTGATGGATGCCGTGCCTCTAACTCTGGGGCAAGAGTTTAGCGGCTATGCAGCGCAGCTGACGTATGGCATTGAGCGCATCTGCAGCACCCTGCCGCGCCTGCATTACCTGGCGCTGGGCGGCACGGCAGTCGGTACAGGACTTAACACGCGCATCGGCTTTGCGGAGAAGTGCGCTGCGGAAATCGCAAGTATCACTGGTACGGTAGTAAAGTCATTATGTTATTTAATTTCTGTTTTCTAGATTTTAATTGTATTTAAAAAAAGGAATCGTGTTAAATTATCAATTATGTAATGATATACATACGTACATCTTCAGCCAAATGCAATAAGTTGCTTAGCGAATCCAGCTTTTCTAATTAAATATGTTTATTTATTTATATTTACTTTATTGAACACAAAAACATACATACATCGATCAAAATACATGCAACACAACAAAACATACAAAGGTCGGCAATATCGCTAATGCAATCTCTTCCAGGCAACCATATAGCAACATATTGTTTTTTTTTCCGAAAACTTCTTTCGCCAAAACATTTAATGCAATAGGAAACCATATTATTGCAGGCATTCCCTTTGAGACAGCGCCAAATAAGTTTGAAGCGTTAGCCTGTCATGATTCAATGGTGGAGGTGTCCGGAGCCCTCAACACAATTGCAGTTTCCTTGATGAAGATCGGTAACGATATTCGCTTGCTGGCTTCCGGACCGAGGTGTGGTCTGGGTGAGCTGATGCTGCCAGAAAACGAGCCTGGATCATCCATCATGCCTGGTGAGGTCCTTTCATCTGATAGTGTGTGGTGGAAGATTTTGTACTGATTTATTTGCTAACGTTAGGAATACAACATTCCAGGCAAGGTGAACCCCACGCAGTGCGAGGCTCTGACAATGATAGCAGCCCAGGTGATGGGCAACCACGTAGCTTGTACGATCGGCGGAAGTAACGGACACTTTGAACTCAACGTGTTCAAACCCATGATGGTGGCCAACGTACTGCGATCGATTAGACTAATCGGTAAGATAAGAATGTTCTTATATAAAATCGAAGCAAAAATATTTAACCAGTGTATCCTGCCCATTAACACTTTACCAATTCCTGACATCGAGATGTGGGATTTGCTGAGAGTGAGTTTGAAGAGTTGAGGAATAACCAAACGCATGTTTTAATTTTCTCGGTGGTAGGCAACAACATCAGCCGCCGGCATAAGTTACCACCCACCAGACAAAGTCTTACCGCCAAGCGATCTGTCGTGTTCCGGCATGATGTCTGGTGAAGCTGTGCGGAGGACGGGTCTGAGCAGTTGTGTTGCGATGTGTGCCGGGTACGATGTGCCTAATGTTGTTGTGTCGGGAGTTTGGTCGTTGAGGGTCTCCAGATCATCCTCTGGCGCAGCATCGTTGGTCGTGTTGTTGGGTTAAACATTGTATCACCTCGCTCAACTGCCGTCTTCCTTCCTATTCACTCAGTTTTTTTGAGTGAATAGGCTTAATAAGCTAGTGCGCTTTACCATCAACGATTGCATCACTGCTTACCATCAGGCGGGATTGCAGTCAAGCACAAGTTTATAACTAAAAAAAAAAAAAAATGCTACTTGTGATAGGTTCAGCATTTTTGGGCTGCGCTGCCATAAAACATGTGATTGGTTTCGTGACTAAGCGGTAGATACACCAAATAGATTTAGTTGGTTCTTAATCAAATCAGAAATGAGGAGATGCCTAGAAAAACTAAAATCATCGACATATCTCTTCGAGTTGCCAAACTTAAGTGGAAGTGGGCGGGGCACATAGCACGTAGAATCGATGGCGGATGGGGCAATAAGGATCTGTAGTGTACCAGAAGACGCAGACGTAGGAAGGCCCCGAACAAGGTGGACCGATGACCTGCTGAAGGTTGCGGGACACCGATGTATCCGGGAAACATAAGACCGATCATTGTGGAAAGCCTTGATGATGGTGATAATGCCATTGAAATACCTTCTCCTTTCTAGGTTATAGAGGTCCACTTCTAGACAAAAGCCTCCCGTCTAGAAGTGGATCTTTATAGACTGAGAAGAAGAAGGTATTTCAATGGCATTATCATCATCATCATCAACTTTTTATCATCTCACTGCTAGGCACAGGTCTCCTCTCATACAGAGAAGGGTTCAATTTCAAAGTACTGACCTGTAATTTTTCTAGGTGACGGCTGCCAGGCGTTCAACAAGAACTGTGCGGTCGGCATCAGGGCTAATACTGCAGTTATAGAAAAGATCATGCATGAGTCACTCATGTTAGTCACAGCGCTCAACCCGCACATCGGATACGATAAGGTCAGGATAGGAACCGTTACTTATAACCTAATAATTTCAGCATTCGTACGAGAAAAAACGCATGTCTTGGTTGTTATACATACATACATATATCCCAGTCAACTAGATTATAATGTTTAGGGCTACCCAGAGAGTGTATAGTCAACCTATAATGTTCCCACGGTAACTAACTTCATCCTTCTGGCTGACCGACCATTTGAATTTCTCGGTGGTAGGCCATAACATCGGCAGCCGGCAGAAGTTACCACCCACCAGACAAAGTCTTACCGCCAAGCGATTCGTCGCATGTTGTCTGGTGAAGCCGTACAGGGGACGGGTCTGAGCAATTGTGTTGCAATGTGTGCTGAGTATGATGCGCCAAATGTTCTTGTTTGGGAGTTTAGTCGTGGAGGATCTCCAGATTAATCTCTCTCCGGCGCAGCATCGTTTGTCATCTTGTTGGGCTTAACATTGCATCACCTCGCTCAACTGCCGTCTTCCATCCTATTCACTCAGTATTTTTTCCTTTTGAGTGAATAGGCTTAATAAACTAGCGCGCTTTACGATCAACGATTGCATCACTGCTTACCATCAGGCGGGATTGCAGTCAAGCACTAGTTTATATATTAAATATGTTAAAAAAAAACAGCTAAGAAACCACGTGACTTAATTAGCCGACTAAACGTATTAGCAGTTCCATTCTGTCTAGTAATCGTACTACATCATTGTTATACTATTTAATTTGGCAATGTTCAAACTCGATACAAGAGAAGAAGCGAACCTCAAACCAGAGATAAATATTTCATTTGTAGTATATTTTGTTTCAGGCTGCTTTAATTGCGAAGACTGCCCACAAAGAGGGAGGAAACCTGAAGGACACTGCCATCAAACTGAACATCCTCACTGCAGAACAGTTCGACCAATGGGTCAGACCTGAGAACATGTTGGGACCCAAGTAAATAGCATGGAAGCGGAATGGCAGAATCTTTCGCTTAGGAGTCTTGTATTTTTAGAGTGTATTTTTATACACATATGATACAACAAATTCCAGTTTGAATTCTACTTTGTAGCGTTAGTTACACTGAATTGCCAACTTTTTACATTTAAACAGCTATTGTATAATAAAAATTACATGACAATCGTGATTTAGAAAACGGTTAAAGGCACTCAAGGTTAAGTTCCACAAAAATCTCTTAGGAACTCTTAATGTCCCATATTTGGGACACGCGCTCTAATCAAAATCCGATTGTTCATACATGTACACAACTTTAACCGAAACTGGTCGTATGCCCATTTCGTCCTCGGCCCCCTACGCACTTTTAAACTGCCCGCACGGTTTTATATAATTTCAAATACATCTGCAAATAAATACGTAGGAGAATTTACACGGCGCGCAATGAAATAAAAAGCTAACATACGCCTACCCTAAATGCGACATAGTGTAAATATATAAGAGCGTCAAGGGTCGAAAGGCTATTGCAACCGTCGGTGTGTGTCGGCGGCAGTCGTTGACGCGGCAGTGGCTGTTGCAGACACGCGTTGCCTCTGTCGTAGACAAGTATCGCCTATGTCGTTTACGTGTGTCGCCTCTGTCGTGGACGTGTGTCGTTCATGGAAGTAATAAGTACTACGTACAAGTAAGCAAGGAAGGCTTACTGTGCGGCGAAGCACGCACCGAGTGAGAGGTCATAAATCTTGGTTCGTCTCTTTCTAACTAGTGTAATTGTACTATATATACTATACTACATTATATCAATAATAATTTACATGGCAATTGTGCGAAAGAGACACACCAAGAAAAGATTATCTCACTTGAAATCACTTCTCTAAGTAGATATTGGTTATATAAAAATACTTTATTTGTATAGATTTAAGGTTCATTTTGATATGTTGAAAGGTTGCAATTAAGCCTTCCAGTTGGACGTAGTACTTATTACTTCCATGGTGTCGTTTGTGTACGACTGAGGCGGCAAGGGAGCGAAAATATTTTTCGTATCAATAGGAATAGGGCGGTCATTGTTTGTGAATATTATTGCGTAGTGAGGTATATACAAATTATATATGTACTGGTTCGTATATCCTTTATAACCAGTGTTATTTTGTTAAATATATCTTTATGCAGTGTCTATTTATTCAATGTTGATCCAGAATAAAAATTTACAATCTACACATTTCTTTTGTGAATTCCCCGAAAACCGCCTCAATTCTGATTCGATGGTAATTCCATCATCGCATAACTTTCATGCGAGAAGTAAACCGTTTGACAGTTTTTATCTCCACATCAAATCACATTTATTCGGATTAGGATGAGAATCAGCAGCACCTTTTGGACGTGTAGCGGTACCTACAAACGCCACATGGTACAACGCGTCGAACTGACGTCACACGAATTCTACATCTCGCAATTAGAGTTTACCGTGCAATTAGCATTTGCTAAATTAGCAAACATACCAACTTCCCAATTTCAAGCATTCGGCAAGTGCCCGTCAGACATAACATCCGTGTGGTCGGAGGAACTTCGCTTTTCTACGGAGGATGAGTGAAGTTTACTCCCTGTTCCTCATGCTTCCACAGACGTCAATATTACGCAAGACAGTCCCCACAAAACGCCCGTCTTTAGCCGTATGAAACAACTGTCAGAAATTAAAAAGAATATATTGTTTTTCAGTTATTATAAACTCTTCTTAGAATCATCTAAAGCTAAACTAACATTTTGTATGGTCAAGCTAATCTATGCGACATGGGTCTTGCCGTAGGCTCTCGTACTAGTATATATTTATATAGATAGATGTCGCTAATAGCGGCATCTATCCTGATGTGCGAAGTACTACAGCAAAACTGACGTCGACCAAAACATAAGTCCGACTTGCTGAAGTTTTGCGTTACATTCAAAAGATGGCAGCAAATAAAAGGATGTTGTAACTAAAATTCTAGACAGATGGAGCCACGTAAAAAAAAAATTGTATAAACAACCTAATTTTAAATTGTAAAACCAAGGTGTTTAAGAAAATAGGAAGATGTGATGTAGGAGGTGATAATTGTTTTTTTTTTGATAGTACATCTTTTTTACAGCATAAGAGGCCTGGTTACACTGATTTTGATACCACTGACGTGAGTAGTACTAAAGTTATTTTAGTTTAAATAAAATAAACGTATATGAATAAAGTCCCAAAGTAAGTTCCAGACTTCTGTTATGGGATACTAACTCGATACTATATTTATAATAGATACATAAATAGATAAACATCCAAGACCCAGGCCAATCAGGAAAAGATTGTTTTCCGTCATGACCTGGCCGGGGATCGAACCTGGGGCCTCCACGTCGCAGGCAGGCGTGTTGACCGCCGCGCCAAGGAGGACGAACAATAGAATCGAATTTACTGACTATTTGGAGCATTTAGTAAAACATTACAATAATGTAATTTAGGTTTAAACATAGATATAACATCGATGAGTCTTAACATAAAGGGATAATTTTAAGTTAAGGGTGATTTTTGTAATTTATCGCCGAGTTTACTGCGAGCGGTTGAAGGGAGCACGGCACCGAGTACTATAATAGAGCATGATGGTAAGTAGATATTATTCTATCTATTTAATTATAAAAAGGACAAAAGATAAAATGTCACTTTAGATCTGTCAAAATATTGCGCTCCTGACGTCAACTGGCGTATTTTTAGTCGCCATGTTTAAAAACGCGTTTAAATTGTCTATGTGGAGTATCTTAATTTGACGGGATTAAATTAAAATGTTATCTTCTATCCTTTTCTTAACGAAATGGAAAGAAAAAGATGCACATAACTTAAAATTAGTTTAGTTTGTGAACAACAGAATCGGCGCCATTGTAATTCTCTAAGAAAATAGTGATGTGGTAAACGATATCGATTATATGTTGTTAAACACGATAAGTTATTAGATCTACTTTTGTCTATGCATGAAACGGTACGTATTACCTTCTGCTAGTTGTGAACTGCTTCCCCTTCATGGAAGCGGTTACTTTCCGATACCAAAAGTTTTCTAAGCGTTTAGGGAAACTATAGCTTTTAAAAGTAACTCTTAAATCGAGACATGATTTTACGATTTTTCTCGCTGTAACTTTTTTTTTTTAATAATTCTATACTAGTGCTGGACTGCAATCCCGCCTGATGTTAAGCAGTGATGCAATCGTTGATGGTAAAGCGCACTAGTTTAAGCCTATTCACTTAAATAACTTAGGAATAGGAAGGATGACGGCAGTTAAGCGATGTGATGCAATGTTAAACCCAAGACCAACACGACCAAACGATGCTGCGCTAGAGGGAGATTGATCTGGAGACTCTCCACGACCAAACTCCCGACACAACAACATTTGGCGCATCGTACCCGCCACACAACGCAACACAACTGCTCAGGCCCGTCCTCCGTACGGCTTCGCCAGACATTATGCCGGAACACGACGAATCGCTTGGTGGCAAGACTTTGTCTGGTGGGTGGTAACTTTTGCCGGCAGCCGATGTTATGGCCTACCACCGAGAAAAACTTCGATATGAGAAGTTTATTTTTTTCCATGAAGGGTGTCTGCGCACGATGTGCACTTTACTTGTGCAAGCCAAGTGTAAAGTGGAAGCACCCTATGAATGTGTGCGTGAAAACCAGTGGAAACAGTACGTAGTTCACTCAAACATTCACAGCTTCAGCATGCAGCACAAAACGAGTGGTGGGCTGAACGCTGAAGCAAGGCTGCCAAGGATGTGTCATATTATCGGAAGTCAGTAATCATTCATCGTAAAAAAAAACATTTCTTTAAGACAGACTGAAAGACACACAATACAGTGCAGGTCTAGCTACCCAAAACTGATATTTTTTTTAAATGTAGTAGCATGTTGTGCAGGCGTCTGTACATCTGATAAAAACAAATCAAACAGTATACAACGTGTAACAAAAAGGCTTATTACGAATAAGGCGATATTGGAAGGGTTTTTTAATCCTATTTCTTTATTATAAGAAGTTATGAGGAAAAACACCGCCTGTGATACGGTACTACCATACTAGGCGCACAGAATTATTGAAGACATATATCGGATTTTGTCAAGTAATGTGACGTGTAACGAGTAGTTATTAACGTATGTAGTGTAGTGCCAAGTTCGTTATGATTTGATTTTAAGAAACACACGAAATCGAAAATATGGTATCAATTTTTTGAGTATTTTATTTTGAGTTGTAACCCTTCCCATATCTTTTGATATCATCTAAAGATGCCATGCCCTTGGTATGTATATATACCCTTTATGTTACACGTTGTATACATCCTAATTTGTAAAACCAACTAGGTTTAAAAGCAGCGTGTTGAGAAGCATTTATTTTTATTTATTATGGGACAATAAACAGCTACATTCTATACTAATCTATACTAATATTTAAAGTTGAAGAGTTTGTTTGTTTGAACGCGCTAATCTCATGAACTCCTAGTCCGATTTGAAACAAAATTATATTTTTGCGTTGGATAGCCCATTAACCCAGGAAGGCTTTAGGCTATATAACATCACGCTGCGACCAATAGGAGCCGACTATAATAACTCCACGCGAACGAAGTCGCTGGCGGCCGCTAGTATAGACTATTTATAAACAACTAGCTTTCCGCCCGCGGCTTCGCCCGCGTGGAGTTCGGTTATATCGCGCTTTTTAGATTTCCCTCGGGAACATCAAATTTTTCCGGGATAAAAGGTAGCCTATGTTCTTTCTCAGGGTCTAAAGATTGTCTGTGCCAAATTTCATCATAATCGGTTGGGAGGTTTAAGTGGGAAAGCGTAACAGACAGACAGACAGACAGACAGACAGACAGACCGACAGACAGACAGACAGAGTTACTTTCGCATTTATAATATTAGTATGGATAGTATAAAATTACCAATGATATAATAATATTGCAGCCCACTACATTATCCGCGTGCAACAATATAAGGAATATGGTAAAAAGAGTGCCACTACTAGATGAGCGTTATTCATTAAAGGACAATATAAATTTTAAAGAATGCTGGAATTAATAACTTGGGTTTATTCAGAAGAATGTTTAGGTTGATTAGCAAGAATGAATACCAAAATAAATCATAACTCTCCTTTTGCTTTGCCGTAGTCGGGTAAAAATTAAAGCGTATTCTGTCAAATGGGAGTTGTTCTAGGAGGTGACTTCTTCTGCCTATAGATGTCCACTGCTGGACAAAGGCCTCCCCCAAGGCTTTCCACGTTGACCGGTCTTGTGCTGCCCACATCCATCGGCTTCCCGCGACCTTCACCAGGTCATAGGCAACCAACAAGGCCTCTCTACGCTGCGTCTTCCAGTACGTGGCCGCCACTCCAGAACCTTACTGCCCCATCGGCCATCGGTTTTACGAGCAATGTGCCCTGCCCACTGCCACTTAAATGGGCCTTATACGAAGGCTCAGAGGCACACAAAGGGCAATGGAAAGAGCTATGCTCGGAGTTTTTCTGCGTGATCGAATCAGAAATGAGGAGATCCGCAGAAGAACCAAAGTCACCGACATAGCTCTGCGAGTCGCTAAACTTAGGAGGTGACTTATGTTTAGCATATCACAGTACAATTAGCATTTAGTTAGTTACTAAGATAATATAAGAAACGAGCTCATCTTGTAGCAGAAACGAGATTATGTCGAACTCCCATGTCGCACCCACTCCAATTCTAGTTGGTCATACATCCATACAGACTTTCACGTTTATAATGTTATTAAGATATAAAGACACAAATTCAGTGGCATTACTCTCCAATTACCGGCCATTCGTTGTATCGACTGCTACATAATGTAGGTCTGTAAGAGCTTAAACCTACCCGTCAGTAACCGTTGTCCGCGTATTATCGAGACGAGCCGCAATGAAGTGGCCGGCGTTGAAAGTAGGTCATTAGGAAAATGTTCCCCTAGTGCAGGGAGTGTGAACCTTTGTGCCTCTGCTAGATTTGTTCATGTCAAACGTCGTTTTTATAAATTATAGACTAGTGCTTGACCGCAATGCTGCCTGATGGTAAGCAGTGATGCAATCGTGCTATCAAAAGCGCGCTTGTTTATTAAGAGCCTATTCACTATAGCCTTGAAGACACTTAAATTGTAGTTCGGCGGAAGCACAAATTGTTCCAGTCCCTCGTTGGTTGGTATAAAAGACGAGGCGAAACGCTTCGTCCGGATCGTAGTGGTGTCAACAACGTAAGAGTGGAAACTGTCGCAGTACGACGGGTCGTCCGATGATCGAACGGAGATGGGGGAATTAATTCATGCAATTCCCTCGCACACTCTCCAAATGCATCCTATAGAACAACTTTTTTTTAAAAAGTCTTCTCTTTTTAGGGTTCCGTAGCCAAATGGCAAAAAAACGGAACCCTTATAGATTCGTCATGTCTATCTGTCCGTCGGTCCGTCCGTATGTCACAGCCATTTTTATCCGAATCTATAAGAGCTACACTGTTGAAACTTGGTAGGTAGATGTATTCTGTAAACCGCATTAAGATTTTAATGCAAAAATAAAAAAAAAATATAATAAATATTGGGGACTCCCCATACTTAGAACTGAAACTTCATTGTTTTTTTCATCAAGCACATACGTGTGGCGTATCTATGGATTCAAAAGTGAAAAAAAGTTGCCCCACTTCTAAAATAGGAAATTAATCTAACAGAAACATATAGGTACTGTACATTACTATAAAAACTACCAACGAAAATTGTTTTGAACGAGGTCTAGTAACTAGTTTTTTTTTAATACCTCGTAAATCGTAAACCGCTTATTACCGCGTAATCTTTCATACAAATAATTTAAATCCTTTAATTTCATAAATCAATGATACGGAACCATAGAATAAAGAGAGGGAAGTACGTTATCTTCATACAAACGGACCGCGCGCGGCTTGTATATGTGCGCCATAGTATCTATGCGTCGCCGCACGCACACCTAAACACAATATTAGAGTGCCTATGACTGCGCTAGTCGCGGCTAGCACGGAACGAGGTTCGCGCGTCACGGCTTTTCGGCACATTAGCTTTTAAAAAATGATCACATAAACTGCAAAGTTGGTATGTCTATTTATGAACAAATAAAAGACTTATATTTTTCAAATTATATTTCTAAAAGTTATTTACAAGGATACGGATATATTACACATTAAAGTTTAATAACAACGCGTTTCGTAATAGTCGAAACCGAAGAAAGTAGGTATTTTTCTGTAGCTAATTTGTAATTTTGTATTAAATGTGTGATTCAATAGATGTTATGTTTGTATTATTTATATTTGTATTAATTAAAAATAAAAATAAATATGGTTATTTATGTGTACAAAACTAAAAATAAAAATTACAAAAAAAAAAAACTGACTAGTATATGTAAACTAAATACTAAGCAAATAATTTAAACATAAGCTCTTAGTCTATAAATATTTGTTAGCGGTTTGGGCGACAACCGTAACCGACGAAGCGCGGACAGTTGTCAACCCTAAGACAGTAGGCAATTAAATCGCGGATTGGGTCGCAGATAACCTACTTCCCCTCTTTATTCTATGACGGAACTCTTTGTGCGTGAGACCGACACGCACTTAGCCGGTTTTTTTTCTTCTGGATGGGAAATCAAATGACTTCTCCCGCTCTGGGCGGAGCGGAAGGGCGACTAAAACCCACTCATGTTCATTCACTTGCTTGTTCGCCAGGGCCACGGTTTCTAAAAAGTCCTAGCTAATATTATGAATGCGAGAGTGAATTTAATTATTGCGATTTTACAAAAAAACGACTGGACGGATTTCAAAGGAATTGGAAACAGACATAGAACACGATTCTGTCCCTCTATCCTACCATGAACACTCAGGTAATGTGCGGTATAATACAAACTTTTCCCAGAGATTGACATTAATAGGAGCTCACTCTAAGCTTACTTTTCACTATGAGGTTTTCATTTAGAGAATCTGTCGTTTTTTTAATATTTATTAACTAGTGTTTGACCGCAATCCCGCCTGATGGTAAGCAATGATGAAAACGTTTATGGTATAGCGCGCTAGTTTATTAAGAACCTATTCACTCAAAAAAACTGAGTGAATAGGAAGGAAGACGGCAGTTGAGCGAGGTGATGCAATGTTAAACCAAACAATACTACCAACGATGCTGCGCCTGAGGGAGATTGATGGCGACTGGCGACTCTCCACGACCAAACTCCCGACACAACAACATTTTCCGCATCGTACCCGGCACACATAACACGACCGCCGAGACCCGTTCTCCGTACGGCATCACCAGACATACGGCAAGACTTTGTCTGGTGGGTGTTAACTTCTGCTGGCAGCAGATGTTATGGGCGTGCACCATTAAAATAAGGTTGATAACAATTTGAAATATAAATCAAATTTGAATATATTGTCCCAATGCTGGGCACAGGCTAAACCCATATTCATCCACCTTTCATTTGGCCTGTGTTTCTTCTATCCAATCGATTAGGGTTGACCGCTGTATTAGTTACCTCAATAAAATGCCGCGCCCACAATAGCTATTGATTTGGGTTTGCCAACCCTGCTAGGTTACATATCTATACTGTAGTAATACGGTTGAAGTGTAAAGATAATTTTGTGGCTTAATTTGTCGGTTTGGGTATGGTAGTAATGCCGCGTGAAATGGGTAAGATATTTTACTGTTCAAGGCTATGTATAGGCCGGATATATTATGTAGTTTGTCGTTTATTGGAAAGTGCAGACAGGAAAGTTCCTTATTTGAAAGCAATTAAACAAATTGAAGGCCTACAGTATTTGGCCGTGTTAAAGCTATTTAAAGCATGACAAATAGGGATGTTTCCTGGGTAAAAAAAAATATTCTAAGTATTTAGTCCGTCATTCAGATTATAGAAACATATTGGATACGTATATTTTGTTTTATCAAATCAATAAAAATTGATAAATATAAAAGGCAACAAAGGTCAGTAGTGGTGGCTGGTGACGTCACACGAGTTTTCAACGCACTGTGTCGACTTCATTTTTTGTTTATATGAAAAAAGAAAAAATACGTGTCTAGCATTTTTATCAGAAATGAGGAGATCCGCAGAAGAACCAACGTCACCGACATAGCTCTGCGAGTCGCTAAACTCAAGTGGCAGTGGGCAGGGCACATTGCTCGTAGAACCGATGGCCGATGGGGCAGCAAGGTTCTGGAGTGGCGGCCACGTACTGGAAGATGCAGCGTAGGGAGACCCCCGACAAGGTGGACCGATGACCTGGTGAAGGTCGCGGGAAGCCGATGGATGCGGGCAGCACAAGACCGGTCATCGTGGAAAGCCTTGGGGGAGGCCTTTGTCCTGCAGTGGACATCTATAGGCCGAGGAAGAAGAAGAAGAAGCATTTTTTGGAAGTCTGACTGACTAATTAGTTTTTTTTAGTCAACTACCCTATTGTGATACGAATAATTTGAGTTGACAATCAATTTTCTTTACAAAAAAATTTCCTGATTTTACATGAAAGTAACAATTTAACTCTGAATACATAACACAGTTTCAATCACAATCTCCATCATTTTGAAGGATATTGCTAATCCATCGCTTTATATGTTCTAAAAAACATCCGCTTCACAACGTAAATAACGCAATGAATGTTTGTTGAACTGTCCGCTGGTTTGCCTATAAGTCATTCTTTAAGTTTACTAAAGACTCTGTTCCCAAATGATGCCCATCTAATATTACGAGGACTCCTTGTAATATTAGATGGGGACCCGACGGAAGGGTGGCCTAGTTCTCGACGAGACCTAAAATCTTGTAATTTTCAGAGTGTGTCATCTATGACCGCTATAGCTAAAAATACCCAAATAAATATAAAAAGAAATCAAAATTGAAAAGGGCATATAAGAAACTTTTTATATGAAGTATTAAATAATTCACCTGGGTTTGGTCTAACTGCAATCCTTCGATGTCGCCTTCGGATTGTGGAGGTCAGACGGCAGTCGCTTCACGGAAAATGTCGAAGTTTAGCCATATCAGCAGTTGGACGGGTAAAGCGGACCCCAGACTCCAAAGCTGAAAAGGCTTTGGATGCGACTGGGATTAAGGCTGGGATGATGATGATGATTAAATAATTCACCTACGGCGGCACAGAACTTTAAGTGTGTGAGTTCGTCTCGCATATCCATACTAATATTATAAATGCGAAAGTAACTCTGTCTGTCTGTCTGTTACGCTTTCCTGCTTAAACCTCTCAACTGATTTTGATGAAATTTGGCACAGACAATTTTTGGACCCTAGGAAAGGACATAGGCTACCTTTTATTAAAAAAAAAAAGATATTTCCGAGGGAAATCTAAACAGTGCGATATAACCGAATTCCACGCAGGCGAAGCCGCGGGCGGAAAGCTAGTAAACACATATAGAAAAAGCCTATAATTTTCTTACTACTGGGACACAGGCCTCCTTTCGGTGAGAGAGAGTGCCGAGTCCGGCTCGCACTTGGCGATTTTTAATGTAGAAAATTAGAAATCCATTTCCTATTGTCAGACACAACCATTTCAAAGTTTTATCAAATCAAATCAAAGCATTTATTTCAAACTAGCTTTCCACCCGCGGCTTCGCCTGCGTGTAGTTCGGTTATATCGCGCTTTTTAGATTTCCCTCGGGAACATCAAATTTTTCCGTGATAAAAGGTAGCCTATGGCCTTTCTCAGTGTCTAAAGATTGTCTGTGCCAAATTTCATCAAAACCGGTTAAGAGGTTTAAGCGGGAAAGCGTAACTGACAGACAGACAGAGAGAGTTACTTTCGCATTTATAATATTAGTATGGAAGTATGGATGTTTTTCAGTTACAGGCAATTGAATTGTCAGAAGGTCGGTCAGCCAGTAAGATGAAGCTAGTCGCCCATTCCAAAGAGTAAGTAGTAGGTACCTATGGAGAAGAACGGACAAGAAACTCCATAAATCGCCAGAAGACAGCTAATTTTTGAGATATTAATAAAAAAAAAAACAAGTTACATAAACTTGTCTGAATTCAGTTCTAAAATCTCATGAAATTTGTGTTAAATAACATCGAGCTTAATAAGTAACTGTGCTGTCATATTTTTTTACTTTGAAAGCAGAAATCCATCTTCGGGAATCAATCACCGAAGTAAGTCTCTACTCCCGGTAAGTTTGCTCGAAGTAATATTTTTATTTAAGTTTGCACGAGACTCTTTTCGTGTGCTTGTCATGTTCATACCTTTTGATCGATCGTTCTTATAGGGTTAGATATTCGTTTATATGCCAACAATCATCATCAAACTTTTTTCTTTATCGTTCCACTGCTGGGCACAGGCATAGAATAAAGAGAGGGAAGTACGTTATCTTCATACAAACGGACCGCGCGCGGCTTGTATGTTTGCGCCATAGTATCTATGCGTCGCCGCACGCACACCTAAACACAATATTAGAGTGCCTATGACTGCGCTAGTCGCGGCTAGCACGGAACGAGGTTCGCGCGTCACGGCTTTTCGGCACATTAGCTTTTAAAAATGATCACATAAACTGCAAAGTTGGTATGTCTATTTATGAACAAATAAAAGACTTATATTTTTCAAATTATATTTCTAAAAGTTATTTACAAGGATACGGATATATTACACATTAAAGTTTAATAACAACGCGTTTCGTAATAGTCGAAACCGAAGAAAATAGGTATTTTTCTGTAGCTAATTTGTAATTTTGTATTAAATGTGTGATTCAATAGATGTTATGTTTGTATTATTTATATTTGTATTAATTAAAAATAAAAATAAATATGGTTCTTTATGTGTACAAAACTAAAAATAAAAATTACAAAAAAAAAAACTGACTAGTATATGTAAACTAAATACTAAGCAAATAATTTAAACATAAGCTCTTAGTCTATAAATATTTGTTAGCGGTTTGGGCGACAACCGTAACCGACGAAGCGCGGACAGTCGTCAACCCTAAGACAGTAGGCAATTAAATCGCGGATTGGGTCGCAGATAACCTACTTCCCCTCTTTATTCTATGGCACAGGTCTCCTCTCATACAGAGAATAATCACCACGCTTGCTCAATGCGGGTTGGCGATTTCAGACTTAAAGTCCAGGTTTCCTATGTATGTAAGATGTTTTCCTTCACCTTCAGTCATTGGTGTCCAAGATATACTTAGAAAGTACATATAACTTTAGAAAAGTTACATTGGTACTTGCCTGACCTGGAATCGAACCCGCGCACTCATACTTGAGAGGCTAGTGTTTTAACCACTAGGCCACCACGACATTTATGCCAACAATATCATGAAGTATGTTCTTTTTGAGATAAATATTACACTGAATGACTCAATGCCTCAGTCAGTTTCTACCAGTCAACAAAGGTTGACTGGTAGAAACTGACCACCCGAAGGGGTGATACAAAGATAAACAGTGGTAGGTGACATCATGAAAATTGAGGAATTAATATTTTGAATAATAAAGATATGCATTAAACTAGATTGGTATGCGCCGAATACTGGTTTAATTTGATAACCGAATACCTAATATCCGGTTAATTTGTCACCGAACCAAATGCTCTGTCAGATAATTCGGTTCCTCGTTCCATAATACAATCCACCGCTGCAATTATTAATCAATCATCTACGTGTGGCACAAACACAAGGTAACAGCTGTGAATCGTTGAGGAGGCCCCTTGACTGTCTCTCGGTTCCATCATCAAATCTACTGCAGACCTTCTTATAACCCATACGGGTGCAAAGTTCTCATGAATATAAATGAATTTAATCCAAACACAAGGTAACTTCTGTAAAGCGTTGGAGAGTTCCCTGAACTGGCCTTTGTTTTCGCCATCAGAGCCTTAAAGACAGTCACAATCCATCTAGGTGTTAAGTTCTTATCACTACAAATTAATCAAGCACAAACGCAAAGTAGCTGCTGTGAATCGTTGAGGAGTTCCTTTGACTGTCTGGGGTTTTTATCATCAGATCTACTGCAGACCTTCATTTTAATCCACATGGGTGTAAAGTTCTCATCAATATAAAATAATTAAGTCCAAACACAAAGTAGCTACTGTAGGTGCCTGTAGTAGTCTTTATCATCAGAGTGACAGTCACGGCCCTTCTAGGTGTAAAGTTCTTATCAACACAAATTAATCAAGCACAAACACTAGCCACTAGGTAGCTGCCATGACTCGTTGAGAACATCCTTCGAGTGTTTCCCGGCTTCATCATCAGATTTTCTCCAGGCCTTTATTAAATTGTAGTGCTTTAAAATACTTAGAAATGCACTAGTTGCTCCTACGATTTTTGAAAGATCCCCTTGATTTCTCTGGTCTTCCATCATCAGATCCTGACCTGGTGACTATGTCACTACCTGGAAAGCATATCCTTTGAAACAAAAATTAATTTTGCAAATCGGTCCAGGCGTCTTAGAGTAATCGGTGAACATAATAAAAAAAACCGGCCAAATGCGAGTCGGACTCGCACACCGAGGGTTCCGCCGTACAAACGTAGCGGTTTACAATTTATGACGTACTAGCTTTCCGCCAGCGGCTTCGCCCGCGTGGAGTTCTGTTATATCGCGCTGTTTAAATTCCCCTCGGGAACATCAAATTTTTCCGGGATAAAAGGTAGCCTATGTTCTTTCTCAGGGTCTAAAGATTGTCTGTGCCAAACTTCATCAAAATCGATTGAGAGGTTTAGGCGGGAAAGCGTAACAGACAGACAGAGTTATTTTCGCATTTATAATACTAGCATTGATTTAGAATTTTTCACAGTTTGGAGGCAATTAGATTTAAGAAGTGTTTGATATGAATTTCAACTTTAATATCTCTACGCGTTCATGTGAAAAAGGGTAGGTAGTAAGTTTATAATTATTAAAAAATATTTTATGTCATGTAAGCAAAAATAATATTTTAATATTTTATGTAACTTCAAATTTATCATTTTCACAATTTTTCCTTTATCTGTCTGTACTATAATAAAACGACAGCCTCCGTGGCGTAGCGGTAGCGGACGCGGCCGCTGCGCAAGGTGGCGCGGGTTCGATCCCCGCACAGTGCAAGTATTTGTATGTATGAATATGAATATTTGCACTGGTCTGGTCGTGCCTCGGAAAGCACGTTAATCCGTTGGTCCCGGTTGCCATACGAACATCTAGTGGCAGTCGTTACGGGTTGTTGGAGCCCTCAAAACTCCAACAATTGGTCTAACTGCAATGCTTCGACGTCGCCTTCGGGTTGTGGAGGTCAGACGGCAGTCGCTTCACGGAAAATGTCGAAGTTTAGCCATATCAGCAGTTGGACTGGTAAAGCGGACCCCAGACTCCAAAGCTGAAAAGGCTTCGGATGCGACTGGGATTAACGATGGGATGATGATGACTATAATATAACGTTGCTTCAAGATTCTGAGTTCACGGGAAGTACCTTGTAGGTTTTGATTCCCTAGCGTGTGACGGAAATTAAGGTGCCGGTCTAAGGTGTCGGTATAAACTGCTGTATCTTTTGATCGCTTCAACTTAGAAGTTTGATTTTTTCACAGCTTAAAGGGACAATAGACCTAGGTATTTGGTATAAATTTCAATTTGATAACTTTATTCGTTCGTGAGAAATAAGGTAGTAAGTTCCATTTTATTAAAATATGTTTATTATATTATATAACTAAAAAAATGTGATTTTAGCATTTTTTCCTATATTTGCATTATATGACAATCCTTCATGCCAAATTTCAAGATTCTGAGTTTACGGGAAGTATCCTGTAGGTTTTGATTCCTTTGCTAGTGTCGAAAATTTGTTGAAAATATCGACATATCGGCTGTATCTTTTGATTGGCTTGGCTTAGAAGTTTGATATTTTCATAGCTTAAAGAGACAATAGACCTAGGTATTTGGTATAAATTTCAATTTAATAACTTTATTCGTTCGTGAGAAATAAGGTAGTAAGTTCAATTTTATTAAAATATGTTTATTATATTATATAACTAAAAAAATGTGATTTTCGCAATTTTTCCTATATTTGCATTACATGACAATGCTTCATGCCAATTTTCACGATTCTGAGTTTACGTTTACGGTTTACGGTTTATCCTGTAGGTTTTGATTCCTTTGCGAGTGTCGAAAATTTGTTGAAAATATAGACATAATCGGCTGTATCTTTTGATTTTCTTGGCTTAGAGGTGTGATATTTTTACAGCTTAAAGGGACAATAGACCCGAGTATTGTATGTGAATTTCAGCTTGATACGTCCACACGTTCTTGAGATAAAGGGTCTTGACAGACAGACAGACAGACAGACAGACGGACAACAAAGTGATCCTATAAGGGTTCCGTTTTTTCCTTTTGAGGTACGGAACCCTAAAAAAAGATGAAGACGAATTAAGAACCTTCTTTTTGATTGTGTTACGCAATGACCCTCCAAATATATGTTAGGGTAAACGAGTCCTCGAGTGGAGACCGCGTCTCGGCAAACGTAGCGTGGGACGCCCTTGGGCGAGATGGAGCGACGACATCAAAAAGGTGGCTGGTAATGGCTAGCGGAGAACTGCTCAGGATCGAGCTTGTTGGCGTGCCATGAAGGAAGCCTATGTCCAGCAGTGGACGAGTAGGGGCTGATGATGATGATGATGATGATGTTATATAATTATGATTAATAGTAAAACGGACTAGTTTATTATGAACCTATCCACTCTATCCTAGATTACCGAGATACTTAATACGAGTATATTATTATACAATGTTATTTTTCGTTTATATGCGAAACCTGAATATGGTTTCTTCAGAATAAGCGACTGAATCGAATCCAACCAGTTTTACACCATGTTATATTTTTTTACAAATAAATTTAGAAATTATTACAATATGGTTACTGAGCGTGCTACGCAGCTTACGCATGCGCATGCCCGCGCTCAGCTGACGCCACAGGTCAATGCACCCGGCTCGCTCGTCTAAACGGAGCGTGGATCATATTTTTGTCGGGACAATCAAGTAGGGTAACCAGCTCATAACTTCGTGGATATTTAATATCTTTTTAAAATTTTGTACATAGATTCTTTACTTAAAAGTATTGGACACGTGTTTCGAGTTTCGCTTAAACAAAAAATAATGTTGTTTATGTATAAAATATGTAAAGAAAACCCTGTCAGACCCATAAGGATAATAAAGGTTAGGTAAACACATGACCAAATATAATATAAAATTTTACGTAATCATCCTAGTAACTAAAGAATTTTAAAATAATCTTTTGTTCCCGCGAATTAATTCTAACTTCCCCGAAATTTGGTAATTTTTAAAAAACTGACAACACCATTTTGACGATTATGCGATTCGACCACGCGCCGCGTGTCCTGCCCCCCGTCGCCCGCAGAAGGGTGTCCCTATCGCACATGTATTAAGTTACCTCTTTTTGCAAAATAATATTTTTTTTAGGGGGATTTTTTTTTAAACTTTAGTCCGGCTTTGTCGGCATTAGTAGAATCAGTTATCCATCATCCTAACAATACCTTCACGGATCGGACAGGGTTTTCTTTACATATTGTATATGTACCTATAACGTTTGTCATACGCAATCAAAAGGAGCAATGTATTACCAATATACTTCTCAATAATTCAAATTGGAAAAAATAGCGCAATAGCAATAACATAGCTATTTTGATTAGCAGAGTGGAAGCTTCTACCCATCCTTTTCGGTATTCACCTAAATTACTTTTTCACAACCCGCAGGTAAGCAACTTTTCGGTACCGTAATATTTCTCTGCCAGAAACAAGATTGATACGTCAGTTTATTTGTTACCGATTCTGTGCTAAGGCTACCCTCAATGTTTCGTGACTATTTTGAAGTATATTAATCCGTTGTGTAAGATTGTACTAATAGTTAACTTTAAGTGTTTTGAATGAAAAGAGGTTTGTACAATCTTACAAAAATTTATTACAGACTAGCTTTCCGCCCGTGGCTTCGCCCGCGTGGAGTTCGGTTATATCGCGCTTTTTAGATTTCCCTCGGGAACATCAAATTTTTCCGGGATAAAAGGTAGCCTATGTTCTTTCTCAGGATCTAAAGATTGTCTGTGCCAAATTTCATCAAAATCGGTTGAGAGGTTTAAGCGGGAAAGCGTAACAGACAGACAGACAGACAGACAGATAGATAGACAGACAGACAGACAGAGTTACTTTCACATTTATAATATTAGTATGGATTACCTTAGGTTTTCAGGACACACTACTTATTTTTGAAGTTCCTCGCTTTTCAACTCCGCGTAAAAGAATGCCCCATGAGCTGGGCTGTTCTCCCTCGTAATTTTTCTATTCCCGCTATTTCGATAAAATATGACGCGCATCTGTGATTGGTTGATTTCAACATATTAAAGACAACGGCCAATGAGGGCACTTCGAGTGTTGCCAATTAATAAAATAGTAGGAGCACCATCAAATGTTGCATGTTAATAAACGAAAACTTAACTTTTATTGACGTTAACAATTGCTACTTATGTTCGGACAATATTATCAACTATTTTACTAATAACTGCTCAACGATGTAAATAATGCAATGAGAGTTTTGTTGTCATTTACGTTCGGAGGCTGTTGCATAACAAGCTATCAGTAGCAAAGGGTTTCATTTTGACAGTTGAACAACATTAATTGCGTTGTTTACGCTGTTGAGCAAACAAATTTCTCGAACATATGAAGCAAAGGACCGGCAATATGCTTCAAAATTATTCCAATTGATAGTAATAATATTGTTACGAATGGACCTTATGTCGATGGCATAAGATTCAATATCGCGTGACATGCAGTGTGTCACTTTTAAGCCCTATTTCCGCAGATCTAGACATTTTCTAGGCACATAATAAAACGCATTGCTTAGGGCGGCCTATCGAATGGTACAGGTCTCAACAGTTTTGTCAACAAAGTGTCGACATCGAAATTTCAAGAAACCCGTTTCCGGGAATTACCGTAGGTACTTACTTGGCCGGTGACCTCGAAGTTATGCAGTATTAATATTACGCCTAGAGGATTCTGGAATGTTCGATCAGCTGGCCTATATATAGCGCCGCGACGCCGGTGCAGAGTCAGTCTACACTCGACTAGCGATACGAAAACAGCGACAGTTAAGAAGCGATCTTTGAGAATACCTACTGCGACAACTGTAACGAGAACTGCGAGTACTACGTTAAGTAACATCTGTAGTGTTATTGTGTGTTTACAACACGGACTTCGTGGACGTAAGTGAAGACCTCGGTGCAACGTCAGCGACATTCTACTTGTCATTGCCTACAATCGACTGTACCTTCGTTGCTAATAAAGTTCGTAACCCTTAACCGGCATTTTAGTACCCCTAGCCCGTAACAATTGGTGTCAGAAGCGGCATGCCGGTCACGCCAAGGGAAGACGAAAGATCGCTTGGCGGCAAGACTTTGTCTGGTGGGTGGAAACTTCTGCCGGCAGCCGATTTTATGGCCTACCACCGAGAAAGTTTTCTTCCCTTCCTCTATTAACCGTAGTCTCGACAGTCAACTCTTTCCTAACCATATCTTTTACACATTTCCTTTGGCCTTCCCCTACTCTTATACCAATCGACATTCATACTCAAAACTTTCCTCACGACATTTTCCTCATTCCTCCGTAACACATGCCAATTTCCACACAACTTTTCAGTTACAGGAGCCATTGAAGACTTTCTCTTGTGTGCGTTCGCGCAGCGGAATGTTGTTGAATTTAAAGATTTTAAATATGCAGATATTTAGTGTATGACGTCGTATAATTGTGTATGGTAAAAAAAAAAAATTGTGCGTGCAGCCATTGTGGAGAAATTCACCAAAAACTGATTCCACTGGGCGAACGTTGTCCTGGCAGAACTTTTCTTAATCCATTGACTTTAGAAAAAAGAGATGTGTCCAAAAATTAGTGTGTATTTGTGTGTAATTGTGTATGTATGAATAAAATTTGTGCATGCAAAAACTTCGGAAAAATTCAAGTTTCCGCTGCGCGAACGTTTGGCCATTAGCTAGTTTTCATATAAAGCGCTTTCATAGAGAGCTGTAGATTTTTAGATACGTTGTTTTGAATTTGTGCATATTTGTGTACAAAACAGATTTAGAAAAAATCGTAAGGCTAAAAAGATAAAAATTTAAACGTAAAACACGCTTATTAGGTCTTAGTTCTTAAAGTATGCACTTTGGGGTCTAGATTTTCACGTTTATACAAACCTTGTAAGTGTCTGCAACATATTGCCAAGTATCAATGATGTTCCTTTAGTAATTAAAAAGTGATAGGACAATTTACCATGACAAAATCACTGTTTACAAAGGAGTCAAATATCACGACATCCTAAAGGAATGGCATGGTACAATGTATGCCAATAATTAGTGTATTCATTCAACTATTCACATGCAAAATTTCGTGACATTAAATTCAGTAATTAAAGAAAAACAAAATACTGACGAAGCATCGAAAACCTACATAACCCGACCAAGTTCGGATAGCTATAAAAAAGCGGCCGTGCAATATATTTAGGTAACAACCCAAAATTTTCACTATAATAAAGATATTGAATTGGTATAGGTGATAACACAATTGTTTCGATATAATATAAAGATCATTTATTTTTTTACACCTACTTTTTAAATGTATTTGACTATGACAAATTACTATTTACGTAGTTACTTTATCTATGTATGCGCTTGAGACTTGAGATATAATCTAAATATATTAATTTAGGCAAATAAAATTCATACAGCTAATTTCTATTGAATATTTCACGGATCAGGATTCTTACTATAGACCCATCAGTGAAATTAAAAAATTACCACAAGTAAGTACTACTGTTTAGGTAAATATTTATCATATTGTAGCTTATTACACTTTTTAACCAATGCACCAGTATGTATGTAGTATTCTGTAATCTGTGGCACTAGACATGCACGAGCGTTCCCCTTTGCAACTTTAGTGGATCAAACAATCTAATAACTGAAAAAAAACTACTCTTGAATCGATTTTTAATTGATGTATATATACCGTTGTACTGGTTGTGACTTATGTATGTGAGCGTGTTCCCCCGCACCCCACCAAAATATGCAGAATTATTTTGTTTGAAGCGGTACGCTTAAGGCTTGTCCTTTGGTTAAATAGTCTAAGGTCTGTATTACAGAAGGAAACTCAAGCATTGATCTCTGTTTATACATTACTTAAGACTAGTTTCAACCAATCAAAAGGCTTCAAACGAGATTTAAGTCAAATACTTTTAAATAAGTAGGTGTACAAAAATAAATGACCTTTGTATTATATCGAAACAATTGTGTTATCACCTATACCAATTCATACCGGTATTATACTGTAAATTTTGAGATGTTACCTAAATATATTGCACGGCCGCTTTTTTATAGCTATCCGAACTTGGTCGGGTTATGTAGGTTTTCGATGCTTCGTCAGTATTATAATTGTTTTTCTTTAATTACTGAATTTAATGACATGAAATCTTGCATGTGAATGAATACACTAATTATTGCCATACATTTTACCATGCAATTCCTTTAGAATGTCGTGATATTTGACTGCTTTGTAAACAGTGATTTTGTCATGGTAAATTGTCCTATAACTCTTTAATTACTAAAGGAACATCATTGATACTTGGCAATATGTTGCAGACACTTACAAGGTTTGTATAAACGTGAAAATCTAGACCCCAAAGTGCATACTTTAAGAACTAAGACCTAATAAGCGTGTTTTACGTTTATATTTTTATCTTTTTAGCCCTACGATTTTTTCTAAATCTGTTTTGTACACAAATATGCACAAATTCAAAACAACGTATGTAAAAATCTACAGCTCTCTATGTAAGCGCTTTATATGAAAACTAGCTAATGGCCAAACGTTCGCGCAGCGGAAACTTGAATTTCTCCGAAGTTTATGCATGCACAAATTTTAATCATACATACACAATTATACACAAATATACAAAAATTTTTGGACACATCTCTTTTTTCTAAAGTCAACGGATTAAAAAAAGTTCCGCCAGGACAACGTTCGCCCAGCGGAATCAGTTTTTGGTGAATTTCTCCACAATGGCTGCACGCACAAATTTTTTTTTACCATACACAATTATACGACGTCATACACTAAATATCTGCATATTTAAAATCTTTTAATTCAACAACATTCCGTGGCGCGAACGCACACCTTTCTCTTATATACTGACTAACTGCGTCCCTCGGTTTCACCCGCGTTGATTTCTATCCCGTTGGAATATCGGGATAAAAATACACTCACATTCATTAATGTACATCCTCTCAAATTTTCGCATTTATAGTATTAGTATAATTATAAGATTTCTTGGCCTATCCATTCGCGTCACCACATTATCATCATCTCAGCGTCAATCCCAGTCGCATCCGAAGTTTTTTCAACTTTTGCAGTCTGGGGTCCGCTTTATCAGTCTAACCGCTGATTTTGGCTAAACTTCGATATTTTCCGGGAAACGACTGCCGTCTGACCTCCACAACCCGAAGGCGATATCGAAGCATTGCAGTTAGACCAATTGTTGGACTTTTGAGGGCAACAACAACCCATAACGACTGCCATTAGATGTTTGTATGGCAACCAGAACCAACGGCTTAGCGTGCTTTCCGAGACACGACCA
Organism: Sesamia nonagrioides; assembly: GCA_017933935.1. Classification (NCBI taxonomy): domain Eukaryota; kingdom Metazoa; phylum Arthropoda; class Insecta; order Lepidoptera; family Noctuidae; genus Sesamia; species Sesamia nonagrioides. The sequence continues at coordinate 390,708 of JADWQK010001324.1, read as the reverse complement.
GACCAGTGCAATGTTCATATTCATAAATACAAATATTTGCACTGCGCGGGGATCCAACCCGCGCCTCCTTGCCCAGCGGCCGCGTTCGCTACCGCTACGCCACGGAGGCTGCCATTCGTGTCACCACATATCCTTCTAATTCTCATTTCAGTTGCATTTTCGCCACAAAAGGGGTAAACCTTTTGTGGCTCAACATTTTGATCTATTACCGAACAAGATAGCAGAGGTCCTAGTCTGCTATTTGAATAGTATCAGAATGGTCGTTCAGTAATACCAAAATGATCGATTTTGACAAGTTTCGTACTAAGAACATGCGTCATTATGTATTTCCAGTGGTCAATCGCTAACACTTTACTTTATATTATGGAATGTTCAAATTGAGTAGTAGCTTTTAGAAAGTCATTCCTACTAACGCGTTTTATAATATTGGCAATGTCACTATCACCATTCCATTACGAGACGACTGACCGAATAGATCGATCATTATGAATTTAGCAGATTACGAATTATTTAGCACAATGACAATGGAATCTGAGACTAAAGCTAACCATGCTTGTGTATATTTTCCGAGGGAAAGCGATAATCGCAGATTGTTCTCGTGACCTCCGGTCTACTTCGCCGTTACTTTGCACATTGTCACTTTTTTACATGCTTATTATTAGCTTCACTTGTATGTTTGCTTGCTTGCTTGTTTGTTTGTTTGTTTGTCCGTCTCTAACTCTTTGGACTACGAGTGAGCGGCTCAGTACTGTAAAATGTCCCACCGTTTTCAAAACGTTCGTTCGTTTTTTTTTTTTTTAAGAATATCGAACTAAAAAGTTGAAAATAAATATAGTTTAAAAAACTAAAAAAAACATGCTTTTAAAAAATATCAAACTAAAAAGTTAAAAATATTAAAAAAAGCGTGAGGCGCTTAATATACAAAAATGATGGCACAAAGCGCCTCACGCTTTTTTAAAAAATATTTTTACCTTTTTGGTTTGATATTTTTTAAAAGCATGTTTTTTTGCTATAAATGCCGAAACTTGTGGAGTGAAACTTGTCAAGAAGATCTATGTAAATAGGCCACCTTGGTCATCTAGAAAATGGGGTAATATTATTAATCAAATTCCAAATCGTAAAACGGTCACAAACTGACAATGCACTATATTATCTCTGTGCAATTTATATCACGCAAATCATCTGTTTGACGGTTTTAAATACCGATAAAATTACGATCTATATTTTTTCATGCGGTAATATTTACACCAATTATGATATGAATTAAATTGGAGACAATCTAGCCATTATGCGTATTTTATGAGAGTTATGTTATTATATTACTAGTTTTCCGCCCGCGGCTTCGCCCGCGTGGAGGTCGGTTATATCGCGCTTTTTAGATTTCCTTCGGGAATATCAAATTTTTCCGGGATAAAAGGTAGCCTATGTTCTTTCTCAGGGTCTAAAGATTGTCTGTGCCAAATTTCATCAAAATCGGGTGAGAGGTTTAAGCGGGAAAGCGTAACAGACAGACAGACAGACAGACAGACAGACAGACAGATAGACAGACAGACAGACAGACAGACAGACAGATAGACAGACAGACAGACAGACAGAGTTACTTTCGCATTTATAATATTAGTATGGATGTGTCACTATTTTATGATAATTAGATGAATTGCTAATGATTTTTTGGGGGTTCCAGAAATGAATCGCTTTTAGATATTGCTTAAAGTGATATTTAATTTAATAATTTGCATCAATAATATTGCTTGCTCAATGCGGGTTGGCGATTTCAGACATAAAGTCCAGGTTTCCTCAAGATGTTTTCCAGGGTGTTTTTTCAAGGTGTTTTCAAGGTGTTTTGTTTTTTTTTTGTATGTTTTGTGTGTTTTGTTTGTGTTTTATTTTGTTGTGTTGCTTGTCATTGATGTCCAAGGTATACTAAGAAAGTACGTATAACTTAGAAAAGTTACATTGATACTTGCCTGACCTGGAATTGAACCCGCACACTCATACTTGAGAAGATGGTGTTTAAACCACTAGGTCACCACGACCTGAAGCGGCGGTATTGGTTAAAGCGGCATTTTTAGGCACCATGATCGCAAACTATGCGCTATGGGAAACTAAACTCTACCTTCGAACTTGATTAACGTTTTAGGCAAAGCGATTATCAATAAGTTTTGACGTTCAATTGAAGATGTTACTAACAAAATTGAGCTGGGTCTCACGCCCTGTGTGTGTGTCAACTTTCTCAATTAAAAGTTAGGCTCGAATCGATACTTGAGTCGACTCGTATTAGGCTCGAGCAAACTGCTGCGAAACAACCAATACTGGGTACTTTGTTTTGTGGAAAAGGGTTATATAACAATGTCAGTTTGGTGGCTCTGTGGAGTTTAAAATTGCTTACCGTACCGGTTTATATACGTATTATACTGGCAATAGAAAAAAATGTTAAATAAAAATTCATATACCAAATAATCCGTATATGGTCTTATACACTGGAGTTGCCAGATCACAGTGTATACAAATCTACCCTCTATCGTACGAATTATGGCCCGCTTCTACGCACAGAGAGTAGAGGTCTTTTGTAGTAAAGCGGTCCGTAATCCGCTGGGATTCACAGGTGTGAATCTTATGTGTCCTAATGCTAATGTGGGAAAAGTAAAAGTGGGTTATTTAAGTCGGTTATTCCATTTATTCTCTCCAGAAAATCCACCCTAAGCCTTTCAATTCTGACTATCCAACTAGGCCTAGGGTAGGTTGTATGACTATATGTTATATATTGACCTTTGTATGTGTACCCCCTGGGGGTAGCTACCACTCCAGAATATTTTTTATACTCCGTATTTATCGTGTGAACTAACAGTTTTAACTAACTGCTAGTATACACGAACTTTAACGAAAAAGTAGGAAAATAAAAGGGGAAAACGTTCCACGATAAACAGTTCAAGATAAGCCTTCGTGTGGAATTAATGCGGTCTCGGGTGTTGCCAGCTCACCTGTTTTAAATTCCAATTTTTAAGGTCTGTTTTTTGAGCATTTTGGTAAAGAGTCACGATTTTAATATTTTTTGTATCATACACTGTATTAACTGGTGAAGATGAAGGTACGGGCTGGGCAAAACAAACGACCAGTGATCCACAACAGCACTAGAAGTTATTGGGCAAGGCCTTGGTTCAGCTGTGGGATAAAACAGCAACAGTATCACCATCAACCTTTTTTTGTCTTCCCACGCCTGGGCACATGTCTTCTCTCATACAGAGAAGGATTGAGCGTAATCACCACGCTTGCTCAATGCGGGTTGGCGATTTCAGTTCAAGTTTCCTTAAGGCCGCTGCCTCGAATCTTGCGGGCAGCGGGGCGGCGGCGGCGGCGGCGAGTGAGCGGCAGGATCTTATGCGTAAAATCAAACGGACCGGTTCTCGAAAACACGGCGGCGAGTGAGCGGCAGCGGGGCGGTGGCGGGTAGCGAGCGGTGTACTTCTCACGCTCGAATCTTGCGAGCAGCGGGCGGGCAGCGAGCGGTGATCGAGCGTTAGGAATAAATTTGAATCAAAAAGATGTTGCCGCCATTGTTCACACATTTCTTTCGCGAATAAAAACAAATATCTCGTCGACACAATCGTGAACACAACACTACGCGGCTAAAGTGACGCACGATCTACCCGCTAGTTTCGAGAACGGGTCTTCGATGCCCGCTCGGCTACCGCGCCGCCGACGCCGCCGCCCCGCTGTCCGCAAGTTTCGAGGCAGCGGCCTAAGACGTTTCCCTTCACCTTGTAATCAGTCATTGGTGTCCAAGATATACTTAGAAAGTACATATAGCTTAGAAAAGTTACATTGGTACTTGCCTGGCCTGAAGTCGAACCCGCACACTCATGCTTGAGAGGCTGGTGTTATAACCACTAGGCCACCAGAACTACGTAGCAGTATGTCAGTTAGTAATATATACCCATTGCAAGGTCCGTTCTCATGCTGAAAAGGAGCTTGTAGTCATCGCCACGGTTGCTCGCTTCAACTTAGGGGTTTCAGAACTTTAATTTAGTTTCCTAATGTAACATGAGGCGGAGCCCTAATCGTACGTCGTTGGCCGTCCTCGGCTGATCGAACCAAAAAGTTGAGCGTAATTAATTATTAACACTTAGGTTAGAATTCCAGAGAATTAGAGAGTTTGTTGCAGAATTAATATGGCAGATCTGAATTTCACTTACATAACAAACATAATCAGCTCAAAATGATCTCACTCCTGGGACACAGGCCTCCTCACAGTAAGAGGGAGTGCGCCGTATTATACCACGCGGTCCCAGTGCGGATTGGGATGTCACATGTCTTCGAAGTTGTGGCTCAAGAAATGCCGGTTTCCTCACAATTTTTTCCTTCGCTGTTTTGAGAGCAGAGCAGGCCAGTGTGGAAGATTACGGCGCACTCCCCTTCACCGAGAGGAGGCCTGTGTCCAACAGTGAGAATATTATACGCTGATTATAAGCGCTTTTTGGGTACGAACCTACGACCTACAACTTGTAAGTCGCGGCCGATACTACCTACTACCACCTCTCCATCACCTCTGCCCTCTGTATTTCACTTATTGGGAGCTTATCTATACTTCTATACTAATCTATACTAATATATAAAGCTGAAGAGTTTGTTTGTTTGTGCGCGCTAATCTCAGGAACTACTGGTCCGATTTGAAAAATTCTTTTTGCGTTGGATAGTCCATTAATCCAGGAAAGCTTTAGGCTATATAACATCACGCTGCGACCAATAGGAGCGGAGCATAACTAACTCCACGCGAACGAAGTCGCTGGCGGCCGCTAGTTACTAATATTATTGGGAGCTTATTACTAATATTATTGATATGGAATGATGTCTTGAAGATAATGGCTGATTAACTAGAGATTCATTCTACTAGAGATTGACGCGGATTCCCTTGTTCTCTAACTAAACTAAAACTACTTAAATTTAGTTTATTTCTCTCATCTCTTCACCTTCTTTTTAAATTGACGGCACGGTTGGCGTAGTGGTTAAATGTGTCGCGGGTTCGATTTCCGCACGGGACAATATTTATATGACCTGCAAGTAGTTGTTTCAGGTCTGGTAGTTTGTGAATGTGAGTTTATATGTTTGTAAACGCACCCACGATACAAGAGATAATCCTAGTGTGAAGCAACTTTTTTTTAAATAAAAACATTAAGTAAAGGATATATATATACTTGTGTATAAGGACAATATAAGTACATATTAGTTTGGTTCTGACAAATATAAAAAGAAATGTCTTATACGAGTTCAAAGGGCCCCTGAGTCAGCATGATGCGCTAATACACTGATATGCAAAACTACTCCCAATCATTTGCCCGTCCGAAATTGAATTCGGCAATTTCTTTTATGGATCAATTTTTTTCGGATGAGCCATATCTTCATTGATGGACTTAGAGAGTAGATTCTCTGGACATTTGTGATGTGTTTGAATTTGTTTGTTTATTTCAGTGTGCCTAGCTTCCAGTAAAAATGGATGTAACTTAATGTCAGTACTTAGTTTACACTGAGCAGCTGCCTATATGACTTCCACAATCCAGACATTGGGTAATATGATAACACTTTTTTGGCCGCAATCCTTCCTGATGGTAAGCAGTGACGCAATCGTTGATGGTAAAGCGCACTAGTTTATTAAGAGCCTATCCACTTGACTGATTGTCACACTTTCAAGCTTTTGACTACTTATAACGACTGTCAGAGATTCACGAATGACAGCCGGGACCAAAGGCTTAACGTGTCACCCATCCAGAAAACAACCGCGGCAAGTGTAGCTTATCCTGATCGATCCACCTGTACGGCTTTTATTATTTAGCCACGGGCCTTTTTTATATAAATTATGCGATCGTTGATAGTAAAGGCACTAGTTTATTAAGAGCCTATTCACTCTTGCCTTGAAGACACTTAAATTGTAATCCGACGGAAACACCGCCGCTGGCAGATTGCTCAAGTCCATCGATATAGGCGGTATAAAAGACGACGTTAAACGCTTCGTTCGGATCGTTGTGGTGTCAACAACATAAGGGTGGAAACTCGCCGTACGACGAGTCGTCCGATGATGGAACGGAGATGGGGGAATTAAATCATGCAATTCCCTGGCACACTCTCCAAAATGCATCCTATAGAACACCGACAGGCTGGATACTCTTCGCATGTGCTCCAGGCTTTGGAGACCGTTTTGTGCTAAATCTGGGTCGCCAATTAGCCTCTTCGCACGCCTCTTCACTGACATCAAAGTAGCTAGGTTCTAATGTCCGCATTAATTGATAGGGCGCAGCTGATTGAAGGTAATAAGTATTTTATGTATGGACGAAATCACATTCGAAAACGTAAGATAATCAATATACACTTCACAGCGACGGTTTACAGAGAAGCTTACATTTCTATCCACTGCTCTTCACTCCTCAGTAGGTACTTCCATTGAATAGCAAGTAACATGGCGTAACAGCTCTCTTGCTTACAAACACAAATGTAGTTTGTTTGAACAGTTGGCAGACGGGTGAACGGTTCAACTACGTAGACCTTAGCAAGAGGGAAAATGTGTTTTTGAAAAGCTAGTTGGATTCTGGCTGGGAAATGCTATGCCAGGTTTAAAAAAGTGAATTTGAATACTTTACGTAGGTATGTTCGGATAAATCTTGTCTGTATTAAAAAAAAAAGAAAAAATATATTATTATTATTTTAAAAATTATTTATAAAATAAATCATAAAAAATTAAAAAAAATATAAATGCGTATTTATGAAAATTTTAACCAATTTTAAGAAAGTTGATAATATTTTTTTTTTATAAACATTTTTTTTAAATTATTATAATTCTTTTTTTTTAAATATAACATTATCTTAATAACTAACAAAATATAGTTGTAAAAAGATAATTATGCCACTCTTTTAGATTAGAAAGTTGCGCACCAAAGGTGCGCACTAAAATAGTAACGCTTAAAATTCGTTACTCGTTAGTAGGTTTTACCCCTCGGATTTTTCTCATACCGGGCGCCTTATATATGAAAATCGATTCTTAAGGAGTAAACTCCAAAAGTGCCAAATTAGCCGGGAATTCTTGCTGAACAGCGTCCTTTTCCATACCGCGAATAAGCAGTACAGGACGTAGGTTCATACCAAGACAGTTGCTTTCTTATTCTTCTTCTCAGCTTATAGAGGTCCACTACTGGATAAAGGCCTTGCAAAGCTTTCCACAATGACCGGTATTGTGCTGCCTATATCCGTCTGATTCCCGCGACCTTCACAAGGTCATCCGTCCACCTTGTTGCGGGCCTCACTTCTCTGCATCTTTCGGTACGTGGCCGCCTCCCCAGAACCTTACTACCCTATCAGCCATCGGTTCTAAGAGCAATGTTCCCCGCCCACTACCACTTAAGTTTAGCGACTCGAAGAGCTATGTCGGTGACTTTGGTTCTTCTGTGGACAGGTGTGTTACACCATGTAAATTAATTAATCACCACTGCTCTCAAAACAGCAAGGAAAATATCGTGAGGAAGAAAACTCGCACAAGGCACCCGTGGTGGATAAGTGACGAGACCTGTCTCAGCTGTGAGAGCATTATTAACTAATTACATATGTTGATTCGTACGGTCTAATGTCTTTTTTTTTTTATTTATTATAAACTAGCGCTTGACCGCAATCCTGCCTGATGGTAAGCAGTGACGCAATCGTTGATGGTAAAGCGCACTAGTTTATTAAGAGCCTATTCACTCTAGCCTGGAAGACACTCAAATTTGTAGTCCGACGGAAACACCGCCGCTGGCAAATTATTCCATTCCCTCGATGTACGCGGTATAAAGGAGGAGGCGAAACGCTTCGTCCGGATCGTAGTGGTGTTAACAACGTAAGGGTGGAAACCAGCCGTACGACGGGTCGTCCGCTGGTGGAACGGAGATGGGGGAAATAAATCATGCAATTCCATCGCACACTCCCCGAAATGCATCCTATAGAACACCGAAAGGCTGGCTACTCTACGCCTGTGCTCTAGGCTTTGGAGACCAACTCGAGTAAGATCAGGGTCACCAATCAGCCTCTTTGCACGTCTCTCCACTGAATCCAAAGTGGCCAGGTGACAATTGGCAGCACCAGCCCAAATGTGGCTGCAGTACTCCACACACGAACGGACCTGTGCTTTGTATAACATTAGAAGCTGCCCAGGTGTGAAGTACTGCCGGACCTTTGCGATAACGCCAAGTTTCCTGGCAGCCACCTTAGCCTTGGACTCAATGAACCGCCCAAAGTTAAGGTCCGAGGAAATCTCAACTCCCAAAAGCTGAAGGCGGTCGGAACACTCCAAGGACACATTTTGAAAAGTAGGAGCCAAGGTGAACGGGCTCCTTTTGGCGGTGAAAAGACACCCCTGTGTTTTGGCGGATTGAATGCTACAAGATTGGCATTGCCCCATTCGGAGACTGCCTGCAGCGCAACACTCGTTCGCTCAACCATGGCCTCTCTTTCGGACCGGATTGATTCCCTACTAGCCCGAGCACCCGGCAGGTATCTCTCTACAACTGTGCTGTCACCTGCATACCCATAGATACCAGGCATCAGCAGATCGTTAATATGCAGCAGGAACAGAGTTGCAGAGAGAACAGACCCCTGAGGAACACCGGCATTAGTTGACATGGGCTCAGAAGTCTGCGCTAAACAAATTCCAACCTCATGCTGCAAGAGTTACGGTCTTGGTTAGCTTAAGGTTATGCAGGATCTAACATCGTGACCAATGTTTTAGGGAAAAGAAAATTCTTATAAAAGAAGTTTGATATCATCTTATGTCAGTCCAGTGGGATGGACCCATGGAGCTTAGCAAAGAGAATATTATCTTCTTCTTCTTCCTCAGCCTATAGATGTCCACTGCTGGACAAAGGCCTCCCCCAAGGCTTTCCACGATGACCGGTCTTGTGCTGTCCGCATCCATCGGCTTCCCGCGACCTTCACCAGGTCATCGGTCCACCTTGTTGGGGGTGTCCCTACGCTGCGTCTTCCAGTACGTGGCCGCCACTCCAGAACCTTGCTGCCCCATCGGCCATCGGTTCTACGAGCAATGTGCCCTGCCCACTGCCACTTAAGTTTAGCGACTCGCAGAGCTATGTCGGTGACTTTGGTTCTTCTGCGGATCTCCTCATTTCTGATTCGATCACGCAAAGAAACTCCTAGCAAATAAGAGAATATTATGATTTCTCCTAATGATGTAGCTAATATGTAATAGACAATATGGTCACAATTGAGTTAATTTTTTTTTATGTTAAAGAAGGGACTAACAAATAACAAGCCTCCACATATAGGTATGAGGAAAATGTCGATAAAAAGGAAAATAATAAAATCATTTGTTTCAGATAAAACAGTAAGTAGGCAAGTCAAGGTTGTTGATATTGTTACGAATGCACCTTAGGTCAATGGCATAAGGTTCAGTATTGCGTGACATGCTTTACGTAAATTTGAAACCCTATATCTTGAAACCTAGGCATTGTAAAGATACGATCTAAAAATGGATTAAGGTGACCTATAGAACGGTACAGGTTTCAAAAAAATTGATAACGAAAGGTCGAGATCAAAATTACTAGAAACGTCGTCTCCTGATCCTCTTTAAGATAGATCTAGAACATTTGATCAGCTTGCATTATATAAAGCGACGTGACTCAACGGACGTGTCAGTCATCAGTGTCAGCACTTGACTATCGGAGCGAAACAAGCGGAAAGCAAGAAGCGTTAATTGAGAATATCTACAGCGACAACTACAACAAGCACTTCAAGGACTACATCAGATTACTTCTGCAGTGTTGTTATGTGTGTAAGACACGGATTTCGTGGACGTCTTCGGTGCGACATCAGTTACGTTTTGCTTGTCATTGCCTACTATCGACTGTACCACCGTTGTCAATAAATCTCGTAACCCTTTTTTTTTTTTTTGTTGGGATGGGAAATCCCACCCGTGTTTCTTCACTTGCCTGTGGGATGACCAAGGCCACGGTTTCTTGTTTAACCAAGCCGCAACCCTGACGATGCCGTCAAGATGTGCTGACATCTCTTTGAGGCGCGCGTGAAACACGACGCGCCGTCGACTCGGGCCTGGTCCTTACCGGGCGGCGAGTTGCCCACTGCTCACCGCCCGCAGGCCCGCGCCTACAGTGGCTGGGAATTTGGTGTCATCTCCCGACCAGGGCCTCTCCTGCGGCGGCTAGTGGCGTGAGGGCACTGGGATTCCCGTGGCCTTACGCACTCCGCCTCCTCCTTTGCCAGCATTACTGCTTTGCAGAAGGAGGTGACGGCCTGCCATGCACTCTCGCTCCGGACCATGTTCTGGACCAGGGTCGGACGCGAGAGATTGCCGCCGATCGCCACTACGAAATCTCGTAACCCTTAATTTTTAGTACCCCTAGCCCGTAACAGTATCAACATTTTTTCTTATAACTAGTTATTTGAATGAAACACAGCGTGTCCGTGGCGTAGCGGTAGCGGACGCGGTCGCTGCGCAAGGTGGCGCGGGTTCGATCCCCGCACAGTGCAAGTAGTTGAAGAATATGAATATTTACACTGGTCTGGTCGTGCCTCGGAAAGCACTTTAAGCCGTTGGTCCCAACAACATGTTGGTGGAACATCTAGTGGCAGTCGTTACGGGTTGTTGGAGCCCTCAAAAATCCAACAATTGGTCTAACTGCAATGCTTCGATGTCGCCTTCGGGTTGTGGAGGTCAGACGGCAGTCGCTTCACGGAAAATGTCAAAGTTTAGCCAAATCAGCAGTTAGACTGGTAAAGCGGACCCCAGACTCCAAAGCTGAAAAGGCTTCGGATGCGACTGGGATTAACGCTGGGATGATGATGATGAGTTATATGAATGAAACATAAATAAAAAACCAAGAAACTACAAAGAAGACACATCATCCACCCCTGCACAGTATGTTCATCGGTCTCACAAGGATTCATGGTGAGATATTTGCATAATCGTATTGCTTTTCATAGATTATATATTTATATATTTTTTAATATTTCTGTTGCTGCCATAACAACAAATATTAAAAACAGTTTTTTTTACATACATAGATAATGGTACAGAACTCTTCAAGCGAGAGTCCGACTCGCACTTGGCCGGTTTTTCAATCATATATTCCATCTCGTCTTGTCTAACACAGATAATGTTTAGCTCGAATTAAAAGAACAAAGGCGGCAAGGAACTTTTATCTTCGAAGTTATCTCGACAGAATCAGACAGATATATCTCCGAGAAATTAAACTAATCATTCGGAAAATTCGGTTCCGAGAAATTAAACTAATCATTCGGAAAGTGTGTGAACATTTTTTGTGTTATATAATATTACTTGTTATTTCTTCTTGCCTTTGTGAACTAGAGAGATGAAACGGAAATTAAAAAAGCTTATATATAGGAAGATACTGTATACAAGAGGTTTTTTGTTCACATCCTAGAACTCTTGGGTATGAATTAGATTATATCAAGGAATCATCTGGCCTGAGAATTATTTTTCAATTTTGTTTTTTTGCTTTAATTTTTATGCAAAATAATTCAACAGAGTCACGATTACTGATAACACCCTTACTTGAAACAACGTCCAATTTAATTAGCTTTTTGTATGAATTTTATTTGATGATTGGTTTGCACTGTGATGTCAAATCACAGCGAAATCTGAACTGACCATAGTTTTACGTGAATTTATAATGTAAGACTTCATTATAAATCCATGCAAAGCTATGGCCAAAACCTGCCTGCAAAGATTCTGCTGACCCCACCTGACCTGCCTAGAAGGTACTCCTGGATGGAGTCAGGCAACTCCATCCAGGGGTACCTTCTCCTGCTGCCGGGATGCTAAGCTGCTGCTGCCTGAGGCCATCTTTAAAATAGACTTTTTCTTTCTTTAATTTTTTAATTTAGTCTTTAGTTTAGTTCAGTTTTTAGTTTTCTGGTCGTTATAGAAAGCTTATTATTTTGAAAAATTAAACTTTTTATATCTCTATATAACTTTCATAGAAAAGTCCTAGATATATAATATCCATAATACTGTGTGTCAATTTTTTTAAATAGGTAGCCAGATTTATTTCAGGCTATTTTGGGCTATTTCTCGCGGAACTGTTTTTAGGCCGGAGTCGAGGTATATGTATCTATAACTATACAATGAGGGATACCAAACATTGTTCTCTGAGTTTTGGCCTGGAATCTCTCCAGGATTCCAGAGGTTACTGTTGCTTGCCGTCTCCCACAGTTGTATACCGTAAGTCCAGATTGGTTTTATGGTTGTTTTGTCCACTAACATCTTTCTGTTAGGATTTAGTTGTGGTTGGCGTCTAAATAACCAATTCAGTGAGCGCAATTTTCAATCCATACTCATGCCCATGGCCTGTGTGGTACCAGGCTTAAAATAGTACCAACCCATAACCTCCCGTAGGTGTCGTAAGACTTGACTAAGGGAACTCTCACCAGGGAAGCAGGCAGCAGCGTTTCTCCCGTGGAATATCAAATTACTGCGATCCCTAACCCGACTGCCAAGCGTGGGGATTATGGCAAACCCCCCTCAAAAAAATGTAAGCCTTGGGGGAGGCCTTTGTTCAACAGTGGACCTCTATAGGCTGAAGATGAAGAAGAAGTTTTCCATCTAGTTGTTTGCGCTTTGTCCATATATGTTTTAGTCAGGTAAGTTTCAGAGTTTTTTAACGATATATCTATCTTTTCTATTTATTTTAAAAATGAGGGCCAAGAATTGACCTTTAATGCTTAACTAGATACCCTGAGGGGGTCCCGTTAGCCCCGTTAATGTTTACTTTATGCTGTCTCTCAGATAGATGGGACAGAACAGATCATCAGCTTGTCCTCGAATTCCATAATGGTGTAATTTAGAGATATGTGTCTCGTGGTCAACGCAGTCAAACACTTTTGAGAGGTCACAGATAATGCCAGCTGCATCCCGGAACTTCTCCCAGGATTCCAAAGTATGACTGATTAGATTTAACTATTCCGTTGTCTGGCGTCAACCTACATTTCGTGAATCCAAACTGGCAACTATGTAAAATCCCATTTGATTTTAAACCTCTGACTTAGCATAAAATTTGCTCAATGCTGGCTATTGCCTCGTTTAGCACGTTAGATCACTGCCGTTGTGCTTGATTTTTCTGCCGTCGTGTGGTATAGCTGTCGGACTATTATTGGGATTAATAGAGGAACACCAAAAGAAAGCCTGCCAAGGATTCACACAATATGTTTATTATCCTTTTATATTTATCTAATAGAAGGTTTAAGAGTAATGAAAAAGTGGAAGAATTTGTAAACTTCAAACATTGCTATAAGTTTTTTATTAGTGCTCGTCACTTCGGTCAGTCAAATCAATATTTATATAGTCAAATTAATAATTATCATTAAAGTTTAACTTGAAATAACAATAATTGTGTGTTGTTAACCACAAATTTAAATACTAACCTCTATTTGCATTACTCTACCCTCTTCTCTTCGATACTATACTGTCTATGTTTCACTTCTAACACTAGTCTATAAACTACCCCGGCCACAACACCCCCCGAAAGGGGCGCAACCCAATAAACCCAATGAAAATCATAAATACCCATCATAATAGCTGGTCCTAAGGTCCGCACAGGATTCAAAGAGCCTGTATAAGGCAGAGAAGAGCACAAGCAGCCAGATACACAGAGGCCAATGGCTAAAGGTGCGGACCCAAGACCTCTGGCCCCTCTTCTGTAGTCAGTTACGCTTAAAACCAGGGCTACAAGCAGGAAGGTCATCAGAAACTCCAAAGCGAAGACCTGTTCTACAGCGGTGTACTCGTAGGGTACTGTAGCTCCAAGATTTCCTCTGATTCCGTCCTCTGAAACTGCGTATGCCACTGCTGCACCTGAAGAAGTGAAAATTGTATAAAGGGTGTCTCTGACATCGACGCACAGACGATGGATGAACCATGGATTCAGTACATGATTCTGAACCCCCCAGTGGTGGAATTTGTCGTCGGCTTTTTCATGATTTAAAAAATAATATACGTAGTTTTTTTCATTTTAGACCGTTCATAATTGCTATACTTTTATAACCCAATACGATATTAAAGTAAAAATTAAGTAATTCGCTAATTACACAAAAAGCGCAATCAAAACAAAACTCGAAAAACTATCTTATCAGCTGATTTAATAGAGTTCACATCACGGATCAACGTCATACCTACAAACCCGCACTGCGACACGCTTGCAACGTTCAAAGGCCGAGCCGGCACATTTTTTTAAACACTGTGAATTCTGTAACCGTCCATTAATGACATAAATGACTATCATAATTTTATTAGTGGCATGCGGCATGTGCCTTTTCTCGAAGTTAGCGTTACGATGTCAGATACACCCTGTATAGATGGATAGAATAGTCTTAATTACATACACAATCACAGAGGCACACAAAGTCACACAAAGGCCAATGGAAAGAGCTATGCTAGGAGTTTCTCTGCGTGATCGAATCAGAAATGAGGAGATCCGCAGAAGAACCAAAGTCACAGACATAGCTCTGCGAGTCGCTAAACTCAAGTGGCAGTGGGCAGGGCACATTGCTCGTAGAACCGATGGCCGATGGGGCAGCAAGGTTCTGGAGTGGCGGCCACGTACTGGAAGACGCAGCGTAGGGAGACCCCCAACAAGGTGGACCGATGACCTGGTGAAGGTCGCGGGAAGCCGATGGATGCGGGCAGCACAGGACCGGTCATCGTAGAAAGCCTTGGGGGAGGCCTTTGTCCAGCAGTGGACATCTATAGGCTGAGGAAGACATACACAATACAAAAACACCAAAGCCGGCCCGGCGGCATATGTCGGGAACATTTTGCCGGCGGGCTAGGTTGGCGGCTTAAGTCATTGCAAGTCTAAAACTTTGCCGGCGGCATGTCGGCGGCTCGACATCAGAAACTTATTTGGCAGTTAAAATACTAGCACGTCACTACAGCTGAAGTGTCGCCGGGCAACTGAGCGCTTGCGTACTGTTATAAACCGGTCTACACTCTTTTTAAAAAAGCAAACACTTTAGCTAAAAAGAATTCATCATCATCATCATCACAGCGTTAATCCCAGTTGCATCCGAAGCCTTTTCAGCTTTGGAGTTTGAGGTCCGCTTTACCAGTCCAACTGCTGAAATGGCCAAACTTCGACATTTTCTGTGAAGCGACTGCCGTCTGACCTCCACAACCCGAAGGCGACATCGAAGCATTGCAGTTAGACCAATTATTGGACTTTTTGAGGGCTCCAACAACCCGTAACGACTGCCACTAGATGTTCGTATGGCAACCGGGACCAACGGCTTAATGTGCTTTCCGAGGCACGAACAGACCAGTGCAAATATTCATATTCATGCATACAAATACTTGCACTGTGCGGGGATCGAACCCGCGCTACCTTGCGCAGCGGCCGCGTCCGCTACCGCTATGCCACAGAGGCTGTCTAACTTTAGCTAAAAATAATTATAACACTTTATTTAAATTTAAAGATTACTTTTACAATTATCGCGAGTGCAGTACACAAGTGCACGGGATGAAGGATGGTAGACGACTGACTATGAGCACGTGCTATGAGTGTGGGATGGATGTATGAGGTGATGAGGAATGGTGTGACAGCACTCTGACGGGAATGCAGCATAAGCTACCCGGTAAGCCAGAAAGGGTACATTGGATATGTATAACAGTACGCTAGCCGCCGACAAGCCGTCGACAAGCCATCGACAAGCCGCTGACAAGCCGCCGACATGTCGGCAGACAACACGCGCGGGTGAAGGTTGCTGTCTTGTCTTTGTCCGTGTTGTCTTTCAACATAAGCCTGAAAGCGGGTCGGGTCGGCGGGCTGTGGGCTTTGGTGTGTAAAGCGCTTTAAATGCCGAAATTTTATATAGGGTTGGCACACGGGGCTCTTTTATCGCTAAAAGTGTTTATTTAAACACAACCTTTAAATGGATCAAAAGAGAAGAGACCATATTGCTGATAGTCAGTGGTGTTTAATGTTTTTTTTTTTTTAAAGATGCAATGTTCCGAAAAGAGTATATATATAGGTACCAAAGGCATGGCTACTTCGGATGAAAGATATCAAACGATATTGAAAGGGTTTCAACTCAAAACTTATTTGATATTAATATCTGTAAGATTTTATATCAAATAAAAGTCTTGATTACTAGAAGGATGGGTACAGTAAATCTCCTTACAAACAGCCAAATTTGCCTTTACAGCAAAACATAGCGCCCGTTTAATTAACCTAAGACGATGTTTCACTAATAAATGTAGATTATAATTCTGAACGCGAGGATTGAAATTGGAAAATATTTAGAAACTTGCACTTGATTTCTTTTTTTTTTTTTTGGATATTTTTAGTTGGGATTCCGGAAATTATTAAAAATACGTTTAACATAATATATGAATGAAACTGTAGACAATTGAGCATTGATTAATAAAATCAATAAAAAAACGTGAAATGCAGTTTTCCTACCTAACTTTATAAATCTTCTGCCGAGAATAGGGATGTTTCCTAGCTAAAAAAAATTGATTCTATTTAGTCCGTCATTCAGATTATAGAAAACTATTGGATACGTATATTTTGTTTTATCAAATCAATAAAAATTGACAAATATAAAAGGCAAGTGGTGGGTTGTGACGTCACTGGTCGCTAAAAAGTGCAGCGTGCAGTGACGTCACACGAGTTTTCATCGCGCTGTGACGTCTTAATTTTTTTTATATAAAAAAAGAAAAAATACATGTCTAGTATTTTTTGGAAATCTGACTGACGGACTAATTAGTTTTTTTTTAGTCAAATACCCTATTGGACCCATTTTGCTTGGACGCCCATAGTTGCTTTCGATTTAATAATATTAGTATGGATTGACATTTTATAAGAAAAGGAATATATATATTGTCATATTTTGCGTTCGTTAAAAGATAATTTAATAGGTAATTGTAATGAAATTAGTGGAAAATTTAAGACTACATTCATAAATCCTTTGTCTGGCGTCTTGAAAGAGACATTTAATTTGACGCGAGATAATTAAAGTCTCGTTTAGCTTAATAATCTTTGTTGTTTATTACTGATTAGTTTTTAACCCTCGTGAAATTGCTTGGTCCCCACTCCCAACCTGTCGCATCGCATTGCCACGCTATTACCTGGTTATACCTAGGATCGTAGGGTGATGTGTAATGGCTTATAACTCTTTTCAAAGCCGAAAGGTAGTTCCCGAGGCGCGTTCATACATACCAACTCTTCGAGTTTTATTACTACACTAGCTGCACCGCGCGGTTTCACCCGCGTAGCTTTCGATATGTTTTTATATATTCTCTGCTCCTATTGGTTGCAGCGTGATGTTGTATATTTGTGTTTTCAGTGGTTGCCTAAAGCCTTCCTGGACTAATCGGCTATTCAACGCAAAAAGAATTTTTTAAATCGGACCAGTAGTTCCTGAGATTAGCGCGTTCAAACAAACAAACAAACTCTTCAGCTTTATATAATTATTAAGTATAGATAATACAATATATAAAACAAAGTCACTTTCTCTGTCACTAGATTACTACGTATGCTTAAATCTTTAAAACTATGTAACAGATTTTGATGCAGGTTTTTTAATAGATACGAGTGATTGAAGAGGAAGCTTTATATGTAAAATAACATAAATTATATAGTGGAGAAATAATGTTATTTTTGAGGTTTCTAATGTGATGTTGTAAATAATATTCTTTACTGGGTATCATGCTACCCAGTAAAGGGGTTGTGGAGGTCAGATAGATAGTTGTTCCATGTAAGATATATTGTATATACCGGAGAGAGGGCTATGCTAGGTGTTTCTCTACGTGATCGAATCAGGAATATTCGTAGAAGAACTAAAATCGCTGACATAGCCCAGCGCATTAGCTCTTTAAAGTGGCAGTGGGCGGGGCACATAGCTCGTAAAGTCGGTGGCCGGTGGGGTAGAAAGGCTCTTGAATGGCGACCACGTACCGGCAAGCGCAGCGTCGGACACCGGCCGACTAGAGGGTCGGCTAACCTGAACAAAATCGCAGGAAAGCGCTGGATGCAGGCCGCGTCCAACCGTTCATTTTGGAGGAGGCCTATGTCCAGCTGTGGACTTCATGTGGTTGAGATGATGATGATGATACCGGAGTGAGACTCTATGACGAAAACATTGCACAAAAACTAAACGAATAATCCTATTTATTTAAGGGAATTTGGTGTAAAATGCAGAAGACAATAAACTATTTTTTTTCATTCACAAATCATTATTTTACTGAATACTAAGTACTCATGGTTAAAACTTCGCATTTCAAATTATATTTAGATTACAAAATCATCGCAGTAAACAACAAAACTCACCTGCAATGCTGCCCAGAACATGCATTATAACATAACACATGGCTTTCAAAAGTCCCATACGTCCGCACACCAAAAACCCGATTGTTATAGCAGGATTTACATGTCCACCGGACACATGACCGAATATCTGCACCACCGTAGCAAGAACAAATCCATGGGCCAAGGCTATCTCTACATTGGCATTGTTGGTTCCATAGGCTATACCAGAAGACAACACTAGGGACAAAAAAAGAAAGGTACCGAGGAGTTCTGAGAATAGTTGCTTGAACAGTTTCTCGCCATTTTTCATCTCATTTATGCCTATAAAATTTTGTATTTTGTTGCCCATTATGATTGTTGAATTCACAGCAAAGTCATTAAATCTCAGCCTACTAGATTAGGGAGGAAAGTTTGAGTTAAGAGATATTTGAGCAGTCATACACGGATCTAATAAATTTGCGTTATGAAGTTATTCCAGAAAAAAGTAAGTTCAAAAACTAAAACCGAAAAATCGCGTTCTAAAAATTGTGACATAAGAAGATCATTTGAAATTGTTTGGTACTATTTACTGTTCAATATTTGTCTTTTATACAATAAACAACTTACACTTTTAATGTATCATAATGTTGTTCAGAGTATAGTCTAGTATAGTCGTTTATACGAATATCAAGCTCCTTTTTACTTAGCTGTAATCGGGTAAAAATACAGGCTCGTGAAAGGCAGGATGCCTTAAATTGATTGGTTTGGTTTATTTTGTGTGTGTAATCATCACCATCTCAACGTTAATACCAGTCGCATCCGAAGCTCTGTCAGCTTTGGAGTCTGGGGTCCGCTCTACCAGTCTAACTGCTGATTTTGGCTAAACTTAGATATTTTCTGTGAAACGACTGCCGTCTGACCTCCACAACCTGAAGGCGATATCGAAGCGTTGCAGTTGTTGGACTTTTCAGGGATCCAACAACCCGTAATGACTGCCACTAGATGTTCGTATGACAACCGGGACCTACGGCTTAACGTGCTTTCCGAGGCACGACCAGTGTGTGTTAAAATCAAAATTAAAAACTCAGATTAGGTTGAGAATAAGCACTTTTTGAAAATAATTATTAGATACTTATTGAATATGTTCGTTACTATTTAATAATCTAACCTTTTCCTACTACATAAGCTGGGATCGGCTTCCAGCTGATGAAGCTGAATATCAGTTTACATAATATAGCGAGAGCCTAACTCCAAAACCCAGATATTGAGTAATACGACCTTGTTGACCTTGATACCCTTTGATAAGACTGTTTTATCTGACACATATTTATTTTATTTAAGTAAATATCGTTTTGCCAAAATCAGCAGTTAGATTGGTAAAGCGGACCTCAGACTCCAAAGCTTCGGATGCGACTGGGATTAACGCTGAGATGATGATGATGGAGTAAGAGTGCCTTATATCATATAGCTCGATACGGCTCTGGTCAAAGAGGTACACCGATAGTTTTTGAGATACTGTCTAAAATATAATGGATTCGAGATTGCAGTGAATTCCTTCGCACATAGGTATACGAGGAAATGAGGAGGCGGATAGATTAGCGAAAATTGGGAGTACAGAAGGACAAGGAATTTATGTGAAAACATATTACTCAGAAATATTTACAAAATTTAATGGGAAGTGTTATGATTTATGGAAGGAATATTTTAATCAAAGATCATGGGAAAAGGGCATATGGTATAAAACTATCCAATATGAGCCTCCTCGTATACCTTGGTTTACATATAGTCGATTAAGTAGGAAAATGATTATTATAGCGCATAGAATCAGAACAGGACATATTCCATCAATCAATTTTGCCTTTTTAATGAGAAAAGTTTCTTCTTCAAAATGTAATACGTGTGGAATAGTTGTTGATGGAATGTGTTCAGTTTATTGCAGAGAGAGAATGTTAGAGAATGGTGAATGGAGAACGGTTTGAAAAAATTTACTTGGATAAATTACAAGTCGGAGTCATGAATTCAGTAGGTACTCTCGAACCCTAATAGTGAAGAAGCTTGTATTTTATTTAAGTTATTATCACTTAGATTAAAATAATGATGTAGTGATCTGTAAAATAATTATAATAATCAGACTGACATATACCTACACGTAGTATAAAAGGCCAAAAAAAAAACAGAATAAAAAACCATATTAAAATTTAAACAATAAATTGAATAAAACTGGTAAAATAAAAACTAAAGATAAATATAAGTTCAGTATTGCCAAATCATATAATCCTTCCTAACTGCTCTCGATGCTAAGATGCAGCAACGCTTGCCGCATTGCCACTCTGGCTGGCGATGACTAGCCTTTGCATCAAGAACGAGCCGGAGCGGGAGTCAACCGTTTTGTTACGAAGTTTGTGCCCTATCCCACTAATAAGTTTCTTGGCCTCAGTAGTCCATCTAGGAGTTCACATATAAACAAAGAAAAAAATTGCCTTTGAACATTTTCAATCGACCAACACACAATCGTCGATGTAAAACGTAAAAAAGAATAGAATCAAGAGAATATCACCAATTTATACTTCTTTAAAGAATTTTTACTTATTTAATGTTCACTTCCATGGTTTCTTACACAAAGAATCTATTCAATATAATCACGTTTCAAATACCTGACTTGGAATACAAATTTTTATACAAGACCTTACTTTTGTTCGAGCTTGTTGCCATGAGCACGTCGCGGCGTCGCCTTTGTAGCCGAGGCTTAGTATAAGCCGTCTTGAAATAATTATTTCAGCCAGGGATTGAGAAAGCTTATTAACTAGTGATCAATTCTCTAAAATATTAAAGTTGTCTATTCAGTATTGTTGTTTATGTTTAATTTCCGAAATGGCTCGGGATAATTTTCCTTGGATTTAGTAACCCCGAGCCTAATAATAAGTTTATGTTCTTTAGTTATTATTCAATTCAGTTACAATAGTATTTTTGTGGCGTGTATTTTGTTCGTTGATTACTTACGTAATATTTGAGTATACTAACATAAAATGTATGGACCGATGTTTCTATTTTAAATAAATAATTATTATTTGTTATAACTAACCGAGGATGTGGGAGGCGCAGGACCGGTCGTCCTGGAGATCCTTGGGGGAGGCGTATCTCCAGCAGTGGACGTTTTTCTTGGGCTCAGGGTGGGGCAGTAGTCAACCTATCCCGCCTCTCTCCAGGTTTTTTTTTTTTGGGTAATTAGGTACTTTATAGATCAGAGTACAGTTAGGCATCTTTCTATGTTTATCTTAGACACTGTATGAAAGGAGACCTGTGCCCAGCAGTGGGACGAAAAAAGGTTAATGATGATGATGATAGATCAGAGCCAGGGTGGGCATGCGCCTCAGCTTGCCCTAGTGTGGTTACGCCCATGTACGCTATGCTTAAAACCACCAATAAAGAAAAAATTAAAAAAAGAACAACCCACCTCCCTCCAGAAGCCTATTAAGTCGCCTGGCTTGTTAAAAACATCTGTGTTAGGTGTTGATACCCCGAGGGTTTCACTTGGAATATGGGTGACGCCTGTACACTCGAAGAGCGTATGCGCAACGGTCTCATCAGCCTTAATGCAAGATCTGCTTTTTTTAGATGGCATTGACCCATGATGGTCCCCTTCACCTACCGGAGGCCTTTCCTGTTCAGGAGCAACAGTCGTTTGGTTACCAAGGAAGCCATGCCATCTCTGGATGTAATCCAGAGATGGCATGGCTTCCTTGGACTGTCTGAGTATTCACAACTCTCCTGGCTTCTGTGGCTTGAGCCGGTAGTGTTATACCCACAAACTCCGCTTGCTAAACCCTGTTGAACATGCCTAGTCATAGCCGTTCTTGCAAATATAAATAACTAGCTTTACGCTCGCGGCTTCGCCCGCGTGAATTTCGGTTATATCGCGCTATTTAGATTTCCCTCGGGAATATCAATTTTTTTTAATAAAAGGTAGCCTATGTCCTTTCTGAGGGTCTAAAGATTGTCTGTGCCAAATTTCATCAAAATCGGTTGAGAGGCTTAAGCGGGAAAGCGTAACAGACAGACAGAGAGAGTTACTTTCGCATTTATAATATTAGTATGGAAGTATGGATAATTTCTATAATGTCGTTTCCCATAAATCGTCAAAGTCGGTTAGCGTGATATTGAGACATGAGAAACACCCGTTTTGAGGTAACATAAATAAAAAAAAATACAGTTGAATTGAGTACCGGGTTTTCTTGAAGTTGGTTAAAAATTAAAAAAAAAACATGATCACTGAGTGGGAGACCACATCCCACGCGTCGAAAACTTCCTAAGCCATGTCAAGATAGTTTATTTGTTTATCTTTCTGCTTTCACGAGGAGCTTATCATGGGCGACGTTTATGTCAACAATCATTGCGCGCCTTGAATTCTCAAAATAGTAATAATTTTAATAACATTCACATTCAGAACACACATCACATCTGATTCTGTCAATAATACGTCTATTTCCTTATAATTTGACAAGTTTTTCACATTTCTTTGTCACCAAATCAAGTCTTTCTTTCTTTTATTTCTTTTCATTCTTTCTTTCTTTTCTTTCTTTTCTTTCATTTCTTTCTTTTCTTTCTTTTCTTTCTTTTCTTTCTTTCTTTTCTTTCTTTTCTTTCTTTTCTTTCTTTCTTTTCTTTCTTTTCTTTCTTTCCTTTCTTTTCTTTCTTTTCTTTCTTTTCTTTCTTTTCTTTCTTTTCTTTCTTTTCTTTCTTTTCTTTCTTTTCTTTCTTTTCTTTCTTTTCTTTCTTTTCTTTCTTTTCTTTCTTTTATTTCTTTTCTTTAGAGTGAATACTACTTCAACTCTTCAATGGCCCCTGTGTTTAGATACCATAATTTTGCCAATAACACGTGTAACAAAATATAGAAATTCTTTAAAAAAATATTTCACAATAATGGCGGATATCGCCAATGACAACTGAAAAAACGGCCGCGTTAGCCGACTACGAGGAGATTTGATGCAAAGCCATGATGTGGCCACTATGCTGCGATATTTCAATGTTCTTTATGAATTATTCACTGAATGCACTTTTTACTACATAAATCACGCGCTTTTATTTAGTAAACGACACTATAAATAATTTAAAAGTTCAATGAAAAATAAGACTTATTCGTCAACTCGCGTGCGTCAAACTCGCTCGAGCGCTCGCGAAATAGCACCTTCCAATTTTACCTGTTTTTCGTTGTCAACTCGCTCGAAGGAGAACTTCTGACAGATTTATGTAATATCAGCTGCATGTTTTATGCATAAAATGTATAAGAACTTTAAATGCGTAAAACATTTTAAACTACTTTACTTTAAATTAAAACAAATATTGTTTGGGAGATAGATATTTAATATATATCCACATAACAATAACATAAAAAAAATTCGTTTGTTCTTGTCTCTGTCCAATGTCACTTCGAGTTTCATTCGTTTTTTCGTGTGCAGCATCGTCAACATCTATCTGTTCGCACCTTATCGGAAAAGTGCATATAAATCTTATATTCTACGTGCATCATGGGAAAAAGGACAAGGAAAGAGTGTGACGAAGAAATTCATCATAAAATTCGCCGCCTGGAACGTAAATTACGCGAAAATAGGCGTGATCGTGACCGGCAAAGTGACCGGTATTACAAACCACGTTATCAAGGTCAGTAACCTATTTTATTTAATGGTCTTGTCATTCTTTTTACCATTGTGCAGATATTTATTGAGTTCGCTCTGCATGTCGGCTTGATTTGGTAAACAATCTCTATAGAAGTTCAACATGCCCAGGAAACGACGAAGCTCGATGATAGTTTTAGGTTGAGGGTAACTGGATATAACTTTTATTCGTTCTTCAGTTGGTTTTATACCGTCCGCTGTTACTTCGTAGCCGAGAAAGTTGATTTTCGCCTGTGCAAATTCACATTTCTCGACGTTGAGTGATACGCCGTATTTGTTCAGGCGCTCGAGAACTTGATGTAGTAATATCTTGTGTTCTTGTTCGTTTTCTGAGTATAACAAGATATCGTCGACGAATGAAAAACAGCCCTCGATGCCGCGCAGTACCTCGTGCATGAAACGTTGGAAGGTTTGACTTGCATTTCTTAGACCAAACGTCATGCAATTAAACTCGAACAACCCAAACGGTGTTATTATTGCTGTCTTTTGTGCGTCGTCTTTGTTGATAGGTATTTTGTAATAGGCCATTTTCATATCGAGTTTTGAGAAGATCTTCTTATTGTGTAGTTGATAGGTGAAATCTTGTATCCGCGGAATCGGGTACTTATCGGGTAGCGTGACTGAATTTAGACGCCTGTAGTCGCCGCACACTCGTAGACTGCCGTCTTTTTTCTTTACCACGTGGAGTGGGCTGGCCCACGGGCTCTTAGAAGGTTGACATATTCCCATTTCCATCATCCGTTCAAATTCTTCTTTAGCTGCTTTGTATTTGTCGGGTGGTAGGGGACGAGCACGTGCGAAAAGAGGTGGTCCCGTTGTCTCGATGTGATGGACGACGTTGTGTTTAGCGGGAGTTTTCAAGGACATAGGTCGAAGTAGATCTGGATACTGTTTGAGTATGTCTTGATATGTCTGCTTGTTGCTGAGTACGTAGACGGCTTGTTGCATTGATGATATTTCTAAGGCGTTGATTGAGAGTTCTGTCACCTTGTCGATTAGCTTCTTTTGATGCAGGTCGACGAGGAGTTTAAAGTGGCGAAGGAAGTCAGCTCCGAGTATCGATGTTTTAACGTCTGCGACTACAAATGCCCAACGAAATCGTCTTCTGAGGCCTAGGTCGATTTGCAGGTCTTTCTCTCCGTAGGTATTTATTGGTGAACTGTTCGCGGCGTATAGTTTGTACGAAGTTGGCGAACATTTCTTCTTATGTATCGGGGTGGCGGCTAGGACGGAGATCTCCGCACCGGTGTCAACGAGGAAACGGTGATTAGTGTTGCGATCGAAGACACATAGGCGGTTGCTTGCTGTAGTTGCACCGACGTCCGCTACGGTCGGTGCCTCTTTTAGTTTTCCGACTTGTTTTGATTTCGCCTCGCGCAAGGTGATACGCAGCGCCTCGCATGATCCCCAAATCGGTAGTGGAAGTAGCATACTCGATTGGGATCGTTTTGATACTTCGCGGTAGACTTTGATCTTGAGCGGGAGCGCTGGTAACGGCGATGGCGTGGTCTTCCACGGCTGCGAAGTTCGGAGATTTCCAGTGTCAGCTTCTCAAGTTGTTTTGAAAGAACTTGTATTTGCGCGTACATGACTTGTTGGTTGACAGCTGTAGAATCTGGTTGTGATGTGGAGACAGCTGCGATATTACTCGACTCGGAATATTCCATCATCTTGTCTGCCATTGCCGCGAGCATGTCAAGTGACGAGTCTGTGTTCACTGACAGCACAACTCGAACTTGCGCCGGAAGGTGGTTCATCCACTCTATTTTGATGCCATCTTCGGTGATCATGTTGCCGCCGAGTTCGCGCATGCGCCGTAGCAACTGAGATGGTTTCTGGTTGCCAAGCTCCAATCCGCTAATGAGGTTCTTGAAATTTTTCACCTCGGACTGTTCGTAGACGGAGAGAAGGCGTTGTTTGATGACTTCATACTTCTTAGTTTCTGGTGGCTTGATCACGATGTCTGTGATATGTTGAAGGTCTGTCGGTTGTAGTTGGCCGAGGACGTAACGATATTTGTTTTCGTCGCTGGTCTTCTGAGGTTCGACGATAGCTTCAAATTGAATAAACCACATGCGTGGATATTCGCGCCAGAAGGGAAGGAGACGTGACTGCACGGAGATGGCAGCGAGGTCTGTAGGCTCACTAATTGCTTGCTTGTTCTCCATTTTTTTCTCGGGGTCACCAAAATGTAGCGGCGATGAAGGTAGTGTTGAAATAAAAGCAAAGGTAGCAGTGTAAAAATAACAACTTATATTTTCGATGCATACGACATGCTTAAGTGCAAAACCTCTGGGGCTGAAGTAGTGCCAGTACTGCTATGAAGTCGTCGCGATCTTCCAATAGGAACGCGCCTACAAAACTCTGTGAGTAGCTAAAAGAAACGAGACAGATGCGCGCGCGAGTGTGATAGCACTAACGTAAATATAACGCGTTCGCAGAGCCGGCGGTCTTGATTACTATGCGATGCGTGGCTTGAAGATGACGTAGCGATGCGTACCTTATAGTCTTATAGTGAATATTCATCGTCACTTTGAACTGACTTGATGTGGTAATACGAGATGTTATCCTGACAGCAAATTTATGGTTCCCTGACGTGGTGATACGTAATGTCATCCCGGAACCTATACATATCTACTTTCTTAGTGTGGTGATACGCGATATCATCCTGAGAGTAATATATTTCGTTCTGCTCTTTTTAGATCGGTACCGAAGGTCCGAAATGCCGTATTCTTCGGCAGATCAGCATGATTCACGTTCTGACGACATATCAGGCAGGGAATATTACTCTGATCGGACAGAACAATCCGATAATGTAATTATCGAGGACCAGTACTCACAAACAAAAAAAAGAATGTGCTCCATGGTAGCTGACAATTCGGCAAAGACACCGATACTTGTTTGCACTTCACAAGACCAGAAGGCTTCTTCTCCGCGCCAAGACACGTCAGTAGATGCCGACCAACCGGCGTCCATATCCCCCGCAGATGCGGTCGATAATGAGGTACCTGCTTCATATATATCATCAGATGCCCCACAAGAAATACCAAATATTCTGGGCGAGGCTAAAAAAGTTGATCAAGTCTTAGGCGAGAAAGTACCATGTGAGATCTCTAAATGTTGGGGAGAGATTTTAGTAGACGGGTTGGCTAAAGAGCAGAAGGAGGCATTCACTGAAAAAATGTTGATTCCTGAAAACTTTTTACTAGCCAGAGCACCTAAACTTAATCCAGAAGTAGCAGCAGTCTTTACAGAATCAGTGAGAAATCGTGACAAACGATTAGAAAAAGTCCAAGGTCAACTGGGCACTGGCATAGCTGGTCTTGTAAACCTAACAAAAGATTTGATTAAAGAGGATATAGATAAACTTGAGATTATCAAGAGGATTTCTGAGGTGAACCAGATTTTACTGGATTTACATTATGAAGAAACTGTCAACAGACAAAAATTGATAGTACCCTTCAATAAGGGTACTATCAATTTTCGTCTTATCGTCGAACTTCTTATCCAATGATAGGAAGTTCTGGAATACAATTCACAGTGTAAAGAGAGACGAATTTTTGTTTGGCGACGAAGAACATTATTATCTATGATCACCTTTCTCTTCGGAAGCGTTGTTCAAGATGGGTACCGCACAAACTGATCGACGACCAGAAAGACCGCCGGGTAGATTGGTGCCGATTTATGATTGAGAAATTCGACGGAGGCAAGAAAAAAAATGTATACGATATACTTACCGGTGACGAAACATTGCTGTATAATTATGATCCCGAAATAAAACCACAATCAATTGTGTGGTGCTTTGAAAATGAACGAACGCCGACAAAATGTCACCGTGCACACAGTACGCAGAAACAAATGATCGACTCGTTTTTTGTAAGACCGGTCATATCACAACTGTTGTGCTCGAAAATAAAAAAAAAATAGTTAATTCTGAATGGTATGTGTCAGTTTGTGTCCCTACCGTTTTTCAGCATGGCGCGACAAGCGACCAAAGTGACAGAGACCTGTGGATAAGATGGTTTAAACGTATGGATAAGTGTATACACGCCGAGGGTGAATACTTTGAAAAGATAGACATGAGTAATAAATAATAAATTTTATAATTTTTGAGTATCTAGTTTTTTGGCACGCGCCTCGTACCTGCTAGATTAGCATGACCAATTTTGCACAAGCGAGTGGCCCCGCCACCGAGGACGTCGCGTATATTGACAGTTAATAACGCGGTTAATAACATCCTAAAGATCATGCGTCGTGTGTCCTTGATAGTGAATAAACTTTCTGCATATCAACATTCATCATTAAGAACGCGTGTCTGAAGGTGACTGCATTTCATAACGTATCGTGAAACATGGAAGTGTGTTATACGTAAAACCTTTAACTGAAACAGCCAACGCGAGCAAAACCGCGGGCTATAACTAGTTATTTATAGTTATTGGTTACAATCCGTTTTTATTTGACTGTACTACACGCTCGCGAGTTGACGACAAAAAACAGGTGAACTTAGAAGGTGCCATTTCGCTCGGACGCACGCGAGTTGACGAATAAGTCAAAAATAAGCGTGACATTCATCTTAGCTATCCTGTCAACAAATCGTACCAAATCAAATCAAATCAAAATTGTTTATTTCAAATTAACCATCACTTGGTAGTTTTGAATAGTCAATGTCGGTCAGTCCAAGAAAAGTGAAGCTAAATTGCACGTTTCAAAGCGTAGCTATGGAGAAGAACGTGCAAGAAACTCCACGGACACTCTTTTAAAATCATTACATTTCTTCGTTACATATTTATGTTGCTTCTATCATGTGAGCACAATGTATACTTATAAAAATGAATTAAGACCACTGGCAGCTAAGAGATGACCAGTCTCCACTGACGGCTCCCGTTCACGAGCATAACGGGCGCATCAGCCCCACTTAGCTCAACCATTTTGAAGGGAACCAAATGACCCAACAACACGCGCCACCATCAGCAAGACATTTGAGTGAGCATGACAAACTCTCAACTGCCAATCTCGTAATGTCAAACAAGTTATATATATATATAAAAAAAAAACAAACTATAGTCCATGGTGCCTCACATTCACAAACTTGAAAAGTGCTTTTACATTATGCAATACTATATTACTTGCAAAATCATGGTAGCAAAATATTATGCACAATGTTGAAATAAACAAATAGAGAGATGTGGCAGCGACTAGATTTTGATCGTCTTAAAATTACGAGTAGGTATTGAGCTTCTGATCGATCCTTCAACAATAATAATAGGATTTAGTGAGCATATACCGTAAGCGGAATCGCGAATTGTTCCCGGACAGTGAAATATGCGTCCCGAATTTAAAGGTTTAGAGGAGCCGGGGAAAACTCAGTCATGGAAGAATTTCCAATCTCTTTGTTAAATACCGTTGCCACGAATTTTAAAGGTAGGCGAGGCATACGCGCTTGACTACCGGTGATTCGTAGGTTTGAAATTAATATTATATTAGTAATAATATTTGCCAATGACCTCAGCAGAGCTTCCCAACAAGTGGGTCTAAGGATGAACATGGATAAGACGAAGATCATGTCGAACTCTCATGTCGCACCCACTCCAATTCTAGTTGGTTGCTCTGTACTCGAAGTAGTTGACGAGTGTAGAGATATATACCTGGGACAAACAGTCCAACTAAGAAGGTCCAACTTCGAGAAAGAGGTGTCTCTCGAATTCAGCTCGGCTGGGCAGCGTTCGGAAAGCTACGCTACATCTTCTCGTCGTCCAAGATACCACAGTGTCTCAAGAATAAAGTCTTTGACCAGTGTGTGTTGCCAGTGATGACTTAAGGAACTGAGACGTGGTCGCTCACAATGGGCCTCATACGAAGGCTCAGAGTCACACAAAGGGCAACGGAAAGAGCTATGGTTGGAGCTTCTCTGCGTGATCGAATCAGAAATGAGAAGATCCGCAGCAGAACCAAAGTCACCGACATAGCTCTTCGAGTCGCTAAACTTAAGTGGCAGTGGGCAGGGCACATTGCTCGTAGAACCGATGGCTGATAGGGCAGTAAGGTTCTGGAGTAGCGGCCACGTACTGGAAGACGCAGCGAAGAGAGGCCCCCAACAAGTTGGACCGATGACCTGGTGAAGGTCGCGGCAAGCCGATGGATGCAGGCAGCACAAGACCGGTCATCGTGGAAAGCCTTGGGGGAGGCCTTTGTCCAGCAGTGGACATCTATAGGCTGAAGAAGAATAACATTTATTATATTAAACCATTTATGCATTTTAAGAGATACAAACCCTATGTTCGCTTTTTATGTCTGCTTGGGTGACCTCGATATTATTCTAAAGAGAACAGAGGGGCCATTGTCATAATTTTAAGAACTTTCAGTCATAAAGCTAATTCTACTAATTTTAATAACAGTCTGATCTGTGTCAAACTGTCAAAAAATATATCTAATTGCCCTACATTTTGACAAGTTTTTGACATTTGTTTGTCACCGAAATGAGACTGCGACTAGATTTATAACGAGTTTTTGACAGGAAAGCTAAGATGAATGTCACGCTCATTTTTCATTGGACTTTTAAATTATTTATAGTGTCGTTTACTAAATAAAAGCGCGTGATATGAGCGATGTAGTAAAAAGTGCATTCAGTGAATCCTACTAATATTATAAAGGCGAAAGTTTGTAAGTATGGATGTATGGATGTTTGTTACTCTTTCACGTAAAAACTACTGAATGGATTTGGTTGAAATTTGGCACAGGGGTAGATAATAGTCTGGAATAACACATAGGCTACTTTTTATCCCGGAAAAATATGCAGTTCCCGTGGGATACGAAAAATATTAGTCCACGCGGGCGGAGCCGCGGGCGAAAGCTAGTAATTCATAAAGAACATTAAAATATCGCAGCATAGTGGCCACATCATGGTTTTGCATCAAAGCTCGTCGTAGTCGGCTCACGCGGCCGTTTTTTCAACTGTCATTGGCGATATCCGCCATTATTGTGATACATTTTTTTAAAAGAATTTTTATAATTTGTTACACGTGTTATTGGCAAAATTGTGGTATCTAACCACAGAGGCCATTGAAGAGTTGAAGTAGTATTGAAGTAGATCTAAAACGTTTTACGAAAATTGGTCTTCAGTTTTCCAGCGTCATTTCAATAAAATTTATTCCGGAAGGTATAATAAAGAAAGCTAGGTGTTTCGTCAAGATAAAGAAAGAATAAATGTTTATTTGTGGTAAACATGATCCAAAGAATTACAAATCACAAAAAATAAGAAATGGTTGAGGGAAACATGCATCACATCCACGCAAAAAGGCTGTCGGTCAGCACTAGGTATGCTGTGTCGAAGTTCCTGGCGTTATTATCGCAGCAACAACATTTATCGTTGTTAGATTGCTTATTGAATAACGTTGAGTTTTATCCATATGTCATATTAATTTTTTTTGATCTTTTCTGTCTTCCATAGTTTTTCGTACGCATTACACTCATTTATATTACACACCTAGGAGCCTTCCCCATGCTGCTTCCATAGGGAGGCAAGACAAAGCTCCAGCGCTAGTTTTCAGCGATAGCCGGCCCCGGCGTAATGACGTCACCCGGTGCAGCAAACAATTAATTTTATTAGTAACACCGAACCGATACATTAAAAAAAAAAGTGTGCGAAGAGATAAAATCGTGCAAAGCAGGGGCGGATCGCTAATATAAAAATAAACATACCGTACCTTAATTCAAGGTTTAAAATCATGCTCAGCACAATAAAACAGGAACACCTGTATAACGTATACGGACAATTATACAAACCGTTGTTATGGTCCTCAGGCGTCTGTTTATAACTTTATGTAGGCACCCTTTGTTACCCAATTTCATCCAATCATGTTACTTGATTTGTTTGTTGAAACCATTTTCACGCGCAAATATTTTCGTTTGCTCGTGGAAAATCAGTGTTTCAAGTTACACACGGTATGAAATACGATGTTGAGGAAGAGGTTGGAGCGTGAGCGAGCGTTTTGGTAACAAATACATGTGTAGCAAGTACGTCCACAACTTTGTTCGCACGTGCCTACTTTTAAGGAACATCTACCACTGTGTTCGTTACGTCACTTTATTCACACGTGCGTACCTCGTGTGAATAAAGTGTTCGATGATCGTGTTCACCATGTTTTTGTTTGTTCGTGCGTACTCAGCTTTCGGTTGGTGTTTGGTTACACATGTAAGAACTTAGTTGTTTTCCAAACTGTTTTAAATTCTATGTATAGCTTTCACAATGTTGGTTTATGGTGTATCATTCTTTCTCATCATCATCTCAGCGTTAAACCCAGTCGCATTCGAAGCATTTTCAGCTGTGGACTCTAGGGTCCGCTTTACCTGTCTAACTGTTGAATTTGGCTAAACTTCAAAATTTTCCATGACGCGACTGCCGTATAACCTTCACAACCCGAAGGCGATATCGAAGCATTGTAGTTAGACGAATTGTTAAACTTTTGAGGGCTCCAACAACCCGTAACGAGATGTTCGTATGGCAACCGGGACCAACGACTTAACGTGCTTTCCGAGGCACGACCAGACCAGTGCAAATATTCATGCATACAAATATTTGCACTGCGCGAGGATCGAACACGCGAATCCTTGCGCAGCGGCTGTGTTCTCTACCGCTACTTCACGGAGGCTGTCAAAAATGGTGTATAATCCTTTCTATATTATAATAAGGATAATCAAAGGTATGCGATGCTTATTTTGTCTTAAAATTTTATGCAAAACGCATCACTGCTTACCATCAGGCGGGATTGCGGTTAAGCACTTGTTTATGGTTATAAAAAAAATAAGAGATGCAATAAACTTCAATTTACTATAGTTTGTGAAGAAGTGAATCGGCGCCAGTATCAGCAGCATGGTTCTGTTACCACCTCGAAGTGAAAACAAAAGTGAAGTTAGCCTGGAGTGACATTCCTATTTATAATAATGCTTCGAATTGATACTAGCGGTGTGAGTGTGACTGATATATACAAGTAGCGGCCTCTGTTGTCTACTAGAGGCGATAACACCAATGAACGATTTACGCATAGTATCAATAACTGCTTGCCTTTTGACACTAGGGGCGCTGTTGTAACAATGAACCATTATTAACAATTGGGAGTGGGAACCGTAGTATCACTTTTGGTCTCTAGAGACGCTATTTCATTAATGAATCTTTTTTTTTTTATATATATATTATAAACTAGCGCTTGACCGCAATCCTGCCTGATGGTAAGCAGTGACGCAATCGTTGATGGTAAAGCGCACTAGTTTATTAAGAGCCTATTCACTCTAGCCTTGAAGACACTCAAATTGTAGTCCGACGGAAACACCGCCGCTGGCAAACTATTCCAGTCCCTCGATGTACGCGGTATAAAGGAGGAGGCGAAACGCTTCGTCCGGATCGTAGTGGTGTTAACAACGTAAGGGTGGAAACCAGCCGTACGACGGGTCGTCCGCTGGTGGAACGGAGATGGGGGAATTAAATCATGCAATTCCATCGCTCACTCCCCGAAATGCATCCTATAGAACACCGAAAGGCTGGCTACTCTACGCCTGTGCTCTAGGCTTTGGAGACCGACTCGAGTTAGATCAGGGTCACCAATCAGCCTCTTTGCACGTCTCTCCACTGAATCCAAAGTAGCCAGGTGACACTTGGCAGCACCAGCCCAAATGTGGCTGCAGTACTCCACACACGAACGGATCACTGTTATTTATTAATGAAAATTGTAGTTGAACCCCTCTCGACACTAGAGGCAGCAGGGTAGAAACAGTTCGAATGTTCTAGAAACTTCCAGAACCGGAAGTTGAATTAAAAGAGCGAGTTCCTTCCGCCCACATTTTATTGTAACTTGTAACGCCCTGTTTGCCTCCAGACGCCAAAGAGTGCAGGTGCATTAGTGTTGTAAAATGTAACCGCGTTTAGATAGAAAGATTGTACCGTAGCTATACTTGCCCGAATTTAGGGATTGTAATAGTCTCAAACCTGTGGAATACCGACAATAAATCTGGTAGTAGTGTCCGCATGTTTTTAGAGAACTATTGGAGGAGTCCACTGTCCTCAACAAGCGGTGCTCACTTTACCCAACTTTTTACGGCGAGTGTTTCAGAGAAACGATCGGTATATATGTGTGGAACTAAATAATATTATTCTTACACCCTAATTGCGTAATACACTAATACTATCAGTTGGAATCTTCTCTCTTGGAAATTGTGTCTGCTCAACAACGCAAATAACGCAATGATTGTTGCTGTACTGTCAAAATGAAACCCATTGCTATTGATATTGTGTTACGCATTTACTCTGCTAGTCGTGATAAATATTTATTAATAAAAAAAAATCACTTTTACTTCTTATTTTTCAGCCCCAATGCAAGGCTTTCCACAATGACAGGTCTTGTGCTGCCCGCATCACCAGGTCATCGGTCCACCTTGTTGGGGGCCTCCCTACGCTGCCTCTTCAGGTACGTGGCTGCCACTCCAGAACCTTATTGCCCCATCGGCCATCGGTTCTACGACCAATGTGCCCCGCTGCCACTTAAGTATAGCGATTCTAAAGAAGAGCTATGTTGGTGATTTTGCTTCTTCTGCGGATCTCCTCATTTCTGATTAGATCGCGCAGAGAAACTCCGAGCATAACTGCTTCCATCGCGCTTTGTGTCACAATGGGCCTTCGAATGAGGCCCATTTTGAGTGACCACGTTTCAGTTTCATTTTTCATCACTGGCATCATTACTTTACTAAACGTGTAGAAATAGGGGAGGAAAGTTAGTGCACCTTAAACTGTGTGTTGGTTATTAGCGCATTCAAATTGTTATTAAGAACATAACAAACAACAAAAGTGTGTAACACACTATCAGTAGTAATGGGTTTCATTTTGACAGTTGAACAATGTTCATTGCGTAGTTTAGGTTGTTGAGTAGACACATTTTTGTAACATATGAAGCATTGGATAAGCAATTTCCTTCAAACTGATTCGGAGAGAGATTTATAATTGTAAGCTTTTTTTTTGTTTGGGATGGTAAATCATCAAATGACTTCTCCCGCTCTGGGCGGAGCGGAAGGACGTGTCAGACTTTTACTGACTAAAACTCACCCGTGTTTCTCCATTTGCCTGTGCGCCAGGGTCACGGTTTCTTTTTTAACCAACCCGCAACCCTGACCCAGGAGGCATCGGCTTTCGTGGACCCCGTTTCGATGTGCTGACAACTCTTTCAGGCGCACGTGTAACACAACGCGCCATCGACTCGCTGTGACTCGGGCCTGGTCCTTACCGGGCAACGAGCTGCCCACTGCTCACCGTCTAGTTGTAAGCTTCTGTCCCATATTCAAATCAAATCGAAGCATTTATTTCAAAAAAACCAGGTACAGGCACTTTTGAATTGTCGGAAGGTTACTTATTATTAGTGCTGATGATACTTATCAGCGTGACGTCCTTATAACCGTGTTTATTTCATGTCGCCTCACGCTCGCAGTCAGAACACTGCCCTAGAGATATCATATTTTTTCATTCATGCGAACATCTCTGTTGATTATAACACAAACAGACGACTTGTATTGTTATTTCGACGCTTTTTTTAACGTTATCGCTATGTTAATAAACACAATTATATTTACGCAAGCTGCGTCCGTAAAAATGTAGGGTAATGTAAAAGTGTAGGCGTATTGCGGAACTGACAATGGTGAACAGCCGTTTGTTAGACGTGGAAAATTTTCTTTCTTTTTTGCAAGCATTGTGTTTGTCTTAGATAGGAGCCTTTTGGCCGCGTAGGACTTTCTGATTCAATTTTATTTCTGTTTATTTTTTAATTAATTTGTTTTTTTTTTAAATGTTTGATTGCGTTTAGTTTGGCGACACGGTGCAGTGACTGCGCGATCTACTTTTGCGCTGAGTGTCATAGGTTTGATTACTTCATGTAAAAAAATATTGTATGGCCTACATTTAGTTTTTTCGGGTCTGGTAGTTTGTGTATGTGAGTCATAATTTTCCTCCCATACGAGTCCAAATAAATACTCTTTCTTTTTAGTTATTCTTTTAATGCTTAATTGATCAGGTTAAACTAATTAACATTGCCGCGGTTAATCTACGGATGGTTCACTATATTTACATACCGAAAGCCCACAGCAACACCACACGGCGCTCCAGAACACAGATTATTGATGTTGAACAAAAAGCAGCGTACCTAGCTGATATAGGACTGAAAGGGAAAGTGCAATACCTGCGCGGTTAATATTAAGACAGCATTTTTAGGGTTCCGTAGCTAAATGGCAAAAAAACAGAACCCTTATAGATTTGTATGTATGTACTTGTACGCATGCCACAGCCATTTTTTTCCGAAATTAGAGCTATACTGTTGAAACTTGGTAGGTCTGTGAACCGCATTAAGATTTTAAGGCAAAAATAAAAAAAACCGGCCAAGTGCGAGTCGGACTCGCACACCGAGGGTTCCGCCACTAGCGCAGCACTAGCGCACTAACGTAGCGGTTTACAATTTATGACGTATTAAATCAAATTACTTACTAGATATCGTTCAAACCAATTGCATGGTAATGCGTAATGCACATCATATATTTTTTTAGTTTTAATATTATCTTATTTTGGAGCTTACAGAGAGGGTACACATTTTAATACTTTGGAAGTGACTCTCGCGCAAACCGTTCAGTTTAGGACAATCATAGTTATGGTAATTTCATGAGAGTCAACATAGTTTATATTTTTTATTTTATAACATAACTAAAATAGTAGGCCAGTACCTTGTAAAAGTTCATTAAAGTTATTTATTTACAAAATTTTGTAGTCATCATTCAGAAATCTTATTGATAATAACTAATTATGTCTTAAATTTGAACCAAATCTGTAAATGGTGACTGAAAAAGGTGTGAATTGTATCACATTGAACATTAAAGTTCGAAAAAACGTTATCTATAATTGTATTACTTCGTGTAGTGCTAGTGTTTATTAACGGAAACATGTTTATGGATGAAAAATATGTGGAAAATGAATTCTGAGGATTCATTCTAAAATCGATATTGAAGTCTCCCACGACAATCAGACGAGAACATGAATTATACCTATTGAAGTTGCTGCCGTATATTACTGTATTAATGCACTCTATTGCAACATTAATTTGACATTGTGGTGACCTATATACAGTTATCACTCTAACATTAAAGATTTCAAAATGCAAGCATTCACAATGGCCGTTTGCACCGACTAGGTTATTTAAATAATATCTTTCACATGATCCGTCTCTAACGGCATCCTTAAGATTGCGACGTTCATACGCAATAGATCCCCAACCTGGATTTGCATTAGATATGGCTGGACCATCTAATCTACACACCTCATTAAAACCATCAAGTTCAAAAGTGTCTCTACGACATCCCCAGGTTTCAACAAACAATGCTGCGTGTGAGGAATGAATAATAGGATCTACTATGACATCTGAAAAATGTTTGCGCAATGATTGCACATTATGAAATACAATTTGAACTACATTATCTTCAGGTGTTTGCAAAAATTTTAAATATGGTACCAATTTGTTTTGCTCCAGTCTTTGCATTTCTATACTTACAGAACTTGATTCTAATATTTCATTGGGCGGTTTAAATATGCCTGAATTCACTACTAAAAACAGTCCAGACGATGATATTGCTCTAGAGCAACCCACGTACAACATCGATCTTTTAACGTTTTTGGAAATGTGCACCACAACTTTTTGTAAGGTTGCACCTTGTGATTTGTGAATTGTGATGCCTTCTGCTGGTACTACTGGAAACTGAGTACGCTGCACTACAAGATTAGAAGACTTCCATTTTTTGACAGTGTACGTGACAGCATCTAATGGCGTCCAATACGACTCGAGATACTGACGATGTTTTCGAGAAGTTACTTGACATCTACTTCTCGTAACTATACCCGTACATTTATCAAACAGTATCCAAATACGTAAAGGCCGCTTTTTGCTTGTTTCCTTGTGTCGACCGTAATCTATAGCCTTCAGTATTCCAGTAGTACCATTCACAAGGCCATCCGTGGTGTCAATATTCACGGTCACCATATAACGAGCACCTACTCTTAAAAATAAGTTCTTTGGAAGTCCATATGTTTGCATGGAAGCTAGAACACTTACAGTTTGCAAGGCTTTTCTAGCAGTTTGCGGATTTGGTGCTCCAGAAACCACATCAAGTGCTTTAACCGAGTGCCCTTCAGTGTTCATTCGAGACAATACTTGATTATTGTATTTATCAACTTCATTGTTGGTCGCAAATAAATGTGTCGCTCCATCTGCCTCTGCAGGTAAAGTATTAATACTGTAACATCTAGAATTTATTAAGTCTATATCCATAGAAGTCATCCGACCGACTGCCATATTGTTTAAGGCTATTGCAAATGTCAGATCATCTCTTTGCCGCATTATTTTAGTCATCATAAAGAGACGAAATGGTTCCCACAACGGAGCGCCAGCAAGGGGTGCCAGTGGATTTCGGCTACTGTTTGGCTGAAAAACCCAGTTGTCACCCACCGGTGGTAACTGATTGAAGTCCCCAACGCTTATTATAGATATACCAGCAAATAGCGTATCTGTGTGAAATACTTGCTGCAATCTCCTGTTAATTTGGTTCAGAGTTCGACTCCCTAGCATAGAGATTTCATCCAAAATAATTAATCTTACTTTTGCAAGTTTACATGCTAAGGTGTTTGCGGTGCTTGCTGACAATTCGGGCATTGTTTGGCCATACTGGGATACCGGAAGTCCAAACGTACTGTGCACAGTTTGACCACCGATTCCAAAAGCAGCTTTTCCCGTGTATGCACAAAGTAAAATTCTAGCATCGTCAGGATTTATACCCGGAACTCTATTAAACATAAGCATTAAATATTGATATAAACCCTTTATTAACAAACTTTTGCCCACACCCGCTCCACCACTAACAAAATAATAAAAAGGTGGTGGTGATTCTTGAGAGAAAATATGTCCTACATGTAATACAATGTCTTTGATCACAATTAAATATTCTAACTAAACTCAATATATCATCTTCACACAATACTGCTGGTTGGGCAATCGCTCCTCCTACTAAATCCGATTGATTTCCATGTAACTGTAGACAATGATCTGGATCACCTTCTTGTGTTTCAAATTCATAATCATCTAAAGGACGAGCTTTTTCTCTCACTGCACAAGCATCATTCTTTTCATCTTTATCTACATCATGAATTGCATCCAACAATGCCTCGAATTCATCTGGCCCCCCTAAGCGATTAAATTGAAGACTTTCTGAACGGATTGTATCGCTAAGTTCAATAAACTTTTGTTCGAGGTTTATAATGTCATTGGCCAATTCAGTAACTTCATCCCTCCAGTTTGTGTATAACATTAGCTGTTCTCTGTAGAAATTGTCAGGATCTTGAACTCTATTATATCTTCGGAAACGTATAACCCTGGGTTTCCTTCTTTTACGCACGTAACCATCATTATTTGACAACTTAATCCAATTTCCTATACTTTCATGTTCAGTGTTTTCACCTTCATGTATACACGAGATTTTATTTGAGAAAGTATAATATGCAGCAAAATAAGCTAAACTCATTTTATCAAATGTTTGATCACGAGGACGATTTGTATAGTGGTCTAATAATTTTTTTTTAAATATATCTGTGGACGATGGATCTAAGGACTGTAAATCTATCAAAGATTTCAAAATACCCACTCGTTCATTGGGGTGTCCTGTGTTTATGTAAATATCACCCTCGGAAGCTTGTGACATAGGAAGACCCGCTAGACAGTATATAGCCTCTTGGGCTGAAATTTCCGAAGAATTTAGAAACACTTTTGATATAGCGCGTAGAGATTCTTTTATACTACTGTTGCCATTTTTGGCCTCTTCCACCGCCGCCCTTAGTAAATTTGACATGCCTCGATCAGCTTTGTTAATATAATCAACAATATAAACGGAACAAGCAAATGGATCAAGTATAAATTGGCAATCCATATTAGCTCGCTGTAACTCCAATACTTTTTTGCAAAATGGATTAACCATGACATCTTTTGGACATCTCTGTAGATATATTTTGGGCCGTTTAAGTGTTGATCTAACTGTCCATATGTATTCTTCGATATTTAATTTTGTCGATGCTAAGTACTCATCAAATGTTAAATGTGGCGGAATATCTACCAAGTCGTCTTTTAGCATTTTAGATACTTCTTTCCATTTTTTAAGGCATGGATTATCTTCTTCCAGGGGTGTCAGAAGGCGTGTCTTATCCATTGGAAAAAAAGGTATTCCAAACCTACAAGGACGACTTGACTTGGGATGACATGAATGAGTGTGTTTGTGAGTTTGTATCTTAACTAGATCTTCATCTAATTCTTCACTATTGCAGGATATGATTTGGTTAACAAACATAACAACATTTTCAGCTGATGATTGATCTCCAGGAATGAAGATAGGCGCATCTTCTATCCACAACATCATATGAGCGTGAGGAGAACCTCTGTTTTGGAATTCTATGCGATGGTATTGATGGTTTATTTTACGTTCACCAAAAGGCCTAACGGGAGAGAGCCATGTTCTTTTTAATTCTTTGTAACGTGTTTCGAAAAAGGTAGCGCATATAAATGGGTCGGATTGAATGAGTCGCACTTTTTCTGCGTATGGAACATTTTGGGATTCCTCAAGAGACACTTCCTCTTTGTCAACTGTGCTTTTAAGCTGTTTTATTAAATGAGGCCATTGCGTTTCAGCTGCTGATATCGTCATAAACAATGTAGGGACACCGAACTGCCTAATCATAGCTAACAATTTTTTCTTTTCTTCTTCCCAATGTGCAGGGGAATTTCTTACACTACTAAGAATTCTATATCCATCATCATGCTGAATGAGGTTCTGTAAGTAGTCGTCATTAAGAAGGTTGTTTACTAAAACAGGAGCTCCGTTGACGGTTTTTTTTAGTATCAAGTAGCTATGTGTCCACCTATTTGGGTCATCTGTTGTTTTTTCAATAAAGTAAACAAATAATCTGGCCGCATAGCCCTTCTATCAGGATTTCATTATCTCAGAAGAACTTAGTTTTATTTTAAACTGCCTTTTAATTCCTCCATGAACCTTGATAAAAGCTAATTCTTCAAGAAAATCGTCATATACTAGCGATAGCGGATACTTACCCTCACCGGGTGCCATTGTAATGACAACATCCTGCTCATTATCAAGTAAAGTTTCAGCATTACCGGGATTTACTGGTTCATCTATTAAGTCTCCGAGTTCACATGTGCATTCATTGCTATCTGTATGATAAGCATCAACTTCGTCGTCGTATTCCCAGTGATCATCATATGTAATTTTTAATTCTTTAAATAATTCTGTCTGTACTAAATATTTTGCTGCTTCTCTCACTATTGCAGGACGAATACGCTCTTGACGACCATGTTTGTAGCACATTTTTCGCTTCAAAACAAGTGTTATTATGTGACTATCTGACGCATGCCTTGGTAACGCTGAGACCATAGTATTAACATCGACTGGAACGTTCACTACGTTCCCTACCAATCCATGTTGAAAACCGAGACCTTGACCTCGCCTAACTATTTTAAGGAATACATGTCGTGGTGATACCATACGTTCCTCAAGTGGAGGAAGTCGTTGCAGAACATCTGGAATTACAGGATAAGTTAAACCATTAGACATGGCAAGCCGTGGTATTTTGCCTTCTTTTAGATATTTTTGACACGTGTAACAAAATGAACCACAGTCATCAGATGTATTGATTAGAAATAAATCATTTATGATCTGAAAATGTTTCAGGCATCTGTTCTTTTCTCATAACTCTAAGCGAATTTTTGTGCCACAAACGACCACAACAGGAACAGATATTCGTGTGACCATTTGCGATGTTATCAAAAAAAATTTGACGTACGGCCATCCAATCACGTAGGCAATTTTTTTTTCTAAAGTTACTTGTCTCTTTCTCACGTTCAACATAATCTGTATTCTGCCTATTTAATTGATGTTCAATTGTATTATGGATTTGCTCTTCATCCCAATACATTGGATCCTCGCGTAATATACGA
Organism: Sesamia nonagrioides; assembly: GCA_017933935.1. NCBI lineage: Eukaryota > Metazoa > Arthropoda > Insecta > Lepidoptera > Noctuidae > Sesamia > Sesamia nonagrioides. The sequence goes on along the minus strand of JADWQK010001324.1, from coordinate 348,681 downwards.
TGAGCAGCCATATCACGAGCTCGTTCATTGTCTCTGTATACAGGGTCCTCCCGTAATACACGATGAGCAGTCGTGTTACGAGCTCGTTCATTGTCTCTGTATACAGGGTCCTTCCGTAATACACGATGAGCAGCCGTGTCACGAGCTCGTTCATTGTCTCCGTATACAGGGTCCTCCCGTAATACACGATGAGCAGTCGTGTCACGAGCTCGTTCATTGTCTCTGTATACAGGGTTCTCCCGTAATACACGATGAGCAGCCGTGTCACGAGCTCGTTCATTGTCTCCGTATACAGGATCCTCCCGTAATACACGATGAGCAGTCGTGTCACGAGCTCGTTCATTGTCTCTGTATACAGGGTCCTCCTGTAATACACGATGAGCAGCCGTGTCACGAGCTCGTTCATTGTCTCCGTATACAGGGTCCTCCCGTAACACACGATGAGCAGCCGTGTCACGAGCTCGTTCAGTGTCTCTGTATACAGGGACCTCCCGTAATACACGATGAGCAGCCGTGTCACTAGCACGTACATTGTTACATTTCCTTGTAGATTCTTGTGATCTTTGAAATATCTTTGAGAGTCTGTTTCTTATTCTCTCATTAATTTTGACTTCTTCTTTGTTTCTCGATTCACGTTTTTTCTCTTTATTATATTTTTTAAGTTCTGACGATTTTCGTTTCCGATTAATAGAAAGTGTATCATCAGACGAAGCTACTAAAGACGCGGAGTGTTTAGGAGTATACGTCATGGATATTGGCATAGATGAATTAGCTGTGTAGGTCATGGAGTACACTGAGGTAGCAGGGATAACGAGATGCTGACCTTGAGATTCCTCGAGATCCGGCGCCGTAGGACACGCCACAGCTGCCCTATTAATTTTAGGATGACTTTGCTTATATTTATGTTTAGCTTCAAAGACTTGCTCTGAGCGTGACTTTTCAGACTTTTTTGGACGACCACCTTTATTATTACGTTTCGGACGACCAACCTTAGAATCTTGTGTTTTATTTACGAAGCTTTCCTGCGTATTATCGTATGTATTACTCAGTAATTCTTCGGACCCGATTGGTGAACAAAAATCATAATGACCTGATGATAAATTACCTGAAAAAAGTAATCGCTTTATTGGATATCCTTCTCTACCAAATACACCCCTCAGAATACCCGTATTACGTTCATATACTTCAAACCTCGCTGGATACAAAAATCCTGCGGCTTTCACCTCAGCAGTACCGCCATAACTGGAGGATTGGAGCATCGTAGTTTTGTACTCTTGTCGTGAAGAGAAAGGATCTCCCCGGGCATTGCTTGTATACAAATTGAACTCGTCCCAGTTATCATAAATATAATTAACTATTGAAGTTCGTAGTAATTGTGATTGATCCAAATAAGTGGAATTGTAAATAGAAAACGCTATTGCATGAAATAAACAACTTCCATCTGGAGGCATAGGAACTATATGATGTAAAATATTATTTTCATTGACGATTAATGCAATTGTAGCCATAATTGTATCTTTGCAATTGATAAACAAAGTAGAAGTAAACAAAATCAACGAGAAATTGTCGCAAATTTTTCTAACTTCGGTACACGTGCGAACAGCACCTAGGCACTGCTGCAGCAACTACCGTCGTAACTAGCGTGATTCGCTTGACACATTGGTGACCCTAGTTTAACATCGGGGAATCTTGACACCGCGATGTAGGATTCAACACGAATGCTCCACCGCCATCTATTGGCGCATTTGTGAAGTAATAATTCAAACATGCGGTATGATTATACGGGTGATTTAGAATTTTTCACATTTTAGAGGCAATTAGATTTAAGAAGTGTTTGATATGAATTTCAACTTTAATAACTCTACTCGTTCATGTGAAAAAGGCTAGGTTTATAATTATTAAAAAAATATTTTATGTCATGTAAGCAAAAATAATATTTTAATATTTTATGTAACTTCAAATTTATTATTTTCGTAATTTTTCCTTTATCTGCCTGTACTAACGTTGCTTCGTGCCGAATTTCAAGATTCTGAGTTCACGGGAAGTACCTTGTAGGTTTTGATTCCCTAGCGTGTGGCGGAAATTCTTCTAAGGTGTCGGTATAAACTGCTGTATCTTTTGATCGCGTTAACTTAGTAGTTTGATTTTTTCACTGCTTAAAGGAACAATAGACCTAGGTATTTGGTATAAATTTCAATTTGATAACTTTATTCGTTCGTGAGAAATAAGGTAGTAAGTTCCATTTTATTAAAATATGTTTATTATATTATATAACTGAAAAAATGTGATGTTCGCAATTTTTCCTATATTTGCATTATATGACAATCCTTCATTCCAAATTTCAAGATTCTGAGTTTACGGGAAGTATCCAGTAGGTTTAGATTCCTTTGCGAGTGTCGAAAATTTATTGAAAATATCGACATATCGGCTGTATCTTTTGATTGGCTTGGCTTAGAATTTTGATATTTTCACAGCTTAAAGGGACAATAGACCTAGGTATTTGGTATAAATTTCAATTTGATAACTTTATTCGTTCGTGAGAAATAAGGTAGTAAGTTCCATTTTATTAAAATATGTTTATTATATTATATAACTGAAAAAATGTGATTTTCGCAATTTTTCCTATATTTGCATTGTATGACAATCCTTCATTCCAAATTTCAAGATTCTGAGTTTACGGGAAGTATCCTGTAGGTTTTGATTCCTTTGCGAGTGTCGAAAATTTATTGAAAATATCGACATATCGGCTGTATCTTTTGATTGGCTTGGCTTAGAAGTTTGATATTTTCACAGCTTAAAGGGACAATAGACCTAGGTATTTAGTATAAATTTCAATTTGATAACTTTATTCGTTCGTGAGAAATAAGGTAGTAAGTTCCATTTTATTAAAATATGTTTATTATATTATATAACTAAAAAAATGTGATTTTCGCAATTTTTCCTATATTTGCATTATATGACAATGCTTCATGCCAATTTTCAAGATTCTGAGTTTACGGGAAGTATCCTGTAGGTTTTGATTCCTTTGCGAGTGTCGAAAATTTGTTGAAAATATCGACATAATCGGCTGTATCTTTGGATTGGCTTGGCTTAGAAGTTTGATATTTTCACAGCTTAAAGGGACAATAGACCCGAGTATTTCATGTGAATTTCAGCTTGATACGTCCACGCGTTCTTGAGATAAAGGGTGGTGACAGACAGACAGACAGACAGACAGACGGACAACAAAGTGATCCTATAAGGGTTCCGTTTTTTCCTTTTGAGGTACGGAACCCTAAAAATGATAGTAAATATTGGGGGCTCCCCATACTTAGAATTGTAACTCAACAATTTCATCAAACATATACGTGTGGGGTATCTTTGGATAGGTCTTCAAAAATGATATCGAGGTTTCTCAAATATTTTTTTTTCTATACCGAATAGTTTACGTGACAGACGCTTCCAAAGTGGAAAAAAGTTGGTCCCCCCCTCTAACTTCTAAAATAAGAAAATTAAAAATCTAAAAAAAAACATATAACGTACATTACTATAAAAACTGCCAACGAAAATTGTTTTGAACAAGATCTAGTAAGTAGTTTTTTTTTAATACCTCGTAAATCGTAAGCCGCTTATTGCCGCGTAATCTTTCATACAAGTAACTTAAATCCTTTAATTTCATAAATCAATGGTACGGAACCCTTTGTGCGTGAGTCCGACATGCACTTGGCCGGTTTTTTGTTCTTATTAACTGGCATAATTTTTCAACGTAGGAGAGTTTCGTATAATATGTTTCATACATTGTAGTAATTTTGGCGGCGATAACCCTGCCAGGCTGTGTGCAGATGTTGTAGAATGTAATTAAAAATATGGAAAATTAATGCTGAGTTAAGTACATACTAATGTTTTTACCTCCCATTTGCAAACTCATAAGCATTACATATATCATAAGTCCGCGGCCACAGCTATAAGAAAGACAGAATAAATAAACGTCGCTTTGATTAACGTACCTAATAGCTAAAAAGTCTCATTAAACATTTTATTTTTGTTTTAAAAAACCAAACGGATACAAAACCTAAGTTTTCCTTTTGCTTTCTACTCAGTGGAGAGCAAGGTGGAGAGTAAACAGTTCGTGTTCTTCTTTTTTTGTCTGCACCGTCATGTTTTAAACAAGAACATTAAAAGACTAATTCTCGTTTTTATCGCTTAATGAATTTGCATGTTTGTAGACACCTTGTCGACTTCAAATTATGTTTGAGGAGATAATTCGTTTTAGGCTACGAGGGCAGAATAAATAGTGAAAGAAATAAATCTTTAATTGCTTGATTTTTTCAACCTTCTTTCTCTGAGTGTCTTCTGTAAAAAATAATGACCGAAGGCCAAGTTTCGTTATTAAAAAGATTAAAAACATAGTATTCCTATGCAAAAATTCTGAGAAATTAGACGTGTTTTTAACAGATTAAGACTGAAAGCACTCTTCAGATTACGATAATTATTGCCCTTCAGATCGATTACTATTTTATTCTTTTAACAAAAACATTATTAATGTAAGCAGTATTTTATTTGTCGTATAAGCGTTGCTATTTTATATAAAAAACCTATTTTAAGTCATTATGTTTTAATTAACATTATTTAAAGCCTATGGGACGCGCTTGTTTGAAGTCTCTCTAAGGGATCCAATCTGGAACGAGGAGGTCTGGAAGAGAAGCGAAGTTGTTGACATAGCGCGCAGAATAAGCAAGCTGAAGTGGTCATGGACCGGCAATATTAACCGTTGGAGTAAATATGTTCTTCAAATCAAATCAATTTTATTTGTTAGCACAGGTAAAGATTTACAGATCTTATATTTGATAAACTGAGCTTCATGAGTTTTGATCGCGAATCGGTGAACACCAGGAGGGAAGGCCTCAGGCTCAAGTGGAGCAGGAAGACCGTCGCAAGACGATTCACTCTCCCAATGAACCTCTCTCTGGCGCAGCATAGTTGGTCGTGTTATTTGTTTAACATTGGATCACCTCGCTTAACTGCCGTCTTCCTCACTCAGTTTTTTGAGTGAATATGCTCTTAATAAACTTGCGCGCTTTACCATCAATGCTTGCATCAGTGCTGACCATCAGGCGGGAATGCAGTCAATATCGTGAGTTTTGATTGCGAATCGGTAAACGTAAGGTGGCAAGCCCTCAGGCTCAAGTGGAGCAGAAAGACCGTCGCAAGACAGCTGGTAACAGCTGAATGAGAATTGCCGAACATCGAGTTGTATTTCGTTTAATAGTTGTAGCTTTGGTCCAGCAGTGGACTGCTATGGGCTGATGATGATGACGTATAAAGCGACGTATAAGCGGCGGTGGTAGGCCATTACATCGGCTGCCGGCGGAAGTTACCACCCACCAGTCAAAGTCTTGCCGACAAGCGATTCGTCGTGTTCCGGCATGATGTCTGGTGAAGCCGTACGGAGGACGGGTCTGAGCAGTTGTGTTGCGATGTGTGGCGGGTACGATGCGCCAAATGTTGTTGTCTCGGGAATTTGGTCTTGGAGAGTCTCCAGATCAATCTCCCTCTAGCGCAGCATCGTTTGGTCGTGTTGGTCTTGGGTTTAACATTGCATCACCTCGCTCAACTGCCGTCATCCTTCCTATTCCTAAGTTTTTTAAGTGAATAGGCTTAATAAACTAGTGCGCTTTACCATCAACGATTGCATCACTGCTTACCATCAGGCGGGATTGCAGTCAAGTACTAGTTTATAATTATTAAAAAAAAAAAAAAACGTATAAAGCCTGTGATGCCCCACTGTAGGGCCAAGGCCTCCATATTCTCTATTTTTCTATTCCTCTCCCATAGTGAAAAACTAAAGAGAATCACGTATTCTGTGTAAAATGATATTCCCTTTCACATGTATATGGACGGCGAATTATATCTGCCCTGAGAAAATCTTCAATCAAATCGTCCTTTGATAACATGATACGTCGAAAATGGAACCTCTTTGAAGTCGAATAAAAATACAGATGGAATCCCAAACATGTCGAAACGATGCCCTCATTGCGACATGTTTGTACTGTCTGGGAAATTTGATTCGGGATGCAATCGCGACACGTACAGTATTACGTCGGAGTGAGATGATTTGAGAATCGCGCAAAATGCTTTGCCTTTACCGATGCATAAAAAACGACGAACAAGGGTCAGATACCTAATTTAATAATTAAAGAAAACCGGATCCTAGTGATAGTAAAAATGTATGAATTGACCCCAGAGGTTATTGACATATGGGATGTGGACTCAGCGAACTTTGTGCGATGGTCGTGACAGCCAATGGCTTAAAAACCAAGAACCCCAACCAACGCTTCAGGAGGTTCATGGGCTTGTTTCTCTTGCTTTGGCTGGCTGTGTTGCCAGGTGGTTCCGGTAGCTTGAACTCTGTTCCCGATAACGGTGAGCTATTTATTATATTTTTAAAAGATTTTCTTTTATCTTTTTGTTTAATAAAATATTTAAAAATCTAATTTATATAATGTGAATCGATGCAATGTTTTTTTTTAAATAATTATAAACTAGCGCTTGACTGCAATCCCGCCTAATGGTAAGCAGTGATGCAATCGTTGATGGTAAAGCGGGCTAGTTTATTAATCTCATTTACATAGAAAAGACTTAGTGAATAGGAAGGAAGACGGCAGTTGAGCGAGGTGGTGCAATGTTAAACCCAACAACACGACCAATGATGCTGCGCCAGAGGGAGATTGATGTGGAGACCCTCCACGACCAAACTCCAGTGTAATTTAAAGGAACGGAGGGCAGATTGAAGACTCCGGTGAATTGTAGTCATATCTAACCTAAGATAACTTTGAACAACGGTAAAGTACAATACCGCATACAAAGTGAGGTTAAACAAGTAGGTATGAGAATAATCTTCTTCGGACAACGGGTGGTCGAACCGGATCGCCCCTGTGGCGACAGACTACCAACGAGTAACTGGGTCAGCCCATAAACTATCTTCTAGTAATTAAGTTTATTTGTAATTTGCCTCTAAAAGATGGATATTTTTTTAAGGAATTCGTGCCAAAAACTCTATAATTATGGAATTGAAACTAGGCTATGTGACATATTCTAGTTAAGTTTTAACTATCCATGGAAAAACAGGGACGACCTTGTTTGCCGAGCGGCTAATTTATCTCCATAAGAAGGTCAAATGGGCAAGTCGGTCCATCCTAAATACTTGTATACAGCTGTTCAGCTGCATTCGGTTAGACTGGACTGGACTGGAAGACAGATGATGATGCAGATGAATCATCAAATGATAGCCATTAGCTATTTAACATTCATCATCATTTCAGTTCTAAGACATCCACTGCGAAACATAAGTCCAGAAGTGGGCTTTTTTTAGTAGAGGTCAATAATCTCGACTAGTGTTTACGACTTGTTCTAAGTTTGACTGTACGGTTAGCGCAAACCCGCGACGCAGCGCAGCAGTCAATAGTTTAAGGCGCTGTGTTCAGTAAAAATAGGCTTCTTAAAACAATTTTTTAGCCAAATGTATACATTTCAGAGCAGCCAAAAATTTATATGTTAATCTTGATTATATGTAGCAGGAAACCATTGTTTTCAAAACACGTTTTGAATTAATTTTCTCGATAGAAAAAAATCCTAAAGTAACCCCTAAAATTGAATTTATAACAGTTGTAACTGTATTATTAATCATCAAATCTTGATAAAATTGAGAAGAGCGATGTAAAATATAATAGTAAATGAAACCATTGTTTTTGTTTATCGATTTAACTAAGATATTCTAAAATAAATAATGTATTTAATGATAAATAACGTGAACGAAACGTCGCTCCATCGCGGCGTCCATTGCCTTCTCTTTCACTTCTATGCTTAGCGACAGTGACCGCTGAGGCGTGGTGCTTGTCGGACCTATGTCACTTTTTGCTTTACCCCGCACAGAAAATAATTATATTTACGTGTCTGTTTGTTGATGAATAATCATATTTCGTTTTTGCCCGGGTTCAAACCCCAGGTTTACATTATATGCTTTTTGTAGATTTTAATTGAAATAAATGCTTTTTAATTTACTGTTGTATTTTTGCCGATATTTTATTTGATTTTTTTCTGTAATTATTCTTTTTACTTTTTCGCGGCACATTTTTCTTCACCTGTATGTGTTCGGGTTCAAACCCCAGCCTTACGTTGTATGCTTTTTGTTGGATTTCTTATTTGCAATTGTTTTTTTTTTTAATTATTATTAATTTATCCGATTTTCTGTATTTTTTGTAGTAATTGTTCCATCTTTTTAAATATATTCTTTTTGTAACAATTATAATGCAAACTAATATTTAAAATCAATTCGTTATAATTTTCTTTCTACAAATTTCTAGAAATTAATAATAAATAATAATAATAAGCCTTTATTTAACCATGAATTTCTTAGTTCATAATATAATTTAAAAAAGAAAAACAATAAAAATAACAGTTAATTTGATAATAGTTCAAAACAGTAAATTTAGATTTCATTTTGTTGCATTATTCATGGCCCCTTTCAGTATAGGCCTCCTCCAAGTGCCTCCATCTATTTCAATCTTTTTGTGTTGTGTTATTCTAAGCACTCGTACAAACCCGACTTCGATAAGAGTTGCAGTTTTGAAGAAAAAATCTTTTATTTTTTTAAATATCCGAAAATGCATTTTTTTTTAACAGTTAAGTACTCTAAACAGCTGTTTATAAATAGTAATTTCTAGAAATGATATATTTCTAACAGTTTCATGAAAAAAGGACATAACACAAAAAATTTAAGCAGAACGGACAAAGCGCATTATAAAAATAAAAAAGAAAACAAAAGTAATAATAAAAAATGAAAATATGTATAAAATATACATTTTCGAAAATCGCAAGGTAAAGTGAACGGATGTGGGATTCGAACCTGCTGCTCGTCTAATGCGAACCGGGACTGTGACGAACAGAGCCAACCGTACCTCGCGGTTGGGTTGTGAAATTACGGTTCTAAATGTAGATGGAATAGAGAATGGTTGGTATAGATTTAATAGAACATGCGTATTTCTCGATGCACGACGCCTCACCTCACGCATCGATGTACTCGCGCGGAGCGCCCCGCGCCCCGCAGTGGGCGGGGCTAGTCGTGTCCCACTTCGTCTGCTTCACCCCCTCAAATACCTAAAAGTTTGCTATTCACAGCGTCTTAACCACTGGGTTAAGACGCTGTGAACAGACAACTTTTAGGTATTTGAGGGGGTGAAGCAGACGAAGTGGGAGACGACTAGCCCCGCCTACTGCGGGGCGCTCCGCGCGAATACATCGATGCGTCGTGCTCGTGCATCGAGAAATACGCGCGTTCTATTAAATCTATACCCGCTATTCTCTATTCCATCTACATTTAGAAGCGTAATTTCACAACCTAAATACGAAGCATGATTGACTCTGTTCGTCACAGTCCGGGTTCGCATTAGAGATCTGCGGCGAGCACCAGGTTCGAATCTCGATCGATTTTCGAAAATGTGTATTTTTTGCATATTTCCATTTTTTATTATTGCTTTTGTTTTCTTTTTTATTTCTATAATGGGCTTTATCCGATCTGCATAAATTTTTTGTGTTATGTCCTTTTTTCATGAAACTGTTACATCATTCTAAGCAGTAGTACAAACCCGACTTCGATAAGAGTTGCAGTTTTGAAGAAAAAATTCTTTAATTTTATTAAATATCCGAAAATATAATTTTTTAACAGTTACTCTACACAGCCGTTTATAAATAGTAATTTCTAGAAATTTGTAGAAGGAAAATTATAAGGAATTGATTTTAAATATTAGTTTGCATTATAATTGTTAGAAAAAGAAGATATTAACAAGATGGAACAATTACTACAAAAAATACAGAAAATCGGCTAAATTAATAATAATAATAAAAAAAAACTATTGCAAATAAGAAATCCAACAAAAAGTATACAACGTAAAGCTGGGGTTTGAACCCGAACACATATAGGTGAAGAAAAATTTGCCGAGAGAAAATAAAAAGAAAGAATAAACACAGAAAAAAAAATGAAATAAAATATTGGCAAAAATACAACAGTAAATTAAAAAGCATTTATTTCAATTAAAACCTACAAAAAGCATATAATGTAAACCTGGGGTTTGAACCCGGGCAAAAACGAAATATGATTATTCATCAACAAACAGACACGTAAATATAATTATTTTCTGTGCGGGGTAAAGCAAAAACTGACATAGGTCCATCAAGCAGCGCGCCTCAGCGGTCACTGTCGCTAAGCATAGAAGTGAAAGAGAAGGCAATGGACACCGCGATGGAGCGACGTTTCGTTCGCGTTATTTATCATTAAATACATTATTTATTTTAGAATATCTTAGTTAAATCGATAAACAAAGACAATGGTTTCATTTACTACTATATTTTACATCGCTGTTCTAAATTTTATAAAGATTTGATGATTAATAATACAGTTACAACGGTTATGAATTCAATTTTAGTGGTTACTTTATTGTTTTTTTCTATCGAGAAAATTAATTCAAAACGTGTTTTGAAAACAATGGTTTCCATGCTACATATAATTGATTATATGTAGCATGGAAACCATTGTTTTAGCAGCCAAAAATTTATGATTTTTTATAAATTTTTGGCTGCTCTGAAATGTATACATTTGGCTAAAAACTGTTTTTTGAAGCCTATTTTTACTGAGCACAGCGCCTTAAGCTATTGACTGCTGCGCTGCGTCGCGGGTTCGATTCCCGCACGGAACAACTATTCGTATGAACTACAAGTAGTTGTTCCGGGTCTGGATGTTTGTGTATGTGAATTTATGTTTGTAAACACACCCACGACACAGGAGAAATTCCTAGTGTGGGGCAACAGTTTTATTAAAGAAAAAAAAGAACTCGCTGAGTTTCAACTAGGTAGTATACTTTGGGTTCAACTGGGGTCGCCCTGGCCTCGACTAGTGTCGCACTGTTTGGTTTTAGTATTATATCCAAACATCGTTAGATATTCCGCCACAGAACTGGCCATCAAACGCAGGGACTCTACAGAGAGTACCTTGTGCTTAAAAATGCATTAGCCTTTGTCTACGACAAACGATAGCTTAGCTTTGTTCTAGCAGGTTATTAAATGCATATACGGGTAATAGTAAACATTGGCCAGGTATGCCGTCGTGTGGGCAGAGCACTTATTTATATAAAAATGTGTGCAAGGAAGATATTTTATGGGAATTTTAGGAGCTTATTCTTTGCTCTTTGTGCTTTAAAACGTTAAGCAGCTGTTTGCTTAATATAATTGCCAAAACTATCAGGTGTTGCGGGATTTAAGTATATTCATATTACAAGAATACACGTATAGTAGATGATATTTAATTATACAATTGTTACAGGTACAAATGTTTGTTGGTTAAAGCGATTTGCCACATTTATGTTGATAGAAGTACCTAATATGACTACTTACATATGACTTCTCCTGCTCTGGGGGGAGCGTGTCAGACTTTTACTGACTAAAACCCACCCGTGTTTCTTTTCTTGCCTATGCGAAGGCCAGGGCCACGGTTTCTTGTTTAAACAACCTGCAACCCTGACCCAGGAGGCATCGGTCTTCATAGACCCCGTCACGATGTGCTGACATCTCTTTGAGGCGCGCGTGAAACACAACGTTAGCTTATAAAGATCGCATAAATGTTATGATTATAAATAATTTAGTAATATTTAATTATTTTTGTAGTCATATACTTAAAGGTGTGTTGTGTGTGTTAAATGCTGCATTAAACTATTTCTCAATGAAATCATTCACCTCTTTCCATCGCCCTTTGTATGGTCTTGAGTGCTCAGAGTTCCTCTGCGCAATCGAATCAGAAATGAGAAGATCTGCATAAGAACCAAAGTCACCGACATAGCTCTTCGAGTCGGTAAAAGTAAATGGAAGAGGGCAGGCCACATTGTTCGTAAAATCGATGAACGATGAGGTAGTAAGGTTCTGGAGTGGCGGCCACGTACCGAAAGACGCAGCGTAGGAAGGCCCCCAACAAGGTAGACCGATGATTTGGTGAAGGTTGCGGGTAGCCAATGGATGCGGGTAGCACAAGACCAGTCATTGTGGAAAGCCTTGGGGTCTTTGTCCAGCAGTGGACATTTATGGGCTGAAGAAAAAGAGGAAACCATTTTAAACGTTTGCTCCTGAAATTGTGCAGTGAACAATCAGACTAGATGATCAATATTAATGTTCCTCTGTATAAGAAAAGTCTTTGGGCCTACTAGGGAACCAATACAAGGTAGTAAAATTATTCAGTAGGATTCTTTTTTTTATTTTTAATAATTACAAACTAGTGCTTGACTGCAATCCCGCCTGATGGTAAGGAGTGATGCAATTGTTGATGGTAAAGCGCACTAGTTTATTAAGCCTATTCACTTAAAACACTTAGGAATAGGAAGGATGACGGCAGTTGAGCGAGGTGATGCAATGTTAAACCCAAGACCAACACGACCAAATGATGCTGCGCTAGAGGGAGATTGATCTGGAGACTCTCCACGACCAAACTCCCGACACAACAACATTAGGCGCATCGTACCTGCCACACATCGCAACACAACTGCTTAGACCCGTTCTCCGTATGGCTTCACCAGACATCATGCCGGAACACGACGAATCGCTTGGCGGCAAGACTTTGTCTGGTGGCTGGTAACTTCTGCCGGCAGCCGATGTTATGGCCTACCACCGAGTATATTCTTGTAGAAGTTTGTCGTGAAAGTTGCCGGTAGACATAGTTATGATGATATTGCACCATCGTAACTATGAAGGTATATCTGTCGGCAAGTACTATTGTTACAACTTTGTTTCCCTGAGCAACTGGCTTCCATCATTATTTCAGAGCGGAGTAACAATCTCGAGGAGATGGAACGTACTAAAGGTGCTAGTTCTTTCGTGTTCTCAACCGATCCGCAGAGTAATTGCATAGCATAGTAACAATGTGTTTCATTTTAACAGTTCAACAACATTGATTGCGCTATTTACGTTGTTGAGCAGATACATTTTTCGAACATATGGAGCAATGGATGGGTTAGGCTCCGTGGCGTAGCGGTAGCGAACGCGGCCGCTGCGCAAGGAGGCGCGGTGTCGATCCCCGCGCAGTACAAATATTTGTATAGGATAGGATAGGATGCATTTTGGGGAGTGTGCGAGGGAAATGCATGATATAATACCCCGTCTCCGTTACACCATCAGACGACCCGTCGTACGGCTAGTTTCCACCCTTACGTTGTTAACACCATTACGATCCGGACAAAGCGTTTCGCTTCCTCCTTTATACCGCGTACATCGCGAGACTGGAACAATTTGCCAGCGGCGGTGTTTCCGTCGTTGGTCCCGGCCGTTGGTCCCGGTTGGCATACGAACATCTAATGACAATCTTTACGGGTTGTTGGAGCCTTCAAAAGTCCTACAATTGTTCTAACTGCAATGCTTCGATATCGCCTTCGGGTTGTGGAGGTCAGACGGCAGTCGCTTCACGGAAAATATCGAAGTTTAGCCAAAATCAGCAGTTAAACTGGTAAAGCGAACCCCAGACTCCAAAGCTGAAAAAAGCTTCGGATGCGACTGGGATTAACGCTGAGATGATGATGATGGCAAAGGCTTCAAAATGATTCCAATCGCCCTCCGTGGCGCTGCGGTCAACACGCCTGCCTGCGACGTGGAGGCCCCGGGTTCGATCCCCGGTCAGGTCATGAGGGAAAACGATCTTTTCATGATTGGCCTGGGTCTTGGATGTTTATCTATATATGTATCTATTATAAAATATAGTGTCGTTGAGTTAGTATCCCATAACACAAGTCTCGAACTTACTTTGGGGCTAGCTCAATCTGTGTGATTTGTCCGTATTATAAAAAAAAATATTGTTAGTAATAGTGTACTCTGAGTAATTAGGGTATCGGGGGTAGGTATTACAATATCTCGACCTACCTATACATACCGGCTTATAATGTAGAGCTATAGATACGACCTAATGCTTCCAAGGCCGTGAACTTGTGACATAGCTCTTCGATTTCAAGTCGCTTAAATTAAGTGGCAATGGGCGAGGCACATAGCACGTAGAGCTGATGGCCGATGGAGCAGAATGGCTTTGAATGGCGACCACGTACCGGCAAGCGCAGCGTCGGACACCCACCGACTAGGTAGTCGGATGCAAGTCGCGTCCAACTGGTCTTTATGGAAATCCTTGGGGAAGGCCTATGTCCAGCAGTGGACTTCCTGTGGCTGACATAATGATGAGAATTAGGATTTTGATGGACTGTGTCTGTAAAAAGAACTGATTCCAAGTTAAAATTGCGTAGATACGCATGTTCTCAATTTTTATTACTTTCATACTGCTATATTAGTTCCATTATTAATTATAAAGGCATAAATCTGAATCAGATTAGTCTTCATGCGGACCCCAGACTCCAAAGCTCAAGAAGCTTAGGATGCGACTGGGATTAACGCTGAGATGATGATGACTCTCATGCGGGGAGGCAGAACCTGTTATAATCCTTACGTCATCTCTTCATTTTGCTTCGTTCACTTTCATACATCTTGTCATACACGTTGGTTACGAGTACCACAAACATGAAAGAGGATAGATGTATTTTTGTTACGCTTTCACGCATAAAATACTATAGAGATTTGGATGAAATTTGACACACAAATCGTTTATAACCAGCATTATAGTATAATGGATTTAATATACTTTTTATCCTCATGTTCATATGGGATTTAAACATATACAGTTTAAACTGTAGAGCGCCATTAATAAGATCACTATTAGTCCTTTGTCTTGTAAATAACTATTGATATCCGCTATTCATCCATCCTCAATAAGACAATAAGACTCATACTCGTTTCAATACATAATCAATTTAAAGCTTATATTTTCCCTATGATCACGCGATCACATCCCTATTCACTCGGCACTGAATAGTGACAAGCTGCTAAGGCAATATAATTGAATAGTGACGTAGGCACTAAAGCAACGTAATTGGATCGTCAAGGAGTTCACGTAAACAGTTAAATTTAATTCCCCTTCCGTGTTCTGTAGATCGTGATTTAATTAATAACTGCTGTTGATTTAATAAAGTTACTTACTGAGGTATGGGTGGAACTTAACGGAGGTTTAACATGCTTATCGTTATGGTTAGGCTGAAACCTGCAGTTCTATTGTGTAATATACTTATACATTACCTCATATTAATGAGCATACTTAGGAAAAACTAGGCAGGTGATGACACCTGCACCTGTTGCACCTGTTGGGGTAGGTTTCCTGTATAGCGACCTGACGCTGCCGGCAGTAGTGCTGAGGATGGTCGGTAACGCAGAGTCGTGGGACGCACTGGTGTCTTTCTGCGAGGACGTGATGTCGCAGAAGGAAGCTGCAGAACGGGAGAGGGAGATCTGGACTCCCTTTCCGGGCCGCAGAAGACGCACCGGGCGCCGAGGAAGGGCGGATAACGCCCTCTTCCGCCCCCCATGAATGGGTCCAGGGGCGAGGGACATGTGGAAGTCCCCGCCTCCTATTCGATGGACTCTGAGGCGGAGGGGCACGCCGACATTCGCGCTGTCTCTGAGGCGATGCACGGGGTAGTTTAACACCCCACTACCCCGTGCAGGAGATGAGGCCCGGACAGACTGGGCCAGCACGAGGGTGTGGGGCCGTGGAAGAATTTAGACTCCCGCGGCCCCACGCGCGCTCGTGATAGCAGAGACACCGGGGTGATTTTAGTCAGTAAAAGTCTGACAGACCCCGTCGCCCACCCCAGGGTGACGGACATGCTATGAGGATTTCAACCCAGGGAAAAAAAAAGTTTCCTGACGTCACGGGGGAGTCAAACTGACAATTCATAAGTAAATGCTTAAAATAAATGCTTTGATTTGAAACACCTCACTCCCACCCGCTATCCCGAGGAGGCCCACTGATACGGGCCGACACCATTCGGAGGCTGCGAAAGCAGTGTTTGATCTCGCAACCCCCGGTGTAGGTGTGAGATGGAACACCAGGGTGGTTTTTAGCCAGTAAGAGTCTGACAGACCCCGCCGCCCATCGCAGGGCTGCGGACATCCATGAAGGTTTGTCACCCCGGAGAAAAAAAGGTTTCCAGTATAAGCGGATGCAGCTGCATATCAGTATTTACATGGAGCGTCTTCCTATCTAGTCTCCACAACCCACTTACTGGGTAATAGGTTACATCCATATAAAATACTAGCTTTCCGCCCGCGGATTCGCCCGCGTGGAGTTCGGTTATCTCGCGTTTCCTCTTCAAAAGTCCGGAATCAAAATTATCCAATGTTATTTCTCAAGGTCAACTCTATCTTTGTACCAAATTTTAATAAAATCAGTTCAGTGGTTTAGACATGGAAGCGTAACAGACAGACAGACAGAGTTACTTTCGCATTTATAATATTAGTAGGGATTGATATTGAGTACTAGTATTATTTAATTAAACTAGAAGCTGATCACAAGAGGCTAGGCAAATGATTAGAACGGACCTCTCTCTAATAATAATAATAATTTATTTCAGATTCTTCATACATATAATTTGTTAGTACATTTGCGAACTTAAAAATTAATTTTTGTAAAATAAATTCAATGAATTAAGGTATTGTTATTATATATCAAGTAAGGTTCTGGAGTGGTGGCCACGTACCGGAAGACGCAGCGTAGGGAGGCCCCCATCAGGGTGAACCGATGACCTGGTGAAGGTTGCGGGAAGCCGATGGATGCGGGCAGCACAAGACCGGTCATCGTGGAAAGCCTTGGGGGAGGCTTTTGTCCAACAGTGGACATAGGCTGAAGAAGAAGAATAAGGTATTGTTATTATTTAGACTAGAAGGACTCCCCGATGACGCTATCAGTCGCTATTTAACAACGTGCTGCCGTATCAACCGTGCCAACAAGCTAAGCTCTCCATTCATTTACATATTGTTACCCTCATTAGTTTTTAAGAAGTTGTTCATAAAGCAACATTCAGTCATTAGGAACGGCTTCAGACACTCTAGAGGCTAATCAGGAAACTTCAGAGAATAATGTAATCTCATTATTCTTGGCGAGAAATCAAAGGTTCTTAGAACATTTTTGAATGAAAAAATTCCGGTTGATTTCATTTTTCTTTTTTATAATTTCAGGCGCTTCAACCTCAATTTCCAGGAAAGTAGATTTTATTTCTTACATTATGAAAGACTTAGAAAAATGGGGTTTTAAAGGAAATCTTCACCTTTTTTGAGAGCAGCCGTGGCCTGGTGTTGTCGGCTACGCCTTGCAAGTTGTAGCTCGTAGGTTCGAACCTCATGAGGCACTTTACTTTGTATAAATTATTTTATCACAACTACTCTTAAAACGTTGAAGGAAAATATCGTGACGTGAGGGGAAACTGGCCTGGACCTAAAACTTCGAAGACATGTGATATCTGTCAACCCACACTGGGCCAGCGTGGTAGACTCCCACCCACTCCTTCTCACCGAGAGCAGGCCAGTGTCCCAATTGCGAGAACATCATAGGTTGATTATATGGTTCTATACCGTTATATAAATAACCATCTAGTCTCTCGTATATTTGTTCCTCCGTTTATATTAGGGTTATCATACCAAATATAAAGAAAACCCTGTCCGATCCCTGAAGGTATTGTTGGGTACCGATAACCGATTCTACAAATGCCCACAAAGAAGAGCTAAACTTAAAAAAATCCCTCAAAAAAAAAAACGCAAATGTAGGTAAATTCATACATGTGTGGTAGGTGATATATGCGCCGGCGAAAGGGGGCAGGGCACGCGGCACGTGGTCGCATCGCTATTCGCTCATAATAATATCGGTGTTGTCACTTTAATAAAAAATTACCAACTTTTGGGGATCTTTTTTAAAAGATCCATTGTAACAACATTTGTCCTTTAAATAGAACTGTCACGTTGCTGCAATGACAAAGCTTCTCTAGTTTCATGATAACTTTAGTAACTTCTTCGGTGGTAATAAAGAGCTTTCTGTCACTTTGAGAGTTTTCTCATAAATCATAAGGAAACCATGGATGGACACTACTTAATGAAACTAGTAAATAAAAAGGAAAACTGAACATTGTAACGGTGGCTTGCCGCCCTTAGTGAGGCCACCACCAAGGCATCCGATATCGACCCCGATTGTGTTGTTCACGACCTAAATTAAATTTAAGCTCAATGCATCTTTTTCTTTCAAATTCATTTAGAAAAGGACAGAAAATGAAACATTAATTTAGACCTGTCAAATTAAGATATGGATTCACTAAAGTGGCAGTGGGCCGGCCACACTGCCCGTAGGACCGATACCCGATGGTGGTCGACGGGTTTTCGAGTGGCGACCACGTACCGGAAGACGCAGCGTGACTAGGCCCCCGACAAAGTGGACCGACGACCTGGCGAAGGTCGTGGAAAACCGCTGGATGCGGGAGGCGCAGGACCGGTCGTCGTGAATATCCTTGGGGGAGTCCTATGTCCAGCAGTGGTCGTCTGTCGGCTGAAATGAAGATGATGATAGAGTGGATAAGACGCGATTAAAAACTTGATGACTTAAAATAGGTCAATATGTCAGGCGCTGACTGATCTATATCTATGTATACTAATATTATAAATCGGAAAGTGTGTTTGTTTGTTCCGCTTCCACGCTGTAACTGTTCTCAACCGATTGCTTTAAAATTTTGCAAACCTAAAGTTAGAAGTCCGGATTAAATAATGCGGTGCCTTTTATCCCGGAAAGAATTGATATTTCCGCGAGAAATCTAAAAAGCGCGATATCTCGGTGGTAGGCAACAACATCAGCCGCCGGCATAAGTTACCACCCACCAGACAAAGTCTTGCCGCCAAGCGATTCGTCGTGTTCCGGCATGATGTCTGGTGAAGCCGTACGGTGGACGGGTCTGAGCAGTTGTGTTGCTATGTGTGCCGGGTACGATGTGCTTAATGTTGTTGTGTCGGGAGTTTGGTCGTGGAGGGTCTCCAGATCATACTCTGGCGCAGCATCGTTGGTCGTGTTGTTGGGTTAAACATTGCATCACCTCGCTCAACTGCCGTCTTCCTTCCTATTCACTGAAATTTTTTGAGTGAATAGGCTTAATAAGCTAGTGCGCTTTACCATCAACGATTGCATCACTGCTTACCATCAGGCGGGATTGCAGTCAAGCACTAGTTTATAAGTATTAAAAAAAAAAAAAATAACCGAAATCCACGCGGGTCAAGCCACGGGCGCAAAGCTAGTTTGGAGTGAACTAATATTTATCTTCTGCTTTCTTTCTAAATTGAGTAGAAGGAAAAAGATTCGCTTACTTAATTTTACTTTAGTTTGTAAACGAAAGAATTGGGGCCGTTATCGACCTGTGGCTAGCGACCTGAAGCCGCCCGAGGTAATTTTGTCCCGCATCAAAATGAAATTAGGACATCATCCCAACTTATGAATCGAAATAGGTATAAAGCAACGCAGACATTTTAGTATGGCATTATAATCAATATAACATAATGTTTCCATTGCTGGGACGCTGTCCTTCTCTCGGTGAGTACTTGACCGCTGACCGCAATCCCGCCTGATGGTAAGCAGTGATGCAATCGTTGATGGTAAAGCGCGCTAGTTTGTTAAGAGCCTACTCACTAAAAAAACGATTGAATGGGAAGGAAGACGGCAGTTGAGTGAGGTGATGCAATGTTAAACCCATCAACACGGCCAACGATGCTGCGCGAGAGGGAGATTCCTGATCTAGAGCCCCTTCACGACCAAACTCCCGACACAACAATATTTGGCGCATCGTCCCGGGCACACATCGCAATTGAACTGCTCAGACCCGTCTTCCGTACGGCTTCACCAGACATCATGGGGGAACACGACGAATCGCTTGGTGGCAAGACTTTGTCATTATCCTCCTAGCCATACGTGCAGCGACTGCCTATGGTAAGACTGCTGACCGCAGTGTCTCAAGACAAAAGTCTTCGACCAGTGTGTGTTGCCAATGATGACGTATGTAATTGAGACGTGATCGCTAACAATGGGCCTTATAAGAAGGCTCAATGTCACTCAAAGGGCTATGCTTGGGGTTTCACTGAGCGATCGAATCAGGAATGAGGAGATCGGCAGAAGAACGAGAGTAACCGACATAGCAACACTAAAGTGGCAGTGGGCCGGGCACATTGCCCTTAGGACCGATGCCCGATGGGGCCGACGGGTTCTCTAGTGGCGACCACGCACCGGAAGACGCAGCGTGGGTAGGCCCCCGACAAGGTGGACCGACGACCTGGTGAAGGTCGCGGAAAACCGCTGGATGCGGGAGGCGCAGTACCGCTCATCGTGGAGAACCTTGGGGGAGGTCTATGTCCAGTAGTGGACGTCTTTCGGCTGAAATAATGATGATTATGGTGACGACTGGTGGTCAGACTTTCGCACTTCTGACGACCCATAATGACTGTCAAAGATCTACAAGTGACAGCCGGGACCAACGGCTTAACGTGCTTTCCGAGGCACGATGGGATTTCAGTATGTAAAGAGATGGTCCCCATCCATAGACCAACCGCGGCAAGCATCGCTTAACCTTATCGATCTACCTGCGCGGCTGTTATTACATATATAGCCGCGAGCCCCTTTTATTGAACTCGTTCGTATAGCTAACCGTGAAAACGTAAAATAAAGTCTTCTTTAAAAACACACTGAGTGACATATCACACATTTGTTCCCGACTTTAACTTGCGTAGCAAGAAGATATTATCGTCGTACACTTGTCGCATGTGTTTATTTGTGTGGAAACGTCGCGAGTTATGTAACGGTCGGGGCATAAGCGTTTTATTAGCCACACTCCGTCGCATCGCATCGCCCCCCCTCACTATTACTTCATTTCCGTTAAGCGTTCTTTCTGGTTTATTTCGTTTTTACTCGATATAGTTTTCCTTGTATAGTTTTTCTTTATACGAAACCTGAATATGGTTTTTTCAGAATAGGCAACTGAATCGGTCCCGATCATTTTTACACCATGTTATATTTTATCCCAAATACATTTATAAATTGTTGCAGTGTGGTTAACGAGCGCGCAGTTGATCATAGTGCCAGACGCTTCAGGCGCTGGCGGGCAAGCGGTGCATTGACCATATTTTTGTTGGGATAACCAGCTAAGATAACAAGCTCATAACTTTGTTGTTTATCATTATATCTTTTTGAAATTTTGTACATAGATTCTTTACTTACAAATACTGGATATGTGTGTTGGATTTCGCATAAATAAAAATGATCATTGTATAACATTCCTTAAGCATTAGGTAATAAATAATATGCAAAAAATAATAAACTTAAAAACCTAACCGGATTTGAACAATGTTGTTTGCAGTTCCAGAGATTCCCTTTAAACAAACTCTTCATCATGATTATAAGTAGCTATAGAAAATTATAGTGATGCCGTGTCTAATCTGAAAGTAGCAATAGCCTAGGGGAATCAGTCGCGATTTTTAAGTTGTCCCACTGCTGGGCACAGGTCTCCTCTCATACAGAGAAGGGTTGAGCGTAATCAGCATGCTTGTTCAATGCGGGTTGGCGATTTCAGACTTAAAGTCCAGGTTTCCTCAAGATGTTTTCCTTCACCTTCAGGCATTGGTGAAGGGGGGCATGTCCTAGAGGCAAAACTTCGAAAGCATGTGACATCTATCAACCCGTACTGGACCCGCTCGGTAGATTACGGCCCACTCCCTCTCATCGAGAGGAGCCCTGTGTCCCAGAAGTGAGAACAACACAGGCTGATTATATGTGAATTATGTTTGTGTGTCATAAGTGAGATGCTGGTAGGAAGAATGGCTTGAATAAAATACTGCCCGCATTGGGGCCCGGCTTCATTGATGTTCGCCCACTTGTACGAGTCAGCCATCGTATATGACACGCGCACATTACCTACATAGACCAGCACTATTCCGTCGCCTTGCAAAAAATATACTGGGCGACAGTACACGATCAGCGCTCAAAGACTGTACTCATTTACATATTCATATACAATATGTTAAGAAAACCCTGTCCGATCCGTGAAGGTATTGTTAGGTATCGATAACTGATAACTGATCTACTAATGCCTGCAAAACCTGGCTAAACTTAAAAAAAAATACCCCCTAAAAAATAAATAACTTAAATAAAATAAATAGGTAATTTCATGGCAACACAGGCACAGGTCATGACCGCAGTTGACCTCATGCTTGTAGGTATAGGTAGCTTGTTCACGTTTATCGACTCTCGAAAGAAACAATGATACTTAGGTAGTTTGAGAAAAGAATTTTTTTAAGGAGGAAGGTCGTCTGACTCTCCGAATGTATTATTTCATTGCGGAGGGATTGGATTGCTGGGGATTGCAGGCGGAGATGTTCCATATTTCGTCGCACGAGATTAGCACGGACATGCACACAAATAAAAATCAAGTGGTGTCAAATCTGCGCTGGCCACAGTTGGCCCCTACCAATCCACTGCTCGCCGAACTGATAATGGACAATAATGATAATGTACTCACGTACAGGTCGGAAAAAATATCGTTAGGCACCGTCATGCTGGAACCCTCGTGCAGCATTGACCGATAAGTAAGACCCACTTCCAAAACACCTGATCACAACACAGCTAATTGCAGTTACTACCTCCATCAGCATGTTACATTACTCTACGTTAGAAAACGACATGATCACACAATACACGAATAGTGTGTACACCAGCAATGTTTACGAGCAACTAATAATTTAAAGTAAAAATTATTTTTATTTTTTAAACATAGGTATCTACGCGGCTGGCGGCTTCATGCTTTGATAGAGATGTGTAAGTAATCAAAATATTGTTTTTTTTTTATCGATTGATACTCGTCTATTTTTGGTATCGATTTAGTATTGTAGTTTCTCATTCTTATTCTCGATTCAACATCGCATGGAATTGTTTAGAACTTTTACAAAACTCAAATTAGCGAGGTACACTGCTGTAAATGAAAATCATGCCAGTTTTAATTTCAGTTTCTGTCTCAATATCGATGATATTGACCGATAAAATATTTGTAAAACTTTACTAAAATTGTGTTTCATAAGTCTTTCTCGTTTCTGTTTACTAATACTTGTGTTATAATAATGTTATTAGTAATTGATCGATAAACAAACAAAAGTACTTTTACCATTGGGTAATCTGTGTTTTTACAACAAATCCTTCAACCAGATATAAGTTTCGATTAATAGCGATAAAAAACGTTATTACGCAAAAAATAGTACATCCCTAGTTTCACCTACTTTTTTCCTTTGCGGACACCGACAAACGCGCCGCGCGCCGGCATCACAAACGAGACCGCCAAATATTGAACATAAATTTATACATTTAATATCCAACAATAAATCAAACGATGATACCGCCGAAAATGGTGTTGTCACATTTTAAAAATTTACCTAATTTTGGGGAAGTTCGCGGGAAAAAAAGATAATTTCAAAATTCAATAATATTGTTACTATGATGATTAGGTAAAATTTCATATTTTATTTGGCCATGTGTTTACCTAACCTTTATTATCCTTACGGGTCGGACAGGGTTTTCTTAACATATTGTATAGTCAGTTTCGAGTTAGTAAAAAAATCAATAAAGCTTCATATTTGGCTATCCGCGACTATCATTCAAGTTGATAACCAAGGTGTGTGCGAATCATTCAGCAGCGCATACATCTTTATGGTCCTTCGAGCCGGATGCGTCATCATGTCGACGTGAGTACACAAGCCCCCCAACTAGACTGTGTTACATGTGACTTAAGCATGATGTTAGAATAGATTCTTCAAATAATATAAATTAGAAATAGAATAAATTAATAGAATAATTTATAGAATTCGAGAATAGATTAGAAAACTTTTATTTCAGACAGGAATCCTCATCATCATCATCATCTCAGCGTGAGATGATGATGGTTGCAGCCGCGGCTTTCGCGTTGGAGCCGGGGTCCGCTTTCTTACGCATTCGCCTCTATTTCGCACGATCTCTAGCATCCTGTGGTGTGAGATTGTTGGCACGCATGTTATCTCTTGCAACGTCAAGCCGAGTTCTTTGATCAACCTCGCTTCTTCCGGCCCCGCGGCGGAGGCGCCATGGCAGGACATTATTTTGTTACACACGTAACATGCAAAAACAAGAAACAATTTCGGAAGACGTGTCCATACCAACATCCCGTGTCTCGTATGCACCGTTTGGCAAACTTTATGGATAATGTATAGAGCACGGTGTATACATAACGAGGTCGCTTACCATCGAGCTACGAATAACAAGTTTAAAGGAGATTTTTACGGTGGCATATGGGTGCTTTATCAGTCGATGGGCGGCGATGTGGACGAAAACTTTCAATGCCATTAATTAGCTTGTGAATAGTTTTAGCTAATTTGCAAAATAATTGTTATTTTTAATTATCGTTGTTATTTAAGGGCATATTTATCATTATTTTACAGGAAATTGTTTAATACTTACTAAAACATTGAATGTAGTCTAGGGCAACTAAGTATATCTTGGACACCAATGACTGATTACAAGGTGAAGGAAAACATCTTGAGGAAACCTGGACTTTAAGTCTGAAATCGCCAACCCGTATTGAGCAAGCGTGGCGATTACGCTCAATAATTTAATTTTCTGTATGAGAGGGGACTTGTGCCCAGCAGTGGGACGATAAAAAGGTTGATGATGATGATGTGGGGCAATATATTTTTGCCTATCAAATTCAATATGTTAGGTTGTTGTGTAGGCTTGATCGAACCATTACGAGACCCGCTTTTTATTTGGGAAATCTTCAAATGACTTCTTCCGCTCTAGGCTGAGCGGAAGGGCATGTCAGACTTTTGCTGACGGAAACCCACCTGTGTTCCTTCATTTCGTCATCGGCTGATATTATAAATATGTTAATATATTCATATTAATTAATTGAACATATAAAGGTTCCCATAGTTTTTATCACACAAACACACCTAAAAACACACACAATATATTCACACACACACATTCAGACACACACACACACGCTCACACACACACACAAAGGTACATAAACACATATGATGACGTACTGTGCTCGTCCTGCAACTAATGTGTACAATGATTGGGCGAAGACGCTGGCACCCTAAACACAAGTTTAATCTTACATGGGGTGCCAGAGCTCGACAATAACTCTGTTTCCATAGTTGCTTAGTATTTATATATATGTATTCTTGTTGTACTATTTATTGTGGCAATAAAAATCTTTTTTTTTTTTTTTTTTTTATTTGGCCGTGCTCTCGCGTCCCGTGGTATCTCGTTCGAAGAAGCTGCGGCCCTAGCTGGGATCGGGCTTTGTGGATCACGCCACAAGGTGCTGACATCCCTATGAGGCGCGTGCGGGAATATAACGCGTCGTTGCTCCGGGCCTGGTTCTCATCAGGCGACTAAATACTCAATGCTCGCCGCGATCCGGCCCGCGCCAATAGTGGCTGGGAGTCGGCTGCCGCCCGGGAGGCGGAGTCCCCTTGAAAATATAAGCGAATTAATCATCGAGGGGCCTCTTATCACTCCTACCTCTTATCATTCATATCTGGTTAACTAGTCCAAAATTTTTCCTCTTCCATGGCCACGTCAGTAGTAGAGGTCACTTTGACGGCACGTGATGTGACACAGAGGGCGGGATAGGAGAGGAAGCGTGGTTTGCGACAAAGCTAAAAGCTGTTCTTCAAACAGCTAAAAACTGTTTAAAGAAACAGACCCTACTGAAGTTTCGTCAAGGCAACCTAGGCTATTCCAGGCGGACCAACATCTACCTATTTGTGTCAAGATACCGTCCTGGGACTTCCAGGTGAATTAAATTTTCGACAACTCTCATCCAGTTACTACCAGCCATCCTGCGAAGAGCCTGAGGACGTCCCACCTTACTTTTGATCATCAGCTATTTGTTAATCTCTCTTAAAAATATCATATTCCGAGCTGACATACATGTATATAGTAACTGTCATTTAGTAAAACGATTATAATTAATAGTTTAAATGATTTTCGATTAATTCCAACAATATTTCTTAGCATAGTGGATGTCAGTCCGTCTATTTCGAAGTAAATCTAATAAAGCGTTAGTTTTTTTTAAAGCCATTTAATGTGATGGTGATTACTTTCTTAGTGCTCTCTGGGTGTGGTAGTGTGGTAGAAAAACTAAGAATTTAAGGTTATTTTTTTTACATAGATAAATAATATCTGACGTTCTTAAAACGCTTATATCTTTTTTTTTTTTTGTAGTGTGGCACTAGTTATGACGTTGTCCCAATTTCAAGTAAAATAAAAACCTTCAAAAGTTCTTCTTTCTTTCGCTTATGGCTTCGCACGGTTTGTGCATTTAGCTAATGTCACGTAATGAATTATTCATGTCGAAAACAACGGCCGCGCGAACCGAACACTAGGAGAAAGATTTGGTACAAAGTCATGATGTGGCCACTATGCTACAATATTTCACTGTTCTTTATTAATTATTCACTGAATGCACTTTGTACTACATAAATCACGCGTTTTTATTTAGTAAACGACACTATAAATAATTTAAAAGTCCAATGAAAAATGAGCGTGGCACTCATCTTAGCTTCCCGCCAAAAACTCCCGCTTATATCTTTATAGCAGATAAAACAAAAAAGCAAACAAAAAAAAAACCGGCCAAGTGCGTGTCGGACTCACGCACAAAGGGTTCCGTACCATTGTTTTATGAAATTAAAGGATTTAAGTTATTTCTATGAAAGATTACGTGGTAATAAGCGGTTTACGATTTACGGGGTATTAAAAAAAAAATATATTAAGATCTCGTTTGAAACAATTTTTACATCAAAACCTTAATGCGGTTCACATGATACATCTACCTACCAAGTTTCAACAGCATAGCTCTTATAGTTTCGGGAAACAAAATAGCTGTGACATACGGACAGACATGACGAATCTATAAGGGTTCCGTTTTTTGCTATTTGGCTACGGAACCCTAACAAGTAAAATTATAATAAATAGCTCACAGAGCTCAATATTTACAGAATATTCTCTCAAAATTAATCTTGTTTGAATTCCTGATCACACCGTTATTGGATAAAAAAGAATTTATATAAAAAAAAAATAATCATCAATCATACAAACAATATTGAGCTTTTTTCTCGTTAGTGATAATGAATATTGTACAAAATGGTGTCTGAAAACAGCTGAGTCACTTGAAATAATGAAAGTTCCGTTACGCCTTGTATTGTTTCTTTATGCAAAGGTCACATCCTTTATGATTATCACTACATATTATTTATTATGAACTAGCTGTTGCTCGCGACTCCGTCCGCATGTTGATATAAAATAAGCGCCTGTTAAAATAATGAGAGCAATGTGTACGTCTGCGTTTGCCCCCGTGCCCCCGTTTTCGCAACATTTTTTGTTACTGCTCTGCTACTATTGGTCATAGCGGGAAACATCCCGCTATGACCAATAGGAGCGAAATCTATATAAACAATATAGCCTATGTCCTTTCTCATGCTCTAGACTATCAGTTAGAAATTATCTCATCATCATCTTCATCTCAGCGTTAATCCCAGTCGCATCCGAAGCTTTTTTCAGTTTTGGGGTCTGGGGTCCGCTTTACCAGTTTAACTGCTGCTTTTGGCTAAACCTCAACATCGGAAATTATCTAACAAAAGCACATTACTGGGATAAAAAGTATAGGTAATGTGTTAACCCATCTCTGACCCAAGTTTCATTCAAATCCTATTATAAATAAAATAGACACTATTCATTAAATTAAATCATGAATTCATGTAATCCTAGTACATTTATTAGAATAATGCAAAGAAAATCAGTTCAAATTTCAATCATGATCTAAAGACACGTAGCGCCATCTAGCGCCTTTAAGGCAATTGTGACCGTCGAATGTTACAGTATATTTTTTCTTCGGGAACAGTTTTTTCGTAGATTAGAGGTATACATAGTATAAATATCCTTTTCTATTCCTACAACGTGGCATGTATAAATTTTTTTATGATGATCGGTTTAGTGGAGTAGTCGTGAAAAGGTAACAAATGTACAAAAATACTTTCGCATTTACAATATTATAGTAAGGTTTTATGTAAAAGCGATACTTTGGTAGCGAGCAATACTGGAATATTGAAAAATTGATTGATATCCCATGAAATAATCATTCAATATGCTTCCAGAGGGTTTTTATGATGTTGGCGCGAAATGGCGCGGGACAGTGTTCTAATTGGGGATTTGAATGATTTAATTCCCCCATCTCCGTTCCACTATCGCACGACCCGTCGTACGGCTAGTTTCCACCTTTACGTTGTTAACAACACTACGATCCAGACCAAGCGTTTCGCCTCCTCCTTTATACCGCGTACATCGCGGGACTGGAACAATTTGCCAGCGGCGATGTTTCCGTCGGACTACAATTTGGGTGTCTTCAAGGCTAGAGTGAATAGGCTCTTAATAAACTAGTGCGCTATACCATCAACGATTGCGTCACTGCTTAGGTACCATCAGGCGGGATTGCGGTCAAGCGCTAGTTTATAATTTAAAAAAAATATTTATAAACAGGGTTATAGGTTAAGTCGACCTAAATCCTTTAAGAGGTGGTAGTTTCCATCATTTCTGACTGATTTGACTATGGAACACAATACCCCAAACTTAACCGTTCTCAAGTTATAGGACTTTGAAGATTTTTTATAAAAAATCCATATATCCATCCATCGTATTCCATTGACGACACTGTTGGTGCAGTGGTCAGTGATCGACTACTGCGCGTGTCGGGGGTTAGATCCCCGCACGAAACTAATATGTTTATGGCCTACAGGTAGTTGTTTCGGGTTTGGCTGTTTCTGTGTGTGAGATTTAATGTTTCTAAACGTACCCACGATACAGGAGTAATTCCTGGTATGAATGGGGCAAAGCTTTTTAATCATAATCATTTTGAAGCTATCTATCTATGGGTATGTAGATGACAGCACAGTTGTGGAGAGATACCTGCCGGAAGCTCGGGCTAGTAAGGAAACAATCTGGTCCGAAAGAGAGGCTATGGTAGAGCGTGCGAGTGCTGCACTACAGGCAGTCTCCGAATGGGACAAAGCCAATCTTGTAGCATTCAATGCCGCCAAAACACAGGCGTGTCTTTTCACCGCCAGAAGGAGCCCGTTCACCTTGGCTCCTACTTTTCAGAATGTATCCTTGGAGTGCACCAACCGCCTTCAGCGTTTGAGAGTAGAGATTTACTCGAACCTTAACTTTGGGCGGTTCATTGAGTCCAAGGCCAAGGTGGCTGCCAGAAAACTTGGCGTTATCGCAAAGATCCGGCGGTACTTCACACCGGGGTAGCTTCTAATGTTGTACAAAGCACAGGTCCGCTCGTGTGTGGAGTACTGCAGCCACATTTGGGCTGGTGCTGCGAAATGTCACCTGGCTACTTTGGATTCAGTGGAGAGGCGTGTGAAGAGGCTGATTGGCGACCCAGACTTAACTCGAAACGGTCTCCAAAGCCTGGAGCACAGGCGTAGAGTAGCCAGCCTTTCGGTCTTAGGATGCATTCTGGTGAGTGTGCGAGGGAATTGCATGATTTAATTCCCCCATCTCCGTTCCATCATCGGACGACCAGTCGTACGGCGAGTTTCCACCCTTACGTTGTTGACACCACTGCGACCCGGACGAAGCGTTTCGCTTCCTCTTTTATACCGCGTACATCGAGGGACTGGAACAATTTGCCAGCGACGGTGTTTCCGTCACATTACAATTTGAGTGTCTTCAAGGCTAGAGTGAATAGGCTCTTAATAAACTAGCGCGCTTTACCATCAATGATCGCATCACTGCTTACCATCAGGCGGGATTGCGGTCAAGCGCTAGTTTATAACTTATAAAAAAAAAAGCATATTGCAAGTCTTTTGCTCCATATGTATAAGACATGTGTCTACTCAACGATGCAAATAACGCAATGAATGTTGTTGAATTGTCAAAATGAAACCCATTGGTACTGATAGTGTCTTACGCAATTACCGTGCTGGAAGAATTTAGTGGAGGCAATTGCCCAGCATTGGGACAATATAGAATAATAAAAAAGACGATGACACTGATATTTTTGAAAGCTTTGATTTACATCTCTCCAGGTTCACCTTGAGCGATGAGGGCTTGGTTCATCAGGAAGTATACTTCTCGATACGGCTCGCATTGTGAGGAGGTTGCAGTTGTGCGATAATGCAATACCGACTGGCTGGCTACGCTACGCCTATGCTACAGGATTTGGAGACAGTTTTGAAATAAATCTGGGTCGCCGACTCTCCAATTAACCTCTTCGAACGCCTCTCCACCGGATCAAAAGTTGCCTGGTAGTATTTTGCAATACCAGCTTATTATGTAGCTGCAGTACTCCATATACGAATGGATAGGTCCATTAGGTCCGAAGCGTTTTTTCGTATTTTCAAACGTTATACGAGTTCACATAATTTGCTTTTTTACAATGTATAAATATGTGAGCTGTCACGCCCTTTATAAATACTTGGGTTTTATTTAAGTAATAAGTTTATACTTATCTATATTTCCATTAAAATGTTATTTTATTATTTTTTTCCTTTCCTGGTATTTTGGCGTGGCTAGCTGGCATATGGTAAATAATTTGGTTATATGTTGTGTTCATTACCACACCTAGTGTTGTTTAAAGTCGTGTGTTCTCTTTTTAAATGAACAGACAGCTGTGCTGCTGGGGAGTTTGTTTCGCCACTTCTTCTTCCCAGCGAAAGCGCTAGGAAGTGGCGAAGGGCGGGCGTTTTGGAAGGACTGTCTTGTGTAATATTGACGTTCAAAAAGTGCTGATTGTTAACCTAATTAAATGAATAAATGGCTTTTGATTTTGAATGATAATCCGCTCAAAGCATTCATTGCCATTCAACAATTTACAGGCACTTTTAAATTGTAAATGAGTCAGAAAGTTGAAGCCCATTTTAAAACGTAGATCATTATAGAAAGGAAGGGGATAAACTTCCAAGGGCTAACT
This sequence comes from Sesamia nonagrioides, assembly GCA_017933935.1. Classification (NCBI taxonomy): domain Eukaryota; kingdom Metazoa; phylum Arthropoda; class Insecta; order Lepidoptera; family Noctuidae; genus Sesamia; species Sesamia nonagrioides. The sequence continues at coordinate 317,719 of JADWQK010001324.1, read as the reverse complement.
TTTCGAGGTAGATGTTACACAATCCTTTAAATAGCTTACATTGACACGAGATATGATCTAATCTATGTTTCATCATATTGCATCAATATGTGATATTCCACAGTTATGTGATATACTTTGAAGGCTACACGTGTAAACATTGAGATACTTATTCATGGTTCCGCCCTCAAAAGAAAGAACGGAACGCTCATAAGATCACTTCGTTGTCCGTATGTCTGTCTGCCTATCAAAAATTTTTTTTCTTGGGAAAGTTTGGAGTTATGAAATTGAAGTTAATCCTTACTTAATATTATAAATGGGAATGTGAGTTTGTTTATTTGTTTGTTTCGCTTACACGCCGTAACTACTGAACTGATTGCTTTGAAATTTTGCAGACGTAAAGTTAGAAGTTTTTAGAAGTTTCTTCAGTCCTTCTCTGTATGAGAGGAGACTTGTGCCCAGCAGTGGGACGATAAAAGGTTGATGATGATGATGAAAATTAGAAGTCCGGATTAAGTAATAGGGTACTTTTTATCCCGGAAATTAATATTCCCGAGGGAAAACTAAAAAGCGCGATATAACCGTACTCCACGCGGGCGAAGCCGCGGGCGAAAAGCTAGTAAGTACCTTATACTCAGGTATGTAATCCTTTGACTGCTTCAAGGGTTTAACTTACTTTAACAAATCTAACTTCTAAGATCGCAATCAAAATATACCAGCGTTTATGTTCCTTATACGCTGCATATTTTGACACTCGCGAAGGAATCACCACTACTCTCAAAACGGCGAAGGAAAAGATCGTGTAGAAAACGGCATGTCTTAGAGCTAAAATATCGAAGACATATGACTTTCACCAACCCGCACGGGGCCCGCGTGGTATTTTACGGCACACTCTCTCGGTGGTAGGCCATAACATCGGCTGCCGGCGGAAGTTACCACCCACCAGACAAAGTCTTGCCGCCAAGCGATTCGTCGTGTTCCGGCATGATGTGTGGTGAAGCCGTACGGAGGACGGGTCTGAGCGGTTGTGTTGCGATGTGTGGCGGGTACGATGCGCCAAATGTTGTTGTCTCGGAAGTTTGGTCGTGGAGAGTCTCCAGATCAATCTCCCTCTAGCGCAGCATCGTTTGGTCATGTTGGTCTTGGGTTTAACATTGCATCACCTCGCTCAACTGCCGTCATCCTTCCTATTCCTAAGTTTGATATATGAATAGGCTTAATAAACTAGTGCGCTTTACACTCAACGATTGCATCACTGCTTACCATCAGGCGGGATTGCAGTCAAGCACTAGTATATAACTATAAAAAAAAAAAAACACTCTCTCTCACCGAGAGGAGGCCTGTGTCCCAGGAATGGATTATGTATGTATGTAACGGAATCAAAAGCGGGTATTTGTTTATTTAATGATAATGAAATTTGTCGAAAAGCAATGTTATGTAAAAAACATAAAGGAAAAATCTGAAAACCGTTTATTTGTAATTACATACGCAACCCTCGGTGAGCGAGTCGGACTCGCGCTTGACTGGTTTTTACTTACTAAGGGCTCGTTGACATGGACCCCAGTGCTAAGGGGTGCCTCAAGGGATGTAGCATCGGGCATGCGTGCCATGTTCGACCTCTATCAAGAGATATCCGATTGCGCCAATTTATACCCGACAACGGATACTGATTTAATTCAATTTCTAGTATTGAGCCTGACTTGGTATCGTATTGATTGAAGGCAGTGTTAGTATACCAAAGTCAATTCAAGATTAGCGAAGTGGCTTCGCATTCAGCGAACGTGGTGATTACGCTCAATCCTTCTCTGCCTTCTGTGCCCAGCAGTGGGACGATTGTTTTACACCATGACCTCAGCTTTGCATATTATATTCTCTATTTGACGGATCTTGCTACTATAAATTACCTATCTCTCTGATTTGGAAAACGGTTTATGCCTATCTGTATTGATGACATGGATCTTAGTGTAAATTCTACGATTATGATTGATGGCAGTAACTCTATAGGTAGAAGAGTCTTGGAAGATAAGGCGTTTTAACCTTTTCAAACTACAATGTTATAATATGACCTCACTATAAATCTAAAACTTGGTTCCTTGATAGCTAAATACTCCGTAAATCCTTATTATTTATAACCTATCACAAATAAAGCTAATTTGATTTAGTTGACACCTGGGCCCAGAAATCTATGGAGTCATTCCCTTCTCCTTTTGAATATACCTACTTTTTAAGGTGTACCAAAATGGGTAGAGGGTACCTTTTATTCCGAAAAAAGGTCTGTTCTGTAAAGAGGAAAACAACATAATAGATGCCACGTGTATTTCGAGTCATGATTGAATGTTGAATTAAAACTTGATTGTCAAAATCTAAATTAACGTAGTGAGGCCGCGGGCAAAAACTAGTTACATATATACTAAAAACAAGAGACTTTTTAAACATTTACTCTCCAATACTATAATTTTCTTTGCATATAAAATCTTCAATTATAAGGAGTAAAAATACACGACGCCATATATATTTTACTAGCTTTCCGCCCGCGGCTTCGCCTGCGTGGTATTCGGTTATATCGCGGTTTTTAGATTTCTCTCGGCAATATGAAATTTTTCCGGTATAAAAAGTACTATATTATTTAATCCGGACTTCTAATTTTACGTCTACAAAATTTCAAAGTACTTAATCGGTTCAGAAGTTACAGCGTGAAAGTGGAACAAACAAACTTACTTTCCCATTTATAACATAAATAAGGATTTCCATGCATTTTTCTTAATTTCCTTTAAAAAACTTATTTGATGCACATTGTGAAAGTAGTTTATTCAGAATCGCTGTCTGTCATTTTTATTATCCACTAGCTGTGCCCCGCGGTTTCACCCGCGTAAGCTTCGAACCGAAAGAGCTCAGTTGATATAAAATAAGCGCCTGTTAAAATAATGCGAGCAATATGTTCGTTCGCGTTTGCTCCCGTTTTCGCAACATTTTTTGTTCCTGCTCTGCTCCTATTGGTCATAGCGGGATGTTTTATAGCCTATGTCCTTTCTCAGGCTCTAGACTATCTGTGTACCAAATTTCATTACAATCGGTTTAGTAGTTTTGGCGTGAAAGCCGGACAGACAGACAGACAGGCAGACAGAGATACTTTCGCATTTATAATATTAGTATGGATTATTGTCAACCTCAAAAATAATTGAAACTACTTAATTTACTGTCACAGTTTAGGTGTACAGTCAAACAAACCAAAATGGATGAAGTAGGTATCTGCTATGCTGGGCACGTGTGCAACTATGTGCGTGCGTAGATTTGTAATGTGACCACAATTTTCTTCCACAAGCAGCATAACTAATTTAATCAAAAAAAAAAACAATGTTCAATACATATTAATAAAAATTGTGTGTTTTGTTTTTTATTAAAATTTCAAACTAGTGCCTGACCGCTATCCCGCCTGATGGTAAGCAGTGATGCAATCGTTGATGGTAAAGCGCGGTTGTTTATAAGGAGCCTATTCACTAATAAAACTGACTGAATAGGAAGGAAGAGGCAGGCAGGCAAGAAGGCACTTGAGTGAGATGATGCAATGTTAAACCCAACAACACGCCCAACGATGCTCCACCAAAGGGAGATTGAACTCGGGATCATAAGGCGACATGGAGAGTGCGATTGTCGCAACCCAGTGCTTGTGGCACGCCACAATAGCGGCGGTAATTCCCCTCTTTGAGGAGTGGCTAGAGAGGCGCCACGGCGCCCTAACTTTCCGCCTGACGCAGGTCCTCACCGGACACGGTTGCTTCGGGAGGTTCTTGTTCCGTATTAGGCGGGAGGAAATGCCAGGGTGTCACCATTGTGTGGATCGCTCTTAGGACACGGTGGAGCATACGATGGAGGTCTGCCCGGCTTGGGTAGAGCACCACCGTGTCCTAGTAGCGGCAATCGACGGCGATTTCTCGCGTCCGACCCTGGTCCAGGCCATGGTCCGGAGCGAGAGCGCATGGCAGGCCGTCACCTCCTTCTGCGAAGCAGTGATGCTGGCAAAGGAGGAGGCGGAGCGCGTTAGGCAACGGGAATCCCAGCGCCCTCCCGCCACTAGCCGCCGCTGGAGACGCCCTGGTCGGGAGACGACACCTAACTCCCAGCCACCGTAGGCGCGGGCCTGCGGGCGGTGAGCAGTGGTCAGTTCGCCGCCCGGTAAGGACCGGCCCGAATCGACGGCGCGTCGTGTTTCACGTGCGTCTCAAAGAGATGTCAGCACATCGTGACGGGGTCCACTAAGACCGATGCCTCATTCATGATTTCCCACCACAGCAAAAAAAAAAAAGAAAGAAAAAAAGGGAGATTGATCTGGAGACCCTCCAAGACCAAACTCCCGACACAACAACATTTGACGCATCGTACTCGGCCGCCATCGAAACACACCCGTCCTCTGTACGCCTTCACCAAAGGTGTAACATAACATTCTAATTTAGGTGTTTGTTGGTGTGCGTCAAATTACTCCGGGACTTGTTGTATACAAAATCTTTTGTTTTATTGTACAAAGTTAAACATATGACGCCATGTTGATACCAGGACACAACAACCACACGTCTTCTGAGAACCGGGAAGTTAATTAAACTCCTAATTGTGTACACCAGAGAGGAAAGTATTAATTACAACACGTATTTATTATGTAAGGCAAATTATTTTCCTTTTACACAACGATTGAGCGAATATGAGAGGAAATGGCTGTGTTTGCTAATGTTGTTTACGTAGCTACGCTCCATTGTATTTCCAGCGTAATTTTCGATCCCAAGGGAATATACGGATAAAACTATCCTATGTATATGTCAATCCGGGTTATATACTGCCTGTGTGCTTTTTTATTCAAATCCCTTTAGCAGTTTTTTTTTAAATAATTATACAGTATGTTAAATAACAGAGGGCGTTCCCTTAAACTCGTTAATATATATCATTAATAGATTAAAATAAAAATATCAGCATAGAAAAATAAGCATAAAAAAATCCGAATAAAAAAAATTCTAATAGGAAATAAATTTGAAACCTCCTGTTTTAAATCAAAATAGTAGTCGTCATGTATAAATAAATTGCGACGTTGCTGTCTTTCATGTTCGCGTGTACAGTGTGTTTCTTTTACATGTCAATTTAAAATTTTTATTGAATATTTTCATATTGGAAAAAATTTTAAAACATTTTGTTTTCGAATGGAAATATATTTTTTAGCATGTATGTATGCTATACTATTTCGGGTTAACGGGAACGCCCTCTGTTAGTTAACATACTGTATATTATTGCTTAACTGCAATCCAGTCTGATGGTAAGCAGTGACGCCATCGTTGATTGTAAAGCGCACTAGTTTATTAAGGAACCTTAGTAAATAGGAAGGAAGACGGCAGTTGAGCGAGGCGATGCAATGTTAAACCCAACAACACGACCAACGATTCTGCGCCAGAGGGAGATTGCTCTGGAGACCTTCCACAACCAAACTCTCGATACAACAACATTTGCTGCATTGTACCCGGCACACATCGCAACACAACTGCTCAGATCCGTCCTCCATTCGGCTTCAGCAGACATCATGCCGGAACACGACGAATCGCTTGGGGATAATACTTTGTCTGGTGGGTGGTAACTTCTGCCGGGAGCCGATGTTATGGCCTACCACCGAGTAAAAAAGTATTTGCGCAAAAAAGTAACAGAGATACATCCACACAAACTTTTGCATTTACAATACTAGTAAGTAGTAGGATTCTTCGGTAGTAGTGGTGGTCCAGTGGTAACTAGACGTTGTAGGACGTGGGTGGGAACCCAACCAGGCTCGTAACTTAGTACCTACTCATCTTATATCGTCAATCGAATTATTTTATATTATACGTATGTATAATACGTGTGTATATTATACGTATGGATATGTCCTTTCTAAGTATACCTTGGACACCAATGACTGAAGGTGAAGGAAAACATCTTGAGGAAACCTGGACTTTATAAGTCTGAAATCGCCAACCCGCATTGAGCAAGCGTGGTGATTACGCTCAATCCTTCTCTGTATGAGAGGAGACCTGTGCCCAGCAGTGGGACGATAAAAAGGTTGATGATGATACGTATGTTATTGTTTTATGTGTATTACAAGGTTTCACTCTTCTAAATATTTAATTTACTAGAACAAAACTAGCCAGCGGGGTAATTGAGTAACACACTGTCACTAACAATGGGTTTCATTTTGACAGTTGAATAACATTCATTGCGTTATTTACGTTGTTGGGTAGAGACTTTTTCGAATGTCAACAGCAATGGATTAGAAAGTCGCATATACAGCTTAGGTAGGTCACACACCTCTGCCTAATCCCTTGCGGTAAAAAGTCGTGATTTATTTAAGTATTTAATACTTCCACACCACATAAATGTCCAGAGGCGGACTTAATGCCACAGGGATTTTCTACCAGTCTATACCTGTGGGGTTGTTTTATAGGTTTTGTGGGTAAGTAAAGAAACGATTTCCAAAACTACACACAGAGTTCGACAGTTCCTCAAAATATTCAGATATCATCATCGTCATCATCATTTCAGCCGAAAGACGTCCACTGTTGGACATAGGCCTCCTCCAAGGATCACCACGACGACCGGTCGTGCGCCTCCCGCATCCAGCGGTTTCACACGACCTTCACCAGGTCGTCGGTCAACCTTGTTAGGGGTATACCTACGTTGTGTCTTCCGGTGAGTTGTCGCCACTCGAGAACCCGTCGGCTACATCGGGTATCGGTCCTACGGGCGCTGCCCGGCCAACTGCTACTCTCGTTCTTCAGCGGATCTCCTTATTGTTGATTCGATCACGCAGTGAAACCCCAAGCATAGCAATTTATGATATATACAGATAAATATTCTCTCATAAATCACCACGAACGAAGTAAAGCGCGCTAGTTTATTAAGGAATCTTAGTAAATAGGAAGGAAGACGGCAGTTGAGTGAGGTGATGCAATGTTAAACCCAACAACACGACCAACGATTCTGCGCCAGAGGGAGATTGCTCTGGAGACCTTCCACAACCAAACTCTCGATACAACAACATTTGGTGCATTGTACCCGGCACACATCGCAACACAACTGCTCAGATCCGTCCTCCATTCGGCTTCAGCAGACATCATGCCGGAACACGACGAATCGCTTGGGGATAATACTTTGTCTGGTGGGTGGTAACTTCTGCCGGGAGCCGATGTTATGGCCTACCAGCAAGTAAAGAAGTCATCATCATCATCATCACAGCGATAATCCCAGTCGCATCCGAAACTTTTTCAGCAGCAGTTAGACTGGTAAAGCGGACCCCAGACTCCAAAAGTCTGGGGTCCGCTTTACCAGTCTAACTGCTCATTTGGCTAAGCTAAGATATTTTCCGTGAAGCGACTGCCGTCTGACCTCCACAACCCGAAGGCGATATCGAAGCATTGCAGTTAGACCAATTGCTGGACTTTTGAGGGCTCCAACAACCCGTAACGACTGCCACTAGATGTTCGTATGGCAACCGGGACCAACGGCTTAACGTGCTTTCCGAGGCACGACCAGACCAGTGCAAATATTCATATTCATGCATACAAATATAATTGCACTGCGCGGGGATTGAACCCCCGAGTTACGAGCGCCTCCTTGCGCAACGGCCGCGTTCGCTACCGCTACGCCACGGAGGTTGTCACCGAGTAAAAAAGTAACAGAGATACATCCACACAAACTTTTGCATGTACAATACTAGTAAGTAGTAGGATTCTTCGGTAGTAGTGGTGGTCCAGTGGTAACTAGACGTTGTAGGACGTGGGTGGGAACCCAACCAGGCTCGTAACTTAGTACCTACTCATCTTATATCGTCAATCGAATTATTTTATATAAATACTAGCTGACCCGGCGAACTTCGTTCCGCCTTAAAGGCAATATCACATGACTACTTTTTAAATTAGGATAATTTTAAATAAATGAATATTATTATTCAATGATTCTTTATTTGGGAGCACAATCCTGGCGATTCTCCGGAAATCTTTAAAATGCTACAATACTCGCAAACAACATCCATTGGCCCAATGCAAACGCCATTGCGCAATATTATATGCGTATTGAAACGCTGCCCGATTCAAATCAGTATTTGATGAATTTCTTCTTGTGTTTCGTAAATTATCTAGCGCTTGATCTCTGAGGTTTGCTCGACGATTTCGCATTGCCAACCGAGCCGTTTCACGGGCTGCCTCCCTTTGTACTGGTGAGTGAGAAGCACGAAGTCGAGCCATACCAAGGCTGCGCCTTCAAGTGCAATTTCTTGCTCTTCTTCAGTTTTTTTTTTTTTTTGTTGTGGATGGGATATCATCAAGTGACCTCTCCCGCTCTGGGCGGAGCGGAAGGGCGTGTCAGACTTTTATTGACTAACACCCACCCGTGTTCCTTCACTTGCCTGTGCAACGGCCAGTGCCATGGTTTCTTTTTTAATCAACCCGTAACCCTGTGGACCAGTCCTCGTGGACACCGTCAAGGTGTGCTGACATCTCTTTGAGGCACGTGTGAAACACAATGGGCCGTAAACCCGGGCCTGGTTCTTACAAGGAGGCTAGCTGCCTATCCCTCGCCGCCCGCAAGCCCGCGCCTACGGCGATTGGGAGTCCGATGTTGCCTCCCGACCAGGGCGCTTCCTGCGGCGGTTTGAGCCGTGAGTGTAGTGGGATTTCCGCTCCCTCACCCGCTCCGCCTCCTCCTTTGCCAGCATCACTGCTTCACAGAAGGAGGTGAAAGCTTGCCATGCACTCTTGCTCCGGACTATGGCCCGAACCAGGGTCGGACGCGAGAGATCGCCGCCGATCGCCGCCACGAGAACACGGCTGTGCTCTATCCAAGCCGGGCAGACCTCCACCTTATGCTCCACTGTGTCCTCAGGGCGATGCACACAGTGGTCACCCTGGCGTTTCCTCCCGCCTTATACGGAACAGGAACCTCCCGAGACAGCCGTGTCCGGTGACGACCTACGTCAGTCGGAAGGTGAGGACGCCGTGGCGCCTCTCTAGCTACTCCTCAAAGAGGGGACTTACCGCCGCTATTGCGGCGTGCTCAGTGCTGGATTGCGACAATCACACTTTCCATGTCGCCATGAGACCCCGCCGGAGCTCTGTCTGCTGTACTGCGATTTTTCGCGGCAACAGAGTTGTGCCTCCTCTCATCACTCCCACATGTGGGCGAGGGATAGTGTTTCTCCACAATTTAATGGATGTTATTATACATCTAAACGTTTCTTTTTAATTACTCTATCTATTAAAAGAAACCTCATCAAAATCTGTTTCGCAGTTTTAAAGATTTAATCATACAAAGGAACATAGGGAAGAGAAAGTAACTTTGTTTTATAGTATGTAGTGAAGTGGTAAATGGCACAGCAATACAATATTAGAAATTTTGAAGTTGAAGGTTGCTTTGGGGCTTTTATTAAAAAAATTAAACCGGCAGAGAGCATTTATATTCCTTGCTTTAAATAAATGCATCAACATTCAACCGGTAAGACTTTTTTTTTTTTTTTTGAGTAGTGTAGGAGTGTGTTTGTACCATTTTTAACAAATGAACCGCTAACTTATATTTTGACTGAGTTGTTTTGTTATTCCATGTCAGTTGCGTTTTGTTATACCATGTCTTATGTCACGTCACACGGAAACGACGGGAACAACGGGAATGGGATAAAAAGTATCCTATGTGATATGTCCTTCTCCCAGTTCTAACAATACCTCCCTAACAATTTTGAGCCATACTGGTTAAGCGGTTCTTGAGTTATAAATAGAGTAACTAACACGACTTTCATTTATATACATAGACTTCATTCAAATCGGACCAGCCTAGGAGGAATTCAGTGACGTACACACGTACAGCAGATTTAGGATGGAAAGAAGAAACCCATGGAAAACATTGTCATCTACATTTGTAACAAAGATATCATACCTTTTTTTTTTTTTTTGTTCATCCAGTGGAAATCTCTACCAGACCGTCCTCCGTCTGGGGGTCGACGGAGGGTGTGCCGGGCTCTCACCGGCTAAAACCACTGGAGCGTTCCTCTTCTTGCCTATGGCCAGGCGTGCGGGTTCTAGTTTGCTATAACGCCGCATCCACGGCAGGCCTTGACCCGCCGCGCGCGAGATCGGCGGGTCACTCTTCCCCCCCTCCTTCCATCAGGTAGGCGTGTAGGAACAGCCACTACACGCCTACTCCGGCCCTAGCGACGGGCGACGGACTCCCCCGGTCCTCGGCCCGTCGGTCTCTCGTTATGGAGGAAGCGGATCGACCTCGGCTTCCCTCCTCCTCCGGCCAGCGCGCCGTCGGCGGGACGGGAGAGTGCTCAGTGCCTCCCTCTCCCGTTCGGCCGTCTCCTTCGCGGAGATTATCTCCTCGCAGAAGGAGACGACCGCGTCCCATGACTCCTCGCTGTCGATCATGGCTCTGACCACGGCCGGCAGCGAGAGGTCGGTTCCGCCGATCGCTGCGGTGAGCGCACGGCGCTGCTCGTCCCACGCTGGACACTCCTCTAGGGTGTGCCGCGCCGTCTCCTCTGCCCCGCCACCGCAGTGATGGCACGCCGGTGTCGGCTCCTGACCGATACGACACAGGTAACTGCCGAAACACCCGTGTCCGGTCAGCACCTGCGTCGCACGGAAGGTGAGCGCCCCATGCCGTTTCCGGTCGATCCACTCCTCCATGTAGGGTCTTACCGCCGCTATGACGGCGTGCCCTAAAGATATCACACCTCTCTCTACCCCTAGAGCTCTTGTTTCTGTCTCTTTAAGTAAAATAAAAAATCTTAAACAATTATTTATTTCTATTTATTTTTTTCTCTTTTAGTTCATAAGTACAAATTTAGTTAAATAAAAAAAATATCTCATTTATATTTTTATTTTTTAAGTAACTAAAACAATTAAAAAAAACTATAAACTTGTCTAAAAACAAAAAAAAAAGCTTGTGATTGACCGGGTTTGAACCGAGGAACACCAGCCATCGCGAGTAGACCATACCAATAACGACTACGCTACAGCCGCTATGTCAAGCCGCGCGAAATTAGCGCCCATATTATGCGTGAAATATTGGGAAAGAGAAAACTCGAAAATATGCGCTTCCCCAGACATAAGACTGAGCTAGATCGATTTTTCGTCCCCGAAAACCACCACATATTAATTTTCAGCGAAATCGTTAGGGCCGTTTCCGAGATCACATGCTTCTTCAAGCGATTAGCGCCATCTGCCGGGTTGATTTTTGAATCTAAACGATCCAGGTCGCCACTCAAACGCATACAGAAAAATTCATTAAAATCGGTCAAGCCGTTTAGGAGGAGTTCAATGACATACACACGTACAGCAGAATTATATATATAAAGATGTATGTTATTGTTTTATGTATAAGGGGTGTATCTGACATTGACGCACAAACGAGTAGCATGGATCTAGTACATGATTCTGAACCTCCCAGTGGTGGAATTTTTCGTCGGCTTTTTCATGATTTAAAAAATATTATATGAAGTTTTTTTCACTTAAGACCGTTCAAAATTGCTATACTTTTATACCCAACTAGCTGACCCGGCGAACTTCGTTCCGCCTTAAAGGCAATATCACATGACTACTTTTTAAATTAGGATAATTTTAAATATGTAAATGAATATTTTTATTCAATGATTCTTTATTTGGGAGCACAATCCTGGCGATTCTCCGGAAATCTTTAATGTGCTACAATACTCGCAAACAACATCCATTGGCCCAATGCGAACGCCATTGCGCTATATTATATGCGTATTGAAACGCTGCCCGATTCAAATCAGTATTTGATGAATTTTTTCTTGTGTTTCGTAAATTATCTAGCGCTTGATCTCTGAGGTTTGCTCGACGATTTCGCATTGCCAACCCAGCCATTTCACGGGCTGCCTCACTTTGCTCTGGTGAGTGAGAAGCACGAAGTCGAGCCATACTAAGGCTGCGCCTTCAAGTGCAATTTCTTGCTCTTCTTCAGTTTTTTTTTTTTTTTTGTGGATGGGAAATCATCAAGTGACCTCTCCCGCTCTGGGCGGAGCGGAAGGGCGTGTCAGACTTTTATTGACTAAAACCCACCCGTGTTCCTTCACTTGCCTGGGCAACGGCCAGTGCCATGGTTTCGTTTTTAATCAACCCGTAACCCTGTGGACCAGTCCTCGTGGACACCGTCAAGGTGTGCTGACATCTCTTTGAGGCACGTGTGAAACACAATGGGCCGTCAACCCGGGCCTGGTTCTTACAAGGAGGCGAGCTGCCTATCCCTCGCCGCCCGCAAGCCCGCGCCTACGGTGATTGGGAGTCCGATGTTCCCTCCCGACCAGGGCGCTTCCTGCGGCGGTTTAAGCCGTGAGTGTAGTGGGATTTCCGCTCCCTCACCCGCTCCGCCTCCTCCTTTGCCAGCATCACTGCTTCACAAAACCAGCTGAAAGCTTGCCATGCACTCTTGCTCCGGACTGTGGCCCGGTCCAGGGTCGGACGCGAGAGATCGCCGCCGATCGCCGCCACGAGAACACGGCTAAGCTCTATCCAAGCCGGGCAGACCTCCACCTTATGCTCCACCGTGTCCTCAGGGTGATGCACACAGTGGTCACCCTGGCGTTTCCTCCCGCCTTATACGGAACAGGAACCTCCCGAAACAGCCGTATCCGGTGAGGACCTACGTCAGTCGGAAGGTGAGGACGCCGTGGCGCCTCTCTAGCTACTCCTCAAAGAGAGGACTTACCGGCTCTATTGCGGCGTACTCAGTGCTGGATTGCGACAATCACACTTTCCATGTCGCCATGAGACCCCGCCGGAGCTCTGTCTGCTGTACTGCGATTTTTCGCGGCAACAGAGTTGTGCCTCCTCTCATCACTCCCACATGTGGGCGAGGGATAGTGTTTCTCCACAATTTAATGGATGTTATTATACATATAAACGTTTCTTTTTAATTACTCTATCTATTAAAAGAAACTTCATCAAAATCTGTTTCGCAGTTTTAAAGATTTAATCATACAAAGGAACATAGGGAAAGAGAAAGTAACTTTGTTTTATAGTATGTAGTGAAGTGGTAAATGGTACAGCAATACAATATTAGAAATTTTGAAGTTGAAGTTTGCTTTGGGGCTTTTATTAAAAAAATTAAACCGGCAGAGAGCATTTATATTCCTTGCTTTAAATAAATGCATCAACATTCAACCGGTAAGACTTTTTTTAATATGCTGAGTAGTGTAGGAGTGTGTTTGTACCATTTTTTAACAAATGAACCGCTAACTTATATTTTGACTGAGTTGTTTTGTTATTCCATGTCAGTTGCGTTTTGTTAAACCATGTCTTATGTCACGTCACACGGGAACGACAGGAACCGCGGGAACGGGATAAAAAGTATCCTATGTGATATGTCCTTCTCCCAGTTCTTATCTAACTCCCTACCAATTTTGAGTCATACTGGTTAAGCGGTTCTTGAGTTATAAATATAGTAACTAACACGACTTTCATTTATATACATAGACTTCATTCAAATCGGACCAGCCTAGGAGGAATTCAGTGACGTACACACGTACAGCAGATTTAGGATGGAAAGAAGAAACCCACGGAAAGCATTGTCATCTACATTTGTAACAAAGATATCATACCTTTTTTTTTTTTTGTTCTCCCAGTGGAAATCTCTACCAGACCGTCCTCCGTCTGGGGGTCGACGGAGGGTGTGCCGGGCTCTCACCGGCTAAAACCACTGGAGCGTTCCTCTTCTTGCCTATGGCCAGGGGTGCGGGTTCTAGTTTGCTATAACGCCGCATCCCCGGCAGGCCTTGACCCGCCGCGCGCGAGATCGGCGGGTCCCTCTTCCTCCCCTCCTTCCATCAGGTAGGCGTGTAGGAACAGCCACTACACGCCTACTCCGGCCCTAGCGACGGACGTCGGACTCCCCCGGTCCTCGGCCCGTCGGCCTCTCGTTATGGAGGAAGCGGATCGACCCCGGCTTCCCTCCTCCTCCGGCCAGCGCGCCGTCGGCGGGACGGGAGAGTGCTCAGTGCTTCCCTCTCCCGTTCGGCCGTCTCCTTCGCGGAGATTACCTCTTCGCAGAAGGAGACGACCACGTCCCATGACTCCCCGCTGTCGACCATGGTTCTGACCACGGCCGGCAGCGAGAGGTCGTTTCCGCCGATCGCTGCGGTGAGCGCACGGCGCTGCTCGTCCCACGCTGGACACTCCTCTAGGGTGTGCCGCGCCGTGTCCTCTGCCCCGCCACCGCAGTGATGGTACGCCGGTGTCGGCTCCCGACCGATACGACACAGGTAACTGCCGAAACACCCGTGTCCGGTCAGCACCTGCGTCGCACGGAAGGTGAGCGCCCCATGCCGTTTCCGGTCGATCCACTCCTCTATGTAGGGTCTTACCGCCGCTATGACGGCGTGCCCTAAAGATATCATACCTCTCTCTACCCCTAGAGCTCTTGTTTCTGTCTCTTTAAGTAAAATAAAAAATCTTAAACAATTATTTATTTCTATTTATTTTTTTCTCTTTTAGTTCATAAGTACAAATTTAGTTAAATAAAAAAAATATCTCATTTATTTTTTTATTTTTTAAGTAACTAAAACAATTAAAAAACCGGGTTTGAACCGAGGAACACCAGCCATCGCGAGTAGACCATACCAATAACGACTACGCTACAGCCGCTATGTCAAGCCGCGCGAAATTAGCGCCCATATTATGCGTGAAATATTGCGAAAGAGAAAACTCGAAAATATGCGCTTCCCCAGACATAAGACTGAGCTAGATCGATTTTTCGTCCCCGAAAACCACCACATATTAATTTTCAGCGAAATCGTTAGGGCCGTTTCCGAGATCACATGCTTCTTCAAGCGAGTAGCGCCATCTGCCGGGTTGATTTGTGAATCTAAACGATCCAGGTCGCCACTCAAACGCATACAGAAAAATTCATTAAAATCGGTCAAGCCGTTTAGGAGGAGTTCAATGACATACACACGTACAGCAGAATTATATATATAAAGATGTATGTTATTGTTTTATGTATAAGGGGTGTATCTGACATTGACGCACAAACGAGTAGCATGGATCTAGTACATGATTCTGAACCTCCCAGTGGTGGAATTTTTCGTCGGCTTTTTCATGATTTAAAAAATATTATATGAAGTTTTTTTCACTTAAGACCGTTCAAAATTGCTATACTTTTATACCCAACTAGCTGACCCGGCGAACTTCGTTCCGCCTTAAAGGCAATATCACATGACTACTTTTTAAATTAGGATAATTTTAAATACACACATCAAAAGTGTCTAGGGATCAAGCATTTTTATGCGGATTTCTTGAGATTGAGATGTGGCTTTGTAATAAATTTATGATTTTATAAATTTATATGGATCCTTTTTGGTGCATTTCATAATTTGAATCAGGAACTGTGAATCAAATTCGAGTAAAAGATGAAAATCAGCTGTCAATATTTTCCTATAAAAACATACAACGCATTGAAGACATTATTAGTGCTACTGTTTCCCTACTACTGATTAAAACCAACGTTATTATGGAGCGGCGACGTCATTTAAGCAGGGAAGAAATGCTCAGAGCCGTGGGAATGATAGAAGCTGGTTCCCGGCAACGTACTGTGGCTTTAGGTCTGAATACAAGTCAGAGTGTTATCAGTCGACTTTGGACACGTTACCGAAGCACTGGTACCGTGGCTGAGCGCCATGGAGGACGGTATCGCTGCACCACACGGAGACAAGACCGATACATTCAAATCTTAACTCGAAGAGCTCCAACAATACCCGCCATGATGTTAGCCGTGAGGCTTCATCACTCTTCAGGGAACTTAATTAGCGACCAAACAGTCAGAAGCCGCTTGCATGAAGTGAACCTTCATTCCCGAAGACCGCTACGGGTACCACCTATAGCAATGCACAATCGTAGGATTCGATATCAATGGGCTCTTGAACCCAGAAATTGGGCAGAAGAACAATGGCGTTTCGTGTGCTTTTCTGATGAGTCTCGTTTTGGTATGAGACCGGATACAAGACGTATACGACACTGGAGAACCCCTGGACGCCAACAGCGATTAAAATCCTGCCAGGAATTCCATCCTTATAGTGGTGGAACCATCATGGTATGGGCGGGTATTTGGATCGGCGGAAGAACTGAGTTGATTTGGATCAGAGGCAACCTCAACGCTCAAATTTATGCTGAAACGATTGTATCAGACGTCATCGTTCCTCTACAAGTGCAAATCGGTCCCATATTTCAGTTAATGCATGATAATGCACGACCGCACACCGCAAGAGTTGTAAGACAGACTCTCGCCGCAGCTAACATCAATGTCCTGCCCTGGCCTGCTCAGTCGCCAGACTTGAACCCGATTGAGCATGCATGGGATATGCTACAGAGAAGAGCTCTGCCGAATATGGAGGGTATCCAGTCGCAAGAAGACCTTTTTTGTTGTTGCAACGAACATGGGCGGCCATTCCACAGCGTGATTTGGATGAACTCATTTTGAGTATGCCAAACCGATGTTCTTGTGTTGTTAGTGTTCGCGGTAGAAACACGGATTATTAATTGTTTAAGTTACCCAATAAAATTTTAGAGAAAACTGTTATTTCAGTCTTTTTTTTTTTTTTTTTTGTTAGTGGTTCAAATGTCAAATATCCTTTTATTAGGAAAATGGCAAATTTCTTTATTAATGCAAAGGTGACTTGGTTTATCGTTACTGTGACAAACGAAAACACTTTATTTGATGAATCCTTAAAGAAAATTTTAATTAATATCAATCAGGAGAAAAGTTATTGCAAAAATATATGTTGATCCCTAGACACTTTTGATGTGTGTAAATGAATATTTTTATTCAATGATTCTTTATTTGGGAGCACAATCCTGGCGATTCTCCGGAAATCTTTAATGTGCTACAATACTCGCAAACAACATCCATTGGCCCAATGCGAACGCCATTGCGCTATATTATATGCGTATTGAAACGCTGCCCGATTCAAATCAGTATTTGATGAATTTTTTCTTGTGTTTCGTAAATTATCTAGCGCTTGATCTCTGAGGTTTGCTCGACGATTTCGCATTGCCAACCCAGCCATTTCACGGGCTGCCTCACTTTGCTCTGGTGAGTGAGAAGCACGAAGTCGAGCCATACTAAGGCTGCGCCTTCAAGTGCAATTTCTTGCTCTTCTTCAGTTTTTTTTTTTTTTTTGTGGATGGGAAATCATCAAGTGACCTCTCCCGCTCTGGGCGGAGCGGAAGGGCGTGTCAGACTTTTATTGACTAAAACCCACCCGTGTTCCTTCACTTGCCTGTGCAACGGCCAGTGCCATGGTTTCTTTTTTAATCAACCCGTAACCCTGTGGACCAGTCCTCGTGCACACCGTCAAGGTGTGCTGACATCTCTTTGAGGCACGTGTGAAACACAATGGGCCGTCAACCCGGGCCTGGTTCTTACAAGGAGGCGAGCTGCCTATCCCTCGCCGCCCGCAAGCCCGCGCCTACGGCGATTGGGAGTCCGATGTTGCCTCCCGACCAGGGCGCTTCCTGCGGCGGTTTAAGCCGTGAGTGTAGTGGGATTTCCGCTCCCTCACCCGCTCCGCCTCCTCCTTTGCCAGCATCACTGCTTCACAGAAGGAGGTGAAAGCTTGCCATGCACTCTTGCTCCGGACTGTGGCCCGGACCAGGGTCGGACGCGAGAGATCGCCGCCGATCGCCGCCACGAGAACACGGATAAGCTCTATCCAAGCCGGGCAGACCTCCACCTTATGCTCCACCGTGTCCTCAGGGTGATGCACACAGTGGTCACCCTGGCGTTTCCTCCCGCCTTATACGGAACAGGAACCTCCCGAAACAGCCGTATCCGGTGAGGACCTACGTCAGTCGGAAGGTGAGGACGCCGTGGCGCCTCTCTAGCTACTCCTCAAAGAGAGGACTTACCGGCTCTATTGCGGCGTACTCAGTGCTGGATTGCGACAATCACACTTTCCATGTCGCCATGAGACCCCGCCGGAGCTCTGTCCGCTGTACTGCGATTTTTCGCGGCAACAGAGTTATGCCTCCTCTCATCACTCCCACATGTGGGCGAGGGATAGTGTTTCTCCACAATTTAATGGATGTTATTATACATATAAACGTTTCTTTTTAATTACTCTATCTATTAAAAGAAACCTCATCAAAATTTGTTTCGCAGTTTTAAAGATTTAATCATAGAAAGGAACATAGGGAAAGAGAAAGTAACTTTGTTTTATAGTATGTAGTGAAGTGGTAAATGGCACAGCTATACAATATTAGAAATTTTGAAGTTGAAGTTTGCTTTGGGGCTTTTATTAAAAAATTAAACCGGCAGAGAGCATTTATATTCCTTGCTTTAAATAAATGCATCAACATTCAACCGGTAAGACTTTTTTTTATTATGTTGAGTAGTGTAGGAGTGTGTTTGTACCATTTTTAACAAATGAACCGCTAACTTATATTTTGACTGAGTTGTTTTGTTATTCCATGTCAGTTGCGTTTTGTTAAACCATGTCTTTCACACGGGAACGACAGGAACCGCGGGAACAGGATAAAAAGTATCCTATGTGATATGTCCTTCTCCCAGTTCTTATCTACCTCCCTACCAATTTTGAGCCATACTGGTTAAGCGGTTCTTGAGTTATAAATATAGTAACTAACACGACTTTCATTTATATACATAGACTTCATTCAAATCGGACCAGCCTAGGAGGAATTCAGTGACATACACACGTACAGCAGATTTAGGATGGAAAGAAGAAACCCATGGAAAGCATTGTCATCTACATTTGTAACAAAGATATCATACCTCTCTCTACCCCTATAGCTCTTGTTTCTGTCTCTTTAAGTAAAATAAAAAATCTTAAATAATTATTTATTTCTATTTATTTTTTTCTCTTTTAGTTCATAAGTACAAATTTAGTTAAATAAAAAAATATCTTTTTTATTTTTTCGCCTTTTAGTTCTTATGTACAATTATATTTTTAAGTAACTAAAAAAATTAAAAAAAAACTATAAACTTGTCTAAAAACAAAAAAAAAACTTGTGATTGACCGGGTTTGAACCGAGGAACACCAGCCATCGCGAGTAGACCATACCAATATTGACTACGCTACAGCCGCTATGTCAAGCCGCGCGAAATTAGCGCCCATATTATGCGTGAAATATTGCGAAAGAGAAAACTCGAAAATATGCGCTTCCCCAGACATAAGACTGAGCTAGATCGATTTTTGTCCCCGAAAACCACTACATATTAATTTTCAACGAAATCGTTAGGGCCGTTTCCGAGATCACATGCTTCTTCAAGCGATTAGCGCCATCTGCCGGGTTGATTTGTGAATCTAAACGATCCAGGTCGCCACTCAAACGCATACAGAAAAATTCATTAAAATCGGTCAAGCCGTTTAGGAGGAGTTCAATGACATACACACGTACAGCAGAATTATATATATAAAGATAAGACTTTAAAGTAAAAATTAATTAATTCGCTAATTACACAAAAAATCGCAATGAAAACAAAACTCGAAAAACTATCTTATCAGCTGATTTGATGGAGTTCACATCATGGATCAACGTCATACCTACAACCCGCACGGCGGCACGCTTGCAACGTTCAAATACCGAGCCGACACTTTTTTTAACCACTGTGAATTCTGTAACCGTTCATTAACGACATAAATGACTATCATAATTTTATTAGTGGCATGCGGTGTAGCCTATCCGCGAAGTTTGCGTTACGATGTCAGATACACCCTGTGTTGCAAGGTTTCATTCTTATAAATATTTAATTTACTAGAACAAAACTAGCCAGCGGGGTAATTGACTAACACACTGTCACTAACAATGGGTTTCATTTTGACAGTTGAACAACATTCATTGCGTTATTTACGTTGTTGGGTAGAGACTTTTTCGAATGTCAACAGCAATGGATTAGCAAAGTCGCATATGCAGCTTAGGTAGGTCACACACCTCTGCCTAATCCCTTGCGGTAAAAAGTCGTGATTTATTTATTTAATACTTCCACACCACATAAATGTCCAGAGGCGGACTTAATGCCACAGGGATTTTCTACCAGTCTACACCTGTGGGGTTGTTTTTAGGGTTGTAACGGAGGCTTGTTAGCGGAGGCGGAGGCGACGAGTCTCACCTCCGCGGATGCGGAGGTTAACGGAGGCGGAGGCTGAGGTGAAAGTACATATAGAAAAAATTTAAATTTATGGTTAATTAAAACATTTTTTTTATTTTAAATACGTACATTAATAGTAGTATACTTGGTAAAAAAATATTACCTTCTTGTAATGAAAATTAAGGAGAAACAAATTGTGTTTGGCGCATTCCCGCCTCGCACTAGTTGATTCTTGACCATTTCGCGCTCAAACACGGCCGGACGGTTGTCGAGCATCGCGGCTTGCGCGTTATTTATTTTATAAATACGTAAATAAACCTCCGTTATAACTCCGCAAAAAAAGTGCGGAGGCGGAGGCGGAAGCGAAGATACGATTTCTTGCGGAACTTCCGCAGTAACGGATGCGGAGGCGAAGCTCCGTTACAACTCTAGTTGTTTTATAGGTTTTGTGGGTAAAAAAGGAAACGGTTTCCAAAACTACACACAGAGTTCAACAGTTCCTCAAAATATTCAGATATCATCATCGTCATCATCATTTCAGCCGAAAGACGTCCACTGCTGGACATAGGCCTCCTTCAAGGATCTCCACTACGACCGGTCCTGCGGCTCCCGCATCCAGTGGTTTCACACGACCTTCACCAGGTCGTCGGTCCACCTTGTTATGGGCATACCCACGTTGTGTCGTCCGGTGAGTGGTCGCCACTCGAGAACCCGTCGGCCCCATCGGGCATTGGTCCTACGGGCGTTGCACCCGGCCAACTGCTACTCTCGTTCTTCTGCGGATCTCCTCATTCTTGATTCGATCACGCAGTGAAACCCCAAGCATAGCAATTTATGATATATACAGATAAATATTCTCTCATAAATCACCACGATTGAAGTAGGCGAACTGTGAGTACAGACGACAGCAGGTCAAGCTAACCGTTTCGGCCAAATATTCCCAATCAACCTTGACCCTTAATGCTTCAGAAACAAAGTTAAAAATCTAGTAAAGAAACCTGACAGATTGTAGTAGATTGATATGCTGTCGTCTGTACATTAATTTATAAAATCTCTAGGTATGCTTCCAAAGGGCAATGAATTTTAAATAAAGAATGTATCATTACAAAATCCATAGGATACCACAGCTAACGAAAATGGCCACAGAATTCTTACCTGGGACCGACCGTAGATTAAGAATCAGTGTTGGTATGTGAATAATGACAACGGACTGGGAATTATTCCATCCTCCCGCCCCCCTCGCCCCCCTCGCTGTGGGGGGAATGATTAATAATCGTCGTGTCACCCTTCGCGGAATTCACAATTTGTTTTGCTATGAGCTCGTGTGGTACAAAATCTTGTTTATGGGTTTTCATAATATAATTTTCTGGGTGTTTTTCCTTGATTTTTTATTGACTACCGGTGCCCGCGACGTCGTTGTGACTGTTTATGCTTAACATTAATTCATTTTGTGAAAATAAAAGTAGCCTAAGTTAATAGTAGTTCTGTGAATGTATTGTATTTAATCGGTTCAGCTGTTTCGGGAATTAGCCGGAAAAAAAAACAAAGGAACACTGCCAAAAAAATAATGTTTTATTGTTTATTTACGTACTAGCTTTCCGCCCGCGGCTTCGCCCGCGTGGAGTTCGGTTATATCGCGCTTTTTAGATTTCCCTCGGGAACATCAAATTTTTCCGGGATAAAAGGTAGCCTATGTTCTTTCTCGGGATCTAAAGATTGTCTGTGCCAAATTTCATCAAAATCGGTTGAGAGGTTTAAGCGGGAAAGCGTAACAGACAGACAGACAGACAGACCGACAGACAGACAGACAGACAGAGTTACTTTCGCATTTATAATATTAGTATGGATGGATACCTACGCAATGTAGTCCTATAAAAAATCTCAGAGTTATACAGCATGTGTCAGAAAGCTGAGGTCATATTCAAGGGTGTGGTCATTGATAAAAGTACATGTTCTAGATGATATGCTTGTAATGCATATATTTGTTATTAGCTTTCCGCCCGCGGCTTCGCCCGCGTGGAGTTCGGTTATATCGCGTTTTTTAGATTTCCCTCGGGAACATCAAATTTTTCCGGGATAAAAGGTAGCCTATGTTCTTTCTCAGGGTCTAAAGATTGTCTGTGCCAAATTTCATCAAAATCGGTTGAGATGTTTAAGCGGGAAAGCGTAACAGACAGACAGACAGACAGAGTTACTTTCGTATTTATAATATTAGTATGGATTTAGCACTCGATTGTAGATACTTTTCTAAAAACATCTCTTCCTTCCATTAAATTTTATTTGACTAAATATTACCACTCATTATTATCTCAGCCAAGTAACATTAACATTATCATCATCACAGCGTTAATCCCAGTCGCATCCGTAGCTTTTCAGCTTTGGAGTCTGGGGTCCGCTTTACCAGTCTAACTGCTGATTTTTGGCTAAACTTCGACATTTTCCATGAAGCGACTGCCGTCTGACCTCCACAACCCGAAGGCGATATCAAAGCAATGTAGTTAGACCAATTTAGAGATCAATTGTTAGACTTTTGAGTTTGCTAATAGATCAAACAATCCATACTAATATTATAAATGCGAAAGTAACTCTAGTCTGTCCGTCTGTTACGCTTTCCCGCTTAAACCTCTCAACCGATTTTGATTAAATTTGGCACAGACAATCTTTATACCCTGAGAAAGAACATACGCTACCTTTTATCCCGGAAAAAATTGATATTCCCGAGGGAAATCTAAAAAGCGCGATATAACCGACGGGCGAAGCCGCGGGCGGAAAGCTAGCACTATAATAAAATATTATATATGCGAAAGTAACTCTGTCTGTCTGTCTGTTACGCTTTCACGTCTAAACCACTGAACTGATTTTATTGAAATTTGGTACAAAGATAGGTATTATTCTCAAGGTCAACTGACCTTGAGAAATAACACAGGATAGTTTTGATTCCGGACTTTTGAAGAGTTCTCTTCGAAACGCGATATAACCGAACGAGCGGGCGGAAAGCAAGTAAAAAATAAAATAAAGTATATACATATTAAAATAACTGCTATACACAGACGGCAACATAAAAAGATTTTTAAAATCGAAGAGAATCTATTCTATATTTCTAAAGAGTTTAATGATTTTATCGATTAATCTCATTTTAATAAGCCTTCTTGAAAGTGACATATGTAATTTGTTTCAACATTTTTGAAAAGTTCATCCAAGATGTTTTTATATATATATATATATATATATATATATATATATTATAAACTAGCGCTTGACCGCAATCCTGCCTGATGGTAAGCAGTGACGCGATCGTTGATGGTTAAGCGCACTAGTTTATTTAGAGCCTATTCACTCTAGCCTTGAAGACACTCAAATTGTAGTCCGACGGAAACACCGCCGCTGGCAAACTATTCCAGTCCCTCGATGTACGCGGTATAAAGGAGGAGGCAAAACGCTTCGTCCGGATCGTAGTGGTGTTAACAACGTAAGGGTGGAAACCAGCCGTACGACGGGTCGTCCGCTGGTGGAACGGAGATGGGGAATTAAATCATGCAATTCCCTCGCACACTCCCCGAAATGCATCCTATAGAACACCGAAAGGCTGGCTATTCTACGCCTGTGCTCTAGGCTTTGGAGATCGACTCGAGTTAGATCAGGGTCACCAATCAGCCTCTTTGCAGATGTTCCAGTGTTTGCAGATGTACCAACGAACTTCGTTCCGAAATTTCTTCTATTTAAGAGCCTTACCTCATCAAGTGGCATCTCTAGTTTCTTCACAAATCTAATTAAAAATCAAAGCCACGGAGGCTGGGAGTTAATTAATATAAACTTAATAATGTCTCCTCAAAAAAAAATAACGAGAGTAATTTTCGAAATAAATCTCTGTTATTTTGTCAACTCACTTTTCTATTTGGAAAAATAAAAGAAAAGATGACAGAACTTTTTTAATCAAGTTTTGTGGCTGAGAAATAAATTATTATAATTCTTCATATTTTTCATTTTGCTTAGAAGATGATATAAATTTATATATATATTTTTAATCGTTGCTCCACACTAGAATTTTTTCCTGTATCATGGGTGCGTTTACAAACATATACTTAAATCACATACACAGCCGACAGCCACTGTGGCGTAGCGGTAGCGAACGCGGCCGTTGCGCAAGGAGGCGCGGGTTCGATCCCCGCACAGTGCAAATATTTTTATGCTTGAATATGAATATTTGCACTGGTCTGGTCGTGCCTCGGAAAGCACGTTAAGCCATTGGTCCCGGTTGCCATACGAACATCTAGTGGCAGTCGTGACGGGTTGTTGGAGCTCTCAAAAGTCTAACAATTAGTCTAACTGCAATGCTTAGATATCGCCTTCGGATTGTGGAGGTCAGACGGCAGTCGCTTCACGGAAAATATCGAAGTTTAGCCAAAATCAGCAGTTAGACTGGTAAAGCGGACCCCAGACTCCAAAGCTGAAAAAGCTACGGATGCGACTGGGATTAACGCTGAGATGATGATGACTTAAATAACATACACAAACATCCAGACCCTAACCAACTACATGTAGGTCATACAAATCTTTCTTCCGTGCGGGAATCGAATCCGTGACACGCAGCGCAACAGTCAATAGCTTAACCACTGCACTAACCGTGCTGTTTGTATATACCTTCTCTGTTTATTTATAAAGACTTTGGTTACGTCAAAGTGTAGGTATAGTAACAGTCTGGCTATCAAGAAAACATGTTCCCCTTTGTGCAGCTGTCAGTGTAAAAGTGCGCGGTAATGCGACAACTCTTCTTCTTGTTTTTTCAAGGTGAGATTCAACCTCAACTCTTGATCAATGGCCTCTGTGGAATATATACCAAAATTTTGCCAATAACACGTGTAACAAATTATAGAAATCCTTTGAAAATTTTATTTCACAATAATGGCGGATATCGCCAATGACAGTTGAAAAAACGGCCGCGTGAGCCGTCTACGAGGGAGATTTGATGCAGTCATGATGTGGCCACTGTGCTGCGATATTTCAATGTTCTTTATGAATTATTCACTGAATGCACTTTTTAGTACATACATCACGCGCTTTTATTTAGTAAACGACACTATAAATAATTTAAAAGTCCAATGAAAAATGAGAGTGACATTCATCTTAGCTTTCCCGTCAAAAACTCCAGGACAACTCTTGTACCTGATAAAGAATTAAATTTTCACAACACGTATTCGCTTTCATGACAGTGACAGGTGTCAGGAACGCACTGACTTGACGTCCGGAGTGTTAAAAGCCGCATATCCTTACTTAACTTTAGGCAAAGTTTATAAATACAGCCAGATGATGAGTTCCGAAAAGCAATTCTACTAATACCCGAATTCTGGTTTAAAAATCAAACCACGGAACTGACTATGATGAAATTTCTATAGGACTAATCTGAAAGTTAAAAAATCTTTTTTGTCGTGTTATTGGTCCATTCGTTGTAAATTAAAAATTTATACGGTTTACATAAGAATGCCATTGTCAGAACTAGACCAAAGTGAAAGACATACCATAGTACCACACGTACCCATGTACATACCACACGGGCCAGCATCAGCTTTCAAATAAAAAAAATAAAATAATCAAAACCAATCGAAAGTTGTGAGGTACGGTGGAGGTCGGCCCGGCTTGGGTAGAGCGGGAATCCCAGCGCCCTCACTGCTCTACCGCTGCAGGAGACACCCTGGCCGAAAGACTCCCGGCCACCGTAGGCGCGGGCTTGCAGGCGGCGAGCAGAGGGCAGCTAGCCGTGCGGTAGGTAAGGACCAGGCCCGAGTCGACGGCGCGTTGTGTTTCACGCGTACCTCAAAGAGATGTCAACACATCGTGACTGGTTCCAGGAAGACCGTATTTCCTCACATGCCTGTGCACCAGGGCCACGGTTTCTTTTTTAAACAACCCGCAATCCTGACTCAGGAGGCATCGGTCTTCGTGGCATGACTGACGTGATATTTGTTTGAGGCGCGCGTGAAACACGACGCGCCGTCGCCTCGGGCCTGAGCCTTACCGGGCGGCGAGCTGCCCACTGTTCACCGCCCGCAGGCCCGCGCCTACCGTGGCCGGAAGTTCGATATTGTCTCCGGACTAGGACTTCTCCTGCGGCGGCTAGTGGCGTGAGGGCGCTGGGATTTCCGCTGCCTCACGCGCTCCGCCTCCTCAATAGCCAACACCTTAGAAGGCTCTCATTAGGCAGCTGGATCAAGGGCTTGATTCAGATACCGGCACTTCTGGACACGGCGCGTTTCTCTCTCTGAAGGCCAGACCGTCGGTAGCTTGGACCCTGTTTCCAGTACCGGTGGGATTTTTATGTTTTATATATAATTTAATATTTTATTTTTTTATTTTTAAAATCATTTATATGTAAATGTCTTAAAATAAAGGTTATAATTCATATCAGGTCTCCATTTAGGCATAGAAATGCTTGTAGTTGAAGGCTCCGCATTTTTTTCTTTTAATTTAAACAAGTAAGCAACAAAAAGAGAAGTGAAAGAAAACACAAAAAAATCAATTAATCGTATAAGTAGGTACAGTGAGTTTGTGAGTGCCATTTTAATTAACACAGAAAAATCAAGATATTTTGCATTTGTATGCAAATTGCAACTAACTCCACTACTCTAACTCCTCGTGTGCTATCATAATGTATCATAACATAAACTTAATTGTTTGTTGTCTCTACACTAGAGAAACTAGTACGTTTTACGGTGAGAGCTGTTTTATCTCATTAATGTTCCTTTGTTAGTTTAGTTCAAATTGTTGTGAGAATTGTATTAAACTCAATGAGCTTTAAATTTGTCTTAGAATGTTGAAATTATAATTGATATTTTATACTGAAAGCTAATTCTTGTAATTACAGGAATACAGATTTTAATTAAAATCTTTCAAAACATTCCGCATTCTCATGTCGATGAAAAATAAATATTATTTATATTTATTTGTTAAAATACTTTACTTGTTAAAATATAGGTATATAATTAGATACATTTTTGACAGAAAGAACGATCAACGAACGATCTTCAAATCATGAAATTTACCCTTCAGATGTATTATCAAAAATTTGTGGTTTGATTATTTATGTTAGCAATGCACATGATGCGAGCTTATTCTGACTTCATCTTTTTAACGATTCTTTTAAAATATTCTTTAATATATTCTCTTGGGAGTTGAGATTTTCTAGAACTTAAACTTTGGGCGGTTCATTGAATCCAAAGCCAAGGTGCCTGCCAGGAAACTTGGCATTATCGTATAGGTCCGGCGGTACTTCACACCACGGCAGCTTCTAATGATGTACAAAGCACAGGTCCGTTCGTGTGTGCAGTACTGCAGCCATATTTGTGCTGCAGAAAATTGTAGTCCGACTGAAACACTGCCGCTGTCAAAGTTGTTCCAGTCCCTCGATGTACGCGGTATAAAGAAGGAGGCGAAATGCTTCGTCGGGATCGTACTGGTGTTAACAACGTAAGGGTGGAAACTCGCCGTACGACGGGTCGTCCGCTGGTGGAACGGAGATCCGAAATGCATCTTATAGAACACCGAAAGTCTGGCTACTCTACGCCTGTGCTCTAGGCTTTGGAGACCAACTCGAGTTAGATCAGGGTCACCAATCAGCCTCTTTGCACGTCCCTCCACTGAATCCAAAGTGGCCAGGTGACACTTGGCAGCACCGGCCCAAATGTGGCTGCAGTACTCCACACACGAACGGACCTGTGCTTTGTATAACATTAGAAGCTGCCCAGGTGTGAAGTACTGCCGGACCTTTGCGATAACGCCAAGTTTCCTGGCAGCCACCTTGGACCTTGGTCGGAACACTCCAAGGACACATTCCGAAAAGTAGGGGCCAAGGTGAACGGGCTCCTTTTGGCGGTGAAAAGACACGCCTGTGTTTTGGCGGCATTGAATGCTACAAGATTGGCATTGCCCATTCGGAGACTGCCTGCAGTGCAACACTCGTTCGCTCAACCATGGCCTCTCTTTCGGACCGGATTGATTCCCTACTAGCCCGAGCACCCGGCAGGTATCTCTCTACAACTGTGCTGTCATCTGCATACCCATAGATACCGGGCATCAACAGATCGTTAATATGCAGCAGAAACAGAGTTGCAGAGAGAACAGACCCCTGAGGAACACCGGCATTAGTTGACATGGGCTCAGAAGAGCATCCGTCGACAACAACTCGGAGGGACCGTTCAGTCAGGAAGTCTTTTACCCAGCCAGTCAGGCTAGGGGAAATACCGTACGCTGGAAACTTACTCAAAAGGCCAGCGTGCCATACCCGGTAGAAGGCCTTCAAGACATCAAGGGAGACAGCAATCGCTTCCCCATTCTTCTCGAGGGCCTCGCCCCACAAGTCTGATGAAGATGAAGATGTCTATACATTTTTGAAACATGCACTTTTGTAAAAAGAAATTACAATTTATTTGAAACTCTGGAAGACAGGCCAAATAGCCGAACACGACATAAAAACAAACTTCGTTTACCACAAATAAAATTAAAATTATTTAAGAAAAATGTATATTGTATGTGCATAATCATTTATAATAAATTACCAAATAGTTTACAAGAATTACCTTTGACATTATTTAAGAAAATGCTATTTAAATTTTTGTTGTCAAAAAATTATTATAGGATTAAGGACTATTTAGAAGACAAATTGATGGAATTTAGATAACGTAATTTTACTAATAAATTTGCACGCCATATATGGCAGGATACGCTGGAAAAAATGCATTGTACAACACCCTTTGTACCGTATTTTAGCAAATAAACATTTTTGATTTGATTTGATTTGAAGTGAGTGGCATACACTAGTAGATCCCTGTTGACCGATTGCGGCGAAACTCGTACTGTCGGTCACTGAGGAGATCGTTACCTTCCAGGTATGCCAAGAGGCGCGAGTTCAATACACGCTCCATAATTTTGCAAAGTATGGAGGTGATCGAAATCGGACGATAGTTGGCAGGATCGGCACGACTACCCTTCTTGGGCACGGGCTGCACGTTAGCAAGTTTCCAGGAATTGGGCACTATACCAGCCCTAAATGAGAGGCGATTCAAGCGCGTCAATACAGGAGACAACTCGGGCGCACATGCTTTAAGAACAATCGCTGGTATACCATCCGGACCACTAGCCTTATTCACGTCCAGACGACACAGTACTCTCAGAACCTCCTTGTTTCTAATACGAACCTCAGGCATTGAAGCTTCGCAATGAGGTAAATTAGGTGGAGTAGCACTGCCAGTATCAAGACGCGTATTATGGGCAAAGAGAGAAGCAAAGAGACCTGCTTTCTCTCTCGCCGTATGAGCCAGTGTTCCATCAGGCCTAACCAGCGGAGGCAGTGAGGGCCGACAGAAGTTCGCCTCAACCGATTTGGCAAGGGACCAAAAAGCTCTGCTACCGGATGGCTGCGCAGATAACTTGTTGCCAATATGGGTAATGCGGTCGAAGCGAGCCTTCTTGAGCGCCTTCTTGTAGGACTTGGCAGCACGGTTAAAGGCTCTCTTCTTTGAGCTTAGATCCGGGGCTCCGCGGTCACGAGCGTCAACCCAGGCGAGAAATGCCGTGTGCTTACGCTGTTCAGCTTGGACACAATCGGCATTGAACCATGGGCGAGCCGAGCCACCGACAGGCACGTCATTGAATGGGATAAAATACTCCATAGCTTGACGCACCACATCGGTTATAGCGTCCGCACAGCTCGAAGTATTGTCAGAAGAGAAGCAGACCTGCTGCCAAGGATAAGACGCAAAGAAGTGGCGCATCTCATCCCAATCCGCTGACCTGTATCGCCACATTCGCCGTTCACCACGAGAGTCGTGATCTGGTGGGGAGAAGGACGACACAGACTTCACCAGACAGTGGTCTGAAGTTCCCAACGGTGAGGAAACCGTTACAACACATCTGTCCGGATCAGTGGTCAGCAGAAGGTCCAAACAGTTGGCAGTATGCCCAACTACATCAGGCACCCTAGTCGCTTGCTCTACCAACTGGGAAAGGCCCATAGAAAGCGCGAAGTTTCGCGCTTCTCTCCCAGCGTGGTCGGTCCTCTGGTATGGGAAGAGCCAGTCCTGGTGGCAGGCGTTGAAGTCCCCCAGGGCGACGAACTGAGCGTCAGGGTGCCGATGCAGCGCATTGTCAGCAGCCTCACTGGGGTGGTCAAATAAACGAGTTGTCTCCTGATCACCGCTGTGCGATCGGTAGACACAGGTGTAAACAATTTTGTCCACACCAGTGTCAACCAACAGCCATAGGGACGAGAAGTGAGGGTCTTCGAGGTGACGGAGGCGCCGGCAACAGATCTCATTGCGGACATACACACAGACCCCGTGTCACGTAGCAAAATGTAGCAACAGGCGACATCTCGTGGACTAGGGCTGAACTCGGGTCACATATTTTACATCGAGCCGAGAGATGGCGTTGCGCGAAAGGACGGTCGTTAAGATAATAAATAAATTTAAATAAAGAACGACCGGGTTAAAAAATATAATATAAAAGAAGGACTTAAAATAAAGATATTGAAGGGTTAGGAGCCAACTCATGAGTCTGAGTTAAAAATACAAGTCGCGGAACGCACGAGTCTATGGTTCAGGAAAAGACAATTGGGAGCGGTCGGTCGGAATAGAAGGAAACTTCCAGAAAGAGGACGACCGAAGGTGTCGCGAGGTCTTTTGTGGAAATAGCCGTTACCCAAGGCCGGCGTTTGGTGCAATAAGCCCCATGGGGCGGTGCACATGAAGTCTGGCTCATCTCTCTGTGAGTATTCATTCCTGTACCCGGAATATTTTCTCCACGTGTCTCCGTGATTCTGTAGTACTAAATTAGGTTAAATGTTGTTCTAGATTTGGCTTTATTGGCGGGCCTAGGGTGGGAACCCGTTTTGGGAGGCGTCGCGTTAATTTATCTTTGGTGGCCTTGATTCCCATTGGATCAGGCTTGTTGGAGTGGATGTGGCTGAACCCTGATGGTACGGCACATCAAGTTCTCTTTCGACGACGACTAGACAGGTATAAGCTGTCATGATTATTTTGCTCCTGGTGTTCCCGGGATACCTAATCCCGCAGGCCGCGTTCAACCGTGCATTAATCTGACACCCGTCAGTTAGTGAAGCCAAGGGTCTTTGTACCGTAATCCAGAGGCGTTAGGCAGGAGAGCTATCGTAATTTAGAAGAGTAATCCAGTAACGTAATCTAGGAGTAATCTAGAAGTGTTAGTTAGAAGCGTGGACTCCCTGTCCTTGTTTCTGTGTTTTGATATATCTAGTGATTGAGAGTGGGTTTCCGACAGGTTGCATTTAAGTAGGCTATTGGCTTGATATTGTGTGCATAACCTGAGATACTTTGGTAACGACTGAGCCGTGATCACAACGGTTCACCTCACGAATCCTCATCAAGCGACCCTGAGCTCGCTGAATTGTCTCATGTGGATTCCCTGCCCCACTCCGACCCGAGACGGAGTGAGTCAGGAAATCGGCTAGGTAAGTTAGGAGTTTGTTTGTCATATATTTATGACACAGGGTAATTATAAAAATAAATTTATAATTGTAACCATTTATTGTTTTATTTAATGCTCCTAGCTACCGAGTAATTATTTACATAATTAAATTTACTGTAACTGCCGGGTAGGGTGGAGCTAGACACCCCTTTCTTTTTTTTCAAAGAGTTACAGTTGGCGCCCAAAGGTATATGGTCTAATTTGTTTACATGGGTAAATCCACTGTAACCATAGTGTTACAGTTGGTGCCCAAAGGTATATAAATTAGTTTATATAAGGTGAACGGTCGTTGATTACATACCACTCTCTCTCATACATTCTCTTCTGGATTGCGGTACAATGTTAGTTATAGGCTAGTTTTAAGAATTTCATGTGTAATTTAGTGAGAGTTACTAAAACATTGCAAAAAAGAAGCCACGGTGTGTTTTGTAGTTCACTAACAAAGTTAATTGATATTATAGTGGTGTTGAAATTTCTTATAAAATTTATAGTTGACAACTTGAAGAATGGTTGTTTAGTTTTGTATTGCAACTAGTTACAACTAAAGTAGTCCTAACCTATAGGAACAAGGAAATTACAAGTAAAATACACCACATAATTATTTTTTGACATACCTACATTGTAAATTTTTTTTTTAATTACAAAACCAACATTGTAGCAAGGTTAGTGAAACAATATCATTGCAAATCAAATTAAAACAACAACACATATTTAATGTAATTCTACTAATAATAGCCAGCACAATTTGATCATTTGGTATAGTAATTTATGAACAATATTGAAACAGTTTCACGTCTGAAAATGGTAGACTGAGTATTTCATACTGTGAACCTAACACATAATTTGATAATTAGGAACAGTAATTTATAAACATTATTGAAACAGTTTCATGTATGACAATGGTATACTGAGTAATTCCTTCTTTGAACCTAACAACATATATAATGTAATCCTACAATCAATAACAACCATAATTTGATAATTAGGCATAATAATTTATAAACATTATAGAAACAGTTTCATATCTGCCAACGGTGAACAGAATGTATCATGCTGTAAGCCTGACAACATGTTTAATGTAATAATATAATCATTAACCACCATAATTCTATCATTGTTATAAAAAATATAAACTTTATTGGAACATTCACTTCTGTAACAGCGGTAAAGTAAGCTTAGAAATAGGAAATCTTGAGGTTGGTACAATCATTGCATTGTTATTGTATTGTTTAGACAGGACCACAATATTGTATACGAGCGGTCATCAGTGCGCTAACGGTGGTTTGACGAGGTTCTGAGGATCACGGTAAGAGGTCGATGGGAGTGTGCATTCATTGGTTTTGAAGAAATATATGTTTCACGATAAAACCGCTCACTCATTCACGTGGATACATCAAAAGTCGCAATACATAAACAATATCTAATGTTCTGAGTCCGTATAACAACAGAACTTTGTAAAATCACATTGATTTCGGCATCAGGGGTCATTGATCAAAACATAACCTGTTTTGATGAGAGACATATGACATGACGGTGACATTTGACGTTTATAAATTTCAATATTTTTTTTTTTGGGATTTTGTGGCCTGGTTTCTAAGACCTTTAAGCCATATAAATTTCAATAAAGCCAGGATACTTGTCTGCGAGTTAACTAAGATTTTAAACAGATTGGTCGAGATAGGTTTCAGAACGAAAACGTTGCTGACAGATGTGTCATTTGAAGGTTATTAGCTATTGTTCTCAAGGTTATTTCTTATTGTTGTTGCCGTTCTACGACATCGGAAAATGGTTATTACGCGTGTTTAATCACTAAAATATTAATATAAATACCTGAAGATACAGTGGCATGGCTTCGTAAACACCACATTAGTTAGTGTGCATAGGTTTTGGTCCAGCAGAAATCGTATGTGAAGAAAGTGAAATGTTGTGAATGTGAAATGTTAGAGTTTACAGTTTAACAAGTGCAGATTATTATGAAATACCAAATGATCCAAAAACTAGCATTTGCAGTCTGTCATCAGTCACCTAAACGGGTTAATACAGGTGAGTGGAAGTAATAGTTATACTTTGTCTCTAACTTCCTTATATGTAATAAAAGGTGACAGATTGTTTGAGCCAAATTAGAGAGATATAAAAATCAGCCAACTTTGCGAGTCAAATTAAATATTTGACATTGGACAAATATAAATACAAATAAATCAGTCCAATTAGAGTGTCCATCTATATGATGTGACATTTAACAAACATAAATAAGGTTATTGTACGAGTCAGCCATCTTACATGACACGCGCACATTACTTTCATTATGTACATCAGCACTATTCCGTCGCCTTGCACAAATTATAGCGTAAGGCGACAGTACACGATCAGCCTTCAAAGACTGTACTCATTTACACATTCATACCTATATTAGTTACGAGTTAGTTAAGTAATCAATAAATCATCATATTTGGCTATCCGTGACTATTATTGAAGTGTATAACCAAGGTGTGTGCGAATCATTCAGCAGCGCATACATCTTTATGGTCCTTCGAGCCTCAAGATCATAATTTCGCGTTCTTCTGTGTGGTAGCGATTTGTTTGGGCCGGTCGACCAGAAGCAGCATCGAACCAGTTCAATATAAGAAGCATCACCTGCACAGAGGATACGGACCGCGAAGATCACTAAGCAAGCAGCAACAAACACAAAGGATCACTGAAGCACGCCAGTAGTATCGGCAAACAGATAAGGTGACTCGAAGTGTTTGTTAAAAATATTTCCATCATGGAGGGAGTTACCCAAACTGTACAAGGTAACCAACCAACCCTTTCAATAAAGGTACCTGAAATAGCTGAGACTGCGAATAACAGCAGAACAGATGAGATGCTACGCAAACAAAGGAGCAATATCAAAGCGTTCCAAAGAACCGCATCAAACATCAATGTGGACCTCCTCAAAGAAAATTGGCAGTTTGAAGACGCCTTAAAGGAGTTAGAGTCAAGGTGGACAGCAGTTGATTCACTTTATTGGGAAATTGACAGTTTACCCAATGAAGCCAACATACTATATGAGATGTCTTACAATACGTGCGAGCTGGTTTACAACCAAATGAAAGAAACCATCAACTCCAAAATGTGGTCAGTTACACACCGGGAAAAATCGACACCAGTCATCGAAATCCCAGCCTTTGGTGGTAGCTCCGAACACTGGATAGGAAAATTTACATCATGGGAATCATCTCGTCGTAAGCCAGAAATAGCAAAACCATCTCAGTCAGAGTCTACACAAAATAACAAGAAATTTCATTCGTATAAAGCATTCAGCGCTAAACAGAAAAAAAATAACAAATATAGATCAAATTCACCGACAAAAGACAATGCAAATTCAACGAACTGTCCACATTGCAACCAACACCACAAGTTGTTTTTGTGCAAAACATTTCTTGAATTACATCCGGTTGCAAAACGGCAAGCAGTTTCGAAATACAATTTATGTAGAAACTGTTTAAATGAACATACAAGCAAAGAATGTCCGTCAAGAAAAACATGCCGCGTCTGCAACTCAGATCATAATACATTGCTTCACGACGCTTATGGCAAATGGAGTGGACAGAAATCAAACAGCAGTTTGCTAAGGTCGGGAGGTTTTAACTTACGGAAATGGTTGGCTAACAACGAAGAATTACTTCAAAACGTCAGTAAAGCGTCTTCAAGTCAAGCATCATTCGATTTCAAGCAAGCAGAATCAACGAAGACGCTCGGGCCGAAATGGAACCGCAGTGAAGATAGATTCTCGTTCGAGCTGAAAATATGCAAAACAGAACCAACTGAACAACATACAAAGCGTTCATTACTATCAGATATTTCAAAAATATTTGATCCACTCGGGTGGTTAGCTCCGGTTACAACCACATTAAAACTTTTATTCAAGCGAGTTTGGCTCTCCAACATTCAGTGGGATGACCAGCTTCCGGTGGAAATAAGTACCGAGTGGGAGCAAATTAAAACAGAGCTTCTAAACATCAATCAGTTTAGAATCCAAAGATGGTACCAGATAGAAGAGCAAGACACAATTCAACTGCACGCCTTCTGCGATGCCTCAGTGAAAGCATATTCATGTGTTGTTTATTGTAAAATTGGGACCAAAATTTCACTCGTCGCTGCAAAAACAAGACTGGTGCCAGAAAACAAAAAGCTCACGTTACCGCGTCTAGAGCTGAGTGGGGCGCATTTACTTACAACAATTATGCGAAAAATTCAACAAGCTCTCAATGGACGTAAATTCGAAGTTTTTGGTTGGTGTGACTCCACAGCAGTTCTCGGTTGGATTCATGGCAATATAAATCGCTGGAAACCATTTGTAGCGAACAGAGTCAAGGAAATTAAGGACGTAATACCATCAGATAAATGGCAATACGTAAAATCAGCAGAAAACCCAGCGGATTGTGCCAGCCGCGGCATTACAACAGAGCAACTGAAGCAACATAATTTGTGGTGGAGCGGCCCGCATTTTCTCCCTGGGTTCGAGGAGTCAACAATCACAGAGAAGTGCATCTACGTCACGGATCAAGAGGAACGAAAATCAAAACAAAGCAACGTCACTATTCGTCAACCTCATAGCGATGATGTCATACAATTCATACTGCAAAAACACAGTAATTTGACACGCGCCGTGCGCATGCTTGCTTGGGTGCTACGTATCACACGACGTCACAATGAGCACACTGCTTACTTGAACGGAAGTGAATTGGAAGCGGCAAGACACAAGATAATTAAATATGTACAAGAATCGGAATTTTCGGAAGAAACCAAATATGCTCACGAAGCTCTCGTTACAATTTTTTTCTTCATGACATCCGTCTTTGCCAACGAACAGTTAGCACATCCATATACTTTGACAACAATACACAAAGCACTCTATTTTGATCGCATCTCAAACATGCAGTTCATTCGCGACGAATGGAAACTCATCGTGTATTACGACATGAACCCATATTGGGACGGCTCGGCAACCTTCGACAAATACATCAAACAAATAAACAGCGTATGTGAAAGAAAAACAAACAAAGTTCTATGTGACATCATCCTACAACAGCTACGTCACTCTCATGACGAACTGGCGTACTACAACGTAATGTTACTTAATCAGCATTTCGAAGAACGCATACGTCGGCGGCGAGGCCTCATCGACGGTGTGGGTTACGCTGCCAACAGTTTATTTGGAGTTCTAGATCAACGCTTCGCAGATCAATACAAGCAAGATATTTCTCTTATACAAGAAAATGAAAATCACTTGGCACTCTTGTGGAAAAACCAGACCTCAGTAGTAGAAGCAGAATACAATCTACTCAAGAGAACCGAAGAATCAATTAATCGGCAACACAAGGCCATCAATCAACATTTTAACATTCTTACGAAGACCACCAATAAATTGAACAAAAACTTGCACGAACAAGAAGTCAGGAACGAGCTAGCACTGTCCACCATCATAGCTACAAATATGCTCACGAAGCTAAAATCAATACAAGATACAATAATCGACACAATAACAGACGTCCATCATGGAATGTTCAGCGCTCACTTACTATCGCCGAAGCAACTACGAGTTCAACTCAGCATAATCTCAGGACAATTATCGCGAGAACTATCCTTGCCGATAGAAAAAATACAGACAGAACTTCCAAAAATTTACCACCTTCTGAAGGTTAAAACACGGATAACACACGAGTACCTCATTTTTGAGATTAGAATACCTCTGGTCAACAGAGAAAGTTATGACGTATATAAACTCATATCAATACCACAACAACATGGTAATATTACAATCGCCGTCGTGCCGATATCAGATTACATCGCGATAAACTTACGCAAAGACACCTATCTGACAATGACGGCGAGAGACATACAACAATGGTCGGAGTACGACGAGTCTAGTCGCCTCTGTCACTCCCGAAAACCCATTTTCCAGTTCAAGTCAGAAGACAGCATGTGCATCAAGGATATGGACACAAACAGATGTCTTACAAACACAGCAGCATGTCGCAATAATTGGCTAAGAATAGATTTAATTTTGACATGTAACTTGGGTGAAATTTATAAGTTTAGCATTTAAGCATTTTGTAAACTCATTATCATCAACCACTCACATCTCTCTCGCCCGGGAATATGTACGAGTCAGCCATCGTACATGACACGCGCACATTACTTACATTATGTACATCAGCACTATTCCGTCGCCTTGCACAAATTATAGCGTAAGGCGACAGTACACGATCAGCCTTCAAAGACTGTACTCATTTACACATTCATACCTATATTAGTTACGAGTTAGTTAAGTAATCAATAAATCATCATATTTGGCTATCCGTGACTATTATTGAAGTGTATAACCAAGGTGTGTGCGAATCATTCAGCAGCGCATACAGTTATTTTGCCAAATTAGTTAGTCAAACTTTATGATGTGACTTCGCACAAATAGAGATAAAGATGTTCGGCCAATTAGAGTGTCCATCTATATGATATGACATTTAACAAAAATAAATAAAGGTTATTCTGCCAAATTAGTTAGTCAATCTTTATGATGTGGCTTCTCACAAATAAAGAAATAAGTAGTAAGCCAAATTTGTGTGTCAGATTAAATGTTATGACATCGGACAAATATAAATACAAATAAATCAGTCCAATTAGAGTGTCCATCTATATGATGTGACATTTTACAAACATAAATAAAGATTGTTCAGCCGCAATTATATGTCAACAAATATGATATGACATTTTACGGTTATTAGATTCATGGGCAGACAGTTCAATAAAAAGAAAGCAGTCCTGTTGAAATTTAAAGGATGGCAACTTAAAATTATATTAAAATTTATTTTTAAAATTAAATTACAATCAAAATTAGTTGAGTTTTTTTTTTGAATTGCCTTAACTGGGGGACTAAAGTCATTAAATATTATGTCATCCCAGGAATAAAATTTAGTGTAGTGTTTGGTGAGGAATTTTGGTAATCTTTTAAATAGTTACCGGAAATATTTGGATGATTGATTATATTGGAGACCCCAAAACAATTCCAAATAGTTAATTGGGGAAATCATCAGCCTCATGGCACATAAAGGATATTCAGATAAATGAATGGAATCCTTTTGTCACACATTAGTTTTTTTTAAATTCCTTTTCAAACAAAGAGAGTATAGGTATGGATATTAGCCGTAGTCCGTGCTTGCACGTGTTGTTGGGAGTTTCTTCCAGCAAAGACGACAAGGCGTATGCATACCAGTACTGTATACTGTTAATGTATTTATGGTGTTTATTACGAAGCGGATTGTGACTTCTAAAATAAGCCTACACATTAGTAACAATTCAAATGCACCTTGTTTACCAATAATTTTATGAAGCGGGTTGTGACTTCAAAAATAAGCCTACACGATGGTAACAGGTCAAATGAATGTTGTCTACTATCATTTATGAAGCGGATTGTGACTTCTGAAATAAGCCTACACATTAGTAACAATTCAAATGCACCTCGTTTACCAATAAATTTATGAAGCGGGTTGTGACTTCAAAAATAAGCCTACACGATGGTAACAGGTCAAATGAAATTCGTCTACTATCATTTACGAAGCGGATTGTGACTTCTAAAATAGGCCTACACATTATGTTTTTACAGAAGTTTTGCTTCTGGAAAGACTTTCACGTGTCTCTGGTGAGCGATAGGGATATGATTGCCCATGTAATTATGTTTCAGCTAGCTGAACATGTTCACCAGTAGTACCGTTTATAAACAAAAACAGAAAAATTATTAGAGTTCCACTGGCGAACAGGAGGAATTCGGGGGGAACTGCAAGGAGTGGCTTCCTGCGAAAGGATGCAGGTTGCTACGGATTTGTGAGAGAGGTATGATAGAAGAATGGATGGAGAGGTATAAAAGATTACGGGGGGGTTTGTGCCCGGACTGCAGGATGAAAGTCGGTTGGTAGAAGATATTTCCTGGCAAAGTCGAGTTTTTAAGGATATCACTTTAGGCAGAGTAAACATCAATAGTTAATTTAAAAAATTTTTTTGGTGAAAATTGCCATTAGCTACGTTCAAGACAAGCATGTTGCCTCTTCGTATAGTTTAAACACCGAGGGCGGTGTACGGTTTTCTGCTTACGCAGAAAACCTTTCCGTGGGAAAGGGGGCATTGTCACGTAGCAAAATGTAGCAACAGGCGACATCTCGTGGACTAGGGCTGAGCCGAGAGATGGCGTTGCGCGAAAGGACGGTCGTTAAGATAATAAATAAATTTAAATAAAGAACGACCGGGTTAAAAAATATAATATATAAAAGAAGGACTTAAAATAAAGATATTAAAAAATTAGGAACCAACTCATGAGTCTGAGTTAAAAATACAAGTCGCGGAACGCACGAGTCTATGGTTCAGGAAAAGACAATTGGGAGTGGTCGGTCGGAACGGAGAGAAATTTCCAGAAGGAAGACGACCGAAGCTTGCGTGGTGTCGCGAGGTCTTTTGTGGAAATAGCCGTTACCCAAGGCCGGCGTTTGGTGCAATAAGCCCCATGGGGCGGTGCACATGAAGTTCTGGCTCATCTCTCTGTGAGTATTCATTCCTGTACCCGGAATATTTTCTCCACGTGTCTCCGTGATTCTGTAGTACTAAATTAGGTTAAATGTTGTTCTAGATTTGGCTTTATTGGCGGGCCTAGGGTGGGAACCCGTTTTGGGAGGCGTCGCGTTAATTTATCTTTGGTGGCCTTGATTCCCATTGGATCAGGCTTGTTGGAGTGGATGTGGCTGAACCCTGATGGTACGGCACATCAAGTTCTCTTTCGACGACGACTAGACAGGTATAAGCTGTCATGATTATTTTGCCCATGGTGTTCCCGAGATACCTATTCCCGCAGGCCGCGTTCAACCGTGCATTAATCTGACACCCGTCAGTTAGTGAAGCCAAGGGTCTTTGTACCGCAGCTATCGTAATTTAGAAGAGTAATCCAGTAACGTAATCTAGGAGTAATCTAGAAGTGTTAGTTAGAAGCGTGGACTCCCTGTCCTTGTTTCTGTGTTTTGATGTATCTAGTGATTGAGAGTGGGTTTCCGACAGGTTGCATTTAAGTAGGCTATTGGCTTGATATTGTGTGCATAACCTGAGATACTTTGGTAACGACTGAGCCGTGATCACAACGGTTCACCTCACGAATCCTCATCAAGCGACCCTGAGCTCGCTGAATTGTCTCATGTGGATTCCCTGTCCCACTCCGACCCGAGACGGAGTGAGTCAGGAAATCGTCTAGGTAAGTTAGGAGTTTGTTTGTCATATATTTATGACACAGGGTAATTATAAAAATAAATTTATAATTGTAACCATTTATTGTTTTATTTAATGCTCCTAGCTACCGAGTAATTATTTACATAATTAAATTTACTGTAACTGCCGGGTAGGGTGGAGCTAGACACCCCTTTCTTTTTTTTCAAAGAGTTACACCCGGCACGCTGCAGGAAATGATGCTCCAAAGAGTATCCCGGGTAGCCGAGGTACGCCGCGTCAGTCGGACATCTGATCTGGGTCTCCGTCAAGAAAAGTAGGTGGGGCTTTTCAGTCTCAAGGTGGTAATGGACTGCATCGATATTGGAGTGCAAACCTCGGATGTTTGAGAGGTGCACTATGAACGAGAGGACGTGCGCCCGCTGTGCACACCTACTTTTCCTTTTGTAACTTTTCATATTAAGTTTATATACTGAGTGAATAGGAAGGAAGACAGCAGTTGAGTGAGTTGATGCAATGATAAACCCAACAATACGACCAACGATGCTGGGCCAGAGGGAGATTGTTCTGGAGACTGCGGGGACGCCCGAACCCCCCCAGGGATCGCCATCGGGTCCTCTCGTCCGGTCGCCAACCGGCACGATGGGGCCACCCTGGGATTTTTCGCAGTTGGCGGGGCAGCCCATCGTATGTGGCTGGCACACTACTTGGGCCCCCAACTACCTGCGGTCGGCCAGCGGAGAACCGTGCTTCGGATCCCGCTACCCTCCACGAACAAACTCCCGACACAACACTATCTGGCGCATCGCACCCGGCACACATCGCAACACAACTGCTCAGACCCGTCCTCCGAACGGCTTCACCAGACATCATGCCGGAACACGACGAATCGCTTGGCGG
Organism: Sesamia nonagrioides; assembly: GCA_017933935.1. Classification (NCBI taxonomy): domain Eukaryota; kingdom Metazoa; phylum Arthropoda; class Insecta; order Lepidoptera; family Noctuidae; genus Sesamia; species Sesamia nonagrioides. The sequence goes on along the minus strand of JADWQK010001324.1, from coordinate 275,992 downwards.
AATGTCTTTGTCTGGTGGGTGGTAACTTATGCCGGCGGTTGATGTTGTGACCTACCACCGAGAGAATTTCTATTTTATTTATTTGAGATGATGCGGATTATGCGTTAGTTCAGTTACGTCGACGTGTTGACGGGTGTAGTAGCCTTTGTCGTCGACGTGTGTCGCTCGCAGTTAGGTGGAACGACAGATCCCTTTGAAGATTTTTTTAACTTTAGTCATCGTTTATGAATAAACCCCTTAAACACTGTGGTGTTTATTCAAAAAGGATTGTATAAGTTAAGTTACGTTAAAAGGTCAAAAATGTGTGGTTAAAGAATCGCTAATCACTAGTTAACTTTAATCATCGTTTATGAACAAACCCCTTAAACACTGTGGTGTTTATTCATAAAGGATGGTTTTAGTTAAGTGACGTTAAAAGGTCAAAAATGTATGGTTAAAGAATCGCTAATCACTAGTTAACTTTAAGCAGCGTTTATGAATAAGGCGGTAAGACTCCAATGTCTGTGAGAACCGAGATAGTTAGACAGTTGAAAATTTAACAGATGATGTGTTTATGTTGCCGCTATAACATTGGTTTATATATAACAATTGAGCAACAATTTGAGTGTCTTCAAGGCTAGAGTGAATAGGCTCTTAATAAACTAGTGTGCTTTACCATCAACGATTGCGTCACTGCTTACCATCAGGCAGGATTGCGGTCAAGCGCTGGTTTATAATATTTAAAAAAAAAAAAAAAAAAAAAAACTAGCTTTCCGCCCGCAGCTTCGCCCGCGTAGAGTTCGGTTATATCGCACTTTTTGGATTTCCCTCGGGAATATTAATTTTTTCCGGGATAAAAGGTAGTCTAAACCTTCCTTAAGAATCACTCTATCTATTAAAAAAAACCGCGTCAAAATCCGTTGCGTAGTTTTAAAGATCTAAGCATACATACGGACATACAGCGAAAGCGACTTTGTTTTATACTATGTATTGATTGATATTGGTTTTAGCCCTGTACCTTCTGGCAAGAGAAGAAAGGAATTAGTTTGCACTAACTCACCGACGAAACATGCTTTTACTAACAGATTTTATTTATTTCTCGGACCATATTTATATAACAAATGTAACAAACAGCTAAACATATACTGTGAAAGCTCAAATAAATGTTGTGTGATGCTAACTGAATATCTACAAACCCTCAGTTACACAGATACGGAAAAAATGCTAGAGGTACTAAAATAAAATGAGTAGTTTAGTAAGTTATATACTTAATGAATAAGTAGAGGTAATGTATTATTTAAGTTTATAGGACAGTTTTTCATTGCTTAGTCTTAAATACTTTTGTCATAATATGTTTATTATTATATTATAGCCATCAAATATCCTTGTATATGACAGCCTGAAACACAGGTTTAAATAAACCTAGTTCGGGTGGTCCCAACATTAGTTTTAGATCGTAACTTTATAGATTTAGAAATTATGTATTATACTACAATTAGTAAGATTTTCCGATTGTTATTATTAAGATTTTTATTACTATACAAACTGACTTTTTGTACATTCATTTTTGTTCTATGTTTTTAATAAATGTCATTTGATTTCATAACCACAAATACTTAAAACAGTTTTTCTTTTGTACAGATGATGGCACGGAATCTATGTGCGCGAGCTCGACTACTCCCACTTGGCCATCTTCCTTAGAATACATTGGCACCGATTCTCTCACCTCTCTTCTCTAATTCAATAAATCAAAATAAATCTAATTTTAAGTTAAGTGCATAATTTTCTTTCTTTTTAGGGTTCCGTACCTCGAAAGGAAAAAACGGAACCCTTATAGGATCACTTTGTTGTCCGTCTGTCTGTCTGTCTGTCTGTCTGTCACCACCCTTTATCTCAAGAACGCGTGGACGTATCAAGCTGAAATTCACATGAAATACTCGGGTCTATTGTCCCTTTAAGCTGTGAAAATATCAAACTTCTAAGCCAAGCCAATCAAAAGATACAGCCGATTATGTCGATATTTTCAACAAATTTTCGACACTCGCAAAGGAATCAAAACCTACAGGATACTTCCCGTAAACTCAGAATCTTGAAAATTGGCATGAAGCATTGTCATATAATGCAAATATAGGAAAAATTGCGAAAATCACATTTTTTTAGTTATATAATATAATAAACATATTTTAATAAAATGGAACTTACTACCTTATTTCTCACGAACGAATAAAGTTATCAAATTGAAATTTATACCAAATACCTAGGTCTATTGTCCCTTTAATCTGTGAAAATATCAAACTTCTAAGCCAAGCCAATCTTAAGATACAGCCGATATGTCGATATTTTCAACAAATTTTCGACACTCGCAAAGGAATCAAAACCTACAGGATACTTCCCGTAAACTCAGAATCTTGAAATTTGGCATGAAGGATTGTCATATAATGCAAATATAGGAAAAATTGCGAAAATCACATTTTTTTAGTTATATAATATGATAAACATATTTTAATAAAATGGAACTTACTACCTTATTTCTCACGAACGAATGAAGTTATCAAATTGAAATATATACCAAATACCTAGGTCTATTGTCCCTTTAAGCTGTGAAAATATCAAACTTCTAAGCCAAGCCAATCAAAAGATACAACCGATATGTCGATATTTTCAACAAATTTTCGACACTCGCAAAGGAATCAAAACCTACAGGATACTTCCCGTAAACTCAGAATCTTGAAATTTGGCATGAAGGATTGTCATATAATGCAAATATAGGAAAAATTGCGAAAATCACATTTTTTTAGTTATATAATATAATAAACATATTTTAATAAAATGAAACTTACTACCTTATTTCTCACGAACTAATAAAGGTATCAAATTGAAATTTATACCAAATACCTAGGTCTATTGTCCCTTTAAGCAGTGAAAAAATCAAACTTCTAAGTTAAAGCGATCAAAAGATACAGCAGTTTATACCGACACCTTAGACGAATTTCCGTCACACGCTAGGGAATCAAAACCTACAAGCAAAGACATTAAAATTATATTTACAATAGACAGGATCACGAACAAAATTCTAATCCAATACTTTTATCGACTTGGTTAAAAGTCGCTCAGTCTAGTCTGCGCGTCAGGACGTAATTTGTGTTCACCAAGAATAAACATTTTCTAAGGAAATATGCCATGTTGCGCTTTGTGTTACTGTACATCTCGTTATAGTAAAACGACTGGACCTAACTTCGGAATGTTTTTCTATGAATTATTTATATTTCGTCTGCAATTCAAATTTAAAAAAAATCTTAGTTCTAGAAAATTTTCCATTATTGTAATAAGCGCCCTCTATTGTTGAGTAGTTTTACTATTTTCTTGTAGAGATGTAGTAATGTTGTTTATCGATTTAGTTATCGATAATACTTATTAAGATGAATACATTTTGTTGTATTTTATTGACATTTAAAATATAGCTAAATAAACTTAAAATATTACTATATTTCAAGTTTATTTATTATTAACTCTACTTAAACATAATCATAACATATTAATAAACAAAATTGAATGAACAATTACTATTCATTTATCTAGGTTTTTGTTATTTTTGGTTTCCGAATAAAATAATGTCGTAGGGAAAAAGTGGATACGATTTGTCCAGATAGACCGTAGAGAAGAAAATTGGCTTCCGTCTCATTCGTCGAAATTATGCTCAATGCATTTTAGAAGAGAAGTTATCTACTTTGGAAAGACTTGTCGATCAAATTTAAAAACAGAAAGAATCGGTACCTTGTTTTAGAAATGAAATAGTAAGTTAGGTACTAATTTCATTACTTTTTTACTTAACCGTAAAAATTGGAATAAAATTTACGGTTAAGTGGATAAGTACATAGATTACATAACTTATTTATAATGAAATATATTCATAAAATATGTAGGTACGTATATGTAGTACAATGATTGCGAGCTACTTTGTGATTTTGAGGATTCCGTACCTAAAAGGTAAAACGAACCCTATTCATGAGACTTCTCTGTTCGTCTGTCCGTCTGTCACCAGGCTGTATCTCATAAACCGTAATAGCGAGACAGTTGTAATTTCCAGAGATTGTGTTAGTATTTCTGTTGCCGCTATAACAACAAGTACTAAGAATAAAAATAATAAAATATTTAAAAGGGCTCCCATACAACAAACGTGAATTTTTGCCGTTTTTTGCTCCATATTAATAACGGAAACAGATAGACGCTTAAAATGTTCACAGAATATTTGGTTATATATTCAAATTACAAATAAATAATTAAAATAAAATAAATCCTGAAGGCGGGCTCCCATACAATAACCGTGATTTTTTTGCCGTTTTTAAAGATAATGGCGTACGAATCTTGTAAACGTCTTGCTCCAGCAGACTACCATTTTTGTCGTGATTTGGACAATTATCTACGTGACAAGAAGTTTTCTTCCCAGGAGGCAGTTCTGCTTTCACACAGTTTGTGCAGTCTAGATCCTCAGAGTTCTATCACAAAGGCATAAACGACCTTCCTATATATTGATTTTATATGAATTATTTAAAAATTTAAAAATAAGCAATTATTTAATTATATTTTCAGTACTAATCGGCAATTTTAAACTTTAACGCCTATTATATTAAAAGAATTATATAAATAAGAAACTTGTAAACTTGAAATTACCCATAATTATTCTGCTTCCTAATTTTTTGTTTCAAGCTATCATAATGCGAAAAAACATCGTCGTAGTAACTTCTTTGAATATTATCGATAACTTTATATCGAAATGATACAAACCCTACCACAGTTTTTTGCATTGCCATTTAAAAATATTTGCAAACAAACGTGTAAAAAGAATAATTTTGCTAAAAACGAAATGCAAACGAAAATTGCAAAACAAAATGCGCTTTATGGCCTAAAAGGTCTATTACACTCAAAAATCGCAATAAACTGAGCGTTAAAATAATTCGTAAGCATAAAACATCTAAAATGCCAATAGACGGTGTCACGGTAAATGAATAGTAGCGAATAAAATTCTAAAACAGTTTTTGTTTGTACAAGACAAGTTTCACTTAATTTATTTACTTTTCAATATTTATTTACCCGATTTGAACTATACTAGGGTATTAAATCGGATCTGGCAACATAGATCACACTGGCCACCTACCGGGCAATAGCTGAATATATTTTATATAAACTTATTTCATTTTTACTATTTGATGTCTCCAATTGTCGATCTAATTTTGCTATATTGTACTAGATGGCGGAACTGAACCATGGGATCACAGTTTTTCTATGCCATTTTGACACATGCCTTCTCTATATATCTTAAATCTCTTTGCCTACATGGTACTTCCCGTGAACTCAGAATCTTGAAATTCGGCACGAAGCAACGTTATATTATAGTACAGACAGATAAAGGAAAAAATGTGAAAATGATAAATTTGAAGTTACATAAAATATTAAAATATTATTTTTGCTTACATGACATAAAATATTTTTTTAATAATTATAAACTTACTACCTACCCTTTTTCACATGAACGCGTAGAGATATTAAAGTTGAAATTCATATCAAACACTTCTTAAATCTAATTGCCTCTAAACTGTGAAAAATTCTAAATCAATGCTAGTATTATAAATGCGAAAATAACTCTGTCTGTCTGTTACGCTTTCCCGCCTAAACCTCTCAACCGATTTTGATGAAGTTTGGCACAGACAATCTTTAGACCCTGAGAAAGAACATAGGCTACCTTTTATCCCGGAAAAATTTGATGTTCCCGAGGGGAATTTAAACAGCGCGATATAACCGAACTCCACGCGGGCGAAGCCGCTGGCGGAAAGCTAGTACGTCATAAATTGTAAACCGCTACGTTTGTACGGCGGAACCCTCGGTGTGCGAGTCCGACTCGCATTTGGCCGGTTTTTTTTTTAAAAGGATAGAAGATATCATTTTAGTATAATCCTGTCAAATTAAGATACTCTATATACAGTTCAGACGCGATACGTCAAGTACCTACCTGTCAAATTAGTCCGGTGACGTAAGCCAGGGGCGGACTAGTTAACATTTCATTTTCATAGAACAAAAAGAGGCACTCAACTTAAAATTAATTTAGTATGTGAACAAGGGATCCGGGGCCCGGGTTGATATTTTAGTAACACCTTCAGAATAGAATCATCATCATCATTATCTCAGCGTTAATCCCAGTCGCATCCGCAGCCCTTTCAGCTTTGGAGTCTGGGGTCCGCTTTACCAGTTTAACTGCTGAGTTTGGCTAAACTTCGATATTTTCCGTGAAGCGACTGCCGTCTGACCTCCACAACCCGAAGGCGATATCTAAGCATTGCAGTTAGACCAATTGTTAGACTTTTGAGGGTTCCAACAACCCGTAACGACTGCCACTAGATGTTCGTATGGCAACCGGGACCAACGGTTTAACGTGCTTTCCGAGGCACGACCAGACCAGTGCAAATATTCATATTCATGCATACAAATATTTGCACTGTGCGGGGATCGAACCCGCGCCTCCTTGCGCAACGGCCGCGTTCGCTACCGCTACGCCACGGAGGCTGTCAAAATAGAATAGAATACTCTTTATTATGTAGACCAGATAGATTACAGAACATAAATGCAATGATTTTACAAAGGGTGACACGATGGGCGGTCTTATCGCTAAGAGCGATCTTTTGCAGACAACCTTTGGATGGAGAGAGAGATAATGTAGGTCGTCTACAGTGTAACATTTACATAGATTATACAATGTATGTAAATTGTTATGTTATTTGTTAGTCTTCAACACGTTTTGACTATTTCCATTGTTTGTTGCCAAATGACTATGTTACTTGGCCATCTGCCCCCACGTGACAACCATTTAAGAGACTGTTTGGCACAGATAGCATATGTTTTGGCACAGAAAACAATATCATGTAGTTACGATTGTGAATTTTATTACAATTTGCGTAATTAGCTGTGAATATAGTACAGGCCAAGAAAGATCTTTCATGACTATAACAGAAATATAAAAGAAGAATGAAAGACACCTAAGTATGAGCTTTGAGCCCGCTCTGGGCGCAGCGGTGTCTGACTTTTACTGACTAAAATCCACCGGTGTTTCTCCACTTACCTGTACGCCGTACGCTCTTTCAACCAAATGACAACCCTGGACCAGGTCAATATAAAAGAAAAAAGAAAGACACCTATGCGCTTAATCTTTGATGTAAAACCAGTCAACGTTCAAAAGCATTCTCAAGATTTCCCAAGCACCTCTGAACGTTGGGTTCTATACTTGTAACAGCGAAACGGCGTTTGATTTCGCTTTTTGAAATTAGCTCCCAAATTGTATGTAGATTAGCCCGCAGTTTCACCCGCATAAGTTTCAATCATCAGGATAAAAAGTATCCTAGACTTATAAACTAATTTGGTCCTAAATTTTATCCAAATCCTTACAGTACTCAGTAGTATTTGTGTGAAAGAGGTAACAAACATACATCTATCTATTCATCCAACCTTTCGCATTTATAATATCATGTAGTATTCCTTTTAATATAGAATAGATCTTGCTACCGTAGGATGTACATATTAGGTCCTTACATATTATGAAATTGGTGTTTCGTCGTACTGGCCACTTTGATCTCAAATATCTCCTGTTTGGTTTAGAATTCCAAATTCAAATTCATACAGCTGTTTACTCATCAATTTGTGTCTCGAAAACCGTTTTTCTTTTGATTTTTTTCTTTTGTTTTTTTTCTCTGCGTCATTGCGTTTACAAAAGTGAAAATTTAAAATATCGCGTTTATTACGAATATGAGTTCCGCCGTGCACCAGTGCTGCAGAAACGGCTCGAAGAATTAATGATATGTATGGCAGTGGTGTCGCAGGCTAGAAAAAGCACAGTGCGTTTTTCAGAACAATCCCCGTGGACGGCTGGAGACCAAAGTCGACAATAAAGAATTGAAGGCTATTGTGAAAGCGGATCCATCGCAAACTACGTCCGAGTTAACTGCAGGCTGCGGTGTTAGTGATAAAACTGTTTTAATCCACTTGAAACAAATTGATAAGATAAGAAAGCTCAAAAGGTACCCACATTTTGAGCTTTCTTATCTTCCCAATTACCTTATGAATTGAGTGAAGCAATCCGACAAACGCGCGTCGACTGCTGCGTTACATTATTGAATTGGCTCAATAATGAAGGGATTTTAAACCTGTGATGAAAAGTGGATACTCTACAACAATAGGAAGCGCACATCGCAAAGGCTGAACCCCGGCGAACCAACTAAATTCTGCCCCAAGAGAAAATTGACTAGAAAACAGTTATTGGTCAGCGTTTGGTGGACTAGTGCCGGTGTGGTGCACTGCACATCCCATAAATTTGGCCAGACGATTACTGCAGATCTCTACTGTGAGCAGCTCTACATAATGATGGATAAACTAGCCGCTAAACAATCGAGACTGGCCAATCGCACAAATCCACTGCTTCTTCAGGACAACGAGAGAAAATATTATAATCATATCATAATAGCTAACAGTACAATAATCACATATTTGTTAAAAAAAAATAGCGTGTGGCCCTTAATAGCTGTATGTATTAGTTTCTATTGATTCAATTCCAGCCTATTTGTAATCCAACTGTAGGTAAAGGCCTCTTCTTAGACTGAAAGCACAATGCTTCCTTAAGACTCAACGCGATTTAGGACTAAGATTAAAGATAGATCCAATGTCCATGACGATGTTTCCCTTCATCGATGTCACTGTTGTCGGAGTTAAACTCAGTAAGAAAGAAATAAGAAAATACATTTATTTAGTACAGTATCATACTTCTTCTTCTTCTTCACCTATAGATGTCCACTGCTGGACAAAGGCCTGCCCCAAGGCTTTCCACAAGGTGGACCGATGACCTGGTAAAGGTCGCGGGAAGCCGATGGATGCGGGCAGCACAAGACAGTATTATACACCAACAAATAAAATGAAATAGATAGACCTAATTAAATGAGAAATAAAATAATAATTAAAGCAAAATTAATATTATGTAACTTGCACATACAACAATAAACAGATGGTTTTCTCGGTGGTAGGCCATAACATCGGCTGCCGGCAGAAGTTACCACCCACCAGACAAAGTCTTGCCGCCAAACGATTCGTCGTGTTCCGGCATGATGTCTGGTAAAGCCGTACGGAGGACGGGTCTGAGCAGTTGTGTTGCGATGTGCGGAGGGTACGATGCGCCAAATGTTGTTGTGTCGGAAGTTTGGTCGTGGAGAGTCTCCAGATCAATCTCCCTTTAGCGCAGCATCGTTTGGTCGTGTTGGTCTTGGGTCCACATTGCATCACCTCGCTCAACTGCCGTCATCCTTCCTATTCCTAAGTTTTTTAAGTGAATAGGCTTAATAAACTAGTGCGCTTTACCATCAACGATTGCATCACTGCTTATCATCAGGCGGGATTGCAGTCAAGCACTAGTTTATAATTATTATAAAAAAGGTATCATATCCATCATTTCAGCTAAAAGAAGTCCACTGCATATAAGGCCTTCCCCATGTATTCCGTGTTTTTCGTTTTTTTCATCAATCCAGCATATTCCTGCGATGCCAGCATAACATTGTACAAAAGATGAGTGGACTGTGAATTGAATGGATTTTTGTGAATATGACAGCCTCCGTGGTGTAGCGGTGCCGAACGCGGCCGCTGTGCAAGGAGGCGGCGGTTCAATCCCCGTGCAGTGCAAATATTTGTATGCATGAATATGAATATTTGCACTGGTCTGGTAGTGCCTCGGAAAACACGTTAAGCCTTTGGTCCCGATTGCCATACGAATATCTAATGGCAGTACACGTTGTTGAAGCCCTCAAAAGTCCAACAATGGGTCTAACTGCAATGCTTCCATATCGCCTTCGGGATGTGGAGGTCACATGGCAATTGCTTCACGAAAAATATCGAAGTTTAGCCAAAATCAGCAGTTAGACTGGTAAAGCAGACCCCAGAATCCAAAGCTGAAAGAACGCTTCCGATGCGACTGGGATTAACGCTGAGATGATGACGATGATGATCTAATCAGATTATGAACTACAGATAACCTTGTTAGGCATACAAGCCAATTTCAAACTTACCCGGTAACACGTGCGTTCAGGCGCTTTTGCCATACCTATTATTGGAATCAATTGTAACAGCACATACCTACTTAGGACCCATTAACTTAAATGTTATTCCGTGGTGCTTGGCAATCTGGGCTTCTCCCAGTTGCAATAATGTCCCTTTGTGCCGATTGGCCTAGTTCTGTTCTGTCTCCTGCTTATTATGGAGGGAAGTGGAAAAAATATCTTTTTTCTTACTCCTCCGCTATTCTTTTCTGATTAATTTCGTTGCGGGACCCAAGACAGTTGAATCGTTTCTCCGGGACTCGTCGAGCTTCATTGCTGGGCATTTTTCTGGCGGTCTCCACTGTTGATTCTGGCTTTCAGGAGTTGCAGTGGGTTGGGAACAGTGTGGCGGGTTTTGTTACCCGGTAACATAAATGCCTTATTTTTTGTAATAATACTTATTTATTTAATACAACTTGTTCGGTAAAATCTTAAGAATTACATTCAGTTATTGGTCAGAAAACGGAAAAAATAGTTTATAAACAATAATCATATGAAATACCAACAGGGCAATTGCGTAACACACTACCTAGCTTTCATTTTGACAGTTCAATACCATTCATAGCGTTTATGAACAAAAAAGCTTTTGAACATATGAATCAATGGATTAGCAATATGCTTCAAAATGATTCATATTTTGATTGATAGTGTGTTACGCAATTAGGGGTCATCCATAAAGTACGTCACACCTAAAGGGGGGAGGGGGGTGTCGATAAAGTGTGACATGGTGTGACAAGGGGTGGGTGGGGTACTAAGTTTCGTGACATCACATTTCAAAATGTAATATACCTAGAGGTAGTAATCGCGTAATTTGAAATATTAATTATAAACTAAAAAATATATCCAACTCTATCTTTGGGACAATACGGTTTAAATTGTTTTGTTTACGATGTTTTAATTTAATAATTTTAAAACATGTAACCTCACACTAAGAGGGGGGTCAGAAATCATGAAATTTGTGTGACGTACTTTATGGATGGCCCCTTAGGATGCTGAGATAATTCTCGACCTGAAAAGCAATAGGTCGTGTATGTATGGGCCCGACGACCATATACATATACAACATTATTTTTTCTACATACTTTCGTATGTACTAGGAAATTATATGTTTTTTCTTACTCCTCCGCTATTCTTTTCTGATTAATTTCATTGCGGGACCCAAGACAGTTGAATCGTTTCTCCGGGACTCATCGAGCTTCATTGCTCGGCATTTTTCTGGCGGTCTCCACTGTTGGTTCTGGCTTTCAGGAGTTGCAGTGGGTGGGATAATGTGTGGCGGGTTTTGTCCCAATAAAAAAAAATACGAAACCTGAATACAGTTTGTTCAGAATAAGCAACTGAATCGATTCCAATCAATTTTAAACATTTAGGAATTACCGAGCGCACATCGCAGTTCACGGTAGATCATAGGCTAGGCACATACTGAGATAGGGCCCCCACGCAGCGCGGCCGCAGGCGCGGGCGGGCGAGTGGTGCGTTGACCATATTTTTGTTGGTACATTCAGGTCTGATAACAAGCTCATAACTTTGTGGTTTATCAAGATATCTTTTTGAAATTTTGCACATAGATTCTTTACTTAAAAATATTGCAGACGTGTTTCGGGTTTCGCACAAATATAAAAAAAAAAAAAAAACGTTATACAGACGACAGCACATCAAGCTACTACAATCTGTCAGATTTCCTTATTAGATTTTCAATTTTAACTCTAAAGCATTAAGGCTCACATTTGATTGGGAATATCTGACAGTTAGGGGTAGCTAGACCTGGTGTCGTCCGTACATTACGACCTACTGCTTCTAAGGTCGAGTTATAAATACGCAATAATGCTTTTCAGGTCGAGAGTTATGAAACCAGTTTTGTGAATTTAATTGCTACAAATATATTCACAATTTTGTATTTCATAACATACCAATATTTTCGAGCATTTCAAGGCATCAAATATTATTTCTTCTGACCTCCTGATTCAGAACGAAATCACAAATTCACATTAAATGCTTGCAGTGGATCAATGACGTGTCGTGCTTCTGAAAATATGACAATGAAAATTTCTGTCTGAAACCCGGGATTCGAAAACAAAGCGTGCATGCATTATAATGATACTCTGTTGTTTGCAAATTCGTGGTTTTGTTGGTGAATGCTTGTAAACATTCGTGTGGCGGAGTAACTGTAGGGATTTTTATACAGCGAAATGAAACTTGGTGGTATTTTCTGCACATAAACTTACGGGCTTAATTACAGCTTGGCAAAAACGAGTAGAAACACTGCTACTGCTTATACATACATACTCAACGTTAATACCTCATCATTAGATGATGAGGTTACATATCCTGCAAGGCTTCCTCCTTTTTATTATTATTAATTATATAGCATTATATTTTTATTTATTTGTCATTAATTTATCAAGTAAAATAATACGTAAAAGGATTTCATTTCGTGAGTTTTTTCCACTAGCCAAGCTTTATTTTTGCGAAACAGAACACTATTGAATGAAAAGTTATGTATATACATGCGTATAATTTATTGTTTAGGTAGAAATCATGGTTATATTTCCAGAAAGCCACATTTGTTTAAATTTTTACTAATATTATGTTGGATACATACCTATTATTATGTAAAATGATGTGCGTGCTGATTACAGTTGATTGAAAATTAAAAATATTGTACTCGTTTCTAGCCCTTTTTGCGAAGCTGTAGAGAACTGAACACAAATTTTAAGAACTTAAAATAAACTTAATTAATATTTATGTCTGTAAGTTAGAGCTAAAACTTGGCCAAAGACCACGTTAGATCTTGGCAGAGGTTCCAACTTTAATGTTTAGATGAGTGAACTTTTTAATGTTTTGTGAAAGTATATGTGGAGTTTATCATGTAAAAAGAAATCTGTTACCGACGAAAAAAGAAATGGAGGTTCACAAATCGACGTGTATGTAGTTTTTTTTTACTTTTCAGATTTGAGTCAATAGTATCTGGATACAATTGTGTAACATAGATAAGCTGTACTATGAGAAAGGAAAATATGTTTGTAATTAGAAACATATATACAAATCAAAAGGTTATTTGATTTGCGAACATTTTGATCTTCGAATAATGACCACCTTTTTTAATAGACGAGCCTCTTTTCAAGTTTCTAGATTTCAGACACAGTTGATCTCAGTAACTTAGCTAGGGTATCCCGAAAAAACTATGTACCTTAATGTTTTAATCAAATTATATTCAACATGTTTCTGACTCGGCCAAATTTCTGCTCTAACCGCCAAATATTACTAAAGGTAACTAAAGATTTATGATAATACTATAAGCAAGTCTCAAAGTTCCTCTTGTCAGGATTGTGCCGTCCCGTTTTCCACCTTAGCATCTTCGTAGCCTTTCACCAGGTTCTCTAAAATGAACTTGATAGTTTTCTTGTATATATTCTCTATGTTCGGAGTATATCTATCCCCGAGAGTCGTTTGGGCTGCTTGCAAGAACGGCTGCTCGATTTTCTGTAAAAAGATTAATGATTTATGAATTACTTATTGGTTAAAACTTGGTACAAAGGCATTTTTTAGTGGAACAAAGTTCTGAACTAGCAGTAGGAGTAAACTGGAAGAAATCGTCGTGTAACGAAAAAATCGATGTGTTCCTTCCACGTGGCTTTTCATTAAATAATTATACCTAATAGAGACAGAGAAGAGAGAGGGATAGTTTTCGTGATTATTGAGGGTATTGAAGCCGATAGCGACTTTCATTAAAAATATCTCAACGAACTCGAACAAACACAATCTTGCTGTACATCACACTCGTCTCCACAGAGTAGACAACTCGTTCATGGGTCAATGTATACACTTTTACAATAAGCTTCCCATGGACATTCGAAACTTAACCATTATACGATTTAAACACTATATAAAGGCCAAACTTTGCAAAAAAGGGTATTATAAAATCACAGATTATTTAGAAGACAAAAATCTTGGGACTGAGCTGCTCGCTCTGTTAAGCATTGTTATTAAGCAATATGCGTAATTATAAGGTAAATTATTGTAAACATTTTCATTTTTAATGTCTGGACTTGATAAAAGACGATGATCCCTGAGTTTGTTTCGGCTATTTTTTCTCAGAGATAGTCAGTTAGGAAATGCCGGCTTCATCTAGTTAAAAAAAAACATGACGTGTAAAAGTGATCAGTGATCCTACTTGCTTAATAAACTTTTGCTTAAAAAATTTCATTTCATTGTAAAAATCCAAGATGTTGGTGAATATTTTTGAATTTTGGCAGCCTCTATCTCGTATATTCATTTTGAATGTCTTTCCCGCTCGTCCTCCGATCGTATATGTATTTCTTTGGTAATTGTCAATATGTTTCAGGAGGCGATACAGAATTATGTATTGAATACGTACACAACACATTGAAAGTGGGGTGAACCACTGTTTATACTAGACATTTTTTATGTTGTATTTCGTCTACCTGTTTATAGCTTTCATGCCATTATACGCGAGAGAACCCCCTCCTTGCTACGTAGAGTGTGGGGCAGCACCAACAGCATTTTGAAGGTATTCGCTGATAAGATCGACTCTAAAATAATGCAAAGTTTTATGCGAGTCCTAGGGAGGCAGTATGTAGTGTCTGGTTGAGCTCGCAAATAAATAAATATTGTATTAATTTTTAAAATTTTTGTTGTGCTATCCGAATATGGCTACTGTCCAAAATAAATTACTATACATTGACATGCAATGATTTAGGCTGAAGCTTTGGCCAGTCAGTGTTTCCTTACCCAAACAGATTGTTCCACCCGCCCAAAAAGTCCCTTCTGGAAATGAGTTACCTTGAGTAACCAGGAAGATTCTACAGACTTTAAACTTATTTTTTAATTATTATAAACTAGTGCTTGACTGCAATCCCGCCTGATGGTAAGCAGTGATGCAATCGTTGATGGTTAAGCGCTAGTTTATTAAACCTATTCACTTAATAATTTTGCATGCTTTAAGTACTAAGCAAAACATGTTCGATCAAATATTTTTATATCACCTTGTATACCATGTTTTAAGCAAATAAAATATCTTATCTTATCTTATCTTATCTTAAAAACTTAGTAATAGGAAGGAAGACGGCAGTTGAGCGAGGTGATGGAATGTTAAACTCAACAACACGACCAACGATGCTGCCCCTCAGGGAGATTGATCTGGAGACCCTCCACGACCTAACTCCTGACACAACAAAATTTGGCGCATCGTAGCCGGCACACATCGCAACACAACTGTTAAGAACCGTTCTCCGTACGGCTTTATCAGTCATCATGCCGTGCTTGGCGGCAAGACTGTCTGGTAGGTGGTAACTTCTGCCGGCAGCCGATATTATGGCTTACCACTAAGTAAAACCTAGCCGCCTTGGACTGTAAATGAAGTGGTGTCCCATAAACGATGGGACATAACGTTTCCTATTTCTCCGGTCAGCTGCACGTTACAGGAACAGATGGACGCTGGTGATGGCGCCAAACAAATGGCTGAATGCTGAGTCGAGACCATTTAGATTACTGACGATAGGCTAAGAAGATCATAACATAATCAGCCTATAATGTGCCCTCTACTAGGACACAGGCCTCCTCTCGCTAATAGGGAGTGGGCCGTAATATACCAGTGCGGTTTGGTGGATGTCATATGTCTTCGAAGTTGTTGGCTGTAGGAAGTCTAGGACATGCCCGTTTCCTCACAATATTTTCCTTCACCGTTTTGAGAGCAGTGGTGAAAAAATAATTTACACAAAGTAAAGCGCCTGATGAGAATCGAACCTTTTTTTTTATAATTATAAACTAGCGCTTGACTGCAATCCCGCCTGATGGTAAGCAGTGATGCAATCGTTGATGGTAAAGCGCGCTAGTGTATTACCCCATTCACTTAAAAAATCTTAGTGAATAGGAAGGAAGACGGCAGTTGGGCGAGGTGGTGCAATGTTAAACCCAATAACACGACCAACGATGCTGCGCCAGAGGGAGATTGATCTGGAGACCCTCCACGACCAAACTCCCGACACAACAACATTTGGCGCATCGTACCCGGCACACATCGCAACACAACTGCTCAGCCCCGTCCTCCGTACGGCTTCACCAGACATCATGCCGGAACACGATGAATCGCTTGGCGGCAAGACTTTGTCTGGTGGGTGGTAACTTCTGCCGGCAGCCGATGTTATGGCCTACCACCGAGAAAACCTACGACCTACAACATGTAAGTTGCGGTCAATACCACTGGATCTCTATTGCTCTATCTGAGAAGATCATTTGAGAAAAGTAAATAAATATTTTATAAAAAAAAAGAAAAATAGTGCGGAACTCACAAGGCGTTCGTTCGTATCTATGATTATCATTGTAATGGTGTTTTTCTTATTTATTAAGAAAGTAAGAGGAGAATATAATATATTGTTAAGAAGAAGGAAAACATTGATTCAGGCTCTTGTTTGAATAACAATACTCCGCTAATACTTTGTTCCAAGTGTTTGGCCAATAATTAGCCTCATTGGTGTATATCGTGTGAAAGGCTATCAGCCGATAAGGAAGATGTTTGCTTGCACCAAATAGTCTCTGATCATTTATCCTTCTGGGTAACAATAACAGTTCGGTTGAATAAGCTTATTGGTTCATTTGTACGTATTTACTCGGCTGGAATAGATGAATCGAGTATATCAGTTGTTTTGTAGATGATTAGAGAGAGTTTCATTTATTTGTGGGTGAATCGACAACTGCAGAAATATGTTTTAGGCTGTTGGCACATTTTGAATTTTGTGTGCTAGAGTGGAACTGCTTTATTTTTAAACGGATTGGTGGGTTTTAAAGGAATTGGTGTCGAACGTTTTGGGGGACCGTCTTTGGTAATTTTGATGTCAGATAAGCGCTGAATCTCAGCATAATTTGTATAAATGATAAACGCTGATTTTCAGCATAATTTGTATAAATGATTAGCGCTGATTCTCAGCCTGTTTTGAATAATGATGAGCGCTGATTCTGAGCTCAATTTGAATAAATGATAAGCGCTGATTCTCAACCTATTTTGAATAATGGTGAGCGCTGATTCTCAGCTAAAGGAGATCGCCGAAATTCGCCCCAGCATGGACAAATAAATGTCCTGCATTATAATTTTTCTTTCATTTTTAGGGTTCCGTATCTCAAAAGGAAAAAACGGAACCCTTATAGGATCACTTTGTTGTCCGTCTGTCTGTCTGTCTGTCAAGACCCTTTATCTCAAGAACGCGTGGACGTATCAAGCTGAAATTCACATGAAATACTCGGGTCTATTGTCCCTTTAAGCTGTGAAAATATCAAACTTCTAAGCTAAGCCAATCAAAAGATACAGCCGATTATGTCGATATTTTCAACAAATTATCGACACTCGCAAAGGAATCAAAACCTACAGGATACTTCCCGTAAACTCAGAATCTTGAAAATTGGCATGAAGCATTGTCATATAATGAAAATATAGGAAAAATTACGAAAATCACATTTTTTTAGTTATATAATATAATAAACATATTTTAATAAAATGGAACTTACTACAGGAGGCAAGATGGCGCTAGTGCCACGTAACATAACAGCTCCACAGATTTTATTTGTTTATAAATACTATTAACAAAGATAACTCAATAAAAAACAGTGATATTTGTCTAAAATAGACCAAATAATAAGTGCAAGTGTTATCAAATAATTATAATTAAGAACAGTGCCCAAATAGTTGCATAAACTTTCAAAAATAACGTTTACCTATTCAAACTCTCAAATAAATCAATATTTAATTTAATTATATATAATAATAAAACTCTACAAGTGCGAGGATTGCAAACAAAGTGAAATAATTGTGATTTATTGCCTTCAAAAACATGATAAGTGCATAAACTCTTGTTATTAACTCATTGTAATAATTATGGTGTAAAAGTTTGAACACAATTTGAAATAAGCGCGTCGTAACGAACTATTTTTATTTTTATAATTCTACATCTTATAGAATACCTATTTCAGAACAACACTTAATTGCTAGTTTGGCGCATTAATACAATGTTTGTATTGGCAAACATGAAGTTGTAAGTTCGCGCCCCGCTTTCTGCGTGCTCTTTTTGTGAGTCTATAATTTGTTATTAAATTGTTCGATACTCCAAAATCCAAAAAGACAAAAAATATGGATTCAGAAAATAATAATATTACTTTTCGCAAAAATAAGCGAACGATTTCATTGAACGAAACTATCACTGAGTCACTAGACACAACAATGTTCAGCTTAGCCAATACGTCACTAGGTGGCGCTAACACCTGCTGCGAAGAACTACAGGGCCAGATAAAAGCGTTGACCTCTAAACTATTATCGGCCCATACTGACATTGACGATATGCGCAGTGAAATAAAAGAATTAAAGGATGAACTCAAAAAATGCTCCGAATTTATAACAAACCTTAAATCTTCTGCTGTAACCGAGAAACATACAAAGGCCTCATCATCGAAAAAAAAGGGTGAAAGTAATAACAAAAACCAAAAAAAAGAAATTAGAGATATGAAAGAAAATATTGCAAATGAAAATATCCCACAGAGATCACCAGTAATGAATGAAGAAGCCATATATTCCTACAGAAAAAATATTAAAGTTACCCCTAAGCCTACCACGAACAAACAAAACAACAAGATCTGTATCATTAGTTCCAATAATTGCAACAGTATATTATATACTGCACGTGAAAAATTACCCGACTTTGAAATTTGCCACTACATAAAACCTCACTGTGGAGTAAGGCAATTATTAGAACAATTAAAACAAAAATTGATTAATTACACGATGAAGGACTTTTGCATAGTACTTATTGGGGAAGATGACTTTAATACTACTGGAAATAATGTCGATATGATCTATGACATTAGAAATACATTGAAAGATATACTTACCACAAATATAATTTTATGTCTTCCAAATTTTAAACTCAATAATTGGTCAAACATGTTTAATTCTCGTATTGAAAACTTCAACAACTTACTATACCTTGATGTTATGACACATCTGTATACATATATACTTGATTCGAACTTGAATCTTAGTTATGATAGTGTAATGTTTGACCAAAGAACAGGAAGAATTAATAACAATGGGATAAGCACAATATTTGAAGACTTGAAACTAATAATTGAAGAAATTTCAACCACACCTGATCTTAACTGTGTAGACATTAATAATGTTACACCTACTGATCCTGCAGGAGCTGATACACACGATAATCACAACGTTCCTACTACATCCAAGCTTTTTCTCGTATAGTTATATATCTATCCTACATCAAAATATTAACGGCTTAAACAGTAAATCAGATTTATTAGCGTATCATCTTCACGAATTAGCAGTACAGAGTAAGTTTATAGATATAGTTTGTCTTACAGAACATAACATGAAGAGAGGAGACGATATTCATGTATTCGTACCAAACTTCACGCTTGCAGGTCATTCCAGTAGATATAACCGTAAGGGAGGTTCTTGTATATTTGTAAATAATAGACATAAGTTTCGTAATATAAACTTAAATGATTTCTGTCTTCCGGGCTCTATGGAATGCTGCAGTGTCGAGCTTATAGATCATAATGTAACTATAATATGCATCTACAGATCTCCTAAAATGAATATTGATTCCTTAAATACTTTTTACAATAACTTTGATGCCATACTACAAAAAATCTGCAAATCCAATAAGAAGAGAATTGTAGTCTGTGGCGACTTTAACATAGATATTCTAAAAAATACCCGTCCTACCAAGCAATTTGAAAATTTACTTCTAAACTTTAATCTAAAATTAAGTATATGTGAGCCAACTCGACTAAATAGTGGGACATGCATAGACAATATTATACATAATATACGGGGTAGTAAAAGTGAAGTTATAGACTTGGCGATATCTGATCACACAGCTCAATTTCTGAAATTTCCAGTCAAGAAGACATTTATCAGCTCACATTGGTTCAAATTAAATCGCGATTATTGTTCGGAGAACCTTCTAAAGTTTAAACAAACAATCCAAAGTTTGAGTTTTTCTAATGTCTATCAGTGCACGATGCCAAATGAGGCTTATAATGAATTTATTGAAATGTTTAAACTCTTTTATGACTTATGTTTTCCACTTATGAAAATAAAAATTCCTACTTCTAAGACACTCACATGGGCAACAAAAGGAATTAAGCTGTGTTGTAAGCGTAAAAGGCAAATGCTATGGACCTCAAGACTACAACCCAGTGATGAAAATACTAAAAAGTTTAAGCAATACTCCAAAAGACTGAAAAAAATAATCCATCTTACTCAAAACGCAAAAAATAGTTATTTTATTGATAAAGCACAAAATAAAATGAAAGCCACGTGGAAGATTATAAAAACAAACAAATTGAACTGCCCTAAGGATAGTATTACAAAAATAACTTATAACAATAAATGTATAAATAATCCCCTTGAAATCGCTGAAGTTTTTAATAATTATTACATAAACCAAGTCCAGCCCATCTGTAATAATTCAAACTCAAAATTGCCACTTACTTCTAGAATATCAGAATCAATGTATATGGCACCTACTTGTCCTGATGACATATTTAGAATTATTAATACCCTTAAAAATACCGGTAGCACAGGATACGATGAAATATGTACAAAAGTAATTAAGCTCGTTGCCAAGGAAATTTGTCCAATACTGAGCTTTATCGTTAATTTAATAATAGAAAACGGAATATTCCCAGATGCACTAAAAATATCTATTATCAATCCTGTCTACAAAAAAGAGAGTAAACAAGACCCCAAAAACTACCGGCCCATTGCATTACTCCCTACTCTTTCAAAAATTATAGAAAGGGTAATATATGATAAATTATATGCATTTTTGGAGAGCAAAAATATTTTATCTGATGTACAATATGGTTTTAGGAAGTGTAAGGACATTAATATGGCAATCTATGGACTCCTTGAAAAAATTATAACAAAAATGGATAATAGAACACCAGTACTCGCCTTATTTCTAGACATGTCTAAAGCTTTTGACTGTGTAGATTTTAAAATACTTTTATCCAAATTGGAAAGTTATGGAATAAGAGGAAACGTATTAAATTTGATTGAGTCTTATTTATGCGGTAGACAACAAATAACTAGTATTAGAAAAATTAATCCACGCACGAAATTTGAATACATCTATAAATCCAAGAGTGGAATAGTTAATTATGGTGTACCACAGGGGAGTATTCTTGGTCCTCTTCTATTTCTCGTTTATATTAATGACATGCCCCGAGCCGTTCAGCATCCTATCACACTATATGCTGATGATAGTACAATTATATTTACTGGACAAAATTTACTGTCACTTGAAACTGAAATTAACCGAAGTCTTAGCCAAATAATAGAATATTTAAATAATAATAACCTCAAAATTAATTTGGAGAAAACCCACATTATGTCTTTTAAACAACAAAATGTTAACGACCCTGTTAATCTAGCTATACATTACGACAATATAGCTATAACTAAAACAAACAGCACCAAATTTTTAGGATTGTGGCTTGATACAAATATGAGATGGAGTAACCACACTGATCATATAATAAACAAATTAAATAAGTACCAATACGCACTACACAATTTAGCAAAAATTGTGTCACAGAAAGCGGTATTGACTGCATACCATGCGTACGTGACCTCTACACTACGTTATGGCGTTATCTTCTGGGGAAACTGCACAGACAGAGAACTAATATTTAAGACGCAAAAAAAATGCCTACGAGCTATTTGTCAAATCAAGGTCACGGATAGCTGCCAGCCTTACTTTACAAAATTAAAAATATTGACCTTACCATGCCTGTATATATTCGAAACAATAATGTTTGTTAAAAAAAATATCCATCTCTATAAAACACTTCGTTCTAAGCGCCATCCAAACACACTTGTCCTTCAGCCACACAAAACTACATTGTATTCAAAAAGCTTTCTTGGTATGGCACCAAAATTGTTCAATAAACTGCCTAATAATTTAAAAGACGTAATTGACAAGAAAATATTTAAAAATAAACTCATGGAATTTCTAATAAAAAAGGCTTACTATTCTCTTACTGACTTTCTAGATGATAAGGTTTACCAATTTATACACTAAGGTTTTTGTATTATATAAATTCGTTGATCAGTTTTGATATACCTAGTAATGTTTCAATTTTCCAAAATTCATAATATTTTTTTTTTTTATATTTTTGTAATGGTTCAATTTCAGTTGTTTAGAAAATTGTTAAAATTATTATTATTAATGACTTTGCTTTTTTTCTTTTTTGTGATGTGATTGAACAATTTTAATGTAAATATTATTTCAATAAGTAATTTTTTATTATTTTTAATATTTGCATGCCTTGTCAAATGGCAAACATGTAGAGCCAATTTATATTTTTTCATCCTACATATACGAATAATAATTTCTGTATGTACACACATGTTTATGCAAATAAATAAATATTATTATTATTATTATTATTACCTTATTTCTCACGAACGAATAAAGTTATCAAATTGAAATTTATACCAAATACCTAGGTCTATTGTCCCTTTAAGCTGTGAAAATATCAAACTTCTAAGCCAAGCCAATCAAAAGATACAGCCGATATGTCGATATTTTCAACAAATTTTCGACACTCGCAAAGGAATCAAAACCTACAGGATACTTCCCGTAAACTCAGAATCTTGAAATTTGGCATGAAGGATTGTCATATAATGCAAATATAGGAAAAATTGCGAAAATCACAATTTTTTAGTTATATAATATAATAAACATATTTTAATAAAATAAAACTTACTATCATATTTCTCACGAACTAATAAAGGTATCAAATTGAAATTTATACCAAATACCTAGGTCTATTGTCCCTTTATGCAGTGAAAAAATCAAACTTCTAAGTTAAAGCGATCAAAAGATACAGCAGTTTATACCGACACTGGCCTTGCATCGTTGGTCGCATTGTGAGGTTTAACGTTGCATCACCTCACTCAACTGCCGTCTTTCTTCCTATTCACTCAATTTTTGAAATAATGAAAAGTTCAATAAAGAAAAGTAGGTGTGCACAGCGGGCGCACGTCCTCTCATTTAAAGTGCACCTCGCAAATATTAGAGGTCTGCACTCCAATCTCATTGCAGTACATTACCACCTTGAGACTGAAAAGCCACATCTACTTTTCCTGACGGAGACCCAGATCAGATGTCCGTCTGATGCGGCATACCTCGGCTACCCGGGATACTCTTTGGAGCATCATTTCCTGCAGCGTGCCGGGGTCTGTGTGTATGTCCGCAATGACATCTGTTGCCGGCGCCTCCGTCACCTCGAAGACCCTCACTTCTCGTCCCTATGGCTGTTGGTTGACACTGGTGTGGACAAAATTGTTTACACCTGTGTCTACCGATCGCACAGCGGTGATCAGGAGACAACTAGATTATTTGACCACCTCAGTGAGGCTGCTGACAATGCGCTGCATCGGCACCCTGACGCTCAGTTCGTCGCTCTGGGGGACTTCAACGCCTGCCACCAGGACTGGCTCTTCCCATACCAGAGGACCGACCACGCTGGGAGAGAAGCGCGAAACTTCGCGCTTTCTATGGGCCTTTCCCAGCTGGTAGAGCAAGCGACTAGGGTGCCTGATGTAGTTGGCCATACTGCCAACTGTTTGGACCTTCTGCTGACCACTGATCCGGACAGATGTGTTGTAACAGTTTCCTCACCGTTGGGAACTTCAGACCACTGTCTGGTGAAGTCTGTGACGTCCTTTTCCCCACCAGATCACGACTCTCGTGGTGAACGGCGAATGTGGCGATACAGGTCAGCGGATTGGGATGAGATGCGCCACTTCTTTGCGTCTTATCCTTGGCAGCAGGTCTGCTTCTCCTCTGACAATCCTTCGAGCTGTGCGGACGCTATAACCGATGTGGTGCGTCAAGCTATGGAGTATTTTATCCCATTCAATGACGTGCCCGTCGGTGGCTCGGCTCGCCCATGGTTCAATGCCGATTGTGTCCAAGCTGAACAGCGTAAGCACACGGCATTTCTCGCCTGGGTTGACGCTCGTGACCGCGGAGCTCCGGATCTAAGCTCAAAGAAGAGAGCCTTTAACCGTGCTGCCAAGTCCTTCAAGAAGGCGCTCAAGAAGGCTCGCTTCGACCGCATTACCCATATTGGCAACAAGTTATCTGCGCAGCCATCCGGTAGCAGATCTTTTTGGTCCCTTGCCAAATCGGTTGAGGCGAACTTCTGTCGGCCCTCACTGCCTCCGCTGGTTAGGCCTGATGGAACACTGGCTCATACGGCGAGAGAGAAAGCAGGTCTCTTTGCATCTCTCTTTGCCCATAATTCGCGTCTTGATACTGGCAGTGCTACTCCACCTAATTTACCTTATTGCGGAGCTTCAATGCCTGAGGTTCGCATTAGAAACAAGGAGGTTCTGAGAGTACTGTGTCGTCTGGACGTGAATAAGGCTAGTGGTCCGGATGGTATACCAGCGATTGTTCTTAAAGCATGTGCGCCCGAGTTGTCTCCTGTATTGACGCGCTTGTATCGCCTCTCATTTAGGACTGGTATAGTGCCCAAGTCCTGGAAGCTTGCTAACGTGCAGCCTGTGCCCAAGAAGGGTAGTCGTGCCGATCCTGCCAACTATCGGCCGATTTCGATCACCTCCATACTTTGCAAAATTATGGAGCGTGTATTGAACTCGCGCCTCTTGGCATACCTGGAAGGTAACGATCTCCTCAGTGACCGACAGTACGGGTTTCGCCGCAATCGGTCAACTGGGGACCTACTAGTGTATGCCACTCACTTGTGGGGCGAGGCCCTCGAGAAGAATGGGGAAGCGATTGCTGTCTCCCTTGATGTCTCGAAGGCCTTCGACCGGGTTTGGCACGCTGGCCTTTTGAGTAAGCTTCCAGCGTACGGCATTTCCCCTAGCCTGACTGGCTGGGTAAAAGACTTCCTGACTGAACGGTCCCTCCGAGTTGTTGTCGACGGATGCTCTTCTGAGCCCATGTCAACTAATGCCGGTGTTCCTCAGGGGTCTGTTCTCTCTGCAACTCTGTTTCTGCTGCATATTAACGATCTGCTGATGCCCGGTATCTATGGGTATGCAGATGACAGCACAGTTGTAGAGAGATACCTGCCGGATGCTCGGGCTAGTAGGGAATCAATCCGGTCCGAAAGAGAGGCCATGGTTGAGCGAACGAGTGTTGCACTGCAGGCAGTCTCCGAATGGGGCAATGCCAATCTTGTAGCATTCAATGCCGCCAAAACACAGGCGTGTCTTTTCACCGCCAAAAGGAGCCCGTTCACCTTGGCCCCTACTTTTCGGAATGTGTCCTTGGAGTGTTCCGACCGCCTTCAGCTTTTGGGAGTTGAGATTTCCTCGAACCTTAACTTTGGGCGGTTCATTGAGTCCAAGGCCAAGGTGGCTGCCAGGAAACTTGGCGTTATCGCAAAGGTCCGGCAGTACTTCACACCTGGGCAGCTTCTAATGTTATACAAAGCACAGGTCCGTTCGTGTGTGGAGTACTGCAGCCACATTTGGGCTGGTGCTGCCAAGTGTCACCTGGCCACTCTGGATTCAGTGGAGAGGCGTGCAAAGAGGCTGATTGGTGACCCTGATCTAACTCGAGTTGGTCTCCAAAGCCTAGAGCACAGGCGTAGAGTAGCCAGCCTTTCGGTGTTCTATAGGATGCATTTCGGGGAGTGTGCGAGGGAATTGCATGATTTAATTCCCCCATCTCCGTTCCACCAGCGGACGACCCGTCGTACGGCTGGTTTCCACCCTTACGTTGTTAACACCACTACGATCCGGACGAAGCGTTTCGCCTCCTCCTTTATACCGCGTACATCGAGGGACTGGAACAATTTGCCCGCGGCGGTGTTTCCGTCGGACTACAATTTGAGTGTCTTCAAGGCTAGAGTGAATAGGCTCTTAATAAACTAGTGCGCTTTACCATCAACGATTGCGTCACTGCTTACCATCAGGCAGGATTGCGGTCAAGCGCTGGTTTATAATTTGTAAAAAAAAAAACACCTTAGACGAATTTCCGTCACACGCTAGGGAATCAAAACCTACAAGCAAAGACATTAAAATTATATTTACAATAGATAGGACATCACGAACACAATCGTAAGCCAATACTTTTATCGACTTGGTTAAAAGGCGCTCAGTCTAGTCTGCGCGTCAGGACGTAATTTGTGTCCACCAAGAATAAACATTTTCTAAGGAAATATGCCATGTTGCGCTTTGTGTTACTGTACATCTCGTTATAGTAAAACGACTGGATCCAACTTCGGAATGTTTTTCTATGAATTATTTATATTTCGTCTGCAATTCAAATTTAAAAAAAAAATCTTAAATAGTTCTAGAAAATTTTCCATTATTGTAATAAGCGCCCTCTATTGTTGAGTAGTTTTACTATTTTCTTGTAGAGATGTAGTAATGTTGTTTATCGATTTAGTTATCGATAATACTTATTAAGTTGAAAATTATTAAAAATTATTAACTCTATTTAAACATAATCATATCATATTAATAAACAAAATTGAATGAACAATTACTATTCATTTATCTAGGTTTTTGTTATTTTTGGTTTCCGAATAAAAATAATGTTGTAGGTAAAAAGTGGATACGATTTATCCAGATAGACCGTAGAGAAGAAAATTGGCTTCCGTCTCATTCGTCGAAATTATGCTCAATGCATTTTAAAAGAGAAGTTATCTACTTTAGAAAGACTTGTCGATCAAATTAAAAAAAAAAAAAAGAATCGGTACCTTGTATTAGAAATGAAATAGTAAGTTATTAATTTCAGTACTTTTCTACTTAACCGTAAAAATTGGAATAAAATTTACGGTTAAGTGGTTATGTACATAGATTACATAACTTATATATAATGAAATATATTCATAAAATATGTAGGTACGTATATGTAGTACAATGATTGGGAGCTACTTTGTGATTTTGAGGATTCCGTACATAAAAGGTAAAACGAACCGTTTTCATGAGACTTCTCTGTTCGTCTGTCCGTCTGTCACCAGGCTGTATCTCATAAACCGTAATAGCGAGACAGTTGTAATTTCCAGAGATTGTGTTAGTATTTCTGTTGTCGCTATAACAACAAGTACTAAGAATAAAAATAATAAAATATTTAAGGGGGCTCCCATACAAAAAACGTGGATTTTTGCCGTTTTTTGCTCCATATTAATAACGGAAACAGATAGACGCTTAAAATGTTCACAGAATATTTGGTTATGTATTCAAATTACAAATAAATAATTAAAATAAAATAAATACTGAAGGCGGGCTCCCATACAATAACCGTGATTACGTATCTGTAATCTATAAATGGCGTACGTATCTGGTAAAGGTCTTGCTCCAGCAGACTACCATTTTTGTCGTGATTTGGACAATTATCTACGTGACAAGAAGTTGTCTTCCCAGGAGGCAGTTCTGCTTTCACACAGTTTGTGCAGTCTAGATCCTCAGAGTTCTATCACAAAGGCATAAACGACCTTCCTATACATTGATTATAAATGAATTATTTAAAAATTAAAAAATAAGCAATTATTTAGACTTTCAGTACTAATCGGCAATTTTAAACTTTAGCGCCTATTATATTAAAAGAATTATATAAATAAGAAACTTGTAAACTTAAAATTACCCAAAATTATTCTGCTTCCTAATTTTTTGTTTCAAGCTATCATAATGCGACAAAACATCGTCGTAGTAACTTCTTTGAATATTATCGATAACTTTATATCGAAATGATACAAACCCTACCACAGTTTTTTGCATTGCCATTTAAAAATATTTGCATACAAACGTGTAAAAAGAATAATTTTGCTAAAAACGAAATGCAAACGAAAATTGCAAAACAAAATGCGCTTTATGGCCTAAAAGGTCTGTTACACTCAAAAATCGCAATAAACTGAGCGTTAAAATAATTCGTAAGCATAAAACATCTAAAATGCCAATAGACGGTGTCACGGTAAATGAATAGTAGCGAATAAAATTCTAAAACAGTTTTTGTTTGTACAAGACAAGTTTCACTTAATTTGTTTACTTTTCAATATTTATTTACCCGATTTGAACTATACTAGGGTATTAAATCGGATGTGGCAACATAGACTACACTGGCCACCTACCGGGCAATAGCTGAATATATTTTATATAAACTTATTTCATTTTTACTATTTGATGTCTCCAATTGTCGATCTAATTTTGCTATATTATACTAGATGGCGGAACTGAGCCATGGGATCACAGTTTTTCTATGCCATTTTGACACATGCCCTCTCTATATATCTTAAATCTCTTTGCCTACAAGGTACTTCCCGTGAACTCAAAATCTTGAAATTCGGCATGAAGCAACGTTATACACACATCAAAAGTGTCTAGGGATCAACATATATTTTTGCAATAACTTTTCTCCTGATTGATATTAATTAAAATTTTCTTTAAGGATTCATCAAATAAAGTGTTTTCGTTTGTCACAGTAACGATAAACCAAGTCACCTTTGCATTAATAAAGAAATTTGCCATTTTCCTAATAAAGGGATATTTGACATTTGAACCACTAACACAAAAGTTCGAAAAAAAGACTGAAATAACAGTTTTCTCTAAAATTTTATTGGGTAACTTAAACAATTAATAATCCGTGTTTCTACCGCGAACACTAACAACACAAGAACATCGGTTTGGCATACTCAAAATGAGTTCATCCAAATCACGCTGTGGAATGGCCGCCCATGTTCGTTGCAACAACAAAAAAAGGTCTTCTTGCGACTGGATACCCTCCATATTCGGCAGAGCTCTTCTCTGTAGCATATCCCATGCATGCTCAATCGGGTTCAAGTCTGGCGACTGAGCAGGCCAGGGCAGGACATTGATGTTAGCTGCGGCGAGAGTCTGTCTTACAACTCTTGCGGTGTGCGGTCGTGCATTATCATGCATTAACTGAAATAAGGGACCGATTTGCACTTGTAGAGGAACGATGACGTCTGATACAATCGTTTCAGCATAAATTTGAGCGTTGAGGTTGCCTCTGATCCAAATCAACTCAGTTCTTCCGCCGATCCAAATACCCGCCCATACCATGATGGTTCCACCACTATAAGGATGGACTTCCTGGCAGGATTTTAATCGCTGTTGGCGTCCAGGGGTTCTCCAGTGTCGTATACGTCTTGTATCCGGTCTCATAAAACGAGACTCATCAGAAAAGCACACGAAACGCCATTGTTCTTCTGCCCAATTTCTGTGTTCAAGAGCCCATTGATATCGAATCCTACGATTGTGCATTGCTATAGGTGGTACCCGTAGCGGTCTTCGGGAATGAAGGTTCACTTCATGCAAGCGGTTTCTGACTGTTTGGTCGCTAATTAAGTTCCCTGAAGAGTGATGAAGCCTCACGGCTAACATCATGGCGGTTATTGTTGGAGCTCTTCGAGTTAAGATTTGAATGTATCGGTCTTGTCTCCGTGTGGTGCAGCGATACCGTCCTCCATGGCGCTCAGCCACGGTACCAGTGCTTCGGTAACGTGTCCAAAGTCGACTGATAACACTCTGACTTGTATTCAGAGCTAAAGCCACAGTACGTTGCCGGGAACCAGCTTCTATCATTCCCACGGCTCTGAGCATTTCTTCCCTGCTTAAATGACGTCGCCGCTCCATAATAACGTTGGTTTTAATCAGTAGTAGGGAAACAGTAGCACTAATAATGTCTTCAATGCGTTGTATGTTTTTATAGGGAAAATATTGACAGCTGATTTTCATCTTTTACTCGAATTTGATTCACAGTTCCTGATTCAAATTATGAAATGCACCAAAAAGGATCCATATAAATTTATAAAATCATAAATTTATTACAAAGCCACATCTCAATCTCAAGAAATCCGCATAAAAATGCTTGATCCCTAGACACTTTTGATGTGTGTATTATAGTACAGACAGATAAAGGAAAAATTGTGAAAATGATAAATTTGAAGTTACATAAAATATTAAAATATTATTTTTGCTTACATTACATGAAATATTTTTTTAATAATTATAAACTTACTACCTACCCTTTTTCACATGAACGCGTAGAGATATTAAATTTGAAATTCATATCAAACACTTCTTAAATCTAATTGCCTCTAAACTGTGAAAAATTCTAAATCAATGCTAGTATTATAAATGCGAAAATAACTCTGCCTGTCTGTTACGCTTTCCCGCCTAAACCTCTCAACCGATTTTGATGAAGTTTGGCACAGACAATCTTTAGACCCTGAGAAAGAACATAGGCTACCTTTTATCCCGGAAAAATTTGATGTTCCCGAGGGGAATTTAAACAGCGCGATATAACCGAACTCCACGCGGGCGAAGCCGCTGGCGGAAAGCTAGTACGTCATAAATTGTAAACCGCTACGTTTGTACGGCGGAACCCTCGGTGTGCGAGTCCGACTCGTATTTGGCCGGTTTTTTTTTATATTATATGCAAATATCCATAGTTAACGGACAAGCGTGGGTTTAAAACGAATAATTAAAAGCCTTGTAACTACTAAACAATTTGTCTGTCATATAAATTGCTGCCATGTCAAGAGCTTTAGAGATGTTGCTTCTTGTTTTTACGAAATCGATAGTTTAATAATTGTATTTATGAATTAAAAAAACATGAAGTTTTATTTAATGTATGCATTTTTTTATTATTATGACTACATTTGTTATCAAAATACATTAAACGCAATCTGTAAAATAGCGTAATAATAGTGTTTTTATCGATATTAAACAAAATCGATTCTCAAATCGTTAGTTCAAATAGCGGTATCGATTCTACAGATGCGGAAATGAGTGACATCTCCAATTGTTTTTTTTTTTTTTTTATTAGTTTGGCCCCATCGATGACCGATGATTCTGCCAACGTCAAGGTGGAGAGAAATAAACTAATATAACTATTATTATACGTAGTGGATATAGACTGTTGATTAGTATTATTAGCGTTGGTTCTTCTTTGGGCTAAAACAAACACAAGACGACACAAATATTAGTAAACATAAAGGTTGGAAGAGATTAAATTTTGATTTTGTTAAGGGAAATAAACTTATATAAGATTTTAATAAATGGGGTATGAGCCAAAGTTAAAAGGAAAGGTAGGTTGACAGGACGAGGAATATGTTTAGGAAGTAGATCATATAGAGGATGAGATAGTTTGGGACAGGAAAAGAATAAATGTTCTAAAGATCCCTCTTCAAGACCACATTCACAAAGAGAATGGTCCCTGACCCTAATTTTAGCCAAGAATACTGGAGAGCAAACAAAACCAAGGCGGAGACGAATTATAGTTGAGGTAGCCAACTTATTGACATATTTATGCTTAAAAAACCACGATTTAGAAGGAATAGACGGTTGAATAGACCCATAAAATTTGCCTTTAAGGAATCTGGAAGATTGCCAAAGGGCATTCCATGAACGAAAAAAGGAAGGACGGGCTAGAGCGCGTAGGTCACGTGGGAAGCAGTAATTGTACACTGTGCTGCCGGATGTAGTTGCAGTTTTTGCACAAGAATCCACAAATTCATTTCCAGTAATGCCAGAGTGGCTGGGAATCCACGCTAAAACAACCTCGATACCCATTTGATGACACTTATACAGCAAAGCCCTTGTTTTAAGTGAGATGGGAAAGTTTTCCTTTGCACGGAATGGGTTTTTTAATAAATCCTGTAAGCAACTTTGAGAGTCTGTAAGAATAAGAGCCTTATTAAGTTTATGAGACTCTATGAATTTCACAGCTTCTAATAGAGCTATGGCCTCAGCTGAAAATATAGAGTTCTGAGAGGGGCTCTTAAAATTCAATATAATGTTGAATTTGGGGATCCAAACCGCAGATCCCACCCAGTCCTCGTTAGATGATTTGGATGCATCTGTATAAACGGTCACCCAATCAGGCCAATCACTACAAAGAATAGCGGAAAGGCTTTCATTGGCATTCAAGCAGTGCTTGTTGATACCAAAATTTAGAAGTATTCTTGGCCGATATGTCAACACTGGGAAATCAGTTTCAAAAAGGGGGTTGATGCTAGTTTGAAAGATAGGGGCAGACAGGTCCTTATATTTTCTGAATGAATTGACAAGTAGAGGGGGGGCTTTATGTTTCCAGTATGGAGAGGACGAAATATGAGAAGATAAAGAATATATTAAGGGAAATAAAGGATGAGAACTAGAGCGGATAGAGTTAGTGAAAAATCTGTCCGCAAGATACTGACGACGGAGGTGAAGAGGAGCATCAAGGCATTCCACCTGAAGAGCATTAATGGGGGAGCATTTCATGGCACCTGTCATGATTCGAAGGCACTTGGATTGGATTCTCTCAAGCTTGGACAGAGCGATTTTATTGCAGGGTTCTAATAAGAAAGAAGCATAATCAAAATGGCTGCGAACTATAGCGTTGTATAAAAGCTTTTGGCAAAAAGGGTGAGCTCCCCAGCGAACACCCGATAGGGCTCGCATGACGTTAACACCCTTCTCAGCTTTTCGCACAATGTGATTTAAGTGGTCTATACCTGAGAGCTTAGAATCCAGGATTAGGCCCAAAAACTTCACCCGATCCTTAATGGAAATCGATTCATGCCCTATCAAAATATTGATGTCAGGAATGCTTCTCTTACGAGTAAAAATTACTGCACTACATTTAGGGACAGATAGGGAGAGGTTATGATCCAAGAGCCAATTATTTAAATAGAAAAGCGCAGAATTAAGTTGGGAAGTAGCCACAGAGAAGGAAGAGGATACAGAATAAAGGACAATATCATCAGCATATTGAAGAATATTGCAGAATGGGGAGACAGTGAGATCTAAGCTAGAGGTGTATAGGTTATAAAGAATGGGGCTTAAGACTGAGCCCTGCGGTAGGCCCAACCAAACAGAGCGAGGAGGGAGAAGGGTATTTTGATACCGGACTGAAATGGATCGACACGACAATAAGCTAATAATTATGTTAATCAGTCTCACAGGGATACTCAGCTCGAGCATTTTCTGCCTGAGTATTGGAAGCTGGACACAATCATAAGCTGCAGAGATGTCAAGGAAAATACCAATAACATGATTATTCTGAGAGAAAGCAAGGCGGACGTCTGAGGTAAAGATGCTTAGGTTATCTAAGGTACTCTTTCCTTTTCTAAACCCAAACTGACTAGTTGATATTAGGCCTCTACTCTCTAAAATCCATTCCAGTCTATTCTTAACTAAATTCTCCATTATTTTGGCGAGCACGGAGGATAAGGCTATTGGTCGGTAAGACAAGGGATCCTTTGGATCCTTACCTGGTTTAAGGATTGGGATTATAATTTGAGTTCTCCAGGAGGGGGGAATTTCGCCAGAAATGAATATTTCATTCATAATCTGAAGTAAAAGTGTTTTGCAGGAGTCTGAAGATTTCCTAATGAAAGAATAGGTTATGCCATCTATACCAGGAGCAGAATCACGGAGATGGTCAAGAGCAAGAGAAAGTTCTGAAAAGGAGAAAGGATCATCCATTATATTCGAAGAGGAGCTATGACAGGGGAGATCGTAAGGTGGAAGACATTCACGCTCAGGAGCAAAAGGAGGGGCTAACCTACAGTGGAAGTCATGGAGGAAGAAACTAGGATCGTTGGCAGTAGTATTAAAATCTTGCATGGCTCGACGATAGGATTTGATTCTATTCCAGACGATAGATAGGGATGACCAAGGGGAGAGGGATTCACAGAATTTGCGCCAGCCGATAGATTTCTTATTGGAAAGAAGTCTGGCAGTGCGTGAAGCAATCTGCTTGTAAGATATAAAGTCACCCATATCTAGAGATGATGAAAACCTGTTCTCTGCCTCCTTGCGATGGCGGACGCTTAATGTGCATTCAGCATCCCACCAAGGAGGAGAAGGGACTAGCTTACGGGAGGTTGGTTTTAATGGGATAGATGATTGTGCAGATGACAGAAGAGCAGAAATAAAACGCTCATAGATGAGAAGGAAGTTGGACGAGTTACATTGAGGGAAAGTACCAATTTCTCTGTCAAGGCAACTAGCAAATTCATCCCAGTCGGCTTGAGCGAGACAGTACTTTAGGAGAGGTTGGAATGATTTGGGAGGAGGAACAGCTGTAGGAGGGAAGTAAGAAATAGAAATAGGAAAGTGATCACTTCCAAAAGAATTTGATATCACTGACCAGGATAGATGGCAGACTATTGAGGGAGAGCAAAAAGAAAGATCTGGAACACTAACGTTTTGGGTCGGAGAAACTCTGCGAGTGGCAAATCCATCATTCAAGATGCATAGGTTAATGTCATCCAGAAGATCCAGCAGACAAGAAGAACAAGGATCATTGCAATGGGATCCCCAAAGTGTATTTTTACAATTGAAATCACCCAAAAGAATAATGGGAGGAGGCATAGCAGAAAGGATAGATCTGAGTTCAGAAATAATGTTAGGATTAGGATGGGGAATATATACAGAGATAAAGGAAATATCTGAAACCCTAGCGGCTACAACATGAAGACCAGAACCATGATTTGGTAAGGGGATTTGCGTGAACTTAACACATCTATTGACTAAAAGGGCAGAACCTGCCCTTCCATCATCTCTGTCATCGCGGAAACATGAGAAGCCTGGTATCCTGAAATAGGATCCAGGCTTAAGCCATGTCTCCGATACAGCAAAGACGAATGGTTTATAATGGTTTATTAAATAGATCACATCCTGCTTGTTACGTTGGATGCTTCTACAATTCCATTGTAGAATTTTGAAATCCATTGGAAAGATTGTTTCGCGATAGCACTGATAGTAATTGTTCTACAAGAACAGAGACATTGTACGGTAGAGAGTCTGAGAATTTGGAAAGCATATTAATAAGGGAGCAGAGGAGAAGTTCAACCAGATTATCATTGGGAGTGGCAAGAGGAGTAGTTTCAGAAGGAGAAAGAAGTGCACAACCATTAGGTTGTGAAGAAGAAGGAGAGGCTACTATAGAATTTTGAGTGTTAATGTCATAGGATTTGCCTAAGGCAGGTTGAGGGCGACGAGGAGTGAAAACAGTTTTATTGTAGGAAGTTACTGGAGAGGTAGGAGGTTGTAAAGGAGAAGATTGCACATGTTTAGGTAAAGTATGGGATAAACGGGGAGTAGAAGCAGCCTCAGAGAAGAGACGTTTTGGCTGGGGATACCTTACAGAAGCTTCCAGGTAGCTAATGTTTTCCTGAGACATGACTGATTTTATGGCCTTCTGGCGGGCATGCTCGGGGCATTTTGGGTCAATGGCTCTGTGGTTACCACCACGACAAAGGAAACATGTGACCTCTGAGTCCACAACTGAACAAGAATCGCCACTGTGATTTTGGGAGCAACTATAGCAGCGCGGCTGTGATCTGCACTGATTTGCTATGTGGCCAAAGCGACAGCAATTACGGCATTGGATAGTAGGGAGTTGGTATACAGAAACCGGAAGCGATGCATTGTAACAAAAGACTCTTTCAGGCAGTCTTTGTCCTAAAAATGTAAGGACCACCGAGTGAGAAGGGATCCAGGACGTGGAGCCATCCTTTCGGGATTTAACGTTTAAACGCCTAGCTCTGATCACCTCGCCAAAGTTTCCATTGCAGGAAATACCTTCAACCAGCTCTTCCAGAGACCATTCTGTGGGGATGTCTCTAACAACACCCATCCTAAATATGTGGAATTTTGGTATAAACGCCTCGTATTTGTTGCCCTCCAATACACCAAGGGACAAGAAATTGTTTGCGCTGTCGGCTGACTTAAAGTCTATGGAAATTTTGTTCCGACCCATATTTTTGATGCATCCCTCCTTAATGCCTTCCACATTATGCTTATGAAGGAACTGTGCAAACTTTAAAATTTTAAAGGACAGACCTGCTGACGGTTCCGTCTCTGCCCTTGAAACGTAAACAGTGAAGGGCCCCTTATCTAATTGCGAATACTTTAATTTCGCGTTGGTTTCGTATTCAGGTTTGGTATAAACGGATTGGATCGATTCCGCTGGAGACCGAGTCTTCTTAGCCTCAGAGCTTACAATATTAGGCTCGGTTAGAGGTCTCTTAGATGCTCTTGGGATATCAGGAGGTAATCCTCCGCCCCCATCAGGGGGTTCATCCATAATAAAAACGACTTACCTTTTGGAGTATACAAACACACAAGACAAAACAAACACACAAGCCACAAGATTAGAAACAATACGCTGAAAAGAAAAAAAATAACCTAAAATCTGACACTCTCAACCACGCGTTGGACGAGAATCCCCCAATTGTTTTGTTATGTTTGTTACTGGCGATTTTTTTTTTTTTGGCGGGATGAGTGTCACTCTCATTTTTCGTTGGACTTTTAAAATTATTTATAGTGTTGTTTACTAAATAAAATCGCGTGATTTATGTAGTAAAAAGTGCATTCAGTGAATAATTTATAAAGAACAGTGAAATAATGTAGCACAGTGGCCACATCATGTCCTTACTCCAAATTCTTTCTTGTCGGCCTCACGCAGGAAAAGAAAGGAGATAGATTAGTTAAGTTAAGCTAGGATAAGTTAGGATCGGCCCTTCTCAGGGCCAACCAAAAGGCCCTTATCAGGGCCAGTTCGATGATGTGTCGGCATCAGAGGTCAGCCGCGCACCGTCTGTGGCGAGCCTCTGTATGAGCGTGGCGGACGAGTTTTCTGACTCGGAAATCGAGTCGTCGTCCGTGTGTGGGGTGGCTGGAGATCGCAGCCTGAAGAGGGCCTACCTGAGGCTCGGGTCCGAGGTTTCTTCGGACTCGGCCAAGGGTAAGCCAAAACAGAAGAAGCCGAAGGCGAAGACTGCTTCGCCTTCGACTTCTTCCCAGGCCGGCACCCACGATGTGGGTCTGGCGGACGCCCAGCGTCAGCTCGGCTTGGCCAGACGGGCCGAGCTCGAGCAGGATTTAGAGGAGAGGGTTGCCGCTAAGGAGAAAAAGGCGCGCGCAGCCAAGTCGAGGGCTGGATATGCTTCGGCCCTCCTCAGTTTTGAGGGATTGTCCGTAGCGGAGCTGGCCCGACTGGCAGAGGAGGACAAGGAGGAGATCGCCGAGGTCGCCTCCAAGTCCTCAAACCTGAAGGGCACGATTCAAAAGGCCCTGAAATGCCGAGCTACTAGCCTGCTCGGCATTGTGAAGGAGCTGACGCAGCGTACTGCGTCAGAGGAGACACGGCAGCTACAGGCGAGGGTGGATCGCCTGCAAGCGGAGGTCAGCCAGCTTCACAAGAAGCTGGCTGAGGCCACGGCCCCGGCCCCCAATTCCCCGTCGGTGGCGGTTCCCGCCCCCTCCTCCTCCAACCTTGAGGAAGTAATCCGCAAGGTTGTCATGGAGGAGAGGGCGTTCACCAGAGCCTGCCTAGCAGGCATTGAAGACCGCCTTTTGCCCGAGCCGCGTCTCCGTCCGCCACTAGCGGCGGACAAGACGCCTACAGTGGCTCCCCTCACCCCTAAGCCCTCAAAGGGCAAGGGCAAGGGGAAGAAATCCCCGGGGGCTCTGCCTCCCCCGGGTACGAATGTGGGCGCCGAACCGGGGCCGGTCGCCATCGCAGGACCTGCCCCCCAAGTTCAAGAGACTGATGCCCTCCTCCCCTCCACCACCCCGTCCAACCAGCCGTGGTCGGAGGTGGTGAAGAAGGGCAGGAAGAAGGCAAACAAGGCCCCGGCTGCACCGGCGGCTGCCACGGCAGCTGCCCCGGCGGCCGCCCCGGCAGCCAAGAAGGCCCCAGTCGGCGGAAGGAAGCTGGTTCCTCCCAAATCCGCAGCGGTAACGGTGACGATCGTCCCCGAGGCCGCCGAGAGGGGCGTCACCTACGAGTCCGTCCTGAGACGGGCTCGTGCCGTCGCGGACCCCGCCGAGTTGGGGCTCGGTAACTGCCGTCGGACCCAAACCGGAGCTCGACTCTTCGAGTTTCCGGGGAAGGACGGCGGCAAAAATGCCGACCTGTTCGCCGGCAAGTTGCGGGAGGTCCTCGCCGATGTGGCGAAGATAGCTAGGCCGACTAAGACGGCGGCTATGGAGGTGACCGGTCTAGATGACTCGGTCACCAAGGAGGAGGTAGTCGCGGCGATCGCAGTGGCTGGAGGCTGCGAACCCGCAGCCGTGCTGGCTCGGGAAATAAGGCCCGGCCGCGGTGGGCTGGGCACTATCCGGCTGGTGTGCCCAGTCGCCGCAGCGTTGGCCGCCCAGGCTAAAGGCCAGGGGCGGCTATTTGTGGGCTTCAGCCGGGCCGTGATCCGAGTGCTTGAGGCAGCGCCGATGCGCTGCTTCAAGTGCTTCGGCATCGGCCACACCCGAGCCATGTGTCCGTCCACTGCGGAAATGGCGGACACATGCTTCCGCTGCGGGAAGGAGGGGCATATGGCGGCCACGTGTGAGGCCGCCAAGCCGCACTGCGCGGCGTGTGCCTCCAGTGGTCGCCCCGCCGACCACGTTATGGGGGGGACGTCATGCCGACCCCCGTCCAAGAGGGGCAAGCCGCAGGCGGCTATAAGCCGTCCTGCCGCTGCTGCCACAGCCGCTGATATCCCATCAGCGGCGGTGGCCGAGGGTGATGCGATGGTCGAGTAATGGGTACAGACCATCGCATCCTGCAGGCAAACACCAACCACTGCCGGGCTGCCCAGGACTTACTGGTGCAGTCAATGGCCGAGTGGTTGGTGGATGTGGCAGTGGTGGCCGAGCCGTACTTTACTCCCAGCAATTGGCTGGGAGACAGTGACGGCTCGGTGGCAATCGTGGCGCGGTCTTCCTCGGACTCCCCTCCCCTCTCGCTCTTAGAGAGGGGACCGGGATACGTGGCCGCCGCGTGGGGAGGGTTGGCCCTTGTGGGGGTCTACTTCTCCCCAAACCGCCCTCTCCAGGACTTCGAGGATTTCCTCGGGGTCCTGACGGCGGTCATCGGGAGGACGGCGCCACGTCAGGTCTCCGTTTTGGGAGACCTGAATGCCAAGTCGGTGGTCTGGGGAAACCCGGCCACCGACAACCGCGGACGGGCGGTCGAGTTGTGGGCGGCCACGTCTGGTCTCTCTCTCCTAAATAGGGGAAGCGTCCGGACGTGCGTCCGGCGGCAGGGTGGGTCCATAGTGGACCTCACCTTCGCCACGCCCGCACTGGCCGCCCGCATTCAGAACTGGAGGGTGGAACTGGGGGAGACGATCTCGGATCACCGCTACGTGCGATTCGAGATCTCCCCCCAGAATCCACGGGGGCGCCGCAGCACCCCCTCATCGTCGGGCCGATCCACGTTTCCAAGGTGGGCTCTGACCCACCTGGATCGGGAGGCGGCAAAGGAGGCCGCGTTCGTCCAGGACTGGCTTTGGCCAGGTCCCGGCGTGGACGTCCTGGACGTGGACGCGGCGGCGGCCCGATTGAGGGGGTCATTGACCGAGGTATGCAACGCCAGCATGCCTCGGTCGAGACGTCCGCCTCCCCGACGCGCCGTTTATTGGTGGTCGGAGGAGTTGGCGGAGCTGCGGGCCACCTGCGTGGCGGCACGGCGGGCCTACACGCGATCGCGTCGGCGGCGCCGACGAGATCAGGCCGACGAGGACCGCCTCTACGCCAGATACGTAGAGGCGAGGGCGGCCTTCAAATCGGCCATCGGCGCCGCTAAGGACGCGGCGAGGGCCGAGCTGTTGGAGGGTCTCGACAACGACCCATTCGGGAGGCCATATAAGGCGGCGCGTAATAAACTGCGCCGCATTGGTCCCCCGGTTGCCGAGACCCTCGAACCAGCGCTCCTGGATGGGGTGGTGCGGTCTCTGTTTCCGCGCAGGGATCCGCACTTCGCCCCACCAGTGATGGGCCCGCCAAGGGGAGCGGCTCTACCGGAGGAGGAAGCTCCTCCTCCTCCGGTTTCAGAGGAAGAATTTGGCGCGGCGACTCTTCGTCTCCGCGCCAAAAAGACGGCTCCCGGCCCTGACGGCGTTCCCGCTCGGGTGGTGGCCATCGCGGCCACCGAAATGGAGGGAAGGTTTCGGGACCTCTTCAGCGCGTGCTTCGCGTCGGGGAGGTTCCCGAAACCTTGGCGGGAAGGCCAATTGTGCCTCCTTCGGAAGGAGGGACGGCCGGCGGACTCCCCCTCGGCATATCGGCCCATCGTCTTGCTTGACGAGGTCGGTAAGATGTTCGAGGGGATTATCGCCGGCCGTCTCAAGCGGCATCTGCGGAGCGTGGGACCGGACCTGTCGGACGCCCAGTTCGGATTTCGAGCTGGTCGTTCGACAGTGGACGCCCTGGCCCGTCTAAAGGGCCAGGTGACAGAGGCGGTGGGAGTGGGGGATGGAGTGTTGGCTGTGTCATTCGACATTGCCAACGCCTTCAATTCCATCCCCCACTCCACCATCCTGGAAGCGCTCCGGTTCCACGGAGTGCCCCTGTACTTGCGGGGCCTCCTGGCCAGCTACTTGGAGGACCGTGCTGTCCTCCTCGTAGACGGGGCTGGCCAGCTCCGGCGATACGCTGTCGGGGCCGGCGTTCCACAGGGGTCCGTTCTAGGGCCTCTTCTGTGGAACGTCGGTTACGACTGGCTCCTGCGGGGAACCCTCCTTCGAGGCACGAGTGTCATCTGCTACGCAGATGACACTCTCCTCACTTCCCGCGGGAGCACCTTCAGGGAGGCAGCCAGTTTGGCGTCGGCGGGCGGATCCTTAGTGGCCGGAAGGATCCGCCGCCTGGGCTTGAGGGTGGCGCTGCACAAAACGGAGGCCGTGTTCTTCCACGGCCCCCGGCAGCGCCCCCCACATGACGCCCACATTTTCGTGGAGGGCGTCAGGGTCGGGGTCGAGGCCCAGATGAAGTATCTGGGCCTCACGTTGGACAGCAGGTGGCGCTTCGGCCCGCACTTTAGCGGGCTGTCGACGCGCCTGCTGAAAGCTGCGAACGCCCTCTCATGGCTCATGCCGAACATGGGAGGGCCAAGCATGCGGTGTCGGCGTCTATACGCCGGCATACTACGGAGTATGGCCCTTTACGGGGCCCCCATTTGGGCGGACTCCCTCCATAGGAGGGAGAATGCCACCGCTCTTCGGGCGCCCCAAAGGGCCATCGCCCAGCGGGCAGCGCGGGCCTACCGCACGGTAGGCTTCGCTTCGGCATGCGCTCTGGCGGGCACCCCGCCTTGGGAGCTCGAGGCGTGGG
This sequence comes from Sesamia nonagrioides, assembly GCA_017933935.1. Taxonomy (NCBI): domain Eukaryota; kingdom Metazoa; phylum Arthropoda; class Insecta; order Lepidoptera; family Noctuidae; genus Sesamia; species Sesamia nonagrioides. The sequence goes on along the minus strand of JADWQK010001324.1, from coordinate 234,739 downwards.
TGCTCGCCAGAGTGTACGAGTGGACGGCGGGGCGCAGGGCGCTGGGCGAGCGTCCGGCCCCCGAATTGAGGGAGGCCGTCCGGCGGGAGGCGAGGGTCGCTCTTGTCCAGGAGTGGACGCGGGACCTCGCCTCCGCCGTCTTCGGCCGCCGTACCCTCGACGCCATCGGGCCGGTCCTGGAGGACTGGCTCGACAGGCGTCACGGGTTCCTCTCCTTCCGTCTGGTGCAGGTACTCTCCGGTCACGGCTGCTTCGGCAGGTACCTGCACCGGATAGGACGAGAGGAGACACCGTCGTGCCACGGTTGTGGCGCGGCGGAGGACACGGCGGAACACACCCTCGCGGTGTGCCCGTCGTGGGCCGTGCCGCGCCGCGGTCTTGTCACGGCGGTTGGTGGCGACCTCTCGCTGCCCGCCATCGTCAGAGCGATGGTGGGGAGCGAGGAGGCTTGGGTGGCGATGGCCTCCTTCTGCGAGGTCGTGATGTCGCAGAAGGAGGCAGCGGAGCGCGAGCGGGAGGAGGATCCCCTCGCTCCGGCGCTCCGCAGGCGGCGTAGGGGGAGGAGAAGGCGGGATTTCGCCCGCTTTCTCCCTCCCTGAGGTGAGCGGCGGGCGTGAGGCCGACGCCCGCCTTACATCGCTCACCACGTGGGAGCCACGGCCCCTCCCTGGGAGGGGCAATTGAGGGCCCGCCTTTTAGGCGGGTTTCGCCGGCGGGGGAGAGGTAGCTCAGGCTGCGCTAGTTTCCCACTCCCCCGCCACTATGGCGATGCCGGAGTGCCGCTGTGGGTTTAGTGGGTATTCCCAGCTTCGGCTGGGCGAGTCCCACACACGCCCTTCGGGGTATGGTGCGTAAATGCATTACCACAGCGTAAAAAAAAAAAAAAAAAAAAAAAAAAAAAAAAAAAAAAAAAAAAAAAAAAAAAAAAAAAAAAAAAAAAAAGGATAAGTTAGGATAAACTAGGATAAGTTAGGATAGAAACTTACTCAAGAAAAAAATTACTAAAGACTAGGCTGTATGGCGTACTATGCCTTTGCCTTTTCCGTTCAGAAGAACAATTGGTAAAAGGCTAGACAATAAATTACTTGTATTATTTACACATTTGATGATTACATTCATTTTCTTACTAAACGTAAAAGAAATAATAAATCTATTCAGTTTTCTTTACGATTATATAACCTCAAAATCAAACACATTTTAGTTTGATACTCGGTTCCTAAGCTTGTCCGTGTATCAACAAATACCTGATATGATTACATGAATCATTCCAAACACAACTAGCATTTTCTTATTGCTGTCAATTCTGGGGCATTCAATGTATGGAATTTTAGCAATGTCCTTTGAATGAATGATGAGCGCTGATTCTCAGGCTAATTTGAATAAATGATGAGCGCTGATTCTCAGGGATAATCACAACATAGTATTGTTCGCGGATGACACTTCTCTTATTTTTAAAGTCAAGCGTCAGCTAACAAATTTTGACGAAGTTAACAATGCACTCTCTAAATTTGTCCATTGGTTTAATGTAAATAACCTTCTTTTAAATGAAAAAAAAAAAAAACTTAAGTCATTAAATTTTCTACGCCAAATGTCAGGCAGCTAAGTACCAATGTTCAACTGAATGGAGTAGAGTTGATCCCTGTCGAGTCGACAGTTTTTCTTGGATTAACTATTGACGCCAAGTTACAATGGGGTCCTCACATTGAGAAGCTGTCGGGTAGACTCAGTTCTGCCGCCTTTGCTGTTAAGAAAATTAGACAGATAACTGATGTGCATACAGCCAGAATTGTTTATTTTAGTTATTTTCATAGTCTTATGACTTATGGGATTCTTCTCTGGGGAACTTGTGCGGACATCAATACCATCTTTTTTTTACAGAAGAGGGCTGTTCGAGCTATTTACAACCTTGGTCCTAGAGATTCTCTAAGAGAAAAGTTCAAAGAGGTGAACATTCTGACTGTAGCTTCACAATATATATTTGAAAATCTTATGTATGTTCATAAAAATATCTCGAATTTTAAGAAAATAAGCGATATTCATAATATAAATACCAGGAACAAACACAATCTTGCTGTACATCACACTCGTCTCCACAGAGTAGGCAACTCGTTCATGGGTCAATGTATACACTTTTACAACAAGCTTCCCATGGACATTCGAAACTTCAACGATTAAAGAACCATATAGGCCAAACTTTGCAAAAAGGGGTATTATAAAATCACAGATTATTTAGAAGACAAAAAAGCTTGGGACTGAGCTGCTCGCTCTGTTAAGCATTGTTATTAAGCAATATGCGTAATTATAAGGTAAATTATTGTAAACATTTTCATTTTTAATGTCTGGACTTGAAAAAAGACGATGATCCCTGAGTTTGTTTCGGCTATTTCTTCTCAGAGGTAGTCAGTTAGGAAATGCCGGCTTCATCTAGTTAAAAAAATAAAATAAAACATAAACATGACGTGTAAAAGTGATCAGTGATCCTACTTGCTTAATAAACCATTTCATTTCATTTCAGCTAAATTTGAATAACTGATGAGCGCTGATTCTCAGGCTAATTTGAATAAATGACTTATGATTTTGAATATTCACAGTCCACAGCCTAATTTTACCTTCTCCTGGACTTTCCTATATGCTCTATATATACATCTGAGTACAGTTTTTTCCAGTACGCTGATTGCATAAAACATTAGGTATATATCTTTATATATATAATTCTGCTGTACGTGTGTATGTCATTGAACTCCTCCTAAACGGCTTGACCGATTTTAATGAATTTTTCTGTATGCGTTTGAGTGGCGACCTGGATCGTTTAGATTCACAAATCAACCCGGCAGATGGCGCTTATCGCTTGAAGAAGCATGTGATCTCGGAAACGGCCCTAACGATTTCGCTGAAAATTAATATGTGGTGGTTATCGGGGACGAAAAATCGATCTAGCCCAGTCTTATGTCTGGGGAAGCGCATATTTTCGAGTTTTCTCTTTCGCAATATTTCACGCATAATATGGGCGCTAATTTCGCGCGGCTTAACATAGCGGCTGTAGCGTAGTCGATATTGGTATGGTCTACTCGCGATGGCTGGTGTTCCTCGGTTCAAACCCGGTCAATCACAAGTTTTTTTTTTTGTTTTTAGACAAGTTTATAGTTTTTTTTTTTATTTTTTTAGTTACTTAAAAATTTAAAAATAAAAAATAAATGAGATATTATATTTTATTTAACTAAATTTGTACTTATGAACTAAAAGAGAAAAAAATAAATAGAAATAAATAATTGTTTAAGATTTTTTATTTTACTTAAAGAGACAGAAACAAGAGCTCTAGGGGTAGAGAGAGGTATGATATCTTTGTTACAAATGTAGATGACAATGTTTTCCATGGGTTTCTTCTTTCCATCCTAAATCTGCTGTACGTGTGTACGTCACTGAATTCCTCCTAGGCTGGTCCGATTTGAATGAAGTCTATGTATATAAATGAAAGTCGTGTTAGTTACTATATTTATAACTCAAGAACCGCTTAACCAGTATGGCTCAAATTTGGTAGGGAGTTATAGGGAGTTAGATAAGAACTGGGAGAAGGACATATCACATAGGATACTTTTTATCCCGTTCCCGCGGTTCCTGTCGTTCCCGTGTGACGTGACATAAGACATGGTTTAACAAAACGCAACTGACATGGAATAACAAAACAACTCAGTCAAAATATAAGTTAGCGGTTCATTTGTTAAAAATGGTACAAACACACTCCTACACTACTCAGCATATTAAAAAAAAGTCTTACCGGTTGAATGTTGATGCATTTATTTAAAGCAAGGAATATAAATGCTCTCTGCCGGTTTAATTTTTTTTAATAAAAGCCCCAAAGCAAACTTCAACTTCAAAATTTCTAATATTGTATTGCTGTGCCATTTACCACTTCACTACAAACTATAAAACAAAGTTACTTTCTCTTTCCCTATGTTCCTTTGTATGATTAAGTCTTTAAAACTGCGAAACAGATTTTGATGAGGTTTCTTTTAATAGATAGAGTAATTAAAAAGAAACGTTTAGATGTATAATAACATCCATTAAATTGTGGAGAAACACTATCCCTCGCCCACATGTGGGAGTGATGAGAGGAGGCATAACTCTGTTGCCGCGAAAAATCGCAGTACAGCGGACAGAGCTCCGGCGGGGTCTCATGGCGACATGGAAAGTGTGATTGTCGCAATCCAGCACTGAGCACGCCGCAATAGCGGCGGTAAGTCCCCTCTTTGAGGAGTAGCTAGAGAGGCGCCACGGCGTCCTCACCTTCCGACTGACGTAGGTCGTCACCAGACACGGCTGTTTCGGGAGGTTCCTGTTCCGTATAAGGCGGGAGGAAACGCCAGGGTGACCACTGTGTGCATCGCCCTGAGGACACAGTGGAGCATAAGGTGGAGGTCTGCCCGGCTTGGATAGAGCACAGCCGTGTTCTCGTGGCGGCGATCGGCGGCGATCTCTCGCGTCCGACCCTGGTCCGGGCCATAGTCCGGAGCAAGAGTGCATGGCAAGCTTTCACCTCCTTCTGTGAAGCAGTGATGCTGGCAAAGGAGGAGGCGGAGCGGGTGAGGGAGCGGAAATCCCACTACACTCACGGCTAAAACCGCCGCAGGAAGCGCCCTGGTCGGGAGGCTACATCGGACTCCCAATCGCCGTAGGCGCGGGCTTGCGGGCGGCGAGGGATAGGCAGCTCGCCTCCTTGTAAGAACCAGGCCCGGGTTTACGGCCCATTGTGTTTCACACGTGCCTCAAAGAGATGTCAGCACACCTTGACGGTGTCCACGAGGACTGGTCCACAGGGTTACGGGTTGATTAAAAAAGAAACCATGGCACTGGCCGTTGCACAGGCAAGTGAAGGAACACGGGTGGGTTTTAGTCAATAAAAGTCTGACACGCCCTTCCGCTCCGCCCAGAGCGGGAGAGGTCACTTGATGATTTCCCATCCACAACAAAAAAAAAAAACTGAAGAAGAGCAAGAAATTGCACTTGAAGGCGCAGCCTTAGTATGGCTCGACTTCGTGCTTCTCACTCACCAGAGCAAAGGGAGGCAGCCCGTGAAATGGCTCGGTTGGCAATGCGAAATCGTCGAGCAAACCTCAGAGATCAAGCGCTAGATAATTTACGAAACACAAGAAGAAATTCATCAAATACTGATTTGAATCGGGCAGCGTCTCAATACGCATATAATATAGCGCAATGGCGTTTGCATTGGGCCAATGGATGTTGTTTGCGAGTATTGTAGCACATTAAAGATTTCCGGAGAATCGCCAGGATTGTGCTCCCAAATAAAGAATCATTGAATAATAATATTCATTTATTTAAAATTATCCTAATTTAAAAAGTAGTCATGTGATATTGCCTTTAAGGCGGAACGAAGTTCGCCGGGTCAGCTAGTACTAATATATAAATCTGAAGAGTTTGTTTGTGCTAAGAGAACAGGGGCCAATCTGTTATTCCTATTCCTAAGCTAGAATAGAATACCTACTCTTTATTATGTACACCATATAGATTACAGAACACAAATATAAAGATTTTACAGCGGGTGACACAATGGTCGCCCTAAGCTATCACTATCGATAGGAGAATCGGGGCCAATCTGTTATTCCTATTCCTAAGCTAGAATAGAATACTCTTTATTATGTACACCATATACATTACAGAACACAAATATAAAGATTTTACAAAGAGTCACACAATGGTCGGTCTTATCGCTAAGAGAATCGGGGCCAATGTGTTATTCCTATTCCTAAGCTAGAATAGAATAGAATAGTCTTTATTATGTACACCAAAGGGTGATACAATGGGCGGTCTTATCGGTAAGAGCGATCTATTGCTTCATATGGTCGAAATATTTGCCTGCTCAGCAACATAAACGCAATTAATGTTCTTGAACTATCAAAATGAAAGCAAAAGTAATATGTGTAGCTTTTCCTTAACGTTTCTCTTCTAATAATGTTATTACATAATATATATTAATGTCGTAGTCGAGAGAATACCAGCTGGGTCTCCGTATCTACTAATATCAGAACACGATCAATATCTTTGTGTCTGAACAATAAATATGTTAGGTATATAGTTAGTAGGTAGTGGTATAATTATATTATAATTATGTCTTACTAGCTGCGCCGCGCGGTTTCACCCGCGTAGGTTTTGATACGTTTTTTTAATATGCTCCGCTCCTATTGGTCGCAGCGTGATGTTATATAGCCTAAAGCTTTCCTGGATTAGTGGGCTATCGAACGCAAAAAGAATATTTTCAAATCGGATCAGTAGTTCCTGAGATTATCGCGTTTAAACAAAAAAACTCTTCAGTTTTATATATTAGTATAGTATAGAGATATATATATATATATATATAAATTTAGTATATACAACGTGTAACATAAAGGGTATATACATAACAAAGGCATGGCATCTTTACATGATATCAAACGATATTGGAAGGGTTTTTTAATCCTATCTCTTTATGTTAGGAAGATAAGAGGAAAAACACCGCCTGTGATATGCTACTATCATACTAGTTGCACAGAGATATTGAAGACATTTATCGGATTTTGGTAAGTAACGTGACGGGTAACGAGTAGTTATTAACGTATGGAGTGTGCTGCCACGTTTGCTATGATTTGATTTTAAGAAACACACGAAACCGAAAATTTGGTACCAATTTTTTGAGTATTTTATTTTGATTTGAAACCCTTCCGATATCGTTTAATATCATCTAAAGATGCTATGCCCTTGGTATGTATATACCCTTTTTGTTACACGTTGTATAAACGTAGTGTGGGACGCCGTTGGGCGAGATGGAGCGACGACATCAAAAAGGTGGCTGGTAGTGGCTGGCGGAGAGCTGCTCAGGATCGAGCTTGTTGGCGTGCCATAAAGGAGGCCTATGTCCAGCAGTGGACGAGTAGGGGCTGATGATGATGATGATAGATATATTAGTATAGATTACAACACGGTTGGTGCAGTGGCTGAGCGATCGACTGCTGCGTTGCTAGTTCGATTCCTGCGCAGAACAAATATTTGTATGGCCTACAGGTTCCTGGTCTGGCTGTCTGTGTATGTGTGTTTAAATGTTTGTAAATCCACTTACAATACAGGATAAAAATAAAAGAAAATATATTCAATGGTAAATCAGAGGCTAAATGCTAAATGCGTTATATTTGACTGAAAAAGCAAGACTTGCTACAAAACTCCCTTTACTTACCTTACCTTACTTTCTCACTTTGTACTTTTTTCTTTGACTGTACCATCTCGGTTTCGTCTGATAAAACAAGATTATAAAGTATTGTAACTTTCGGGTAGAAACAAGAAACATTTTGACGGGTCAAAATGTAAGGAACAGATAATTTATTCTTTAGTACCAGACGAAAAGTTTCAACGGACGGGGATTCAGAAGGTTTTTTTTTTAATAATTATATACTAGTGCTTGACTGTAATCCCGCCTGATGGTAAGCAATGATGCAATCGTTAATGGTAAAGCGCGCTAGTTTATTAAGCTTATACACTTAAAAAAAAACTTATGGAAAAGGAAGGAAGACGGAAGTTGAGTGAGGTGATGCAATGTTAAACCCAACAACTAACTATAACGACTAACGATGCTGCGCCCATACCCGGTACACATCGCAACACAATTGCTCAGACCCGTCCTCCGTACGGCTTCACCAGACATCATGATGGAACACGACGAATCGCTTGGGCGCAAGACTTTGTCTGATGGGTGCTAACTTCTGCGGGCCTACCACCGAGAGTGATGGAGAGTTATGGAGGTATAGTGAATCCACTATAACAATTTGTGAGGTGATATCTCTGCAACTCAGTATAGAATGTGTTATAAAAAGTCTATGGCTATCCTGTAGCACTAAAGGTGGTATAGAATCACTACACATGGTTTAACCCAAAATAAAATACTGTAAGAATTGATAACAAATTATCGGTTCAAATGCTTCTAAAATTAAAATCATAATAAACGTGTTACTGCACTACCAATGCCAATAATTTTGCACGTAATTGCTAATATCACGATAATGTTATGTTTCATCATCTCAGCGTTAATCCCAATCGCATCCGAAGCCTTTTCAGCTTTTGGAGTCTGGGGTCCGCTTTACCAGTCCAACTGCTGATATGGCTAAACTTCAACATTTTCCGTGAAGCGACTGCCGTCTGGCCTCCATAATCCGAAGGCGACATCGAAGCATTGCAGTTAGACCAATTTTGAGGGCTCCAACAACCCGTAACGACTGCCACTAGATGTTCGTATGGCAACCGGGACCAACGGCTTAACGTGCTTTCCGAGGCACGACCAGACCAGTGCAAATATTCATATTCATGCATACAAATATTTGCACTGTGCGGGGATCGAACCCGCGCCTTGCGCAGCGGCCGCGTCCGCTACCGCTACACCACGGAGGCTGTCAATCGTCTTCATCATCATCTACCTTGTTATCGTCCCACTGTTGGGCACAGGTCTCCTCTCATACAGAGAAGGATTGTTGATTGTTTGTGTTGTATGTGCTTATCAAAATTATTCCAAGCATGTGGATATTCTTTTTTTATATACATATATAAAGTAGTGCATGACCGAAATCTCACCTGATGGTAAACAGTGAAGCAATCGTCGCTGGTAAAGCGCGCTAGTCTAATTAAGAGTCTATTCACTTTAGCTTTGAAGACACTTAAATTGTAGTCAGACGGAAAAACCAATGCTGGTAAATTGTTCCAGTCCCTCGATGACGGTATAAAAGACGAAACGCTCCGTCCGGATCGTAGTGGTGTCAAAAATATAAGGGTGGATACTCACCATACAACGGGTCGCCTGATGATGGAACGGAGAAGGGGGAATTAAGTCATGAGATTCCCTCATACACTCTCCAAAATGCATCCTGTAGAACACCGACAGGCTGGCTACTCTTCGCCTGTGCTCCAGGCTTTGGACACCGTTTTCAACTAAATCTGAATTCAAAGTTGCCAGGTGGCATTTTGCAACACCTGCCGAAATGTGGTACTCTATACACGAACGGACCTGTGCTTTGTATAACATTAGAAGTTGTTCTGGTGTGAAGTATCCTCGTACCTTTGCAATAACGCCAAGTTACCTAGCAGCCACACAGGCTTTACGCTCAATGTACAAAATAGAATATGATTGAATAACCCTTTCAACATGGTTTGATATCATCATTCAAACAAGCCGTGCCCTTGATACCTACATATATCTGTGCTAATATATAAAGCTGAGGAGTTTGTTTGTTTGTTTAAAAGCGGTAATCTCAGGAAATACTGGTCTGATTTGAAAATTTCTTGCGTTGGATAGCCCATTAATCCAGGAAGGTTTTAGGCAATATAACGTCAAGCTGCGACTGCGACTGCAATAGGAGCGGCGCATAACAAAATATTAAAACGTATGCTGTATATTTTGGGGTTAAAATAAAATATTCAAATCAGTAACTCCACGCGAAAGAAGTCGCAGGCAGCCGCTAGTGTAGTATATACCCTTTCTGATATAAATCGCGTATATGTAGGACATACACAATTTGTATCAACAAGCATCCACTTACTAATGGTAATTTAGAATCGTCTCATCTTAAACATCGTAGGTATGACGGAAGTTCACTACCAGTGTCTTTATAGAATTCATACAAGTTGGTCTACGGATACACTATTTGCGAGCACTTGTAAACAGTTTCGCAAATGTTCTAGCTCCGCTAATGCAAGCTACGGTGAAGTTTGAATCTCTCACACTTAGGCTAAATATGTGTGTCTCTTGTAGCGTAAATATGATGTAAAATGTACGAAAAACCAAAGAATAAAGGATAGCTTGTATGGAGAAGATTTTCCTTCTTTTAAGAATTTCTTATAAGCTCCCCTACATTGTATTATACAAACGGATCTTTATCAAGAAGAAACAACTTTATTAAAGCAAACTCAACCACAAAACAAAAACAAAGTTTTCAAACGATATTGTACTTCAATCAAAACTTCACAATTCTTGCACAGTTCATCGGAAACTTAATAATACCAACTTCTCATTCTAGCATTTTCGCCGATTCCCTTGGTAAGGGTTATAAGTTTCATCATCATCATCGTCAACCTTTCTATCGTCCCACTGCTGGGCACAGGTCTCCTCTCATTCAGAGAAGGATTGAGCGTAATCACCACGCATGCTCAATGTGGGTTGGCGATTTCAGACTTATAAAGTCCAGGTTTCCTCAAGATGTTTTCCTTCACCTTCAGTCATTGGTGTCCAAGATATCCTTAGAAAGTAGATATAACTTTAGAAAAGTTACATTGGTACTTGCCTGACCTGGAATCGAACCCGCGCACTCATACTTGAGAGGCTGGTGTTTTAACCGCTAGGCCACCACGACTATATGTTATGAGTTTAATTCTGTAAAATTAAGATTCTCCATAGACAGACGTGATAAAAAAACATGGCGACTAAAATACGTCAATTTCCGTCAGATGCTAACAATGGGCGTTGTCTTTTGAAATTTGACAAAACTAAACTAGTAATTTTATCTTCTGTCCTTTTCTTAATTAAATAAAAGCAAAGGAATTGGCGCCTAACAACTTAAGGAGGCTCTTCAAGTGTATTTTTACCTCGCGTGAGGAACGCCATGGTTCCCCGAATTGTACCTACGTGTTGCCACTTATCAGGGGTGCGTTCCTAATTAACTAATAAACACTTATCTAAAACATTATACAGGCGACTCAACGTATTTAAAAGGTACGTGTACAAATCTACAATATGACGCCAAAGTGTATTGAATAACACAAAAACAAGTCGTGTCGATTTTGTAGAAAAAGATTTTTAACCGACTTCAAAAAGGAGGAGGTTACTCAATTCGACCGTATACATGCTTTTTTTTTATGTTTGTTCGCGCATAACTTCGTCGTTTATGAACGGATTTTGATAATTCTTTTTCTGTTGGAAAGAAGACGTTCCCAAGGTGGTCCCATGATAAGGTTATCAGGGTTTGATGGTGGAAGACCAGAGAAAACAAGGGGAACTTTCAAAAATTGCAGGGGGGTTGCCAAGAAATAGTGCATTTCTTGGCATTTTTATTAAGTGTTTAAAAGCACTACAATTTAATAAAGGTCTGGAGTAGATCTGATGATGGAGCCGGGATACAGTCGAAGGCACTCCTCAACAATTCACATCAGCTAACTTGTGTTTGGGCTCGATTAATTTGTATTGATAAGAACTGTACACCTAGATGGGTTGTGACTGTCATAAGAGCTCTGGTGATGAAGACAGAGGCCAGTTCCGGGAACTCCTCAACGGTTTACAGTAGCTACTTTGTCGTTGGACTTAATTAATTTATATTGATGAGACCTTTGCACCCATTGGGTTAAAATAATGGTCTGCGGTAAATTTGATGATGAAGACCATAGGCAGTTGAGAGAATACTTACGGGTAAAAATTAAAGTAAACAAAATTACGTTGTTTCCCAACTATATTTGCGTCAGCTTCCAGTCTGACCGGATTCAACGGAATACTTAGTACCTACTTTTAACAACCAAAAAGTGTAAAATAAAAACTTTTTTACAAAAAAACAACCGACTTCCAAAAACCACTACAAAGTGAAAAATAACTAATTTCGGAAGTCGGTGTCAAAAACGAATATACAAAACCAAAGACACCGACTTCCGAAATTAGTTATTTTTCACTTTGTAGTGGTTTTTGGAAGTCGGTTGTTTTTTTGTAAAAAAGTTTTTTCATTTATTTCTTGTTGTTAGTTGTTCATGAATACTTCAAGAGCGGGAGATGTCAATCCTTGATTTCCCGTCCTAACATGGTCCTAATAGGCTATTTGACAGATTTATAATTTCCATCTTGAATTACTTGGTTGCGGTTAAGAAGTTCACAGAAAGTTTTTTTTTTTAATTTTAAATACTTACGTATTTTGTAAGAAACATGCAAATAAAAATTCAAAATTCAAATAAGCCGCCAAAACGCTTTATTCAGCAATATGGCATTGCGCCTTGTAAGTGACGTCACAAGCATTATAAACGATTTTCGGTTCTGCTGTGGTGTTTGTATTTATCTGTTGTTTGTTGTTGTTTATCTAATAAAATGGTTTACAAGAGGTGTGCTGTGCCGGGTTGTTCAAATACATCGATAAAACACCTGAGAACATAGAACAACAATAAGTGCTGATACGCGTATGACGTCATCGTGACATTAGCCAATCCGGATCGTTTCACAATATGTGGCGCGTGATACAAAAAGTCAAACATATTTTTGTGTTTTTGGATATACTAATTGTTATTATTTTTATTAAAACTCATGTAAAAGACATAAAGAACCCTCATTTTATGCACTTAAAGCAAATAATCACAAAAAAAAACATACTATCAAATAGCCTATTGCCAGACATCGGCATGGTTTCTACTTTACTGATTCCAGGAACATTTCGTTCAGTATTTTCAAATTATTTCTTCGGTGACCCTCTGTTTGAATTATAATTAAACTTACTTGTAAATGAGTTATTATTCGTCCAAAAACTGAGAAGCCTGGCGTCCTAAGCAAATTAATTAATATTTGTTTGAAGGTAAACTGTCTTACTTGTTTAATGAACTTTTCAGCTATATTTTTATAGTGGCAGCTTTATAGCCTAACTGTTTTTATGGTTCGTTTGCTACGGTTTTATTTAGGTTAGCGTAATGAATGGGAGGCCTTTTAGTGAAAAATCATGAAATAGGAGCAGGGGGGTGTGTCAGACATTTTCAACTTTTGCTTATTAAGTCCGTCGGTCCAGTTTGTGGGAGGCTTTTCAACTCTACCTCTTTTGGTACGTGGTCACCACTTCAGAGCCTTTCGACCCCATCGGCTATCTGTTCTGCGGAAAATATGCCCATGGTTTGGCAATTCTTCGGGTTATATCGGTTTTCCTGATATCCGAGCCACACAATTTCGTATACTTATCACAAAAATGAAATATAAATTGGGCGATATTTCATTTTTTTATTAAACATGGCCTGTAAAAAGACGTAGTAGAAAGCTTTTATGAACGTGTCAGGTACGTTCAGTTAACCTTTGATCTGAGAATTATGAGATGCTTAACGTTAATGCTCTTTTGCGTTCAAGGTTGGCAGAGAGCCAGGTAATAATGGTATTCGAATTGCGTAAATATATTTAGGAACGCAATTCCGGCTTTCAAAATTTTTATATTATTGGAATATTCAAGTGCACTATTTACAGTGGAGGTCGTATTAGGTACATGCTTTTTCTTCAAATTTTCGTAGTTTTGAGTTTTTTGGTTTAGTGGTAAATATTTACCGTTCTTTGTTGACTGTGAGCTTTGTGTTAAGTTGTGGGTTTCAACTATATAATTGGCTCCTTTTATAAAACCCTTTCACAGATGATGAATTAAAGACGATATGAGATACTTACTTATTTTTGAGGTAGTTTTTTTTAAAATAAATTTTGTCTTTTTGTAGTTCCATACCTAAAAGGTAAAACGGAACCCTATTCATGAGCCTTCGCTGTCCGTCTGTCCGTCCGTTTGTCACCAGGCTGTATCTCATGAACCGTAATAGTTAGACAGTTGAAATTTTCAGAGATTATGTATTTTTGTTGCCTTATAACAACAAATACGATTTTTTTTTGCCGTTTTTTGCTCAACAGTAATAACGGAATTAGATAGACGCTTGAAATGTTCACAGTATATTTGGTTATATTGTAAATTAAAAATATATAATTAAATTAAAATAAAATGCATATTGAAGGGCTCCCATTCAACAAACGTTTTTTTAGCCGTTTTTAAAGATAATGGTACGGAACCCTTGCCAGTTTTTTATTTTTGATTGTTGGTTTAATTTTATGATCTTTTTATACGAGTCACAATATACACTTTTCTTTTTTCTTTCTAGTAAAGCCAAAATGCAAAAAACTTTTACCAAAAAATAAAAAAGTGTAAAAAGTTATCAAGTAGTTTATCTTTATTTCACGTTTTTCAGTGTCTTAGTCGAAATTCGTAAATTAAATTTTTTACCTCATAACAATTAACACGATTGTTATGAGGTGAAAAATTTAATTTTCACCTCATAACAATTGTGTTTATGTGTTGTAACAATTTTTTTTTTTTTTTTTTTTTTTATAAATTATAAACTAGCGCTTGACCGCAATCCTGCCTGATGGTAAGCAGTGACGCAATCGTTGATGGTAAAGCGCACTAGTTTATTAAGAGCCTATTCACTCTAGCCTTGAAGACACTCAAATTGTAGTCCGACGGAAACACCGCCGCGGGCAAATTGTTCCAGTCCCTCGATGTACGCGGTATAAAGGAGGAGGCGAAGCGCTTCGTCCGGATCGTAGTGGTGTTAACAACGTAAGGGTGGAAACCAGCCGTACGACGGGTCGTCCGCTGGTGGAACGGAGATGGGGAATTAAATCATGCAATTCCCTCGCACACTCCCCGAAATGCATCCTATAGAACACCGAAAGGCTGGCTACTCTACGCCTGTGCTCTAGGCTTTGGAGACCAACTCGAGTTAGATCAGGGTCACCAATCAGCCTCTTTGCACGTCTCTCCACTGAATCCAAAGTGGCCAGGTGACACTTGGCAGCACCAGCCCAAATGTGGCTGCAGTACTCCACACACGAACGGACCTGTGCTTTGTATAACATTAGAAGCTGCCCAGGTGTGAAGTACTGCCGGACCTTTGCGATAACGCCAAGTTTCCTGGCAGCCACCCTGGCCTTGGACTCAATGAACCGCCCAAAGTTAAGGTTCGAGGAAATCTCAACTCCCAAGAGCTGAAGGCGGTCGGAACACTCCAAGGACACATTCCGAAAAGTAGGGGCCAAGGTGAACGGGCTCCTTTTGGCGGTGAAAAGACACGCCTGTGTTTTGGCGGCATTGAATGCTACAAGATTGGCATTGCCCCATTCGGAGACTGCCTGCAGTGCAACACTCGTTCGCTCAACCATGGCCTCTCTTTTTGTGTGTTTGTTTTCATCATGGTCATGTTAGAATAAGTTCTCATCATTACGTAAAAAAATCCCTATCTCAAGAACCGATCCGGACGAAGCGTTTCGCCTCCTCTTTTATACCGCGTACATCGAGGGACTGGAACAATTTGCCAGCGGCGGTGTTTCCGTCGGACTACAATTTGAGTGTCTTCAAGGCTAGAGTGAATAGGCTCTTAATAAACTAGTGCGCTTTACCATCAACGATTGCGTCACTGCTTACCATCAGGCAGGATTGCGGTCAAGCGCTGGTTTATAATATGTAAAAAAAAAAAAAAAAACTGCTTAACCGATTTTGATGAAACTTATAGTTTTCCCTTAGTTGAACAATACATAGTACAATAAAAAAAGAATTACTTAAATCGGACTTGTACAAACATAAAAACATACATGCATACATACACCTGAAAGGAGATGTTTCATTTTGGGTCACCACTATGTACGCTTTATAGATAAAAAGGAAAAAAATAGAAGATTTTCAGAAAAATACTACTAAATTAATTTGAATAGAAATACAAGTATAAATGATTAATTATTTGAAACGTTTTTTAGTGAGATAAGCCTTTATTAAGGTAGCCATGACAGTGGTTATGACGTTTGATTGGCGACTTTGACAGTTCTATTTTCCCGTTGTGTTCGTGTCAAGTGTTGATTTCAGTTGATTTCGTTTATTAAATAATGGGTCGTATGTTCGGAATTCATATTTTGTTTGTTTCGCAGTCATATGGTAGATAATATAGAAACGATAGCCTTAGATACATGACACATCAATCAAATGTCACTATCAAAACCTTATTTCGCTTATTGCTGACCACCATATTTATTAGTAGTTGAGTTGCACTCCTTGGCCGAGTTAAATTGAATCTGTATATAAACTATGCTAAAATATAGGAAATTAATATTAAAAACTGTTAACTATAGAGTCATTATACCTAGCATTAAGTGTACAATGTGCTGGCCCAGGCTCCATACATTTTTTAACCGACTTCAAAAAGGAGGAGGTTACTCAATTCGACCGTATATATGCATTTTTTTTTTTTATGTTTGTTCGCGCGTAACTTCGTCGTTTATCAACCGATTTTGATAATTCTTTTTTTGTGAGAAAGAAGACATTCCCAAGGTGGTCCCATGATAAGGACATCAGGGTCTGATGATGGAAGACCAGAGAAATCAAGGGGAACTTTCAAAAATCGTAGGGGCGATTAGTGCATTTCTTAGTATTTTCATTAAGTATTTAAAACACTACAATTTGATAAAGGTCTGGAGTAGATCTGATGATGGAGCCGGAAGACAGTCGAAGGAACTCCTCAACAATTCACAGCAGCTACCTTGTGTTTGGGCTTGATTAATTTGTATTGATAAGAACTTTACACCTAGATGGGTTGTGACTGTCAAAAGAGCTCTGATGATGAAGACAATGGCCAGTTCCGGGAACTCCTCAACGGTTTGCAGTAGCTACTTTGTGTTTGGTTTTAATTCATTTATATTGATGAGAACTTTGCACCCATTGGGATAAAATAATGGTCTGCAGTACCTAAATCTGATGATTAAGACCATAGGCAGTCGAGAGAATTATTCAAAATTACGGGTAAAAATTAAAGTAAACAAAATTACGTCATTTCCCAACTATATTTGCGTCAGCTTCCAGTCTGACCGGATGTAACTGAATACATAGTACCTACTTTTCACAACTAAAAAGTGTAAAATAAAACTTTTTTACAAAAAAACAACCGACTTCTAAAAACCACTACAAAGTGAAAAATAACTAATTTCGGAAGTCGGTGTCAAAAACTAATACCTATACAAAAACCAAAGACACCGACTTCCGAAATTAGTTATTTTTCACTTTGTAGTGGTTTTTAGAAGTCGGTTGTTTTTTTGTAAAAAAGTTTTTTTGAAACATCTGTAAGCCATGGGCTTACATACATACGGGTCGAATTTATAACCTCCTTTTTTTGAAGTCGGTTAAAAACTATGTAATAACATACTACAACATCACTCCAGTTTTCCTTGAAGGTCTAAAAAAATACGTATTCATGTTGACGCGTACACTTCGCTAGTTTTTTTTAGTTCCTCTTCTAACGAGAAACGAGCCTATTATGCAACGTTTGACGGAAAGATTATTCATATCAAGCTTCTTTGGATGACACCAAACGAAATTAAGCAGGCCAGTGCAATTACCTTAACTTTAAAAAAGTTCATCTCAAGTTCAATTTGTCAAAAAAACCTCGATTATCCCTTCATTTACACAAACTGTGGAGAACTTGAGAAGAACGTCTTCAAATTAAAGAAGACCCTGACTCGGTGGTAGGACATAATATCGGCTGTCGGCAAAAGTTACCATCCACCAGACAAAGTCTTGCCGTGCCGACAAAATGAAGCCGTACGGAGGACGGGTCTGAGCAGTTGTGTTACGATGTGTGCCGGGTACGATGTACCAAATGTTGTTGTGTCGGGAGTTTGGACGTGGAGGGTCTCCAGATCCGTCTCCCTCTGGTGCAGCATCGTTGGTGGTGTTGTTGGGTTTTGGATGTGTTGGCCGTCTTCCTTCCTATTCACTAAGTTTTTTATGTGAATAGGCTTAATAAACTAGCGCGCTTTACACAGCAATGTCACTGAATGACACAGAGAAAAAATATACTGAGTGTTTATGACACTCATAGATAATTATGGGTACATCTGACGTCCTCGGCAGTTTAGTTGATATTATAAAATAAATAAGCAAGTAAATAGTTAATATTTACTACAGTAAATATTAACTATCTATTTTATTTTATAATATTTTACGTGTATGTATTTTATATTATTCTGATTACCTGTGACATCACACCAGGCCCTATCAGAGTACCAGCGCTGCGACATTTACTTTTAAATGACGAAGCATTATGCTGAGATAGGAGCCTTTTGGCTTCGTAAGGGACTTTCTGAATATTGTTACTTCTTTTTTTTATATACAAATTGTTTTCATACCTAATTGTGTCTACTTAGTTTAGTTTTAAGATTTTTCTGTACGCAATACTAAAACACAAAATACTTTTTTTTGTTTGTTTCTTACTTTTTAAATGCTGCCATAGGTAGAGATGGAAACGCCGTGGTGGTTTTAGCTGGTAAGTGTTCAGCATATCCCTCTGTCAGCCTATTATGGAGAATTCCTTTCCTCATTCATAGAGGATTTCTACCGCGAAACTAAAAAAAGGTTCTCATGCTCAACAGTGGCGCCACTAGAGATCAACAAGGTAGTAAGTATAATAATACCAGCTTATTTCTGTTTCACTGCTGGATACAGGGCTCTTCTCACACACAGAAGGCATTAGTGATTATTATGCCACATGCTCAAAACATATAAATTAATACACGTGTATGTCACAAGATATTATTTGATTATGTACAAGCTTTTGTATCATATAGTTAATTATAATCTTAATTTATTATTACGGACACATATTTCTCTTTGTGTGTGTTATTATTGTTCCCAGCGTATGGCACTCGTGGGTTGTAGCTGAAAATCATCATTTTTGTCTGGTCAATTGATATTACGCTGAGCTGTGGCCTTTTTGGCATTACGTTCGTTTCCTGTTTTCATACTTTTAAAGTGTATTTATTTTGCTGTAATGCCAATGAATGCTTTTTTTTGCGTTCAAAGGAAATCCTTATAAAAATATTGAACTCACCCAAAAATTCTCGGCCTTGAACCCTGGCACCTGATGATGCGTGGCTCCCACATGGCGTATGTACGCGAAAAACGCGTCAACGTCTCCCAAACTCTTGATGCCCTCATCTAGGGTGTGCATGACCTTCGTAGCATGTTCAGCCAACTCCTCGGAGCTCATCTGTGCCTCAGCCGTCTTAAGTTCGCTGAATTTCTCGAATAAATGGAGTAGGTCCTCGTTTTCTTCGAACAATCTGGAATATAATAATTAATTATTATCTATAGGTACTAATATTTAGAAATATTAGTAGGGTAAATGTATGATAGATGCTGTCTGTGTGGGCTATCCAACGCAAAAATATTTTTTCAAATCGGACCAGTAGTTTCTGAGATTAGCGCGTTCAAACAAACAAAAAGTTTGTTTGTATGTTTGCTTATTTGAATGCGCTAATCTCAGAAACTACTGGTCCGATTTGAAAAATTATTTTTGCGTTGGATAGCCGATTAATTCAAGAAGGCTTTAGGCTATCTAACATCACGCTGCGACCATTAGGAGCGGTGCATAACTAACTCCACCCGAACGAAGTCGCTGGCAGCCGCTAGTAGGATATAAAAGTGTGTTTCTAAGAATCTATACTACTTACTACTAATACATAAGCTGAAGAGTTTGTTTGTTTATTTGAACGCACTAATCTCAGGAACTATTGGTCCGATTTGAAAAATTATTTGTGCGTTGGATAGCCCATTCATCCAGGAAGGCTTTAGGCTATATATCAATCCTTCTCTGTATGAGAGGAGACCTGTGCCCAGCAGTGGGACGATAAAAATGTTAATGATTATGACTAATCATAAAAATTACAGCAACGGAAAATAAATTGTAATTTGAAAATTATCGTCTGCGTCCCTCGCTGTCTTAAGCCTCTCTACTACGTTTGGGTCAAGTTTGCGGGTTGGTTAAAAAAGACGTCCTCCGTGGCGCAGCGGTCAACACGCCTGTCTGCGGCGTGGAGGCCCCGGGTTCGATTTCTGGCCAGGTCATGGTGGAAAACGATCTTTTCTTGATTGGCCTGGGTCTTGGATGTTTATCTATATATGTATCTATTATAAGTAAAGTATCGTCGAGTTAGTATCCCATAACAAAAGTCTCGATCATACTTTGGGGCTCGCTCATTCTGTGTGATTTGTCCGTATATATATATATTTATTTATTTAAACCGTGGCCCTGGCCGTCGCACAGGCAAGTGAAGAAACACGGGTGGGTTTTGGTTAGTAAAAGTCTGACACGCCCTTCCGCTCCCAGAGCGGGAGAACTCATTTGATGATCTCCTATACCAACAAAAAAAAAAAATAATACGTCTTTATACCTTTTTGTTGTCGTCACCAACAAAATACTTTTAAATAAAGATCAATCATTCATCATAATAAATTACATTTTCACATTTTACGCAAAACGTATTTATCATTCACTCACTGAACACAATACTTACCGTGCATTACGTGCGTAACATTAGTCGCTTATTGTTCGCGAAACAAAGCTTTCATTCATTCACTCATTCAGTGAATATTTTGACAGGATAATGTAATATACTCATCATGTGGAAGGTAAAGGCTGACTCTGACCGTAAGCGGAGAGGTGTTGGTAGCGGAATTAGTTTACAAAAAGTGAGTAAAACACGCCCAAATTCCACCACCAAACACACAACACCAAATATAAATTACATCACTTAAAATGTTCTCATTTAATAGTCTGTAAGCGATTCTAT
Organism: Sesamia nonagrioides; assembly: GCA_017933935.1. Lineage (NCBI taxonomy): Eukaryota > Metazoa > Arthropoda > Insecta > Lepidoptera > Noctuidae > Sesamia > Sesamia nonagrioides. The sequence goes on along the minus strand of JADWQK010001324.1, from coordinate 214,341 downwards.
AGGACCTAATATTTTTTAGATTTTGGTGAAATTTGGCACAGATAATCTTTATACCCTGAAAAAGGACATAGGCTACTTTTTATCAAATCAAAATCGTTTATTTCAAATTAACCATCACTTGGTTCTTTTGAATAGTCAATGTCGGTCAGTTCAAGAAAAGTGAAGCTAAATTTCGGATTCCCGAGTGGAATCCAAAAAGCGCGATATAACCGAATTCCACGCGGGCGAAGCCGTGGGCGGAAAGCTAGTGTGTAATAAGCCATTACCGGGACAAATGTTTACTTATCGCAAACACTATCAGGCACAATAGTTATCTATTAATAGACCTAAGGCAGTATCTACAACGTTGTACAGTCATCAGTTTTATGCGTAGATCTTATGTGGATAAGATCTTCGCATAAAACTGATGACACGCATCATATCGTTAAGTAAACTTTGACGTTCATTATCTTGCGTGGTACCGGGCTTAGAATAGTCATCATCATCAACCTTTTTAGCGTCCCACTGCTGGGCACAGGTCTCTTCTCATATAGATAAGGATTGAGCGCAATCACCACGCTTGCTCAATGCGGGTTGGCGATTTCAGACTTAAAGTCCAGGTTTCCTCAAGATGTTTTCCTTCACCTTTTGATCAGTTTTTGGTGTCCAAGCTATACTTAGAAAGTTCATATAACTTAGAAAACATTAAGTTACACTGGTACTTGCCTGGCCTGGAATCGAACCCGCCCACCCATACTTGAGACGCTAGTGTTTTAACCACTAGACCACCACGACTACTCTACTTATACTCTCTGCTTACTCTCTCTAATTATGCTTATAACACAAAATCAATATCCTCCATAAATAGGCAATGGCGCGTTGTGTTCCACGCGTGCCTTAAAGATGAGATGAGTGACGGGTCCGTTGGGGCCGATGCTTGCCGGGACCGCGGGTTGTTACAAAGAGATACCGTAACTCCTGACCTGGTACAGGCAACTGCAGGATTTTATCACAGTATAAAAATCATACAGTAGGTCGGCGCCTGTGATCTCGTGTGAAAATGCTCACATCGTCTAGATAGTAACGCATCGGCCAGGGCTGTCACAAATAAACAATATTTATGAAATTATTTATTTATTGCAGATCAACATCGATAGCTGTATTATATTTAATTAATTTTCTATTTTTACTAAGGGAACAACTCGAGACAGATTTAAGTTATTTAGATGGCATTTTCGTAACCAGCACCCCAATCCACTTCGGAATTAACACCCATATCATAATTATTAATATACATTTAAATTGGCGTCCGCCATCTTGGATTTCAAAAAGGGAGGTTTTTTCGTAACAAGGATCCCAATTATACTCAAAATTGACATTCATATCAAAATATAAAAGAAATTACGTCCGCCATTTTGGATGTCAAAAAGGATGGCTTATTCGTAACAAGCACCCCAATTGTACTCAAAATTGACACTAATATCAAATTATAAAACAAACTAATAAAAAAACAAACACTCGTTAGCCCTTAATGATAGATACCGAGCTACGAACATCGTTTTGTTCGCAGCGCGGGTGCCGCTTACCCGCGTCTCGTCCCTCACACCCCGCACGATTGCTCTGTCTAGACGTCTTCGTTGGACGACTGTATGATTTTTAGACTGTGATTTTATTCAGTAAAAGTCTGACACGCCGCTCGTTCCTTCCAGAACGGGGTAAGTAATTTAATTATTTCTCGCAAAATAACGGGTATATACAGTAGCCCAGTCTGGTCTGAAGATCACCCTTTTCTATGTAGTTTAACGGACTTTAAATTCTGTACCTCTTATAAATTGTGCCGTAGGTATCAGCATCGCTACTATTATCAATCCATCAGACTTTAGTTTTAGAAGTAGATAAGTATAATATTTGCTTAATATCTAAAGTTACTTAATACCCAAGATATCACGATCATGATTTCATAAATTTAAATTAATTTGTTGTTAGTAAAACTTTCACGTATAGAAATGAGGTCTACATATAACATGAGTTATAAATAAGTTTGCGGTTTACTTTTGCCTATGGATCCACCTCCCATTACGCAATGGGAAAGAAAATGGTTTAGTTATATTCATGAAGGTTTGATATTTTAGCCAACGTTTCCCTATATATGAACGAATAATTAATAATAATTCTAAGATATAATATAATCATATCGACCGGTTTCTTATACTAGACTTAAGTGAACTGTCTTGTCCATATTTCCCAGCAATTTTAAATTTGGAACTATTCTGTATTCGAATGTGTTTAAATTTTGAATCTCCAAACAGTTAAGAGGGGACTTTAGTGCCGAGGAATTTGGAAAATAGGTATTTGAAGAAACTATTGCCGTCGCGCCGCTTCCAACCTCTCCCCGTAAAGTGCAAAAAGGACAGTTGCAGCTCAGGCTGATTTTACCTACAAAAACTTTGACTAAAAGACGTTTCGTATACCGCTGTTTTCTTTTTCAAAACACGACAAATCTCCATAATTTTTATTTAAAAATTTGAAAGAAAAGTATACCTATGCTTCTATTATTTTCTTTTTTGTCAAACACTTATCACGTTTGTCTAATAGTCATCTGAACATCATTGTAAAAATGGCTTATTTTACGCGATTGTGAAGTATCGTATTTGTTTTATCGTAATAAGTTTTGGAAAGATCAAATGATAGGGGCACGTATAATCACGGTGTAAAATTGTAGAAAAAAATAATTGCTCCAAAAGCATTATCCACGAAGAAAACAGCGGAATACGTTTGTATAGAGAAAGCACCACTAGAGTTCCCTCTTAATAGCATTAGGATTAATGCTATTAGCATGTTTAGTCACAGCGTCGATTAGAATCTGTGAGGTTGCGTACGAAAATGAATCCTTGCCAAGGAATGTGTTCGTGCAATTTTCTAGAACTTTAGAAGAGGCCTGATACTGCTTCGGTGTTATAAAGAGCTAACATCTGTGTTCAGTGATGAAGCCCCATAGCTGCGAAGTGTCGAACGCTGGTATTTACAATTCCAGTATGGACATACTAGTGCTAATGGCAGTTGAGAGTTGTCATGCTCACTCAAATGTCTTGCTGATGGTCGCGCGTGTTGTTAACCAAATGATAACCAAATGACCCATTTGGTTCCCTTCAATATGGTTGAGCTAAGTGGGGCTGATGCGCGCGTCATGCTCGTGAACGGGGGCCGTCAGTGGAGACTGGTCATCTCTTAGCTGCCAGTGGGCTTAATTCATTTTATATTTTAATTAATTTTACATTGTGCTCACTTGATAGAAGCAACATAAATATGTAACGAAGAAATGTAACCCATATATTATGATTTTAAAAGAGTGTCCATGGAGTTTCTTGCACGTTCTTCTCCATAGAGATCTACGCTTTGGAACGTGCAATTAAGCTTCACTTTTCTTGAACTGACCGACTTTGACTATTCAAAAGTACCAAGTGATGGTTAATTTGAAATAAACGATTTTGATTTGATTTGATTTGAGTGACAAACCTAGCACGAAGGACGCGACACCAAATTTCCGAAGATAGTCATGTGACGTATCGAGAGATAGAGATAGACTTTATTAGGCATCTCAAGGACGACCATTCAGAAGATCTTGCATATAGCACTTGGTGTGAGAAATATTATGTAGATTATACAACAATCTACAACGTCTTTCAAGACGAACCAAAGCCGACTAAAAGTTGTTCACTCTCGAAGCACTTCAAAGAAGATCAAGGCCACATTCGTTGGCAAAACCGGTCATGTAGCGACTGTTGCACTTAAAAATCGTAGAACGATTAACGTATAGTTGTATGCCACAGTTTGTTTTTTTTTTTGTTTGTTTTTTGCGTCATCGCCGAATTTCGAAAATCGAATTCAAAGCGACGCATATGTGCTCGATGGCGACGCATCATCCTGCACGATAACGCAAGCTCACATAACGCTCATAAAATTATTGAGTATTTGAAGCAGGAAAAAGTGGAAATTCTTGACCGTCCTCCATTCACTGACATAAGCCCTTTTTTACTTTCCCTAAAATTAAGAAAAGTCTTCGTGTTCAAAGGTGGTACGGTGGTACCTTTGATCACGAAGACTTTTCTTAATTTTAGGGCTGGTGCCCGGCGTAGCAATTAACGTCTTCAAGTCAGCCATTTTGAACACCCCCGTTTTAAGTGGAATAAGTGTTATAATAACTGTTTTGAGCGAATAGAAAAGTGTTTTTTATAACCTTTAATTCAAGCAACTAGGGCCCCTAGAAAATGCAATACAAACTATAAATAAAAATACTTGTAAACTAATATATTTATAAAAAAATATCACAACAAACTTAAAAATACTATAAATACATATAACAACAACTAAAACTACTGTACGAGTACATGGATCATCAATAGAAAGCAATAGTAAGTACTATAAGGTTCTAGTTGTGTTTTTCCTTTAAAGGCAACATTTAAAAGGCATACTTCGTTAAAAAAAGTAAAAGCAAATGTCTACAATTTCGATGATGTCTGACATGTTTATTTGTTACTAGCTTTTCGCCCGCGGCTTCGCCCGCGTGGAGTTCGGTTATAATAATAATAAATAATAAATTTTTATTTATTCGAGTATCAGTGACTCATTTTGTTAGTAACAATTTTAAACTTACTTCTACGTTAGGATACTAAATTCTACAACACATAAATAAATACTTAAACAATATAAATACAAACACATAGCACACACAAAACAATACAAAAGCAAAAAATTACACATATAAAACAATACAAATACAAAACATAATAAATACAAAATATTATAAACACAAAGCACAGCACAAAGCGACACAGATAAAAGAACAATCACTGGTGCTACAGGCTTACAACTGAAGTGGAAATCTTGGAGCAACGATTTAGATAACCACAGTCGAGTCTGCTCGCAATACAAGTCAGAATGCTATTGGAGCTGGCCCACACCCGCCGTACCAGGGACGCGCATCTTTTACGCATTGTGGCGTAAAAACAATCCACCCTTGCGTCTGCAAACATCCCTGAAGCGCTACAGTATCGGGGCAACCCCAACAACACCCGGAACGCGTTGTTGTATCACACACGAAGGGCGTTGTACGATTTCTGAGTATAATTAGCCCACAGACTACACGTGTAGAAGGAGGTGCAATACGCCCGAAACAAAGTAATTTTAACTGATACAGAACAACGTGTAAATCTACGATTAGATCTAGATATTTTGATTTCCCTCGGGAATATCAATTTTATACGGGATAAAAAGTACCCTATTATTTAATCCGGACTTCTAAGTTTACGTCTGGAAAATTTCAACGCATTTGGTTCAGTAGTTACGACGTGAAAGCGGAACAAACAAACTAACTCACTTTCCTATTTATAATATTAGTAAGGATTTCGAATTATTTATAGAACTGTCGATAGATTTGGTAAATATCTTACCAAGAAAAGTTTGTTGACGTGAGCTGTCAATAGTGTCAATTTCCTAGCATTGGCTAGAATGACAGCTCTCTAAGTTTCCACGGTGAAATAGTTAGAGAACCGTCTTGCTGTTTTAGTTTTAAAAATCCTCCCCTATCCCGACATAAATTTCTAGTTTATTCAAATTTTAATTGTCATTCGCCTCTATTTTTACTTTTATTTTTAACAGTGTATTAAATAGCGCAACACAAACAGACACAAGACATGCAATTGATGTGTGTTTGTAAGTTTGATACACAATCAATTTCTCACACTCAAAGTCAATTGAAGCCCCAATAAAAATTTTGTAACTGATACCAAGTAACTCTTCATCATCATCATCATCATCTCAGCGTTAATCCCAGTCGCATCTCAGCGTTAATCCCAGTCGCATCCGAAGCTTTTCCAGCATTGGAGTCTGGGGTCCGCTTTACCAGTCTAACTGCTGATATGGCTAACCTTCGACATTTTCCGTGAAGCGACTGCCGTCTGACCTCCACAACCCGAAGGCGACATCGAAGTATTGCAGCCAGACTGTTGGTCTTTTTTTGAGGGCTCCAACAACCCGTAACGACTGCCATTAGATGTTCGTATGGCAACCGGGACCAACGGCTTAACGTGCTTTCCGAGGCACGACCAGACCAGTGCAAATATTCATATTCATGCATACAAATATTTGCACTGTGCGGGGATCGAACCCGCGCCTCCTTGCGCAGCGGCCGCGTTCGCTACCGCTAGGCCACGGAGGCTGTCCAAGTAACTCATCATCTGTAGATTGTGTTTAAGGCTCAATTTTCTTCGCGATTTCATTACAAACGGGACGTCAACTTGCGTTAAGGCTCGTCCCCAAGTTCGGTGAATTTCGGCTCATAAGTTGATTCTTAATTACGGAAGAACAAATTTAACTTCATAGTCTTTACTTCTGTACCTTGCATTTGATTTGAGATTTGAGGGTATGAGGAAAAGGAACGGAAGAAGTTTCAGTTGGGGTCGAGTTACTGGTAATTTTTGATTGTTTGTTACCTAATAGTTTGGTTTCCAAACAAGACCTAGTAACTTAATTAAATTACAGTTGTTTGTGTATTACCTATTCTAGTTATGTATGTACTTCATATTTTTTTTAATTAACTATAAAATAGTGCTTGACCGCAATCCTACCCGATGGTAGGTAAGCAGTGATGCAATCATTGATGGTAAAACGCGCTGGTTTATTAAGAGCATATTCACACAAAAAATGAGGGAATAGAAAGGAAGACGGCCGTTGAGCGAGGTGATGCAATGTTAAACTCAACAGCACGACCAATAATGTTGCGCCAGAGGGAGATTGATCTATAGACCCTCCACAACCAAACTCCCGACACAACAGCATTTGGCGCATCGTACCCGGCACACATCGCAACACAATGCTCAGACCCGTCCTCCGTACGGTCTCAATGGTTTAATGTGTTCTCCGAAGCTTGGAGGGGGCTCGATGTGTTAGAACCACCCACGGATTAACCGCGGCTACATTAGCTTGACCTGATCGATCAACTTGTGCTGTTACTACTTAGCCATGAGTTTTTTTCAAAGAAATTATTGTTAAATTAGATAACTATTTTTATTTTAGAAATTATGTTTAAAAATAAAAAGTTCTTTGGTTTTCATTGTGATAAATATTCTTACTCCTGCTAATTTTATCAACGCCAAAATTTATGGAGTTTATTCATAAACAATGATTAAAGTTAAGTGACGTTTAAAGGTCATAAATTTAAGGCTAAACTGTCGCTAATCACTAGTTAACTTTAAGCAATGTTTATGAATAAAGGCGTATATGTGCGTTTCATGCAGAAAAATCTAAACGGATTTCTATGAAATTCGCCATACAGATAGTTTATAAACAGGAATTAAAAAATGATACTTTTAATCTCGATATTCACACGGGTTCGCAACTTATACGAGTGAAACCGCGGGGCTAATCTTAAATGTAAACGGTATTTAACTGCTTTCAAGAATGTGCGGGAAATTGGTTTTTTGAAAGAATCCGAAAAAAATATACAATTCCTGAAAGAATAAACCAGAATAATGGATAAATAAAGGGGCTACGTACTAAAAGCTTTTTCTGGGGCAAACATCACTGTCTCCCGGCTCACCAACCTTTTTTGGCGGTTGTCCCTTGCCTTGATCTAGGTACTGAGACAGCGGATACGTATACCTTTGAAAGCTTGACAAATCGTTTTTGTATTATGTGTTTCTCTACTGAATCCACCGGTCTAAGTAACGACCGTCTCCGCTTAGTATCATAAACCTTAGGCTTAGTAGGGTAAAAACTTGAATTATTGAGGGTAGGTAGACGGAAAATATATTTATAACCGGAAATGGTTGTTGCAGGAATGTTTTTACTTTGATGTCCTGTACTTTCTTTTCTATTTATATGCATAAGTAATTATTTAAGTGATAACATTATGTTACATTATTGTTTTATTTATTAATAATGTAAAAACGGAAGTGTGTAGTATATGGGGATTTTATATAATACCCGAATTAATAGGTAAAGGTTAAAATGACTGTAATTTATCTAGCTAAGAACTTCATATAATTGGAAATTAGTTTTGTATATATAATTCTAAACCCATATCATGTTAATACGCCTTTTTTCCAATTATTTTCGGGTCGGCTTCTTGTCGAACCAGATGCAGGTTAATACTAGCCCAGTCATTTTAGGGGTTTCACCTCGGAATGAAAGATAATAAGCTGTAAATTGGTATAAACCTTTGTTTTATCGTTCTAAATGTTGCGTCTTGAGATATTGAAGATCAAAGGTAATAAAAATTGTTTTTTTTTTTTTTGTGAATATCTCGCTTTCTATTGCTTAAATGATATTTTCATCCACAATGAAAGATGTAGAGTATAATATACTCTAGAACTTTTGTTTTAAATGTTTTTCATACGATCAACCGTTTCTGAGGTACAGTTTCTGAACAGTTGTGTTGTTGTGTCGGGAGTTTAGTCGTAGAGGGTCCCCATATAATTTTTCCTCTGGCGCAGCATTATTGGTCGTGTTGTTGGGTTTAATATTGCATCACCTCGCTCAACTGCAGTATTCTTTCCTATTCACTCAGGGTTTTTGAATGAATTCCGTCATATTTGCCGAAAATAAACGTTTCTTTCTTTCTTATTTATTTAAGAGAAGACTCTATGGCGTGTGAATGCTTTCCATACTCAAAAATGACGAAAAAACGTGGTATTTGACAAATCAGCAAACGTTCGTCTTCGAGGGCTTTAGAGCTATGGAGTATTCTGGGTACCAAACTAACAGACTGCAAGGAACACGAGAATCCGTTCCATCACAAAGTTCACCACGTCATCACCTAATGTCACTGGGCATCACCGGCTTGCGTGGGCTTGCGGGCGGCGGGCTGACCACTGTTAGCCGCCCGGTGAGGACCAGGCCCGGGTCGACGGCACGTTGTGTTTCACGTGCACCTCAAAGAGATGTCAGTACATCGTGACGTGGTCCACGAAGACCAATGCCTTCTGGGTCAGGGTTGCGGGTTGATTAAAAAAGAAACCGTGGCCCTGGCGCACAGGCAGAGCGGGAGAGGTCATTTGATGACTTCCCATCCAGAAAAAAAGGCGTCACAAGCTTTTAATAATAATAATTTATGTATTCAGATCTTACTTTTGAGTCCATTTGATGTTAAATCAAGTTAAATAAATACCAAATTTATTTAAATGTAATTAAGTTCAAACGTAAGAGTTTAGAGTGACTCTTGAAAAGTTATGAAAATCTTTGAAGTGGTAACGTAAACCGAACTTTATTATGTAAAAATTAAAGTTATTTTTGTATAAATTTATATTTCTTTATTTTTGGCAAATACATTTGTTATTGCAGATAAGGTATAGAGATATAAATTAAAGTCGCAATATGGAGCTGACATATCCACATTCGGACAAAAGCCCCTTGATAAAACGTAGAATTAAAAAAAAAGTCGCATTGTATGTACCTATAATCTACGTAATGGATTTTAATACAATTTTTGCCATCTTTTACAGAATTCTCAATATTTTTGCCAAGTCACAAAAACCGTGAGAAGTTGGGCGGGTCACTAGTGAATTAGTAGAGAAAGTTGAAATGACCTATTTCAAAGTTCTCATAACCGATTTTATTTTAAAATTTCAGAACTGATACATTTGCAAAGTTAACAGTTGTAGAAACTGATGAATCTTCTTTCTTACTGGAAGAGCTGTAGGGAACATAGCACAAATTCTTGCCTCTAATCCCCGAAAATATGGGCAGAAATGTACTAACACTTACCATTAACCAGACTGCGGGATCATAAGCAGCTTACATTCCCACATTCCCAACATCGACCTCCTCTTAATGCTAGAGAGCGGGGCGTAATCCAGACAGCCTCCGTCGAGTAGCGGTAGCGAACGGGGCTGCTGCGCAAGGAGGCGCGATTTCGATCCCCGTGCTGTGCAAACATTTGTATGCATTAATATGAATATTTGCACTGGTCTGGTCGTGCCTCGGAAAGCATGTTAAGCCGTTGGTCCCGGTTGCCATACGAACATCTAGTGGCAGTCGTTGCGGGTTGTTGGAGCACTCTAAAGTCCAACAATTGATCTAACTGTAATGCTTCGATATCACCATCGGGTTGTGGAGGGCAGACGGCAGTCGCTTCACGGAAAATATCGAAGTTTAGCCAAAATCAGCAGTTAGACTGGTAAAGCGGACTCCTGACTCCAAAGCTGACAAAGCTTCGGATGCGACTGGGATTAACGCTGAGATGATGATGATGATGATTGAGTGGCCCGTAATCCATCACGAGGCCCCAGTGCGGCTATGTAAATCTCACTTGTCTTCCTTCGAAGTTTTTGTTCTATGACAAGTCGGTTTTCTCGCTATGTTTTTCTTATTGTTTCAAGAGACTCCGAGATAATAATAATTCCAGACGGAAAAATCAAATTGTAGGTTCTGATGGCCTAGGAATCTCGCCCAAAATCAAAATCAATATCAAAGCATTTATATCAAACTAGCTTTCCGCCCGCGGCTTCGCCCGCGTGGAGTTCGGTTATATCGCGCTTTATAGATTTCCCTCGGGAACATGATATTTTTCCGGGATAAAAGGTAGCCTATGTTCTTTCTCAGGGTCCAAAGATTGTCTGTGCCAAATTTCATCAAAATCGGTTGAGAGGTTTAAGCGGGAAAGCGTAACAGACAGACAGACAGACAGACAGACAGACAGAGACAGACAGACAGACAGACAGACAGACAGAGTTACTTTCGCATTTATAATATTAGTATGGATAAACCAGTTACAGACAGAACAGATGAAGCAACTCTTCCAGCCAGAACTCCAACCTCAATCTTTGCGTTTCCTATTACAAGAATAACGAGATTAAAGAGAAGAGAAATCCTATAAGTCCTCACTTAGCAAGACTGATGGAGGCTCTGGAAAAGACTTGGCATTAACTTCAACGGCGAGTATATCACTAACCTCCGTTTTGCAGATAATGTCGTGCTCAAGGCGGAGATCCTGGAAGACTTGGGCAAAATGCTCAATGACCTCAGCAGAGTTTTCCAGCAATTGGGTCTAGAGTTGTAGAGGGTGTTTTACTAGAATTCTGCTCATCTCCTCCATACTGCGTTTTGAATATGATTAGATACAAAAATAGAATAGAATACTCTTTATTATATTCACTACTAGCTTTCCGCCCGCGGCTAGCCCGCGTGGAGTTCGGTTATATCGCGCTTTTTAGATTTCCCTCGGGAACATCAAACTTTTTCGGGATAAAAGGTAGCCTATGTTCTTTCTCAGGGTCTAAAGATTGTCTGTACCAAATTTCATCAAAATCGGTTGAGAGGTTTAAGCGGGAAAGCGTAACAGACAGACAGACAGACAGACAGATAGAGTTACTTTCACATTTATAATACTAGTGTGACTGCTGGCCACATGCGTTATATCAATAGTTTAGAAATAACAAGTCATACGATGGCAACCACTTACGAATGCATTAATTTCTAATCTTATGGCCTGTCAGCCGACCGTAATTAAGAGCAAAATATCCTATTATTTTAAGTTAGTAAAAACTACACAAAAGCGTCTTAGAAAGCTATTCGTTGATATTTTATGGGCATCCCGAACTCAAAGAAACCCTTAAAATAAAGCATTTTAAGATTTTGGACGAAATTCTTAGAAGGTCGAAGTACAGGGGCCGGCATCGGCCCGCACATGTTAGCAATAACTTAGAGCAATTCAAGCCGACGGATTCTGTGCGAATTCCTAAAAGAATCGGCCTCCCGAACATGTGCATCTGGGACAATTGACGGACGGCTACAGAAAAAAATGGTAGAATGACTCCAGCATGGACCTTTTGGTAGTGTGGGATTTTATGAATTTTAAACGGAGAGACGGGGAAAGGGCAGTCGGTTTCTGGCCGCGACAAGCGACGGTTGAGGGGCGATCTTGAACTGCGATAGGGCGAGGGCTAGTGTCCAGGCTAGTTAATTTAGGAGATTTGGGAAGTAGCCTATGTCCTAGTATATCGCGAAGTAGTGAGTGAAATAATTACGTCAGACATAGTCGGGTTAAAGCCCAGAATAGATTAGTATAGTATAATATAATATAGAATATTAAGTGCGTGTAAGTGTTAGCGTGATTGGGTGAGTCATTTATTATAATAATTATCCCAGGCTGATAAAGTTACTATAGTTCCTGTAATTAAGCAGACAGATACGTGTCCCTATTTATTATTATAAATGCATTTATAGTATGAACTCAGTACGGGTGATGCAGCAGAGGAGCTACTAATGATAATTTATTCCAGACTGACTCCAGATAAACCATTCATGTGATTGTATTCAATCATTGGAGCCGATTTGTCTAGTTTTATGTGCCCATATCCTGGTCCTTACCTTAGCGGGTATTTATCAGCTTCGGGTGGCTATAGGGGAAGGATCGTATGTACGGAGACAGCCCTCCGCCTAACTTGACCATGAGCCCTGATGCTCTGGACTCTAGACTCCTGACGACTACTGACTATAACAGGAGGGCAGAACCGTAATACACGCAGCTCAATCAAATCTAATTAGGCAAACCGCCTATCTAGAATCAGATTACCAGCCAAACGTTATTGATAATGTCCGCTTCCAAAAAGGTCTTGTCACAGAGCACTTGCGTGAAGACTTGACGCGCACACATTCCCAGGGAGTGGGGTAGGCTTTAAAAAGTACCACTAACTGAATCAGTAGGTGTCAAAAGACACTAGGGAACGTATTTCGATAAAATCCAACCCGTCCGCTCTTGATAGGACATATTTCTGAATCGTCACTGTTTATCGAAACACGAGTACTACAAGATGCAATGCGTCTTTCGAATGGGGCAGATTAAGGGGATGTGAGGATGACGAGATTCCACCTCGGTGTGCAGCAGGAATAATCGCAATGAGTTCTGCTAGAGACTGAGTCTACGATACGCTTGTACTAACTTGTGTAATACCTTAGAATTGGGACGGTTTGTCAAGGGTGTCAATCACATAATATATTTACAAGTCATAAACTCAGAACTTGTCTCCCTCGACAACAGGGAGCTTCGCAGTTCCCCTGTCCTAGGGTGGAAGGAGACATTTATTTAGTGTCTAGGGAGCGTGTTCTGTTAGAATCGTAATATTATCCTCAGAGGTTCTATGCGTTAGGTCTAACAGAACACGTGCAACGAAGCATACGTTAATATAACGGTTCCCGGCTTCACTAAAGTGGGTATAATTCGTAGTAGATAAAGTAACGTGATCTAAAATTACTTATAAAGTGCAGGCGTAACGATCCCCACCACGCCACATAATAAGGTTTATTACAGATGACGGAGACAGCCCGCGTGCAGCATTTATATAATAGTTCTTAATATATTACATTATATAATTTTGCTTTTCCTCTCGTCTTCTTAGCGTCATATCATATCTATTATTATAAATTGTATACTTGTGTGTCCTAACTGTGAATTCCCATACTAACTTCCTTCTGTCCACTCCTTGTTCCCTTAACTTCTAAAGCGGGAACAGGGGGATTAATTCATGGGAATTCATTTCTTATATCGGTGGGAGGATAACCAAGTCTGGTGACGAATTCCTACAGTTACACGCGGGGTTGGGGCGTGTTTCCTCTCCCGCAGGGAGAGCCGCATTTAACTGTAATATTACCACAATTAGGAAAAACGAAAATTTTATCAGCCTAGGATAGTTTAGGTACAGTTACATGTGGTGCCGTGACCAGGATTCTCGTCATTAAATGTACTGATTCAATTCAGTGCAACGAGAAAGAACAATGTAAGGGTTACTACGAAATAAAGACACAACGTACACCAAAGAGACAAAACTATTGTTTTGTCAGGAACGATGGGTTTATTACCTAACATAATTCTATGGTCCCCTACAAAGACGTTCAGTGCAACGAGAAAGAACAAAGTAAGGGTTGCTACGAAATAAAAACACAACGTAGACAAAAGAGCTAAAACTATTGTGTACGTTGGCGATGGGTTTATTACCCAGCATAATTTTAGGATTCTCCACAAAAACATTGGTAACAAAAAAAAAAAATGTTACGACGTTTACAATCACCTATTATGTTATCGTTTGGTAACGATGGTTGAAACAGCCAACTGTTGACGAGCGGGTTCGATTCCCGCATGGTTATTTGCTAAGATGCTTAGATTGCATTACCATTCATATCGTGTTCGATCGCCAGTGGAGTTATTATGTCTGTAATTATTTGAAATTTCTGTGTCACGGCTTGTGGGTTCGATTCCCGCATCAATTGTAGGATTTCGATTACGACGTTAATATATTTAGTGGTAAGAATGTTGATTGGGTGGCTGAGTTACTTAAAATTAAGTTCAAATATCTGCAGAATTTTGTATCTGGCCGTAGGTACCTATATCTAGAACAAAGGGTTCGATCCCCTAGAATTGTGAATTTAGTACCTTTCAGTAAGTACCTAGTAATATAATACGTTTTACTCAAACCAATAAAGGTGAAATCAGTGTCTGAGAGGTTATATCAGTTATAATGGGTTCGACTCCCTGCAAATGTGAGTGTTGTGACTGACAATATGTGGATTCCAGTAATTAAAGTTTCGAATCTCTGACGATGCAAATATAGTATTTGGATATAAGAAGGTGTTTGTGCATTTGAGATTTTATGCGTGTAATGAGAATGCGTTCAGGAGTAAGGTACGCCTTAATATGAGTAGTTCTAATATAATAAGCGAATGATACCGATGGAACGTGAATCTTATTTATAATTAAAATGTATTTACTAGGGAGGTATATCAGCTATCATCATTAGAAAAAAAAAAAACTCTCCAGCTCGTTAGGAGGCGATGCATGTATAACTGAACGGATACTCGTTTGGCCATATTTTAAATTCCAGGATGTTAAGTCTACACTCTGCTGCCACTACGCTAGATGTGCCTGGACCTTTGGGCCCATGATCTGTGAGTTGCGGTTGGTTTAAGGTTCCTTCGAAATCAGCTAAGATAAGGTGACTTCGACGGCAGTAGCTGTGGCGTGTTTCCTGTTACGAAGCTAAGTTTCACTTTTATTACGCACACTTGATTAACTACAGCTACGTGAAATATTTTGTTAACTCATAAAATATTGTAAGATCATGTTTTAAAACAATGGTCTATAGTCATAAACATATAGGTAAATTATATATATATATATATAAAGGATTTAGGAAACAAAAAAAAAAAAAAATTAATGTCAGCACGAGAAACAATAGAATAGACTCTTTGTTATGCGCACCATATGGATTACAAAAACGTAAATGTGAAGATTTTACAAACGGTGACACAATGGGCGGTCTTGTCGCTAATAGCGATATGTTGCAGACAACCTTTGGATGGAAGAGTAAGGGGAAGGAGAGAGAGATAATGTAGGTAGTCTACAGGGTACTATTTACAATTTTACATAGTTTATATAATAAATATGCACGTTAAGTGTATCATACTGGTCTAATAAAGATATACATCTAATTCATGAAAATCATACAAAAGCAAATAAAATAAAAATAATGACATGACGATCATCAAAATAAAACTGAGACATAACAATGCATCAAAGTCTGTCAATATAAATGCTTCTGTCAGAAATTCATCACTATTTTAGGAAGCTTATCCATACTAATGTTATAAATGCGAAAGTAACTCTGTCTGTCTGTCCGTCTGTCTGTTACGCTTTCCCGCTTAAGCCTCTCAACCGATTTTGATGAAATTTGGCACAGACGGTCTTTGGACCCTGAGAGGGAGCATGGGCTGCCTTTTGTCCCGGAAAAGTATGATGTTCCCGAGGGAAATCTAAAAGGCGCGATGTAGCCGAGCTCCACGCGGGCGAGGCCGCGGGCGGAAAGCTAGTTGTCAAATAAATATGACTTTAGTTGAGGTATCGAGTGTACACTCATCAGCTCCCTACAATTCTTAAGCAACATGATAAAAATAATCGGAGTCATCGGAAAAAAAAAACCACTCTGGCGCATAAGTTCTGTTCTGCCCCACTTGATAACGTCTGTTTCTTGTGAACTTATCTGCCATTCCCGAAAATGTCAATGTCAAAATGTGATATCGAATAAAAATAGGGTTTACAACTATACTACTAAAACTTTCTTCTCTTTTGGTAAATATATTAACTTATTCTGCTTATTTCTGCTACTTGTTTTCTGTCACTTAAATAAAATTTTAAGAGCTCAAGGACATTTCCTCTTATGTCATAAGCGTCACTCAGTATCAACGATTGGTTACCGCGAAAGAATGTTATGATCATATAGCAGCTAGCAGATTAGTGTTCTAGTAAGACGATAACTGATTACACAGTATAGGATGTCTTTTCGAATTACTATAACTTGCCAACTCTTATAGGAATTCAAAACTGTTCTCGCCTCTTACAATCAGAGGGGGGCATCTAGTTGGAATCGAGTCTAATATGTTCATGTGCGAACTATTTCAGTGCTTCCTGGATATATCTGCCGGCAGCTGAATTAAGCTGACTCAACATGAGGAGCATAAGGAGAGGCCTCTGCCAGCGGTGGCTACAACATGCCGAGTTTAGAACGAGCGAGCACCGTAGGTAGCGTGGCTCAATAACACAAATACTCTTGAAGAGATCCTGGTATGTAAAACAATATTATAAGCATGCACAGGATTCTGGACTTAAATGAAGGCGGTAATGTTAATTGAATTAATATACAAAGAGTATTTGCAGAACAGTATTATGTAGTTCGAATGTTATAAAACGATTGATACGTGTAAGAAACGATTGATAGGTGAAGATTCTTCTGCGACATAGTAAGAGCAGACCTTGAATCCTGTTGGAATCTTGTAGGATTGAATACAATAATGCCAATAATACATACAATATTCTAGTTAGAATTTGACAAGATGAATGCATCAGATAAGGGTAGGTTTGCATAGGCATAGGTCATCCTATTGTGAAAGCTCATACGCTGTACTGCGTCACGCGTCTGATTTTCAGAGAGGGGAATGTGACTGCTGGCCACATGCGTTATATCAATAGCTTAGAAATAACAAGTCATACGATGGCAACCACTTACGAATGCATTAATTTCTAATCTTATGGCCTGTCAGCCGACCGTAATTAAGAGCAAAATATCCTATTATTTTAAGTTAGTAAAAACTACACAAAAGCGTCTTAGAAAGCTATTCGTTGATATTTTATGGGCATCCCGAACTCAAAGAAACCCTTAAAATAAAGCATTTTAAGATTTTGGACGAAATTCTTAGAAGGTCGAAGTACAGCGGCCGGCGTCGGCCCGCACATGTTAGCAATAACTTAGAGCAATTCAAGCCGACGGATTCTGTGCAAATTCCTAAAAGAATCGGCCTCCCGAACATGTGCATCTGGGACAATTGACGGACGGCTACAGAAAAAATGGTAGAATGACTCCAGCATGGACCTTTTGGTAGTGTGGGATTTTATGAATTTTTAAACGGAGAGACGGGGAAAGGGCAGTCGGTTTCTGGCCGCGACAAGCGACGGTTGAGGGGCGATCTTGAACTGCGATAGGGCGAGGGCTAGTGTCCAGGCTAGTTAATGTAGGAGATTTGAGAAGTAGCCTATGCCCTAGTATATCGCGAAGTAGTGAGTGAAATAATTACGTGAGACATAGTCGGGTTAAAACCCAGAATAGATTAGTATAGTATAATATAATATAGAATATTAAGTGCGTGTAAGTGTTAGCGTGATTGGGTGAGTCATTTATTATAATAATTATCCCAGGCTGATAAAGTTACTATAGTTCCTGTAATCAAGCAGACAGATACGTGTCCCTATTTATTATTATAAATGCATTTATAGTATGAACCCAGTACGGGTGATGCAGCAGAGGAGCTACTAATGATAATTTATTCCAGACTGACTCCAGATAAACCATTTATGTGATTGTATTCAATCATTGGAGCCGATTTGTCTAGTTTTATGTGCCCATATCCTGATCCTTACCTTAGCGGGTATTTATCAGCTTCGGGTGGCTATAGGGGAAGGATCGTATGTACGGAGACAGCCCTCCGCCTAACTTGACCATGAGCCCTGATGCTCTGGACTCTAGACTCCTGACGACTACTGACTATAACATGAGGGCAGAACCGTAATACACGCAGCTCATTCAAATCTAATTAGGCAAACCGCCTATCTAGAATCAGATTACCAGCCAAACGTTATTGATAATGTCCGCTTCCAAAAAGGTCTTGTCACAGAGCACTTGCGTGAAGACTTGACGCGCACACATTCCCAGGGAGTGGGGTAGGCTTTACAAAATATCACTAACTGAATCAGTAGGTGTCAAAAGACACTAGGGAACGTATTTCGATAAAATCCAACCCGTCCGCTCTTGATAGGACATATTTCTGAATCGTCACTGTTTATCGAAACACGAGTACTACAAGATGCAATGCGTCTTTCGAATGGGGCAGATTAAGGGGATGTGAGGATGACGAGATTCCACCTCGGTGTGCAGCAGGAATAATCGCAATGAGTTCTGCTAGAGACTGAGTCTACGATACGCTTGTACTAACTTGTGTAATACCTTAGAATTGGGACGGTTTGTCAAGGGTGTCAATCACATAATATATTTACAAGTCATAAACTCAGAACTTGTCTCCCTCGACAACAGGGAGCTTCGCAGTTCCCCTGTCCTAGGGTGGAAGGAGACATTTATTTAGTGTCTAGGGAGCGTGTTCTGTTAGAATCGTAATATTATCCTCAGAGGTTCTATGCGTTAGGTCTAACAGAACACGTGCAACGAAGCATACGTTAATATAACGGTTCCCGGCTTCACTAAAGTGGGTATAATTCGTAGTAGATAAAGTAACGTGATCTAAAATTACTTATAAAGTGCAAGCGTAACGATCCCCCACCACGCCACATAATAAGGTTTATTACAGATGGCGGAGACAGCCCGCGTGCAGCATTTATATAATAGTTCTTAATATATTACATTATATAATTTTGCTTTTCCTCTCGTCTTGTTAGCGTCATATCATATCTATTATTATAAATTGTATACTTGTGTGTCCTAACTGTGAATTCCCATACTAACTTCCTCTGACCCCCTCCGGTCCTTGAACTTTATAAGCGGGAACCGGGGGTTTAATACATGGGAATTCATTTCTTATATCGGTGGGAGGATGACCAAGTCTGGTGACGAATTCCTACAGTTACACGCGGGGTTGGGGCGTGTTTCCTCTCCCGCAGGGAGAGCCGCATTTAACTGTAATATTACCACAATTAGGAAAAACGAAAATTTTATCAGCCTAGGATAGTTTAGGTACAGTTACACTAGCTTTCCGCCCGCGGCTTCGCCCGCGTGGAGTTCGGTTATATCGCGCTTTTTAGATTTCCCTCGGGAACATCATATTTTTCCGGGATAAAAGGTATCCTATGTTCTTTCTCAGGGTCCAAAGATTGTCTGTGCCAAATTTCATCAAAATCGGTTGAGAGGTTAAAGCGGGAAAGCGTAACAGACAGACAGACATACAGAGTTACTTTCGCATTCATAATATTAGTATGGATATAGATTTCAGAACATAAATATAAAGATTTTACAAAGGGTGACCCAATGGGCGATCTTATTGCTACGAGCGATCTTTTACAGATAACCTTTGGATGGAATACTAAGTCCATTCAACAGATTTCCACTTACATTCCCTAGGCATAAGAATGGAAATGGAAAAAGTGGTTACAGTGCCAACTACTTACTGCAACTACCATTTCTCACGACAAATCGGGGTTGATTGCGGCAGGTTATTATTATTTACCCACAAGATCTGCTCTATCCTCTCTAGTATTTACAAAAAAGATAGATATTTCATGAAAGCCGCAGATGCTAGCGTGCCGTCGGGGAACTTTGCTCTACGAAGCTCCAAGTTATTGGCTACGTGACGCGCGCCAGATGCATCTTCGTAAGCATGATCGTAACAAAAATAACAGGGTTAGATCTAAACTAGCTGCACCAACGGCTTTACTGATGCGGCAATTTTCATTGTTGGCGAAGTGAATATGAATTAAGTAAAGCTGCAGACATCAGTCAGGAGAAAGTTGTGAGTATTTTTTTACTGTGTAAGTTTGAGCATCAATAGCTCGACCTATTTAACGGCCTTGCATGGAATTTGGCACACAGATGGTTTGTTACACCACTACGATCCGGACGTAGCGTTTCGCTTCCTCTTTTATTCCGCATACATCGAGGGACTGGAACAATTTGCCAGCGGCGGTGTTTCCGTCTCGCTACAATTTGAGTGTCTTCAAGGCTAGAGTGAATAGGCCGTTAATAAACTAGCGCGCTTTACCTTCAACGATCGCATCACTGCTTACCATCAGGCGGGATTGCGGTCAAGCGCTCGTTTATATAAAAAAAAAACAACTGCCTTTGACCGCAATAACAGGGTTATTTCGGTCAAAGTCAGTTGTTTTTTTTAATAGAAGAAATAACCCTGTTATTGCGGTCAAGCGCTAGTTTATAAACTACTAGCTGCCGCCAGCGACTTCGTTCGCGTGGACTTAGTTATGCTCCGCTCCTATTGATCGCAGCGTAATGTCATATAACTTAAAGTCTTCCTGGAATAATGGACTATCCAATGCAAAAAGAATTTTTCAAATCGGGCCAGTAGTTCCTGAGATTAGTGCGTTCAAACAAACAAACTCTTCAGCTTTATATATTAGTATAGAAGTATAGATAAAAAAAATCATAATAATTATTCATTGTACACAATTTACCAACCCCTATTGGGCCAGCGTGGTAGATTACGGCCCACTCCCTCTCACCGAGAGGAGGCCTGTGGCCCAACAGTGGCAACAGTTAAGGCTAATTATTTATTTATTTTTTTACAAATTATAAACCAGCGCTTGACCGCAATCCTGCCTGATGGTAAGCAGTGACGCAATCGTTGATGGTAAAGCGCACTAGTTTATTAAGAGCCTATTCACTCTAGCCTTGAAGACACTCAAATTGTAGTCCGACGGAAACACCGCTGCTGGCAAATTGTTCCAGTCCTTCGATGTACGCGGTATAAAGGAGGAGGCGAAACGCTTCGTCCGGATCGTAGTGGTGTTAACAACGTAAGGGTGGAAACCAACCGTACGACGGGTCGTCCGCTGGTGGAACGGAGATGGGGGAATTAAATCATGCAATTATGATGATATGATGATGATACACAATTTAATAATACACATTACTCCCATCTCACTATTCCTATCAACTGCAATCATTTTGAAGCATATTGCTAATCCATTGGTCCATAAGTTCGTAAAATGGTTCTGCAGAACAATGTAAATAACGCAATGAATATTGTTCAAATGTCTGATAGTGTGTTTCCACTGTGTGTTAGTATGTTACGTAATTACCCTGCCGGTTATGTCACGACATGAGTCTACTATAGTTTACTTACACCACATGTAGAGTGAAGTTCGTCACTCAGCCACTTTGCATTATTAAGTCGGTACAGCGTCCATTTATCTGCGGTGTTGGTAATGGATTCGTTATCTTATGCTGTTAGGTTGCTGACGAGAGACACCACAGGTATAGTGGTATATTTCTATTTGTTTAGTGGCGCAGGAAGTAAAGAAGATGTTTCAGATATGTATGGAGCCTGGGCCAGCACATTGTACACTTAATGCTAGGTACAGTTACGCTATAGTTAACTGTTTTTAATGTTAATTTCCTATATTTTGGCTTAGTTTTTATACAGATTCAATTTAACTCGGCCAAGGAGTGCAACACAACTACTAATAAATATGGTGGTCAGCAATAAGCGAAATAATATTTTGATAGTGACATTTGATTGACGTGCCATGTATCTGAGGCTATCGTATCTATATTATCTACCATATGACTGCGAAAAAAAACAAAACATGAATTCCGAACATATGGCCCATTAAATAAATACAATCAACTCATATCAAAACTAGACACGAACACAACGGGAAAATAGAACTGTCAAAGTCGCCAATCAAACGTCATAACCACTGTCATGGCTACCTTATTAAAGGGATACCCCTTTAATAAGGTTGTCACTAAAAAACGATTAATTATGTATACTTGTATTTTTATTCAAAATAATTTAGTAGTATTTTTTATGATAATCTTTTATTTTTTTCCTTATTATTTATATTATAGCGTACATAGTGGTGGCCCAAAATAAAACATCTCCTTTCTAGAGGATCTACCAAAATTACTTGAACTGCAGTAGTTAAACTTTGGTTTCGTGAGAGAGTGGTGAACGTTTACTAGGTTAAACCGGCGGTGTTTTCGTCTGACTACAATTTAAGTGTCTACATGGCTAGAGTGAATAGGCTTAAAAACTAGCGCGTTTTACCATCAACGATTGCATCACTGCTTACCATCAGGCGGGATTGCGGTCAAGCACTAGTTTATAATTTATATAAAAAAAAAACAAGGGAATGCAATTTTATTCTCGCGAGATCTCGTTCTCGCGAGCTTTCGACCTTTTTAGCGAGATTGATTTGGACCACTGTTATTTTTTAACTTAGAAGTTTGATTTTTTCACTGCTTAAAGAGACAATAGACCTAGGTATTTGGTATAAATTTCAATTTGATACCTTTATTAGTTCGTGAGAAATAAGGTAGTAAGTTTCATTTTATTAAAATATGTTTATTATATTATCTTCCTTCTTCCTCAGCCTATAGATGTCCACTGCTGGACAAAGGCCTCCCCCAAGGCTTTCCACGATGACCGGTCTTGTGCTGCCCGCATCCATCGGCTTCCCGCGACCTTCACCAGGTCATCGGTCCACCTTGTTGGGGTCTCCCTACGCTGCGTCTTCCAGTACGTGGCCGCCACTCCAGAACCTTGCCGCCCCATCGGCCATCGGTTCTACGAGCAATGTGCCCTGCCCACTGCCACTTAAGTTTAGCGACTCGCAGAGCTATGTCGGTGACTTTGGTTCTTCCGCGGATCTCCTCATTTCTGATTCGATCACGCACAGAAACTCCTAGCGCTCTTTCCATTGCCCTTTGTGTGACTCTGAGCCTTCGTATGAGGCCCATTGTGAGCGACCACGTTTCAGTTCCGTAAGTCATCACCGGCAACACACACTGGTCAAAGACTTTAGTCTTGAGACACTGTGGTATCTTGGACGACGAGAAGATGTAGCGTAGCTTCCCGAACGCTGCCCAACCGAGCTGGATTAGCCGAGACACCTCTTTCTCGAAGTTGGACCTACCTAGTTGGACTTTCTGTCCCAGGTATATATACTCGTCAACAACTTCGAGTGCAGAGCAACCAACTACAATTGGAGTGGGTGTGACATGAGAGTTCGACATGATCTTCGTCTTATCCATGTTCATTTTTAGACCCACTTGTTGGGAAGCTCTGTTGAGGTCATTGAGCATTTTGCCCAAGTCTTCCAGGGTCTCAGCCATGACCACGATATCATCTGCGAAACGGAGATTAGTGATGTACTCGCCGTTGATGTTGATGCCAAGTCCTTTCCAGTCCAGGAGCTTGAAGACATCTTCCAACGCAGCAGTGAACAATTTAGGAGATATGACATCTCCCTGTCTTACTCCACGCTGCAGTTGGATCGGTTTCGAGTCCTGATCCTGGAGACGGACTGACATGGTGGCGTTTTTGTACAAACACTTTATCACCTCAATGTATCGATGGTCAATTTGGCACCGCTGGAGAGACTGTAGCACCGCCCAAGTCTCAATCGAATCGAAGGCCTTCTCATGATCCACAAACGCCAAGCATAGTGGTTTGTTATACTCCTCGGACTTCTGTATAACTTGCCGCAGCGTATGAATGTGGTCTATGGTGCTAAAGCCTTTTCGGAAGCCTGTTTGTTCGGGAGGCTGGAAGTCGTCGAACCTGCGAGCGAGACGATTCGTGATGACCCTAGAAAACAGCTTGTAGACATGGCTCAGGAGGGATATCGGTCTGTAGTTTTTCAGGAGGGTATTGTCACCTTTTTGAAAAACAAAACCACCACGCTCCTGTGCCACGCCTTAGGCGTTTCGCCTTTAAGAATGACGGAATTAAATAGCTTCTGAAGCGCTTTAAGAACCGGTTTGCCACCCGCTTTCAGAAGCTCAGCCGTAATTCCATTATCTCCAGCCGCCTTATCGTTCTTGAGCTGTTTCAGGGCCATACCAATCTCGTACAGGCTGACGTCCGGGATATCGTCGGTGTAGTGTCGGGTTAGTCTGGCTCTAGGATCATTAGCCAGGCTTACAACTGGTGCGTGTGTTGATGTGTATAACTCTCCGTAGAATTTCTCCATCTCACCCAAAAGCTCGGGCTTGGAAGTGACGATCCTACCATCCCCAGTCTTCAGCTTTGCAAGTAGACTCTGTCCAACAGACACTTCTCGTGCGAACACTTTGGAGCCTTTGTTCCGCTCGATAGCCTCTTTAATACAATTTGTATTAAATTGGCGTATATCGCGAGTCAGAGACTTTGAGATCTGTCTGTTAAGGCATCTGATGCGCGAAGCGTCATCAGGGGATTTTAAGATCACGTCCCGTCTTTCTTCCATTAGCCGGCGGGTGGGACCGGAGATCTTCTTCTGTCTTTTTGAACGGAGGGTTTTGTAGAACTTAGACCCTTCCGTTTGGAGAGTTTCCACAAACCTGTTGTTGTAGTCGTCCACATCTAAGCATTCACCGAGGCATTCGAAGCGGTTTTGTAGTTCGATCTGAAAGCTCTCGGGGTTTTGGAGTTGTGTTGACGCTGGACGGAGCGTAGACTTCATAAGTCGAGAGCGTTCGAGCTTAATGTTGAGGTTCAAGATGCCTCTAACAATACGGTGATCACTCCCGGTTTTTACCGCATGGATCACGGAGACATCGTTGAACACTTGCCTTCTCGTTGACATTATGAAGTCTATCTCGTTTTTGGTCTGACCATCGGGGCTGAGCTAGGTCCACTTGCGGTGCAATGGTTTCCTGAAAAAAGAATTCATCGCAAAGAGTCCTTCCCTTTCCATGAAATCCATTAGCATCTGACCTCTGGGATTCCGATTTCCAACTCCAAATTGCCCCACTTTCGTCTCGTCCGCCTCTCGCATGCCCAGTTTTGTGTTAAAGTCCCCCATGACAACGGTGTAGTGGGTTTTGGAGGAATGTATGGCTCTACTGACGTCCTCATACATAGCCTCCACCTCATCGTCAGAGTGTTTAGATGTCGGGGCGTAGACCTGTATAACCTTTAACGAATATCGTTTTGTTATTCTCAGTACAAGGTACGCCACCCGAGTCGAAAGGCTCCCGACTTTAACCACGTTGTTCATGAGGGACTTGTGGACAATAAACCCGACACCACCCTGGGACAGCTGGTCGCCTTCCCGGAAATAGAGCAGGTTGCCAGACTTCAGGATTATCGAGTCCTCTCCCTCTCTTCGGACTTCAGATAACCCCACAATGTCAAGGGCCAAAGGTCGTCGTTTGTGATGGTAGCCGGACCTCTGCCGGAGATTCTTAGCACCCCTTGCTCCGCCGTAACCGAGTCCGCTACCGTAGACTGGAATAGCGGAGCTGCCGGGGACTAGGGGCCTGGGCTGTATCGTGTGCATCATTGGGGGGGTTTGCTATAATCCCCACGCTTGGCAGGCGGGTTGGGGATCGCAGTGATTTGATATTACACAGGAGAAGCGCTGCTGCCCGCTTCCCTGGTGATTTCCCTTAGTCGCCTCTTACGACACCCACGGGAGGATATGGGTTGGTACAATTCTAGGCCCGGTACCACACGGGGCATATTATATAACTAAAAAAATGTCATTTTCGCAATTTTTCTTATATTTGCATTATATGACAATGCTTCATGCCAAATTTCAAGATTCTAAGTTTACGGGAAGTATCCTGTAGGTTTTGATTCCTTTGCGAGTGTCGAAAATTTGTTGAAAATATCGACATATCGCCTGTATCTTTTGATTGGCTTGGCTTAGAAGTTTGATATTTTCACATCTTAAAGGGACAATAGACCTAGGTGTTTGGTATAAATTTCAATTAGATAACTTTATTCGTTCTTGAGAAATAAGGTAGTAAGTTCCATTTTATTAAAATATGTTTATTATATTATATAACTAAAAAATGTGATTTTCCCAATTTTTCCTATATTTGCATTATATGACAATGCTTCATGCCAATTTTCAAGATTCTGAGTTTACGGGAAGTATCCTGTAGGTTTTGATTCCTTTGCGAGTGTCGAAAATTTGTTGAAAATATCGACATAATCGGTTGTATCTTTTGATTGGCTTGGCTTAGAAGTTTGATATTTTCACAGCTTAAAGGGACAATAGACCCGAGTATTTCATGTGAATTTCAGCTTGATACGTCTACGCGTTCTTGAGATAAAGGGTCTTGACAGACAGACAGGCAGACAGACAGACAGACAGACGGACAACAAAGTGATCCTATAAGGGTTCCGTTTTTTCCTTTTGAGGTACGGAACCCTAAAAATTGATCCTTGGCAGCTCTGGACATATGTAAATAGGTGAAAGG
Source organism: Sesamia nonagrioides (assembly GCA_017933935.1). Lineage (NCBI taxonomy): Eukaryota > Metazoa > Arthropoda > Insecta > Lepidoptera > Noctuidae > Sesamia > Sesamia nonagrioides. The sequence continues at coordinate 187,888 of JADWQK010001324.1, read as the reverse complement.
AGCGTACGGAGGTCTTTGCCCAACAGTGGGACAGTAACGGTTAATACAATAAAAACTTATAATATAACCATGTCAAACTGTGAATTTGTGTTGCTTTAAATTGTAAATGGTTTGTTGCAGTTGACAATTTATAGTTTATAATATGGCGAAATATATTTAATTGTAATCAAATTCGCATTCACTCGGTGGTAGGCCATAACATCGGCTGCCGGCAGAAGTTACCACCCACCAGACAAAGTCTTGCCGCCAAGCGATTCGTCGTGTTCCGGCATGATGTCTGGTGAAGCTGTACGGAGGACGGGTCTGAGCAGTTGTGTTGCGATGTGTGGCGGGTACGATGCGCCAAATGTTGTTGTGTCGGGAGTTTGGTCGTGGAGAGTCTCCAGATCAAACTCCCTCTAGCGCAGCTTCGTTTGGTCGTGTTGCAACTGCCGTCATCTTTCCTATTCCTTAGTTTTTTAAGTGAATAGTCTTAATAAACTAGTGCGCTTTACCAATAACGATTGCATCACTGCTTACCATCAGGCGGGATTGCAGTCAAGTACTAGTTTATAATTATTAAAAAAAGAAAGCATAATAACAAAGATCAATTCAAAGTGACTGTATCCGATATCTACATATTTGTTGATACTCCTTCGACGCATCTTAGTAAACAAAGAGGAAATCATTTGAAGAAATTAAGACGAAACGGTTCCATTTCTAGGCGCCATTATTTTGAAGAACATACTTCTGCCCCCTTTTCCTTCTTTAAAACGTATACTAAGCTACGAATAAATCTTAACACAGGGCTTGGAAATCTGAGAGCCAAATTTTTGCCAACGTTTGCCCTGAGGCGATGCAGATAAAACTGACTGGGAAGAGACATAGAATAGGTACAGAAGTTTGGCTGAATACAACGAGCGAAAACAAAGGCACAAATAGCTTCATATACTGCGACTGGGTTTGTAGATCTTCGTACGCAGCATCTATATAATGTATTATGAAAAGGGGGTATATACATAGCAAGAGCACGGCTTCTTTGAGTAATATCAAATGATATTCGGTACTTGCTCCACAAAAGCTAGTAAATGCACCTCGTCTTCTGGTGAACGTACTCCTCGATATCGCCCGCCTTAGAAATGTAGTGAAAGATGTACAAGGTTTATACGACTTTGTGGCACGAAAGTTCTTTTCAGATTTCGTGGGAGCTTGTCAACAAATGCATACGTCATACCGATTCTACATCTCGTAAGCAGAGTTTACCGTGCAACTAGCATACATGCAACTTCTCAGCATCAACCGTTGGGCAAGTGCCCGCCAGACACAACGCCCGTCGGAGTATCCTCCCTTTTCTATGGAGAATGAGAGAATTTTACTCCCCGTTCCTCATACCTTTAAAGAGGTCGGACAGGGTTTTCTTAACATATTGTATATATAGTCTGACACTCTGATGTGCATAGGTATTTCCAAAGAGTCAGGATTGGTTTAAATAAATTGTTTTCACACATTTAATGATTAAAAAACTAGATTGACTTAAGAATTAGTTTAAGTATTTTTCTGACGTGCAGTTTATGGGGGGTGTAATAATTTTGTGCCCGCGTTTCTAAAGTTTGAAATGTGCAAATACAGTTTTGAAGTCCCCCCAAAACGCCCGCCCTTCGCCAGTTTTTTAGTGTTTTCGCTGGGAAGAAGAACTGGCGGAACAAACTCCCCAGCAGCACAGCTGTCTGTTTATTGAAAGAAACTCATGACTTTATACAATACTATGTACTTAATTAACTCAAGGAAACAGAACATTAAATCAAAATATTTACCAAATGCCAGTCAAAATAGAATAAAATACTCTTTATTATGTACAGACGACAGCACATCAAACTACTACAATCTGTCAGATTTCTTTATTCGATTTTCAACTTTATCTCTAAAGTATTAAGGCTCAAGGTTGATCGGGAATATTTGGCAGTTTCGGGTAGCTTGACCTGCAGGCTGTCGTCCGTACACCATATAGATTAAAGAACAAATAATATTAATAAATTTACTAAGGGAGACACAATGGGCGGTCTTATCGCTGGAGATCTTTTACAGACAATTTTTGGATCAAATACTAAGGGGAATGGGAGAGAAATAATGTAAGTAGTCTACAGTGTACTATTTGCATAGATTATACACTAAATATGTACGGTAAGTGTATAATACTAGTTCAAATAGCGACGCCAAAATACCAGTAAAGCAAAAATTTGTACTGCAAGAGTGCAAAGTCCGCCGAAAAAGCTTTTTAGTTCTAAAATATAACAAACTAGCTTTCCGCCCGCGGCTTCGTCTGCGTGAAGTTCGTTTATATCGCGCTTTTTAGATTTCCCTGGGGAACACCTATTTTTTCCGGGATAAAAAGTAGCCTATGTTCTTTCTCAGGGTCTAAAGATTGTCTGTGCCAAATTTCATCAAAATCGGTTGAGAGGTTTAAGCGGGAAAGCGTAACAGACAGACAGACAGACAGACAGACAGAGTTACTTTCGCATTTATAATATTAGTATGGATAGTATGGATAATGTATGAATAGAAATAAGTTGCAAAATAAATTGTACACAATTTATCTAAAAATGTAAATGCATTTAACCGTAGCAGCACAAATACCATTTATAACCATAAATTAATGTGGAAGACCCACACATCATCATTAAATCATGCAAGGTTTGCATACGCCCATTAATTATGCAAGCCACATGTGAACTATGCGCTGTTACGGGAACTGACAGGTGGCAACATGCCCTGGTTAGGTATCAGATGAGGAACTGTTCTTGTGGGAAATGCATTGATATAATATTAAACTAAGGTAGAGCGCATTGAACTTGAAGCGTACAAAAGATTATAATTCTAATCTCTTGCCTTAGTCACTCTCGATACACTCGTAAAAACAAACGACAAACACTAACAGCGCAAATGACAAACACTAGCCATCTCTTTCTTCTCTATGCTTTAGATTGCGCCCCATCTCATTCACACTGTACCAACGTGTGAAATATACGCTGAATAAAAAATTTGCACGTGTGTGCTGCTGCTCCGATCGGCACATTTATTTCGGTTAATTTGTTAGAGCATATCATAAATCTGTTTAATATTATCATCATCATCATCATCTCAGCGTTTATCCCGGTTGCATCCGCGGCTTTCGCGTTGGAGCCCGGGGTCCGCTTTCCTGCACATTCTCCTCCATTTCGCACGATCTTTAGCGTCCTGTGGTAAGAGCTTGTTGGCATGCATGTCATCTCTTACAACGTCAAGCCAGCACTTCTTTGGTCTACCCCGCTTGTTCCGGCCCGGCGGAGGCGCCATGGCAAGACATTTGTTACCCACGTAACATGCCGGTTCCCGTAAGACGTGGCCGTACCAGCGTAGGCGACCCTCCTGCAGTTTGTCTGCAATGTCACGGACACGAAGGCTGCCCCGGATGCGGGATTACCTGATGCGGTCTTTCCGCGTAACTCCACACATCCACCGCAGCATATTCATCTCCGTGACACGCAGCTCCTGCTTGTGTCGCTCAAGCACAGGCCATGCCTCACTGCCATACAGGAGAACAGGTCTAATGATGGTTTTATAGACCTGTCCCTTAAGCTTAACCGGCATTTTGGGGTCACAAGTGACACCTGTCACCTCACGCCATTTCGCCCAAGCTGCGGAAATACGTGCCTTGACGTCGCAATCAATGTCGCCGGACGCGTGAAGCACAGACCCCAAGTATTTAAACTGGTCCGTGCGCTCGACCATATCTCCGCCTATGCGCACAGACATGGGGTCTGTCGTGTTGCTGGCCAAGTATACGGTCTTCGACACGTTGAGTTTCAGACCTCCGTTCTCAAGCGAGTCCTTCCACGCATTCACACGCCGCACCAACCGTTCCCTGTCCGCGTCCGCCAGCGCGATATCGTCAGCATACATGAGTAGCCAGGGAGGCCGCTCATGTGAGTCCTTGATGCTGTCCGACAAAACGTCTAATATCACGCTGAACAGAAACGGACTAAGGACGGATCCCTGGTGGACTCCGACGGTGATGGGGAAGGGCTTAGTGTCGCCAACAGCGGTCCTGACAACGGAATCGGAATTGAGGTACATGTCTCGAATTATGTCGACATAGGCTTCAGGTACCCCTTTGGACCTCAGTGCCCACCAGATCACCCCGCGTGGGACACAGTCGAAGGCCTTCTGCATATCTAGAAAGAGCATATGTAGAGGCGTGTTCTTCGATCTGTATCTCTCCATGGCGATCCTTAGTGCGAAGATAGGGTCCATGGTTCCGTACCCTGGCCGAAACCCATATTGACACTCTGAGACAGCACACTCCTGCCGGATTCGGGAGTCTACGATCCTCTCAAAGATTTTCATGGTGTGGGACATGACCTTGATACCGCGATAGTTGCCACACTCCTGAACCGAGCCCTTGCCTTTAAAGACTGGAGTAATTATACTCAGCCTCCATTGGCTCGGGATTTTACCGGTCAGGAGCACGCGATTGAAAAAGTTAGTTAGCATGCCCACACCGCGAGAACCCATCGCCTTCCAGGCCTCAATGGGGACTCCGTCAGCTCCGACAGCTTTCCGATTCCCCATACGACGAAGAGCCGTTTGGACTTCCTCAGGCGTTATCAGAGGCACTAATCCAAGGTTCGGAGGGAGTTCCGGTGTCTGCACCTCTTGATGCTGCTTGTTCAGCAGCTCGTGAAATTACGAGCGCCATCTCTCCTTCACCGCGAGGTCCTCGCATAGCAGGTTGCCATTTGGGTCTTTTACACAACGGCACTTGGATATATCCTGTGCCGCTTTGACCCTGGAACGTGCCAACTTGTAAATGAGCTTTTGCCCCTCAGACGATTCCAACTTCCCGTAGAGAGGTTGCAAGTGGTCTCGTCTGGCTCTGGCTACAGCTCTTTTGGTGGCACGTTTGGCAACCTTGTATGCATCGCGATCTTCAGGAGATCCGGTCGCTTGCCACGTTTTGAAGAGGGCTTTCTTCACCTTAGTCTCCCTCTGGACTGTGTCGTCCCACCACCAGGTTTCCTTGTCACGTTTGCGGCCGCCCTTCGAGACGCCGAGTACCACCCGCGCCGCCCCCGTAATAGCTGCCTGGATCCTGTCCCAGTGGTCTTGCACAGGTTCTCCATCGGTACCGACGCACTTGTCGCCAATAACCGACGCAAAATCCTGGGACCTGTTTTCATCAAGCAGCCACCACCGGATCTGGCGCCGATAGTCCTCTACACGTCTACGTTGGGCCTTTACGCAGAGGTCCATGACAAGGAGACGGTGTTGTGCAGTGAGACTCTCACCGGGTATGACTTTGCAGTTGGCTACTTTGCCGATGTGGTGCCTCCTAGTTAGTAGAAAATCGATCTGGGTAGCGCTTCGCCCGCTCCGGTAGGTGACAAGGTGCTCCGGCTTCTTTTTGAAGTAGGTGTTCACGATTGCAAGGTCCGTAGCCGCACACATTCGGAGAATGCTGTCTCCTTCCGCGTTGCGGCTACCGTACCCAAAGCCACCGTGAACACGATCAAACTCGCCACACCTCTCACCCACATGACCGTTCAAATCACCACCCAGAACGATTCCCTGAGATAACGGAATCCCGCGAAGCAATCCTTCGAGCTGGGTCCAAAACAGCGTCCTTTCGGCTTCACTGCACCCGGCCTGTGGAGCGTAGGCACTTATCAAGTGGGTTATAACCCCATTGACAAGCACCTGCACCGACATTAGCCGATCGCTGATGCGATTCACCTCCAAGACGTCATCCTGGAGCTCGTCAGACAACACCACGGCGACCCCATTTCTCCCACTAGGTGCACCCGTGTAGATCAGCTTGTAGCCATTCCCAATAAGCTGGGATCTGCTGCCTTTCCACCGAGTCTCCTGCAGGAACGCCACGGCCACCCTCCGCCTGTGGAGAGTTTCGGCCAGCTCTCTCGCGCGTCCAGTTAGCGTGCCAACGTTCCACGACGCGAAACGGATTTTCATGGATTGGGCTCGCTTCTTCAGTCGTGTCCGCCTCTGACACGGTAGCCCTGTTGTGTTAAATCTGTTTAATATTATATCAATGGGGAAATGTAACTGTGAATTTGTAGCGGTTTTGATAGTTAAACTGAAATGTGCTGTGGGAATTAATGGTGAGTTGTAGATGGAAAGGAAAGGACACACACGAAAAATATTACTTTAGCCCATGGAGTCATCATCATCATCTCAACGTTAATCCCAGTCGCATCCAAAGCTTTTACAGCTTTGGAGTCTGGGGTCCGCTTTACCGGTCTAACTGCTGATTTTGGCTAAACTTCGATATTTTCCGAGAAGCGATTGCCATCTGACCTCCACAACCCGAAGGCGATATCGAAGCATTGCAGCTAGACAAATTGTTGGACTTTTGAGGGCTCCAACAACCCGACTGCCATTAGATGTTCGTATGGCAACCGGGACCAACGGCTTAACGTGCTTTCCGAGGCACGACCAGACCAGTGCAAATATTCATATTCATGCATACAAATATTTGCACTCCGCGGGGATCGAAACCGGGCCTCCTTGCGCAGCGGCTGCGTTCGCTACCGCTACGCTACGGAGGCTATCACTTTAGCCCATGGAGTATTCTAATTTATTATGAACACTTGATTCTGCGCCATAATTTTCTTTAGATTGGTTTCTGATTAATGATAATAAAGATATCTAATTGACAATGTGCCTCTTATAACAGCGGCGATTTCCTTATTCACATAATTAACAAAATTAATGTTAAGCACATCTTTTTCTTTCTCTTTTATTAGCTGCGCCACGCGGTTTCACACGCGTTTTTTATATATATGCTCCTATTGGTCACAGCGTGATGTTATATAGCTTAAAAAAGCCTTCCTGGATTAATGGGCTATCCACCGCAAAAATATTTTTTCAAATCGGACCCGTTGTTCCTGAGGTTAGCGCGTTCAAACAAACAACTCTTCAATTTTATACAGAGTGGTGCTGACAATACGACAGTAAATTAAACATCGTATACCTCAACACATTCTCAGTCTACCCATAAAAAAATTATATAAATATATCCATTATTTTAGTCACAGGAAATTATTTTTCATTTTTCACATTTTCTACATGATGTACATGTTGATAAGGAAGCGCTTAGAGGTTGATTACCGCCGCATCCAGCGGTACTAAACTTTAATAATAATGGCGCGAAAAAGCAAGTCGATACAGGAAAGCGCTGTCGCCCGCTGATCGGAGGTCATTGAACCACTTCTTCTTCTTCCTCAGCCTATAGATGTCCACTGCTGGACAAAGGCCTCCCCCAAGGCTTTCCACGATGACCGATCTTGTGCTGCCCGCATCCATCGGCTTCCCGCGACCTTCACCAGGTCATCGGTCCATCTTGTTGGGGGACCATTGAACCACTATTTCAAAGGATTTTTTTCCGTTTGCAATTTTATGCGATTTGGATTGTTTGAAATTTTCATTTTTTTATTTTTGTTGCTAGGTTTTTTTCTATGGTTCAGGATTATTCCTATGAACCAGCATGGTCTGTGTTTTCATTTATTGTCGTATTGTCAGCACCACTACATATTAGTATACAATATGTAAAGAAAACCCTGTCCGATCCGTGAAGGTATTGTTAGGTATCGTTAACTGATTCTAATAATGCCTACAAAGCCGGGCTAAACTTAAAAAAAAATCCCCCAAAAAAATAAATATTATTTCGAAAAAGCGAGGTAACTTAATGCATGTGCGGTAGGCAACCCGATAGCCCCGCCCCCCTTCACCCGCGCATATATGCGCGGGTGAAAGGGGGCGGGGCATGCGGCACGTGGTCGCATCGCTATTCGCTCCGCCACAAATGTTGTTGTCAGTTTTTTAAAAATTACTAAATTTCGGGGAAATTGGAATTAATACCCGGGAAAAAAAGATTATTTCAAAATTCATTATTATTGTTACTGTGATTTTATATTTTTGTTTTGTTTACTTAATCTTTATTATCCTTATGGGTCGGACAGGGTTTTCTTTACATATTGTAGATTAAGAAAAGGACAGAAATCTTTTAATTAACAGTCACCGTCACAAGATTCTATATTCAAATTTTATTATATCTTTGCAGTTAAGGGAACCTATAATAGCCGCATAATAAAGAGAGAGCTGTTGACTCAGCAATTTGGCAAAAAATTATAGCTTCGTTCTGCCGCGGCCGTTTTGCCCGCATAAGTTTCAATCTCGTAGAAATCGACTCGGTGGTAGGCCATAACATCGGCTGTCGGCAGAAGTTACCACCCACCAGACAAAGCCTTGCCGCCAAGCGATTCCTCGTGTTCCGGCATGATGTCTGGTGAAGCCGTACGGAGGACGGGTCTGAGCAGTTGTGTTGCGATGTGTGGCGGGTACGATGCGCCAAATGTTGTTGTGTCGGGTGTTTGGTCGCGGAGAGTCTCCAGATCAATCTCCCTCTAGCACAGCATCATTTGGTCGTGTTGGTCTTGGGTTTAACATAGCATCACCTCGGTCAACTGCCGTCATCCTTCCTATTCCTAAGTTTTTTAAGTGAATAGGCTTAATAAACTAGTGCACTTTACCATCAACGATTCCATCACTGTAAACAGTGGATTTGAAAAAAAAAATGGGATAAAAAGTATCTGTTGTATTATTAATCCTGGTTATATACCACCTGTATGCCAAATTTTATCCAAATCCATTCAGATTTTTTTTATAGAGTAATAAACTTACAACCGTACATACAAAGTTCACATACGGACGACAGCAGGTCAAACTACGTATCCGAAACTGTCAAATCTTCCCAACCAACCTTGAGCGTTAATACTTTAGAGATAAAATTTAAAATCTAATAAAGAAATCTGAGACATTGTAGTAGCTTGATGTGCTGTTGAAGTCCTAAGTCTTTCAAGTGAATTGAATAAATATTTATATTATCCTTCACTTTTTATTTCAATAAACTAGTTGCGTCTACATGATAAATTAAAGTCCTTTAGCATTGAAATAATATTAAACTAAGGTAGATAAGTCACTAGCGCATTGACCTTGAAGCGTATAAAAGATTATAATTCTAATCTCATGCCTTAGTCACTCTCGATACACTCGTAAAAACAAACGACAAACACTAACAGCGCAAACGACAAACACTAGCCATCTTTTTCTTCTCTATGCTTTAGATTGCGCCCCATCTCACTCACACTGTACCAACGTGTGAAATGTACGCAGAATTAAAAAATTGCATGTGTGTGCTGCTGCTCCGATCGTCACATTTATTTCGGTTAAATTCTTAGAGCATATCATAACTGTATAATATTATATCAATGTCCTTTAGACAATCTTTTAACAGCCTGTGAGAAAAATGGTTCTTCTCTTATTTAGCTATTTTTAATAACTGATCAAAACAACAATTCCAATTAATTTCTACAACACGTCAATACCTTAACTGTGCAAACACTTGATAGCAAGCCATCTAGGCAGCGACGGGCTCTAAGCGTCCCAGTGGGGGACTAAAGGGGGTGAAGATTAATACAATTTGACCCCTTGTCTTCTTGCCTTGAAGCGTACAGTTATTAATTGCGGCATATTTTGTGCGTTATCTTTGTTTTATTTGTAACTGTTACAGTGTTCTTTGTTCTATGCTTAATGACTTTCCCAAAATACAGACCAGAGATTCATTTTGGTGAGTGTGCGAGGGAATTGCATGATTTAGTTCCTCCATCTCCGTTCCACCTTCGGACGACCCGTCGCATGGCGAGTTTCCACCCTTATGTCGTTAACACCACTACGATTCGGAAAAAGCGTTTTGCCTCCTCTTTCATACCGTGTAACTCGAGGGACTGGAACAATTTGCCAGCGGCGGTGTTTCCGCCGGACTACAATTTGAGTGTCTTCAAGGCTAGAGTAAATAGGCTCCATCAGGCGGGATTGCGGTCAAGCGCTAATTTATAATATACAAAAAAAAAATATACATGAATAATAATAGTAGATGAACAGATAGACATAGATTATAGATGCTAGTCCTAAAGATAGACCTAGAATAGTTAGACCCAGAGTGGCGCAACGTTTCAGAAAAAAGAAGAAGATTATCAGAAAGATGATAGAAGCTAGATATCTAGTACTATGTATTGTCCGCGTCAATATCTGTTATTTTTTTTTAGATCACATAAAAAAGAGTTATTATTTCATACATATTTTTGGGTAATTTGAACGCAGCGCACGCAACGGAAGCCTTATATATGAATAACTAGCTTTCCGCCCCGGCTTCGCTCGCGTGGATTTCGGTTATATCGCGTTTTTTAGATTTCCCTCGGGAATATCAAAATTTTCGGGGATTTTTTTTTTGCCCTGTTATTTAATCCGGACTTCTAACTTTACGTCTGCAAAAGTTTCAATTTCAATCTCAATCAACAATTTCAAAGCAATCGGTTTAGTAGTTACGGCGTGAAAGTGAAACAAACAAACTCACTTTCCCATTTATAATATTACTAGCTCTCCGCCCGCGGCTTTGCCCGCGTAGAGTTCGGTTATATAGCGTTTCCAAGAGAACTCTTCAAAAGTCCGCAATCGAAACTATGATTTTTCTCAAGATCAACTCTATCTTTGTCCAAATTTCAATAAAATCAGTTCAGTAGTTTAGACGTGAAAGCGTAACAGACAGACAGACAGAGTTACTTTCGCATCTAAAATATTAGTAGGGATAAGTAAGGATTTTCCTCGTTTATTTTACACAGCCTAAAGGCTCATTTACACGCTATTGTTGATATAAATCAATATAATACGCTAGCAACATTGTTTAATCTGTGGTATGTATGTAGTCTGTGTCAGTACCTAAGCTAAGTGATATGTGTAAAGATAGTAATAAAACTGCAAGTTAAAATAAATACTTCTTCGTTTTTATTAATAACCGTACAGGTTATGGGCCCAGCGCCAGAATCCTGGAAATTAAAAAGGGAAGAAGGAAAAATTCAATCGACGGCGTCGACGCGGTTGTATACGCCAGTTTTGAGGTTAGGCCCACGCGACGCGGGTTCGGGACGAAAAATACTTGTATCACAAGGACGGGACGAGCAGGAAGGAAAATAAGTACACAATGGAAGAAAATAAGACCTTTGGTACACACATCAAACTAGAAGGTGCATCGAATTGGAATGTTTGGAAATTCCAGTCAGTGATTATGCTGCGAAGTCAGGATTTGCTTGACGTGGTTCAAGGTATCAAACTAAAGCCGGAAGAAGCGACTCAAAAGGCACTATGGGAAAGGCTGGACGCAAAAGCTCAAACGTGGCTGGTGACAAGAATGTCAGAAAGTGCAATGATCCACATTTTAACATGTTCTACGTCAGCGGAAATGTGGAGAAAACTAACGAGTATCTACGAACAAACATCGGAAACGAGCATTCATATCGTTCAACAAAGATTCTTTCGATATAAATATAAAGATGGCACACCCATGTCCACATTTCTATCTAAAATTGAAGAATTAAAGAATCAATTAGAGCAAATGGGAGAAAGCATTTCCGTGAAATTCGTCATTACAAAAGTGTTGATGTCACTTCCAGCCGATTACAAGCACTTTGTCTCCGCTTGGGAATCTGCGCCGGAGGAGAAACAAACTTATGAAAACCTCGTTGCTCGGCTTTTAATAGAAGAGGAACGTCTTAAGGATAAAGAGGACGTGTCTCAGCAATCAGGGACGTCAGCGGCGGCGTTTGTTGCAAAGAAACTAGGAAAGAAAAACGTTAAGTGCTACAAGTGCAATAAACTTGGACATTTCCAGAGTGAGTGTAATAGTAATCACACAAACTTTAACAACTCTAAAAGTGATGAGAGGTCAGTGAAAAAATGTTATTATTGCAAAAAGGTGGGTCATTTAAAAAGTGAGTGTTGGTTCAAGAAAAATAAAGAAAAGGACAGTAATAACGCAAGTAATGCATTCGTGATTTTAAGTGGACATTTTCAAAAATCGCAGTGGTTAGTTGACTCTGGTGCGAGTCAGCATATGTGTCACGATCGCAACCTTTTCACGACATACTTCCCATTGTCAAATAAATCAGTGATCGTCGGTAACGGGAATTCGATTAGTGCACACGGTCGCGGAAAGGTGGCGCTGCAAGTACATGACGGAAAGCAATGGATAGACACTACTAGCCCCGCACGATGATATTGCGATTGGCGGCCATCTTGGTGACGTAGTCTAACTCGCACCGTCGGTACCGTTCGCAAGTTCAGTCCGCGCTTACCCACTTACGCACATCGAATATTTTTGTTAGCTTTTTGTTTTTGTTATCCTGTTTTATTGTTGTTCTTCAGTTTTGTTGTTTAGTTTTGTTAGCTGTTACTCGTTAAAATGAGTAAGAAATTAATTAATAGTCGTGCTCGTGAAATTATAATTAAAGTGGACAATTATTTTGTTATGGAGAAAGAGGACTGTAAGTTAGTTCTTGAAAGTATAAACCATGCTTTAAAAAGTGCTTCGGACATTTTAATACCGAAGCAACTGCTTATAGTTATTAAAAATATTTTGCAAAATTCTATCAAAGTCACGGAGGGTGTGGCATGTGCCACAGGCGTTGCAAAAAATACTGGGACGAAATTGATACGAGAGCATGAGTCAGCAACAGCCAGTGGCAGCAAAATGAGAACTCCTACTAAAGGAAAAAGACAAAAGAAGAAATATTTCGACGGGTTTTCCTTAACAGCTTTAAGAAATATTATAGATTCAATGTATACGGTGAGGAGAGAAATACCCACAATGCGCAAAATCTTGGCGGCTTCAAAAGTAGACCTTAATTATACTGGTAGTGAAACTACATTAAGAAAAATAAATGTGATTTGGGCTACCAATTTAAACGATGCTACCAAAAAAGACTGGCCCCAATTTAAAGACCCCAAATTCAAGCGTGGAGGGCTAAATATTAACGACGTATGAAAGAAAATTACTCGCTTGGTGAAAAATAAAAGACAAAAGACCCGTTATTTATCTCGACGAAACGTGGATACACGCACACTACACGGTAGAAAAATGTTGGCAAACAGCAACCGATGGAGGGAGATGGAACGACAGCCCCGGTCGCCGATGGATAAAGAAGTTAAAGCGGTTTTGTTGACTATGCCCTTTTAATGTTTAAAGCAGATACCAAAACGGGGGATTACTATGATCAAATGAATGCTGAGAATTTCACCAAGTGGCTTACAGAAAAATTAGTACCCAACATACCACGCAACTCCAAAATTGTGATGGACAACGCCCCTTATCACAGTAGGGATGAGAATAGGCCACCAAGTATGAACAATAAAAAACAGTTGATTGTTGAGTGGCTACAAGATCACAACATCGACTTTCCCAACGACAGTACAATACCTGAACTGTATTTATTAATTAAACGGCACAGACCGCCGAAAAATTATAAAATTGACAATTTATTAGCTGGCAATGGCCATGAAGTCGTTAGATTACCACCTTACAACTGCGACCTCAACCCCATTGAGTACATCTGGAACCTGGTAAAGACGAGGGTGTCAGAAAAGAATGTGTAGCAGTTGGAAAGTCGCATTGAAGTTCTGACGTTGGAGGCGTCGGAGTCAATAACTCCAGATGACTGACGAAAGGAAGTCAATCATGTTAAACGGCTTGAAGAGGAATATTGGAATAAAGATCGAATAACTGACGAGTTATTTGTCATAAATACGGCGACGACAGTGAATCGGAAACGACAGACACAGAAAGCAGTTCTGATTCGGAAGACTATATACATTTTTTTACATATTATCCTGGTTTTATTTATAAGTTGATAGATGTAGGTAGTAATTAAAACATGACTACTACACAGTGGACTCTGGTTCAATTCCCGCTCGCAAATTAACAGAAATGTAGTTAGAAAAAAATAGTATACATGTAAGAAAGATATACGAATAAGTATTTTTTCTTACGTCTACAAAAATTATTTCCTTGAAATTTTTAATAATGAAAGTTTGTTTGTCAGAATATGGGTGAGTAGGTAACCCTTAACCCTAATATTAATTTATACATACACTCTTTATAAAGAGTGTAATAAAATTATAAAATACAAATAAACCCTTACCCCTAATATTAATTTTGCATTTAACATTCTTTTGCTAGCTGTCCTTTTGTGTGACAGATGACGTCACAACGCTGTTATTGTGACAAGGTTCCATCGCAATATCATCGTGCGGGGCTTATACTATAGATAATGTACTGTTTGTGCCGGAACTAAAGACAAACTTGTTTTCTGTCAATTGCGTGACAGATAGAGGTTATGTTATGATCACAAATGATAACTTGTGCAAATTCATTAAACAGAACAAAGTATGCGCGATAGCTAATCGTATCGGCGATATGTATTTTTTGGATGTTCGTTACAAGTGCGAAGGAGCAAATGTGGCTCAAGTGCAATCAAGTCTCAAAGACTGGCATGAAAGACTAGCTCACCAAAATTTGAAACACGTGAAGGCCGTACTGTGTAACAACAACATTTCTGTGAAAGACAACAGTGAATCAAAATGCGAGAGCTGTCTGCAAGGAAAAATAAGTCGTTTGCCCTTCCGTACAAGTGAAACAAAAACAACTAGGCCATGTGAACTTATACATGCTGACGCATGTGGACCCATGGAGGTGCCGTCTATAGGAGGTTCACGATACTTTGTTATTATGAAGGATGACTACTCTAATTATAGATCCGTGTATTTTGTTAAAGGAAAGGACGAAGTAAAGAACTGTATCAAAAACTTCATAAATAAAGCAGAAAATACAACTAAAAATAAAATACACTATTTTCGAAGTGACAATGGATTGGAATTTGTTAACAGGGAAGTGCAGGAACTGTTCACTGAACGTGGTATTATACACCAAACCACAGTTCCATATACTCCCGAACAAAATGGAAAATCAGAACGGGAAAATAGAACTCTGGTCGAGGCTGCAAGAACCATGTTATGTGCAAAAGGTTTACCAAAGAAATTATGGGCAGAGGCTGTGCAAACAGCGGCATACATATTAAACAGGACCAGTAAAAGTAATGAACTAGGAAGAACACCATTTGAGGTATGGACTAACAAGCGTTTTGATATAAATTACTTGAAAATATTTGGAACCCCTGTATTTGTCCATATTCCAAAAGAAAAAAGAAGGAAGTGGGATGCTAAAGGAGAGAAAGGAATTATGGTGGGTTACGGAGAAGATGTTAAGGGTTACAGAATATTTTTTGAAAAGAAAAACAGTGTGGAAATAAAGAGAGACATAGTTTTCCTGGAAGAACCTAAAATGAAGACGGAGCAGTTGGTGCTATTAGAACATGACTCGGATATACTCAAAGGGACTGTTGAGGATCAAGCATCCAAAGAACAGAAACTTGGAAAGGAAAATAAACAGTCAAAAAGTGTAGAAGAGGTGGAATCCAGTGAGGGTGAACAGCAGTCTACGCAGTTAGAAGAAACTGTAGATATATCTATAGGCAGTGACGGAAGTGAGTATGTTCCAAGATTTAGTGATGAGAGCTCTTATGATGAAGAAGATGAAACACCACAACGCCCAAGAAGTACCCGGCTCAGGAAACAAACCTCATTCTATACTTGTAATTATGTTTCTACTGATGAAAACGAGCCGAAAACATATCAAGAAGCCATGCAAAGGCAAGATGCTATGAAATGGCAAGAAGCCATAGAGAGAGAGCTGCTCACTTTGAATGAAAACAAAACGTGGGACTTTGTGAAAAACCAGTGAGTGAAAAGACAATAAGTAGTAAGTGGGTGTTTAAAATTAAGAACTGTAATGGTAGTAGTCAATATAAAGCTAGACTTGTGGCTAGAGGTTTTGAACAAAATGATTTGTTAGACTCATATGAGATTTATGCTCCAGTAGCTAATCTGGTTACCTTTAGATTATTTGTGTCAATTGCCACCAAGTTAAATTTACCCATCTATCAAATGGATGTCACAGGAGCATTTTTATATGGTAGTATTGATGAAATTGTTTATTTACAACTACCCGAGGGTGCATATAGCGGGGATAACAATATTGTTAAACTAAACAAGTCATTGTATGGATTGAAAAAGTCACCCAAGTACTGGAATGACAAGTTCAACTCAGTGATAATGAGGCAAGGTTTTATAAGATCCCAAAGTGATACTTGTTTATATACAAAAAATAGCAATAGTGGCAATACCTATGTGTTACTGTATGTTGATGACCTATTGATTTGTAGTAACAATAAAAATGAAATATCTGACTTAAAATTATTGTTAAACTCTGAATTTAAAATGAAAGACTTGGGATTAGTGTCAAACTTTCTAGGCATACAGGTGGAACAGGATTTAAAAAATAAAGTTACTAAATTGAGTCAAAAACAATACTTAGAATCTTTATTACACAAATTTGAAATGTATAATTGTGAAACTAAAGCCACCCCTATGGATTTTAATTTTAATGTCAAAATATTAGATGAAAATTGTAACTCTGTGATTGATAAAGATATTGAAAATAAATGTAGGAAAATCATTGGCACATTGTCCTATGCAGCATTAGGAACGAGGCCAGACATCTGTGTAGCAGTGTCCATTCTAAGCAGATATCAAAATAAAGCAAACAACATGTTATTAACAGCTTTAAAAAGAGTTCTGAGATATATTAAAAGTACTATCAATTATTGTTTGATATATAAGTGTAATAATGATATGTTGGTTGGCCATTGTGATGCTAATTGGGGGGGAGATTTAAAAAATAGAAGGTCTACAACTGGTTATTGCTTTGTGTATGCAAATTGTTTGATATCCTGGTGTTCCAAAAGGCAAGCTAGTGTTAGTCTGTCTTCTACAGAATCCGAATATATAGCAATCAGTATGGCGGCAGCTGATGCATGTTGGCTTATAAATTTATTATATGATTTTAAAATAGAAAACGTCTGCCCTGTAGTAATGTACAGTGATAATCAGAGTGCCATTAGAGTTGCTAATACTGATTGTGTTAAGCGTCTTAAACACATAGATATAAGGTTCCATTATATTAAAGAATTAATTAAACGGGGTAAATTAGTTTTAAAATATATTAAAACAGAAGACCAGCTTGCAGACATGTACACTAAAGCGCTAAATAAAAATCTGCTATTAAAATTCATAAATATGTGTAACATGTTAGGTTAGAAGTTAAAGATTTTGTTGCATTTGTATTAGTATAAGTTGTTTAAAGTGTACCTATGTATTATATTGAGGGGGGGTGTTGATATAAATCAATATAATACGCTAGCAACATTGTTTAATCTGTGGTATGTATGTAGTCTGTGTCAGTACCTAAGCTAAGTGATATGTGTAAAGATAGTAATAAAACTGCAAGTTAAAATAAATACTTCTTCGTTTTTATTAATAACCGTACAGCTATTAAGTAACAAGTGTGCAAGTGTTATGTGATTAGTAAAATCAACGTGTAAACGGTCGATCTGTTAAGTGATTAGTGTTAAGTACGAAGTGTAGGTGCGAAGTAAAATTATTAGAATTCCGCTCTATTTTTGCTGTTAAGTAAGCTGACTTACCCCCGCACTTGCAACGTCGCCCGTCCTAAACACCGTGTAAACAATTTTGCTTTGACAAGTGCATAGTACCTACGTGTTCTGTGCTAACGTCGAACAATCATGAAGTGGACTAAAGATCGAACTATGAATTTATAACGTAAATAGTATTGGATACAAAAATAAGCAAACCAGAGATGCAGCTTTATTAAAAACTATTGCGCCACGCGATTCCACCCGCGTATGTTTTTTTATATGCTCTGCTCCTGGACTAAGCCTGATGTTATGTAACCTAAAACCTTCCTGAATTAATAGGCTATCTAACGCGAAAAGAATTTTCAAAATCGGACCAGTAGTTCCTGAAATTAGCGCTTTCAAACAAACAAACTCATCAGCATTATGTACTATTATAGATAGAGCCAAACCAAAAAGCCAAACATAAGCCTTCAGAGACTTTGGGCTAAAAGAGGTGTATCTAAAAATACGAAGCTTAAAATCAACTTATTTTCAGGAAATAAAGAAAATCAAAACTATTTTTGTGAGAATTTCTTTTAAAACATTTTGCAATTCGATTCACTGTTCGTCATTCATTTTGTACCGATACGGAGAGATATTTTGGACTTAATAAGAATCGATAAACACCGTCTGAACTTTTACTTTACACCTGACACTTAACATTGTCAACTAATCGCTTCACACCTGCACTTGCTACTTATCAATGTGTAAATGAGCCTTAAAGCCTTCCTCGTTAAATGAACTGTAAAACACAAAAAGAATTTTACTGTGTATTATGGTATTGTTGGAATTACTGGTTCCAAACTATCTGAATGCTACTGCGTTCAAACAAAACAATCTACAACTTTCTAAAGGCACATTTACACGCTATTAAGTAGCAAATGTCAAGTAATAGTAGTAATCAGCGTGTAAACGGTTGCACTTAACACTAATCACTTAACAGCGCAAACGTTTACACGTTGATTTTACTAATCACTTGACAATTGCACACTTGCCACTTAACAACGCGTAAATGAGCTTTTATATTAGGTATAACCCGCGCAGATAAAAAAAAGATCTGAAAATGGCGGCTACCATACCGCCGCGCGCGGCGGATTGGTGGTGGTACATGGTGGGTGGTGGCGGCGGCGCGGGCGGCGGATGGGTGGTGGTATATGGTGGGTAGTGGCTAATGGTGGCTACTTATGGTAGGTACGGTCGGTGACAAAACATGCCATTGTTCAATCACAAACCAAAAGCTAAGATAGTAAAATGTCAAATTTACGTTGTAAATATTGTTATTTACAACAATAGTAGTAGAGTATAGACAGCGATAGAGAGTGAGTGAAAACGCATGCGAGCGGACGCCATTTACAGATCTTTTCTTTATCTGCGCGGGTTATATTGATATTCGTCAAAAATGATAAACCCTTAATTGCTTATTGCTTGCTTATTTAGTTATTTGAATAAATGATTTTCGACTTTGGATAACTCAATTCCTACACATACACATAATCAGCCTAATTTTTTTTTGTGTTTCTGTCGGACTACAAATTGAGTGTCTTCAAGGCTAGAGTGAATAGGCTCTTATTAAACTAGTGCGCTTTACCATCAACGATTGCATCACTGCTTACCATCAGGCGGGATTGCGGTCAAGTGCTAGTTTATAATTTACTAGCGGCCGCCAGCGACTTCATTCGCGTGGAGTTAGTTATGCTCCGCTCCTATTGGTCGTAGCGTGATGTTATAAGCCTTCCTGGATTAATGGGCTATCCAACGCAAAAAGAATTTTTCAAATCGGACCAGTAGTTCCTGAGATTAGCGCGCACAAACAAACAAACAAACTCTTCAGCTTTATATATTAGTATAGATAAACTTACTATTATTATTATTATTCCTCGTTACTTTTTAAAAATATCTCACATCTGTGTGTGGGTCGAATTTGGCACGGGCCGAAACCAAGTGCTTTTAAGTAAAAAAAAAGATTGAATTAAGTATTTAAAAATTTTTGGGTTAACCTGCATGTGTTAAGAATAACTGCTTTTTGTAGAAGATAAGTAGACGGGCTAATGTTTAATGTTTATATTATTACTAATATTATAAATCGGAAAGTGAGTTTATTTGTTTGTTTATTCCGCTTTCACACTGTAACTCAGTAGTTACAGTGTGAAAGCGGAATAACTGACTTTGACTGCAAAAATTCAAAGCAATCGGTTCAGTAACCGATTGCTTTGAATTTTTGCAGTCGTAAAGTTAGTAGTCCGGATTAAATAATAGGGTACTTTTTATCCCGGAAACATCTGATATTCCCGAGGGATATCTAAAAAGCGCGATATAACCGAAGTTCATGCGGGCTAAGACGCGGACGGAAAGCTAGTGTTCATATAAAACGCCAAAGATGATTAATTAACGACTTGTCACCCTGTACAACTACTTGAATGTTCAAATATAGTGGAGAAGGGGGAACAATCACCCCTAATCGCTTCATTTTGTTCAGAGAGAGGGGGGAAGGTGAAATTCGGCTGTGAAATAATGGACTCGGTCACGTGGAATGAATGAATGAATGAATGAACACAGTTTTATTCATTCATTTAATCGAATCATGAGTTCGTAGAAAGTCTTGTTAGTGTTTTATTTCGTTTTACTTTTTTTGATAATACTCTTTAGCATTTCTAAAAAGGCATTCAACAGTAAAAAAGGTTTTTATAATAGGTTTATATTTTAAAATAGGTTTTTTTATTTCACAATAGGGTTATACAAAATGTAAAGAAAACCCCATCCGACCCAAAAGAATAATAAAGGTTAAGGAAGCAAATGACCAAATAAAATATGTAATTTTACATAATCATCATAGTAACAATACTTATAAATTTTGAAATAATCTTTTTATTCCAACTTATTCCAAAATTTGTTATTTTTTAAACAGTGACAACACCTTTTTTGACCGTATTATTGTGAGCGAATAGCGATGCGGCCGCGTGCCCTGCCCGCCCATGTATTGCCTACTGCACATATATTAAGTCACTTTTTTTGCGAAATAATATTTTTTTTTTTGGATTTTTTATAATTTTAGCCCAGCTTTGTAGGCATTAGTGGAATCAGTTATCGATACCTAACAATACCTTCAGTGATCGGACAGGGTTTTCTTTACATACTGTATTTTATAAAAGGTTTATATTTGCACAACTTGAAAGATTGAACGAATGATGTGATTGAATGATCAATTTTCTTCTGATCTTAAGATCAGTTTTATCATTTGTATAGTCTTTTCTTAATGCTAAAATTATATTAGGGTTGGCTTAAAGTCTAACCAGATATAGCTGAATACCAGTAAAATACTGGTACAGGAGGGACTAGCTATCTGACCTCCACAATCCAGTTATTGGGTAATACGGTACCCCTTGGTAAGACTGGTTGTCTGACTTTGGGGCAGCTAAAGATCTTGAACGATAAGATCCACCCACCAGACAAACTCTTGCCGCCAAGCGATTCGTCGTGTTCCGGCATGATGTCTGATGAAGCCGTACGGAGGACGGGACTGAGCAGTTGTGTTGCAATGTGTGCCAGGTACGATGCACCAAATGTTATTGTATCGAGAGTTTGGTCGTGGAGGGTCTCTAGATCAATCTCCCTCTGGCGCAGCATCTTTGGTCGTGTTGTTGCGTTTAACATTGTAACAGCCCGCTCAACTGCCGTCTTCCTTACTATTCACTCAGTTTTATTGAATGAATACGCTCTTATATAAATTACCGCGCTTTACCATCATCGATTGCATCACCATCAGGCGGGATTGGCCAATTCCCCTTTGCTCTAGTATAATATAATTTTAATATAGTTAAATATAATTATTAAAGTTTAATATAGTTTCATATAATTATTATAAGGTTATCACAAAATTGGGCAAACATAAGTATATTCACACAATCAAATCTTCAAGAGACGTGATTTTTGTTAAGGGGTGACGTAATTTTTGCTTTCGGGTGCGAGTGCGACTTGCACTTGGCCAGGTTTCATCATCATCTGAGCGTTAATCCCAGTCGCATCCGAAGCTTTTTCAGCTTTGGAGTCTGGCGTCCGCTTTACCAGTCTATTTGCTGATTTTGGCAAAACTTCGATATTTTTGAAAAATTGCTGTTAGACCAATTGTTGGACTTTTTGAGGGATCCAATAAACTGTAACGATTGCCACTAGATTTTTGTATGGCAACCGGGACCAACAACGGCTTAACATACTTTCCGAGGCACGACCATACTAGTGCAAATATTTATATTCATGCATACAAATATTTTCACATTTGGCCAGTTTATATACAATATGTAAAGAAAACCCTGTCCGACCCTTAAGGATAATAAAGGTTAGGTAATCACTTGACCAACCATGATATAAAATTTTACATAATCATCACAGTAACAATACTAATAAATTTTGAAATAATCCTTTTTTCCCGGGAATTAATTCCAATTTCCCCGAAATTTGGTAATTTTAAAAAAGTGACAACACCGGTATTATTATAAGCGAATAGCGACGCGACCACGTCACAGGTGCCGCGTGCCCTGCCCCCCGCCGCCCGCGGAAGGGGTTGCTTAGCGCACATGTAGGTATTAAGTTACCTCTTTTTGCGAAATAATATTTATTTTTTTAGGGGGATTTTTTTTTAAGTTTAGCCGGTCTTTGTGGGCATTAGTAGAATCAGTTATCGATACCTAACAACAACAACGGATCGGACAGGGTTTTCTTTACATCATCATTCTCCATCATTCTCCTGCCCTTATCCCAATTTATTTGGGGTCGGCGCAACATGTCTTTTTCTTCCATGCATCCCTATCAGAAACCATCTCGGCAGTCACCCCCTTCTTAGTCATATCATCCTTCACACATTCCATCCATCGTTTCTTTGGTCTTCTCCTACTCTTATAGCCATCAACATTCATAATTAAGACTCTCCTCACGACATTCTCCTCAGTTCTCCGTAACACATACCCGTACCATGACAACCGATTTCCACACAACTTTTCAGCTACCGGTGCCACTTTCAGACTTCCTCTTATGTACTCATTTCTTATTCTATCCATTCGTGTAACACCACACATCCCTCTTAGCATTTTCATCTCGGCTGCATGCAATTGCCTTTCATTCATCCCTTTCGTAGCCCAACATTCTGATCCATACAAGACAGCAGGTCGGATCATGGTTTTATATATTTTCCCCTTAAGTTTAAGGGGAATGTGGGAGTCGCAGATGGTTCCCGTGACCTGCCGCCATTTCATCCACCCAGTGTTAATTCTGTGCTTAACCGTCCGATCTATTTCGCCATCGCTTTGCACGAGTGAATCGAGATACCGAAAGTCGGAGCAGATTGGTAGGAGTGCGCCATCAAGGGCTATGGCTCCAGAAGTGGAGAGACCGCCGAAATCGCAGAACATATATTCGGTTTTGGTTCTGCTGATTTTCAAGCCAACATTCTCCAGCTTCTGTTGCCATTTCTCCAAACTGCTCTGGATCTCAGGTCCATCTTCACCGACGAGAACAATGTCATCGGCGAACAGCATGCACCAGGGTGCCTCCTCCTGGATGTCCGACGTAAGAGCGTCCATAATCAACAGGAAGAGGTACGGACTTAAAGCCGATCCCTGGTGCAAGCCTACCGCCACACTAAACTGGTCGGTATTGCCAGCAGCCGACCGGACGTAGGTACGAGATCGACTGTACATAGCACGAATTAACTCTACATACTTCCCAGGCAAACCTTTCTCTTTCAGGGCCCACCACAGCACATCACGAGGTACCCTATCATACGCTTTCTCCAGATCAATGAACACCATGTGCAAGTTCTTGTGTGCACGTCTGTATTTCTCGCACACTTGGCGGAGTGTAAAAGTGGCGTCCATTGTTCCTCGACCTGGCATAAACCCAAACTGGTTTGGGGTAATCTCACTCTCCTCTCGCAATCTTTTCTCAATCACTTTCTCCCATACCTTCATACTATGTGACATGAGCTTTATCCCTCGATAGTTGTTACTGTCCTGTACATCACCTTTATTCTTAAAGATGGGCACTAGTGAACTATTGCACCATTCTTGTGGGATCTCTCCTTCATGCAACAACTTATTGAAGAATAAAGTCAGCCACATACATCCATCTCCTTTTAAACACTTTCATACTTCTACTGGTATATCATCTGGGCCCATAGCTTTTCCATTTTTCATACCTTGAACTGCTATTCTTACTTCATCCATGCTAATTTCTCTTACTAAACCCATATTCTCTTGTACCTTTTTGAGCACGCCACTCCATTTATTCTCTTCGTTCATTAGCTTTTCAAAATAAACCTTCCATCGCTCTTTTATTTCGTCATCCCTGGACAGAACCTTACCAGCATCGTCTTTCATACATTTGATATTACTTATATCTCTCGTTCTCCTCTCTCTTGCTTTTGTAATCCGGTAGAGCTCCTTCTGGCCTCTAGGGCTGTCCAGTGAGTCATACAACTTCTCCTGCGCCTTAGCCCTCGAAACTGCTACCGCCTTTTTTGCCTTCCTCTTCCATTCATTATAAATCTTCATCTTGTCCTCTTTTAAACTATCATTCCCGTTTTCTACACCTTGCCATTCTTTAAAAGCTATTTTCTTTTCTTTGAGTATCTTTTGCACATCTTCATTCCACCACCATGTATCCTTTTCTATCACACCTTTCCCTTTGGATTCTCCAAACACATCTTTAGTTACTCTCCTTATATAGTCCGCCATCTCTTTCCAACATTCATTCACAGATTTTCCTTCCATATCCCCCATTTCAATCATCTTATCTACCACTTGGCTCTTAAACACACTAGCATATTCCTCTTTTTCTATCATACGCCATCTAGTTCTGGGCGAGGGCCGTTCCTTGTTCTTTCTGGATGAGACATCGAACACAGGGTTTTCTTTACATATTGTATAAAAAAAAACCTTTGAGCACCATCAAAATGATCAACAACCCGTTTTTGGAAAATAACCATGTCTTCTTATAAGGAGTTCTTAAAATAATGCCGCATAATGACACAAAGAGTACCTTATAAAGAAGATTACATTACACGTGATAAAGCTAACGTGTCCTTTACAGCGAGGTTAAGAGCTCGTACGAGGAGTAGGGTAAATACGACACCATCGCGACGTATACTCATTTTACGGACGTTTTATTATGACTATTGGAGACTGTCATCGTGGAAGAAGCGTTTATAATAAAGAACTCTATTTTGTCTCACTTTAAAGGGAAATTTAATATATACAATATGTAAAGAAAACCCTGTCCGACCCATAAGGAAATAAAGGTTAGGTAAACACTTGACCAAATATAATATAAAATTTTACGTGATCATCATAGTAACTATAGTAATGAATTTTAAAATAATCTTTTTTTCCCGCGAATTAATTCCAACTTCCCCGAACTTTAGTAATTTTTAAAAAAGTGACAACTCACAACACCGTTTTGACGGTACGCTTCTGCGATTCGACCACGCATCGCGTGCCCTGCCCCCCGTCGCCCGCGGAAGGGTGTCCTAACGCACATGTATTAAGTTACCTCTTTTTGCAAAATAATATTTATATTTTTAGGGGGACTTTTTTTTAAACTTTAGTCCAGCTTTGTCGGCATTAGTAGAATCAGTTATTGATTCCTAACAATACCTTCACGGATCGGACAGGGTTTTTTTACATATTGTATATGTAGGGGAAAACGTCAGGAAGGTGGGCCCGAAGTTCCGGATAGTTGAGGTGTCTTCGCATGAGCATCCATCGTAGGCAGTATTTGGAGAAAACGTTGAAAATTAACAGACTACTTATAGTGTGATATTCGATTTTTATTATTTTAACTGTACAAACACGTAGATCACTTTAATATTAAGGGATTACAATGATAATCTCAGATTAAAACAGATAAGAACCACTGGGTGTGGGCATAACCAACACACACTCGATCGAATCTTGAGCAAAGACTCATGCTCGCGCAAACGGTTGCTCGCTATGTCAAACTCAACTCCAGTCGGTGTTACCATTCCCTTCATGGTGTTACCCGCTCTTAATAAAAACATCATAATTTATCCGAATACCGATCGATTATTCGACTTCAAATATAATAGTAGAGTAATTTACGGACTATTGTTAATGACACAAAAGAGATAACAATATTCAAAATTAATAACCAGTCACGCGCCGTTATCCATACTAATCCATACTAATATTATAAATTCGAAAGTAACTCTGTCTGTCTGTCTGTTACGCTTTCCCGCTTAAACCTCTCAACCGATTTTGATGAAATTTGGCACAGACAATCTTTAGACCCTGAGAAAGAACATAGGCTACCTTTTATCCCGAAAAAATTTGATGTTCCCGAGGGAAATCTAAAAAGCGCGCTATAACCGAACTCCACGCGGGCGAAGCCGCGGGCGGAAAGCTAGTATAAATATATTTATTAGATAAATATCTACTGTAAATAATAGCTACATACTTACAAAACATTAAATAATAAACTACTAACAAACTATGTAACACAACTGTTTTGCGAGAAATACAGGCCTTTTTATTTTTATTTATTTATTTATTTATATTGTTTTCAATGTTATTAAATAGTGCTTGACCGTGATCCCGTCTGATAGTAAGCAGTGATGGAATCGTTGGTGGTAAAGCGCAATAGTTTTTCAACTAAAGCGCCTGTCATCTAATCTCTTCACCATCAGAGGTTGACTGGTAGAAAGAAACCGTGGCCCTGGCCGTCGCACAGGCAAGTGAAGGAACGTGGGTGAGTTTTAGTCAGTAAAAGTCTGACACGCCCTTCTGCTCCGCCCAGAGCGAGAGAGGTGATTTGATGATTACCCATCCAAAACAAAAAAAAAGTTACCTGGTAGAGAATGCCTTAGGCATTAAGTCCGCCTCTGTACAATCCAAGTGTATAAAATGAAATAAATATTTTATTAAAAAACATTTTTTTTAAATGATCTTCTAATAATTTCCACCTTCGGTCGATCGGAATCATGTGGTGAGTTAATGGCTGCAATTTCCTATTCGATATCCCAGTCACCATGTACATCTTATTAGTGGATAAATGGGAAGTGCTTAGAAAATATTATGTAATACATAATGATGCAGAGTGGTGCTGACAATACGACAATAAATTCAGTCTACCATAAAAAATTATATGTCCATTAGTTTAGTCACAGGAAATTATTTTTCATTTTTCGATTTTTCTACATGATGTACGTACATGTTGATAAAGAAGCGCTTACAGGTTAATGACCGCCGCATCCACGGTACCAAACTTTAATAATAATGGCGCGAAAAAAGCAAGTCGATACAGGATCGCGCTGTCGCCGATCGGAGGTCAGTGAACCAATATTTTTAAAGGATTTTCTATTTCGTTTGCAATTTCATGCGATTTAATTTGTTTGAAATTTTATTTTTTTTTATTTTTGATGCTAGGTTTTTTTCTACGGTTTAGGATTATTTCTATGAACCAGCAATGTTCGTGTTTTCATTTATTGTGGTATCGTCAGCACCACTCTGTGTACATAGTTCTGGGACGCGGACGCGGGAATGAATTATGGACATGGCTGAATGTTTGATAATTCGGAACAATGGTGAATTATTTAGTGTATAATTTGCACTAACGACAGTCCAATTTTATGTCCAGGAAAATCGATGTCCATTTCAAGGTTGACTGAAAGACATTACAGACATTAATGTATTTTTGATGTTATGTATGTTTGTGTACAATAAAGTTTACATGGATAAATAAAACCTTTCCCAAATGTTATTGATATTTTATATTTTCTCGCAATAAACACGCAGTGTGTGTAGGCCTCCGACAAGGTGGACCTTGTGAAGGTCCCAGGAGACCTCTCGATGCGGGGGACGCACGACCCGTTGTCGTGGAGATCCTTGGGGGAGGCCTATGTCCAGCAGTGGACATCTTTCGACTGAAATGAATGAATGAAACACGAGAAAAATATCTTCTGTCTTCGATTCAGTCTACCGCAATATACTGTTGTACATCCAACAGTACAGGCCTCTACAAAGCGGCTACACAACACCCTGTTTTCGTCTTGCATCATGAGTGTCCCAGCTATTTTTTGAGTTCGTCAGTCTATCTAGCTGGGCCTTCCACAAGATTGCCGATACGCGGTCTCCACTTTAGGACTCGTCTGTTCCCCGCGCCATCAGTCCTCCGACAAGTTGAGCTCACCTCTTCATTAAGCTAACTCTGTAAGCTATGTCGGTTACTCCAGTTCTTTTGCGGATCCAATCTTATGTTGTAAAATATTATTTACGACGGATATTACGTTCCGAGGCATAAAAGATCATCTAGGGTTTATGTTTGACTGGATTGTTTTTTTTTTCCGGTTACTAAAGTCAGACGAAAGTCGGTTAGGGTCCGATATTCTTACTAATATTATAAATGGGGAAAGTGAGTTCGTTTGTTCCGCTTTCACGCCGTAACTACTGAACCGATTGCTTTGAAATTTTGCAGACGTAAAGGTAGAAGTCCGGATTAAATTAATAGGGTACTTTTTATCCCGATAAAAAAATGATATTTCCGAGGGAAATCGAAAAAGCGCGATATCACCGAACTCCATGCGGGCGAAGCCGCGGGCGGAAAGCTAGTATTCATATAATTCTTCGACTTCCCTAGACTTTTTTTAGTTTAGACATGTGCTCTGTAATAATCAAATTCGACAAGGTAAGTATTATTTCTTATTTAGCTTTCCTATCGGATTTAACACCATCTAAAACGACTGTATTTAAAGTAGTGTGGAAACAACCTTCCCCCATTAACTCCCCCATAACACATGTGTTTAAAATATAAAAAATCCAACTGCAACTATTTAAAACAAGAACATGTTTCAAGCACTTTGACGTACTTTAATCTCAGACTTTATGTCAGCAATTTCACAACCAATACGGATCGATATACACATTTAAAGTCATTCGCAGGCTCTCTGTTAAAGATCACTCTGAGCAATAAGACCACCCTTTGTGTCACCTTTGCAAAATTTCTTTATGACTAATACTAGCTTTCCGCCAGCGACTTCGTTCGCGTGGAGTTAGTTATACTCCGCTCCTATTGGTCGCAGCGTGATGTTATATAGCCCAAAACCTGCCTGGATTAATGGGCTATCTAACGCAAAAAGAATTTTTCAAATCGGATCAGTAGGTAGTTCTTGAGATTATGCGTTTAAACAAACAATCTCTTCAGCTTTATATATTAGTATAGAAGTATAGATAATTAGCGGCCGCCAGCGACTTCATTCGCGTGGAGTTAGTTATGCTCCGCTCCTATTAGTCGCAGCGTGATGCCTGTATAGCCTAAAGCCTTCCTGCAATAATGGACTATCCAACGCAAAAAGAATATTTCAAATCGGACCAATAGTTCCTGAGATTACCGCGTTCAAACAAACAAACTCTTCAGCTTTATATATATAAAGCTGAAGAGTTTGTTTGTTTGGTTGTTTTCTTTATAGGAGTATAGGTTATTTGTATAGTTAAGAGAAGGAGTAATTTAAGCTATTTTATTGAAATCAAACCAAGCCGTTAAAATCCTTCATATAAAGAAAACAACAAACAAAGAACTGCTTAAAAGACATAATGACACGTCTTTGGTATCGACCAGTTGGGGGCAAAGAGGTAGAACTTCAAGATTCAACAAATGCCGTTACCAAACTATTTTAAACTATAGGTACAACATTATGTTTTAATTATTCGAGACCAAATGCGGTCTCCAAAGCCTGGAGCACAGGCGTAGAGTAGCCAGCCTTTCGGTCTTCTATAGGATGCATTCTGGTGAGTGTGCAAGGGAATTGCATGATCTATGGCGGCTCCAGAGGAAAAACACACCGCAAGCCGTTTTTATGTAGTTTTCCGGAGCTATCTACTCTTTATCCAAAAGAAATATCAACTTATTAAAAATACGTAAATTTTCTCCATAATCTTGGCTCCAAAATTGTAGATTTTTTTTTTATTTTACTAAGTATAATGTTTAAATAATTCCTTCACAACGAAACCACTGACAAGAGAAATAATTATCATAAACGTGCATCTCCTCGGAAAGTAAGCATTATTTAGATTGCGTTCTTACACTAATGGATAGGTAATTTCATGACGAACATTATTGTAGAAATATTTTTTTAAAACGACCAAAATCAAAATTTTGTTCAACAATCTGAGCGCATTCGCCATCATTTCTGTTGCCCGGGCTATTGAGATTCAGTATGCTACAAGCTCTCGAAGGGGGAACCCGTGTCGTTCGTCATCGCGCGCTCCGCTAGCATAAGCGGGCGGCGCGTGAGCGAGAAAGCATCTGCTTGCTCGCTCACGCACCGCATGTCGCATAGAGTACAATACTATCTTAGAGTATCTCTGTTATTGATGTTTATTTTGGTGTTCGTTTTTTAACCGATTTCAAAAAGGAGGAGGTTGCTCAATTATATGTTTTTTATGTTCAATTTTTAACCGACTTCAAAAAGGAGGAGGTTACTCAATTCGACCGTATATGTTTTTTTTTAATGTTTGTTCGCGCATAACTTCGTCATTTATAAACCGATTTTGATAATTCTTTTTCTGTTGGAAGGAAGACGTTCCCAAGGTGGTCCCTTGATAAGGATATCAAGGTTTGATGGTGGAAGTCCAGAGAAAACAAGCGGAACTTTCAAAAATTGGGGGCGACTAGTGCATTTCTTAGCATTTACATACAATATTTTAAAGCACTACAATTTAATAAAGGTCTGCAGTAGATCTGATGATGGAGCCGAGAGACAGTCGAAGGAACTCCTCAACAATTGACAGCAGCTACCTTGTGGTTGGGCTCGATTAATTTGTATTGATAAGAACTTTACACCTAGATGGTTGCGACTCTCATAAGAGCTCTAATGATGAAGACAAAGGCCAGTTCCGGGAACTCCTCAACGGTTTCCAGTAGCTACTTTGTGGTTGGACTTCATTCATTTATATTAATAAGACCTTTACTCCGATTAGGTTAAAATAATAGTCTACAGTAAATTTAATTATGAAGACCATAGGCAGTTGAGGGAATAGGTACTTACGGGTAAAAATTAAAGTAAACAAAAGTACGTCATTTCCCAACTATATTTGCGTCAGCTTCCAGTCTGACCGGATGCAACTGAATACATAGTACTTTTAACAACTAAAAAATGTAAAATAAAAGCTTTTTTAGAAAAAAACAACCGACTTCCAAAAACCACTATGTAAAGTGAAAAATAACTAATTTCGGAACTCGGTGTCTAAAACGAATATACCAAACGAAAGACACCAACTTCCGAAATTAGTTATTTTTCACTTTGTAGTGGTTTTTGAAGTCGGTTGTTTTTTTGTAAAAAGTTTTTATTTTTATGTTTGTTTGCGGATAACTTCGCCTAAAATTTGGTATTTCGATGAATTTTTGGGTATTTCGACATGGGTGTCGTGATAGGGGTTTTCGGGAGTGCAGATCACGAATATGACGTAATTTTTGAAATCCAAGATGGCCGACACCAATTTTATGATATTTTGACATGGGTGTCGTGAAAGGGGTTTTTGTGGGTGCTAATTACGAAAATGACGTCATTTTGGAAATCCAAGATGGCCGACACCAATTTTATGATATTTTGACATGGGTGTCGTGAAAGGGGTTTTTGTGGGTGCTAATCACGAAAATGACGTCATTTTGGAAATCCAAGATGGCCGACACCAATTTTATGATATTTTGACATGGGTGTCGTGAAAGGGGTTTTGTGGGTGCTAATCACGAAAATGACGTCATTTTGGAAATCCAAGATGGCTGACACCAATTTTATGATATTTTGACATGGGTGTCGTGAAAGGGGTTTTTGTGGGTGCTAATCACGAAAATGACGTCATTTTGGAAATCCAAGATGGCCGACACCAATTTTATGATATTTTGACATGGGTGTCGTGACGGGGGTTTTCGGGGGTGCAGATCACGAAAATGACGTCATTTTTGAAATCCAAGATGGCTGACACCAATTTTATGATATTTTGACATGGGTGTCGTGACGGGGGTTTTCGGGGATGCAGATCACTAAAATGACGTCATTTTTGAAATCCAAGATGGCTGACACTAATTTTATGATATTTTGACATGGGTGTCGTGAAAGGGGTTTTCGCGGGTGCTAATCACGAAAATGACGTCATTTTTGAAATCCAAGGTGGCCGAAATTATATTTTATGATATTTTGACTTGGGTATCGTGACGGGTTTTTGGAGCGCTGATCACGAAAATGACGTCAATTATAAGCTGTGGCATAGCTTCTATTTCTTTATCAAAGTCAAAAATAAAACATCAAATATAGTTTAGTCGCTAAATCGCCACCATTTTTCGCACTCCTTCAATGACGTCACTGGTAAAAAATAAATAAATAAATAAACTACAAAAAAGAAAATACATACTTATACAAATGTATACGTTAATTAGCAAAATAAAAAAAATACTATATCATAAATAACTAATAAAAAAATACTATACTGCGGAAAAATACCACGCGCAGGATTGCGTTTTTTTATCTGCATTTTCATGCACATCTGCAGCCCTGCGCGTGAGCGCAGATTCAATGTATAGTACCATGCGTTTCTCCATACAAAATTTGGTACTAGCGAACATCTATCTTATATATAAAATTCTCGTGTCACAGTTTTCGTTCCTATACTCCTCCGAAACAGCTTGACCGATTCTCATGAAATTTTGTGAGCGTATTGAGTAGGTCTGAGAATCGGCCAACATCTGTTTTTCATCCCCCTAAATGTTAGGGGTAGTCCACCCCTATTTGTTTTTTTATTTTTACACAACATTTTTAGTTTCTATTTTTTTACAACATACAAAAATACATACAATCCTAAATTTTCACCCTTTTACGATCAATCCTTCAAAACTGATCAATCGTCATTTAATTAGTTTTATTCCCATGGGAAATCTAAAAAACGCGATATAACCCAATTCCACGCGGGCGAAGCCGCGGGCGGAAAGCTAGTGCTAATATATAAAGCTGAAGAGTTTGTTTGTTTGAACGCGCTAATTTCAGGCACTACGGGTTCGATTTGAAAAATTCTTTTTGCGTTCATTAATCCAGAAAAGCTTAAGGCTATAAAACATCACGCTGCGACTAATAGGAGCAGAGCATTACTAACTCAACGCGAACGAAGTCGCTGGCGGCCGCTAGTATAAAATAGCTTTACCGCGGCAGCCTCGAGTGCCAGCTTTATATATTAGTACTAGCTTTCCGCCCGCGGCTTCGCCCGCGTGGAATTGGGTTATATCGCGTTTTTTAGATTTCCCATGGGAATAAAACTAATTAAATGACGATTGATCAGTTTTGAAGGATTGATCGTAGAAGGGTGAAAATTTAGGATTGTATGTATTTTTGTATGTTGTAAAAAAATAGAAACTAAAAATGTTGTGTAAAAATAAAAAAACAAGTAGGGGTGGACTACCCCTAACATTTAGGGGGATGAAAAACAGATGTTGGCCGATTCTCAGACCTACTCAATACGCTCACAAAATTTCATGATGATCGGTCAAGCCGTTTCGGAGGAGTATAGGAACGAAAACTGTGACACGAGAATTTTATATTTATGATAGATGTTCGCTAGTACCAAATTTTGTATGGAGAAACGCATGGTACTATACATTGAATCTGCGCTCACGCGCAGGGCTGCAGATGTGCATGAAAATGCAGATAAAAACGCAATCCTGCGCGTGGCTGCGGGGTAAATCGCAAAGGTGTGCGTGCACACCGAGTTCCGCAGTATGTAGTTAGTAGGAAATTTTTTATTAGTTATTTATGACATAGTATTTTTTTTATTTTGCTAATTAACGTATACATTTGTATAAGTATGTATTTTCTTTTTTTGTAGTTTATTTATTTATTTATTTTTTACCAGTGACGTCATTGAAGGAGTGCGAAAAATGGTGGCGATTTAGCGACTAAACTATATTTGATGTTTTATTTTTGACTTTGATAAAGAAATAGAAGCTATGCCACAGCTTATAATTGACGTCATTTTCATGATCAGCGCCCCGAAAACCCGTCACGATACCCAAGTCAAAATATCATGAAATATAATTTCGGCCACCTTGGATTTCAAAAATGACGTCATTTTCGTGATTAGCACCTGCGAAAACCCCTTTCACGACACCCATGTCAAAATATCATAAAATTGGTGTCAGCCATCTTGGATTTCAAAAATGACGTCATTTTCGTGATCTGCACCCCTGAAAACCCCCGTCACGACACCCATGTCAAAATATCATAAAATTGGTGTCGGCCATCTTGGATTTCCAAAATGACGTCATTTTCGTGATTAGGACCCACAAAAACCCCTTTCACGACACCCATGTCAAAATATCATAAAATTGGTGTCGGCCATCTTGGATTTCCAAAATGACGTCATTTTCGTGATTAGCACCCACAAAAACCCCTTTCACGACACCCATGTCAAAATATCATAAAATTGGTGTCGGCCATCTTGGATTTCAAAAATTACGTCATATTCGTGATCTGCACTCCCAAAAACCCCTATCTCGACACCCATGTCGAAATACCCGAAAATTCATCGAAATACCAAATTTTAGGCGAAGTTATCCGCAAACAAACATAAAAATAAAACTTTTTACAAAAAAACAACCGACTTCAAAAACCACTACAAAGTGAAAAATAACTAATTTCGGAAGTTAATAATATAATTTCACAGTCTTGCCTGGTCCCAAAAAAACACATGAATTTTTTTTTTTAAATGTGTCAGTTCTGCAGAAATTTATTTGACCCTGATTACGTTTTCCCTTAAAATAGTAAATAATGATAAATTAAACTTTATTATATTATTTTTCTATCCCTTTGTCCATCTGACTTAGCTAACTTTCAATCTACAAAACTAACTTCCAACCCTGAAGTTACAGTCATAACATATTTAGTTATAAAGGTCTAATCAATACACATTAAATAAGCCCAAACACGTGACAGTTGCTTCCGATGTGGATTCCCTTGATATTCTGTCATCTCCATCATCAGGTCAGGCCCAAATCTTCACGGTTTTATAGTATCATCCGATATAAACACGAGTATCAAGTTGTCACCCGAAGCGTGCCTACAATTTTCTATAATTGGCCTAAATTTCTCAGAATTTCCATTATCGACACTGACGTGGTAACAATGGGATTACATAGGCAGCATATCCCTTCATATAAAAAAAAGAATGGTCTAAATAGGTTCATTAACCATAAAGTTATCAGCGACAATAAATCGAACTGAGAACCACCTTTTTCTGAAGTCGGTTAAAAATAAACACCGCAGAATTTTTATTATGAAGTATCGTCAACATTTGTTTGAGTACATAATAACCAAAAGTATTTGGGCGCACCAATAAACAAAAATAAAAGTGCCATGTCTGTTACTTCTGTGGTCTATGAATTTAACTTGTATTTGTAAGTACTTCGTCCGCAAGACGGCGCTAGTAATATTTTGCGAAGTATTGTAGAGGTGGGGCGCGGTGAAGAGGGAGCAAATGCTCGAGGTCATTTGGTGAGGGTACGACCTTAATTCCCCCATCTCCGTCCCACCATAGGACGACCCGTCGTACGGCGACTTTCCACCCTCACGTTATTAACACCACTACGATCCGGACGAAGCGTTTTGCTTCCTCTTTTATTCCGCGTACATCGAGGGACTGGAACATTTGCCAGCGGCAGTGTTTCCGTCGGACTACAATTTGAGTATCTTCAAGGCTAGAGTGAATAGGCTCTTAATAAACTAGCTCGCTTTACCATCAATGATCGCATCACTGCTTACCATCACGCGGGATTGCGGTCAAGCGCTAGTTTATAAATTATAAAAGACAAAAACCCGAAACACGTGTCCAGTAGTTTTAAGTAAAGAATCTATGTACAAAATTTCATAAAGATATCATGAAAAGCCACAAAGTTATGAGATTGTTATCTTACTTGGCTGTCCCAACAAAAATATTGTCTACGCTCCGTTCAGGCGGGCGAGCGGGGCGTTGACCTCTGGCGTCAGCTGTTGCGCCGGCATGCTCAATACTATCATAGAATAAAGAGAGGGAAGTACGTTATCTTCATACAAACGAACCGCGCGCGGCTTGTATGTGTGCGCCATAGTATCTATGCGTCGCCGCACGCACACCTAAACACAATATTAGAGTGCCTATGACTGCGCTAGTCGCGGCTAGCACGGAACGAGGTTCGCGCGTCACGGCTTTTCGGCACATTAGCTTTTAAAAATGATCACATAAACTGCAAAGTTGGTATGTCTATTTATGAACAAATAAAAGACTTATATTTTTCAAATTATATTTCTAAAAGTTATTTATAAGGATACGGATATATTACACATTAAAGTTTAATAACAACGCGTTTCGTAATAGTCGAAACCGAAGAAAGTAGGTATTTTTCTGTAGCTAATTTGTAATTTTGTATTAAATGTGTGATTCAATAGATGTTATGTTTGTATTATTTATATTTGTATTAATTAAAATAAAAATAAATATGGTTCTTTATGTGTACAAAACTAAAAATAAAAATTACAAAAAAAAAACTGACTAGTATATGTAAACTAAATACTAAGCAAATAATTTAAACATAAGCTCTTAGTCTATAAATATTTGTTAGCGGTTTGGGCGACAACTGTAACCGACGAAGCGCGGACAGTCGTCAACCCTAAGACAGTAGGCAATTAAATCGCGGATTGGGTCGCAGATAACCTACTTCCCCTCTTTATTCTATGATACTATGATCTACCGTGCGCAACAATTTCTAAATGTATTTAGGAAAAATATAACATAGCATAAAAATGATTGGAATCGCTTCAGTTGCTGAACAAACTATATTCAGGTATCGCATAACGCTGTATATGTGGGGATTCGCAACGTACAGAGTCCCTTTTTCTGATATCTTCACCATCTCTCTGGAGAAAAGTCGTTCATTTTCAACTTTTGAAAAGCGACAGCCCACGCACGTACGCTACAGCTAAATCTTTCCATTAATCAATCAATCTGCCTAACCTTTTCCCAAGTGTGTTAGCATTCACTTCCTGCCTTACCGGATGTAGCTGAATACCGGGCTTTGCATGAAGCGACCGCGTATCAGACCTCCATACCCAGCTGCTGTAGTGTGTAGTGTGTGTTAGGTACAATGCTAAGCAAAAAGTTTCCATAAAATCCTTTAAAACAATAAAAGCACAGAAATTCAGTACAATAATTAAAATTATATTAAAAAAAAACAAAGCCTCATAATAAAATAACCCGTCGAGGCCATACCACATTGTGCATTATGACGTCACAGGCGAATTCGCGCGGTTTGCTTTTCAACGCCTTTGTGTTGGCGGCACTTGATGATCGTTCACTCAATGAATTTTGTGGCATTTGCAAAAGTTTAAAGCTGGCTGAATTAATTTGGGGAGCTTAAAAGCTTCCCAAATGTGACGTAAATTCAGAGGACAATATGAACAATCATTTGGTCATTTAGTGTAGTCGATCGCTGCTACGAAATATGGGCAATATCAATGTCAAATAGTTACCACGGACGTATGGTTGAGAGTACAGTGTCGTCTTTTGGTAAAAATGCATTTTGACGTGCCAACGTCTTATAAATTGGTTTGCCGGGTGACACTTCAAGAAACTGCGTTACGCTCCGCTCACGTGATGCGCTCACAATGAGAGCGAGTGAGAGGCTCGCGTCCCTTCCACTCGGGCATGGTTAGCCCGCCTAAGAGCGAGAGAGACAGACATAAATAAAAAGTGCAAGGCATGCGTCCCTTCCACTCGAGCACAGTTAGCCCGCCTAAGAGCGAGAGAGACAGAGCGAGAGAGAGAGAGTGAGAGAGATAGGCATACACACCGGTTCATGTCTTGCGCTTCTATTTCGCTTAGGCGCCTGCATACAAGTTTACACGTTGCCAGTTAATTGTAAAACAATTGTGTAGTGATAATGTGAAGGTAGTTTCGTCCATCGCAACAATTCAAACAGCAAAGGTAAATAATTTCAGACTGATAATATAACATGATGAAATAAATGACTAAGGATAATGTGAAGGTAGTTTCGTGTAAAAATAAAATTTTGTTAATATGAAATTCAGTGCGAGATTCTTTGTATAAATTAATATTTTATATATAATTCTTTGTATAAATAAATGTTTTAAATTGTTACTATTATTTCATCCTTCTTCCTACTATACGAATGAATATTCACATTAAAATTATTTTACCACTCAAAGTCGTTGTCACGTAAAACTTTCGCCCGTATACCGACTTTACAGGCAACCAATTTTTTATGTTAAGATCTACGATGGTACTATTAAGACAGTTTCGATGACAGTCGATTCTCTCTTGGCAAATAGAAGTCTTGACGTCATTAAAAAACAAAATTTTGCACCTCTGCACTGTACCAAAAATCTTATAGGTTTTATGTATAATCTTTATAATTTTAGGCTGTGCATTGTTAGCCCGTTGGTGAATTTATACTATGCACAATTTAGTACGTCTCGTGCGGTGATGTAAGCCCATAAAATTCGTTCGCTCGTCAATTAATGTCACCGCGGTCCAAACGCATGTTGTATTCGACAACGCTAGTTCAATGATTGGTCTGCAAGTTTCGTGCATGTTTGGGGATTAGGGCTTGATTACATTCAACCACTGTTTTGATCAATCGACAATGGCGCCGCTCACTTTATTCACAAACTAAAATTAAGCATCTTTTTAAAAAAAGAACAGAAAATAAACATTTATTTATTCCTGTCAAATCAGTCAGCGTCTATCGTAAATATGCATATTTTTTGTCGCCAAGTTTTTATCTCGTCTAATTTGTCTATTGAGATATTGATGTAGAGGAGAGAGGTTAGAGGATCTTACTTTGAAAGTCTGAACGTCTGAACTAAAATATATTTATACAATAAAGATCTTTTACTCAATGGCGCCGATTCTGTTGTTCGCAAATAATACGAATTTTAATATATAATAATAAAAGGATAGAAGATACCATTTTAGTTTAATCCTGTTAAGTTAAAATATTTCATAGACAGTTTAGACGCGATTATAAATATGGCGACTAAAATACATCAATTTACGTCAGGTGCGGTCTAATTTGACAGATCTAAACTAACATATTATGTTCTGTCCTTTTCTTAATCTATACTAATATATAAAGCTAATCTCAGGAACTACTGGTCCGATTTGAAAAATTCTTTTTGCGTTGGATAGCCCATTGTTCCAGGAAGGCTTTAGGCTATATAACATCACGCTGTGACCAATAGGAGCGGAGCATAACAAAAATTTAAAATGTATGCTGTTTTTTTTTTTTTTGTTAATAATTATAACATAGCTCTTTCCATTGCCCTTTGTGTGACTCTGAGCCTTCGTATGAGGCCCATTGTGAGCGACCACGTTTCAGTTCCGTAAGTCATCACTGGCAACACACACTGGTCAAAGACTTTAGTCTTGAGACACTTTTAATTTAGTCTTGTGGTATCTTGGACGACGAGAAGATGTAGCGTAGCTTCCCGAACGCTGCCCAACCAAGCTGGATTCGCCGAGACACCTCTTTCTCGAAGTTGGACCTACCTAGTTGGACTGTCTGTCCCAGGTATATATACTCGTCAACAACTTCGAGTGCAGAGCAACCAACTACAATTGGAGTGGGTGCGACATGAGAGTTCGACATGATCTTCGTCTTATCCATGTTCATTTTAGACCCACTTGTTGGGAAGCTCTGCTGAGGTCATTGAGCATTTTGCCCAAGTCTTCCAGGGTCTCAGCCATGACCACGATATCATCTGCGAAACGGAGATTAGTGATGTACTCGCTGTTGATGTTGATGCCAAGTCCTTTCCAGTCCAGGAGCTTGAAGACATCTTCCAACGCAGCAGTGAACAATTTAGGAGATATGACATCTCCTTGTCTCACTCCACGCTGCAGTTGGATCGGTTTCGAGTCCTGATCCTGGAGACGGACTGACATGGTGGGGTTTTTGGACAAACACTTTATCACCTCAATGTATCGATGGGCGTGATCGAATCAGAAATGAGGAGATCAGCAGAAGAACCAAAGTCACCGACATAGCTCTGCGAGTCGCTAAACTTAAGTGGCAGTGGGCAGGGCACATTGCTCGTAGAACCGATGGCCGATGGGGCAGCAAGGTTCTGGAGTGGCGGCCACGTACTGGAAGACGCAGCGTAGGGAGACCCCCAACAAGGTGGACCGATGACCTGGTGAAGTTCGCGGGAAGCCAATGGATGCGGGCAGCACAAGACCGGTCATCGTGGAAAGCCTTGGGGGAGGCCTTTGTCCAGCAGTGGACATCTATAGGCTGAGGAAGGAATAATTATAAACTAGTGCTTGACTGCAATCCCGCCTGATGGTAAGCAGTGATGCAATCGTTGATGGTAAAGCGCAATAGTTTATTAAGCCTGTTCACTTAAAAAACTTAGGAATAGGAAGGATGACGGCAGTTGTGCGAGGTGATGCAATGTTAAACCCAAGACCAGCACGACCAAACGATGCTGCGCTAGAGGGAGATTGATCTGGAGACTCCACGACCAAATTTCCGACACAACAACATTTGGCGCATCGTACCAGCCACACATTGCAACACAACTGCTCAGACCCGTCCTACGTACGGCTTCACCAGACATCATGCCGGAACACGACGAATCGCTTGGCGGCAAGACTTTGTCTGGTGGGTGGTAACTTCCGCCGGCAGCCGATGTTATGGCCTACCACCGAGTGAATATTATATTTTATATAATATATATATATTGTATATTTTGAGGTTAAAATAAAATGTTCAAATAACTAACTCCACGCGAACGAAGTCGCGGGCGGCCGCTAGTGAAATAGAAAGAAAAACATGCACTGAACTGAAATTTAGTTTAGTTTGTGAAGAAGGGAATAGGCGAATAGTGGATAGAGTTTACCATCAACAGAGAGATTGATCTGAGATCTCCCACGACCAAACTCCCCATATAACAACATTTGACGCATCGTACCTGGCACACATCACAACATAACTGCTCAGACCCGTCCTCCGTACGGCTTCACCAGACATCATGCCGGAACACGACGAATCGCTTGGCGGCAAGACTTTGTCTGGTGGGTGGTAACTTCTGCCGGCAGCCGATGTTATGGCCTACCACCGAGAAAACGACTCGTCCTCATAGGTCGGACTGGTTGCAAAAGGGTTAAGCACACTACAGCAAAGCCGCCGACCCGTCGACACAGCCCGACGACACGACCCGGTGGCTTATGTTGAAAGAAGCATGTCGGCAACCTCCGCCCTCGCGTATTGCCCGCCGACACGTCGTAGCATCCTCCAAGCAGACCCAGTGTGGGTTGACATGCCGACTTCCTCTTGATATTTTCCTTTACCGCTTTGAAAGCAGTGGTGATGAAATAATTTACACAAACTAACGCGCCTGTCTGAAAGTAAAAAATAGACGATAAGCAAAAAGAAAAACAGTTGCCTTATTCAATAAAGCCAAGTAAGAGTCTGACTTGCACATAATGGGTTCCGTACTAACATCGATAGAAAAAAACAATTTTTAATAGGTGTACAAATAAGTTTCTGCAGTTTTTTGAACATGCGGACGAGCATTATCATGTAGGAGAATAATTTTGTCAAATCTGGAGTAGTAATGGGGGTATTTTTCCTCTTCCATCTTCTTCTAATAATGCTTCCAATTTCGTGTTTTCGTACGATTTCGGTCTTTCACTACGTTCTACATCTTCACAGTTTCTAAACTTTTGAAACCACTCACGACAACTTTTCACGCTTAAAGCAGCTTCACCATAAGCTTCTACAAGCAATCGATGGGCCTCAGCAGCAGATTTTTTCAAATTAAAGAAGTAACAAAAGTTACCGCAAATGACTCTTATTCGGCACAAAACTTGTCATTTTTGCACAAAAATAGACATGTAATACTGATATAGAGTCACTAATACTCTAAGTGTATGTTTTTACCAGATTTCCAAACTTACGATGTCACATTTTACATCTGACAATTTCAAAGTAACCTCTTAGTGAGGACATCATTTGTTAAACGGCGGGAACTTATTTGTACACCTAATAATAAATAGGTTCTTCTTAGATTCTTAGCGGCAACAAAAATACATCATATATAAACATTTAAACTGTCTACCTATAATGATTCATGAGATATATCCTGATAACAAACAGACAGTGTAGTCTTAGCAACAAAAGTAAATCGTCTCTCATCAACATAATGGAACCGAAAACGCTCATGCGAAAGACCGACTCAGACTTGACCTGAAACCCGTCCTCCCTGATTACTTGGATGCGCCAAGTAATCTCGCCACTTGCTTTCTAGCCCAATCTCATTTATCGAACATATAAAAATAGTTGGCGAAAAAGTTAAAAGAGACTTTTATGCCCTAAGTTAGGATTGATAGGCCTCAAGCTGCTTTAGATATTCTAGATATCTAAAGCAGCTTGGGGTCTATCAATCCTAACTTTTAAAACTATATATGGAGCTACCTACTTAGGATTGTATGTGCTACCGTGCACCTGTTTGGGCCGATAGTGTCAGTATAGGGGCGGCGCGACGTAAATTGTTTCAAAACCAACGTTTGGCATTGATATTTTTATGCAAGGCGTATAGAACAGTCAGCCTTAAGTGTACTGGCAGGTGTACTTCCAGTCGATCTTGAAGTACAGCGACGTGCTTCAATGTACTACTCCGCGAGGGGGGAGGCCATGGACACTAACTTTGTTACACAACGTGACCTTAATAGAATTTCTAGATTATTTAAACCTTAGACTAACGTCTGGGAGGACCTCTTATCCGAATGGCAAAGTAGGTGGGATAATTCCATCAAGGGCCGGCACCTCCATCCGTTCTTTCCATCCGTTGGCGATCGGCTGGCTAAGACATAGCTGGAGGTTGACCACTGCGTTGCCCAATTTCTCACAGGTCATGGCAACTTTAAAAGTAAACTGTATTCTTTTAAACTTGTTCCTTCGCCTTTGTGTCAGTGTTCTACATCGAACTGTGAATTTGAATAGTCCGCACATCACATCTTGTGGGAGTGTATTCTTTGGCAGAATGAACGCAATATTATGTTGGATAGTGTACAAGTTACATCCGGAGTCGTTTATTACACGGACCTGGTAGAAACTAGAACTAATTTCCGTGCGTTTAGGTGCTTTTGCCATACCTATTATTGGAATCAATTGTAACAGCACATACCTACTTAGGACCCATTAACTTAATCAAATTTTATTCCGTGATGCTTGGCAATTTGGGTTTCTCCCAGTTGCAATAATGTCCCTTTGTGTCGATTGGCCTAGTTCTGTTCTGTCTCCTCCTTGTTATGGAGGGAAGTGGAAAAAATATATTTTTTCTTACTCCTCCGCTATTCTTTTCTGATTAATTTCGTTGCGCGACCCAAGACAGTTGAATCGTTTCGTCGAGCTTCATTGCTCGGCGTTTTTCTGGCGGTCTCCACTGTTGATTCTGGCTTTCAGGAGTTGCAGTGGGTTGGGAAAAGTGTGGCGGGTTTTGTCCCATAAAAAAAATAGCCCAATCTTGGCGGCACCGTCCATTTTCAGGCATTCGTTTTGTGAAAAAATCTGCACAGCAGTCTTATATGCAGCTGATGTCACTAGAGCTTGGCAGCCTTCTGCCTACGTCTATTATACCTACCTGTTTTGGAACGCATGTTGTTCCTAATTTAGTCCTGTCTTTTTACCGAATTAATCAAATAAATACCAGTAATTGTACCCACTATTCCATCTTTAACTTCAGGACCAAAGTGACCCCGATAACAACGGAACAAATTCTTCTCGCGTCCAAACTTGTCACGCTGACAAAACGCTCGTCCGTTTTGTAAATAGCGTTATCGAAAACCGCAACCCAAGTACTGATAGCTATTGTCATTTATTAGGGACAGTGGCACAATGGTGGATAGCTGTGCGTCTTGGAATTAGGAGTAAGTTAGGCATGCGATTGCGTGGCGACTTGACGCAACGACAGGTTGTGGCTATCAATTTTTATAATTTTTATCCAAAGTGTCGTGTTGCTAAGCACCGATGACAGGTTATGGAAGTTGCTAACTCTCAGTACCAGTCACAATGATTACTCACGTTGCACGTCCTTTTTTGGATTGGCAATTATCAAATGGCCTCTCCCACTTTAGAGCGGAAGAACGTGTCAGACTATTACTGACTAAAACCCACCTGCCTGTGTTCATTCCATTGCCTGTGCGCCAGGGACCGTGGTATCTCTATTAAGCCTACTTGACGTTTACGACACTCAGGTCGCTTGTGCTGCCCGTATCCATCGACCCTCCCGCGACCTTCACCAGTCCATCGGTCCACCTTGCTACTTACTAGAAAGTCCATATTAAATAACAACACGTCCGTCATTTTTTCACATTTCCCTAGAAACTCTTTATATAGTTCTACTTTTGAGGTTTTTGTCATATATTTTAAAATTCCTAGTTATTTACGGAACCCTTTTTTGGGGATGGGAAATCATCAAATGACCTCTCCCGCTCTGGGCTGACTGGAAGGGCGTGTCCGATTTTTACTGACTAAAACCCACCCGTATTCTTTTACTTGACTGTGCGCCAGAGCTACAGTATCTCTTTCAAACAACCAATGGTCCTGGCAGGCCATAGGTCTGCGTGGACCCCGTCACGTTGTACTGACATCTCTTTGAAGCATGCGTAGAACACAATGCGACATTGATTCGAGCCTGGTCCTTACCGAGCGGCGAGCAGTGGGCAGCTCGCCACCCGCAAGCCTACGCGTTCGGTGGCCGGTAGTTCAATGTTGTCTCCCTACCCTTAAAAGAGTGTCCATGGAGTTTCTTGCCCGTTCTTTTACATAGGTACCTAGTCTAATGGGCGACTAGCTTCACCTTACTGTCTGACCGACCTTCTGACAATTCAAAAGTGCCTGTAACTGGTTTATTACACTGGTTTATTGGA
Source organism: Sesamia nonagrioides (assembly GCA_017933935.1). Classification (NCBI taxonomy): domain Eukaryota; kingdom Metazoa; phylum Arthropoda; class Insecta; order Lepidoptera; family Noctuidae; genus Sesamia; species Sesamia nonagrioides. The sequence continues at coordinate 143,406 of JADWQK010001324.1, read as the reverse complement.
TTATTTCGTTTTTAGAGATTAATGTACTGACCGTGCCGTCTCAATATATTTATGAAAATCTTTTGTATGCTCATAAAAATATAAAATTGTTTAAAAAGTACAGTGATGTCCATAATATAAATACTAGGAACAGGCACAAATTTATTGTATCTACAACAAGGCTCAAGAAAATAGGTGGCTCTTTCAGATGCCAATGTATACATTTTTACAATGGACTTCCAGAGGTGGTTCAAGATCTGAGCCTAAATAAATTCAAATCCTTCATTAAACGTAAGTTGTGTCAGAAAGCATTTTATAGTGTGAAGGATTATATTGAGGACAAAAAGGCTTGGGCTTGAGCTGCGTCCGATTTCTATATGTTGACGCTTCCTGGAAGAGTCGCTGCATTCTCCTATCAACCCCAGGGTCTCAAAGCAGGGAAACAAACATGCAAAGCACTAACCTGGATCCAGTTGGACAGGACAAGGAGTTACCAACGGCGGGGCAGACGCCGACCGGTCAGTTATCTTCTTGACGTGGACTTGATGCTGTTTGTTCACTGCCTACACTCGTCAAGCACAGACACACCACCAATATGGAAACTGAGGGTTTATTAGGCCAGCGAAGCTCTTAGGAAGTCAGATATTCGATTTTATTTAGAGTACACGCGGTGTCGAATGAGCTGAGATCGCCATCTTTTTTTGTACTACTTCTTTTTCTTCCGTTCGGGCGAATGGAAAAGGCGAAGGCATAGTACGCCATACAGCCAAGTTTATTTTTATTTCTTCCTTTTTCTTGGCACTCTTGAGAGAGGCGCCACCAGCACGAGTTAAGAGAAGCCCGCGCTTATTTTACTCGTCGTTGACGTAACAAGGATGGAAAATGGAAATGCCATGGATAGATTATTAGGATAGTTAATGCTTACACATTTCCCCCCACCTGAAATCCACAAGGGTTTCAAGAAGAATGCGAAAAATTAAGAGTGAAATCAGCAATAGCTGGACTATGAGCTACTGCCGAAAAAATGCATAAAATTCTAGTTAATAAGGGTAAATAATTGGTGGCTTATTTTAAATAACCCAAAGACAATGTGTACTTGTACTCTAGTTAGGTATATAAAAAGAAAATAAACTAATTATTTGGTAAGGGACAAACCTTTACCACCGGCCTACGAAACGTCTTTCCGTTAGCAGTTTGGAGAGTAAATAAATATATAATATTTTTAAAATAAGATTCCTTTTTTATCCAGTGTATTTATTAAAAAAAATAGAAGTCTCATTGTAGACTTTTTTTAGTGTAGTATCTATAATCTATATATTTGCTATAGGATTCTATGTCTTCGCTAAATAATAAACAAGTATTATAAAGGAAGCCTAAACGAGTGTTACAACGCAGCGTTTCTCCGCTCGTGTGTAAATCCCTTAAAAATCGAGTCTGCCTATTGTTTTTTTTTAATAAATGTTGTTATTTTTAATAAAAAAGAGAAACAATGAAGTGTGTAATGCATTACATATTATGAATTATTAAAAATAAATGCATGTTTGTAGTTGGGTTTTGACTAGTTTCGTTATGATTATGACTAAATACAGTAATGCATATTTTTTAGTTTACATAAAGATTTTTACGGAAATATCTACCTAAAATCTACATAGTGTAGGTTATGGTTTCAAGCCCCAACAGAAGGCGTGTTAACAAGGTCAATAACAAGTACAGACGACAGCACATTAAGCCACTACAATCTGTCAGATTTCCCCATCAGATTCCAACTTTATTGCTAAGGCATTAAGGCTCAAGACTGATTGGGAATATTTGAGAGTTTAGGACAGGGGTGGCCAACTTGAGTAGACTCAAGGTGTACTGTTTACCAAAGAAACCTTGTGCGATCTACCAAACACACGTACTACTTGAAATCATAAATCAACAGCGTAGTTTTAAGATCGACTGGACTAGCAGTCGCGATCGACTGGACTAGCAGTCGCGATCGACTGGACTAGTAGTCGCGATCGACTGGACTAGCAGTCGCGATCGACTGGACTAGCAGTCGCGATCGACTGGACTAGCAGTCGCGATCGACTGGACTAGCAGTCGCGATCGACTGGACTAGCAGTCGCGATCGACTGGACTAGCAGTCGCGATCGACTGGACTAGCAGTCGCGATCGACTGGACTAGCAGTCGCGATCGACTGGACTAGCAGTCGCGATCGACTGGACTAGCAGTCGCGATCGACTGGACTAGCAGTCGCGATCGACTGGACTAGCAGTCGCGATCGACTGGACTAGCAGTCGCGATCGACTGGACTAGCAGTCGCGATCGACTGGACTAGCAGTAGCGATCGACTGGACTAGCAGTCGCGATCGACTGGACTAGCAGTCGCGATCGACTGGACTAGCAGTCGCGATCGACTGGACTAGCAGTCGCGATCGACTGGACATGAATGAATGGAATGGAATTAACAACTGGTCATGGTTACATTGATTATTATTTTATTACTGATAGATCTCGTACTTATAACATGACATAAAACATTAACTAAATAATTATCTTCCGTCATAAAACTTTTATGAATTTAATTCAATAATTGTATAATAATAATTGTTAAATAATTTTGTACTATTATCACAATTTCAGAATATATAATAAATAAAATGTTATTATCCTCTTAAAATATGCTTTGGTTTTAAAATATTATTTCTCAATAAGTTAAAATTGACCTATTTTGACTAGCAAGTCTTTTTTTCCAATTTAGAAAACGATTAAACGCTTGTTGATATGATTTTCCTAAGGCTGGAGCATCATCTTTAAGCATAATTGGGACAACATAACGCCCATCGGAGGTGCGATGCGTGCCTTCTTTATATTTTTGTTCGCATTTTTCATCCTCGGGGCCGGAAATTTTACATTTCTGCGGCTCCTCGGACTCCCAACACCGTTGAACGATCTCGTCGAGCGCACTAGAAGACGCGACGAGGAGCGTAACGGGTGTAGCCGGAGTTTTAGCTACCACGTTTTGAAGAAACTGACCACTTATCACCCAGCCGAATACACTAGAGAGTGCGCATGGAAAGCCTGGGCCTGGACGGAAACGTGAGCCAGTATATATCTGGTCAAAACAGTCTACTCCTAACAACAGATCGATCGGACCGGATTTATCAAAGTCCTGGTCGGCGAGATCTAGATGTGTAAACTTATCCTTGACGATTATCGGCAACGACATCGAAGGAATCAGGGATGTGATTTTAGGTAGAACCACTAATGGAATATCAAACTGAGGAGTGTCACTCAATCGAGGTATTATTGAACCGAAGGTGTGACCTTTAATGCTACACACATAATTTTGACCGATGCCACTTACATTTAGTTTACATTTCTTGATATGTAAACCTAATTGTCGCGCACAGCTACTTGTAATACATGAATCCATCGAGCCACTGTCGATAATTGTACGGACATACTGCCACGAACCATCCGATCGCTTCAAACGGACTACTGCTGTACCAAGAATTTTTGTGCTAATAGGTTGATTTGAAATGTTTGACTGGGTAGCACTAGTTAGAGTAGTGTTCATATCGGGATGCTGGGATGAATCCAGTTCACTAGTATGAGACAGTAAACTCTTATGCTCTTCATGCAACAAAGTATTATGCTTTGCATTACAAATGAAACATGTTGACTTAGATTTACAATCGGTAACAGTGTGACCCGGCCTTAAGCAGTTTTGACATAATTTTAAATCTTTAACTAATTGTTGTCGCTGTGTCATATTCATAGAACGCAATTTCCTACAACGGTAGATTGAATGATTTTCATTACAACACACACCAACAAACTGACTAACTTTATTATTATTGTTGGAAGAAATTAGAGATGAATTTGGTTGACGCGATAAATAATCTTTATTTGTATTAGGCCGATTTTGTTTACTTGTAGAATTTGATGATGGAATATTAACTGGTTGGCTAACTTCTAATACTTTTATGTAATTTTGTAAATAAGTAATGAAGTTATTAAATTTTGGAATTTCTTCAGTGTTTTGTAATTCAAACCTTTTTCTTGTTTCTGTATCTAAAGGCCTAGACGCAATGTAGAATAAAATAAATTCGCATAAATCATCAATACACAAACCGCGCAAGGCACTAACGCATTCATAAAGTGTGTTAGATAACTCAGATAAGTTAGATAAAGATGGTTTTGTATGGGATTAATTTTAATTATTTTTTCTAAATAAGCTGTTGCAAGAATACGCTTGTTGTCATATCTGTCCAGTAAAGTTGCAAAAACCACTGAATAATTTGCCGATGTCACAGGCACGCCCTTCGCTAATGTCAGTGCATAGCCAGATAAACATGACAGCAAATAGTGAAATTTCTCAGTGTCAGATAATGAACTATTATTATGAACAAGTGCTGTATAACTATCTTTAAATGTTTGCCACTTTTCTATATTACCATCAAACTTTGGGAGTTCTAGCTTCGGTAACTTCACTTGCGAACGCACGTGACCTTGACCTAATTCCGGGCGACAGTCGCTACCTGCGCTCGCATCGAGAGAATCCGCAAACTCGATAACACAGTAATACAATTCATCGAATGACAGTAACACTTTATGATCGATAACAAACGAAGGTTTAAGCTTTAATTGCAACTGGTTAACATCATCGTTGCATTCCAAAAATCTATTACGAATCTCGTCAATCTTTTTGTACCTAGCTCGAAAAGCTGCAAATTTAGTTTTAGTTTCTTTAACTGTATTGGCTAAATCGTAAAGTATCTGCATACTTGTAAACTCATATTCCCGCCTTTTAATAGCGGTTATTAATTCCACTTCGCTCATAGTTAACTCAAAAAGATAAAAGTTATAAAAGTAGGTAAAACGGTAAAAACGTAAGCCGGTAGGTCGGCAGTAATGCACGCGTGAACGTATTAATGAAATACAAGCACACACGTCTCAAGGTTATTTGTTAGAATATAAGTTTTGACTTTGAGGTAGTTCAAAGCTAATCCGTCTCCCGCCGGAGACAAGTACTACGATTGTAGGTACTTCGGTACTAAATTCGAGAAACTTCGAACTCACGTTTTTTTTATAAGTAATTTATGCAATTTGTTATCCAATACAAATAAATGCAGCCTATTACAAGGGAATGAACGAGGTATGAATGTACGATTGAATAGTCAACCGGTCTCAAATAAGAAACAATAACTAGGTATCATGGAATGACCTAGGTTTTATTTAGACACTTAGAACTTGAAAGGCAAATTGAAATTGCCTTAAGTAGGTAAGTATACGAATAAATTAGAATTGGGATTACGTATTTAACGTAATAACGAGAATGGAAGGATTTAATTTCCGATAGTAGGTATTTTTGAAATAATTACGCGAGGAAGATCCTCACAGGAGGCACCATAATTAATGTTGACGCTTCCTGGAAGAGTCGCTGCATTCTCCTATCAACCCCAGGGTCTCAAAGCAGGGAAACAAACATGCAAAGCACTAACCTGGATCCAGTTGGACAGGACAAGGAGTTACCAACGGCGGGGCAGACGCCGACCGGTCAGTTATCTTCTTGACGTGGACTTGATGCTGTTTGTTCACTGCCTACACTCGTCAAGCACAGACACACCACCAATATGGAAACTGAGGGTTTATTAGGCCAGCGAAGCTCTTAGGAAGTCAGATATTCGATTTTATTTTGAGTACACGCGGTGTCGAATGAGCTGAGATCGCCATCTTTTTTCGTACTACTTCTTTTTCTTCCGTGCGGGCGAATGGAAAAGGCGAAGGCATAGTACGCCATACAGCCAAGTTTATTTTTATTTCTTCCTTTTCTTGGCACTCTTGAGAGAGGCGCCGCCAGCACGAGTTAAGAGAAGCCCGCGCTTATTTAAATCGTCGTTGACGTGACAAGGATGGAAAATGGAAATGCCTGGATAGATTATTAGGATAGTTAATGCTCACACACTATACAATGATTGTTCTTTGATTTTTCCTCTTGTAGTTTTAATATGGAATTGTTTATGTTATTTATTCAAAGCCTGTATTACACACTATGTAGCCAAGCATATTGTACGTTACGGAATTGTATCGCTGACAGAGGTGTTCGGCACTTGTACAGCTACACAGGAGCTAAACTTTCCACAGATTCGGGAACACTGTTGGAGCTGCTGAACCTTGGACAAAACTATCTTAGCATTGTGTAGATTCAATTTCTTAGTATTGTATAATTGCATGGCAAACGTGTGAGCACAATGTACGAATGTGCTGTAAGGCATTTATTTGTTGGGTTAGTCTTTTTTATTGACTTAATTGTGCTCTAGCTGTTGAGAGTATGTCATGCTCACTCAAATGTCACGCTGATGGTGGCGTGTGTTTTGGGTCATTGGGTTCCCTTCGATATGGTTGAGTTGAATGATGCTAATCCATACGTCATGTTCGTGAACGGACGCCGTCAGAGGGGACTGGTCATCTCTTAGCTGCCACGGCGTATTTTAATTTCTGAATTGATTTTTGTGTGTTTTCCATAATGAACGCTCTCAGCGTACAATATATTTCTGCATCGTTCTCACGCGGTTGATTTCAACATGAATGATGTAATCAAATATTTGTAACAATAGCTTAAAAATTTCAAAGAGTGTCCATGGAGTTTCTTGCCCGTTCTTCTCCATAGGTACCTACTCTTTGGAATGGGCGACTAGCTTCATCTTATTGACTGACCGACCTTCTGACAATTCAAAAGTGCCTGTAACTGGTTTATTTGAAATAAATGATTTGATTTGATATTTGAAATAAATGCTTTGATTTAATTTGATTACCAGGGAGTCTCCTGTGGTGCTCTTTCAGGCTCTCCACTCCCCAGAAGGAGGTGACGGCCTGCCATGCACTCTCGCTCCGGACTATGGCCTGGACCAGGATAAAAAGCTCGAGTAATAAATAAAATAATCAGTTGTAACTATACTAGTGAGCAAACAAATAGTGATTAGGACAAAAAAAATATGTCACCTTAAGTTAGGTGAGACAATAGAGATCCTGAGGGCAATCAATCTACTGAGGAAGAAAACTAAGGTACCAACAACCTGCCGGGAACGATAATAATAATAATAATAAGCGTTGGGTATCAATGTTACTGACATGAAGCAATCGTTGAAGGAACGCTTCTTTGGCCGCCTGAAAAAAGTACTTAATAGTCTTCTATCAGGCGGAAATAAGGTGCGCGCTTTCAACGGTTGGGTCATGCCGGTATTGATGTACTCTTTCGGCATACTCAAATGGACTCAGACCGAACTTGACGTCCTGGATCAGAGGGTCCGTACGTTGTTGACTGCAAATCGATTGCATCACCCACGGTCATCGGTTATGAGACTGTATATCCCGCGAAAATGTGGAGGTCGAGGCTTTTTAAACGCTAAGACACTCCACAATCGCGAGGTATGCAGTTTCAGGGAATACTTCCTGAAAACTGACGTGGGAATGCATCGAGATGTGGTCGCGGTTGACAAGGGCCTCACTCCGCTCTCCTTGGCTAAAGAGAACTGGCGCAAACCAGTAGTGCTTGAAACTAACGATCGCATGGAGGTATGGCAGAGCAAGGAGCTTCACGGACGCTTTTCCGAGCCCTACGCGGGCCGGATGTAGATTTTCAAGCGTCCGTAGCCTGGCTACGTTACGGTGACCTCTTTGGGGAAACCGAAGGTTTTGTCTGTGCAATTATGGACGAAGTTATGATGACGAACAATTACCGGAAATTCATTGTCAAAGACGGCACAGTTGACATCTGTCGGGCATGTCACCGGCCGGGTGAATCAATCAGACATATTATTTCCGGGTGTTCTCGTCTAGCTAATGGAGAGTACTTGCATAGACACAACATTGTAGCCAGGATAATTCATCAACAACTTGCTCTGAAATACAACCTTGTGGAATCGGAGGTGCCGTACTACAGGTATATGCCCGACCCAGTTCTCGAAAATGGCCATATCACATTGTACTGGGAGCGATCCATCATCACTGACAGGACTATTGTTGCCAATAAGCCTGATATAGTGATGGTGGATCGATCAGAGCGGCGTGCAATGATTGTTGACATAACCATCCCGCATGATGAGAACCTCGTGAAAGCCGAGAAAGATAAACAAATCAAGTACCTTGAGTTGGCTCACGAGGTTGTCGACATGTGGGAAGTGGATTCAGCAATCATTGTACCGATAGTCGTGACAGCCAATGGCTTAATAGCCAAGAGCCTCGACCAACACCTCAAGAGGCTCTCGTTAGGCAGCTGGATCAAGGGCTTGATTCAGAAAGCGGTACTGCTGGACACGGCTCGCATTGTCAGGAAGTTCCTCTCTCTGGAGCCCTGACCGCCGGTAGCTTGGACCCTGTTCCCGATACCGGTGGGCTACTATTTTTTATATTTTTAAATGTTTTTGTTTTTTTTTTATACAAATATTTAAAAATTTAAATTATATGTAAGGAAGGTAAATAAAAGAAATAATAATAATAATAATAGCCTTTTATTCCATAACATAGGGTTACAATAGGTCCCTAAGTTCGGTGTGCCTTTTGGCATAGGCCTCCTCCAATTCCTTCCAGTGGGTTCTGTCCCTTGCTACTCTCAACCAGAATGGTCCCGCTGTCTGTTTCAAGTCATCTTCCCATCTCCTGACTTGACGACCTCTACTTCTTTTGCCGACTCTTGGTTGCCATAGGGTAACTTGCTTGCTCCATTTGTCAATGGGGTGGCGTAGCATATGTCCAGCCCATCTCCATTTTTGGGCGTCTATCCGGGTAAGAATATCTGTGACTTTTGTTCTTGTTCTTATGCATTCGTTCCTTACTCTGTCTTTGATTTTTAACCCAAGCATGCTTCTTTCCATGGCGCGTTGGCATTTTGCTAGCCTTTCCCTCTGCTGGAGTGTTGTTGACCAAGTTTCACAGCCATAAGTAAGAACTGGCAAAATGCAGGTGTCGAATGTTTTCTTTTTTATGTGAATGCCTAGATCCTTGTTTTTCACTATTTCCTTCAGTGACCAGTATTTTTTCCATCCTTGGGCTATTCGTCTGTTTATTTCCTTTGACATTACATCTGAGGGGGATATTATCTGCCCTAAGTATATATATTCTTTGACATATTCGATCTTGTTGCCATCTACCATAATGTCTACTTCCTTTGAGTTTGTCATCAATTTTGTTTTGCTGGCATTGATTTTCAGACCAACTTCTCTACTGATATTTGCTAGGCTCTGCATCATTTGTTCTATTTCTGTTGGGTTCTCTTCAAGGAGAACTAGGTCATCGGCGAATCTCAGGTGGTTAAGGCGAGCTCCGTTGATGTTCAGACCTAAGTGGTCCCAATTTAGCTGACTAAAGATGTGTTCGAGTACGGAGTTAAATAACGTAGGCGAGAGAGGATCACCTTGGCGTACGCCCTTTTTGATAGGAAATGATTCACCTGTTGATTCTAGTTTAATACTGGCCTTACTGTATTGATATACACTCTTTAGTAATTCTATATAGTTACTCTGAACCCCTTGTTGTTTAAGGCTCCGCCATATGTATTGGTGCCTGAGACTGTCGAATGCCTTTGAGTAATCTATAAACGCCAAGTAAATTTGTTTATTGAATTCATTATACTTCTGTATCAGCTGTTTAATTGTGTGGATGTGGTCTATTGTGTTGAAGTCTTTTCTGAATCCTGCCTGCTCTACAGGTTGGCTTTCGTTTAGTGTTAATGATATTCTTTCCAGTATCACTTTAGCAAATACTTTGTATATGTTTGATATTAGAGAAATTGGCCTATAATTGCCAATCTCCTCTCTAGGGCCTTTTTTGTGAAGTAGAATTATGTGACACTCGGTCCATTCTTCTGGAATTTGCATTGTTTGTAGAATTTCATTGAAAAGTTTTGCCAGTACAGGACTGACTTCCTCTAGGGTACCCTTGAGCAATTCATTAGGTATCTTGTCCGGCCCTGGGGCTTTCTCGGGTTTTTGGGAATTTATTGCCTTGATTACTTCTGAAATAAGAATTTCTGGTACTTCGTCTACTTTGTTTTCTTTTGCTTCGTTTACTTCCAGAATCGTGACCAACTCTGAATCATCTTTATCAGAATACAATAGGCGGTAATAGTCCGTAGCTAGTTTATGTATTGAGAGTCGATTGGTCAAGTGAGATTGGCGTTGCTTTAGTTTTGGTATCCATTCTTTCCCAAATTCGCTTAGTTGTTTCATAGCCTTTTTTGTTCCGCCTGTTCTTTTTATACTTTCTTCCAACACTCTATTTCTTTTCTCCTTACGGTCTTTCCTCATATTCTCCTTAATTTCCTTGCTAAGGCTTGCAAGTTTTTCGCGTCTTTCTTTGTCTCCTTTATTTGATATTAGTAGAAGTCGGAAGTCGGAGTAGGAAGTCGTGGTGGCCTAGTGGTTAAAACACCAGCCTCTCAAGTATGAGTGCGCGGGTTCGATTCCAGGTCAGGCAAGTACCAATGTAACTTTTCTAAAGTTATATGTACTTTCTGAGTATATCTTGGAAACCATTGACTGAAGGTGAAGGAAAACATCTTGAGGAAACCTGGACTTTAAGTCTGAAATCGCCAACCCGCATTGAGCAAGCGTGGTGATTACGCTCCATCCTTCTCTGTATGAGAGGAGACCTGTGCCCAGCAGTGGGACGATAAAAAGGTTGATGATGATGATGATGATTTGATATTAGTGTTCTTCTTTCGTCTAATAGTTTTAGTGTCTCTTTGCTTAAATAGCTTTCTTTGCTTCTGGGTTTGTTGACTAGCATCTCTTTCATTTTGTTTTCCAATCTCCTGTATTTAATCCCAGTTTCTGCGTCGGAAGTAATAATATCATTCAATTCAATTCAATTCAATTATATTTATTTGCACAGAAAGTAGGTATACAAAATAATGATGTTTACATAATGTCAGATCCTTATACTATCTACCTTAAATTAGGCATGCAAATTTTGAATAGTTACATTAAATGAGTCATTAAATTATTACATTGTCTATTATTTTTAACATTTTATATTTATTTGGGAAGAGAGGAGTCATTTAAAAAATCATTTACAGAGTAATAACATTTTTCTAATAAAAGAGCTGTAAGCTTCTTTTTAAATGTTATCATTGGGTAATTTTTAAATTCATTGGGAATCTTATTAAAAACAATTGGAGCCATGGCAAAAATACTTTTTTTAAACAATGCAGTATTACAACCGTCAATTCTTAACAAATTCTTATATTGGCTTCTTATAGGTCCTTTTCTAGTTTCTGACACTGTTACAAACTCATGCTTGTTCAGTTTTACAAAAACAGCTAATTCCAAAATGTATATTGATGGAAAAGTTAAAATTTTCAGAGACTTAAACCTAGGCACACAACTGTCTGTCATTTTAAGACTACACATAGCTCTTATGCAGCGTTTCTGAGCCTTAAATACCTGTTCTCTCATACAACAATTACCCCAGAATATAACTCCAAATCGTAAGATTGATGCTACTATACCATGATATGCCATAACTGTTGTTTTCATATTCACTTTTTTGGATATGTTGAACAAAATATATGCAGATGTACTTAATTTTTACACACCTCTTCTGCATGAGGTTTCCATGTCAATTGGCTATCTATTAATATTCCTAAAAATTTTGCAACCGTTACTTGTTCCAGTTTTTGTCTATTATATTCTATGGTCAAATTTTGTACAGATAATCTTTGGTAGAAGTGCATTATATATGTCTTTGATAAATTAATTAATAAATTGTTCATGTCAAGCCATCGTATTATGTCTTTAAGGGTATCATTTATATTGTCTTCATAATTTGCTACGTCATCACGTTTTATTAAAGCTGTGCTGTCGTCAGCAAATAAAACCATTGGATGCTGAATATGACGGGGTAGGTCATTTATATATAGCAGAAATAGGAGTGGGCCCAGTACACTGCCCTGTGGTACACCATATCTAATAACCCTGGCCTGAGATAAATACTTTCTTTCGCATTTAGTTTTAATACAAATTCTACTAATTTCCGTGTATTGTATTCGATTACAGAGGTACGATTTTATGAGATTTAGGGCATTTCCTCTAATACCGTATGCGTCAAGCTTATAGATAAGTGTTTCATAATGGACACAATCGAATGCTTTAGTCATATCGGTGTAGATTGCACATACTGGATTTCTTATATCGACGTTCTCTATTACAGTTTTAAGTAACTTAAAAATAGCTGTATTTATGCCCTTATTTTTTCTGAATCCTTTCTGCTCATCACATAAAATGTTGTATTTCGTTAGAAACTTGTCAAATAATTCATAGATTATCTTTTCTATAACCTTGGAAAAGATTGGGATTAAGGCGATTGGTCTATAATTGCTTAATTCCTCCTTGGTACCTTTTTTGTAAAGTGGTTTAACAATAGTTGTCTTAAGAGCTGTTGGAAACACACCAGAACAGAAACATAAGTTGATTATGTGACTTAGGTGACCTGCAATATTGTTTGACGCGAACTTTACCACTTTAGTAGCTATTTCATCATAACCGAAACTATTTTTATTTTTTAATGATTTTATTGATTTTAAAACGTCTTGCGATACTACTGGAGATATAAAAATTGAATTAAAATTCTTGGTTAGATTAAAAGTTTTATTAATTCCTGTACTATTATCTTTGATCTGGTCTACAAAAAAATTATTGAAAGTATTCGCTATTTGGTTTGGGTCATTAATAATGCTGTCTCTGACTTTAATCTGTGATATGGGTTCGGAATAACGTAATTTGTTGTCAATAATCTGCCAAGAAGCTTTTGATTTGTTACTAGAGGAACTGATAAAATAACTATTTTGAGCCCTTTGTGTTAACGTTACCACTTTTCGAAAACGTTGAGAGTAGTTTTTAAAAATTGCTTTATTTTCTTTTGTTCGGCTTTGTCTGTATTGCCATAATAATTGTCTTTGCCTTTTGCTGCATACTCGTATACCACGCGAAACCCATTTAATCTTCTTATTTGCTTTTAAAGTAATCATCTTATAGGGAAAACAAAGATCATATAGCAATCGGAATTGCTCGAGAAAATAATCATACGCTTTGTTGGCATCGTCTGTATCATATATGTCCGAAAATGAAATACATCGAAGGTAATTGTTAAATTTTTCTAAATTGTCCTTCGATAAGTCGCGCTTCCTAATACGCCACGAACCTATCCTACAAGTTTTGTTCACCTTTACTTCTAAAATTTGAGCAGTATGGTCAGACAACGCCAAGTCAATTATTTCACATTTACATTTTAACTGAAAACTACATCCAAAATTATCTAGGCAACTATTACTGCACAGTCTTGTTGGTTGTTGTAGTTGTAATTTGAGATTATAAGCTAAAAGGAAGTGTTCAAAGTCAAGGGAAATGTTATTATGTTTTAATATGTCTATGTTGAAGTCTCCGCATATAACCATTTTCTTATTTGACTTTAGGCATAGTGTTTTTAAGATGTTATCTAGGTTTTCATAAAATGAACTTAAATTACTTAAGTTAGGTGGTCTATAAATACATAAAATAATCAATTGATGGTTGAGTAATTCTACTGCACAACATTCGATAGTGTTCGTTACTGAATAGCGAGAAATGTCCAATTCTTTATATTCTAAGTATTTTTTTACAATTATGCAGGCGCCTCCGCGTTTTTTTGCTTTTCTTGAATAACAGGCGGCCAGTTTGTAGTTGGATATATTAACAAGTTTTTCTTGCCCAAATATTATAAAATGTTCCGTTTTGCAGATTATGTCTATATGTTTTTGTTTCTTACATAGTTCTTGCAGATGAACCGTTAATAGATCCGACTTGTTCAAAAGGCCAGCAATATTTTGATGCAAGATAAATATACTATTATGAACGAAAAAAGTCATTTGAGTTATTAAGACGGCCAGTACGCTTATTGGACATAGTACAATCATAAGTCAAATCCAGATTGGAGTCCAAGATCTCAGCGTAAGCGTTCAGATTCGCGTTAAAATACAATTTTAGATCAACCAGAATGTTATCCATAATATTATCATATATCTTTCTCATTCCATATTTATTGACTCTGCCAGTAGTGTAGGAGAACATCTCAAGTGTTAGGTCACGATTGCTGTCGAAGATGTATGCATACTTATGGCTCTGATTGTCCAAATGAAGTAGGTTATTGAACAATTCAGCTTTGAAGTTGTATATTGGTGAACCTGTCTTATAAGTTGGGAGACAGATCACTATATTGGTGTAAGTTATTCTTCTGAACATTTCATTTAACATCTTTATTAAATCCATATAGTTGTTATAATATGCATTAATATCATTTTCTCCTATGAAGAGTAAGCAGTAGTCATTTAAGGTAAATTCCTTTAATTTTTGTTCAATACCATTTATGAGCTGCATTACGTTGGAGTTTGGCATAATATAATGACAGTAGTGAAAGTACTTCGAGAAAACATCCTCAACTAAAGAAGTAGTATCTTTAGTTTTACTGCCGCTCAAAATGCACAGTTTATTCTTTTGCACAGACTTCAATTTTACATTTACAATTGGTTCTCTATGGGTAGGGCTAGGGACGTTTCGTTGCGTTTTGTTTGTCGTCTGACTGCGGCAAGGCGTGCTAATGGTTTGTGTTGCTTTATTTTGCTTACTTATAATATCACACTCATGACGACGATGGTGTTGTTCGCGTTTCTGGATCGGGGTTTTTGGAGAACTTATACTATGCAAGGTTTTCTTGTTGCGTGTCGGAGTGGATAATTTTTTATCAGGCGTCAAGCATATCTTCTTACATGTATTAACAGTTTTAAACATTTTTTCTAAGTCAGTTTTGAGACGAGAATTCTCAGAGTTTAAATCTTCGATTTCTTTATGTGCGCTTAGTAATTGATTTTTAAGCATTTTTATTTCCTCAGTTAATTCGCGAACTTCGTCAATTGTATTGTGGAAGCTGTCAGGAATACTCAACATTGTTGTGTCGAGTATAGTTTTGTCGCTGTTGATGCTCATATTTTTGTCAAGGTCTGTTAGTGAGCTCGATCTACATGGTTTACGGTAGGTGATGTTATTGTTGCTGGAATCCATATTTACTGTCTTATCGTGGCACCCTCGGTTATGAATTTATCGAAGGAATGTTTTCAATTTGATCGATGAACTAAACATAAATTAGAAATTCACAAAAAGTCGAACTTCTTAACCGTGGTTTGAACTTGCGACCAGTTGTGTACCAGCGAAGTGTCTGGGTTTCTTACGCCACCGGACTAACTTCAACTTGGTTATCTTGGTTGAAATAGTGGTACACATTAATTACTTCCAATTATTTGAATGTTTGAGACGGTTACTATGACTCATGCGATAAGATTTTTTTTCTACTGTTGACGGTGGAAAAAAATACTGGTCACTGTTTTTGTTATATAATTTATAGTATTTTACATTATTTTGTTCACTTTTGATGATTGTTTGTATTAGAAACAGCTTGTACGTTCACCAAGAGCTAGTTTTTTAGTTAGCTTTTAGAGTAGTTTGTTTTTATTCGCTTTTTGAGAATGACTTTGTTTTTATTAGTATTGATAGTTCTCTTTAAAATCTCTTTTTTTAGGGGTCACTTAACTTGTCTTCACTTATCATTTATTGGTTTTTATTGTTGACTTTTTTTTATCGACGTTAATTATGTTTTGTTTTAATACATAATTTCTGCACAGTTTGTGTATTATACTCGTAGATAACACTTGTCACTTATTCAATAAACATTGTTTTATGATTCCACGTACTTTTATTCACTTTCATACACTAATAATATTTTTTAAGCTTTTTTTACACAGAGCGTTTTTTTTCGCGTCGAGCTAGATGCAGCGCGATCTACCCACTCAATCATTGAGTGATTCTTTTGTGCGGGGGTTAGAGGAATAACTATGTTCTGGTATTTGATACAGTTTATTATTATTTGCTAGGTTTTTCCTGGATCTTTTGGGTTGGTTTAGGTTTAGGCAGCTTCTTACCATACGGTGGTCTGTGTTAAAGTTGAGTTGAGTATCTGTGAACGCCCGTGCTTTGTTGGTTATAATGAAATCAATTTCAGTTTTGAATTTTGCACCTGGGGAGGACCACGTCCATTTGCTTTTGGTTTTTTTGTAAAAGCGTGAGTTCATTAAAAAAAGGTTATTTTCCATCATGAATTCTACTAGTTTCTGTCCATTTTGGCTTCTTTTGCCGTGCCCAAACTTCCCGATTGAGGATTCTTCTCCAATTTGCCTTTCTCCCACTTGTGCGTTAAAGTCGCCCATGATTATTATGTTGTTGTTGTAGTGCGGTTTTATTGCTTCTGAGATACTCTCATAGAAATATTCTATGTCGGATTTTTCCGCTTGTTCTGTTGGGGCGTATATTTGAAAGATGGCCCAGTCTTTCTTGTAGCCAGGGAATTTTAAATGAACTACCGCAATTCTATCGGAAACTCCTTCAAATCCCATTATGTTCTTCTTCAGTTTAGATTTAATAAGGAAACCTACTCCTTTTTGTCCGGTGTGTTCTCCTTTGTGGAACATGATATAGTCTTTCCTCTCTTCTATTATTTCTCCTGGCCTTCTCATCTCGCTGATGCCCATTATGTCCCATTTTAAGTTGGATATAGCTATTTCTAGTTCTTTTAGACTCTCTTCGGTTCTTAGTGTCCGAGTATTCAGTGTGCAGACATGTATATGTTCGTTGATTTTTTTATCTTGTTTTATCTGTATTGTTTTCTTTTTGTGTATATTTTTAAAGGGAAGGTTTGCTTTATGAAGTCTCGAATCGTAATGTTTTGATTTAGATGGAGGGTGTTTGTCTTCTTCCCCCACGGTGACAAGCCGGCTTGGGGTGCGATTTGTGGGTGTTATGTTTGGTAAAGTGGTCGTTGGGGTTATTTGGGCCGGGAACGATAATAGACTTAAATACAAACACTACACTGGAGCAAGGAGAAACCAGATCTGATACCGAAGCAGAACAGAGCAATGCAAACGATGCTTTGATCTGCACCATGTAATCTCAACGAATTATCTCCGCGGCTTACGCACTCATTACATAAATTACTATCCATTGACTAAATAGTATTGTTTTGATGATATACTGTTCAAAACCACCATATTAAGTAATTTATTTTAATAATTGGTCATTAAAATAAATAACTTGCTATACTTGTAATGTGAACCATTTGTACTTTTACAATTAAGGTTTTATTGTGTGTGCGGTGGCTGAGAAATGAAACATTAAGTTTTGTAGATATTTACGGAAGTGGCTCATTGATATTCATCACCAGATGCCTATATAAGCCTCATATCTATAACTTTTATTCCTCATTTACTGATTCCTTATTAAAACTATCGTTACTAATTAAACGATCAAACGTGTTTTGAAAACTGTGTAAACGCCCCGGCCAATATAAATTGACAATAAATATAAAATATGTGTTCGTTGTTTTAAGTTTTTGTTTGCAACACCAAATCAGTCAGTGTAAATACATTACTGTAAGGGTTCTATAAAATATAGTTAGGTAAGGAAGACACGTGTTCACCAAAACGCAGGAAGGCGGAGGCATTCTTGGTGGTAGGCCATAACATCGGCTGCCGGCAGAAGTTATCACCCACCAGACAAAGTCTTGCCGCCAAGCGATTCGTCGTGTTTCGTCATGATGTCTGGTGAAGCCGTACGGAGGACGGGTCTGAGCAGTTGTGTTGAGATGTATGCGACAAATGTTGTTGTGTCGGAAGTTTGGTCGTGGAGAGTCTCCAGATCAATCTCCATCTGGCGCAGCATCGTTGGTCGTGTTGTTGGGTTTAACATTGCATCACCTCGCTCAACTGTCGTCATCCTTCCTATTCCTAAGTTTTTAAGTGAATGGGCTTAATAAACTAGTGCGCTTTACCATCAACGATTGCATCACTGCTTACCATCACGGGATTGCAGTCAAGCACTAGTTTATAATAATTAAAAAAATATATATATAAACCGATTATTTTATTTAAACAGTTACACAGATCTTTTTGTGTTTGCTGAGTTTTTTTTTTTTGTTTTGGCCACTGAGCCGGTTCCGACTATTACAGACGTTTGCACGTCAATTAACTTTAATCATCGTTTATCAATAAACCCCTTAAACACTGGTGTTTAATCATAAACCATGATTAAAGTTAGGTGACGTTAAAGAGTCAAAAATGTAT
Organism: Sesamia nonagrioides; assembly: GCA_017933935.1. Lineage (NCBI taxonomy): Eukaryota > Metazoa > Arthropoda > Insecta > Lepidoptera > Noctuidae > Sesamia > Sesamia nonagrioides. The sequence continues at coordinate 125,239 of JADWQK010001324.1, read as the reverse complement.
GGGAAAATAATCGCTAATCACCAGTTAACTTTGAACAACGTTTATGATTATGGGGAATATCTGTAGAACCGTTACTACATTATAAGTTTAGTAACATGACACCCCGGCTATTTGATAGAAAAAAACCGCAATGTCTAAAGATTTATTTAAATTTTTATAAAATAGTTTACGTAAAACGTTTATAGTTTTTGTAGTGTGTGTGTTATTGTAATAACCTATTTTTCCTATTTCTCATACTTGTATAAGACCAAGATCGATGGTTACCTCCTTACTTTCTTTTAGTTTTCCTATGGTTTCGTTCCTAAAGGGTAAAAACGGGACCATAATTACTAAGACTCCATTGTCTGTCTGTTTGTCGGCAGTATATTTAAGGGAGCCTCCATACAACAAACGTGATTTTTATAGATAATGTTACGGTTCCAGTTGTTTTCTTTTTTAATTATTAAAATTAATTATGTCACAGTTAAACTACATCAGTACTGAGCATCCAGTTGACAGCCTCCGTGGTGTGGCGGTAGCGGACGCGGCCGCTACGCAAGGTGGCGCGGGTTCGATCCCCGTACAGTGCAAGTATTTGTATGCATGAATATGAATATTTGCACTGGTCTGGTCGTGCCTCGGAAAGCACGTTAAGCCGTTGGTCCCGGTTGCCATACGAACATCTAGTGGCAGTCGTTACGGGTTGTTGGAGCCCTCAAAAGTCCCACAGTTGGTCTAACTGCACTGCTTCGATGTCGCCTTCGGGTTGTGGAGGTTAGACGGCAGTCGCTTCACGGAAAATATCGAAGTTTAGCCATATCAGCAGTTGGACTGGTATAAGCGGACCCCAGACTCCAAAGCTGAAAATGCTTCGGAGGCGACTGGGATTAACGCTGTGATGATGATGAGTACTGAGCATCCAATGATCCAATGGTTTGATATGAAAGTCTTCCAAAATTTTACCATGAACAGTAAGCGTTGGAGCCAGCAAGGTCCTAGACATTATGTGGAGCTGTATGTACATACACTTTTTATAGTGAAACATAGCGTGATGGTAAGTTAGAACTAAGAAACAGCCACTAAAACGCATTACACACCCGTGCACACGTGTTGCCCGCCGACACGTCGGCGGCTTACCGTCGTGGCTAGCGTATGCAAGCGCTCAATTGCCCGGCGACATTTCAGCTGTAGTGACGTGCTAGTATTTTAACTGCCAAATAAGTTTCTGAAGTCGAGCCGCCGACATGCCGCAGGCAAAATTTTACGACTTGCAGTGACTGAAGCAGCCAACTTAGCGTCGGTCTACGTGAACTCCGTCTGATGTGCCGACATCTCTTTGAGAGGCGCGTGCAATAAAACGCCCCGTCGACCCTGGTCCCGGGTATTTACCGGGCAGGCCTGCGCCTACGGTGGCCGGGAGTTCGATATTGTCTCCCGACCAGGGCGCCCCCTCTGGCGGCTAGAAGCGTAAAAGTGCTGAGATTCCCGCTCCTTCACGCGCTCCACCTCCTGCTTTCCCAGCATCACTGCTTCGCAGAAGGAGGTAACGGATATTAGGCAGGCCTTATGATGTTATGAAAATTATAATTAAAATTTTATTGTTTAGGATAACATTATAATACTTATACAGTAATATTCACCTGATTTGGAAATTTAAAGGAACGCACTTTGGATACAATATAAATATACTGTGCTTTGGAGTAGGTTACTACTGCCAATTCTTTAAATCTGCTGAAAAAAGACTATGGCGGCTACATCAGCCTAAGCGAATATTTTTGCTAGGTCCAACTCCAAAAGCTTATGAATATGATCCATAAACTTATGAATAAAATAAAGAGTGTGGGCCCGAGCACACAGCCCTGGGGAACTCCGTAGTTAAGTTAACTGGCATAGCCGCTGTACTTTTCTCTCAATCGAATCCTTTGTGCGGGGTCTTCACATACGACAATGGTGGCAAAACCACCACAAAGCTAACCCTTGGAGACCAGTTACTTCCATTTTTAGGGTTCCGTAGCCAAATGGCAAAAACGGAACCCTTATAGATTCGTCATGTCTGTCTGTCCGTCTGTCCGTCCGTATGTCACAGCCATTTTTTCCCAAAACTATAAGAGCTATACTGTTGAAACTTGGTAGGTAGATGTATTCTGTGAACCGCATTAAGATTTTGATGCAAAAATAAAAAAAAATAATAGTATTGGGGGCTCCCCATAATTAGAACTGAAACTCATTTTTTTTTTCATCAAACACATAAGGGTGGGGTATCTATGGATAGGTCTTCAAAATATTATCGAGCTTTCTAAATTTTTTTTCTAAACCGAATAGTTTGCGTAACAGACGCTTTCAAAGTGGAAAAAGTTGGTCCCCTCTAACTTCTAAAATAAGAAAATTAAAAATCTAAAAAAAAAAACATATGATGTACATTACTATAAAAACTACCAACGAAAATTGTTTTGAACGAGATCTAGTTAGAAGTTTTTTTTTAATACCTCGTACTTACATCGTAAACCGCTTATTACCGCGTAATCTTTCATAAGAATAACTTAAATCCTTTAATTTCATAAATCACTGGTACGGAACACTTGGACGGTTTTTTTTTATATGAAATACGCATTGACAACATATTAAAAGCTGTTGTTCGATCACGTTACCTGTGCATTTATAAACAGCCGTACCTTCGTATCCACAATAAACTGAAGGCATTCTTCGTTGACCAGTACATGTGAAAGCCATTTTGACTTTTTATCAAGCCATTTTCAAGGAAATTTTGAAGACTGTTGTTCAAAATTTTCTCCAGGATTTTGTAAAGGGTCTTAAGTAAAGATATCGCTTGATAATAATTATCGCATGATTGAAAGATTGTGCATATATCCCGGTTTTTACTACCCTAGAAACTCTCCTAGTCGTGGCACTTATTTTGTACAAAAACATAACTGCTACAGCAATTGCATTTTTATATTTAAACGGTGTCTTACTATTCGTGACTCCATCCAAGATCGATCCAAGTGTTGAATTGTGTTCGAAATCCTTACTAATATTATAAATCCGAAAGTGAGTTTCCGCGTACATGCCGTAACTACTGAACCGATTGCTTTGAAATTTTGCAGACGTAAAGTTAGAAGTCCGGTTTAAATAATGGGGTACTTTTAATCCCAGAAAAAATTGATATTCCGAATTCCGAGAGGGAAATCTAAAAAGCGCAATATAACCGAATTCCACGCGGGCGAAGCCGCGAGAATCTAGTTTGTAATAATTTTATTAACCTCACCTTCATCTGTTGGGGGCAAATTAAATTGGCAACTTTTTGTCTTTCTATCTTTCATAACAAAAAGTTGTGCCTGCGCTATAAATGACAGACTAATAATGGCAGATAATCAGCCACAGTAATGATACAATGTTTGATTTATTTAATACTCAATAGTAAAATGTATTAAAATATAATAAAGTAATGATTTAATGTTTGATTGATACTGTGTTTTATGTTACAGCTCGACTTCTACTTCTACCAGTTTCTCACAAACAGATATTAACCTAGTTTCAGAGAAAGATAGATTCTGACTGGATATTTGGCCAACCAATACTTATTGCGTTAAAAGGACAGAAGTGCCCCTTTCCCCCAGTAAGTAAAATGATTCAGGCTCATGGCATGTTGGCATTATTTCGCTATACGTATCGCATTGCGGGGTCAGAAGTGAAGTATTTACTAAGCCAGAACAGATAGACACTGTCATAAGTAATTTCAGAAAAAAAAGTGAGATACTTAAACTTTACTCAACCTTGATGCTATAACAAAAATATTTCAACGAAAAACAGAACGTCCCGATCTTCAGACGACAGCACATCAAGATACTGCAATGTATCAAATTCCTTTATATAATTTCCAATTTTATTGCCAAAGCATTAAGGCTCAAGATTTGTTGGGAATATTTGACAATTTCGGATAGATTAACCTCCTATCATCCATATTATTTCCATAATTTACAAATACGACTTCCACTTTGACTATACAACCTAGATCGTTTGCCATCAACCATGCCAGTAGGTGTTCAAGGTTATGTCCCTCTTTCCTGACTATATGACCGAAAAACTCAAATATTCTGCTTAGACAGATTCTTTTACAAAAATTATTTTAAAGTAAGTTAGGATGATGACATCGACGCATTGGAGATAACTCCGCCGTTCAAGCTTTTCGCGGTATGCAATTGGAAGAACTAAGGACCGGAATTACTTCATATTTATAATTTCTCAATAGACGATCAGACTCGTTCAAACATCTTGAGTTGCCTGAGGTCTAGTCATGCTTTTACAACGTTGCTTTCCAATCTGGAGAGCACGAGCGCCGCCTTCAGCGGCGGCTCTACATGGGAATCGTGCAATCGATGGCCCTGTATGGGGCTCTCACGCCGTGGGCCCGTGGTAACGCTCGTAGGGGTGTCACCACCATCGAGGCAATCCGGCCGGTACTGGCAGACTGGTTCGGGAAAAGGCACGGCTCCCTGACGTTTCGGGCGACACAGGTACTCTCGGAGCATAGTTGCTTCGGAAAGTACCTGTGTCGCATAAACAGGGAACCGGACGCCCGGTGTCACTACTGCGTCGACTGCCGGGAAGACACAGTGCAGCATTCCCTGGCAGAGTGTGCCGCTTGGGAGGAGCTGCGCCGTGCCCTCACTTCTGAAGTAGGCAGTGACCTATCGCTGCCGGCCGTAATTGAGTCGATGGTCGGCAGCGAAGAGGCCTGGGATGCCGTGGTTTCCTTCTGCGAAACAGTCGTCTCGCAGAACCACCTGGTTAGCCAAATTCCTACTTCTGATAGGCCACCATGATACTCTTAAATGAAAAGTAATATGCCTGCGGAGCAGCTTACAGAAGCTGAATATGCTCATGACAAAATAATAAAATGGATAAATGATGCTTACTATGAACTACAATTGGATGTTTTTGTAATTTCAATTAGAATTAACTAAACACCCATTTACGCGCATTCATTTGTGATCATCTGAAAATACAATCGTTTTAGATAAACAGCTTTTACTACCAATAGTCTCATTATTAGAAAATACCTTGGATTTATCTGGATAACATTCCATTTGACAAATCGTGCTAATGTTTTATCAGAATAGATTAATTCATCTACATAAGGCAATTACCTGAGGTCATTGCCTTATGCCATACGCCCTACGCCCGGACGCACATTATTTTGGGAATGATTGTTATTAGTAAAACTTAACGAAAAGCAAGTACACTCCTAATACCTTTAATTTGAGAGAATCGATAGAAAGAAAGCAACAATGATTAACAGCAATCCTCATCTACATTGACGGTAAAGCATGACTAGACCTTTTTTTTTTGTTTCCTGGGTGGAAAATTCTCATGGATGTCCACCGCCCTGGGGCGGGCGACGGGGTCTGTCAGACTCTTACTGACTAAAAACCGCCCCGGTGTTCAACCTAACACCTACAGCGGGGGTTGCGAGAATGAACACTGCTTCCGTAACCCCCGATTGGTGCTGGCCCGCCACTGCGGGCCTCTTCGAGTCAGAAGGGGAATGAGGTGTATGACTCTCCCCATGACGTCTAAGAGTGGCGCGCGTGGAACAGATGTCCCCGGGTCTGTCGCCCCTGGACCCGTTTAGGGGGGCTGGAAGAGGCCGTTAACCACCCTCCGCTGACGCCCGGTGCACCTGCTGCGGGCCGGGTGAGAGGACGAGATCTCCCTCTCCCTTTCCGCAGCCAAGTTCATGAGCACACTCCCCACGCTCTCGACGCTGCTCCGCAGACAATACTTATTCATTTAGCTCATCATGATGGCCTGTCGGGGGTAGGAACTTTAATAGTTGTGTTACCTACCTATACTAGCTTTAGAACTCGCTTAGCCCTCTGATGGGTAACTTACCTATGGAGAGAGTAACACCTAGTCTTTCATTCGTTCGGTTTGGGGTGGATTACGCTAAGCTAGACCCCATGTTGAACCAGAACAGCAAAGATTTTTTATTTGCTTCGAGGCACGTGCTACACACCTGGTCAGTGACCTTTCTAATGAATCGTATTTATGTACAATAAAAATATCTATTTCACGCCCCAGTAAGCCTGTAGTCTGTTTCCTGTAATGGAAAAGCTATGGGCCCAGATGATATACCAGTAGAAGTATGGAAGTGTTTAAAAGGAGATGGATGTATGTGGCTGACTTTATTCTTCAATAAGTTGTTGCATGAAGGAGAGATCCCACAAGAATGGTGCAATAGTTCACTAGTGCCCATCTTTAAGAATAAAGGTGATGTACAGGACTGTAACAACTATCGAGGGATAAAGCTCATGTCACATAGTATGAAGGTATGGGAGAAAGTGATTGAGAAAAGATTGCGAGAGGAGAGTGAGATTACCCCAAACCAGTTTGGGTTTATGCCAGGTCGAGGAACAATGGACGCCACTTTTGCACTCCGCCAAGTGTGCGAGAAGTACAGACGTGCACACAAGAACTTGCACATGGTGTTCATTGATCTGGAGAAAGCGTATGATAGGGTACCTCGTGATGTGCTGTGGTGGGCCCTGAAAGAGAAAGGTTTGCCTGGGAAGTATGTAGAGTTAATTCGTGCTATGTACAGTCGATCTCGTACCTACGTCCGGTCGGCTGCTGGCAATACCGACGAGTTCAGTGTGGCGGTAGGCTTGCACCAGGGATCGGCTTTAAGTCCGTACCTCTTCCTGTTGATTATGGACGCTCTTACGTCGGACATCCAGGAGGAGGCACCCTGGTGCATGCTGTTCGCCGATGACATTGTTCTCGTCGGTGAAGATGGACCTGAGATCCAGAGCAGATTGGAGAAATGGCAACAGAAGCTGGAGAATGTTGGCTTGAAAATCAGCAGAACCAAAACCGAATATATGTTCTGCGATTTCGGCGGTCTCTCCACTTCTGGAGCCATAGCGCTTGATGGCGCACTCCTACCAATTTGCTCCGACTTTCGGTATCTCGGTTCACTCGTACAAAGCGATGGCGGAATAGATCGGACGGTTAAGCACAGAATTAACACTGGATGGATGAAATGGCGGCAGGTCACGGGAACAATCTGCGACTCCCGCATTCCCCTTAAACTTAAGGGGAAAATATATAAAACCATGATCCGACCTGCTGTCTTGTATGGATCAGAATGTTGGGCTACGAAAGGGATGAATGAAAGGCAATTGCATGCAGCCGAGATGAGAATGCTAAGAGGGATGTGTGGTGTTACACGAATGGATATAATAAGAAATGAGTACTTATGAGGAAGTCTGAAAGTGGCACCGGTAGCTGAAAAGTTGTGTGGAAATCGGTTGTCCTGGTACGGGCATGTGTTACGGAGAACTGAGGAGAATGTCGTGAGGAGAGTCTTAATTATGAATGTTGATGGCTATAAGAGTAGGGTAAGACCAAAGAAACGATGGATGGAATGTGTGAAGGATGATATGACTAAGAAGGGAGTGACTGCGGAGATGGCTTCTGATAGGGATGCATGGAAGAAAAAGACATGTTGCGCCGACCCCAAATAAATTGGGATAAGGGCAGGAGAATGATGAGTAAGCCTGTAGTCAGTCGTAGGTGTTTAGGTGTAATTACTACATTTTTTAATACTTTTTAAGTAATATTGATACTGATAATTTAGAACTCCCTTTTTAATTTAATACCCCAATTGTCAACTCGAGTAAATATCGTCTTCTTCTTCAGCTTGTAGAGGTCCACTAGTGGACAAATTAGGCCTCCCCCAAGGCTTTCCACAATGACCGATCTTGTGCTGCCCGCATCTATCAGCTCCACGCAACTACGAGTCCTACTGACATCACACTAATTCTACATCTCGCAAGCAGAGTTTACCGTGCAATAAGTATACATACAACTTCCCATCATCAACCATGGGCAAGTGCCCGCCAGACATAACACTCGTCTGGTCGGAGGATCCTCCCCTTTCTACGGAGGATGGGTAAACTCACTGTTCCTCATGCCTCCAAACTGGTGAACCCCGAGCATGAACATCAGCGCAGCCTTCGTGCAACAACTTCAGCGTGACGTCATCATCATCTCTTCAGTATTGGATAAAATTGAAGCCACACTAAATTCCTGTCCTCTGTCTCCTGTTTGCCCTGATCGTCATGATTATACCCTGGTTACTTCCTTATTGGTCAACCACTAACTGCGTCAGCTGGCGATAACTTATGTGATGTTCCAGCCTGATTGAAAGTGCTTCCAAGGCCAAGGGCATGTTATGAACTCATACTCCGAAATTCACACACACCTACTAATAGCGACATCTCGTGGCAAAAAATGACACTATATGCTACGCAATAGCAAATTCTCGATCATAATTGGGTTCTATCCAGAATATTGTTACCTCACTCTTATGCTTTTTTTGTGTGAATGGGAAATCAGAGCTTGAGCTAAAACCCACCGTGTTCCTTCACATGCCTGTGAACCAAGCGCCACCAAGGCCATGGTTTCTCTTTTGCTGCCTCGGTTTCGGTTTCGGCCTTCTCGGTTGCTTTTTGCCCCAACGGGCTGGGGCTGCCCTGAGGCGGCTCCGGCAAGGAGGCTCGCCGCCAAGGGACTGAACGCCAAAGCCCTCGCCCACATGTGGGAGTGGTGAAAAGAGGCGAGGGGGGAGAGCGTAGCTCCGCTGCCGCGAGAAATCGTTATATGGCGGACATGGAAAGTGTGTGCAAACCCGCCCCCTCTTTGAGGACTGGCTAGAGAGGCGCCATGGCGCCCTCACCTCCCACCTGACACAGGTTCTCATCGGACACGGCTGTTTCGGGAGGTTCTTGTTCCATATAAGGCGGGAGGAATCGTGTGAACCATGGTGTCATTACTGTGGAGATTGCCCGGAGGACACAGTGGAGCATACGGTGGAGGTCTGCCCAGCTTGGATAGAGTACAGCCGTGTCCTCGTGGTGGCGTTCTGCGCCTCTCGCGTCCAGCCCTGGTCTAGGCCACCGACCTGGTCCGGAGCGAGAGTGCATGGCAGGCCGTCTCCTCCTTCTGCAAAGCAGTGATGCTGGCAAAGCGTCCTTTGCCAGCATGCTCCTTTCCCGCTTCATAACGCATTCCGCACGCACGCTACCTATGCGAACTATCTATTTGTTAGTCGCGGCCGATATTACTAGACTACCACTGCTCCGATTAAATTGATCTCCTGGTTTTTTTACCTTTAGTTAATAGCTTATACAGATGGAGTGCATTATATAGGGTGTAAACTTTTTGACGAGACATTTGGTGCAGTGGATGAGCGATCGACTGCTGCGCCGTGTCGCGGCTTCGATTCCCGCACGAGACAAACATATTTTTGTATGGCCTACAAGTACCTAGATGTTCCGTGTCTGGCTGTTTGTATATACAAACACTAATGTTTGTAAATGCGCCCACGATACAGGAGTAGAGATGGGCATTTACCCGGTAAAAACCTCAACTTTGGGTATATACCCATTTATACCTATTTTTATCTATCCATTTTTAATTTTTACCGAGTAACAATTATAATCAGTTTAATTTAGGGTAGATCCGTAGTTACATCGTTATTATTATCGCCGATCATATTTTGGTCAATCAACTACCATTTTTTTTATTCTAGATAGGAAATCATCAAATGACCTCTCCCGCTCTAGGCGAAGCGGAAGGGCATATCAGACTTTTACTGAATAAAACCCACAGTTATTTCTTCACTTACCTATACGCCAGGACCCCGGTTTCTTTTTAACAACCCGCAACCCTTTTTTTTGTTTCCGAGATGGAACATCCTTATGCGATGTCCGCCGCCCTGGGGCGGGCGACGGGTCTGTCAGGCTCTTATTGATGTGGTGTTTCATCTTACGCCTGTACCAAGGGTTATGAGAACGAAAACTGCTTCCGCAACCCCTGATTGGTGCTGGTCCGCCACTGTGGTCTCGGTCCGTCAAGTCGAGTCAGCCACCCAATTCACACGCTACACCAACCGTCCCCTGTCCGCGTCAGCCAGCGCGATATCCTTAGCATACATCAGAAACCAGGGAGATTGCTCATGTGGATCCATGATACTATCCCACAAGACGTCTAAAATCACACTGAATGGAAACGGAAGACTAAAGACGGATCCCCAGTTGACTCCTACAGTGATGGGAAAAGGTTTAGTCTCGCCAACAGCGGTCCTAACAACGGAATCAGAATTAGGGTACATGTCTCGAATTATGTCAACAGAGTATTCTGGTACCCCTTTGGACCTCAGTGCTCACCAGATCACCCCCAACAGAGCACGCCTCTGCATATGCTCTTTCTATCTAGAAAGAGCATATGCAAAGGCGTGTTCTTCGATCTGTATCTCTCCATGGTGAACCTTAGTGCTAATATAGGATCCATGGTTTCGTACCCTGGACGAAACCCATATTGACACTCCCGAGACAGCATACTTCTGTCGAATCTGGGAGTCTATAATCCTCTCAAAGATCTTCATGGTGTGGGATAAGACTTTTATACCGCGATAGTTACCATACTCCTGTACCGAGCCCTTGCGTTTGAAGACTGGAGTAATAATTTTTTAGTCAGCAAGAGTCTGACAGAATTCCTAGTGTGGGGTTAACATTTATTTAAAAAAAGATATTGATTTTCTACAAATTTATTGTCACATATCATATAAATATCTTAAACTTCGGTCGCGTTAACTTCAAACTTTAACATTTATCATAATGACAATGGAACAATAACCAATAATATTTATATAACAAAAATCGGTTAAAAGCAACCATCAAAATTTAGTTAAATTATGAAGTTATTAAGAAACATTTTAGATTTGGTAAAGTTATTGTAAAATGTAAAAGCTTTCCAGGTACTGAAAACCTCTGATTCTTTGATTTTTTTTATTCTTTTCTTATTGATTAAAAGTATAACATTTGTTATATAAGTTGATTATAACAAATTCAGCATCGATCTTAACTCTAGATAACAAAATACAATAATAATTTAATGTTATTTTATTTGATTCTATTGCGCAGAAAAACTCCGAGTATACATAAGTATCCATCGCCCTTTGTGTGACTTTGAGCCACGGCAACGCAAGACAATACCGAAAGACCTGAGGGAGGCCTAAATAAGAACAAGGAGGACCGATGACCTGGTGAGGGTCGCTGGTAGCCGATATCTGAGTCGATATCTGCGATCAGCATAAGATTGGTTATCGTGGAAAGCTTTGGGCAGGCATTTGTCCAGCAGTGGAGTTGTATAGGCTGAAGAAGAAGGAGAAGAAGTATTTTTTATTAAAAACTGTACCCTAAAAACAACGTATATTAATTTCTGTCTAATGTTACCACGAATAGAGTTCAAATACGTCCAAATTACATCATAGGTAATTTGCCTGCCAATTTTATAAAACCCAGCATCTATTAATTCCGAATTACTGCCCTTGAATTATAAGTAAGTACTATACCTACTACTAATATTTTCTCTTTAAACATTAAAATTGCTCCCATTTAAATAGTTTAAAAGCTACTGGCAACACGGATATTATTTTGTGAACACTAACCATTTAAGCAAAAATATATAATAATGATTTTAAAATACGTTCAATTTGTTTCGCTGTATTATTTGTATTACCAACTTAATCAGTGTTATTCTGTGAGCGTAAGTATATAATCATGGTATTTTTTTGTTGTAGTAATGGTACCGGGCCCATACCGGGTAATGATACCCATATGGTACCGGGTTTAGTATAGTTCCAACCCATATCCTCCCGTGAGTTTCGTAAGGGAACTCTCACCAGGGAAGCGGGCAGCAGCGCTTCTCCTGTCCTTCATATGATATTACATGGGATTATGGCAAACCCCCCCAAAGCAATGAAAGCTTTGGGGAGGCCTTTATTCAGTAGTGGACCTCTATAGGCTGAAGAAGAATGTGGGGCTCGTGGCTAAATAATAACAGAACAGATCGATCGATCAGGGTCCCTAGTCTGCTATTTTTATAAATTTGTCATTCCAACACGATTCCATTGTCATTATGTTAAAAAAGTTCGTAATCTGCTAAAGTCATAATGATTGATCAATTTGATCAGTTGCCTTGTAATGGAATGGTAATAGAATGGCATTGCACTATTGCGAATATTAAAAACCCGTTAGTAGAAATGATTTTCCAAAAATTACAACTTACTTTGAACATAAATATAGTTAAAAAACTAAAAAAAACATGCTTTTAAAGAATATCAAACTAAAAAGTTTAAAAAGGCATGTAATTTATTAATATGGATAGGAGTGTCAGTGATTAACCACTAGAAAGTCATAATGACGCCATTTTGTTAATAGATTACGAAACCAGTCATAATCGATAATTATGATATCACTGATCGACCATACTATTATATACCTACCTGATACTATTGTAATGGCAAAGTAGGTCCCCAGATTAAGCTACCCTTGTCATGGTCCCGGCTATCATAAGTGGAACTTTAAATCTTTGGCTGTTTGTGTATTTGACTTTATATCGATGGCCCCACAGAATAAACGTGTAAGTCAAAAACGACAAATTCTAAGGAAATATAAAAAACGATAAAACTTGAATAACTGTTGCTAGTATATATTGTTAAACAAATTATATCAAACTAAAGATAAAAACATATATTATTATTACATTAGACATATTTTAGTTTAAACCGTTTTCCGACAATATATACAACGTGTAACATAAAGGGTATATACATAGCAAAGGCATGGCATCTTTACATGATATAAAACGATATTGGAAGGGTTTTTTAATCCTATCTCTTTATGTTAGGAAGTTATGAGGAAAAACACCGCCTGTGATAGGCTACTATCATACTGGTTGCACAGAGATATTGAAGACATTTATCGGATTTTGTGAAGTAACGTGACGGGTAACGACTAGTTATTAACGTATGTAGTGTGCTGCCACGTTTGTTATGATTTGATTTTAAGAAACACACGAAACCGAAAATTTGGTACCAATTTTTTGAGTATTTTATTTTGAGTTGTAACCCTTCCGATATCGTTTGATATCATCTAAAGATGCCATGCCCTTGGTATGTATATACCCTTTTTGTTACACGTTGTATAAAAAAAAAAAAAAAATTATTCTTGTCAATTTCTATGATCACAGTAAACTTTCATCATATGGTTATTCGTGTAAAATAAACAACCCGATTAAATACCGTAGCAGGCAATGCAATACTTTAATAATTATAAATAAAAAATATTTTAAAACTTTCATTGAGACGTAATAAACATTGAATAAACCTAGAATAAACATTGTATGCTTTATCAACATGAATAAACGTGTAAGCTGCTATTATACAAATTCGAAGAAGTGCACAAGTCTTTGGTCAAGGTTTGCTTGTTTTAACACGTTTATCCGTATGAACTCGGGGACCCAAAAAGCGTTTAACAATAGCATATACTTTTATACTTATAATATATATAATTCCATGATTTTATCCTGCAATAAAGAAAACAAATGATACCTATATACAATATGTAAAGAAAACCCTGTCCGATCCGTGAAGGTATTGTTAGGTATCGATAACTGATTCTACTAATGCCCACAAAGACAGGCTAAACTTAAAAAAAAATCCCCCTAAAAAAATAAATATTATTTCGCAAAAAAAGGTAACTTAATACATGTGCGATAAGCAACCCTTTCCGCGGGCGGCGGGGGGCAGGGCACGCGGCACCTGTGACGTGGTCGCGTCGCTATTCGCTTATAATAATACCGGTGTTGTCACTTTTTTAAAAATTACCAAATTTCGGGGAAATTGGAATTAATTCCCGGGAAAAAAGGATTATTACAAAATTCATTAGTATTGTTACTATGATGATTATGTAAAATTTTATATTATATTTGGTCAAGTGTTTACCTAACCTTTATATTCCTTATGGGTCGGACAGGGTTTTCTTTACATATTGTATAATAGGCGTATTATGAGTTAAAAAAATTAAAAAAAAATTAGAAGGTGCTGCATAGATCAATGAAATGAAAAATGCAAGAAAAAGAAGTTGTGTAAGAGCTCTTGCAAGTTCATGAAATAGGAAAAATTCCTATTATAAGGGTAAAGAGAGGCACGCCACAATAGCGGCGGTAAGTCCCCTCTTTGAGGAGTGGCTAGAGAGGCGCCACGGCGCCCTCACCTTCCGCCTGACGCAGGTTCTCACCGGACACGCTTGTTTCGGGAGGTTTCTGTTCCTGGTCCAGGCCATGGTCCGGAGCGAGAGTGCATGGCAGGCCGTCACCTCCTTTTGCGAATCTCTGATGCTGGCAAAGGAGGAGTCGGAGCGCGTGAGACAACGGGAATCCCGGCGCCCTCAAGCCACTAGCCGCCACAGGAGACGCCCTGGTCGGGAGACGACACCTAACTCCCAGCCACCGTAGGCGCGGGCTTAGGGGCGGTGAGCAGTGGGCAGCTCGCCGTCCGCTAAGGACCAGGCCCGAGTCGATGGCGCGTCGTGTTTCATGCGCGCCTCAAACAGACGTCAGCATATCGTGACGGGGTCAACGAAGACCGATGCCTCCTGGGTCATGGTTGCGGGTTGGTTAAACAAGAAACCGTGGCCCTGGTCGTCGCACAGGCAAGCGAAGAAACACGGGTGGGTTTTAGTCAGTAAAAGTCTGACACGCCCTTCCGCTGCGCCCAGAGCGGGGTAAGTCATATGATGATTTCCCATCCCAACAAAAAAAAAAAGGTAAAGAGAGAATTTTTTTTTGTGAAATAGATATTTCCTTCTTCTAACAGTTTTATTCATTTCTTTCACAGGTAACTTACTTTAGTAGTGAGCACCCACAGGTATTCTGGTACGACAGAAAATACATAAAAAACTATACTCTGCAGAGTAAACGGTTGACCAGAAAGGACCCTAGGCACTATATCAGGATATACATAGAAACACTTATTACAATGGACAATAATGTAAAGGTAAGTTAGGATTCTCTGTGCGGTACCGGGCTTTGAATAGTACCAACCCATATCCTCCCGTGGGTGTCGTAAGAGGTGACTAAGGGAACTCTCACCAGGGAAGCGGGCAGCAGCGCTTCTCCTGTGGAATAGCAAATTACTGCGATCCCCAACCCGCCTGCCAAGCGTGGGGTTTATGCCCCGGCTTTTTTATAATTATAAACAAGTGCTTGACCGCAATCCCGCCTGATAGCAAGCATTGATGCAATCGTTGATGGTATTTCCTACTTTCAGACACTTTATTAATAAATTAAAAATTTAAAAAGCCCCCGAGCAAAAACAAAGTACGCAATTATTATGACAAAATGTTAAAAATGCTAAACCCTATAAAAATCAAAAATAACTTTTAACAGCCAACTAAAGCATGTCAGACTATCTACTTGGGACTTTGTGCCACCTTTATGTCGGAGGCATAACCGCGGATTTTGCTAATGTACCGCGAGGTGATGCAATATTAAACCTAACAGCACGACCAACGCTGCGCCAGAAGGAGATTGATGGTTGGCAGGCGTTGGCGGTCTCATAAAAAAATGTATCAAAGTAATGATAATGTTATTATTTTACAGCTGGACTTCTATTTCTACCAGTTCCTAACGAACAGATACCGTCCCAGTTTTGTTGAGATGCATTTTAGATTATGCAACCTGATAAGTGATGATATGTTAGTAGGTGAACCGATTCGAAAAGCATTAGGAGGTCGTAGATGTCCTTTTCCTCCGGTAAGTATCATTACATGCCCTCATCGCTATAAAAACCCCTCGGTAAGTGCTATCCGTAAACTTATCGAAGTATGCATGGTACGTAGAACGGAGGAAAATCAAAATATGGTTTTCTAGTCAAGAACCAAGTGTCTCTCCATATCGTACCTCCTATTCGACCCAGCGACATCCAGTTTTAGCTTTACTCAGCCCGGCTTTGCCTCTTGGTGCCAGACGATACTGTTATGAAGAAGGAGCGCAAAATATAATGTATATTTGAGGATATAGGCTTGCCAGTTCTTCCAATACAATTATACAGGAAAGTCTCAATATCTATCTATTGAACTCCTAAGTATATTCAGCAATTTTTGTAGTTTTCGAGATACTAATTGTATCGGGCGTATGAGGAAGGTCGCAAATTCTGCCATAATAAAAAGCGAGGGACCGCTTAGCTGATTCCGATCCAGTTGACATTGTTCTAGAAGAAGTTCAATCAGTACCATGGCGATTAGTCGGCGAATAGGAATTTCGCATGTTAGTGTCTACAAAATATTACATTCTAATAGGTATTGATATCTCCAAAACTACCGATAAGCGCTGAATATACATGGGGTTCAATATATAGGTACGGTATACCCCTATAACCTGACATTGGCTTTACACTTTACAAGAAACATCCTGTATATAAAACTGATCTAACATGGCGGTGTTTAAGACATATCTATCGCACATCTCTGTCTTCAGACAGCCTGTAGAAATCTCTACCCTGCAATATTCTGTGTATCCATTATAACAAAGTATTGTTACGAATGCAGCTTATGTCGATGGCATAAGGTTACAATGTTACGAAAGGGGCAATATTACGAATACACCTTATGTCAATAGCATAAGGATCAATATTGCGTGACATGCAGTAAGTAACTTTTAAGCCCTATATGTTGTGACTTAGGCATTTTAGTACGATATAAAAACGCATAGCTAGACCTAAGATGGCTATCGAATGGTACAGATTTCATTAATATTGTCAACGAATGGAATGTTGTGGAAGATAACTTATATATACATCTTGTTATTTTTCAGGGTGTGTATGATTTGGAAAATATGACGGCCCCATTTATTCCGAAAGGCTTCCCGTTCACCAAAGGTCGTATCTACCTTAACGTGTCACTTACTTTAGGCAGTGAGACCAAATTGTTAGGTAACGGCAGTATGGATATGGAGATAAAAAGGGCTAACATAAAAAGAAAATAAAAAACACGTGACTAGGGATGGTACCATTTCGTTTTATTTAGGAATACACCAAGTGACGTCTCCTGTTCTAAGCGGACCGGAAGGGCGTGTCAGACTTCTACTGACTAAAACTCACCGGTGTAAGGGACACCGGTGAGTTTGCATTTGCCTGCGCGCCAGGGTATCTCTTTTGAACAACGCGTGGCCCCGGCAGGTTTCTACCATGTTTCTACATTATATTAAAATACATATACAAGACTATTGTTGCAAATAATGGTGATTTAGCAGTGATAGATCGATTAGCGCGCCTCGCAATTATTGTCGATGTTACCATTCCACATGACGGGAATCTCGTGATGCTGAGAAAGGAAAACAGATTAATCTTGACTTGGCGCACGAGATTTTTGACATGTGGAACGTGAACTCGGCTGTCATTGTACCGATTGTCGTATCGGCCAATGGTTTGATAGCCAAGAGCCTTGACCAACAGCAATTGACGCCCTCGTTAGGCAGTTGAATCAAGGCCTGATACAAAAGGCAGTACTCCTCGATACGGCCACATAGTGAGTATGTTACTATGTCTGGAACCCTAACCACCGGTAGCTTGGACCCTGTTCCTGACTTTGGTGGACTTTGGTGGTGGATTTTCATTATTACCAACTGGGTCTGTTTTTGAAAAAGCATCTTTTGTAAAATAAGAGTCAAAGTAAAAATGAAATTGTTTATTTCAAATTATTATCATTATTTATTCAGACTACACGTGGTCCATGTGTTAGTAACAATTTCACTTAAACCTATGTTATTACTTAATAACTAAAACCGATTTTCTACGGTCCGCTAATGCGAACACAAGCGAACTATCTGCCCGGGCCGCTATCGAATACAGAATGATGTTGGGACTTTCACGCAACCCACGAAGTAACGAGGCAGATTTCTTGCGCTATACTGCGTTAAAGCTGTCAACGCGTGCATCAGCGAGCATCGCCGATGCACTACAGAAGCGCGGCAGTCGCAACAGCATCCTGAACGCAGTGTTGTATTGGATACGCAAAGCGTTGCAAGCCATTTGTGCATATCTGAACCACAGGGCCCCCGAGTACAGCGATGCACAATACGCCTCGACCTTCGCCTTTAACTGATACTGCACATCGAGAGAACCTGCGGGACAGCATGTTTATTAGGTGACCTTTAAGGAACAGTGGAGGGACCGTAGATGGACACCTGGTTCCAGACCCGCAGACAATACACTGTGCCTTTTTGGAGTTGTATATCAACCCATGAGACTCCGCGTACGATTCAGTACCGATCGAAGGAGCCAACAGCACCATGTCATCCGCGTAGCTCAGATTCATCATCAACCTTTTATTTTTATCGTCCCACTGCTGGGCACAGGTCTATTCTCATACAGAGAAGGATTGAGCGTAATCACCACGCTTGCTCAATGCGGGTTGGCGATTTCAGACTTAAAGTCCAGGTTTCCTCAAGATGTTTTCCTTCACCTTCAGTCATTGGTGTCCAAGATATACTTAGAAAGTACATATAACTTTAGAAAAGTTACATTGGTACTTGCCTGACCTGGAGTCGAACCCGCACACTCATACTTGAGAGGCTGGTGTTTTAACCACTAGGCCACCACGACATTCTGAGTAGTTCAGATTAATTAAAACAAATTCCATCCACATAGCAGCCGACACGCATGCTGCTGAGTCGCTCGGCCAAGTCATTCACATAGAGACTGAAGAGTAAGGGCGAGGAAAGTCCCCCCTGCCTCACCCCACACTGCGGCCTGCATGGCTCCGAAAGCTCCCCCACCCATCTTACCCGAGTCTTTTGGTGTAGGTACCAGTATTTAAGAAGAGATGAGAGCTCTGGACGCAGTATTGTATTTCCTAGCTTCTGCCAAAGTAAATCTTAGATTCACAATCAGCACCCTCATTTCACAATCAGCACCCTCATTTCACAATCAGCACCCTCATTTCACAATCAGCACCCTCATTTCACAATCAGCACACTCATTTCACAATCAGCACCCTCATTTCACAATCAGCACCCTCATTTCACAATCAGCACCCTCATTTCGTATCACACTATTACTATAAATTGGAATAATTTTGAAGCATGATGCTAATCCATTGCTTCATATTCTTGAAAAATGTTTCTTCTTAACAACGTAAATATCGCAATGAATGTTGTTGAACTGTCAAAATGAAACCCATTGCCACTAATAGCGTGTTACGAAATTTGTGTTGTGTTATTGTTGGCTTGAATAAGTATGTTCGTGACGCTCACAGGGATGCTAGGCAGAAGTTCTTAACTTGGGTGAGTCATGGTCGACCTAACAGTGGTAATTATTACAGTGAAATGTGTGATTCTAGAAAGAAATTCAAAAGCAAATAACAATATTGTCAGAATAATCAAAAAGAAATAAAGATGAATATATTAGCCACAAAACATAATAATAAAAAGTTAAAAAACTAAAACCCAACTACGACAAAAAACGACGCTGAAAAAGTATAAAACAAGATTTTCAGAATACTGAACTGAACAAAGTTGCTAATATAGTTGCAAGTAAATGGACAAAGTAGACTCTACCAAGATGCTTCGTTGTAAATTGACAATAATGTCTTACGATACTATTCTGAAGTATGCAATATTCACTATTTAGAGATAAATTTTCATGTTTGGAAAACCGCAGTCACACGTTATGAAAGTGCTACGGTAGGTATATGTAACGTGTGACTACGCCTCTCCAAACATGAAAATTTATCTCAAAATAGTGAATATTGCATACTTCAAAATAGTATCGTAAGACATTATTGTCAATTTACAACGAAGCATCTTGGTAGAGTCTACTGTGTCCATTTACTTGCAACTATATTAGCAACTTTGTTCAGTTCAGTATTCTGAAAATCTTGTTTTATACTTTTTCAGCGTCGTTTTTTGTCGTAGTTGGGTTTTAGTTTTTTAACTTTTTATTATTTGTACTATTTTGGTGTTAAAGTGTATTTGTGGCGCATAATATTAATAAAAGTTAAATTGACGAACTAAAAACCAGGTAGTTAACATACGACATCTCTTTTGACTTATGTATCGGCGTATAGTAATATGTAGAGATGTCCTATTTTACTATTTCGTAGCGCTTGAAGCGTAGCGCGTATAGCAACGGTTTCCCCGTAAGAAGGAGCATTCGGTGCCATCGACGCACATTTGCGTCGATGGCACCGAATGGGTCATGAATTAGTGGATGAGGCCGTTAGTATAAATAGATTGGATGTTTTTCTATCGGTGGTAGGCCATAACATCGGCTGCCGGCAGAAGTTACCACCCACCAGACAAAGTCTTGCCGCCAAGCGATTCGTCGTGTTCCAGCATGATGTCTGGTGAAGCAGTACGGAGGACACGTCTGAGCACTTTGTGTTGCGTTGTGTGGCGAGTACGATGCGCCAAATGTTGTTGTGTCGGGAGTTTGGTCGTGGAGAGTCTCCAGATCAATCTCCCTCTGGCGCAGCATGGTTGGTCGTGTTGCTCTTGGATTTAACATTGCATCACCTGGCTCAACTGCCGTCATCCTTGCTATTCCTAAGTTTTTTAAGTGAATAGGCTTAATAAACTAGTGCGCAGGCATCAAGGATTGCTTCACTGCTTACCATCAGGCGGGATTGCAGTCAACCGCTAGTTTATAATTATTTAAAAAAAAACTTATATTAAGAGGACCTGGGAAGATTTCTTAATCTATCTAATTCTGCTAACGATCGACTGTCATGTGGATTTTTAAGTAATTTATTATGATCCAAGGCACTTATAAATAATCCCTCTATGGCTTTAACTCTACTGAGAGCGACATAGGCCTGTCCTTTAGCAAACAATGACTTTCCTAGATCTGTAACTTTTTTATCTAGGGTACAACCTTGTAATTTATGTACAGTACAACCCCAAGAAAGAATCAGCGGGAGCATTTTACGCTGAATTTGCCCAGAACCCCTCAAGCCGTCAAATTCAGTGAGGCAAGGCTCGATTTTGATAAGTCCGTTAGTATCTGCTTTTATGGATGCGTCGTCAAAATGTATGAGAACAGCGCTTGGCTGTTCTCCTGTTCCAACTGATGGCGCCGAAGAGCAGGCCATTCGAAGGCCTTCATCACTCCCATCGCTCCGTTTACCAAACCCTGGTTTACATTCAAATTTCTACGAAGCATTACTAGGGATTATGTACAAACATAAAGTACTCGTGAAGCTCTTTCAGATGATACCAAATACGGTATATTTATTTTAATTTTGTATTAACATAGAACTTTTTCTCCGCTAGAGGGCGTAATACTAAATTTGGTGACAAGCTTTATAGCTCATAACCAACAGAATATCAAGGCCATTCTAATGGTTCTGCAGTGGTCTTATTCTGATAAGTAGTAAAGAAGCTATCTATGAACGAAAAGATGTGAATCATATTCAATCAGCCCATGAATACAGGTAAAGTCACAAGCAAATGCTAGTAATATACATATATTCAAAATGTACAAGTTAAGCCCTTTCAAATGATACCAAACACGCCATATTTATCTTAACTTTATTTTTTTACTCGGTATATTTTGTCCGCTAGAGGGCGCCACGTTAGATTTTGTGAAACTCCATATAGCCTATAACCAGCAGACAATTTAGACGCTTCTAATGATATATCATTTATCGAATTCGAATAAGTAGTTTAGAAGTTACGAGGGAACAGATGAACATACATACATACATACATACATACATACATAGCCTGTCAAAATCATAACCCTCCTTTTGCTTTGCCGTAGTCGGGTAAAAATACAGATTTTAAAGGGGTGTGGCAACAAACGAAACAGTTAAACCCTAAACCCAGTATCCCTGTAGTAGAGTATCAACGGTATCTGTGAACCGAAGGACATTGCCAACTTATTTAAATGTCACATTCAAGTGGAGTCTCCACTGAAAGGTGAGCAGATCAGCGATGTGGAGGTTGTCGTGTCAGGAGTACCTGAACGTCACAGCAAAGCAAGTTGCGCTAATAATAAAAGGCATGACACGAGGGAAGTCCCCCGGGCACGACGGCCTGAGCATCGTACATTTTCAGAATGCGGGGCCACACCTCCCAAGGCTCCTGGGACTGTTATTTACTTTGTGTATTAGGCATTCCTACCTGCCAATTGAGCTGATGAAGACGGTGGTAGTGCCTATAATTAAAAACAAGACCGAAGATAGTTCCGATAAGTGCACCTACCGCCCGATATCATTAGCTACAAACGCAGCTAAGGTGCTTGATGGTCTGCTTGAGAGACAACTTAAAGAACACCTGAACTTAAATGACGCACAGTTCGGTTTTAGACCTGGACTTTCGACAGAATGTGCGGTTATGGCTCTCAAGCAGACTGCCAGGTATTACACTGACAGGAGCACGCCTGTTTATGCAGCCCTCCTTGATCTCTCCAAAGCTTTTGACCTAGTTAAGTATGATATTCTCTGGCATAAATTGAAGAACACAAGTATGCCAGGTGAAGTCATCAATATTTTTAAATATTGATGAATATTGGTACGGCCATCAGACTAACCGGGTCAAATAGCTTGGAGAACTTTCTGACGAGTACGGGCTGGAATGCGGAGTGAGGCAGGGGGGTTGACATCTCCTTCCCTCTTTAGCTTGTATGTAAACGGGCTGATTGATGACCTGAGTGACACCGGAATCGGATGCTCAATTGATGGACATTTTATCAATAGTATCAGTTATGCAGACGATGTGGTGTTGCTCAGCTCATCAATAGCCGCACTCAGAAGGCTGATGTGAGGTGTGTGTCAAGAATACGCGAGAGTACACGGTCTCCTGTACAAAGCCCAGAAGAGCTCCTAGTTTTCCAAGCCAGGGGTCGAAAACTGGAGTGTGTGGCACCTGTGTTGCTTATTGGTGTCGCGCTTAGAAGAGTAAATGAATTTAAATACCTCGCCCATGTTGTTAACGAGGAACTAAAAGATGACGGGGATATAGAAAGGGAAAGGAGAGCGATGGAGGTCCGCTGTAACATGTTGGCACGCAGATTTACAAGGTGTAGTCTTGAGGTAAAAATTACTTTGTTTAAAGCATTCTGCCAATCTCTCTACACCTGCAATCTGTGGGTCGCCTACACGCAGCGGGTCATCAACGCTCTCCGAGTACAGTATAACAATGTGTTCAGGGTGGTGGTGGGGCTCCCACGTTACTGTAGTGTTAGAGAAAAATCCTGCACCAGGGGGCGTGGCTAAGGAGTGACGTCATCGTGGCGTAACAGGCAAGAAGGAGTAGGGGCAGCGCGCCATGATGCAGACACGAGGCACGAGCGGGCGCCCTCTTGGGCCGCAGCCACGGGTCCGAACGGACGTCGCTACTCGATATTCTATAGTTGTTTTAGTTTGATATTATTATTGTCATAAAGAATGTGTCTTTCTTAAGTATTACCATTTCGTTGTAATCTGTGTTAATTATTTTTAGATTAAGTTTAAGCTCGTTTTATAACATCAGAAGTGGGATGGCTCCTATAGCCATCTCCGCTTTTGGTCATCTTGTCGGTTGTGCGGTTAGTCCGATATGCCGAGTAGGTACTTCAAAAAAACGTACAAGTCGAGCTAGCGACCGTTCGTCGGACCAAGGGCTACAACAACAATTTCAGGCAATAATAACCCGCCTGAATGTTGTGTGTTGGAAGGCAATTCTTTTCAGAACACTAGCACTAGCGGGGACGTGCGACAGGCAGCTGCGCATCGCGAGCGCCGCCTTCGCCGGTTGTTGGCGCCACGCCGGCGAGACATACCGACGCCGAGTGTGCGCTCGAGTTGCAACCTGTTCGTACCAGACGCGCCGCCGCATCCTACTTTGATTTCCTATGCTGGTAACGATAGCCTCATCAACGTGACGAAAAACTTGTAAGTGCTATTAGTACATCAATGACCCAGGTGAGGTCCAATATTTATATTTCTAACGTCGATCCGAGTGTTAATGATTTTGATTTATGGTGTAATGAGGTTGACCATGTTCGTAATATTAATAGATGGGATAGCCGCGGGTGTTTATCCCGTATATGGAATTGTTTAAAAGGGGAGGCTCGTTCTTGGCTAAATGAATGGGTTAGTGTTGATTGTTCTTGGACTAATTTCAAATTAGAACGCCAACCCACTTTTTGTTTAATAATTTTATTGTTGCTGCTATTCTTTTGAAATTTTACTGTTTTCGATGTCTGCTACTGAAGACAGCTTGTGTAACACGTCGCGTCGAGACCCAACCGATGTTAGGTCGAGGCGGGATGAAAAAGTTGAGTGTAGGCCTCGTTCTCACATACGTCTACCAAGGCTACGTACTCCCTTGTGTCAAAACGAGCCCACCTCTCGTTCACGCCGACGAGATAGGTTGTACGAGTTTAGGTCGCATGTTCATTCCAATCGGCGAGATAGGCATAGGACTTGTACTCGCTCACCTAGACGTAACGAATATAGGGATAGATCCCGTTCCCGTACGCCACATAGACGTTCCTCACGTGATATTGATCTCGCTCACGTTATTATCCTTCTGATAGGCAAGACAACAGACTGGAACACACTTTGAACACGTTTCTCTCTCGCTTAAACACCCCTGGAAGTGATCGTACTATTCGTAATGGTACGGAAGAGCATAAAAATAGTTCACAAATACTAATTTCACCGTTACAAAATAAAGCGGTCGACTGAGCTTGTCATGACAAATCATCTGATTTAAATAATTTGTTACTTCCCTCAAATCCTACAACTTTCAATGTCCGTCCACCGGATAGCTTAGCCGATAAATAGAGTTGTCAGTAATAATAATAAACAGTCGTTGCAATGCGATCCAACCATGACTACACATGACTACACGTACTCTCGATAAAGCAATTAAATCGTTAGGTGCTGCCAGAAATCAAAACGATTTTGTCTCAAACTTCGACCCTTCGATAAATGATATAGATGCATGGTGCGAAGAAGTAGATAGGGCGGTATCGAGAAAGGTTTGAGTAATTACGAACACCTAAAAATGCCATATGCTTTAACGAATTCCCCGATCGTGTACCAGCGCATCATAAACCAAACCCTTTAAGAGTTCATAGAAGCGGGAATGTACTAGTGTACATAGACGACATATTACTGCTCAGTAACTCAGTTGAACACTGCATTTACTTGCTTAGACATTAACGAAAGCGGATTTTTCAATTAATCTAAAGAAGCGCTCGTTCTTGGCATTCGAAATAGAATAGTTAGCTCTGGTAATCGGCTTTAGTCAGGTACGGCCGAGCTCCCGTAATATTGAGGTCCAGAACCCTTTCATTATTGATTCCATTTACAAACTGCTGCCTATTTTTGTGCAATTGCTGGTAGATTCATTATGTGCACTTCCTGAGGCCGATGGTTATCGTCATGTTCTTATAATGGTAGATGCGTTTTCTAAATTCTGTCTATGTGCGTATTGAGGGCAACCATCGACAGGAAAAGTGGCAGAGTGTTATGTGGAAACTGCAGTTGATTCTAAATATCACAAAACACAGAACAACTCGGTATTCAGCACTGAACCTACTGATAGGTATTGATGCTGCGACGCCATTTATTCGTAGCTTGGTGCGTGATGTGGCCTGTGACGGTTCTAGCACTAATCAGGAAGCCCTACGTGAAATGAGTCGTCAAAGAATATCTGAACGTCTTCGTTCAAATAAAGGATAACATGATGCCTATGTTAAACAAGGGCGTAAGCCACCCAGTGTTTTTAAAGTGAATTCATTAGTTTTTGTGAGTAAACAGGCACAAGGAACGCAGAAGCTGGATTCGTGCATGCGAGGGCCGTATCGTGTGGCCAAAGTACTCCCACACGGACGCTATGAGCTACATCTTGTGGCTGGTGCGTATGGCAACGTGACACAATCAGCGCAGGGTATGGAGCTGTTCTTATCACCTGAAATTTGTAGCGCATATTTTGAAGGTATGTAATACAATGTGTTGAGCGGTAGAGTCTCCACATTAGTTGTGTGTTGAGCGGTAGAGTATCCACACATGATGAGTGTTGAGCGGTAGAGTCTACACTTTGGTGATGTGTTGAGCGGTAGAGTCTCCACATTGGTGATGTGTTGAGCGGTAGAGTCTCCACATTAGTTGTGTGTTGAGCGGTAGAGTATCCACACATGATGAGTGTTGAGCGGTAGAGTCTCCACTTTGGTGATGTGTTGAGCGGTAGAGTCTCCACATTGGTGATGTGTTGAGCGGTAGAGTCTCCACATTAGTTGTGTGTTGAGCGGTAGAGTATCCACACATGGTGAGTGTGAGCGGTAGAGTATCCACTCATGATCAGTGTTGAGCGTTGGTCTCCACATTAGTTCAGTGTTGAGCGTTGGTCTCCACTAGCCATAAATAGGTGGAGAAATTTCCCCACTTATCTATGTGCCGCATTCTTTAAAGGAGGCTGGAAGTGAACGTCACGCTACGAGGTGCGCTTGCGGAGCGCGCTGCTAGCTGCGTGGTGAATTACATCAACGGCGTGTGGCGCAGGCGGAATGGCGTGCGACGCTGCTGGAGCTGCGCGCGGTGCTGCTGGAGCTGCGTGCGGCGCTGCCGGAGCTGTGTGCGCTTTGCGGGACGCACAAGGTTTCTAGACTTGAGCATCTACTCTGCAGGCAATGAGAAGTGAGTCGTTTGCCTTTGTGTAATGACTTTTGCGTAATTCTATGTAAGCAGTATACTTAATTGAATCTGATTTACATATTTGATTTTATTATTTGTAAATTTTGAGATTTCTGTCAAGCTTATCAGTGTTGTCTTGTTGGGGTGAATAATACTGAATGGTCTTGAAGGGAAGTCTAGTTTTGCAATTTGAAATGGGCTTATCTTGAAGCGAATCGGATATGCTATCTCAAATTGACGGATACACTTCAAGTGAGGTACGGTTTCATGTTATCGGACCTATAGTCTTGAAGTGGTGGTATCGGACATGTTATCCTAGAGCTGTGGTTTACATAGTTGGGCCATGGGATGGTCTTCAACTATGGTGTTTGGTTGGAAACATGCTTGTATTTGAACCGATTCACACACACAAAGTTATACTTCACGTAAGTTCGCGTAGGTCTCTAGCGAGTCGTGAGGGGCGATCTTCCGACAAGTCCCGTCCCGGGTGGTTGGTTCAGATATTTGTATGTTTCACAACTTTTGTGTGTAGGCTATGCTAGGTTAGCCCAAAGTTATGTTGTTGAAGTGAGTGCTATTGAAAAGAGCTATTTCTTTTAACCACTATTTTGTCGACAATAGCCCTTTTGTTTTGCATAATTGATTCTTGCGCGTGTTTTATTTCCTTTTGCAGAATCTGACAATGAAAACGAGGAGCCTGAATGGGCTATTGACGGTGCTGAAGATATTGCTGGCTGCGTGGAGATATCGAAGACTCGAGTGTCTTATTTGAAGGCACTACTACAGATCAGGCGGAATCATCTCCTAGATCTGACGAGGACGTCAGAGTTTCAGGAACGGCCGTGTTAGAGAAAAATCCTGCACCAGGGGGCGTGGCTAAGGAGTGACGTCATCGTGGCGTAACAGGCAAGAAGGAGTAGGGGCAGCGCGCCATGATGCAGACACGAGGCACGAGCGGGCGCCCTCTTGGGCCGCAGCCACGGGTCCGAACGGACGTCGCTACTCGATATTCTATAGTTGTTTTAGTTTGATATTATTATTGTCATAAAGAATGTGTCTTTCTTAAGTATTACCATTTCGTTGTAATCTGTGTTAATTATTTTTAGATTAAGTTTAAGCTCGTTTTATAACAGTAGTATATCTGCGATGTTTGCACACGCGCACACAGACGGTATTCACACTGTGCTGCGGCGCCGCATCGCGTCGCTGATGTTTCGTACGCGTGGGAGCGCTAACACCATTCTGAACGTGCTCAGCCACAAGCTGGACAGCCCCCTTCTGCGGCACTGGGTTCAAGCACAAGTGCGTGTGCCTGGTGCCCCAGAGGGAGGCAAATACCTTAATTAAATAAATAGATAGAAAAAAATAGATAGAAATAAATAAAAATAAATAGATATATAAATATGAAATAAATAGATTTTATTTTATTTATTTTTATTTTTAATTACCCTGCTGACCAGACTTTTGAAAAATCAACATTTGGAAGTAAAATGAAAAAGTGAATGAAGCTCTAAAAGGAAACTATTATAGGTTTTATTATGAAAAAATTGAACTATTGAAAACCCGCTGCCCCGTCCATTTTGTCAATTTCATATGTGAACACAAATATAGAGCAGCTAAGTTTATTTATAAACTAGTGCTTGACTGCAATCCCACTTGATGGTAAGCAGTGATGCAATCGTTGATGGTAAGCCGCGCTAGTTTATTAGGGGACTATTCGTTTAAAAAACTGAGTGAATGTAAGGAAGACGGCAGTTGAGCGAGGTGTTGCAATGTAAAACCCAACAACACGACCAACGATGCTGCGCCAGAGGGAGATGGATCTGGAGACCCTCCACAACCAACCTCCGGACACAATAACATTTGGCGCATCGTACCCGGCACATATCGCAACACAACTGTTCAAACCCGTCCTCCGTACGGCTTCACCAGACATAATGCCGGAACAGGACGAATTGCTTGGCGGCAAGACTTTGTCTGGTGGGTGGTAACGTCTGCCGGCAGCCGTTGTTATGGCCTACCACCGAGAATTTCGCTTACTTAAAACTGACCTCTTTTCAAGTTTATCGATGCCACTTAACTCCTTATAATGTTGTCAGTATTAATAATATTTTTTATAACAATCTGTTTGGCCAAGGACAGAAGTTCGTTTTTCTGGTTATTTTTAGAGTTAGTTTTCAATACCTACTTTTGTGTTTCTTATGTGTGTCCTTAATAAAAAAAGGTTTCTTTTAATTTCATTTAATTAGGTATAGCTGATTTCAACGGTTTCACCCTAATAAGTTGTATCCTAAATACCTCCAATTGCCAATCATTTATAATATCAAATAACCATTTATTATTTCCGGCAAATTTTGTGAAAACCATCATCTATTAATTCTGAATTACCGACCTTGAATTATAAATATTATCCATACTACCGTTTAAAGTGCTCCCATTAATATCGCTTTAAACCTACTGACAACACGGATTTAAGCAAAATTATTTAATAATGACATATTTTCTATTTGTTTTGCTGTATTTTTTGTATTACCAAATTAATCAGTGTCATTCTGTGACTGTGAGTATAGTATTAAGTACAGTATTATAGTATTGTTTTTATAATATTAAAGTTATTCATTGTTCGGTACTTAGTCGGTATTCTGTATAAACATACATTAGTTCATTATGGTGGCGCCGCTGCTGTGGCTATTGAGACTCAATCGACGCAATATTAATTTATATTGTACAAAAAAGAGCATGAAGCATATAGAAAAATATGGTCCACACTTGGCCATGACAGAGAGGTGTGGAAAGAAGAAAGGGAGGCAGTAGTTATTTTACATACATATAGCACTTCATAAGTTCAGGTTGTCATCCGCTTCATCTTGCTTGATATGGATCAGCCTTGCCCAAGGCAAGTCGGGCGCGCAGCGCCAAATCTACATTAAAAAATTCGCAATGCGTGGTCAGACTACGACGCCTAACCACTACGGAAATGTTTTTTCCAGGTCCAGGAAAATATAACTTTATTTCTTTATTATTTGTTTATTTTTTTATTATTTTCTTTCATAGATGACCTACGTCAGTACTGAGCATCCAGAGTTGTTTTGGTATGACAGAAAATACTTAAAAAACGTTACGTTGCTGAATAAACGGTTGACGCGAAAGGATCCTAGGCACTATATAGGGATGTACCTAGAAACACTTTTTTCAGCTGACAATAACGTAGAGGTAAGAAAAAATGTACAATAACAAACATAGCAAATTTTAATTTGACATTTAAATGGCAATTTCGTAGCAGTAAGGTTGTTCCGTTTCACTTTGCTTCTGGTGTATCGGCGCACCTGGAACTTTCGAGTACAAGCCACTTAAAATCAAGAATCATAGCCGTAGTATACGTAGTGGGAATGAGAGAGGCGAAGGTGTGCCGGGCTAACCCTAGAGTTCTGTGAGCCTAACCTATAAAAATACTCTTCCTCACACCTCCAAAAAATAATTTTATCCTCAATTACCAAAATTAGAAACCGTTTTAAAATAAAAAAAATCATTAATTGATTACGCCTCTCAAATCTATATATTATATAGTTAATAATAATCAACTTTATACCCTCAAAAGATCACAAAGATTATGCCTTGGCCCCAAACTAGGCAAACCTGTACTTGGGTACCCATATGGAATGTTTACCGTTTAGACAATATAGAAACATATGTAATAAAAGAGTAAATTAACTTTGTTTCAAAAGAAAGAAACTGAATTAAATATTTGAGTCAAAATTAAAGAGAACATAACAAAACTCTCAAAATTTATAAAAATATACAAAATGTAAAGAAAAAGCGGTCACGCGTTTAACCGTAGCGGTGCAGATAGGTCATGAACTCACTTGACCGCATGCATGACCTTCCACACTTGCATATGGTTAGTCTCTAGCTCTCGTGTCGCAGTGAAGTCCTCGTTGAATAATTCGAGCACCTGATTTTCGATATCCGGATCGTGGATGCGTGGTCTCCCTACACCAGCGATCACACTATGAGCTTCAATAACACTGCGGGTTACGTAGTCGCGATTGTACAAATGTTGTAACGCACAATCATACGGGACCGGGGTATAAAACGGATCTCATAGCCTCTACGAGCTTCACTAACATCCAGACAGATCAGCATTTTAAATTACGTTAGAAAACGAATTGATCACACAATACACTAAACGTCTATACGGAAGCAATGTCTACGCGAAACTGATAATAATTCCAAGTAAAATGATTTTTATTTCATAAAAATAATAGGTACATAGGTGCACTGGCGGTATTCTTTTAGTAGAGACGTGTAAGTAAAAAAAAACTAATATTTAAGCTAGAATAGGATTTAATTAATTATTAGGATTTAGATTACAGAAATAGTAAGAGTTAGGACCTCCGACCCATACCGAGATTTAGAACCAACTGCCTCGCTGGGCTCATGAATGACGTACTGTAAGCCATAATGCTGACGTGGCACATCTGAGCGTTGCTAAGCCATTCCACTAACATTGTAAAGGTATAACAGCCCCCCCCCATAACTGAAATTCGGGGATAAAAGCCGAAATTCAGGAATTTAAACTATATCACGTAATCTAGGTAATGGAATTGAAGAGTTTTCGGGTTCAGTACTAATATTATAATTACTAACATCGTCATCGGTATGAGTCATTGGTTTAACACAAGAAATATAGAACTTAGATCTATGTTTACAAATAATTTTGCATAACTTGAATGCTATAAAAGAAATTATTATTATTATTTGGAATACATATGGTTAGAATAGTATAGTGTGTCCCGTATTTTACTAGAATAGGTTCTTCATCAATAAGTTTATTTAAATCTGAATATAACTTATTAATTTGTTTCTTTAAAGTTAAATCATCTAAGTCGATATTTTGTAGTAAAATAGGGGATATGATATTATTTAAACTAGTAGTAGACCTATTATCTAATTTACAACATGAATCCTTTATAATGCTAAAGTCTAATGTAGGAATAGGAATTTCTTCATTGATTGAGTCTTTTGACGATATAAGTTTTGCACTTTTTGTGTAGACTGTACACTGATTTGGAATCCGTAGTATTCCAGTTCCGGATACTATGATTTCACGTAATTTGGAGTTATTACAGTCCATTGACACTTTGCTTGAACGAGACTGCACGAAAATCTATTGATTGTTTATAAGCGATTTCCAAATGTCCAATTCGCCAACAATTGTTTTGGTTTCACACTGAGTAGGAATAGCACTAATTGTTTTAGTTAGTAATTCACTTTCACATATAGGACTGACGCTTGTCAACAATACCGTAGGTATCTCACATAGAAAGAACTCAGAGTACATTGTTTTACATTTATCTAGGGTATCTAGATTACAGAAGTTTAGCTTATCTTTAGAAATAGCAAAATACGAACTAGAAGGTAAAATTAAACTAAAAGTATTAGGATTATCTGACCCATGAGGGGTCGGTAATGCTAAATTATGTTACAAAATAAATTCTTCAGTAGTAACTAAAGGAATTTGTAATACAAATACAAGTTTATTCTTATAATAATAACAAGCGACTTCAGATATGCTTAACACTTAGGGACCCGCGCTTGAAAATGCAACTTAGTCACTCGCTACCGGGTCCAGCGGACCCGGACAAAATTGCGCGATTATTTCAAAATACACACATCAAAAGTGTCTAGGGATCAACATATATTTTTGCAATAACTTTTCTCCTGATTGATATTAATTAAAATTTTCTTTAAGGATTCATCAAATAAAGTGTTTTCGTTTGTCACAGTAACGATAAACCAAGTCACCTTTGCATTAATAAAGAAATTTGCCATTTTCCTAAACTTTTGTGTTAGTGGTTCAAATGTCAAATATCCCTTATATTTGACATTTGAACCACTAACACAAAAGTTCGAAAAAAAGACTGAAATAACAGTTTTCTCTAAAATTTTATTCGGTAACTTAAACAATTAATAATCCGTGTTTCTACCGCGAACACTAACAACACAAGAACATCGGTTTGGCATACTCAAAATGAGTTCATCCAAATCACGCTGTGGAATGGCCGCCCATGTTCGTTGCAACAACAAAAAAAGGTCTTCTTGCGACTGGATACCCTCCATATTCGGCAGAGCTCTTCTCTGTAGCATATCCCATGCATGCTCAATCGGGTTCAAGTCTGGCGACTGAGCAGGCCAGGGCAGGACATTGATGTTAGCTGCGGCGAGAGTCTGTCTTACAACTCTTGCGGTGTGCGGTCGTGCATTATCATGCATTAACTGAAATAAGGGACCGATTTGCACTTGTAGAGGAACGATGACGTCTGATACAATCGTTTCAGCATAAATTTGAGCGTTGAGGTTGCCTCTGATCCAAATCAACTCAGTTCTTCCGCCGATCCAAATACCCGCCCATACCATGATGGTTCCACCACTATAAGGATGGACTTCCTGGCAGGATTTTAATCGCTGTTGGCGTCCAGGGGTTCTCCAGTGTCGTATACGTCTTGTATCCGGTCTCATACCAAAACGAGACTCATCAGAAAAGCACACGAAACGCCATTGTTCTTCTGCCCAATTTCTGTGTTCAAGAGCCCATTGATATCGAATCCTACGATTGTGCATTGCTATAGGTGGTACCCGTAGCGGTCTTCGGGAATGAAGGTTCACTTCATGCAAGCGGTTTCTGACTGTTTGGTCGCTAATTAAGTTCCCTGAAGAGTGATGAAGCCTCACGGCTAACATCATGGCGGTTATTGTTGGAGCTCTTCGAGTTAAGATTTGAATGTATCGGTCTTGTCTCCGTGTGGTGCAGCGATACCGTCCTCCATGGCGCTCAGCCACGGTACCAGTGCTTCGGTAACGTGTCCAAAGTCGACTGATAACACTCTGACTTGTATTCAGAGCTAAAGCCACAGTACGTTGCCGGGAACCAGCTTCTATCATTCCCACGGCTCTGAGCATTTCTTCCCTGCTTAAATGACGTCGCCGCTCCATAATAACGTTGGTTTTAATCAGTAGTAGGGAAACAGTAGCACTAATAATGTCTTCAATGCGTTGTATGTTTTTATAGGGAAAATATTGACAGCTGATTTTCATCTTTTACTCGAATTTGATTCACAGTTCCTGATTCAAATTATGAAATGCACCAAAAAGGATCCATATAAATTTATAAAATCATAAATTTATTACAAAGCCACATCTCAATCTCAAGAAATCCGCATAAAAATGCTTGATCCCTAGACACTTTTGATGTGTGTAGCTCAATGAAAGTGGTTGGTATCTTTTGATATCATAATAATAAATGCAAAATGTAAACAAAAACTGAATAAAATATGAATATTTTTTTATTCTACTTAATCCAATAGCCAGTACAAAAATATAGGGAATTTTAGCATAATTTTATGACTTAACTTAGACAGCTATAACTGTAATGATATTTTTTAACTAAAATCTTTTCTACCATAATATACTGCTGTAATGTATCTACTAAGATAGAATATAAATAAGAGACCAATCATCATAGGAACACCCAAAATTAACTTTCAAAATCAACAAATTCTAGATTATTTTTTTGGGATGAAATCACTTTCCAACAGTTCTACACATTTCTTCATCAATCTAAGCTGTAATAGTTTACACAAATCTGTTTTATATGTTCTCCAAAAACTGCTGCACACAAAAAAAAAACTTAATTTTCCTATCTTTCTTCCACTTACATAGACCGCATCGTACTTTTCGACCATTTGTTGGTAGGGGTGCGTAGGGTGCTGTAGTTGGTTCTAAAGCTGCTATTATGTTTGAAATACGGGTTTTGATATGCTGTGGAATACTAGTGATAGAAATTCTTACACCTACATGTGGATCAATCAAAGAAATAGCCAATGCTTTGATAAAATCTCTCCGTGTTTTAAGATTGGATGCAGATTGTTTTGACTACACAACAGGATAGCGTTTGTTATGTCTTCAAGCTGAAACGACAATGCTAGTAGAGAACTTTCGAGATTAGCAAGTATGGAATAGAATTTAGTTTCGGATATCAGGATTTTAGAAGTTTCTGTGATATTATTTAATTGTAGTAAGAGTTGGCTTAGAGTATTTTTGAGAGAAACTTCGTTATATTTTAATTTATTAATCGTTTCTTTGTAAGATTCTAGAGAAGTAGTAGTAATTAAGATATTTTCTTTCATTAGTTCCGCAAGCTTTTTCTCGTGGTTTTGAAATGATTCAATAGCGGAATCGTATTTTGATGCGTCGTCTTTTTTTTTTTTACATATTATAAACCAGCGCTTGACCGCAATCCTGCCTGATGGTAAGCAGTGACGCAATCGTTGATGGTAAAGCGCACTAGTTTATTAAGAGCCTATTCACTCTAGCCTTGAAGACACTCAAATTGTAGTCCGACGGAAACACCGCCGCTGGAAAATTGTTCCAGTCCTTCGATGTACGCGGTATAAAGGAGGAGGCGAAACGCTTCGTCCGGATCGTAGTGGTGTTAACAACGTAAGGGTGGAAACCAGCCGTACGACGGGTCGTCCGCTGGTGGAACGGAGATAGGGGATTTAAATCATGCAATTCCCTCGCACACTCCCCGAAATGCATCCTATAGAACACCGAAAGGCTGGCTACTCTACGCCTGTGCTCTAGGCTTTGGAGACCAACTCGAGTTAGATCAGGGTCACCAATCAGCCTCTTTGCACGTTTCTCCACTGAATCCAAAGTGGCCAGGTGACACTTGGCAGCACCAGCCCAAATGTGGCTGCAGTACTCCACACACGAACGGAACTGTGCTTTGTATAACATTAGAAGCTGCCCAGGTGTGAAGTACTGTCGGACCTTTGCGATAACGCCAAGTTTCCTGGCAGCCACCTTGGCCTTGGACTCAATGAACCGCCCAAAGTTAAGGTTCGAGGAAATCTCAACTCCCAAAAGCTGAAGGCGGTCGGAACACTCCAAGGACACATTCCGAAAAGTAGGGGCCAAGGTGAACGGGCTCCTTTTGGCGGTGAAAAGACACGTCTGTGTTTTGGCGGCATTGAATGCTACAAGATTGGCATTGCCCCATTCGGAGACCGCCTGCAGTGCAACACTCGTTCGCTCAACCATGGCCTCCCTTTCGGACCGGATTGATTCTCTACTAGCCCGAGCATCCGGCAGGTATCTCTCTACAACTGTGCTGTCATCTGCATACCCATAGATACCGGGCATCAGCAGATCGTTAATATGCAGCAGGAACAAAGTTGCAGAGAGAACAGAAGGCTCAGAAGAACATCCGTCGACAACAACTCGGAGGGACCGTTCAGTCAGGAAGTCTTTTACCCAGCCAGTCAGGCTAGGGGCAATGTCTTCATCTAGAGTGCCGAAAACATGTTTGAAAACGGTGCCTATTCCGGCGAACCAAGCTGAACGTTTATTACGTTTTGACATTAGATGTGAGAGTCAAACTCGCGTTTAATTTCGTTGTACCGAAATGTGAGTGGAGATAGCATAACATCACATTGAAGGTTGCTTGATTTTTGACATGTTGTCATAAGTATGCCTATGATATCATTGAGGTTAGAAAGGTGGGGATTTATAAGAGAAATGTTTACATGACTAATTATATTTAACTTTCCCTTAATCGCTTTAAGTTTTCCTAAGTTATCGAAGTATATACCGGAACTAGAAGGAAGAGGCTTGATAAAGTCTTGATGCGCATTGACCGAGGCGCTGAAATAGAATTAATGAAATCAGTTAGACTACGTTAAAGACCTATTCTAATTACTAGCTAATATTTACGTGTAAATAATTAATGATTGATTATTTTAATCGATCTCTAACAGTAGTATGGAGTCGCTAATTACCGCAGGTTTCATTTGATCGAAATGATGAGTCACATGACGTCTGTTTATAAGAAGCGTAGCTGTGTTGTTATTGTGAACTTTAATGATTTTGTAAGGTCCTTTCCAGATAGGTGAAAGTGCCTTTTTGAGCCTCAGATGGGCTTCAAGGTAGACGTAGTCACCAGCTTTATAATGTGGTGGTAATTTAGTATGAGAGTCGTAATAGGATTTAGAAAGTTCCTTAGATTTTAATACATTTACCAGGGCTTTTTCCCTAGTGTATTTAAATTTACGTTGTAACATTCAAATGTAGTCTAAATAGGTTGTGTTGGGTTCAGTTTCATAGATGGAGTTAGGAATAAATGTTTAAGACCAAATATTAGCTCGTAAGGAGTAAATTTTGTCGTTGAATGTTCCGTCGTGTTATAAGTCAGCATAGCTGTATATACATAAGTCGGCCAATTACTAGTCTTGGTCTGTATTTACAGACCAAGACAATTGGCAATTGACAATTTTCCTTCGTAAATACGAAGGATTTTAAATATTCCTTCAGAGTCGAATGACTGCGTTCTAAAGCGCCTTGCGTCTGAGGGTGATAAGGTGATGACCATAATTGTTTAATTTTAAGGAATTTGCAAGTTGTTTTAAAAAGGTCGGACGTAAAGTTAGTACCTTGATCAGTTAAGAAAGATTTAGGAATTCCGAACAAGGATATAAAATGAATAAGACAATCGCTAGATTCTTCGGCGGTTGTACTACGTATCGGGTAAGCGATTGAATATTTAGTAAGATCATCCTGTAAGGTGAGTATATATTTTAGTTTAGCAGGACCGGACTTGGGTAAAGGTCCTACTATGTCCAGTGCTATTCTCTGAAACGGTGCTGTGGATGTAGTAGTGATTTCCATTGGGGCCTTATTTAATTTTCTCAGTGCTTTATTTTCCTGACATAGTTTACATTTATTGATATAGTCTTCTATGTCGCTTCGCATGCCTTTCCAATAGGTTCTCGGATTCTGTTGTACATTCGCGTCGAGCCTAAGTGTTTGGCTGTAGGAATATCGTGGTTTTCACGCATGATTTTGGGTCTTTCACTCCGAGTACGGTATATTGTTTTATTTAGGTAAACGTGGATTTGAATGTTTGTGTTGTGAAAAATATGAGTTAGGATATTGTAGATTTTGATGTAGGAGTGATTATCAAATGGATTTTTGAAATCGGAGATAGCAACGTCTGTTATTTGTTCGGATTTTAGGATTTCGTTTCTAATTCGTTTCAGAGTGTCATAAATAGCATGATAAGGTAACTCGTCAAAGTGGTGAACTTTTGTAAAGATGAAGTAAACAGTTTTGCCGTCGTATTCAGTTTTTAGAAAGTGGTATAATTCTTTTCAGAATTAAGGATTTCGTCTTCGTTGCCGGAATTTAGAAGAATTTCGGGGATGTAGGGATTTGATTCATCTAAGTCTATTGATGTAGGAATTAATATTACCTTGCATGTTGTTTTTAGCAGGCTTTCGTTGTGTTCTTTTAGAATTGTGTTGCAAGCATTATTTTTATTTGACTAGGAATTGGGAATAATTGTCTTCATTTAGATTTGATTGCTCATTTGGTGAGGGAATTTGTAACGAGTCGAAGTCAAGGTTAAGGTCAGCACTGTTAGGGCTAGTCTCAAGGTAAGGTAAGTTTGGTCTTAGATCTATGAGATCTGGAGATAGTAATGGTTGATTTTGCGGTGTAGGGTTTTGTAGTATATCAGAGTCGGGATTTATTTTTTGATTTAGTAGGTCGTTCTCTTCGAAAGAGAACTGAACGGGAGATGGAAAAATTATAAGAGGATCCTCTAAAGGATCATCGAATTCAGTGTCAAGGTTTAGTAATAGAGGATCAGAGGTTGTCGAAGGTTTTCCTTGAATAGGGTTAACTGGATATCGAGAAAATGCATCAGCTCTACTCTACGCTCATACTCTATGCCCATTAGCCCAACTCGCATTTATCTGGTTGGAGTTTCAGGTTATAGTTCCTGAGCCTATCGAAAACAGCGGACAGATTTTGAATGTGACTTGGTAAGTCAGGTGAGTACACTACAATGCCGTCTAAATAAACAAAGCATCGTGAGCCTTGAAGTCCACACAAGCATGTGTTCATTACTTTTTGAAAGGTAGAAGGGCCATTTTTCAATCCGAATAACATTTTTGAAAATTGGAAATGACCTTGTGGTAAAGAAAAGGCGGTTTTGGGAGCGTCTTGCTCGGACATTGGAATCTGATGGAAGCCTGAGGCTAAATCTAAAGTTGTGAAGTATTGAATTTTCCCCAATTGATCTAAAATTAAAGTTGTTTGTGGAATAGGATATGTTTCTCCAATAGTAACGTCATTGAGTTTTCTATAGTCAATAACGATTCTCCATTTTTGTTGTCCCGAAGCATCCAGCTTTTTGGGCACAACCCAAATGGGTGAGGACCATGGTGAATTAGAAGGTGTTATGATGTTTTCTTCTAGCATTTTGTTAATTTGATTTTCAACTTCCTTTCACATTCAGGAAATCTATAAGATTTAGTTTGAATAGGGATATGTGTATTTGTTCTGATATTGTGTTCGGCAATTGTAGTGTATGTGAGCTTATCGCCAGGGAGATAGAAGATATCGGAAAAGTCTGTACAGACTTGTAATAAGGCATTATATTCCTCTTCATTGAGCTGAGATATCCAAAGATGCTAGAGAACCTTTTTAGTTCTTGTAGAAACGTGCATAGGAGGCGATGATTCTTGAGGTTTTGAACAGGCTTGAGTGCCTAAAGGTTCTAGCGTTAGATTAAGGTTAGATTGGAGTATAACAGACTCTTCGGAGATATTGACAACTGTAATATTAATACGGTTGTTTTCTTTCACGCTTACTACGCAGTTGGCTACTAATAACGAACCAGAGATATGTTGGTCTATGAGCAGACCTTCCTTTATATTTGGATTACTTACTGTGCATTCAATTACTGTTTCAGTACGAGGTGGAATGTTGTTTAATGGTTCAGCGAATTTTAAGTCGATAAAATATTCATCTATCTGTAAAGTTCCTTGAAGATAGTCGATTTGGCAACCTAAGTTTTTCAGGAGGTCATTACCTATGATGCCGTCGAAACTTAGGCTAATATTTTTGACAACGTGAAAATCATGAATATAAGGTTTGCCATTTTTTTTGAATGTTTGCATTTTAAAGCTGCCTAGGGTTGAAGTTGTTTCTTCTACAGGATCAATTCCTTTGAGGATTATAATATCATCACTTAACTTTGGGACTTTGGACATAGAATCTAATTTTAGCAGACTTATGCGGGAACCTGTGTCAATTAAGAAGGATAAAGGCTTATCGGCAACCGCAGTATCTATTATTACGTGAGGTAAGTATCTTTTCTTTATGTTTTGATGTATTTTATGGATTTTCACATTTGTTTTCTGTTTCAGATGTTGTGAGTTATCGGAGGATGTGTTGCGATTTGGAATGGGAATAGAATCGGTGGATTTCATGTTTGGGTTTTGCACTTTACAGGATTTGGTAGGAATAGCGGATTAAGTGTGTTCAGTGAGTTTTTCAGTAGATTTAGTAGTGGGTTTTTTCTTAGATACAGTGGATTTAGTAAGTGATTCGGAGGATTTGGTAAATGGTTTTTCCATAGATACAGTGGATTTAGTAAACGATTCAGTGGATTTAGTAAACGGATTTTCCCAAATTGATGTTTTAGGAACTCGATGAATTGATCAAAGGACTCGAACTCTTTGACACTACATATATTTTCAGCTTTATCTGTTAATTGACTTAGAATATATTTGAATAGGATAGATTTTTGACTTTTAGTAGCTATATCAAAAGTGCTCTCGCAGTAAGTGATAAAGGGATTCAACTTTTCCCTGGAACCATCGAATGGTTTGATGAATTTGAATAGAATACCGAGTTCTATTTTTTCTTCAATTTCGGCTCTTGTATTACAGATAACTAAAACCACTGGAACTTTCCTCCTTTGTATCATGTTTAGAAGCAATGATTTGATTTTACACAATAAAATATAACTTATCTTAATAACAAGAAATCGCCTCGAGCTTAGGTTACTTTGTATAAGTGACTCAGTGTTATAGACTCGTAATCGAAACGCGTAGTCTAAGCAAAATAATCAGGAGCGTTACAATAAGGTCTTATCGGTTACAATGTATGAACAGTGTACAATAAAATTATGATATTAAAATATTTAGATAGGAATAGTATGGACTCTGAGTTAATTCTAGTATCCGTGCTAGGATGTCGTAACGGCCAAAGTAGGTGTAGTTGACTTTTAGATCACTCACAGGAACGCCATCATTGTGAGGATATTCAGGAACATCGTGACCGCTTCTCCAGCGCTAAATAGCTGAACAGCAGTTTTAGTACCTCTGGACCAGCAGAGTATGAAAGCCGGTCTCGGTTGCGGAATGCAACACTCAAGACAGGGTGTCGGTTGAGCACTTAGATTTCTTGCACTGACTCGACACTGATTTGTTTTTGTAACTTGCTTTAACTTTCACTTTTTACTTGCTTTAACTTTTTTCGAAATAGATTTAGAATATTTATGCACTTAATTTATACACTTGATTTCACTGGCACTTCAGTTTTCTTCGAAGACGTATTCGGGTAGGGGATTTTCGTATCCCACCGCTGCCACCAAATATTATACGAGACTAGGGAATCTTGATTTAAAAAAAAAAAACAATTATTTAAGCTAGAATAGGATTTAATTAATTATTAGGATTTAGATTACAGAAATTGTAGAAATAGTAAGAGTTAGGACCTCCGACCCGTACTGAGATTTAGAACCAACTGCCTCGCTGGGCTCATGAATGACGTACTGTAATCCATAATGCTGACGTGGCACATCTGAGCGTTGCTAAGCCATTCCACTTACTTTGTAAAGGTATAACGGATCGATACGATTTACTCATAACTATTACGGTATCGATTTGCTATTGCAGAATCTCATGCATGGATTCAATATTTCACAAAACTCAATAACATGCCTAAGTTTTACTTACAGTTTCTGTCTGAATGTCTATGATATTGACCGGTAAAATGCTTTACGTTGTTTATAATAGTTTACTAAAAGAGTATTTCATAAGACCTTCTACTTTCTATTTAATAATAGGTACTTGTGTTTTATTAGTATTAGTGACGACCTCCGTGGCGCAGCGGTCAACACGCCTGCCTGCGACGTGGAGGCCCCGGGTTCGATCCCCGGTCAGGTCATGATGGAAAACGATCTTTTCCTGATTGGCCTGGGTCTTGGATGTTTATCTATATATGTATCTATTATAAATTATAAATATAGTATCGTTGAGTTAGTATCCCATAACACAAGTCTCAAGCTTACTTTGGGGCTAGCTCAATCTGTGTGATTTGTCCGTACATATTTATTTATTTATTTATTATTATATTGTTATTAGTAATTTAATGAAACGAAAGTACTTTTACCATTAGGTAATCTGTTTTTACAATAAATCATTCAACCAGCATTGTTTTACACTAAAATTATATCAACTGCGGTACAAACGATCCCAACTAGTCACAATCATTTGACAAAAATGTGTTCGCCTATTAGGCTGCATGCAGGTACAAGTTTCGGTTAATAGCGATAAAAAAAAAAACGTTATTACGCAAAAAAATAGTACATCCCTAGTTTTTTCTTTGAGGATGCCCATAAGCTCGCCGCGCGGCGGATTCACAGACGAGCGCCGTCAAACATCGAGCATAAATTTATGCATTAATATCCAACAAAGAATCAAACGATGATACCCCGAAAATGGTGTTGTCACATTTTAAAATTTTACATAATTTTGAGGAAGTTGGAGTTAATTCGTGGTAAAAAAAGATTATTTCATAATTCATTAATATTGTTACTATGATGATTATGTAAAATTTCATATTTTATTTGGTCATCTGTTTACCTAACCTTTATTATCCTTATGGGTCGAACGGGGTTTTCTTTACATATTGTCTAAAATCGAGAATCAAAAGCAAGTAATAAAAATAAAACTATAAAAAGAAAACCTCTACTTTTATGAAAATAAAAGTGTAAGTGAATGAAGTTGAGTGTGTGGTCATGGGTTAGGCTGGGCGCAAATGCGCCACCGACCACAGCCACCAGCGTCTATCGCGCTACCGCCATATTTACAAAAGTGTCAGAAGCGAACGACAGCCACCGGTGTCTAGAAGCCGCCACATTTTATAACCCGGTCGTTACTGCGTAGTCTGATGAGGGATTCTGACATGGAAACTCTTACTTAGAAGATCTTCTTCTTCTTCTTCTTCTTCAGCCTATAGACGTCCACTGCTGGACAAAGGCCTCCCCCAAGGCTCTCCACGCTGACCGGTCTTGTGCTGCCCGCATCCATCGGCTTCCCGCGACCTTCACCAGGTCATCGGTCCACCTTGTTGGGGGCCTCCCTACGCTGCGTCTCCCAGTACGTGGCCGCCACTCCAGAACCTTACTGCCCCATCGGCCATCGGTTCTACGAGCAATGTGCCCTGCCCACTGCCACTTAAGTTTAGCGACTCGCAGAGCTATGTCGGTGACTTTGGTTCTTCTGCGGATCTCCTCATTTCTGATTCGATCACGCAGAGAAACTCCTAGCATAGCTCTTTCCATTGCCCTTTGTGTGACTCTGAGCCTTCGTATGAGGCCCATTGTGAGCGACCACGTTTCAGTTCCGTAAGTCATCACTGGCAACACACACTGGTCAAAGACTTTCGTCTTGAGACACTGTGGTATCTTGGACGACGAGAAGATGTAGCGTAGCTTCCCGAACGCTGCCCAACCGAGCTGGATTCGCCGAGACACCTCTTTCACGAAGTTGGACCTACCTAGTTGGACTGTTTGTCCCAGGTAAACATACTCGTCAACAACTTCGAGTGCAGAGCAACCAACTACAATTGGAGTGGGTGCGACATGAGAGTTCGACATGATCTTCGTCTTATCCATGTTCATTTTTAGACCCACTTGTTGGGAAGCTCTGCTGAGGTCATTGAGCATTTTGCCCAAGTCTTCCAGGGTCTCAGCCATGACCACGATATAATCTGCGAAACGGAGATTAGTGATGTACTCGCCGTTGATGTTGATGCCAAGTCCTTTCCAGTCCAGGAGCTTGAAGACATCTTCCAACGCAGCAGTGAACAATTTAGGAGATATGACATCTCCTTGTCTCACTCCACGCTGCAGTTGGATCGGTTTCGAGTCCTGATCCTGGAGACGGACTGACATGGTGGCGTTTTTGTACAAACACTTTATCAACTCAATGTATCGATGGTCAATTTGGCACCGCTGGAGAGACTGTAGCACCGCCCAAGTCTCAATCGAATCGAAGGCCTTCTCATAGTACACAAACGCCAAGCATAGTGGTTTGTTATACTCCTCGGACTTCTGTATAACTTGCCGCAGCGTATGAATGTGGTCTATGGTGCTAAAGCCTTTTCGGAAGCCTGCTTGTTCGGGAGGCTGGAAGTCGTCGAACCTGCGAGCGAGACAATTCGTGATGACCCTAGAAAACAGCTTGTAGACATGGCTCAGGAGGGATATCGGTCTGTAGTTTTTCAGGAGGGTATTGTCACCTTTTTTGAAAAACAAAACCACCACGCTCCTGTGCCACGCCTTAGGCGTTTCGCCTTTAAGAATGACGGAATTAAATAGCTTCTGAAGCGCTTTAAGAACCGGTTTGCCACCCGCTTTCAGAAGCTCAGCCGTAATTCCATCATCTCCAGCCGCCTTATCGTTCTTGAGCTGTTTCAGGGCCATACCAATCTCGTACAGGCTGACGTCCGGGATATCGTCGGTGTAGTGTCGGGTTAGTCTGGCTCTAGGATCATTAGCCAGGCTTACAACAGGTGCGTGTGTTGATGTGTATAACTCTCCGTAGAATTTCTCAATCTCACCCAAAAGCTCAGGCTTGGAAGTGACGATCCTACCATCCCCAGTCTTCAGCTTCGCAAGTAGACTCTGTCCAACAGACAATTCTCGTGCGAATACTTTGGAGCCTTTGTTTCGCTCGATAGCCTCTTTAATACATTTTGTATTAAATTGGCGTATATTGCGAGTCAGAGACTTTGAGATTTGTCTGTTAAGGCATCTGATACGCGAAGCGTCATCAGGGGATTTTAAGATCACCTCCCGTCTTTCTTCCATTAGCCGGCGGGTGGG
Organism: Sesamia nonagrioides; assembly: GCA_017933935.1. Taxonomy (NCBI): domain Eukaryota; kingdom Metazoa; phylum Arthropoda; class Insecta; order Lepidoptera; family Noctuidae; genus Sesamia; species Sesamia nonagrioides. The sequence goes on along the minus strand of JADWQK010001324.1, from coordinate 80,707 downwards.
ACCGGAGATCTTCTTCTGTCCTTTTGAACGGAGGGTTTTGTAGAACTTAGACCCTTCCGTTTGGAGAGACTTAGAAGATCAATTAAGGACAATTTTATTATTTTTGGAATTTATAATTATCTTTTTAATGATGTTATATGCTGTACCTATTCAATATTTTGTCTTGATCATTGTTCTGAATTTGTTTTAATTATTTTTGACTGTATTATTATATATATTTTCATTTTATTGTATTTTATAATAATTTTAATGTGAATATGCAAATTTCACTGGAGGATTTTGGACTCTGAAAACCTCTTCTTACGCTCAGAAGGGAAGCTTCTGTAAACAGGATTTCTGTAGGAAAACAGTATGGTTTATGTAACAAGCTTTTCAGTATAGCGCGTTATGCTCTTTGGATGTTTAATTGATGAGATTTTGACGCTCCTCCTCAGATTACAATGAAATATTGTATTAACGACTGGCATAAAGCTATATAGAAGAGTTTTTACATCCACTGGTGCACAGTTCCTTATCATTTTCATTAGGTAGATTTGTTTTCGAACGCGTGTAACAAGTTCCCTAATTTGTGATTTGTCTATAATAACTTCTAAGTATCTTGTTTCATCTACTCTGTCGATATTCTTGCATGAACATTGACGATTACTGTTATTATAAGTTTTATGGTAATCTTCTTCGTGTATCTTTAAATTACATACCTATTGCTATTTTGTTACCGAATTTAATGTTAGTAATTTTTTATTAAGCCAGTTGGCAATCCTGGTCGTTCCTGCTTCTACTTTCTCGTACAAGCTTTCACAATTAGTTTCGTGAAATATAATGACAGTGTCGTCTGCGTAGTAAATTAGGTCAGCGTTTGGGATGGTGATTTTGAGTATATCGTCCAAGTATATTGTGAAAAGTGTTGGGCCAAGAATACTCCCCTGCGGGACTGCAAAGCTTATTTCCTGTTCGTCGCTGACTAGATTGTTAACTCTGGTACATTGCCGCCTGTTGTTCAGGTAGCTTTGAAACCAGTTAAGTGTTTTTCCTCTTATACCTAGTCTTCCGAGTTTTCTTAGAAGGATAGGAATAGAGATGATGTCGAACGCTTTAGCAAGGTCTAAGAATATTCCAGAACATCGTTCACCACAATCTGTATGTCTAGATATTATGTTTTTTAGCAGTTCGATCGCATCGGTAATCGAATTTCCTTTTCTTAAGCCAATTTGCCTTTCTGAAAGAAGTGTGTAATTTTTTAAGTAATTCACTAAACGGTTATTCATTAGCTTCTCCAAGACTTTTGGATAAAATGTAAAGAAGCGACATAGGTTGTCGTATAACGATAAAGAAAACTAAAAGGAAGAGGGAGACAGATAAATAATTTATTAAATACAGAATAAAAAGGATTTCAAAAAATTAAATGCGATGATGATGGGTGAGATGAAAGTAAAAAAAGGCACAGCAGAAGCAGATGCTGGCAGCAGGAGCGACGCCGGCAGTAGGAGGCGCCTAAAGCAGGAATGGAGTCTCTCTTCCCTTTTGTTTTCTTTGTTGTTACACGACAAGGTCTGTAATGATCTGGCGGTCTGGTCTTAAGACCGGTCTTGTGAATTGGAGAGACGAAAGCTGTTTTCCGATGTTCTGGGAAAACTCCTGACGTCAGATTGAAAATGGACGTGAAAGGTGCCAAAATTATGGCCCTTATGCATTGACTGTAATTATTAAAACAAAAAACAGTAATCATTTTGACTTTGCTTTTTACCCGACTACGGCAAAGCAAAAGGAGGGTTATGATTTTGACAGGCTATGTATGTATGTATGTATGTATGTATGTATGTATGTATGTATGTATGTATGTTCATCTGTTCCCTCGTAACTTCTAAACTACTTATTCGAATTCGACAATTGACATATCATTAGAAGCGTCTTAATTGTCTGCTGGTTTTAGGCTATATGGAGTTTCACAAAATCTAATGTGGCGCCCTCTAGCGGACAAAACATACAGAGTAAAAAAATAAAGTTAAGATAAATATGCCATGTTTGGTATCATTTGAAAGCGCTTTACTTGTACATTTTGAATATATATATATTACTAGCATTTGCTTGTGACTTTACCTGTATTCATGGGCTGTTTGCATATAATTCACATCTTTTCGTTCATAGATAGCTTCTTTACTACTTATCAGAATAAGACCACTGCAGAAAAATTAGAAGGGCCTTGATATTTTGTTGGTTATGAGCTATAAAGCTTGTCACCAAATTTAGTATTACGCCCTCTAGTGGACAAAAAGTTCTATGTTAATATTGTTACGGGCTAGGGGTACTTAAACGCCGGTTAAGGGTTACGAAGTTTATTGGCAACGAAGGTACAGTCGATTGTAGGCAATGACAAGTAGAACGTAGCTGATGTCGTACCGAAGTCTTCTCTTACGTCCACGAAGTCCGTGTTGTAAACACACAATAATGCTACAGATGTTTCTTCACGTAGTACTTACAGTTCTCGTTATAATTGTCGCAGTAGGTCTTCTTTAAGATTGCTTCTTAACTGTCGCTGTTTTCGTATCGCTAGTCGAGTGTAGACTGACTCTGTGCTTCGCTTCGTGGTCCTCTCTGCGACCCCGAGTTGGGGGCGCGAGGAGACGGTTTGGGGGCTCCTTGATGGCCCCATGACCGTGGAGTCGGTCTCTCGGCCTCCAAAAATGAAGACCCGTCATTGGGTTGCACCCTAGGGGTGCTGCTCTTCACTCTTCGCACACCTAAGTCGACGCCGCGAGGGTGTGCCTTCCCTCCGGCGGTGGACGGTGTGCTTTTTTGTGTGTGGCTGTAGGAGCGCCTGAAGTGTTTCACGACGCCCGTGCGATCAGACCCCTACCAGGTTGGATCACGGGTTGCCCCCGTGAAGGCCCAGCAAGAGTCGATCAGCGACCGGGCGTCGGCTTTGGTTGGCGCTCTGCTACAGCGGGTGATTACCCCGACCCCCTAACAGCTCAACCAGCTATGTACGGTAGGCTGCGAGGGTACGGGGGGTAGTGTGTGTTACGAGCGGTTTGTAGGTGTGTATTCACCGCTCGTGTGGTATTCTGAGTGTGTACCTGCATGTGGAGTAGTGCATGTGTGTTCGTCGTGCGCATAGCGCCTATATAAATACAGTCCGCAAATGCGCACGGCGGCGTCGTGTTGCGAATGAATAGTGTCTATCCTTGTCTGAGTAGGTCACGTGTATTTGTGTTTGTGACCTACCCGGGTGTCAAGTCCGGTAGCGCGACGTCTGCTATGAGGTCGCGCGGGTATCTCTTCTTATCGGGAGGCCTCGCGTGCCAGGGCGCGATGTCTTGGATGTGCTGGAGCTCGGAGGTGCTGGCACGCGAGAACATCCCCTTCGCCAGGCGGATAGCGAAGTCATCGATGCTCTCGACTCGCAGGTCCCTGCTAATTACCGAGTTCCTCACGTACCGGGGAGCTTGGACGATCTGACGCAGCGTGATGTTCTGCTGCGTCCGGAGCTTTTTCCTGTGTGTCTCGGACGTGAGGGCGAGCCAAGCCGGGGCAGCGTATGTGAGCTGCGGCCGCACGTAGGTCTTGTAGATCCCCAGCTTGACTCGCGTGGAGAGGCGTGACGAGAGCACCGGGCGCAATAGGTTTCGGCTTACCTTAACCCGCGCGACGGTGTCGCAGACGTGCGGGCCCATGGTGAGCCGGCTGTCGAGTGTGACCCCCAGGTATTTGGCGGTCTTGGTCCACTCGACCTCGGTCCCCATGAGCTGAAGGTTCGGTGGATGACGTCCGCCTCGTGCCGTGACGATTATAGCCTGCGTCTTACCTGCGTTCACCGACAGTCTCCACTTGCTGAGCCAGTCGGGGAGGTCGTCCAGAACGCGCTGCATTTTGATGGCCGCGTGGTCAGCCGACAGCGACGTGGTGATGTGCGCGGCGTCATCTGCGTACAGCGCGAGGGTTGCAGTGTGCGTGGCGGGGATGTCGTCGGTGTATACCGAGTACAACGCAGGCGAGACGCAGCTTCCCTGAGGCACGCCCGCTCCAATGGGGCGCGCGCTCGATGACACGTTCTCCACCGAAACCTTGAATGATCTGTCCTGCAGGAAGGAGGAGACCACCTGTATCAAGCGACGAGGCGCGGTGGTTTTGGTCAGCTTGTAGATAAGGCCGGCGTGCCAGACCCGGTCGAATGCCTTTTCCATGTCGAGGAATACTGCAGCGGCGTACTCCCTCTTGTTCATGGCCGCGGTGAGTGTGTGCAGTACCCTCGACAACTGGAGCGTCGTGCTGTGTTCCGCCCGGAAGCCAAATTGTTCCGGGCGGGGCGTGGTGTGCGGCAGCAGGTGTTGCAGCAGTAGCGCCTCAAACACCTTGGAGGTTGTGGGGAGGAGCGTGATCGGCCGGTAGCTTTCCGGCCTTGAGACGTTCTTCCCGGGCTTGGGCAACATGATCACCTTCCCCTGCTTCCAGCAGTTGGGGAAGGTTCCGGTGCGGAGTATGCCGTTATAGAGGCGCGCTATTGCCGCCACCGATTTCGGTGGCAGGTGTCGGAGGGCGGTGTTTGTAATTCCGTCCGCACCGGGTGCCTTTCTGGGCTTAGTGCTCCTTATTGCCCCCAGTACTTGGCCCGGGGAGAAAACTATGGGGTCTTTGTCTGGAGCTACCGGCGTCTTGAAGTATTCTCCAAGGTGTTGCTCCACTGCCGCGACATGGTCCAGGGCGTCTGTCGGGTTCGGCGTGAACTGACGCTCCAGGTGCTCGGCGAATATTTCGGCCCGGTCGGCCGCCGTGTAGCGTAGCGCCTCGTCGCTGTTGCGTAGCGGGCGCACCGGGGCTGGGGTATTCTTTAGGCGTCGGCACAGCCGGTGTACCGACGCCCAGTCGCCGTCTGCCGAGTCTATAATGTACTCCCAGCTCTCCGATGCGTGCGCGTGTAGCTCGGCCTTAACTTTGTCCGTGACACGGTTGAGCTGGTTCTTGATGGTGGGGCATCTTGTTTGTTGCCACCGCCTGCGCAGACGCCTCTTGTCGGCGATCATGTTGGCGATGTGTGCGGGGAGCTTTTGGTAGCGCCCCTGTGACGCGGTGGATGTGCATGTCGCCGCTTCCAAGGCGCTCTTGATGCAGGCGGTGAGCCCCTCAGCCAACTCGTTCACGTCCAAGGCGTCGGCGACGGGCCGAGTGGGCGTGGTGGCCTCCATTACCTTCCTGAATTTGTCCCAGTCCGTGTGTCGACTTGGCGCCGGATGGGCAACTCTGGTGGTGTGGTCAGTCAGGCGGACGAGCACTGGCTGGTGGTCAGACTTCAGCTCGTCGTCCAGCACCTCCTGCGCGATCTGGCAGGTGAGGCCCTTGTGTACGACGATGTCCAGCACATCGGGTGTGTGTGCTATGTTGTCTGGGTAGTGGGTCGGCGTCTCCGGTCCGGACACGTCGTACCCTTTGGCCTCCGCGTCGGCGAAGAGTCGTCGGCCCCCCTGGTTGATGGTTCCGCTGTTCCACGCCGGGTGCTTACAATTAAGGTCGCCGGCGATGATGGTGGGATGTGGTGAGGCTAGCAGCGTGTGTATGTCGCTTGTGTTGAGTGGTTTCTGAGGCTGCTTGTATGCTGCGTACATACACACGTGCCTACCGGCGACATGCAGCTGCACACCCAGCGCTGAGATGCTGCTGAGTGTTGGGGGCGGTAGCTCCTGGTGGACGACTCTTCGCTTCACCAGCACCACCAGGCCTTGGGAAATCCGGTGTCGCTGGCTGTTGGTTTCATTGTATTGCCCATCCTTCTGGTAGACGTGATAACCTGGGAACTTGACCGTGTCCCCAGGTCTCAGGAGCGTCTCGCTGATGAGCGCCACGTCGATGTCCTGTTCCTGCAGGAGAGGACGGAGGAGCACGACCTTCTCCCTGAGGCCGCGGGCATTCCAGTGGAGTATTCTCACCGGCTTAGACATGTCTGTTCAACATGATCAGGTCTGTTATGCCGGTGAGAACAACTGGCACCGGGTCCTGACCCCTGCTGAGCGCCAGCAGGATGTCCTGGAGGACCCGGAGAGCGGCCTCTATTATTGTAGACCCGGGGTGTCTTTCCCCGGGTGCGCCCGCCGACAAGGCGGTTTGTTGTTGGGTTTGTTTTTGTGGTGGCGGCCGACTACGCCTCTCCTGAGCGGCGGAGCTGCTCGGCGCGGGGCCGCGGACCATCCGACTCACAGTACTTTGCGAGGTGCTTTTGGTCGGCGGGTGGGAGAGGTCGTCGATTCTAGCCTGTTTAGGCCCCGCCCCCTTCTGTGGTGGTGCATTCACTGTCAGATTGACAGTGGCGGGGTTGGCAGCGGCGTTGGTCGTGTTGACCTTTCCCCTTTTGCCGCCGCGTCCTTTCCTCCTCCGTCCTGAGGAGGTGGTGGCCGCGTTGCGCGCTGGTGGGTCATTGGCGGCCGCCATCAGGGTCGCCGACTGGGTTTCCCCTAGCGGCGTCGGCTGTAACGGCCTCTCTGCGGCCGTGTTTGACCGGCGCGTGTTTCCGGTGATGGCGACCGTGCCCGCTCGCTTGTTGCGCACCTCCTTGCGCATTACGGGGCATTTGGTGTGGTTTGCGGGGTGCGCCCCCCCGCAGTTGATGCAGGTGGCGGGCTCCTCCCTTGGCCGCGGGCACTCTCTGGCCACGTGACTCCCGCCGCACCTGACGCAAGCGAGCGGTCTGTGGCACTGTTCAGAGGAGTGCCTGAACTGCTGACATCTGTGGCATTGTGCAGGCCCCCTCTTGCCACGCCACGCCTCGATCCTTACACCGGGCATGCAGAGGATCTCCCTTACCTCATAGATGCCCGGCAGAAGATTCGGTGTCTTCTTCAGCACGGCGTGGAATATACAGCCGGGTCGTCCTTGTCGCGCCTTGATGACGCGAACGTACTCCGGCTGGAACCCCAGCGCGCGTAGGTCCTCCTCAATGTCTGCCGGCGCCGTGTCCGCAGGCAGCCCCCTTATGGCCACCTTGTGGCTCCGCTCCGCTGGCAGCGAGTAGGAAAACCAGGGGATGTTTTCCTCTTTTTCAAGTACCGTCAGATACTTTTGTATCAGACGGTACTCGGTGTCCGTCTGCGGGGTGAATTTAACCCCCTCCCCGAAAGGTCTGGCACTGGGGGCACGCCCCAGTTTTCCTTTGAGGACGCGAAAATGGTGCGCCCACTGCGGGAGTTTCTCCACCACCAGTGGAGGGTAGCGCAACTTTTTCTTAGCGCCCGTTTTGTCTTTTCCGTCGGTAGATTTTGCGTCTACCGTCTCTGTGACTCTGTGCGGGCGTCACGGTGCTATATATAGTCCAGCTGATCGAACATTCCAGATTCCTCTAGACGTAATAATAATAGCACATAACTTCGAGGTCACTCGGAAGTACCTACGGTAATTCCCGGAAACGGGTTTCTAGAAATTTCGATGTCGACACTTTCTTGACAAAACTGTTGAGACCTGTACCATTCGATAGGCCGTCCTAAGTCTAGTAATGCGTTTTATTATTGTACCTAGGAAATGTCTAGATCTAGCGAAATAGGGCTTAAAAGGGACACACTGCATGTCACGCGATATTGAACCTTATGCCATCGACATAAGGTCCATTCGTAACATTGCCCCCTTCTTAGTCATGCTCGTCCCGAGCATGATTTGATCCATAATAGCGAGCTAGGCGGTCAACGTGTACGACCTTCAGCTTCCCTCTAGGTCCTTTCTTAATCCGGTAGGTGACATCGTTTATTCTGGTTACTATCGTGTACGGACCCTCCCATTTGGCTTGGAACTTTGGACTCTTTCCTTTTCTTCTAATGGGGTTATGTAACCATACTAAAGTTCCCTCTTCAAATCCGGGCACGTTAGCTTTGCGGTCGTATCGGATCTTCATCTTCTCACTGGTTTTCAGACCATTCTCTCTCACTAGCTCATGTATTCCATCTAATTTACGCCGCAGGTCGGCCACATAGTCGACGGCTAGGATAGGAGTATCGGGAGGTGTTCCGGTTAGTGCATCTATGGGTAGTCTAATTTCTCGGCCGAAGTTGACTTTCGCCGGTGTGCAATTTGTGCTGTCATGTGTTGCTGAGCGGTATGACATTAAAAAGAGTGGAATGTATTGGTCCCAATCCCTTTGATGTTCTTCCACTACTTTGGCCAAATGATTCTCCAACGTCTGATTGAATCTTTCGACCATTCCATCTGACTGTGGGTGATACGGCGTTGTACGAGTCTTATGTATCCCGAGTAGTTGGCAAACCTCTTGAAATAGTGAAGACTCGAAGTTTCTATCCTGGTCAGAGTGTAACTCCAAGGGAACGCCAAATCGACAGAACACCTCGTGAACTAGCTTTTTGGCGACTGTATGAGCTTCCTGGTTAGGTACTGCAAAAGCTTCTGGCCATTTGCTGAAATAGTCTTGCATAACGATGATATACCTATTCCCTTCTTCAGTAACAGGGAATGGCCCAGCTATATCGACAGCAACTCTTTCCCACGGTGCACCAACATTATACACTTTCAGCCGACTTCTGGCCCTCGTTTGCGGTCCCTTTACTGAGGAGCAGGCTACACATTTTCTACACCAGTCCTCTACGTCTTCGCGGCAATGCACCCAATAGAATCTTTTCCTCACCTTCTCCAGGGTTTTCTTTACTCCTAGATGTCCTCCGGATACTCCGTCGTGCACCTGTCTTAGCACTGACGCGACTTTATCGCAGGGGACAACTATCTGTAAGGTGACTTCCTGCCCACTGGGTGATTCCCATTTCCTCTTGAGGACTCCATTATCAATTATCAGGCTGTCCCATTGAGCCCAGTAACTTTTTACTGTTGGGCTAAGCGCTGATATTTCACTCCAAGTGGGCCTTTGGCCACGTTTCTTCCATTCGATTACTGTCTTCAAGTCACCATCTTCCTTTTGTGCGTCTTCCAATGATTGATTATCCCAGTCTTCATCCAAAGCGTTTACCTGGATAATCCTTACGTTCTCTTTCTTTTCCTGTTTGGCACAATGTCGGCAAGATTCTTCGCAAGGTCGTCTAGACAAAGCATCAGCATTATTGTGTGACTTGCCTTTTCGATGTTCAGTGACAAAGTCAAATTCTTGCAGCTGCTCTATCCACCTTGCTACTTGTCCTTCTGGGTCTTTGAATTGGAGGAGCCACTGTAAGGCAGCGTGATCGGTACGAAGTGTAAACTGCCTCCCAATCAAATATTTCTTGAAGTGTTGTAAGGTCTTAACAACGGCTAGAAGTTCTCGGCGGGTAACACAATAATTTCTTTCTGGCTTGGAAAGGCATTTGCTGAAATATGCGATAACGACCTGCCTATCTCCTTGTGTTTGAGAGAGAACTCCTCCAATACCCACATTGCTGGCATCTGTGTCTACCAAAAATCGGCCTTCCCTACTAGGGTAACCTAGTACAGGAGCCTCACACAAGTGAGTTTTCAGTAGAGCAAATGCCTGTTCGCAATCAGAGTTCCATTCAAATTGACACTTTTCCTCTGTTAAACGATGCAACGGTTTCGCTAACTCGGAGAAGTTCCTCACAAACCGACGGTAATATGCACACAGACCCAAGAAAGAGCGTACCTCAGTTTTATTACGAGGGGTAGGCCACTTCGACACGGCTTTTATTTTTTCAGGGTCTGTTCGAATTCCTTGCGCCGAAATAATGTGTCCCAAGTATCCAACTTCTTTCTGGAATAGTGTACACTTACTAGGACTGAGTTTTAAATTCGCTTCACGCAGTTTCTGGAACACTTTCTCCAAATTGCGTAGGTGTTCTGCGAAGTTTCGTCCCATAATGATGATGTCATCCAAATAGACCAGGCATGCATCACCAAGCAACCCCACCAAAATGCGCTCCATTAGGCGCTCGAATGTAGCTGGAGCATTGCACAGTCCAAAAGGCATGACATTGAATTGCCAGAGACCGTTCCCAGGACCAGTGGTGAAAGCGGTCTTTTCTTTATCCTGCTGACAGATTTTCACCTGCCAGTAACCACTTTTGAGGTCAACTGTGGAGAACCATTTCATGCCACTTAGCAAGTCCAAAGTGTCATCTATACGTGGCAGAGGATAACTGTCCTTTTTCGTGGCATCATTCAACATCCTGTAGTCAACGCAAAACCTTGTACTGCCATCCTTTTTCTTGACTAGGACTACTGGAGATGACCAAGGGCTGGTGGATGCTTCTATAATCCGGTTTTTCTCCATATCTAGACTCCAACGCTTCTAACAGACAGGCTAGGGTATTGCAATCGCCGGAAATATTTTCGAGGATTTGGACCGCCTCACCACGCAGAGCAAGCGTAAGGGCGGTTACGGCTTGATCGTCGTCCCAATTGTTGCCTTTTGCGACCTTTTCAAACTGTAGACGGAAGGCCACCCATGACGTTGTCCCGTCAAAATGAGGTACCTTAAAAGTCTGCAAAGCACTGGGTACCGGTACCACACCTTTAATAACTCCTTTTTGTACCTTCTCATGCAAAAATTATACTTCCTTCCCAAACTCCATGATGGTATTGTCTAATTTATCGAAACGCGCATCATATTTGTCTATACGAGCGTCTTGCTGGTCTATGCGCGCATCTTGCTGGTCCATACGGGCATCTTGATGAGCTGTTTTTATTCTGAGTTCATTGACTTCTTCTTTGGTTTTTTCCCATTTTTCATTTAATTCTAATACCAGTTGCTGGGATTTTGCCTGGGATTCTGCCGCGCTTTTAATTATTTGTGCCTGGATTTCTGCCTGGGATTTTGCCTGAGATTCTGCTACACTTTTAATCTGTGCCTGGGTTGCTGCCTGGGATTCTGCCATACCTTTTATTTGCAGCGTCAAATGAGCCAGCAACGCCGATAAATCGCATCCTCTGCTTCCGGGAATAGTGGTGGTAGTAGGCGCACTCACATTCGTCGGTGTTACGGCGGCCGCATCTACTCCGACGAAGTCCGTGTTGTAAACACACAATAATGCTACAGATGTTTCTTCACGTAGTACTTACAGTTCTCGTTATAATTGTCGCAGTAGGTCTTCTTTAAGATTGCTTCTTAACTGTCGCTGTTTTCGTATCGCTAGTCGAGTGTAGACTGACTCTGTGCCGGCGTCACGGTGCTATATATAGTCCAGCTGATCGAACATTCCAGATTCCTCTAGACGTAATAATAATAGCACATAACTTCGAGGTCACTCGGAAGTACCTACGGTAATTCCCGGAAACGGGTTTCTAGAAATTTCGATGTCGACACTTTGTTGACAAAACTGTTGAGACCTGTACCATTCGATAGGCCGTCCTAAGTCTAGTAATGCGTTTTATTATTGTACCTAGGAAATGTCTAGATCTAGCGAAATAGGGCTTAAAAGTGACACACTGCATGTCACGCGATATTGAACCTTATGCCATCGACATAAGGTCCATTCGTAACAATATAAAATTAAAATAAATATACCGTATTTGGTATCATTTGAAAGAGCTTCACGAGTACTTTATGTTTGTACATAATACCGAGTAATTCTTCGTAGAATTTTGAATGTAAACCAGGGTTTGGTAAGCGGAGCGATGGGAGTGGTGAAGGCCTTCGAATGGCCTGCTCTTCTGTTCGATCAGTTGGAACAGGAGAACAGCCAAGCGCTGTTCTCATACAATTTGACGACGCATCCATAAAAGGAGATATTAATGGACTTATCAAAATCGAGCCTTGCCTCACTGAATTTGACGGCTTGAGGGGGTCTGGGCAAATTCAGCGTAAAATGCTCCCGCTGATTCTTTCTTGGGGTTGTACTGTACATAAATTACAAGGTTGTACTCTAGGTAAAAAAGTTATCGATCTAGGAAAGTCATTGTTTGCTAAAGGACAGGCCTATGTCGCTCTCAGTAGAGTCAAAACCATAGAGGGATTATTTATAAGTGCCTTGGATCATAATAAATTACTTAAAAATCCACATGACAGTCGATCGTTAGCAGAATTAGATAGATTAAGAAATCTTCCCAGGTCCTCTTAATATATGAAACATCCAATCTATTTATACTAACGACCTCATCCACTAATTCATGACCTATTCGCTGCCATCGACGCAAATGTGCGTCGCTACTACGAAAAACCGGGAGCTTCATACGGGGAAACCGTTGCTGTACGTGCTACGATCCACGCGCTAAGAAATAGTAAAAAAGGCGTAGTCACACGTTACATACCTACCGTATCATTTGGATAACGTGTGACTGCGGTTTTCCAAACATGAACATTTATTTCTACCTAGTGGATATTGCATACTTCAGAATAGTATTGTATGACATTATTGTCAATTTACAACGAAGGCATCTTGGTAGAGTCTACTGTGTCCATTTACTTGCAACTACATTAGCAACTTTGTTCAGTTCAGTATTCTGAAAATCTTTTTTTATACTTTTTCAGCGTCGTTTTTTGTCGTAGTTGGGTTTTAGTTTTTTTACTTTTTACCAATGTATGTCTAGCTATATTAAGGACATAAACTACATAGTTTTGGTCAAGCCACAGATAAAAAAGAATGGCATAGAAGGATAGGATAAATGAAATCCATAGTTGATATCCTATAAAGTTTCGTATGCGCATATAATCAGCCGTGTCCTGCCCAGGCTGGCCGATTCTCAGCTGAGGCTATAGGTCCCTCTTAGTAAAAATCGTACTTGTACTGAATTCGGTAGTATCACAAAGTAATGATAATGTTATTTCCTTTCAGGTGGACCTCTATATCTACCAATTCCTAACGAACAGATACCGTCCCAGTTTCGTTGAAATGCATTTTAAATTATGCAACCTGATAAATTCTGATCCATTATTGGGTGAACCATTGCGAAAAGCATTAGGGGGCCGTGTTTGTCCTTTTCCCCCGGTGAGTATACTTAAGAACCCTCATCGTTATAAACGCCCATAGTCGGTGCTATCCATCGCCCTGAAGACACGGTGGAGGTCTGCCCGGTTTGGGTAGAGCACCGCCGTGTCCTCGTAGCGTCGACCGGTGGTGATCTCCCGCGTCCGACCCTGGTCCAGGCCATGGTCCGGAGCGAGAGTGCATGGCAAGTCGTCACCTCCTTCTGCAAAGCAGTAATGCTGGCAAAGGAGGAGGTGGAGCGCGTGAGGCAGCGGGAATCCCAGCGCCCTCACGCCTCTAGCCACCGCAGGAGACGCCCTCGACATCGAACTCCCAGCCACCGTAGGCGCGGGCCTGCGGGCGGTGAGCACTAGGCGGCTCGCCACCCAGTAAGGACCAGGCCCGAGTCGACGGCGCGTTGTGTTTCACGCGCGCCTCAAAGAGATGTCAGCTAATCGTGACGGGGTCCACGAAGACAGATGCGTCCTGGGTCAGGATTGCGAGTTGGTTAAAAAAGAAACCGTGGCCCTGGCCGTCGCACAGGCAAGTGAAGAAACACGGCACGCGTGGGTTTTAGTCAGTAAAAGTCTGACACACCCTTCCGCTTCGCCCAGATTGGGAGATGATTCATTTTATGATTATAATCCCAACAAAAAAAAAAGTCGGTGCTATCCATATGCCACGCATCCTTTGATATGCTATTTATATCAAAGTATGCATGGTACAGCAAAGCTCTGGGTATCCTGGAATGTTATGAGAGTCAAATTTTACTTATTCTTAACTTTAACTTCTTGTTATGTTTTCAGGGTATTTATGAGTTACGAAATATGACAGTCCCATATATACCGAAAGGCTTCCCGTTTAACAAAGGTCGTGTCTACTGCAACGTATCACTTACTTTAGGGAGTGAAACCAAATTGATAGCTAACGGCAGTATGGATGTAGAGATAAAAATGGTTGGAATAAATAAAAACTAGAAAACATATTTCTAGACTTAGTACCATGTTATTATAATTAAAATATTTCTTATTACCTGCTAAGTTTATTTTTTGGACACCAATACAGCAATGCACGACCGAGTTTCGTGAAATGAGAGTCAAATCACAAGCTAAATTGATTGTTTCAATCAAACCAAACTTTTTAAAAGTCAACATTTGAAACTAAAAAGAAGTGAATGCCTTCGTAGGAGTTGAAATTTCCTCGAACCTAAACTTTGGGCGTTTGATTGAGTCTAAAGCAAAGATCCAGTGGGACTTCATACTGGAAAAGCTTCTAATGATACAAAGAGCAGGTTTGTTCGTGTATGGAGTACAACAGCCACTTTTAGGCTGGTGCAGCGAAATACCATAAATAAAATGTACATTTAGACTCAGTGTGAAGAGGCTAATTGGCGATCCAGATTTGGTTAAGGAACAATCTCCAAAGTCTGGAACACAGGTGTAAGGAAGCAAGCCTTTCATGTTCTATACGACGACCTTCTTAAGATATTATAGACGGCCCGTCCTACGGCGAGTATCCATTATTACGCTGCCGACACAGCTTCAATCCTGCTGAAGTGCTACGTCTCGTCTTGTATACCGCGTACATCGAGGAATTAGAAAAATTGTCTTGACTACAGTTTAAGCGCTCCTAATAAACTAGTTCGATTTGCCAGCAACGATTGCATCACTGCTTATCTCACTGCTATTGCTCACTGCGCCATCAGGCGGGATCGCGCTCATGCACTAATTTATACCGTAGACAAAATGTAAAAAACGGCACTAAAAATAAAAAATAAAATAAAATATTTAAAGTGGTCTCCCATACAACAAACGTGTTTTTTTTTTTGCAGTTTTTTACTACATATTAATAACGGAAATAGATAGACGCTTGAAATGTTCACAGAATATTTGGTTCTGTATTAAAATTAAAAATGAATAATTAAGTTAAAATAAAGTAAATGTTGAAGGCTTCCATACAACAAACGTGATTTTTTTGCTGTTTTTAAAGAAAATGGCACTCCTTTGTGCATGATTCCGTCTCGCACTGTGCCGGTTTTTTATGTTTCAAGCATAAACCATAAAATTAAACTATATTATATATTTTTTTAATTTTGTAAAATAAGGTTGGCGTGACTTAAAATGCGTTTTTTTTAATAGCCGTAAGCCCTAGGCCAATTGGAGCGTTTGTAGATCTATCAAAGGTTGTAAGCCTGGACAAGATTTTCTGTGAAAGCTAATATGAAATCTATAACTTAGGTATTACGGTACGGTATAGATTCCTACTTGCCCTCGGTCATGTAGCCTTTCATATTATCTAATCGGTGGAAGCGTAAGTAGGTACATACTTACGCCTCCGCCGGTTGCTGCCGCTTGATTAACTCACACAATCACAGTGCACTTATGTAGTTTATAGTTTTATGATCACCCAGTCACTCCCTGCAGGGGTTTTGTGTATCTTTTTAAGATTGAATTAAGTTCGGACAAGAGTTTTTAATTAGTTTTCTGGTACGCGTTATGGCGACCGGCTTCGTGTTCGCGGCACATGATTTGCATTAACGGTGGCGCCAACCTTCGCTTGGTAAGTGGTGGCGTCAGGAACTACGATTTAGGAAGGCGGCAGGATACAGGAAATGCAAGCTCAACACATTCGGGACCACACTTGAAATAACTCCAGGGATTTCACAAAATAAGAGTCAAAAAGATTTGTGTTATGTGTGCTTAAGTTCAAATCGTGCTGAACTAAGTACATAAGAAGTTACGTGGTTACGATGCTAAGCTTATAAATTTAAGTTATAGATAAGTTCATCATGAAGTTAAGTTAAATAATTATGCTACTAAGATACGTTTCAAATGGTTAAAAATTAGTTAGTAATAGGCAAGTAGCAAATCTTGACTACAGTTCATAGAAGTAGTCCTTTGGAAGTACATAGCGTGACGACACGCACTACACCATTGAAGCCTGGATGAAGCTCGACAACCAGACCGAAACGCCACTCCAACGGTTGTCACACAATGGTAACTATGTCACCTACTTGCAAGTTGACTAGGTCCCTGAACCACTTACATCTTTAAACCTTAAGGGACTACCTAGTCTCTTTTTTTTCAGAGAATTTCATAACATTTTAGCAACGTTACAGAAAGAACACCAACACTTTTTCAGTTCAAATATTCTTCTCATCCTTACAGATTACTGAAATTCGTGCAAAAAGACTGAGAGAGCTGATTCATATTGAAAATCTCAGTCTCCGGTATTACATTGAACTTCGAATTCTGATTGAAAAAGGTCTCAAATGTCTCTGGTTCGATTTCAGAGGGTTGAGCAAATTTTATGAGAGCATTGGCCAAGGGCCCGCATTTTGATGTAAATCGTATTCCAACTTGGGAGCAGACAGGATTGAAACAACTGCCGCGAATTGGGAAAGATTACATTTTTTTGTGCAAAAAGTCTTTCCCTTTTGTTGTCGTCTCCCTTTTGGCTTTCTTTGTTAGAACAGAAATGAGATTGTTATGACCGATTGACAGGTAGGCTATGCCTACATCATTGGACGGTAAAGATTTTGTGTTGAAATTCGACTATTAAGAAAAATCTTCATCATTATTCAGGTTAATAGCCTTTTAAGTTAAGTTAAGTAAAGAGTTATAGGTTTCTATAACTATAAATAGTAATTCATTTATTTATTTATGTATATTTTATTTAACACCAAAACATTTAATGCCGCCAAAACACAGGCGTGTCTATTCACCGCCAAAAGGAGCCCGTTCACCTTGGCTCCTATTTTTCAGAATGTATCCTTGGAGTGCACCGACCGCCTTCAGCTTTTGGGAGTTGAGATTTCCTCGAACCTAAACTTTGGGCGGTTCATTGAGTCCAAGGCCAAAGTGGCTGCCAGAAAACTTGGCGTCATAGCGAAGGTCCGGCGGTACTTCACACCGGGGCAGCTTCTAATGTTGTACAAAGCACAGGTCAGTTCGTGTGTGGAGTACTGCAGCCACATTTGGGCTGGTGCTGCGAAATGTCACCTGGCTACTTTGGATTCAGTGGAGAGGCGTGCGAAGAGGCTAATTGGTGACCCTGATTTAACTCGAGACGGTCTCCAAAGCCTAGAGCATAGGCGTAGAGTAGCCAGCCTTTCGGTGTTCTATAGGATGCATTTTGGGGAGTGTGCGAGGGAATTGCATGATTTAATTCCACTATCGGACGACCCGTCGTACGGCGAGTTTCCACCCTTACGTTGTTAACACTACTACGATCCTTAAGAAGCGTTTCGCCTCCTCCTTTATACCGCGTACATCAAGGGACTGGAACCATTTGCCGGCGGCGGTGTTTCCGTCGGACTACAATTTGAGTGTCTTCAAGGCTAGAGTGAATAGGCTCTTAATAAACTAGCATGCTTTACCATCAACGATCGCATCGCTGCTTACCATCAGGCGGGATTGCGGTCAAGCGCTGGTTTATAAATAATAAAAAAAAAAAACATACTTTGGTTAAAAGTACATTCAAAGCAACAAAATATACAATGGGTGGCCTCATCACTAATGTAATCTCTTCCAGGTAACCAGGGAATGGACAGAGATTCTCCTGAACCATAAATGGGGCTGTCGTTGGTGCAAATATTATAAATACAATACACTGAAATAGAAACACAAATACAATAATTACAATATCATAAATTATACATACACACTGAACATAATAGGTAAGCAAAGTGATTAGGTAAGCAAAGTGATAGAGTCGTGGTGGCCTAGTGGTTAAAACACCAGCCTCTCAAGTATGAGTGTGCGGGTTCGATTCCAGGTCAGGCAAGTACCTATGTAACAATTCTAAAGTTAAATGTACTTTCTAAGTATATCTTGGACATCAATGACTGAAGGTGAAGGAAAACATCTTGAGGAAACCTGGACTTTCCAAGTCTGAAATCGCCAACCCGCATTGAGCAAGCGTGGTGATTACGCTCAATCCTTCTCTGATGAGAGGAGACCTGTGCCCAGCAGTGGGACGATAAAAGGTTGATGATGATGATGAAAGTGATTAGGCAAAATTTTATTTGTTGAACAAGATCTAGTGTTCCTTCACAAGTCTCTTGAATTCCTGCAACGACTGCGCGCGTTTTATTTCAATTGGCAATGCATCCCACAAAAGAGGGGCCTGAACAGTAAAAGATTTATCTAGGAACGTTGTGGAATGCATAGGCATTTTGAGGTAACATACAGGTGCCTGTATGTTATCTCATTATACAATAGATGCTATTGTAGTATATTATTAATTATAATTATAGAAACTTATCCCCCTGCTTAACTTTTCGTTTTTACATAAAAAAATGACGTATGAATGTCATTTTTATTTACTTGCCTAATGGACAAAGTATGACGACAATTTGACGAAAACGAAAATGTCGCCGGCAATATCGAAAACCTACAAAAAACTATTGCCCTGCCTAGAAATATATCATCAATCCAAATAAAAGAGAAACAAAAAAGCGTGTAGAAAAATCTTCAAAAAACAAACAATAGTACTCTATTCAATGGCGGACGGAAAGGCCCAGCAATAAGGCTGTATTTCAACGGCGCCATTCCGCAAGACGAGTGGGCAAGCGTCCTCGCGGTAAAATTGGATGTGTCCATCGCTTTATTTATGGGCCCGCGATCTGTTCTATTGAATTGCGTATTCTATGGACGATTGTACACGGATGTAGGGTTGGGTAAAGTTAACTGGATAGTACAAGAGGTTGTTTCTTCAGATTAGTATGTACCAACAAAAGTGAAATGAAATGAAATTATTTATTTTATAAATAGAAAGAAAAATATTTATTGTGACTCAAATAGTAAAATATTAAAAATAAACTAAGTAGACACAATTACATATAAAAAACAAGTTAAACATAAAAAAGTAACATTAATTAGAAAGTCCTTCACGAGGCAAAAATGCTCTATATCTCCTATCTTAGCATAGTGCTTCGACATTTAAGAGTAAACGCAGCGCTGGTATTCCGGTAGAGACCTGCACCCTAATTACGTAAAGCACTATTACTGCCAGTTGGAATCATTTTGAAGTATATTGCTTATCCATTACTCATTATATTCGAAAGATGTGTCTGCTCAACAATACAAATAACGCAATGAATCTTGTTATGCTGTCAAAATGAAACCCATTGCTACAGAAAGTGTCTTACCCTTCTGGTGTGATGCAAATAGGATATTGGAATCAGCTGAATACTAAGTATTTGAAGTGAAAACTTCTTCTGCGACTTGTTGGATGGGGAAAAAGCATTGAATCCGCGTTATCGTACCCGACCAGACACCGTGATCATCATTTCAGTCGAAAGACGCCCACTGCTGGACATAGACCTCCCCCAAGGTCAGGGCCTACCCACGCTACGTTTTCCGGTGCGTGGTCGCCACTCGAGAACCCGTCGGCCCCATCGGGCATCGGTCCTACGGGCAATATGACACCGTGATAGTTGTATGTTTTTTACTTTTCGTATATTTTACTGATTTTCATTTGCATTTCTGTTGATCAGTTCCATGACAGTGTTTTTTTTTTTAATAATTATAGAAGTTAATCGTTGATGGTAAAGCGCGCTAGTTAACTATGAGATAATTCACTCAAAAGATCTGAGTGAATAGAAAGGTAGACAAGAGTTGAGTGTGGTGATGCAATGTTAAGCCCATGGACACGACAACGTTACTGCGCCAGAGGGATTGATTTGGAGACCCTCCACCACCAAACTTCCGACACAACAACATTTGGCGCGTCATACATCGCAACACAACTGCTCAGACCCGTCCTCCGTACGGCTTCACCAGACATCATGCCGGAACACGACAAACCGCTTGGAGACAATACTTTGTCTGGTGGGTGGTAACTTCTGCCGGCAGTCGATGTTATGGCTTCCCACCGAGATTTTTTTTTACATTAGCCAATTGCTTATGTGGTCGGCTTCCAGTCTAACCAGATTCAACTGAATACCTTTTTATTACATGAACTGCTTATGTAACCTCCACTACCCAATTATGGGGTAACACACTGGGACAGCCGTGGTGGCCTAGTGGTTGAAACACCAGCCTCTCAAGTATGAGCGTGCGGGTTAGGTTCCAGGTCAGTCAAGTATCAATGCAACTTTTCTAAGTTTCTAAGTATATCTTGGACACCAGTGACTGATTTACTACGTGACGGATAACATCATGAGGAAACCTCGTCTATAAGTCTGAAATCGTCAACCCGCATTGAGCAAGCGTGGTGATTACCCTCAATGCTTCCCTGTATGAGAGGAGACCTGTGCACAGCAGTGAGACTATAAATAAAAAGGTTAATGATGACGTTGCTTTTAGGGGTTCTTACTGACATGACGACTGTCAGATCTACACATCTAATAAAAAAAGGCGGAACTAACGGCATAACGTTCGAGATACGGAGTGCTCTTGTTAAATATACGGTCACCTATCCAGCATACCGCGGCAAATGTAGCTTACCTCTCAATCGACTTCTACAGCTGTTAATATCCGCCACTAAGTGACACTTCCAGTCATCATACATCTGTGTTATAAGAAAGCAAATCCACCGAATAGATTGTGGTGATAGTGGGCCTCGAGGATGGATGTAAGAGCTTGCCTGAAGCTAATTAAACAACATCTATCATGTTCTAATCTCTATGCTCATCTTATATTAAGCTGACCAAACATAATATGAAAAGGAAAATGGAACGGGATGACGTCTGTATGAATGAAGGACAGGCGTGGAACTATTTTTTTTTTTTTGTTTTGAAAATTATAAACTAGTGTTTGACTGCAATCCTGCCTGATGATAAGGAGCGATGCTATCGTTAATGGTAAAGCGCGCTAGTTTATTAAGCCTATTCATTCAAAACAACTTAGTGAATAGGAGGAAAGACGGCAGTTTAACGAGGTGACACAATGTTAAACCCAACAACACGGTCAACGAAGCTGCACTAGAGGGAGATTAATCTGGAGACCCTCCATGACCAAACTCCCGACACAACGACATTAGGTGCACCGTACCCGGCACACATCGCAACACAAATGCTCAGACCCGTCCTCCGTACGGCTTCACCAGACTTCATGCCGGAACACGACGAATCGCTTGGCGGCAAGACTTTATCTGGTGGGTGGTAACTTCTGCCGGCAGCCGATGTTATGACAGGACATCATGCCGGAACACGACGAATCGGTATCGGACCAATCTAGGTTATTTTTCAGCTTGTAAGTACATTCAAAGAGGGGATTTGGGTCAGTAGTTATAAAATCCCTTAATAAAATATCCTCTCCATCTTAGGGTTCACTAATCCATTGTCTGTCGGTTACCAGGCTGCTTCTCCAGCACCCTAAATACGTAACATATTATTAATATCAATTGGAATCAAATTGAAACATAATCCATCGATGTTTATATTCGACAAATGTGTCTGCTCAACAACGTAAATAACGCAATGAATGTTGTTAAACTGTCAAAGTGAAACCCACTACCGATAGTGTGTTAGGTGTTACGCAATTACTGTGCTGAACTGTGATAGTTAGACATTTGACATTTTCGCAGATGATGTTTTTATAGTACAGCTTTATCAGTAAATACTATTTTTTTTTTAAATATAAATTATAAACTAGCGCTTGACCGCAATCCCGCCTGATGGTAAGCAGGGACGCAATCGTTGATGGTAAAGCGCACTAGTTTATTAAGAGCCTATTCACTCTAGCCTTGAAGACACTCAAATTGTAGTCCGACGGAAACACCGCCGCTGGCAAATTTTTCCAGTGCCTCGATGTAGGTACGCGGTATAAAGGAGGAGGCAAAACGCTTCGTCCGGATCGTAGTGGTGTTAACAACGTAAGGGTGGTAACTCGTTGTACGACAGGTCGTCTGATGGTGTTCTCGGTGGTAGGCCATAACATCGGCTGCCGGCAGAAGTTACCACAAACCAGACAAAGTCTACCCGCCAAGCGATTCGTCGTGTTCCGGCATGATGTCTGGTGAAGACGTACGGAGGACGGGTCTGAGCTGTTGTGTTGCGATGTGTGCCGGGTACGATGCGTCAAATGTTGTTGTGCCGGGAGTTTGGTCGTGGAGGGTCTCCAGATCATCCTCTGGCGCAGCATCGTTGGTCGTGTTATTGGGTCTAACATTGCACCACCTCGCTCAACTGCCGTCTTCCTTCCTATTCACTAAGGTTTTTTTAAGTGAACGGGCGTAATAAACTAGCGCGCTTTACCATCAACGATTGCATCACTGCTTACCATCAGGCGGGATTGCAGTCAAGCGCTAGTTTATAATTATTAAAAAAAAAAGAAACAGAATAAAATAAATATTCAAGGGGCTGGCAGCCCCCTGAATATTTATTTTGAATATTTCTTTTTTTTTTCATTTTGCCGTCCGGTAAGGAATAGGACCGGTTTGACCGCGCGTTGTATTACGTGCGCCTCAAAAAGATGTCAACACACAGTTGTAACCCGGCTCTATGGTCCGAAGAACCTCTGACCGTGCCGCAGTACTTAAGAAATAGGTGGTAAGATAGGAGCACTAAGTGAAACAATGAATGGATGCAATCACAAGTTTATTTTCCAAGTACCCAGTGTCATAAGTAACTAACTATATGACAAAAAAAAACACTCCCAACTTAACCAGTCAACTGCCTGACTCACTCCGTCTCGGTACCGAAGTGTGGCAGGGAATCCACATGAGACATTTAACAAGCTCAGGGTCGCTTGTAGAAGGATTCGAGGTGAACCGTTGTGACCACAGCTCAACCATTACAAAAGTTATCTTAGGTTGTGCTCAATATAGAAATGAATAAAACGTGATGGAGTATAGCATATTTAGACGCAACCTGTTAAAAACTCACTCTCTCTCACTAGATACATCCAATAGTCGCTATACAGGCAGACTAACTTTTCTGATTACCCTACCTGACTAACGCTTCTGATTTACGGTACAAAGTCCCTTGGCGTCGCTACTGACGGGTGTCAGTTAACACACGTGGAACGCGGTCTGCGGGAATAGGTAATTTCAATAGGTAATTTTACCTGTCGCGTCGTCGTTG
Organism: Sesamia nonagrioides; assembly: GCA_017933935.1. Classification (NCBI taxonomy): domain Eukaryota; kingdom Metazoa; phylum Arthropoda; class Insecta; order Lepidoptera; family Noctuidae; genus Sesamia; species Sesamia nonagrioides. The sequence goes on along the minus strand of JADWQK010001324.1, from coordinate 57,847 downwards.
AAAGAGAATTGGGTGTGTTGTACCACCAAGGTCCAGCACACTACCACTCCACAAGCCTGATCCGGTCGGGATCATAGCCACCTGAGGCAAGCCAAGATGCGACGCCTCCAAACGGGTTCCCGACCCTAGGCCCGCTAAAAAGAGCCAAATCTAAAACAACATTGACCTAAGTCAGTACTCGGAACTAAAAAATCACGGGGAGAAATATTCTGGATACAGAAATAAGTACTCACAGAAATTTCAGCCAAATCACTCGTCGTCCAACCACATAGGGTCCATAGCGCAATCACGCCAACCTCGCGTGCCAGCACCGCGAGCAGGCCAAAAGAATCTTCTAGCAAAAAACGACCAACCTCCTAAATGATTTTTTCCTTGAACCTTAGACAAGGTGTTCCACAAATTGAATTTTAAATTTAAGACTTTTGAATTGGTTTTTATTTTTAATGTGATAATGTTACCTTTTTCCTTTTCATTTTATTTTATTTAACAAGGTAATCATTTATTTAAATTCCGTTATTTAATTATTGATCAAATTATTGAGAGACGCCATCTCTCGATTCGATGGCTCAACTCTAGTGTCGTTTCCATCTAGATACGAGAGATGTCGCCCGCTGTCACATTTTGCTACGTGACACAGTGACGGGGTCCACAATGACCAATGCCTGCCAGGGCTGGCAATCACGCCAACCTCGCGTGCCAGCACCGCGAGCAGGCCAAAAGAATTGTTCAATGCTACCTTTGAACAGTGATTCAGCATTTCGGCAGCGCACGCGCGACCTACTTCAAAAATTATTGAAATTGCAGATTTCACGTATGGAATACCAAGACGTTTGTGTATTTGTGTGTGTTGGGAAAAAGTAGTATATAAGCTGTAATATTGTAAAAATAAATCAGATTAGAATTTATTCTGGTCTCATTACCCCTCACTGTGGCCAAGACACCCTTAGCCATCTCTGATCAGTCCTGTGAGTCTGCTGGACTGGCAGTGAGTTTACCCCTCACCCTTACCTGGAAATCCTACCTACTATCCGTCTGTTACCTTAGGTCTCTTGGTGCAGACATCCCGCACTTATTTATATATTTATTTATTACGAACTATATGGTAGGTCAGGGCTGTAGGGCTTATAGGACTTAGGGTCGTAGGGACTGTAGGGCTTATAGGTCTTAGTTTAGGTTCTGTTAACTTTCCATATAGGCGCATGTACTGCCGCTATTAAGGGTGGTCGTACAAGAATCTTCTAGCAAAAAACGACCAACCTCCTAAATGATTTTTTCCTTGAACCTTAGACAAGGCGTTCCACAAATTGAATTTTAAATTTAAGACTTTTGAATTGGTTTTTATTTTTAATGTGATAATGTTACCTTTTTCCTTTCCATTTTATTTTATTTAACAAGGTTATCATTTATTTAAATTCCGTTATTTAATTATTGATCAAATTATTGAGAGACGCCATCTCTCGATTCGATGGGTCAACTCTAGTGTCGTTTCCATCTAGATACGAGAGATGTCGCCCGCTGTCACATTTTGCTACGTGACACAGTGACGGGGTCCACAATGACCAATGCCTGCCAGGGCCGCGAGTGGTTCGAAAGAAATATCTTGATATCCCTGGCGCAGAAGCAAGTGAAGGAACACGGGTGAATTTTAATCAGTAAAAAACTGACACCCCCAACCGCTCCGCCCAGAGCGGGAATGGTCTTTTGATGATTTCCCATCAAAAAAATAAATAAAAAGAGTGGTGGTTCCCATGACGTTAACCATAAGTAGCTGCGCCTCGCGGTTTCACCCGCGTAAGTAGCAGGTTACTGCTACACAACACATACACACAAACAAACAAACAAACAAACATCACAACAATAAACATCTTCTTTCATATATACACTATTTAGGCATGATGTTTCAGAAGTGTATGGAGCCTGGGCCATCACTTTGTACACTTAATGCTAGGTATAGTTACGCTATAGTTAACTGTTTTTAATGTTAATTTCCTTTTTGGCTTACTTTTTATACAGATTCAATTTAACTCGGCCAAGGAGTGCAACACAACTACTAATAAATATGGTGGTCAGCAATAAGCGGATAATAAGATTTTGACAGTGACATTTGATTTACGTGTCATGTATCTAAGGCTATCGTAGTTGATTGTGTATCAACTCAAATCAACACTCGACACGAATACAACGGGAAAATAGAACTGTCAAAGTCGCCAATCAAACGTCATAACCACTGTCAAGGCTACCTTAGGTTTATCTCACTAAAAACGTTTCAAATAATTAATTATATATACCTGTATTTTTATTCAAATTAATTTAGTAGTATTTTCCTTTTTATCTATATAGCGTACATGGTGGTGGCCCAAAATGAAACATCTCATTTCATCAAAATCGGTTAAGCCGTTTTGGAGGAGTTCGATTACAACACTGTGTAACACAGGAACAATTTATATAATTGATTATACCAAACCATTTGTGCGCGGCTGGTTTTTAAATGTTATATAAAATGACGGAAATTATCAGCAAGCCACTATTATTCTTTTTTTTATCTAAAAGGAAATTATTGATTGAATAAATGAATATCTAAATATAAAAAAATATAGTAGCTACCTACATTCATACACATTTCCTTCAAATAGATTACTCTCCAATCTAAACCAGCCGTAAATAACACAAATCTCCCAAATCTCACCATAAATAGACATTAAACAAAGACTCGATTGCGGACGAATATAAAAGTGTAAATACTTCGATTCAATCGGCAATACATTGGGATAAGCTGCAGTAAACAATGGATAAAGCATTCCTTTATATAATTACGTACTTACATAAGGACCACGTTGGATCTCGGCTACTGCGTCATAAATAGGATTAGAGGACCGCGGGCTTACTTTACACACACTTTTAGGGATCCCCAGGAAAAAGGACCAGTTTTATAGTGGAGTCAGTATTTAAACGGATGGAGGACCATTCAAAATCAAAAGTTATTTATTCAAATTAGGTTGACAATCACCACTTTTTAAACGTGAATATTACATAAGACAGTTCCTCAAAACGCCCGCTCTTCGCCACTGCCTAGTGCTTTTAGAAGAAAAAGTGGCGGTACAAACTCACCTGTCTGTTCATTTTAAAAAACACATGACTATGCAATAGTAAACACAACACAATATATGAGACTATCCACAATATGCGAAGCTGGCCACGCAAAAAGAAATTGCTTCGCTGGTAGCGACGCAAAATTTGCATTGCATCCAGTAAATTCCTGAGACCTTCACTAGGTCATCGATCCTCATTCTGGTATCCGTTTTCAAAGTCTCAGGCTGCCTAAGAGTCAAATTTCATCCAAATCCGTTCCGACGTTTGGTCTATAAGTGTAACAAACAAACAGACTCACGTTCACAATTATAAATACATATTTATTTATTTAGGCGTATATCGCTTCCCTCGGTGGTAGGCAACAACATCAGCCGCCGGCATAAGTTACCACCCACCAGACAAAGTCTTGCCGCCAAGCGATTCGTCATGTTCCGGCATGATGTCTGGTGAAGCCGTACGGAGGACGGGTCTGAACAATTGTGTTGCGATGTGTGCCGGGTGCGATGTGCTTAATGTTGTTGTGTCGGGGGTTTGGTCGTGGAGGGTCTCCAGATCATTCTCTGGCGCAGCATCTTTGGTCGTGTTGTTGATTTAAACATTGCATCACCTTGCTCAACTGCCGTCTTCCTTCCTATTCACTCAGTTTTTTTTTTGAGTGTATAGTGCTAGTGCGCTTTACCATCAACGATTGCATCACTGCTTACCATCAGGCGGGATTGCAGTCGAGCACTAGTTTATAGCTAATAAAAAGAAAAAAAAATCCCGAATGTTTTATTATATAACGGGCGTTTTCAACGTCAAAATACTCAAAACTGTCAAATATTCCCAATCAACCTTGAGCCTAAGCGATAAAGTTGAAAATCTAATAAAGAAACTTGATAAATTGTAGTAGCTTGATGTGCTGTCATCTGCAGTACATCTTCGTTCATCATCATTCGTTCAGCATCGTTCTCAAATGGTTAATTACACACATGAATGATGTAATCAAATATTTTGTAAATATGTTCTTTTCAAAAGACTCTCCGTGGAGTTCCCTCCGCGTTCTTCTCCATAGACTACACATATACCTTCAACTTCATCTAACTGATTGACAGACCCTACGACAGTCAAAAAGTGCCTGTTATTTATTGGCTTACATGAAAAAGCAAATGCTTTTATTTTGATTTTAAATGTAGTATTAGAAGTTGGTCTAGTGGTTAAAACACCAGCCTCTCAAGTATGAGTGTGCGGGTTCGATTCCAAGTCAGGCAAGTACCAATGTAACTTTTCTATACTTATATGTAATTTCTAAGTATATCTTGAATACCAATGATTGATTAAAAGGTGAAGGAAAACATCCTGACGAAACCCGGACTTTAAATCTGAAATCGCTAACCAGCGTTGAGCGAACCAATAGTCGTGATTACGCTCAATCCTTCTCTGTATGAAAGGAGACCTGTGCCCAGCACTGGGACGATAAAAAGGTTGATGATGATGATGATGATGTGGAATTTAGATTTTAATGCAATGCTACCTGTCAACAGCAATGGAGAAGAATTTCTGATGACCTATTTTAGTTTTTTACTGTATTTTAATCTCCTAACTTACTGCGGTAAAGAAAATCTTACAGATTCCTTATATTTTAAATTACTTCTCAACTTTACGGAACCTCTATTAACCTCGTCACACTTATCTTGACCACTTCTTTATTCCGCCGACGTTTTTACTAGCGGTTTTATTTAAATCCATAATTTAAATGCAGATGAGCGCTGAACGGAGACGGTTCATTCAAACTTCGAGAATAAAGATAATTTCTGCATATAATCGCTTGAGACGTTTTAATGGGAACGACAGAACTATTTATTTATTAAAATTTATACATACCTATACCTACAGTATATACATACATATTCAACCCATAATGTTCCCACTACTTGGACACAGGCCTCCTCTCAGTGAGAGGGAGTGGGCCGTAATCTACCACGCGGGGTCTCCGAAGTTTTTGCCTCTAGTACATGTCGGTTTCTCCATGATGTTTTCCTTCACCGTTTTTAGAGCAGTGGTGATGAAATAATTAATATAAAGTAAAGCGCCTTCAGTCGCCTCTTTTTCAAAAAGGGTGACAACACCCTTCTGAAAAACTACAGACCCATCTCACTTCTGAGTCATGTCTATAAGTTGTTTTCGAGAGTCCTCACGAATCGTCTCGCCTGCAGGTTTGACGACTTCCAGCCTCCCGAACAAGCCGGTTTCCGGAAAGGCTTCAGCACAGTAGACCACATACATACGCTGCGGCAGGTTATACAGAAGACCGAGGAGTATAACCTACCCCATTGCTTGGCGTTTGTGGACTACGAAAAAGCCTTTGATTCGATCGAGACCTGGGCTGTACTGCAGTCTCTCCAGCGGTGCCAAGTATACTATCGGTATATTGAAGCGCTGAAGGGTTTGTACGAAAACGCCACCATGTCAGTCCGAATACAGGACCAGACCTCGAAACCAATACCTCTGCAGCGTAGTGTCAGACAGGGAGATGTTATCTCCCCGAAACTGTTCACCGCTGCATTGGAGGATGTCTTCAAGGTTCTGGACTGGAAAGGACTGGGCATCAACATCAATGGCGAGTACATGATACACCTTCGGTTTGCTGATGATATCGTAGTCATGGCTGAGACCGCGGAGGACCTGAGTACAATGCTCGAAGACCTCAGCAGAGCCTCCGAGCGAGTCGGTCTAGACGAAAGTCATGTCTAATGCCCATGTTGTACCGACTCCTATAAAGATTGGAGACTCTGTTCTCGAAGTTGTTGACAGTTACGTGTACCTGGGACAAACTATCCAGTTAGGAAGGTCCAACTTCGAGAAAGAGGTCAATCGTCGAATCCAACTCGGCTGGGCTACCTTCGGGAAGCTACGTAAAATGTTCTCGTCCGAAATACCGCAGTGTCTCAAGACAAAAGTCTTCGACCAGTGTGTGTTGCCAGTGATGACTTATGGAACTGAGACGTGGTCGCTAACAATGGGCCTTATAAGAAGGCTCAAAGTCACTCAAAGGGCAATGGAGAGGGCTATGCTTGGGGTTTCAATGCGCGATCGAATCAGGAATGAGGAGATCCGCAGAAGAACGAGAGTAACCGACATAGCCCGAAGAATTGCAACACTGAAGGGGCAGTGGGCTGGACACATTGCCCGTAGGCACATTGGCCGACGGGTTCTCGAGTGGCGACCACGCACCGGAAGACGTAGCTTGGATAGGCCCCCGACAAGGTGGACCGACGACCTGGTGAAGGTCGCGGGAAGCCGCTGGATGCGGGAGGGGCAGGACCGGTCGTCGCGGAGAACCTTGAGGGTGGCCTATGTCCAGCAGTGGACGTCTTTCGGCTGAAATGATGATGATGATGATGAAAGCGCCTGACTGGGTTCGAATCGACGACCTACAACTTGTAAGTCGCGGTCGATACCACTGAGCCACGACTGCTTGACCTTGAGCTTGAACTTGAGAGTTAAAACGGAAATTGCGCCTTAATTTGGGGCTGATTTGTGATCAGTGATAGATTCGTCAATTTCTTACGTTTTGTTGGCATGCTCATGGTGGTTGAAAAATTCAAAATAACACAGTGTTTTTTATCCTAGACGATATTAGCTATATCATTTGTAATAAGAAATACATTTTTCGAAAAAAATAAATAATTACAATAACTTGCCGGTTAGCGCTGGACGTGATGTCATTTATTTATTTAGAAATATACAATTATAGCACTATTACAGAGCATTCCAATTCAGTGCTATAAGTGAGAACAAATTATACAAAACAAAAAAAAAAAAACATTACATACCTAAAGTCAGAATAAGAAACATTTATAATATATTTTATAATATATATATAAACAGGAACAATACCTACATCATTAATTATTATTTTCTATGAGTCTATACCTTGTTCTATTAGGTTCTGTGCTGCTTGTAAGAACTTAGGAAGTTTTTGGCCAAACAAGTCTTCCGCACGCGCAATTACATTAATCAGACGTACAGCTCGAGACACAGAAGCATCTAAAAGGCCGGGGCACTAGGCGCGCGCAGGCACAGCTCTTCAAGTACCTCTGGATGTTGAAGCACTCCTAATAATATAGAGACAACATACTTCACCAGCGCGACGTCCCTTCTTACAGCCAGCTTGGTGTACCCGACCATGCCTAATACAAACAGGCTCGGGTACATCAAGGGATAAGAAGGATAAACTCCGTACTGTTTCAGATATAAGAATCTTAGGAATTTATTTTGAATCTTTTCCAACATGAGGCTATAATAGAACTTATGTTGTGTGTGATTGTCATATTTTGTACACGTTCACTCGATTTGAATACATTATTGTATATCATGATCAAAATCAAAATATTTCTCTTAAACCAATATGAACATTTATAAAAGGTCAGTAGCTAGGAGAACGCTGACCCCAGCTGAGGTAAAGCTGACCCCAGACTCCAAAGCTGAAAAGGCTTCGGATGCGACTGGGATTAACGCTGGGATGATGATGAGTAGCTAGGAGAACGGTTCCAATTGTTAGGTTACTAAGTTTCTAACAATTTTAAATACTAGGGCTACAGACATTAGAAGCAGGACGGAGTGACGGCGTGGCGGCATCGTTCATAGTTGGTTGGTTAGTCAATAGTTTATTTGGTTTTCCCTAACTTTTAAAGACATCGGATATCATAGTGTATACTGTCCCCATTTTCTCATTCCTCCGCATCATATCCCAAACCGTGATAACAGAGGAGCAATTCTCGTAATCTTAAGAACGTTCAACGCCTGATCTCGTGCCCAATCTCCCAATTTTTTGTCGCTGAAATGCGACTGAGCCTAGATTTTGAAAATTTTTGTTTACTAGAATCGGCCTCCTCATTTTCACACATTTTATCAGTTTACTACACTGGCTAAGTGATCTGCTATGAGATGTCTACTGCGTAACACCGTGATCGATTACTATGGCCGAAATTTGGTTCCACGCAGTTGTGTTGCGATGTGTACCGTACGATGCGCCAAATATTGTTGCGTCGGGAGTTTGATTGTGAGGGTCTCCAGATCAATCTCCATCTGACGCAGCATCGTCGGTAGTGTTGTAGGGTTTAACATTGCATCACCCCCCTCAACTGTCGTCTTCCTTCCTATCCACTCAGTTATTTATTTTTTGTTTTTGTGCCTAGGCTTTTAATAAACTAGCGCGCTTTACCATCAACGATTGCATCATTGCTTACTATCAGGCGGGATTGCATTCAAGCACTAGTTCAAATCTCTGTTTGACACTATAATCATTATGATTTTAACACATCATAGTAACGCCGTGTTTTCCACACATTCTGTCAGTTTACTACAGCAGCCAACTGATCTGCTACGAGCTATCTACGGCGTAGTACCGTAGCAGTGATCGGTTACCATGGTCGGGTGTAAAGAACCTTATTAACTATTATAGTCGTGATCGGGCGTAGACATACAAAATGCAACTAAAAGGTGGGTGAGGTTTTAATATTTCTACATTAATGGGTGTTTTTGACTCCTTAATTAGATAGTTATTTCACAGCATGCATACAGCCCGTGTGGTACCGGGCTTACAATAGTACCAACCCATATCCTCCCGTGGGTGTTGTAAGAGGCGACTAGGGGAACTCTTGTGTGAACGCTTCTCCTGTGGACTGTCAAATTACTGCGACCCCCAACCCGCTTGCTAAGCGTGGGGATTATGGCAAACCCCCCAATGCAATGAAAGCCTCGGTGAGACCTTTGTTCAGCAATGGCCCTCTATAGGCTAAAGAAGAAGAAGAAACTGCATACAACTTCTAGCTTTAAACTAGATCCTCAAGTGACGAAACCCTTTCGCAAAGCACCAAGCAAGCTGAACATTGTTCATTAGTCACACGTCAACTTACTCACGGCTTAATATCCTGAGTGGGCTGGGAGCTGAAACGCGCTATCATTGCGTTGGAGAAACGATAACGATATAATTGGCTCAGAACGGATATTGCACGGTCGTAAAAGTGGTGGAAGTGTGTTCAATACATCGAATTTGAAACTGAAATGTGGATTCGAAAAATACCTTATGACTTTGGTAACAACAACTTGATAATGTAATTAAATTTTTTTTTTTTAGTGAACCATAATGATAATAAAGGTTAGGTGTTTAGAGGGTGATGAAATAATGGACTGTATTTTTAAGGGTCTGGTTTATTGCCATTGATAATAAATTCTACATATAACAAACTCCCGGACAAACAATTATTAATTTAAGAGAGGTGTGTGTCGCGGCGTGGTCCGTGGAAGCGAGTGATGTGTGGTCTGAGCCGGTCCGCTCACTCGGTCATGCACCCCGCCCGCGCCCCGCTCCCGCTGCCGATGACGACTGTTCACGCCGCTGGCGCGTGCAGACCGATGTTGGGTCTCATTCCCAACATTAGGTAAACACATGACCAAATAAAATATGAAATTTTACATAATCATCATAGTAACAATACTAAGGATTTTGCAATAATCTTTTTTTCCGCGAATTAATTCCAACTTCCCTAAACTTTGGTATTATTTTAATAAGTGACAAACCGTTTTTGACGGTATTATTATGGGCAAATAGCGATGCGACCGAGTGCCGCGTGCCCTGCCCCCTTTCGCCCGCGCATGTATTGCCTAGAGCACATGTTCATTTCCTTTTGCGAAATAATTTTTTTTTTTGAGGGGTTTATTTTTTAAGTTTAGCCCGGCTCTGTACGCATTAGTAGAATCAGTTATCGATACCTAACAATATCTTCACGGATCGGTCAGGGTTTTCTTTACATATTGTATATTAAGAATCACCGATAGTTGAAAAGTTATGTGGAAATCAGTTGTCATGGTATGGGCATGTGTTACAGAGAAATGAGGAAAATATTTTGAGAAGAGTTTTAAGTATAAATGTACATACAACGTTTTTTTTTTAAATTATAAACTAGTGCTTGACTGCAATCCCGCCTGATGGTATGCAGTGATGCAATCGTTGATGGTAAAGCGCACTAGTTTATTAAGTCTATTCACTTAAAAAACTTAGGAATAGGAAGGATGACGGCAGTTGAGCGAGGTGATGCAATGTTAAACCAGCACGACCAAACGATGCTGCGCTAGAGGGAGATTGATCTAAAGACTCTCCACGACCAAACTCCCGACACAACAACATTTGGCGCATCGTACCCGCCACACAACGCAACACAACTGCTCAGACCCGTCCTCCGTACTGGTTCACCAGACATCATGCCGGAACACGACGAATCGCTTGGCGGCAAGACTTTGTCTGGTGGGTGGTAACTTCTGCCGGCAGCCGATGTTCTGGACTACCACCGAGTATCACGTAATTTTTGTTTATGCGAAACCTAAATATATAGTTTGTTCAGAATAAGCAACTGAATCGATTCCAATAATTTTTACACCATGTTATATTTTTTTACCAAATACTTTTAGAAATTGTTGCAGAGTGATTACCGACCAGTTATATGTATAGATCATAGTACTTATGAGCGTGCCACAGCTGACGCCAGAGGTCAACGGCTCGCGCTCGCCCACCCTATCGGAGCTTTGACCATATTTTTGTTTGCAACCACCAATTATAATAGCAATCTCATAACTTTGTGGTTTTTCATTTTATCTTTTTGTAATTTTGTACATATAATCTTTACTTAAAAATACTAGACACGTGTTTCCGGTTTTGCATAAACAAAAAAATTTGTATAGGCTATAAAAGTAGGAAAAGATCAAGGAAACAATGGCTTGAAGGTGTAAATGATGGATATGGTTAAGGAGATGAGGTCTGATAGAGAAATACGTTACGAAAAAAAAAAGCATAGCCAGTGCCGCAAAAGAGCACAGCGGGAAGAAATTAATTGGCCGAAAATTATTGAAAAGAATGATTCTTGCCACCCAAGAAGAAGACGGAAAAAACATAAAATAGAGAAATATGGATGCACAAGACATATTGCCTCGACCACAAATAAATTATGATAAGGGCAAGAGAATCTATGAAAACAGCGCTCATGTCGATTGATCAGGTTAAGCTACGCTTGCCGCTGTCGGTCTGTGGATTGGTGACCATTTTTACGTACCGAGATCCTTCCTTGAATCGGAAAGCCGTTGATCGCGACTGTCATTTGGAAAGAAGAAAAGAAGAAAGAAATATTTTTATTCCGCACAAACAAAACGCACATTACAAGTAGATACCATAAAATATATAATACTAGCTTTTAGCCCGCGGCTTCGCACGCGCGGAGTTCTGTTATATTGCGTTTCCAAGAGAACTCTTCAAAAGTCCGGAATCAAAACTACTCTATGTTATTTCTCAAGGTCAACTCCATCTTTGTACCATATTTCAATAAAATCAGTTCAGTGGTTTGGACGTGAAAGCGTAACAGACAGACAGAGTTACTTTCGCATTTATAATACTAGCTTTCCGTCCGCGGCTTCGCCCGCGTGGAATTCGGTTATATCGCGCTTTTTAGATTTCCCTCGGGAACATATGTTCATTAAAAGGTAGCCTATGTCCTGTCTCAGGATCTAAAGATTGTGTGCCAAATTTCATCAAAATCAGCGGGAAAGCGTAAGAGACAGACAGACAGAGTTACTTTCGCATTTATAATATTCTTCTTCTTCTTCAGCCCATAGATGTCCACTGCTGGAGAAAGGCCTCCCCCAAGGCTTTCCACGCTGACCGGTCTTGTGCTGCCCGCATCCTTCAGCTCCCTCAGGGCCTCCCTACGCTGCGTCTTCCAGTACGTGGCCGCCACTCCAGAACCTTACTGCCCCATCGGCCATCGGTTCTACGAGCAATGTGCCCTGCCCACTGCCACTTAAGTTTAGCGACTAGCAGAGCTATGTCGGTGACTTTGGTTCTTCTGCGGATCTCCTCATTTCTGATTCGATCACGCACAGAAACTCCTAGCATAGCTCTTTCGATTGCCCTTTGTGTGACTCTGAGCCTTCGTATGAGGCCCATTGTGAGCGACCACGTTTCAGTTCCGTAAGTCATCACTGGCAACAAACGCTGGTCAAAGACTTTAGTCTTGAGACACTGTGGTATTTTGGACGACGAGAAGATGTAGCGTAGCTTTCCGAACGCTGCCCAGCCAAGCTGGATTCGACGAGACACCTCTTTCTCGAAGTTGGACCTACCAAGTTGAAATGTTTATCCCAGGTATATATACTCGTCAACAACTTCGAGTGCAGAGCAACCAACTACAATTGGAGTGGGTGCGACATGAGAGTTCGACATGATCTTCGTCTTATCCATGTTCATCATTAGACCCACTTGTTGGGAAGCTCTGCTGAAGTCATTGAACATTTTGCCCAAGTCATCCAGGGTCTCAGCCATGACCACGATATCATCTACAAAACGGAGATTAGTGATGTACTTGCCGTTGATTAATAATAATAGTAGGGATAAAAAAAAAAAAATAAAGATACACACAGCTTTGTGAGAACTTTGTGTAGACCTTTGACAGTCGTCACAGATAGTCAGAAACCTGAAAACCTGGAAACCAATATTACCAAGAGGTATCGTATTATGCAATAAAGGGGTTTTGGAGGTCAGATGGACGACCGTTCCATGTAAATGGGTTGTGGAGGTCAGATGGACGACCGTTCCATGTAAAATAATATTATTTAACATTATTATTATTAATATTATTTATTATTTTGTTGTGTTTTGTTGTTGTTATCGTTGTGTGCTGGGTACGATGCGTCAAATGTCGTTGTGTCGGGAGTTTGGTCGTGGAGGGTCTCCAGATCCAGATCCAGGTCCTCTGGCGCAGCATCGTTGGTCGTGTTTTTGGATTTAACATTGCACCACCTCGTTCAACTGCCGTCTTCCTTCCTATGCACTAAATTTTTTTTTAAGTGAATGGGCTAAATAAACTTAATAAACTAGCGCGCTTTACCATCAACGATTGCATCACTGCTTACCATCAGGTGGGATTGCAGTCAAGCACTAGTTTATAATTATTAAATAAAATAACTTTTTTTTTTCATTTTTATTAGCAGTGCTTGACTGCAATCCCGCCTGATGATGAGCAGTGCTACAATCGTTGATGGTAAAGCGTGCTAGTTTATTATGGGCCTATTAACTGTAGCCTTGAAGAAACTTAAATTGTAGTCGGACGGAAACACCGCCGCTGGAAAATTGTTCCAGTCCAAATGTTTCATCCGGATTGTAGTGGTGTCAATTTAAGGATAGATACTCGCCGTACGACGGAACGTTTGATGATGGAACGGAGGTAGAGGAATTAAATAATTAGCATTCAGATATGCAATCAAAATCCATCCTATAGAACTCCGACAGGCTGGCTACTCTTCGCCTGTGCTCCAGGCTTGGGAGACCGTTTTGAATGAGATTAGGGTCGTCAATTAGCCTCTTTACACGCCTCTCCACCGAATCCAAAGTTACCCGGTGGCATTTTACAGCACCAACCTGTCATCATATCAATAGAATGAGACAACCAAAAAATCAATATGCAAAAGTAAACGTGGTTTTAACATTTTTCTTCTATAATCATTACATCGTCATCATTATCATCATCATCAACATCAACCTTTTAATCGTCCCACTGCTGGGCACAGGTCTCCTCTCATACAAAGAAGGAGTTTTTATCCAGTATCCATCCTTAAGTTAACACCACTACATACATTGTATACATATACAATGTTGCTGTTTTTATATCACTGCAGGGCAGAAATCTATTTAGTACCTACATAGGTACTTAATAGGTTTCTGCCCTGCAGTGATATAAAAACAGTATGATATTGTTACAGCCTCATTTTTAATACTGCAAACCACCATACCATCAATTCGGGGTCATATATATATATGGAAATAGCGGCGCCGCGCGGTTTCACCCGCGTAGGTTTCGGTATGCGCTGCGTGTAATAGGAGCGGAGCATATAAAAATATTTATATGCTCCGCTCCTATTAGACTCAGCGTAATGTTTTATAGCCTAAAACCTTCTTTGATTAATGGGCTATGCAACGCAAACAGAATTTTTCAAATCGGACGAGTAGTTCCTGAGATTAGCGCGTTCAAACAGACAAACAAACTCTTGAGCTTTATATATTAACTAGCTTTCCGCCCGCGGCTTCGCCGGCGTGGAATTCGGTTATATCGCGTTTTTTAGATTTCCAGATTTCCTTGGGGAATAAAACTAATTAAATGACGATTGATCAGATTTAGACCGGAGATGACAAATGATTAAGTTACTAAAATGGCTATTAAAAAATAAGGGTTGATCGTAGGGGGGTGAAAATTTAGGATTGTATGTATTTTTCTATTTTGTATCATAAAAAAATAGAAACTAAAAATTATGTCTATAAAATAAAAAAAAATAGGGGTGGAATACCCCTATCATTTAGGGGGATGAAAAATAGATGTTGGCCGATTCTCAGACCTACTCTATACGCACACAAAATTTTATTAGAATCGGTCAAGCCGTTTCGGAGGAGTAGGGGAGACCGGGTACAAAAGTAACACTTTGTACTTTTACCTTGATTTCTGGAAGAGCGTTACTGTTGCCATTAAATGAATATAGCTATTTATGAGAGAGTCCTCTTCAATGCCCATGAAGCAAATAAGAAGTTGAGAAATGAAATGGCTCAGTTACATATTCAATACACTGATGCCATAGACGCCCGGGATAGGCTCCAGCTTGTTGTGGACGGGTTCAGCCAGTGTAGCTTAGAGTATGAACAAGTTCTTTGTCAGAAACAGCTCTTACAACAGCAGCTACATGAGGCTCAAAGTCAAATCATACAACTAGAGACTTCTAATAATAACATCACTGCCTCGCTGAATCAGAGTCTATTTAGCGAGTTGATGCCTATCGCCCCCACAATGGTTTCTGCAATAAACCCCTCTTACACTATAGATTTGACTGATGACAATGATACAAGGTCATCAAATTCAGTGAGGGTAGTAACCAGCAAAAATAAATTTAAAAAATATATAAAAATTAATAAGTACATTGTCAAAACTCAAAAAATGGTGAAAAGACAAAGGTACTTTATAAAAAGTGTTAAGATGAACAGGGAAAGATTCAATTTGCTGAAACAGTTGGATATGTATTCTTATAACTTAGAGCAAAGTAATAGGAGGCATGACATAGACACAGAGTCATTGCAATCTGAACTTGACCATCTGCAAGATAAACTTATTTCAATGACTAATAAGTATAACAACTCAGAAGACCTAACTAGAGAATATGTGTTGGCGATGAATGAGCTGGTTAACTCACAAAAAAAACCAACTGTGAGTGCGGTCTAACATCAGATGTGCTTACACCGGATCATTCGTTGACATCATGTAATACCACCTTGCCGCAGCCCTGTGTTGATGTCATAGTTCCTTCTGCTAATAGTACCAATAGCCCTGATTGTAATGATCTTATTAGTCTTAAACAAAGCTTGACCAATAATGTTGTGTTGTTCTGTGATGAGATAGGTAAGGGCTTGGAGCGGTTGTTGACTGATGAATATCCGGGTCACTCAATATTGAACTACTGTATGCCTGGTTGTTCTTTATATGGAATTATGAAAAAAATTGTTAAATGTAACTTTTCCCAGAATACAACTTTATTAATTTTTGTGGGTAGTAGGGGAAATTTGGGCAAAAGAGAACTGCTTAAGTGTTGTAAAACATTAAGCAATCTGAATATTGGAAAGGTTGTCCTGTTTACATTCCCTTACAGTGACCAGTTGCCACAGGAAGAAAATAGGATTTTTTTTTTATAGTTTGGCCCCATCGATCACCGATGATTCTGCCAACGTCAAGGTGGAGAGAAATAAACTAATTTAATATTATTATACGTAGTGGATATCGACTGTTGATCAGTATTATTAGCGATGGTTCTTCTTTGGGCTAAAACAAACACAAGACGACACAAATAAGAAAATAGGATTAGATTTGACCTTAATATGACAATGTCCAACTTGACATTTAATAACAAAATATTACATGTAATTGACATTAATAATTATTTTAGGAATAATTTGTATTTGACAAGAGATAGACATAATAATGTTATGTATTATCTTTCTAATTATTATAAAAGACAAATACCTGTGTCGCTATCATATTTTTTTCTATTACAGCCAAGAATTTGGCTAAACAACTTGCTTCTTTTGAGCAATGCAATTACATTAAAATTAATTCTGCCAATAATTTGGTCTCAGTTGACATTATTAATAATTTAAATTAGAAATTAAGACAATAGAGCCAACCTCTAGCTATAATATACAAAACCTCAAAAGCAACTCGGGAGGAAATTTAAGGTCAATAGATAATATCAATCTGGTGCATCAAAATATTCAAGGATTTATGAACAAAGATTTAGAGGTAGATTTATTTATAAACCATTATGGTATTGATATTATTTGTATAACCGAACATTGGCTAAAAAGTCACCAGTTCTTGTTCAATTTTAAGAATCACCAGGTTGGTAGTTCGTTTAGCAGAATAAATGCTATACATGGTGGCTCATTAATTTTAGTTAGTAACCTGCTCAAATTTAAAAATCGTAAAGACATTGTGAGCCTGTCTGTTGAACGAACAGCTGAAATTGCTTGTATAGGGTTGGAGGGCTTCATTGTATTAAGTGTGTACAGAGCCCCTTCAGGATTGTATGACTGCTTTGAAAAGGTAATGGATGAAGGTTTACACAAGATTTGTGTTTCAAGCAAAGACATTATCGTTTGCGGTGATTTTAATGTTAATTTATTAGAGAACTCTGGTTATTGTAATAAAATTATAAGTCTATTTCAGTCCTACAATCTTGTAAACCTATTTTTGGAGCCCACGAGAATAACACCTACTTGTGCCACGTGCCTAGATAATATTTTTACAAACATAATACCAAGCCACAAAGAAGTTGTAAATTTACTTGATTGTGATCACTGCGGACAAAGGATGACTATTCCAAACCATAGTAAAAAAGTGGCCAAAAGGGATATCACTGTTAACTCCAAAACTGAAAGCCGCTTGGAGGTTTTTAGATTTAATCTCATTAATAAATTGCCAGTCTTATCCAGTGCTGTTAATGCTGATCCTAATCATCTCTATGACAATTTTTTTAATATATACTGTAAGCTATTTGATTCCACCTTTGTTCCCAAGACTATCTCTGTTAATAGTAACGCATCTTTCTCTGATTGGGCTACCATCGGTATTCATAAAAGTAGAATTCGGCTTTATGAACTGTATAATGAGAGAATTTATATTAACACTGTTGAATTCAATTTGTACGTTAGAAAATATTCAAAATTATTTAAACAAGTTTGTTATATGGCCAAGTCACGTTACTAATGTAATTAAAACGACTTGGAAAATTATTAATAGTGAAACGGGAAGGTCCAGTGATAGAAATACTGACTATAGCCTGTCTATTAATGACAACATAATTAAATCAGACTCGCAAGTCTCTGAGGCATTGTAAAATTTCTTTTCGGATATTCCTGTTTCAAGTACTAAATCCCTAAACTCATCACCTTCTGTTGCCGAGTCTTTGCTTAAAGAAAATGTTAATGTTTGTGATTCGGAGTTTCATTTTGAATATGTTATCAGTAGAGATATAATTAAAATCTTTCACACTCTAAATGCAAAAAAGACTGCTAACCTATGGGGTATTCGGTGGAAGTCTATTATTGATATTGTGGCACCCACTCTAGCTGATATCTTTAATGCTTGTATTGACTGTGGAGAGTTTCCTGATCTCATGAAAAATAGTAAAATAATACCTTTGTTTAAATCAGGTAGTACATAAGACCCCACAAATTATAGACCTATTTCTGTACTACCTACCTTTACTAATATTTTTGAGAAATTAATTTTAAACCAAATGCTAAATTTTTTTTAATAAACATAAATTATTACATAGCAAACAGTTCGGTTTTACAAGGGGTCGTTCAACTACTGATGTGTGATGTGTTGAACTTCTAGGACATATCTATAATGCATGGGAGGATAAATGCGATGCCTTGGGCATCTTTTGTGATTTGTCTAAGGCATTCGATTGCGTTCTTCACGATACGTTAATCAGGAAACTCCGCCACTACGGGATCCGGAATTCTGCACTGGATCTTATTACATCTTACTTGAGTGGTAAGATTCAAAGCGTTGACGTTAATGGAACAAGATCTTCCGGGTCTTTGGTAACAATGGGAGTCCCACAGGGGTCAATTCTTGGTCCTTTTTTGTTTCATATTTACATTAATGACCTGCCGTACCTAATAAAGGATAACCACGATATAGTGTTGTTTGCAGATGACACTTCACTTTTATTTAAACTGAAACGTCAGCAGCAGGTTACTGATGATGTAAATAGCGCGATCTCCAAAGTAGTCCATTGGTTCAATGTTAATAATTTACTCTTAAACGAGAAAAAAACCAAATGACCCACCAGACAAAGTCTTGCCGCCAAGCGATTCGTCGTGTTCCGGCATGATGTCTGTTGAAGCCTGTACGGGTCTGAGCAGTTGTGTTGCGACGTGTGGCGGGTACGATGCGCCAAATGTTGTTGTGTCGGGAGTTTGGTCGTGGACAGTCTCCAGATCAATCTCCCTCTAGCGCAGCATCGTTTGGTCGTGTTGGTCTTGGGTTTACATTGCATCACCTCGCTCAACTACCGTCATCCTTCCTATTCCTAAGTTTTTTAAGTGAATAGGTTTAATAAACAAGTGCGCTTTACCATCAACGATTGCATCACTGCTTACCATCAGGCGGGATTGCAGTCAAGCACTAGTTTATAATTATATAAAAACAATATAAAAACAAATGCATTAAGTTTACTCTACCTCACGTTAGGCAGGTGGAAACTAAAGTGTTGATAAAGGGCGAAGAATTAAAATCTGAAGACAGCACAGTATTCTTGGGTATAACTCTGGATGCTAAGCTTCAATGGGGTCCACATATAGAAAAATTGACAAAAAAACTAAGTTCTGCTGCATACGCAGTTAGAACAATTCGTAATTTGACTGATGTTGAGACGGTCCGTTTGGTGTACTTTGGCTATTTCCATAGCGTAATGTCGTACGGCATTCTGTTGTGGGGAAATGCCGCCGATATTCAAACAATATTTGTTTTGCAGAAACGAGCTGTTCGTGCAATTTATAAATTAAGTCCGAGACACTCTCTCAGAGAAAAATTTAAAGAGATTAATGTACTGACCGTGCCGTCTCAATATATTTATGAAAATCTTTTGTATGCTCATAAAAATCTAAAATTGTTTAAAAAATACAGTGATGTCCATAATATAAATACTAGGAACAGGCACAAATTTATTGTACCTACAACAAGGCTCAAGAAAATAGGTGGCTCTTTCAGATGCCAATGTATACATTTTTACAATGAACTTCCAGAGGTGGTTCAAGATCTGAGCCTGAATAAATTCAAATCCTTCATTAAACGTAAGTTGTGTCAGAAAGCATTTTATAGTGTGAAGGATTATATTGAGGACAAAAAGGCTTGGGCTTGAGCTGGGTCCGATTTCTATACACTGATTGTTCTCTGATTTTTCCTCTTGTAGTTTTAATATGTAATTGTTTATGTTATTAATTCAAAGTCTGTATTACAAACTATGTAGCCAAGCATATTGTACGTTACGGAATTGTATCGCTGACAGAGGTGTTCGGCACTTGTACAGCTACACAGGAGCTAAACTTAGTATTCAGGAACACTGTTGGAGCTGCTGAACCTTGGACAAAACTATCTTAGCATTGTGTAGATTCAATTTTTTAGTATTGTATAATTGCATGGCAAATGTGTGAGAACAATGTACGAATGTGCTGTAAGGCATTTTTTTGTTGGGTTAGTCTTTTTTATTGACTTGATAGTGCTCTGGCTGTTGAGAGTATGTCATGCTCACTCAAATGTCTCGCTGATGGTGGCGTGTATGTTGGGTCATTAGGTTCCCTTCAATATGGTTGAGCTGAATGATGCTGATCCATTCGTCATGTTCGTGAACGGACGCCGTCGGAGGGGGCTTGCCATCTCTTAGCTGCCACGGCGTATTTTAATTTCTGAATTGATTTTTGTGTGTTTTCCATAATGGACGCTCTCGGCATACAATTTATTTCTGCATCGTTCTCACACGGTTGATTTCAACATGAATGATGTAATCAAATATTTGTAACAATAGCTTGAAAATTTAAAAGAGTGTCCATGGAGTTTTTTGCCCGTTCTTCTCCATAGGTACCTACTCTTTGGAATGGGCGACTAGCTTCATCTTATTGACTGACCGACCTTCTGACAATTCAAAAGTGCCTGTAACTGGTTTATTTAAAATAAATGCTTTGATTTTGATTTTTGATTTTATAAATTCAGTTAATCTGAGGGCACGGCAGTGCCCTCGCCAAGTCGAGCGCGAAGCAAGCACTGCCGTACCATCTTTACCCGAACCATTTCGCTGCATTTTCAGGCTCCTAATTAAGAACCTCTGGATAGTACCAGAACGCTGAAATTTTGGTCATCCAGTAAGCTGTATTTACACACTTAAAATCTAAAATATGAAGCCTGTAGCTCATCAAGTTCTGAAGTTAAGCGAAAGTAAAGTTCCGTGTTTTCGACACTCACTCACTCATGATCATCAAAATAGAAGTAGTACTTCCCATAAACTCAGAGAGCTGAGATTTGGTACAGAGGTAGGGTTTAATAGTCACATAAAGGGAAAAATATAAAAACTAGGATAATCGAAGATCTAGAGTACCTGATGACCCTGGTTTGAAAACACAAGAGCCCTACCAAACTATTACACATCGTCATACCGTCTTCACAAAAAATATTCAACCTGGTAGGCCGCTTCATTTAATATCGAAAGTGAAACGATTTGCTTTTTTTTTTTTTTAAAGTGCTTTACTGTAATCTCGCTTGATGGTAAGGAGTGATGCAATCGTTGATGGTAAAGCGCGCTAGTTTAGTGAGCCTATCACTGTAAAATCATAGTGAGTAGGAAGGAAAACGGCAGTTGAGTGAGGTGATGCAATGTTAAACCCAACAACACGACCAACGATGCTGCGCCAGAGGGAGATTGATCTGGAGTCCGTCCACGACAAAACTCCCGACACAACAACATTTGGCGCATCGTACCTGGCACACATCGCAACACAACTGCTCAGACCCGTCCTCTGTTGAAGTGTGTGTGAAGAACTCTCGGCTGGTCTCAGCTGTATAAAAGGTATGGAAATGACCTGTTCTACTATTAGTACGTATGGAAATGACCTGTTCTACTATTAGTACGTAGTAGCGTGCGAAGAAGTCGATTGGCGACCCATATATAACTCAAAACGGTCTCCAAAGCCTGGAGCACATGAAACAGTGGTCCTGGCTGTCGCACAGGCAAGTGAAGAAATACGGGTGGGTTTTAGTCACTAAAAGTCTGACACGCCCTTCCGCTCCTCCCAGAGCGGGAGAATTCATTTGATGATTTCCATCACAACAAAAAAAAGGCTGGAGCACAGACGTAGAGTAGCCAGTCTGTCGGTGTTCTACAGGATGCATTTTGGTGCGTGTGCGAGGTAATTGCATGATTTAATTCCCACATCTCCGTTCCATTATCGGACGACCCGTCGCACGGCGAGTTTTCACCCTTACATTGTTGACACCGAAGCGTTTCGCCTCCTCTTTCACACCGCGTACATCGAGGGACTGGAACAATTTGCCAAGGGCAATGTGTTTCCATCGGACTACAATTTAAGTGTCTTTAAGGCTACATTGAATAGGCTCTTAATAAACTAGCGCGTTTTACCATCAACGGTTGCATCACTGCTTACCATCAGGCGGGATTGCGGTCAAGCACTAGTTTATAATTTACTAGCGACACCCCACGGCTTCACACGAGTACAATTCTGATATTAAATGCACTACAGAAAAACTATGAACGTTGTATAAAAAACATAGCCGCCCTGCTCCCGCCCCGCTCCAGCCGGTCGGTACCGCCGTAAACGCGACACCCCAAAATTTTTAAATCTATAATATCTTCTAAAATATTCATTTAAATCATATGTTATAAAGGGCCATATAAATCTATATTAAATCAACAATTTATTGAAGGTATTAAATTGGATAAGGATTAATGCTGTGTTGGTTAAAATCGCTTCGAAAATTAGAATACAATAGAATGCTCTTTATTATGTACGACATATAGATTACAGAACATAAATAAAAATATTTTACAAAGGGTGACACAATGGGCGGTCTTATCGCTAAGAGCGATCTTTTACAGACAACCTTTAAATTAGCCGGTATTTGTCGTAAAAAGTAAATGACAAAAAATTTTAATACGGGATATCTATAAAAGATAGAAATATACCATCGCACACTTTTTTTTAGACTTTTTCAATGTGTACAATATTTAGTCCATTATTTTGATAAATCTTGTAGAGTTCAGCCTGTCTTTCAAAGAATGAAATTATTTAAGGCATCACATTAGAAACCTCAAAAATAATAGTATTTCTCCACAATTTAATGGATGTTATTATACATACATAATTATAAACCTTCCTCTTTAATAACTCTATCTTTAAAAAACAAAAACCGCATCATAATCGGTTGCGGAGTTTTAAAGATTTAATCATACAAAGAGAAAGTGACTTTATTTTATACTAAGTAGTGATAAAAAATAAAAATCCAGCGTAGTAGGACACATCTTCTATTTTAACAGCTCGGCGAAGATTTCTCAAGAAACCTCGCAGAACGTCTTTAAGGCGAAATGGAAAAGAACATAAAAAAATAATTATTTTAAACTAGCTATCCGCCCGCGGCTTCGCCCGCTTGGAATTCGGTTACATCGCGCTTTTTAGATTTACCCGTGGGACTTTTTTTCTCGGTATAAAAAGCATATAATTTTTCCTTCCTACTTAATCCAGACTTCTAACTTTACGTCTACAAAGTTTCAAAGCAATCGGTTCAGTCGTGAAAGCGGAACAAACTTACTTTGCGATTAATAATATTAGTAAGAATATGAAGGAGTTTGGATGACAAATTCGATAAAAAAAATAACATGCCATCCAAAATTTTAAAGTAAAAGTTGTCATAGTGACATAATTAGCAACGTTGTCAAAAACTGTCATAACATTGTAAATGTTGTTGTAACAATGTAATCGTAAAATTGTGGCGTCTCTCCCACAAAGACCATTAATCAAGAATTGAATTAATGTAATCGAAAGTTATATTACAAAATTTAGTGTTAAGTAGGAAAAAGTAATACCACAGTGGGTACAGTTCTGTGTGTTTGTGAATAAATAATGTGTCCTGGTGTAGTGGAAAATGGTCAGAACAGGCCCTCACAGTACCTTACAGTACTGGAATACGTATTATGAAGGGAAGCAGGAATGAATAAAAAATAAGTATGAGTAGGTACAAATAATAAGTGTGAGTATATACATATGTATATTATAATATTCATTGATAGTTATTTATATACACTTGTCTAATAGATTAACAGTTGACGTTTTGTTTATAGTTTGTATAGTATGAGTAGGCTGAGTAATATTTTCTTTGAGCTTTTTTTTGGTATTTTTTTTTTATTAAAACTAAAGAAGTCTATTTGTTATTATTCTCTATAGTCTAAATATTGTCGGTATTTCTGATTTGTTGTCAATATACTAAACGTCGTTGAGTTTATTTGTATTTGATTTCACAAGATAATATCGTAAAAAATGTCGATAATATTAAAAGATGACAATGAACTTAGTGGCTATCAAGTAGTAGGTATGCCCAAAGACGGGTCTTGTCTCTTCCATTCAATATCTTTCTTGGTGTATGGTAAAACTGAATCAACTTGCAATATCAGATCTGCTATAGTTGCATACGTTGTTGAACATTGGAACGAAATGCGAGTGTATACGTGTGATGCTGATGGTGACATGTACACGTGTGCGCAATCTTACAAGAGCGATATGATGAAACCCACTACTTACGGCTCAGCTTCTGAGCTTATGGCTGCTGGAAATATCTATCCCTTCACTTTTGAAGTGTATGAGAACGGTATTCTAAGAGGCTCGTTTGGCGATGCTGGCCAAAAAAAGTGTTTACGTTTTACTGGTACTTACATAAGCGGCCACTACGATGTACTCATTCCTATACGAGATGCCTCCCCATCTTCTTCCCCCTTTAATCCCATAACAATAAATTCTGTAACATCAGATACTGCTATATGTACATTATATGACTTAAACTGTACCCAAGGTGAATTGAATATAAAACATAAGGGAAAACGCGGTAGACCGACTAAAACTAAAAAAGGAAGACCTATGGTATCCAAACTGTCACGACCTGAACAACTTCGAGAAGCTGCGGCTCGTTACCGACAAAAACACCCTGAAAAACGTCGAGAAACCGTAGAACTTTATAATTCTTTACATCCAGGGGCCAACCGGGCATCTGTAGCACAGTATAGTGCTTCACACCCTGAAGTAAATCAGGCTGCTGTGTCTCGCTACAATGCTTCACATCCGGAAGTCAATAAGGCCGCAGTATCTCACTACCGTGCTTCACATGCTGAAGTAAACAGACAAAACTTAGCGCGAAAGAGATCTACTGACAAACTAAAGTTTAAGGGAAACACAGAAACAGTCACTAAAGTTCTTACAACTAAACTTAAAGATAGATTAGAATCAGAAAAAATAGTTAAGTGGACTCTCCATAATAGACAAATAACGTTAGAAGATTTGAACAAGACCTCAAATAAATTAAAAGAAAAAATAATAGCGGCATTAGAAAGGTTAAAAATATGTCCTGAAAGCACGGTTATTAAAGACAAATTTGAAGCATTTCTTGGTAAATTAGAACATCGCAGTAACCAGGAGCCATTTTATTCTGAACAAGCTTATAAGGTTTATGAAGATAAAGCAAAACCTATTGAGATTGATGATACTGGCAAAGCAAAAACCTTTGCAAATGTTACGGAAATGTCCAAAAGTCTGACATGGTCTTGTTCGGACTCATTGTGTGTATTAAATGATGGAATCTTATTAAAATTGAAAAACATTTTTGAAGTGTTGAGCCTCCAAACTACTGCGCAAATGTACTCGATGTCTGTAGAAACAGGAAAACTGCAAGAAAATATTAACTTTATTAATAAGGTTAAATCGCATTTCCCACGTCTTCGGACTATTATCAGAGAGATTTATCAAATACACAGTGACTGTAAGTTATTACTTGATATTGACGATTCGTTGGCGACTGGTAATGTGGATAAGCTTTTAGAGCTAGGAAAGCAACCGACGGTAGGAAGTGCCATTGTAGAACATACACCTGATAGTGAAATTGTAGAAGATGAAATAATAAAAAGTAATAAGGTTGCTTTTAAATTATTTTTCAAAAAAAGTTTAGACACTCCGAAACTGGATTGTATGTCGTGCAATAAACTTTGTTATTCTAGGGATATTAGTTCCATAGAACGATTAAGAAAGAGCATAACAACAGATATTTGGAATCAGCTCCTAAACTATTATAATTCTAGCCTAATAAATCACAGTCCGTACATATGCCACACATGCCTTGCTAAGATTCGTGCCAACCAAATGCCTGCTGTTTGTATTCTCAATAACATGCACGTTAGCAGTGTTCCACCAGAGATAGCTGAGTTGAACGATTATGAAAACCTTTTAATCCAACGCGCTAAAGCATTTCAGGTAGTTGTCACAATGAATCCTGTGGCTAAGAAACGTCTACCCAATCGTCAGATGGTTAAAAAAGTAAAGGGCAGGACTTTCCATTTACCTCTTCCGATGGAAGAAACCCTAAAAAAACTCCCAAAACCTGAAGACGCAATAATTGAAAACCCAGAACTTTATATTATAGTGCGGAGTACGCCTAACAAAACAAATATTATATGGCAAGACATTGTGGACGTTAATAAAGTGTATAAAGCATTGCAATACTTAAAAAATGTAAACGAACATTATGCTCATATCAAACTACCCGATTTACCTAACCAGCTCATAAACATTCATAAAAATATTCAACATAATGTCACAAACACACACACACAAGAAGGTATTTTAGGAGATGGTACAACAGCATTTTTAACCCAAATCACCAGAGAAAAGGAAACTGATTATGAGCATTACACCATATATCCTTTAAATGAACGGAGACAAAATGCACCAGCTTCAGAACTCTACCAAATGCTGAAAGTAAACACAGCACCGATTGATGCCCGCGACAAAGACCTCGATGTTAAATGTTTTCCACGTTTATATGTGGAAGGTAAATACGGCCAATTTCATAATCGGCAGCAGAAAGTAACTTCTAGTGAATTTATTAAAGCCCGGCTTATGTCAAAACATCCTCAATTTAGACTTAACCAACAGTATCTATTTTTCTTATTGAATGATGCTAATATGCGCCAATTGTACTCCGGAATCTTTTATAAAATGAATTGTGCTAATCAGAAAGATAAAATTACTGCAGAACAGTATCTCCAAATGCTTAACAATGATGAGCTGGAAGGTGATTTGACCGCAATATTTGGCAGATTAAGGAACACCGAACAGTTCTGGAAGAAACCAAGAAACAATGTAAATTGTATGACTCAAAATTACGGTCCAGCAACTTGGTTTCTTACCATGAGTCCCTCTGAGTGGATGTGGGAGGATTTGGGAGAGTACATCAGGCAAGTAAATGGTGTTGAAATGGCTAATAAAACAATCAGTGAATTGGTTGCTCTTGACCCCGTATCTACCTCACGTTTTATCGATAACAAGTTTCATGCCATGTTAGACTTCATAACTAGTTCAGATGAGCCTTTAGGCAAGATTATCCATTACTTTTGGCGTCGAGAGTACCAATCCAGGGGTGCTCAGCACTTTCATTTAATGTTATGGGTTAAGGATGCACCTATTCTATATAAGTCAGCAATAGACGAGGTAGCAACATTTATTTCTAAATATGTGACATGTGCCATTCCAAAAAGAAATATTTCTCCTACTTTACATCAACGGGTCACTTCGTATCAAATGCATAAACATAACAGTTATTGCATGAGGAGAAAAAAAACGAAAAAAGGATTTATTTCAGTTTGCCGTTTTGGATTTCCTCGAACTGTGACGGATTCTCTTATCATAAGAGACATTTTTCAAACTATAGCAGCAAGAAAAACTCTCAGCGCCAATAATCGTCTCTACAATATTGTCCGCTCAAAGGAGTCAGATATGATTAATGACTACAATCCCGCATTGCTGTTGGTGTGGAATGGAAATATTGACATTCAATATGTTGGAGAGAAAACAGCCATTTTGAACTATTATGTGACTAAGTATACTACTAAAAGTGAAAAGACCCATGCAACCGACATGTTTAATGATATTAACTCTACAAAAAGTCTTAGAAGCCGGTTATATAATATTGGCCTCAGAGTATTAATGAATCGAGAATGCGGAGCTTTAGAAGCCAGCGATACATTATTGGGAATACCACTTTATGGCACGGACCCACAAACAACAATAAGATGGTTAGACGTAAACACCCATCGTAATCGCAGGGTTAAATCGAAATCTGAAATGATTGCATTGAACCCGGATTCCACTGACATATATTACGATTCTTGGATAGACAACGTTTATCCTGCCAGACCTGACCAATTACAAGACATGAATCTATTTGACTTTTCTAAAGATTATGATTTAGTTAAAACACGGCCTGTTTCAAATAAAGTAGAGTATTATGTTTTAGCAAATAAAAAATACTTAAAAAAACGAGATAGACCATATCTAATTAACCATTACCTGTATGACGTAGAGCAAATGCCAGAAAAATATTTCTTTTCCTTGTTGTTATTATTTAAACCTTGGAGAATACTAGATGACCTAAAAATGCAACATGAGACATACACAGAAGCATTTAATGCTGTAAAGGGCGATTTACAAGAAGCGTTACGCTATGGAAATTTACGGACTGAATTACGAAATATTTTACAAACAGCTTTTGAAAAGGTAGAAGAAAAAGTGGCAGAACTGAACGAAGAAAGGGAAAACATAGTAGATGAAGGACCCGACAATCCTTTAGAGTTTGAAGCTTTAGAAGCGGTAAATGCTATGGAAGATTTAAACAACTTTGATTTAGTTGAAACGGGTATTTCAGAAATACATGAGCAAGCAATGATAGATAAACTGAACTCTGACCAAAAAAAGGTATTTGATACAGTCACTAATAAAATTACGAACCAAAAAGAAATATTGCGACATTTTGTCAGTGGCACCGGTGGCACCGGCAAGAGTTATTTAATAAAAACCTTAAAAATATGGATTAAAAACAACCTGCATAAAAATGTTGCTATTACTGCTCCGACTGGAATCGCAGCATTTAACGTAAATGGATTAACTGTTCACAGATTACTTCAACTGCCCGTAGAGCATAAACAAACTCCTAAATACAAACCGCTTTCAGACGAAGTACTTCAAGTTTTAAGGACAGACTTAAAAAGTGTCGAATTATTTATTATAGATGAAGTGTCTATGATATCTAATGTTACTTTAGCCTACATAAATCTTCGTTTATGCGAAGTGTTTGATTCTTCTGATGTTGAAGATGGTTGGTTTGGAAAAAAACATATTTTAGTGCTTGGGGATCTTTTGCAACTTCCACCCGTTAGAGAAAAGTCACCATTTGAAAACCTAACCTCTTCAGAAATTAATAATCTTATAGGCTCCTTAACTATTCCAAACTTATGGACTGAACTTTTTAGTTACGACGAACTTACATTAAATATGAGGCAGCTGGATGATTCTACGTTTGTAGAAATGTTAAAAAGAATCAGAGTAGGAGTAACAACTCAATCAGACAGAGATATACTGTCTAACCAATTGATACCTCTGCTCTCGCATTCCAATGAAGGAAGGTTAATGGAAATAGCACAATGTTTGAGGGACTTACCAGAAAATACTGTTTGTTTACTACCGACTAGAAGTATGTGTATGCAGTTAAATAATGCTATGTTAAAAGCGATTCCACACCCCGAGATAAAGTTAATTGCTAAAGATTCCGTGGATTGTGCAAAATGTATGGTAACAAAAGCCCGGGCGTGTTTACAAAAATATGAAGATGATGCGTCAATGACTGCTGGATTGGAACAAACTATAACCATTAAAGAAGGAGCTAAAGTAATGCTAAGGAGAAATATTGATATTAGTTTAGGTTTAGTGAATGGGTCGATTGGCGTTTTACAAAAAGTGAAGTGGGACCCGGAAGATCAAACAAAGCCAAAACAATTGATAGTACAATTTGATAATAATTCAATTCACGAATTACTGCCGATTAAGTCAAAGTTTGAGATCATACCCCGAGCATACGTATACAGAGAACAATTTTCAATCTGTGTGGCGTATGCTCTAACAATACACAAGAGCCAAGGTCTAAGTCTAAAAAATGCCCTCATGGACATTGGCACCTCCATATTCTCTTGTGGCCAAGCCTACGTGGCGCTTTCAAGAGTAACCAATCTTCATGGGGTGCACCTCATAAATCTTGACTTCAAGAACATAAAAGCTCAAGCATCAGCGATCACCGAATACAACCGGCTTAGGCGTAAATATCGCACCGATCTTTCAGAAATTAAACCGTCTAAACCATCTAAAATAATAAACAATGAACGCGAATGGGCAATACGAAAAACTGTTGCTACTGTACAAGAATCGGAACCGGAAAATAAGAAAAGAAAGATTTGTAATAATAAAAAACAACTACTAAAAAGAAAAAAAAAACAGTCTCAAAAAGAAAATCTAATAAAATGAATCCATATAGGGTCTTCTTCTTCGTTTCATTCTTGACAGAACGGTCGTGGTCACTATGATTGATTTTAAGACGTTGATGTAGCTCGCTGAACGAGCTCTCTCTATCTATGTCTGTTAGACGACAGTCTGGTATTATTCCTTTATAGGTCCAACCACTGCCGACTTGATTCGATCGACCCACCTAATCGGTCACCTTCCACGAGCCCTGTTCCCTTCTACTCTACCGTGGACGACCAAACGCTCTATGAAGTTATGATTACGCCTTGACACGTGACCGAAAAACCTGAGTATACAAAATCAAAGCATTTATTTCAAATAAACCAGTTACAGGCACTTTTGAATTGTCCGAAGGTCGGTCAGTCAATAAGATGAAGGTAGTCGCCCATTCCAAAGAGTAGGTACCTATGGAGAAGAACGGGCAAGAAACTCCATGGACGGGACTGTACTAATTCTGAAAGACGCCGTCTATGATGCCGAGTTTTTGGAGCATAGATACATTCGTTCAAGACTCGGTCCATGATACTCCAAGCATTCTTCTCTAACACCACATTTCTTTAGTGAGTTAGATTTCTTAATGACACTGTGCTATTCAGCATCCTAGTTGCGTTTCGCATTATTGCAATCATTTGGAATCATTTTGAAGGCAGTTGCTAATTCATTGCTCCATATGTTTGCTCAACAACGTAAATAACGCAATAAATATTGTGGAACATGCAAAATGATACCCATTGTTGCAAATGGTGTGTTGTTTAGTTACCCTATCGAATAGTGTTGTTTTAAACTTTAATGTTATTTGTTATATTTTTTATTTTATTGTTTAAATTTTTTTAGAATTGTTTTTATTAAATTTTATTATATGTGTAAGTTTCTAAAATGTATGTCATTAAATATATCCTTTCTGCTGCATTAGGTAAAACGCCCTGTAATGGTAGTAAGTTTGTGAATAAATCTTATATATAAAATTCTCGTGTCACAGTTTTCGTTCCCATACTCCTCCGAAAAGGCTTGACCGATTCTCATGCAATTTTGTGAGCGTATTGAGTGAGTCTGAGAATCGGCCAAAATCTATTTTTCATCCCCTAAATGTTAGGGGTAGTGTACCCCTAATCTTTGGCTTGGCTGGATGGGCTTCTGGAGGGAGGTGGGCTGGTTGGAATAACCGCCAAAGGCCGTCATGGTCCACGCACAATGGTCCGCTGGAGGGACTGAGTGCGGAAACCAATAACATAGAACCCCTAATCTTTTTTTTATTTTTTAGACACAATTTTTAGTTACTATTTTTTTATGATACAACATACAAAAATACATACAGCCAAAATTTTAACCCTTCTACGATCAACCCTTATTTTTTAATAGCCATTTTAATAACTTACTCATTTTTCATCTCCGTTCGAAAACTGATCAATCGTCATTTAATTAGTTTTATTACCGAGGGAATTCTAAAAAACGCGATATAACCGAATTCCACACGAGCGAAGCCGCGGGCGGAAAGCTAGTAAATAAATAAATACAGCTTTTTCTTTTTCAATTGTCGTAACGTCCACGTTTCAGCTGCGTAGAGAAATATAGGAATACTAGCTTTCCGCCCGCGGCTTCGCTCGCGTGGAATTCGGTTATATCGCGCTATTTAGATTTCCCTCGGGATTATTATTATTTTTTCAATAAAAACTAGCCTAGGTAGGTAGGTATGTCCTTTATCAGGGTCTAAAGATTGTGTGTGCCAATTTCATCAAAATCGGTTGAAAGGTTTAAGTGCGAAAGCGTAACAGACAGACAGAGTTACTTTCGCATTTATAATATTAGTATGGATACGGAACAGTGGTCGGACGAGCCTGATCTTAGTGGCTTTAGTTATGTCGTGATTCCACCATATTTTCTTGAGCTTGTCCATTGCTCCTCTTGTCAGTATAAAGTTTCTACAAAAAAAAAAAACCAACCACCAATACATTCTGTAAAAAACTAGCTAAGTCTCGATGGAGCTGCTTGTTTATCTCTAAAAAGTAATGAAATCTAGACAAAATCGTGCCAAGTCTAAGGTTTCTTGCTGCGATTTCTTTATTATTATAGTTAATGTTGTGTGACTTGTGTGAATTTTTACAGAATGTTTTTGGTGGGATAATACTATGTTAGAAGCGATTCCGCACCCCGAGATAAAGTTAGTTGCTAAAGATTCCTTGGATTGTTCAAAATGTATGATAACAAAAGCCCGGGCTTGTTAACAAAAATATGAAGATGACACGACGATGACTGCTGCACTGGAAGAAACTATAATCATTAAAGAGGGGAGCTAAAGAAATGCTTAGGAGAAACATTGATGTTTGGTTTAGTGAATGGTTATATAGGCGTTGTACAAAAAGTGACGTGGGACCCGGAAGACCAAACAAAGCAATTGGTAGTAAAATTCGCTAATAATTTAAATCACGAATTATTGCTTATTATGTAAGTCATAATTTGAGACCACATCCCATACCTGTACAGAGAACAATTCCCAATCTGTGTGGCGTCTGCCCTAACAATTCACAAGAGCCAAGTTCTTACTCTAAAAAATGGACATTGGCACCTCCATATTCAATTGTGGCCAAGCTTATATGGCGCTTTCACAAGTAAACAATTTTCATTGGGCGCACCTCATAATGATTGAAGAAGTAAACATAAATGTTGATTTCAAGAGTATAAAAGCTCAAGCTTCAGCGATCACTGAATACAACCACGCGCACCACGCGAATGGGCAGTACATAAAACTATTGCTACTGTACAATAATCAGAACCGGAAAAAAGAAAAGGAAGATTTGTAATAATAAAAAACTACTTCTAAAAAGAAAGAAACTGCGTCAAATAATAAAAGCAATATAATACGTTTCTACAAAAAGAAGTGAAATCCCATCAAAAACATTCTGTAAAAAAATGCCAAGCCTCGCTGGAGCTGCTGGTTTATCTCTAAAAAGTAATGAAATCTAGACAAAGCCGTGCCAAGTTGAAGGTTCCTTATTGCGATTTCTTCAATATTATTATAGTTAATATTGTGTGACTTGGCCGTTGAAGGGTATACAAAGCTACAAATTCAGGTGCTCCATGACACCATTGCACCAATCTGTCGCTAGAACCGCTACCCATACACGATGGAAAATTGGCACTTGGAAAACGTTGATTAAATAACCAGGGCTTGATAAAACTGCGCATTTCAATAATACTTAAGTATAGACAAGCCGTAAACCGAACAGCAAAGAAAATATTTCCAGTACAGATGGACTAATCATTGATAGAAATCTATCAGTACGTCTATTTTATGTTAGATAGGTGGTCGATTTAACGCTCTAAAAAGAACAGAAGTCATCATTGTCAATGTTGAATACATGTGTTGCACAATCAACAACAGACTAAAATAGCGTCCAATTACAAATACCAGTATGGGCTATTATCTCGCGTAACAAACATAGGTAGTTACAACAGATATAACATTACGTGTTAACAAAATCGCACTAACGTATAATGTTCAACGGTCAAGTCACACAATATTAACTATAATAATATTGAAGAAATCGCAATAAGGAACCTTCAACTTGGCACGGCTTTGTCTAGATTTCATTACTTTTTAGAGATAAACCAGCAGCTCCAGCGAGGCTTGGCATTTTTTTACAGAATGTTTTTGATGGGTGTTCTTTACTCTAGTAACTTGATTTATTAAATTGTGATGTGGTTTATATGAATAAAAGACGATTTTTAAAAAATCGTAAGTTGTTACTTTTGACCACGTAGGCAGGTCGAAAGTAACACGACTAAAGGTTTTGTAATGAAACAATATTATCCATTGTAAATCAACCAATTATTTATTTAAAGACTTTGTAGGTAGGTATTAATTATATACTTTCAAACAAATTAACAAAAACATTTTTAGCTTAAGTAATGAGATCAATTTAGTGTTTATGATCAGACTTTTATAATTCAGTCATTATCTTAATCAGAATCGCAATGATGGCACACATAGTTAATATACCAACAGGACCCTCACGTATCATGTGGTTTTGAAATCGTTTCAGTGGGAATACGAAGAAAGGCGGGATGTGCCCTCCTTGAGCATTGATGGCAACAGCATCAGTTACTCTTCTTCGCTCTGCTGAGGTCACTGCAGCTACTTATTTAACTCCTTTTTGAGCTACAATTTTGCTAGGTTTTTGGACAGTGTTCACCCCTGTTTCGTCCATGTTCCTGATATCTTTTGGCTCAAATTGGTACCTATCCATTACCTCAGCAAGACAGAAAACTTGAAGCCCGCGACAGACTTGTAACTTGAGGACTTCTCAAGGACAGGCTCGGGTGTTGTTTAAAAAACCCGTCAACCATTCCTTACCCGCCATTCGACTATCGTGCCATTTTTCAGGATTTTTCTTTTTCATTTTTAATCGCTAACTCGTATGCACGTATAGTTTGCGCACTTAAAATGGAGATAACCCAAAATAAACTGCAGAGCACTCGAGTAAATAGTCCCGTAGATTAATTTCTTCGTTGTTGGTAAAAACTCGATTGACGCAACGGTAGCCCACAACTGCACTAGTATTTCCTGCTTGTATTTTTTTATAAATCTATTTAATGTTACATGGCAAACATTATATTTTTTTCTATCAAATCTTCTCTTAGTCGGCTCACGCGGCCGTTTTTTCAACTGTCATTGGCGATATCCGCCATTATTGTACAATTTTTTTTAAAAGAATTTCTATAAACAGGTGTTATTGGCAAAATTGTGGTATCTATCCACGGAGGCCATTTAAGAGTTGAAGTAGTATTATTCACTCTAAAGGAAAGAAGAAGAATATAATATAATAAGCTATTACTATAGCATTTTAAATCAAAATCGAAAAGTTATTTATTCAAACTGGGCTGAGAACCGTGGTGGCCAAGTGATTAAAACACCAGCCTCTTAAATAGGAGTGTGCGGGTTCGATTCCAGGTCAGGCAAGTACCAATGTAACCTTTCTAAGTTCTAAGCTAATATAACTTATCAGTCATTAATATCCAAGATATACCTACTTAGAAAGTATGTACTTTTTAAGTATAACTTGGACACCAATGACTGATTAAAAAGTGAAGGAAAACATCTTGAGGAAACCTGGACTTTTAAGTCTGAAATCGACAACCCGCATTGAGCAAGCGTGGTGATTGTGCTCAATTCTTCTCTGTATGAGAGGAAACCTGTGCCCAGCAGTGGGACGATAAAAAGGTTGATGACGGTGATGACGATGAGGCTCAAACGCCAAAAATCAACAAAAGACAATTCTCCAAAACGCCCGCCCTTTTCCATTTCCTCGCGTTTGGTTGTAATATGTTCTGGTTTTTAGATTTATGGCTTTGTTAGAATTCATACTAATGATGGATTGTGATAGCAGCTTGTGAATGTTACTTATTACTAAAATGTACTCCGAAGCACTCGCTAATGTGATGTACAGCTTTTATGGAAAATTCTCTGTAAAGATTCATAAAAAGACGAAATCTAAATAATGATAATGTGCCATGCGATATTTATATCTGTACCTACCAATTACCATCATTCATTTCACCTATTTATGTATTTTACAGATAAGTGGAATGTATTATGGTAATTAGCAATTTTTTTTTTTGATATGGCATCTCGTAGTTGACCTTGAGTCAACTACGTCTCGTACTTAACCGGACTGTCTTGAAATGAAATGAAATCGTTTATTAAGCAAGTAGGATCACTGATCACTTTTACACGTCATGTTTTTTTTTTAAACTAGATGAAGCCGACATTTCCTAACTGACTACCTCTGAGAAGAAATAGCCGAAACAAACTCAGGGATCATCGTCTTTTTTCAAGTCCAGACATTAAAAATGAAAACGTTTACAATAATTTAGCTTATAATTACGCATATTGCTTAATAACAAAGCTTAACCCTCTGTAGCATAGTGTAGACTGTAAGCAACATACCGTTCAATGTCCTACTAAAATCAAAAGAAAGAATTTTATGGTGTAATTACGCACTGTAGCCCGAGGTATACAGTCCAACCTATTAAACTAATACAATAATAAACAACTAGATAGCGCTCCTAGTCGCAAAACTCGATTTATATTTCAATTGTCAGTACTTTCGAAAAGTGCCGGTGAACTGTGTTTTTAAAAAATGGATAAAAATTGTTTTAAGTACAAATATGTGTAGATTCTTTATAAAATTGGAGAGGTAAGTGTTAAACTTTTGTCACATTATATTGGTTTAAGTTTAATTTACGTTTTCACCTATTCTTGATATTTTTTGTGTTTGTTGCCGGTAGTCTACATCAGGCGAAAAGTGTTGTTATTTAGTTTCGTACCTACAGGATATACCATAGTTTTTACTATGTTCCAGGATGTCTCGCAAGCATTCTCTTCGTGACGAGGACATAGCTTTTACTCTGATAGATGGTGCAGAGAGTGAAGACGGCTTGGATTTCGATGATGATAGCCTTGCAGACCCCGATTTTGTACCTGAATTGGACAATATTGAAGAAGACGCTTCATGCATGGATATTGACGTGGATGCCATAATTAAGACTTTAGAAGACCGCCATGAAAATACAGAAACTGTACTATCACGTGAAACTTCAGATCAACCGTCTCAAGCCAAGAAACCAAGGCTATCTGCTAAAGAAAAGCCAGCCAAACTGAATTTGATTTGGAAAAAGAAGAATTTTCAGTTAAATGAGGAGCAGCTTATGTTTACAGGTAACAAAAGCTTAGGCCCTGATATTCTAGAGCTGGACACTCCTATTCAATTCTTTTTCCATCTGTTTCCACAAGAACTGATCAAGAAAATTTCTGAGGAGTCAAATTTCTATCAGGTGCAGAAAGATCCTAATAGTACTTTTCGGGTGTATGAAGAGGATGTCAGGCAATTCTTTGGTATGACATTTTTAATGTCTCTTGTGCAACTACCTCGAGTTACAAATCACTGGAGGCCTATTCTTGGAACACCTCTAATACAGGAAACCATGTCATTGAATAAATTTGAAAAAAATAGGCAAATATTGCACTTCAATGACAACTCAAATCTACTTCCATGGGAGCATCCTGATTATGACCGGATTTACAAATACGTCCAGTGGTTGATTCTCTAAATGAAGCTTATAGCAAAGTTCCAATGGAAGAATACCTTTGTGTGGATGTGCAAATGTGTTCCACCAAAGCACGCAATATATTGAAGAGGTACAACCCTAATAAACCCCACAAGTGGGGCTATAAAGTCTACGTGTTGAGTGGTGTTTCTGGCTTTGCCTTTAAAACAGAGATCGAAACTGGTAAGGAAAATGTCGTTTTAGATGGAGAGCCAGATTTAGGAGCGGCATCCCATGTCGTTATGAGGCTAGCACGTATGATTCCAAGGCACCAGAACGCTGCTGTGACCCTTTGCAAAATGGGTTATCAAACCTAGTATATCTAATCGGCGGTCATTGGAGAACGAGATTCAAGCTAAAAAATACAAAGGACCTGCTCAGCATGTGCCTCCTAAAGCAGTTCGTCAAGACTAGGTTGGGAACTGGCCAACAATAGAAAAATTAGATGCAAGTTTCCGAAATGTTCTGAATTTACACACAACGTTTGTGTAAAATGTGGGGTAACCTTATGCTACACAAAAAATAAGAATTGCTTTAGAAACTTTCATCTCTTCTAGGGAAGGTACACTTATGTTAATTTTGACACCTTAACTCAGTGTTGCCTGTGAGCAACACTCCCTGTTTCTGTCATTTCTTTAAAAAACATATAAAAAAAATAAAAATCCAAAAATACGTATGTTTTATTTTTTCATGACAATACCGAATCCTAAATATCATAAAAATTCATATTTATGAGTGATAGAGGGTTAACAGAGCGAGCAGCTCAGTCCCAAGCTTTTTTGTCTTCTAAATAATCTGTGATTTTATAATACCCCTTTTTGCAAAGTTTGGCCTTTATATAGTTTATAAATCGTTTAATGGGTAAGTTTCGAATGTCCATGGGAAGCTTGTTGTAAAAGTGTATACATTGACCCATGAACGAGTTGCCTACTCTGTGGAGACGAGTGTGATGTACAGCAAGCTTGTGTTGTTCCTGGTATTTATATTATAAATATCGCTTATTTTTTTAAAATTCTATGGCTGCCTTACATGAATTTTAAGGCTTTAGTCAGGGGCATTAAATAATTAAGCGACAACACGCTAAGCGCACCCCCTGTGGGATACGATCTTCGGCTTAGGGCGTCGCTGGAGAGAACACTGGTAAAGAAGGAGGCAGAGCGTGTGAAGGAGCCACGCCACCTCACGCCACTAGCCGCCGCAGGAGACGCCCTTGTCGGGAGACAACATCGAACTCCAGCCACCAGCTTGCGGGCGGTGAGTAGTGGGCAGTTCACCGCCCAGTAAGAACCAGACCAGAGTCGATGGAGCGTTGTGTTTCACGCGCACCTCATAGAGATGTCAGCACATCGTGACGGGGTCCACGAAGAATGATGCCTCCTGGGTCAGGTTTTCGGGTTGGTTAAAAAAGAAACCGTGGCCACACACGTGGCATAGGCAAGTGAAGGAACACAGGTGGGTATTAGTCAGCAAGTGCGACAATACACGATGAGCCTTGTGAATTTATGAAAGTTTTCACAAAAAAAACATTGCCTGTTAGCGACCGTATCATATTTAGTGACTGGGCAACCCCAGGTATTTATAAAAGCAGGGAAAAAATGTATGAATTGTATCAGGAAAAAACATTTAACCATGATGAAGCTTTTCAGGAATTTGTTAAAAATTATTCAAACACTTTTAAAAGAGCCTGTTCCTCGGCAAAAGCCATACACATTAAAAATAAAATAAAATCTTCTGGCAATAAAATCAGAACAACTTTGGGAATTATAAATTCTGAAACTGGAAGAACCAAAGTACAAAATCGCGATTTCCATCTTAAAATTAACGATGAAGATATAAAGGCGGACTTGGAGGTAGCAACTGAGTTTGAGAATTTTTTTACTAGTATTCCAATAATGACAACAAAAACTTTGTCTTCTTCCTCCACTTCTGCTTATGCCATACTAAAAGAATGTGTTCCAGATTGTGACAATCACTGTGAATTTGCATTTGTGACCAGTAAAGACATTATAGAATCTTTTAAGGATCTTGATGTAAAAAAAACTGCCGATCATTGGGGTTTGTCAGTATACACTGTAGCTTCAATAATAGATGTTATCGCACCTTTCTTAGCAATTGTTTTTAATTCTTGTGTCACATCGGGCGTATTTCCTGATTTGATGAAACTAAGCAAAGTAATTCCACTGTTCAAATCTGGTAGTACAACTGATCCCACGAATTTTCGGCCAATATCGATATTACCAACTTTGAGCAAAATTTTTGAAAAATTAATTTTGAAACAGTTGTTGAGGCACTTTAACTTACACAATTTATTGCACGTGAAACAATTTGGTTTTACAAAGGGTCGTTCAACTGCGGATGCGGGCGTGGCGTTGCTAAAGAACATATTTGGGGCCTGGGAGGAATCGCAAGATGCTCTTTGTATTTTTTGTGATTTGTCCAAGGCCTTTGATTGCGTACATCATGATACTCTTATCAGGAAATTGTACCATTATGGTTTGAGGGACAGAGCTCTCGACCTTCTGACTTCTTATCTGAATAATCGAATTCAGAGGGTTGATGTTAATAGCAAGAGATCTGCAGGATCTGTGGTCACCATGGGCGTTCCGCAGGGCTCAATTCTAGGTCCATTCTTGTTTTTAATTTATATTAATGACTTACCTCATCACGTGAGGGGTAATCACAACATAGTATTGTTCGCGGATGACACTTCTCTTATTTTTAAAGTCAAGCGTCAGCTAACAAATTTTGACGAAGTTAACAATGCACTCTCTAAAGTTGTCCATTGGTTTAATGTAAATAACCTCCTTTTAAATGAAAAAAAAAAACTAAACTCATTAAATTTTCTACGCCAAATGTCAGGCAGCTAAGTACCAATGTTCAACTGAATGGAGTAGAGTTGATCCCTGTCGAGTCGACAGTTTTTCTTGGATTAACTATTGACGCCAAGTTGCAATGGGGTCCTCACATTGAGAAGCTGTCGGGTAGACTCAGTTCTGCCGCCTTTGCTATTAAGAAAATTAGACAGATAACTGATGTGGATACAGCCAGAATTGTTTATTTTAGTTATTTTCATAGTCTTATGACTTATAGGATTCTTCTCTGGGGAACTTGTGCGGACATCAATACCATCTTTGTTTTACAGAAGAGGGCTGTTCGAGCCATTTACAACCTTGGTCCTAGAGAATCTCTTAGAGAAAAGTTCAAAGAGGTGAACATTCTGACTGTAGCTTCACAATATATATTTGAAAATCTTATGTATGTTCATAAAAATATCTCAAATTTTAAGAAAATAAGCGATATTCATAATATAAATACCAGGAACAAACACAATCTTGCTGTACATCACACTCGTCTCCACAGAGTAGGCAACTCGTTCATGGGTCAATGTATACACTTTTACAACAAACTTCCCATGGACGTTCGAAACTTACCCATTAAACGATTTAAGAACCATATAAAGGCCAAACTTTGCAAAAAGGGGTATTATAAAATCACAGATTATTTAGAAGACAAAAAAGCTTGGGACTGAGCTGCTCGCTCTGTTAAGCATTGTTAATTGTTATTAAGCA
Organism: Sesamia nonagrioides; assembly: GCA_017933935.1. Taxonomy (NCBI): domain Eukaryota; kingdom Metazoa; phylum Arthropoda; class Insecta; order Lepidoptera; family Noctuidae; genus Sesamia; species Sesamia nonagrioides. Next base: position 17,338 of record JADWQK010001324.1, on the reverse strand, counting down.
ATATGCACACACACACACACACATTATCACATTATCACATCTTGTGGGAGTGTATTCTTTGGCAGAATGAACGCAATATTATGTTGGATAGTGTACAAGTTACATCCGGAGTTGTTTATTATACGGACCTTGTTGAAACTAGAACTAATTTCCGTGCGTTCAGGCGCTTTTGCCATACCTATTATCGGAATCAATTGTAACAGCAAATACCTACTTAGGACCCATTAACTTGATCAAATGTTATTCCGTGGTGCTTGGCAATCTGGGCTTCTCCCAGTTGCAATAATGTCCCCTTGTGCCGATTGGCCTAGTTCTATTCTGTCTCCTGCTTATTATGGAGGGAAGTGGAAAAAATATCTTTTTTCTTACTCCTCCGCTATTCTTTTCTGATTAATTTCGTTGCGGGACCCAAGACAGTTGAAACGTTTCTCCGGGACTCGTCGAGCTTCATTGCTCGGCGTTTTTCTGGCGGTCTCCACTGTTGATTCTGGCTTTCAGGAGTTGCAGTGGGTTGGGAACAGTGTGGCGGGTTCCCTTGCTTGGGACTGAGCTGCTCGCTCTGTTAAGCATTGTTATTAAGCAATATGCGTAATTATAAGGTAAATTATTGTAAACATTTTCATTTTTAATGTCTGGACTTGAAAAAAGACGATGATCCCTGAGTTTGTTTCGGCCATTTCTTCTCAGAGGTAGTAAGTTAGGAAATGCCGGCTTCATCTAGTTAAAAAAATAAAATAAAAAATAAACATGACGTGTAAAAGTGATCAGTGATCCTACTTGCTTAATAAACGATTTCATTTCATTTCATTTCATTTCAAAAGACTGACACGCCCTTCCTCTCCGCCCAGAGCGTAAGAGGTCATTTGATGATTTCCCATACCAAACAAAAAAAAAAAGTGACGGCTGAATCGAAATTTAGTAATTGGCCATCATTCATTCCATCTATTAATGTTTTTAGTAACTAGATTTAGGAGTATTTGAACTGAAAACTTTACTCTAGCAACGTTGAACACTTTAGTTGGATGAGGAAAAATTATTGAATTCGCGTAAGCGGGACCGACCCGACACCATGATAGTTTTTTTTTTGTGTTTTCTTGTGTTAATTGTTGTACCTACATAGTATGTTAATCAGTAGTAGTAGTATTGAACTCATGTGTTTTTTTTTAAATGAACACGTGACAGCTGTGCTGCTGTGGATTTTTTTCCGCTACTTCTTCCGTACGGAGGACGGGTCTAAGCAGTTGTGTTGCGATGTGTGGCGGATACGATGCGCCAAATGTTGTGTCGGGAGTTTGGTCGTGGAGAGTCTCTGGATCAATCTCCCTTTAGCGCAGCATCGTTTGGTTGTGTGTCATCATCCACCATCTAAGTTTTTTAAGTGAATAGGCTTAATAAACTAGTGCGATTTACCCCGACAACGATTGCATCACTGCTTACCATCAGGCGGGATCGCAGTCAAGCACTAGCTTATAATTATTAAAAAAAAACTTCTTCTTTCAGCGAAAGCACTAAGTAGTGGCGAAGGGCGAGCGTTTTGGGGGGACTGTCTTATGTAATATTGATGTTCAAAAAGTGCTGATTCTCAACCCAATTTGTATAAATGACATTTGATTTTGATTGATTGATCTGTGTTTTTTTAATAATTCAGTTTTCACTTCCGTCAGACAATGTTCTTCTCTTCCAAAGCGCTGCTATCTAATCCCTCACCACCCTTGATTGACTGTTAGAGAATGCCTAAGGCTTTACGTCCGCCTTTGTACCTGTTAAATTAAATAAATCCATCTGTTTTGTTGAATAATTTGTTGGCTTCACTCCTTCATCTTTACCTCAGGACGTAGAAAATAATTTCTTATCAACGATAATGATGATTGAAAATTTAAAAATATGTATATTGGATTGAGGTACCAAATAGAATTTGTACTACGGAGACTCGTTGTAGAAAAGCGAAACGTTTTGAAAGCGACAGAAGTATGTACCTAACTAAGACCTCAATTTCAACGAAAGTAAATGAGTTCTGTGCTCTATACTATAGAGTTGTTGACGTTCAAAAAGTATAGATTCTAAGCTTATATTATATACTAGAATATAATGGAATAGAAAACTCTATTATATTATAGAAAGCCTCCGTGGCCTAGCGGTAGCGGACGCAGCCGCTGCGCAAGGAGGCGCGGGTTCGATCCCCGCACAGTGCAAATATTTGTATGCATGAATATGAATATTTGCACTGGTCTGGTCGTGCCTCGGAAAGCACGTTAAGCCGTTGGTCCCGGTTGCCATACGAACATCTAATGGCAATCGTTACGGGTTGTTGGAGCCCTCAAAAGTCCAACAATTGGTCTAGCTGCAATACTTCGATGTCGCCTTCGGGTTGTGGAGGTCAGACGGCAGTCGCTTCACGGAAAATGTCGAAGTTTAGCCATATCAGCAGTTAGACTGGTAAAGCGGATCCCAGACTCCAATGCTAAAAAAGCTTCGGATGCGACTGGGAATAACGCTGAGATGATGATGATGATGAGAATACTCTAGTATTATGTGTACACTATACAACGTTATCTTTCTTTATACGAAATCTGAATATAGCTTCTTCAGAATAAGCAACTGTATCGATTTCATTATTATTACACCATGTTATAATTTTACCCAAATACATTTAGAAATTGTTGCAATGTAAATACCGAGCCCGCCACGCAGCTTACGCGGGCAACAGCTGACGCCAGAGGTCAACGCCGCGCGCTCGCCACTCGTGCGGAGTTTTGACCATATTTTTGTTGGGACAACCATGTAGAATAGCAAGCTCATAACTTTTTGGTTTATCATTATATCGTTTTGAAATTTTGTACACAGAATGTTTACTTAAAAATACTGGACACGTGTTTCGGGTTTCGCATAAACAAAAAGCAATGTTATATACTACAATAGTTTTTTTTTTTTTGTTTTTCTTTTAAATAATTATAAACTAGTGCTTGACTGGTAAAGCGCGCTAGTTTATTAAGAGCCTATTCACTCTAGCCTTGAAGACACTCAAATTGTAGTCCGACGGAAACACCGCCGCTGGCAAATTGTTCCAGTCCCTAGATGTACGCGGTATAAAGGAGGAGGCGAATCGCTTCGTCCGGATCGTAGTGGTGTTAACAACGTAAGGGTGGAAACCAGCCGTACGACGGGTCGTCCGATGGTGGAACGGTGATGGGGGAATTAAATCATGCAATTCCCTCGCACACTTCCCAAAATGCATCCTATAGAACACCGAAAGGCTGGCTACTCTACGCCTGTGCTTTTGAGACCATCTCGAGTTAGATCAGGGTCACCAATCAGCCTCTTTTTCTCTCTCTCTTAAATTCTTTTAAAGGGTGACACAATGAGTGGTCTTATTGCTAACAGAGATCTTTTAGAATCCTTGGATGGAATACCAAGCGAAATGAGAAACAAATAATTTAACTCATGTACTGCTATCGCCTTTATCCACGAAAAATGTCTTTTATTTGTTTTTCTACCTACTCGGTCTCCGTCACATCGCATCGCTTGCCAGCATTACTATTCCTTTGTGTTTTCTTAGCTTTCTAATGTGAGTGTGTTTCTGTGTAATCTATATACTAATATATAAAGCTGAAGAGTTCGTTTGTTTGTTTGAAAGCGGTAATCCCAAAACTGTGGGTCCTATTTGAAAAATTCTTTTTATGTTGGATAGCCCATTAATCCAGGGAGCTTTAGACTATATAGCATCATTCTGCGATCAATAGGAGCGGAGCATAACCAACTCCACGCGAACAAAGTCGCTGGTGGCCACTAGTATTAAATAAACCTATAGCCTTCCTCAAGATTTGGGCTATTAAATAGAGAGACAGAGAGAAAAAACAAATCCGACATGTTGTTTGAAATAATGGCCTTCATTCCCTTAATCACAAACCAAACAAGTTTATTTAAGTAAGGTGCATCTTTTCCCTTAAATTTCATTAAGAAAAGGACAGAAGAGAAATCTTAATTTTGCCCTGTCAAATTAGTCCGCGCCTGACGACGTATTTTTAGTCGCCATGTTTCGCGTGTAAACTGTGTATGAAATATCTCAATACGCTATCTTCCGTCTTTTTTAGGGTTCCGTGGCCAAATGGCAAAAAACGGAACCCTTATAGATTCATCATGTCTGTCTGTCTGTCTGTCCGTCCGTATGTCACAACCATTTTTTTCCGAAACTATAAGAGCTATACTGTTGAAACTTGGTAGGTACTGGATGGAGGGCTGCTACTGGTGAGCGATGACACGGCTACTCTGCATTTTATTTCGCAGGCGATCAAGCACAGTATCATCCAACAAATGATTACGCTGGATAACCCGTACCTGATCCGATAGACGTTGTGCCGAAACGTTGACAGCCGGTTCAAGCACCTGAAACAGAGAGAGCATTCGAACACGGTACGCGGTCAGGTTGTTTCCTTTCTGTGTGGCCCCATAGTATGAGCGCATGACATTTTCAATGATAGATTGTGTCCATCTCAAGCGCTGCACACTTCCGCCGGGAGCTGGAACCCTGTCAGAAGCCTGGGCCTCGTGAACCGATGGGCCTCAAGGTCCTAAGCGGTCCGGCGGCAGGCGTCCTCCACGTCGGCTAACAGGTGGTGGTGTCGTCGGCGTGGAGAAATACTCGTCGCTCGAGCTCGCAGCAACTGCCGCGGCCGGGGTCGTCATAGCGATTACAGTGGCGCTGGAGACCGGTGGCGGCGAGGCGGTGCTGAGGAACGAGTCCGGAGACGGTGGGCGTGCGCGTCGAGCGGCAGATCTTGTCAACATATCTTCACATTTTTATATTTCCAAATTTCTATTTCTTGTTATTAGGTGACATGTTCCGTCCTCAAATCAAATCAAATCATTTATTTCAAATAAACCAGTTACAGGCACTTTTGAATTGTCAGAAGGTCGGTCAGTCAATAAGATGAAGCTAGTCGCCCATTCAAAAGAGTAGGTACCTATGGAGAAGAACGGGCAAGAAACTCCATGGACACTCTTTTAAATTTTTAAGCTATTGTTACAAATATTTGATTACATCATTCATGTTGAAATCAACCGCGTGAGAACGATGCAGAAATATATTGTACGCTGAGAGCGTCCATTATGGAAAACACAAAAATCAATTCAAAAATTAAAATACGCCGTGGCAGCTAAGAGATGACCAGTTCCCCCTGACGGCGTCCGTTCACGAACATGATGTATGGATCAGCATCATTCAGCTCAACCATATCGAAGGGAACCCAATGACCCAACACACACGCCACCATCAGCGAGACATTTGAGTGAGCATGACATACTCTCAACAGCCAGAGCACAATTAAGTCAATAAAAAAGACTAACCTAACAAATAAATGCCTTACAGCACATTCGTACATTGTGCTCACACATTTGCCATGCAATTATACAATACTAAGAAATTGAATCTACACAATGCTAAGATAGTTTTGTCCAAGGTTCAGCAGCTCCAACAGTGTTCCCGGATCTGTGGAAAGTTTAGCTCCTGTGTAGCTGTACAAGTGCCGAACACCTCTGTCAGCGATACAATTCCGTAACGTACAATATGCTTGGCTACATAGTGTGCAATACAGGCTTTGAATAAATAACATAAACAATTACATATTAAAACTACAAGAGGAAAAATCAAAGAACAATCATTGTATAGAAATCGGACGCAGCTCAAGCCCAAACCTTTTTGTCCTCAATATAATCCTTCACACTATAAAATGCTTTCTGACACAACTTACGTTTAATGAAGGATTTGAATTTATTCAGGCTCAGATCTTGAACCACCTCTGGAAGTCCATTGTAAAAATGTATACATTGGCATCTGAAAGAGCCACCTATTTTCTTGAGCCTTGTTGTAGGTACATTAAATTTGTGCCTGTTCCTAGTATTTATATCGTGGACATCACTGTATTTTTTAAACAATTTTATATTTTTATGAGCATACAAAAGATTTTCATAAATATATTGAGACGGTACGGTCAGTACATTATTCTCTTTAAATTTTTCTCTGAGAGAGTGTCTCGGACTTAATTTATAAATTGCACGAGCTCGTTTCTGCAAAACAAATATTGTTTGAATAACGGCGGCATTTCCCCACAACAGAATGCCGTACGACATTACGCTGTGGAAATAGCCAAAGTACACTAAACGGGCCGTCTCAACATCAGTCAAATTACGAATTGTTCTAACTGCGTATGCAGCAGAACTTAGCTTTTTGACAATTTTTCTATATGTGAACCCCATTGAAGCTTAGCATCCAGAGTTATACCCAAGAACACTGTGCTGTCGTCAGATTTCAATTCTTCGCCCTTTATCAACACTTTAGTTTCCACCTGCCTCACGTGAGGTAGAGTAAACTTAATGCATTTGATTTTTTTCTCGTTTAAGAGTAAATTATTAACATTAAACCAATGGACTACTTTGGAGACCGCGCTATTTACATCATCAGTAACCTGCTGCTGACGTTTCAGTTTAAATAAAAGTGAAGTGTCATCTGCAAACAACACTATATCGTGGTTATCCTTTAATAGTTTACATATTTAAGCAAAGGATAGCTTTCCACTTTTCTGCAAAACCCCTTTTGAGCAGACAGGTTGTAGCGGTCGATGCTAAGAGCCCCATGGGTGAGATGGAGCCCAGGTTTTTAATTATCCTACCTCTTTGGCGGGGTTCGAAAGCAACGTCTCCTGACTACAATGGCCTGAGTATTTAATACCTACAGCATGCTGGCTCATATATGTATATTGAGAGTTTTAGCTACGTTCTACTCACTATGCTCGAGCCATTCCTCTATGTATAGTCAGCACGACTTCATGAGAACAGTAGTAGTGCCTGTAGCGAAAAATAAAACTGGTGATCTACCCGACTGCTTTTCTGGTATTTTGGCGTGGCTAGCTGGCATATGATGATCGAATCAGAAATGTGGAGATCCACAGAAGAACCAAAGTCACCGACATAGCTCTTCGAGTCGCGAAACTTAAGTGGCAGTGGGCAGGGCACATTACTCGTAGAACCGATGGCCGATTGGGCAGTAAGGTTCTGGAGTGGCGGCCACGTACTGGAAGACGCAGCGTAGGGAGGCCCCCAACAAGGTGGACCGATGACCTGGTGAAGGTCGCGGGAAGCCGATGGATACGGGCAGCACAAGACCGGTCAGCGTGGAGAGCCTTGGGGGAGGCCTTTGTCCAGCAGTGGACGTCTATAGGCTGAAGAAGAAGAAGAAGAATGGTTTATAAATAAATCTACCTCTAAATCTTTGTTCATAAATCCTTGAATATTTTGATGCACCAGATTGATATTATCTATTGACCTAAAATTTCCTCCCGAGTTGCTTTTGAGGTTTTGTATATTATAGCTAGAGGTTGGCTCTATTGTCTTAATTTCTAATTTAAATTATTAATAATGTCAACTGAAACCAAATTATTGGCAGAAATGTCATTGCATTGCTCAAAAGAAGCAAGTTGTTTAGCCAAATTCTTGGCTGTAATAGAAAAAAAAATATGATAGCGACACAGCTATCTGTCTTTTAAAGTAATTAGAAAGATAATACATAACATTGTTATGTCTATCTCTTGTCAAATACAAATTCTTAAAATAATTATTTATGTCAATTAAATGTAATATTTTATTATTAAATGTCAGGTTGGACATTGTCATATTTAGTTCAAATCTAATCCTATTTTCTTCCTGTGGCAACTGGTCACTGTAAGGGAATGTAAACAAGACAACCTTTCCAATATTCAGATTGCTTAATGTTTCACAACTCTTAAGCAGTTCTCTTTTGCTCAAATTTCCCCTATTACCCACAAAAATTAACAATGTTGTATCCTGGGTAAAGTTACATTTAATAATTTTTTGCATAATTCCATATAAAGAACAACCAGGCATACAGTAGTTCAATATTGAGTGACCCGGACATTCATCAGTCAACAAACGCCCCAAGCCCTTACCTATCTCATCACAGAACAACACAACATCTTTAGTCAAGCTTTGTTTAAGACTATTAAGATCATTACAATCACGGCTATTGACATGACATAATGACACCTGTCACCTCACGCCATTTCGCCCAAGCTGCAGAAATACGTGCCTTGACGTCGCAATCAATGTCGCCGGATGCGTAAATTATTTTTCAATTATTATTTTTATTGTACCTATGTATATTATTTGATACTGATTTGAACTGTTAGTGCACAAAGAACTATTAATTAATTTAAAATTAATAGTTCTTATTATAGTGGTAAATTATTTGAAAGTGATTGAAAGCGTTGACGTTGACGGTGTTGCCATATCTAATTATTATTAATATCATAAATCGGAAAGTGAATTTGTTTGTACCGCTTTCAAGCCGTAACTACTGAATCGATTGCTTTGAAAATTTTCAAACGTAAAGTTAAAAGTCCGGATTAAATAATAGAGTACTTTTTATCGCGGAAAAAAATGATGTTTCCGAGGGGCCTCTAAAAAGCGCGATATAACCGATCTCCACGCGAGCGAAGCCGCAGGCGGAAAGCTAGTTGCATATAAACGAAATTTTCAGCTTTATTTGAAATCGAGGATAGTCCATCGCTATACGGACACTTAACAAAGCTTTTGCGGTGAATATTTGACCAGCACCGAACAATAGTTCGTTTCAGATATTTTTCGAACAATCACGAGGACGTTAGTTTGCCGACAGGCTGAATTGAATATGTTATGTATTTGTACACACGTGCTTGTGTGTTAGCCTAAACAAACACACCCGGTTGTACACAAGTTCATTTATTAACTAAACAGAATTATTAACACGATTCTGTATCTGACAACTACAAACAGTTCATAGAAATCTAATCTCTAATATTATTAAGGCGAAAATTTGTAAGTGTGCGTGTGTTTGTGTGTTTATTACTTGTTCACGCTCAAACGAATGGACGGATTTGGAAGAAATCTGGCACACAGATATTTTTTATCACTACATATTATAAAACAAATTTACTTTCTCTTTCCCTATGTCCCTTTGTATGATTAAATCTTCAAAAGTACGCAACGCTATTTTGATGCAGAAGGTTTATATGCATAACAACCTATATATATACATGACATATAGATCTATAGATCTATATTAAATTAACAATGTTTTTAAGGTATTAAATTGCATAAGAATTAATGCTGTATTGGTTAAAATCGCTTTGAAAATTAGCCGGCATTTGTCGTAAAAAGTAAATGACATAAAAAAATTGTAGTAGGATATCCATAAGAGATAGACGATCGTGGACTTATTTGTACACCTTTTCAATGTGTACAATATTTAGTACATTGTTTTGGTAAATCTCGTAGGGTTCTGCGATTCACTGCAAACGCGGAAAAAATGAAATTATTTACGACATCACATTAAAAACCTTAACAACGATAGAATTTCACCACAATTTATTGAATGTTGATTTCTTCCAAATCCGTCCATTCGTTTGAGCGTGAACAAGTAATAAACACACAAACACACGCACACTTACAAATTTTCGCCTTAATAATATTAGAGATTAGATTTCTATGAACTGTTTGTAGTTGTCAGAGACAGAATCGTGTTAATAATTCTGTTTAGTTGATAAATGAACTTGTGTACAACCGGGTGTGTTTGTATTTTTGTGGCATTGCTAGAGGCAATGTATAAATTGCTATGTACAATTAATATGTTTGCTATGTATAAATGCTGCACTTTGAGATTGCTTATATTTTAATATTTATGTTGCTTTTTTTTGTATACCTAATGTAAACATTTCAACACAAATGTATTTTTGTTATGAAATAAAGAACTTGAACTATTAATTTAGGAAGGCTTTAGGCTATATAAAATCACGCTGCGATCTATAGGAGTGGAGCATAACGTACTCTACGCGAACGAAGTCGCTGGCGGCCGCTAGTATAGAAATAAAGTGTCTGTATGATTTTGATGTATAAATAACATATTATGTTACCTACTATTAAAGTTTTCGTATTATTCGTATAATTAAATTTTTGTCTCGTATTTATACCATCTCCTTGTCGAAATATTCACAAGGCCCTTTATTCATAAACGTTGCTTAAAGTTAATTATTGATTGTTTAACAATACATTTTAGATGTTTGCAAGTCACTCAAAGGGCAATGGAGAGGGCTATGCTTGGGGTTACACTGCGAGATCGAATCAGGAATGAGGAGATCCGCAGAAGAACGAGTGTAACAGACATAGCCCGAAGAATTGCAACACTAAAGTGGCAGTGGGCTGGACACATTACTCGTAGGACCGATGCCCGATGGGGCCGACGGGTTTTCGAGTGGCGACCACGCACCTTAAGACGTAGCGTGGGTAGGCCCCCGACAAGATGTACCGACGCTGGTGAAGTTCGCGGGAAACCGCTGGATGCGGGAGGCGCAGGAACGGTCGTCGTGGAGAACCTTGGGGGAGGCCTATGTCCAGCAGTGGACGTCTTTCGGCTGAAATGATGATGATGGACTTTAATCATCGTTTATGAATTAACCACTTATACACTGTGGTATTTATTCATAAACGATTATTAAAGTTAAGTGATGTTAAAACGTTAAAAGGTCAATAATGTATGGTTATAGAATCGCTAATCACTAGTTAACTTTAAGCAACGTTTATGAACAAGGGAGCAAGAAGCACTAAATAGATTACAGTGCCTAATCAGCATTTATGAGTAAGTAGAGTTTATGCAAAAATAACTTTTAATTTCTAGACAATAAAATTTAGATTACGCTACAACTTCAAACATATTTATAACTGTTCTAATAGTGCTAGTCATTTCGAAATCAACTTAATGGTTATTGAAATAAGGATGACATTTGTTTAGTTTATATATATTAAATAGACATATATTTCAATAGACTTTAAAACTATTGCATTGTTCAAAGTCTTCTCCCCGTAAAAAAGTCTCAATAACTTTACATTTAAACGAATTCCCTCGACTTCAAACTTCTTAAAGCAAATAATATAATGTATAGAAAAATAATAAAAGAAATATAGAAAATGCGTTTATTGTTTAAATAAATACAACTTAAAGATATTAAAACAAAAAGATTATAATGCCAAAAAGAACCTCATTGCCAGCTGTATTCAACCCCATCTTAAGGTTGGTTTACACAGTGCAAGCTGTAAGCCAGTAGCTCGGCTCGCCTTTGCAACAAAGAACACGGATAGGCTATTTGACAGTATGAATATTATTGTGATTATTTGCTTTAAATGCATAAAATGAGGGTTCTTTATGTCATTTATTTGAGTTTTAATGAAAATAATAACAATTAATATATCCAAAAACACAAAAATATGTTTGGCATTTTGGCTTTCACGCCACTTATTGTGAATCGATCCGGATTGGCTAATGTCACGATGACGTCATACGCTCATAAACACTTGTTGTCGTTCTATGTGTTCTCAGGTGTTTTAGCGTTTTTAGAAGATTTTTAACGACATTTGAAGCGATTTGTGGTATTTTTTTGTTTTCTGACTGACAATTAACAGATAAACACGAACACCACTGCGGAACCGAAAATCGTTTATAAGTTTGTGACGTCACTTACAAAGCGCTATGTCACATTGCTGAATAAAGCGTTTCGGCGGCTTATTTGAATTTTGAATTTTTATTTGCATGTTTCTTACGAAATACGTATTTAAAATTAAAAAAATGAACTTTTGGTGAACTTCTTAACCGCAACCAAGTAATTTAAGATAGAAATTATAAATCTGTCAAATAGCCTATTGTCCGGCTCGGACACTGGCGAGCTACTGCCGAACGCGTCCAAATGATGCGAGCAACATACGAGTTGCTGTCATGTGCGAGTTGCAGCCGAGCGAGCAGGCGATTGAAAACAAAAAATGTTGAAGTAACTCGGCCAAGTCGTACGTACGAGTTACTCATAAGTTACGTCCAAACAGTGCGAGTAACTGTAGTGCAGCTACTCGGAAGGCCTACTCGTGCGCTAGCTCGCACTGTGTAAACTACCCATTATTCTCGCCAGGATCTCAACAATGGTTCTACAGCTAATATTAGTGAAGTTCTCGAACGCGATCATTGCCTCAACAAACAGACGCTCGGTATCAATTGAGAGTACTCGGCAAACTATATTAACAATTGATAGAGTACAGTTATGTCAGAAGGGATACTAAGAGTAACCGGGCTACCAGTTCAGTTAGGTGTACTGCAAGGCTTAATACTGGATCCATTCTTGTTTTTAGTATACATTAATGATTTACCATTCTATTTAAAGGGCATCTGTGACTTTGTGCTGTTTTCAGATGATACCTCTCTAAGTTTTAAAGTAGACAGGAATAGACATAATTTTGACGAAGTAAACAGTGCACTCTCAACAGTTACGCATTGGTTTACGTCAAATAACCTAGTTCTTAATACCAAGAAAACGAAATGTGTAAAGTTCGCCTTGCCTAACGTTAGAAATCTAGGACCCAACATCGTTTTAGATAAAGAGGTGCTTGAAACTTTGGGCTCGGCAGTTTTTCTGGGAATAACAGTAGATGCCAAACTTCAGTGGGGACCACACATATCGACCCTATCAGGAAGGCTCAGTTTGGCCGCTTACGCCGTCAGGAATGTAAGACAATATACTGACACTGATACAGCTCGTTTAGTTTATTTTAGTTATTTCCACAGCCTTATGGCCTACGGTATTCTACTGTGGGGCAAAGCCGCTGACATATAAAATATATCTGTACTCCAAAAACTAGCTATCCGAGCAATTTACCAGCTCGGTGCCAGATTTTCTCTGAGAAATTTCTATAAAGATATTGATATTCTCACGGTTGCTTCGCAATCTATCATAGCCAACATCTTATATTTTAGGCAAAATATTCACGTGTACACCAAAAACTTTCATATTCTTAATATTAACACCAGAAATAAAGACAAACTGCGAGCCCCTTTTCACCGACTTCAAAAGGTTCTTAGCTCTTTTGTTGGGCTTGGTATAGAACAAGATACCCTCTGCTTTGCTAGACATGCCTCACAATGCATTTAAAGCACAAATCAACTCTAAACTTTGTTCAAAGGCATATTATTCTGTAAATGATTATTTAAATGATAAGAATAGCTGGTCGCTCTAAATAACTCAGGACAATGTTTGTGTTATTTCGCCGGAATTAGCTTACTGACACGTAATAAAAATTGCATCATTGCTTATCATTAGGTGGGATCCCGGTCAACTACTAGTGCTTAAAAAAAAGCCTTGCCGCCAAGCGATTCGTCGTGTTCCGGCATGATGTCTGGTGAAGCCGTACGGAGGACGGGTCTGAGCAGTAGTGTTGCGATGTGTGCCGGGTACGATGTGCCTAATGTTGTTGTGTCGGGAGTTTGGTCGTGGAGGGTCTCCAGATCATCCTCTGGCGCAGCATCGTTGGTCGTGTTGTTGGGTTAAACATTGCATCACCTCGCTCAACTGCCGTCTTCCTTCCTATTCACTTAGTTTTTTTTAATTGAATTGGCTTAATAAGCTAGTGCGCTTTACCATCAACGATTGCATCACTGCTTACCATCAGGCGGGATTGCAGTGAAGCACTAGTTTATAATATTAAAAAAAAAAATGTCTTGTTCACTTACATCTGTAACTAATGGTGGCAAGTGTGTTGGACATGGAGCATGGTCTTGGATCATTCCCTTCTCTACAAAATGTTTGAGCTGGATGGTACTAACGCATCATGTTCGTAACCGGTCGCCGTCGGTTGAGACTGGTCTTCTCTGCCAGGGCTTATTTTTAATTTTGTACTAGCTTTCCGCCCGCGGCTTCGCCCGCGTGGAGTTCGGTTATATCGCGCTTTTTAGGTTTCCCTCGGGAACACCAAATTTTTCCGGGATAAAAGGTAGCCTATGTCCTTTCTCAGGGCCTAAAGATTGTCTGTACCAAATTTCATCAAAATCGGTTGAGAGGTTTAAGCGGAAAAGCGTAACAGCCAGACAGACAGACAGAGTTACCTACTTTCGCATTTATAATATTAGTATGGATAAAGAATAGTTTCTTTTTTTATGGTTTTACATCGTTCTGACATATCACCGACAAAACTAATGTACCCAAAATTTTAAAAGAGTGTCCTTAAATTTCATGTCCGTTCTTCTCCAAACTAAGTTCTGAAATAAACAACTACAATATTTCTGCCTAACTGACCGACTATTTAATTTTATTTTTGACAGTTCAAAGTCTGTACCTAAATGGTTTAAAAGAAATAAGTGCTTTGTGTTTGAGGTAGCCCAGTGATGATGGCCGGGACTCAAAAGGTCGGTTCAGACCCTGGACGGGCAATTCACTTAGTGTAAATTACATCACAACTGCTCTTCAAATGGAGAAACAAAACATCGTGAAGAAACCATCATGTCCTCATCATCATCATGATGATGATGATGAGGAGGAGCGGAAGGGCGTGTCAGACTTTTACTGACTAAAACCCATCCGTGTTCATCATTTGCCTGAAGAAACCATCATGTCCTACAATCAGAATACGTTCAAACACGTCATGTGACACGCATGATTAATTACAGCTATGACTGAAACAGCAGAATATTCCCAACAAGATACTGATTGTGTTATTCAAACCCGCTGGCGCGAGATCGAAATTTGCGGCAACTGTATTCCTATCCAACGCTGAAAAATGGACGCTTGACTTGATTGAAAACTACATGCACATGGGGGAAGTGAACTTAGGTACTGATTTCATTTTTACACCATACAAGTCGACACCTTTTGACCTCCGGATGGGAAATCATCAAATGTTGTCTTCCGCTTTAGGTGGAGCGGAAGGGCGTGTCAGACTTTTACTGACTAAAACCCATCCGTGTTCATCATTTGCCTGTGCGCCAGGGGCCACTGCATCTCTTTCAATCAATCCGTGGTCCACGTCGACTCCCCCTTTTTTTTGTTTCGGATGGGAAATCATCATACGACCTCTTCCGCTCTGGGCGTAGCGGAAGGGCGTGTCAGACTTTTACTGACTAAAACTCAATCACTGTTATTGTTAAATCACGTAAATTATTGTAAACATTTTCTTTTTTAATGTCTGGACTTGAAAAAAGACGATGATCCTTGAGTTTGTTTCGGTTTTTCTTCTCAGAGGTAGTCAGCCAGGAAATGCCGGCTCCATCTAGTTTAAAAAATATGATGTGTAAAAGTGATCAGTGATCCTACATGCAAAAAATAAACGATTACATCCCCATCCGTGTTTCTTCACTTGTCTGTGCGCCAGGGCCAACAGGGTTTCATTTTTAACCAACCCTGACCCAGGAGGTATCGGTCTTCGTGGACCCCGTCACGATGTTCTGACATCTCTTTGAGTCTTTCCTGTTTATAATGAAACCATTTCTTAAGAATCACATGTTTTTCATTAATCGTTTGCAAATACATCTTGTCTGTAAACCCTTTTTGATAACCATCGGGTTTCATTTATTTCACGCTAAAACAACCTTTATTTTAATCATAACGTTTTACGTCTAGGCGTTAATCCTAAAGTAAATTGTAACCACTTTTCAAAGTCTGAGGGCAAACATCTCAATAAGCGGGGGATTCACTTCCAAAGTACCTATCCTCTTTCAAAGAATTTGCATCGCAGAAAGTATTATTAACTTTTTTTGGAAATATTATTTTAAGAATCCAATTTGGAGGCGGCGCCAATCCAGCTTTGAGCAAACTGAAATAAGTTTTATACTTTATTTAATTTAGAATGAAGAGTATAGAAACACATTAGGTACCTCCTTACGAAACTGTGAGTACTAGTCAGTTGAAATCTCATGAAATCGATGACAATACAATGTATTTTTTTTTTATAAATTATAAACTAATGCTTGACCGCAATCCCGCCTGATGGTAAGCAGTGATGTAATCGTTGATGGTATAACGCGCTAGTTTACTAAGAGCCTAGTCACTCTAGCCTTAAAGACACTTACATTATAGTTCAACCCTCAATTTACGCGGTATAAAAGACTGGTGTCAACAACGTAATTGTGGAAACTCGCCTTACGACGCATCTTCCGATGATGGACCGGAGATGCGGGAATTAAATCATGTAATTCATGCATGAATAAATGAAAAGAAACAAGAATTGTTCATACACACGAGCGACATGCGACACAGGTATGATGTGTCTATAAAGTCGTGAAAATAAATGAAGGCGCTGCGGTTGTGCATATAGCAACCCTGCTGACTTGCCTGAAATCGTTTTGATACTAGCACATTATTTTGTACTAGAAGCACCACTGGTTTTAATGAAAACACAAATCTAGGGTCTCTGGCGTTTAAATAAAATGAATAAAACAACAAAAGAATCACACATATTATTATTATATGTTTTAACATGTTTTTACCAATGAAAAGTATTCCAAAACACAATAATTGTTTTCATCATCTAATTCCAAATATTCTTCGTTATACAAGGATTTTCACTGTCAGCTGCGTCACTAACAACGTCTCCACTACTGCTGTCATCAGCCTGCTATCTTCGCTTAGGCGAATAACAGACTCATCTATATCTTGATATAGGGTTCCGGTTCACTCTCACATTTTCCCGAAATTTTAAAAATAATAATAGGTATGTGATTTCTATCAGAAGATGGATAGCACTAATTTTAATTCCGAAAACATTCATTTTCACGACTTTATAGATATGCTATAGAAGCAATGCTTTCGATGGGATCACACCGTTAGTTTATTTGACCACTGAACAGGCTTTGAGATGCTTTCCCTAGTCCCATCCTTTTTCTCAATAACTTGACAACACCAATCGCGCCACCTATCGCGCAACAAGAAAAACAACAGTTCGAACCAATTATCTGCGCGCGCGGTGCAAAAACTCAAATACATTGTGAAATGTGACTGTTTGTGACATGATGTGGTCATCCCCTGGTTCCCAGACTCCCGTGAGTACCTTACATTTCAATAGTTTTATCTCGTAGCCTGTTTCTAGTTAAACAGCTTAGAGACGCGTCCTCGCTGGGATCGAAACCCAATCAACCACTGTACTTGAAATTAGGGTTGTAACGGAGCTTCGCCTCCGCTTCCGTTACTGCGGAAGTTCCGCAAGAAATCGTATCTTCGCTTCCGCCTCCGCCTCCGCACAATTTTTGCAGAGTTATAACGGAGGTTTATTTACGTATTTATAAAATAAATAACGCGCAAGCTGCGACGCTCGACAACCGTCCGGCCGCGTTTGAGCGCGAAATAGTCAAGAATCAACTACTTTGTGCGAGCCGGGAATGCGGCAAATACAATTTGTTTCTCCTTAATTTTTATTACTAGAAGGTAATATTTTTTACTAAGTGTACTACTATTAATGTACGTATTTAAAATTAAAAAAAAATGTTTTA